>JAKFHU010000747.1:16687500-19105000 GCA_023783475.1 Daubentonia madagascariensis | reverse complement strand
AAAAATTGATGCATTAGCTGTGGACTGCTCATTGCGTGTCTTCTGTATCAGTAGTTGATGATACTGAAATAGGGGAAAAACTTTTATGGGCTGTTTTACTTTATATAATGATAACTTCAGACTTGAGCCAGAACCACAGAGAGGGAGAAGTTTATATAGAAATGAACCTGTCTTGAAGCTATACAGTAAGGAATTATTCATTTGTTTCAATTAATTTCTGTTTCTTTTTTAAATTAAAGGGAGTGTCTTAGAATAAAATATTTTAGCTTTTTTCCCCCATGGCTTTCTCATTCACTTCTTTGTGAAGTGTGGTCAGTTTTGCTTATAGCTGTATTACTTTTTAAACGTCACTTGGAACCTCCTGGGTTACGTATGTGAAGTTTATTGCATGAGCTTGTTTACTAAAGTACAGCATTTAAAGGTGATGAATATCTTAGTTATCAATATCATTTTTGCGAAAACAATCATTATTGTATTTGCTAAAGTCTTTGGAGGATTTGAAGGTCGTAAAAAGCCTTATATGAGAAAATAAAGGAGGAAGAAAAAATCAGAAATATGGAGAATTGTATAAGGTATATGCTTTGGATTTTGAAGTCTTGTTTATAAGTGTATATATTTGTGGGGCAATAATTACAATCATTTCGGGGTTCTCTTTCATCTAGCCAGGTCAAAGACCTCTCTCTATTTTGTATAATCTCTTCTTTTGAGAGAAATGAAAAAACATTAGCAACAACTTGATTTTTGATAATTATTTTTCTCTTTTGCTTCTAAAACCTAATGCAGCTGCCTGATAAAATAGCTTTTTACTTTTTTTATATATCTTAACGAGGAGAAAGAGAACTGTCTTAGAAACATATTTAAAGCATATGATGAAAAAGAAATGTTTTTAAAAAACCGTTTAAAATCTATTTTCTTTGTGCCAGGTACCAGATGTTGATGTTGGCAGTGCTTAAGAGGGTCACAGGGCGTTTAAAATCACTAGGCTGTAGGGAATAAAATTCCAGGTCTGTTGCACTGAAAATTATTTAAAACTTGTGTTTACTCAGCAGTAAGTAGTACAAGAGTACTTTTTCTAGATGAGCCCCTCTTAAATAGATACCTTAGAGATACATGAAAGTGCTGCTGTATATATATATATATATTCACACACACATATATATATGTTCCAATGGCTCTTAGCATCTCTGTTTTTCAATGTGAAAAGGATGTCCCTCTCAACCTTGTCAGATAGGATTTGCCTTACTGTTGAGCTGTCCATTTCAAATTACAGAGAACAGAGTCTGTGCTGCTTGGTTGTATACTTGTGCAAAAAAAGACACATACACTGTACTTAGATAATATTTCCTTTGTATTTTCTAAAAGTATAATTTTGAGAAGGAAATAGGACTTTTGTCTCTCCCCTTTCTACATAGTTTCTCCTCTGGGTGAGCTAAAGTTTGTGTTCTCACTGATAGAATAATTGGTTAATAGTTTCAATGCAAAAATAGGATTTCAGAAGGTAAAAAAGTTCTGAAAAACAAAAATTCTGACAAGGGTACCTCTTGTGTTCATTTTTGATTATAGTTTCTTGTAGTTTTGTGGGTGTAGCACAAGAAGGAGTTCGATGGTGACCTTACTGGGCTTTTCCAAAGGATTTTCATTTTGATATGCCTAAGGAATCAAGCATTGCCCATTCAGGTTGCACTTCTGGAACCTTGGTTCTGGGCAGTAAAAACCACAGGCTTGTTGATATTAATATTCATATAGCTCTCAGAGCACGTGATGTTTGGATTGGTGGGATATATGGCCATGGACCACCTTCTCATGAGGTTTGCTGCTGACCAAAGGCAACAACTGTGTTCACAGCTTAAGTGGCAGAAAGGGCTCACCATTGTTGCCATTACTGCCACGTGGTTCTTCACCTTGTACCCCCTATGTATACGTACATACCCATATTCTGTGGGTATATCGTTATTATATTTATATTGCCCGTTCAGTGTAATTATGCAATGGAAATGGATTTACAGGGTGGGGTGTTTCCAGAATTTCCTCTGTCAGATGGATGTAGTTTAGTGGAGAATGCAAAATGAACACCTGCTTACTGTGTGAATAGCACTTAAGATGGCTTTCTAATTCATAAAGTCCTTAATGTAGTTTTGAATATTACTTTCAGTTGGGGGGAATTCCTTTAAACCATGTTTACTGGTACTTGGAAAAATTATGTAGAAGTCTAGTGTTTGGTCAGGAGACTGCTGTGTCACTTTGGTCTTAGGGCTAGTACTACTTTTAACCTCTGAACTTTGTTATCCTCGTCTGTAAAATGGGGATACTAATAATACTTTCCTTCAGTATAGTTGCAGGGATATATGAAAGTCTTTTGTGAATCCATATACATTTCATTTATTGAATAAGCTACTCTTGCCAAACTACCTAAATTAGAATGGAGGTGATTTGGATCAAGTCCCTGAGTTCACAGCCTAGAGCCAAATTGCATTTGTCCATTCTGCTTGGAAGGGGGGATGTCAAAGATGTATGGTTTTAATCTTATTTTTGTGAGAGGCTCTGCCTGCTTTAATCCCCATAGCTTCCATTAAAAAACTTGAAAATAGTTCATTTTCTGTTCCTAATTACTTGGCAGAAATTTAGAATAGAAAGAGAGAAACTGGTAACAACCAACCTTTTCTTCACACTTACAGATCAACAAAAGGGATTCTTGGGGTCCTAGAGACCAAAGAAAGAATCAGCAGGAATGCCCAGGGTGAATTGATGGATTGCAGAGCCTGGCTGGTAATTACTTTCACTGAGCTAAAACATTAACTTAATACATGGGAGTGGGGCCAGATGAAAATCGGAATTTGGACCTCTTCCCCTCCTGTGGATATCCCACACTTTCCTTCTAGAGGCAGCCTTCTCTATGGTGGGATAGACCTGCTTCCTTTCCCAGGACTTGGCATGGATTTTTATGTCCCACTTGGGCACACTAAAGTCATACCTTCTGTTTTGGTTGTCGTGGGCAACTATTGGTGGGGATATATGATTGTTTAGGTCAGCCAGCTTATTGGGGTGGCAAGAAACCCCAGTTACTCCAGACTTCTCGGCTGGATGTGAGATATTGACAGACTTATCTCATCTTGGGTTTCAAATTTCTAACTGTCAATCCTTGGCTCTTGGACTCTTGTGACACTCTTAGTAGGTCCATACCTAGCCTCAAACTAGGTGATACTGTCTCATCCTTAGGAGGCCAACAAGCTTTCATTTTAAATGCTAACTCGTGTTAATTGTTAATAACTTCCTAGTGTGCTGTGAAAGATTGTGAAGCCATAATGAAGCTCAGTGACACGATTATTTAGTGATTTGTGTTTGGCATGGGTTGGGAGGAGCATATATATTTTCAGATGGATGTCAAACCCATAGTACAGGAGAGCTCATTTAATCTACAGTGCTCCCAGCCCCAGCACTTACATTGTACAGTGGAGAAGTTAGATATCTAGAAAGATAAAGCTATTTCCAGCACATTAGAACCAAACATGGACTTGAACTCAAGTTTTCTGAGTTCATTTTCCTTATTACTTTATGGGGATAATAATAGAAGCTACCTTATGGGATTTAGAGAGAGTGAAATCCAAAAATCCGTATTAAGTGTTAGCAATAGTGACTGACCCTGAGAAAGATATAACAAGTGAAAGCTGCCATTGTCGTCGTCGTCATCATTTTTACTTTTTATTATTCCTATCACATTTTATTACTAACACCACCATGTTTTATAAGATAGTCAAGCAGTTTTTGTTGTGTGCCCAACTTTTACTAGTAACTTGAAGCAAATACTCAACTTATGACTATTTAAAGAAAATTGACAATATTTGACACTTTTGACTTCCATAGAGACCCACAAAAGGCATTGGTCTAAGATAATTGAATGATAATTAGCAATCCTAATTTTGAATTTTGTATATTTTTGTGTGTTTTTTTTTGATTGATTATATTTCCAACATACAAAGATTTGTCAAATGTGATTCTACTCAAGTACATCCTCTTGAAACAGCAGGGTTTCTGGGGAATCATGATTCATTGTTGAGCGGTCTCATGTCCTTCCTTGTTTCCTGAGACTTCTACATTAAATATATACTATTTCAAGTGTTTAAGTTTCCTAGTCCTGTTAGCAGAGGGCTTTAAGTTGGAGGACTTCAGTTATGAAATCTATTATGGTGTAGTTACTTAAAAGATCAGACTTCCGTGGAATTTTAATGATATGGGAATATAGTTTTGAAAAGAAACAGACATAAAACTATGTAAAGTATTTAAGAAGAAAGAAGGTAAGGCCAGGTGTGGTGGCTCATGCCTGTAATCCCAGTATTTTGGGGGACTGATGTGGGAAAATCACTTGAAGCCAGGAGTTCCAGACCAGCCTAAGTGACATAGTGAGACCCCCATCTCTACCCAAAAAAAAAAAAAAAAATTAGTCAGGCATGGTGACACGGGCTTGTAGTCCCAGCTACTGGGCTGAGGCGGAAGGATCACTTGAACCCCAGGAGTTTGAGGTTGCAGTGAGCTATGATGACATTACTGCACTGTAGCCTGGGCAACAGAGAGACCCTGTCTCAAAAAAAAAAAAAGAAGTTAGTTGTGTCTTGGTTAGAATGGTTAATGCCACTTTGTTTCATACTGATTCTATCTCTGATGTACTTGCTGTCTCACCAGCAGCGTAGTTTAGTAGTAAAAGTGTAGGCTTTGGAGTCAGATGGGTTTGGGGCTTCACCCTGTTATCTTCATGTAAGAGCTTTGGGATTGGGTGATCATCTCTCTGAGCCTTAGTTCTCTTTAGACTGGGATGTCATCTCCTTTGCAGGGCTTCTTAATCCTGAAAATGGGTTGTTCTTGGATGTGCTCTGTAAATGTTAGCTTCTTTTCTTCTCTTAACCACAACCCTTACCTCCCATCTCTGGCATTATATAAGGATCAATTCAGAGAATAAAGGAACTTGGAAAAGTTTTAGTTTCAGTGGCTTGCCTTTTAAATCATCTGTTTACTGTAAAAGTCTTGGTTCCTATAAAACTGACACCCTTGGGAACTAAACTCATGACAATCATGAAGTGTCTTACTTCAAAGGGTGAGAAAACTGAGCAAACCAAAGTCATGATGTCCTCTCTGGAGCAGTGTGTGTGAGCTTAGGATCAGCCTAGGAATGTTGAGTAACAACGTCAGCATCCACCTCTCACTGGCAGTGATGTGGAGCATGTGGAGAGTTCTCTGGGGCTAAGCTAGGGTTTGTAACTGCATGGCTGCCTGGCCTTCCCTGAGCATTTTTTTCTCTTTCAGGATTCCTGTAATTGTCATCAGATGGCTCAGTCTCTTAAGTGTTTCCGGTATTGCAGTGACTTCTGGAGTGTGTGAAAAAACAAAAACAGGACAGAAATAGCAGTCATCATTTGTCTGGATCTGTTCTGTTGTGTGTAGATGTGTGCAGATTGGGCATCTCTGGAGTATAGAAAAACCAGTCTGACGTGGAGTTCTCCTCACTATCTTCTCTTGAGCCTTCCCACTTCTTTTGCTTATCCTTCTGCCTGCACTGCTTTAAAGGACCCCCCCACACACACACACAAAAAGTAAGGAAAGATGCAGACTGCATTCCTGTTTTCAACAATAGTCAGCCTTCATTTTAGTCTCATTATTTTGGGGGACTTTTATAGAGCACTGCATCTTTCTTGGGTCTGCTAAAGGCCTCAGGGAGGTTGAGAGGTGGATTGGATAGTGAGTGAACTCTATGAAGAGTGATTCAAAGTCTTGGGCTATTCCTAGGCATGGAGGAAAAGGGGGCATTTGAGGTGGATCCTGAATTTCACCTGATAAAGTTTGAATGGCAGAAATGGTAGCATTAATTGGCAAAGCAGGTGTTAAGGTGGAAAGGACAACCCAAAGCACAGAGGTGGCAAAGATGGATGTGTTCCAGGAAGGGAGTACATGATGCAGTTTAGCTCAAAAATAAGAAAAAACTTCATAAATTTGCATCCCTATTTTTAAAAGAGATCAGCCCTAATGATTTCAATTTTAGGATAAATGCTCTCTGTAAAGTTAAGATATAGAAGGAATGGCCCATGTCTCAAAGAGGGTTTGCATTCTGAGCCTTCCAGGGTATTTGTATTTTCCTTCATCATAAGCCTATAACTGAGAGCCCAAATACAGGAAGATAGCTTCCTTTTTTTTTTTCTTTCTATCAGATAAGTTCTTGTAACTTAACCTTGATACTGCTTTTCTAGGAAGGGAAAAATTGCCTAAATGCAAAAGGACAGCTAATTTTTTAAAAAACAAAAGTGGAGTTATTGACAGGTCTAAACTGAAAAGTGTAAAATTAAAGAGAACTGAGACTGTTTACTTCTGATTCATGCTGTTGGCTGAGAAATTGTGTTTTTTAAAAGCCACTTTGATTTACTAATTCTTACTCACCTAACTAAAATAGTTCATTGAATTCTGGTGCCCTTGTTTGTCTAAGGGTGGCATGGTTTCTTAACTTACAGGGACCCAGCCCCAGATAACAATAATGACTGCTGTGCCCCTTTTATACTTACCACATGGATCTTTTAAAATAATTGAGGTAAATACTGATGCCTACCCTAAAAATACTGATGTCATCCCACCTTTCTCTTCCCTGGTGGCTGGGTGTAGGGAGGGGAATAGGAAAGCCCTTGATCTCAGTGAGGGGGATAGGAGATATCTCATGATTAATATAAAAAAAAACACCTCAGTCATGATAATTGCATTCCTCTTGGCAGTTGACTGGTCTACAAGTAGGCATGTGACTGAGTTCTGGCCAATAATTTGTAAGAGGAAGTCTGCTAGGAGAGGGTAGTAAGAGTTTCCCATCTGGAACATGGCTTTCATGTTCAAAGAGGCAATGGGCCATCTTGGCCAACGTTGGACCACACCCTACAGCAAGAAGGGCAGAAGCCTGTGGCAGTGATACCCAGCACTGGGTGCCACCTCTGATTTCTGGTTTTAAAATCTGTAACTAAACCACACAATCCATGGTATATCTTTTAAAGAATTTTTTATTTGAAGATGTGAAAGGCAAGTACCCCTTTTCAGTGGGATTGAAAACTAGAACTGACCCTTCCCAAAGCAAATGCTCAGTGGCCCTTGAAGTCACCTCCTTGACCATCTTGTTTTCACTACCAGCAGCACCTTGGTGGAAGGTGTGATGGGCTAAACACGTTTGTGTTTGGTTTGTATTAATTTAATTTGTTTTTGCTGTTTATAATTGGGTACTCTTTGCTTAGGCAACTTATTTCTGCTTTGGATTGTTATGATTGATAATAAGAGAAAGAAGAGTGTAAAGTGTTTAGAAATAGACTAAAAAAACATTGTACTGTTAGAGCAGTTATTCAGTTTTCACAGTATTCCTTTGGGCTATTAGGTTTGTTTGGTGTTTGACTTTGTTGACAGTCCTGTTATTATATTAAAGCTGTTTCTTGCAGTATATTTTCCCTTTTAGTTAAGAGAACTCACTTTATTTCCTAAGATGAATTATAATTAGGACTGTTTGATATTGAGAATATTTTCTCACTTAATACCCCTAATAAGATACAAATGTTCTGAATGTGTCCTTATGAGTAGATTACATTTAGAGAGGAATCCACTTATTTTAGTTAACTAATCCCTTTGCTTTTGTATCATACGTCCTTATTAGGCTCTCACGTTCCTGTTCCATATGGAATTCCTTGTGAAATCAAACCTCAGCCAACAGTACTATTAACTTTCATGGTCAATGGTACTGAAAATGTCAATGAAGTTTGTTGGCTCTACATACCTTGTTTTTATAGCACTCTTGCTTTTTTATACACTTATGATAAATACAATTCCTTCCCTATTCTTGCAAAGTAAATTTTATTTCTTAATTCTCCTCTGGTATTTATGCTTCTACTCACTAGAATAAAATAATTGAATGTATATGAACTTTTCCTTTCTACTCTTTTGGCTCTTTCTGCAGTCTAGGAATGGTCTTTCTAACTCCTTGGATCTCTGGACATCATGCATCCTTGTTCTTTTGTCAGAATCTTGAAAATGTCCCAGTGGAACTAACTGGTTATGATGTTGAGTCATAGTGAATTAGGTTTGCCCAACTACTAGGAATCAATGTTATATCCTTTTCAATGACTGCGTCCTCTTTCTTTCTGAAAAACTCTTACAATAGTGCCTGGTGTATAGAGATATGATAGTATCTGGTTGGTCTTTAAAAATGCTTTCTTATCTGTTGCTCCTTTGGTCCTCATAACCACCATGTGAAGTAGGTAGTATTATTAACCTTATTTAATAGGGCAAGTCATAGAAACACAGTGTCAGTATGTAACTTTGTTACTAATAACAGAGTTGGAATTATAATCTAATTTCTCCTCTAATCTGTTACACTTGTCTGTGAACTGGGTCTTTAGGAAGTAGGCCTAATTCTGTGATGTTATCAGTCAGAAAGTATAATGGGAAGGGCATCAATTCCTATTTCTTAAATCTGGCCCAGGGGTGAGTCAGTCCATTCATTATAAAACTACTTATTTTTATTTATTAAATACAGATATTTATCACTTTGCACGATTCCAATATACAAAATTTTCAGTTACTGTGGTTAATTAAATCACACCAGTTGCTCAACAACATAGTCCAAATTTCAGTTATCATGTTATATTGACTGTTAGTAATTGTACAATTACAATACACTAGCTCTTCTGTTGTTTGGTTCATGAACAGACAGAAACACTTGTAGTTGTGTTGCCTATTTGTCTCTCAGTGATGAACCTGTGTTCAAAGTGCAAATGTTAAAACTGGAAGTGAAATTTGAACGAATTGTAAATAGGGTTCTACAAAAAAAAATAGCTGACCCAGGGAATGTCAACTGAGGGCTACTTCTATTTATCAAGCCAAGTAGGCACTCTTGTCAGTGGTGGGATACAGTAATGAAGCAGGCAGGCAGAATCTGGCTTTATGAAACATTTATCCCAACATAGATTTATTGAGTGTCTGCCATGTGCCAGAGTGCACACACACATGTGAATAAAAAGTAGTCCTTTTCTCAGAGAATTCACATCTCAGTTGATTGATGAGAGACCAGATCATTACACTGTAACACATGCCTATAATATGTATAATACATAAGATAAGATAAGGAAATACTAGGCATTATAAGAGCCAAGAGGAAGGGCATCTAACATACGGCCTGAGAGTATGAGAGGTGGGAAAGGCAGCTTGGAGACAGGCTTAGGAGTTAATTTGGAAAAACTGTGTTGAAGAGTGAGGTGGTGGTGCAAAACTTCTGCATGGAGAACACAGGACATTTTAAGAAGTTGGGTATTGTTGGAATGTGTAGAGCAAGACAGTGGCCAGATCAGGAATGCCGCAGAACTTGTAGGCAATGGGTAGAGTTCATAGGATTTTCCCCCAGTTTCTTTTAAATTAAGGTATAATTTATGCACAGTAAAATTGACCCATTTTACTGTATAGTTCAGTGTGTTTGACAGAGGTCCTGTAACCAACACCACAATTGAGATGAAGAACATTTATACCAGCTCCTAAAATCCCTCAGAGCTCCTGAGTGACTAACCCCCCCCCAAGTCCCTAGCAACCACTGATTTGTTTTCTGCCCCTATTATAGTTTTGCCTTTTCCAGAATGTCATATAAATGGAGTCATATAGTATGTAATCTTTTAAGTCTGTCTCTTTCACTTAGCATAATACCTTTGAGATTCATCCATGTCCTTGCATGTAAGAACCTTTGGGTTTTAAGCAGAATTATCTGTGAGATTTGACTGGAGGAAGGATTAGAGAGGAGCAAGACTAGCTGCTTTTCTTGTGATTCAGCCATGGTGCTAATGGAGTAGAGGGAGTAGAGTTGCAAGGGAGGGGCTTGGTGTGAGACGTGTGTAGGAAGTGGCACCTGAGGTAGGGAATATAGGAGTAACAACAGGTGGGAAAGAGGAGGCCCTGTGTGGTGGATATGTTGAGGGTGAGGCATGTGGGACTGTCCTGCGGGGAAGCCCAGCAGGGTGTGGGGCATGTGAAGGAGTTGCCCTGTCTCCTCCCTTATCCTCTGATCTTTGCCTGAGTCACATTTGCTAGGGAAAAAGGAAAAGGAAGCTAAACTAAAGCGCTCCCTTTTCTCTTCATCCCACCACATCACCACCAAGAATTTGCTCCCAAGACCTTGCTTTGGACTATAGACTATAATTGAATCAAAGTTGTCGCTTTAAAGAGGAGTGTCCTCTTCATATAGTATCAGCTAACTCAGTTCATCTGAAAACCCATTGTTTTCCATAGATGATGTAGAATAAATATCTCTAGAGAAGCTATGGTTTGCTTGGTCTATGGAGCTGGAAGTCAGAGAATTCAACAGTCATGAACTAGCTCCAGGCTGTGGATTCTCTTTTGAAAAGATCCTGGAAATCCTTTCCACAAGAAGAAGGTCTCTGGAACTGTATTTTTGAGGGTACTACATTTGAACCAGTTTGAACCACATGGGATGGAAGTAGTGATAAAGGAACACAATATTACCCATATTTAGGATGTGGCTGACTCATCTTTTGTGCAAGCTCTGATTGTGAGAGGGTTCTGAAGCTGCATCCAGGTTAAGAGGAGACTTCTATGCTTGATTAATATTGTCTACCTGTGGTCTAGGAGGGGACACAGCCTGGGAAGTGGTAGCCAGAGTAGTTGCTCCTCCCAGAACAAACTTTTCAGAGAAAGGTGATTTACCATACAAATGCCTGTACCCAAGAGGTACTGGATACAAAATAAGCTTACTACCATATTTACAGCTAACATAGCATTTCATCTTCATGATAGCACCATGAGGTAAAGAGTATCATTCTCCTCTCTTATAGGTGGGGAAACTGAGGCACAAAGAGGTAACTTGACAAAGACAGCTAGTTGTGGCAGAGCTGGGATTTATACCCAGCCATTCTGGCTCCAGGGCCCATATTCTTTTATGTACATAATTAGAGTTCCAGAATGCTAGCACCAGAAGGACTCAACTAAAATTATAGTTTCCCCATCTTTCATTTTACAGTGAATAGGAGTGAAGTCTAGAGAGGGAGCTGAGATGCCTCGCTTAGGATCACAGATGATGATGGAGGCAGAAGTAGTTTCTCCCTGCCCCAGGCTCTTGCCACTCTTGGAAGTTTTATGCCTTTGTCTTGGTTGCTTGTCAGTTTCCTATCAGTGAAGAGAGATGTTGCTGAAGTAGGCAGACTGGCAAAATTGGTGTTTAATTCCTTTCTTTTCTTTGGCCTCAGCTCTCTCTTGCTTGGGAATGTATTAATTGGCTCTCTTCCTGTCCCTTCTGCCATTTATTATTTCCAGGGGAGCCTGGAATCACAGTTACTCTTCTCTAGCCTGTCCTGTTTAATCATTGATTGTCGTATCTTTTGCTCTTTCCAGTCTCTTCCCACTAACAAGTAGGACAGGGAGAAGCTGCCCCACCAGTGGGGTGGGAGTTGAGTTTGGGGACGGGGGAGCAGAAGGGGCCTGTTGCAGGGTGGGGGTTATTGTGCTGCAGATCAAAGACCTTCTCTTCGGGGTGCTCATCTTTGTGGTTTTGAACCTTCTGTTCCACTTATGCCACAGTCTTCCCTTGGGCTCCCACCAGAGCTCAACCGTCCACATTTGGTGTAGGGCATCTCCCCCTCTCTGCAGGTGGGGTTCAGAGCTAGAGAGGGAGTTCTGATGAAATTTGTTTGCCCCAAGCATTCATTCTCAGGAAACCCTGATTACATAGGGCATCCAGGACAGAAAAGGGAGCTCTTGCCTTACTAGTTTACATTTCCTATTTGTTGTAACTTTATTTTGAGAAGTCACAGTTTGGGGAAAAAATAAATTCTCTTTAATATTTGTTAATCTTTCTTTTAAAAAAGTCTCTCGTGTATGTAAGCTTATTCAGGTAGAGAGACTGATTTTTTCCTCCCTTCCTTCTATATTGGGTCTTTGTATGTAAGACAAGTCCTGTTCTAGTCTTCCTCCACCTACCCAGGAATGAAATTGAATATTAATGCATCATAGTCACCATTTTTCAGTGGCTTACTCTTTCTCCACATTTTCTATGATTAAGAATGTCCTTCTCGATTTCAACTCAAAATACCTGAAAAGACTCCTTGTTTAGTTAAGAGAAAGCAAATTTTCCCAGGTAAGTTCCCATATGTTTTCTGTAAAAACCAGCACACACTTTCTTTGTATTTTACCCCTGTCAGATGAAATCCTTACAAGAGTAGTCAGCCAGTCTGAGCCACTCAACTCTTTTTGCCTGCATTTTCTTAGGTAATTTTAACTCTTTTGGTGCTGTTCAGGGAAGTTAGCTTCTTCCTCTTATCAGGGAAGGTGTCTGTGATTCCTGAGACTGCCACCTTCCTTTCAGTTTCCTCAGAGGTTCATTCCATTGAGCTCTGTGACTTTGCTTCTAAATACATGCATATGCCCAGAGGTGGCTTTTCCTTCAAGGCCCTGGGAAGGGCCCCAGCAATGTGTTCACATGGTCATTTGTTTTTTTAAAGTTTGCATATATTCTTGCACGCTGTTTCTTAAAGAGGGTCCCCCAAAGTATACAAGCTTTAGGCCTTACCAAACCTGCATTTGAGTAGTCCCCTTCAAGAAACATGTAGCAAGAACTTCCATCAGCATGAGTAGTCACGTGATCCACTTACTCTCTCTGTGGCCCAAAACCTTCCAGTTGTGATATAACTTTTTATAATTCTGCCCTGTGTGAAAGGTAGAACAGCTGCTCATCTACAGCGTCAAACAGTAGGTGAAGGCCCTGACAGAAACCTTGCCAGTGTCATACTTAGGCCTAGGCAGTCTAATCTTGCATTGCAATGAGAGCTTAAGTGTGGACACAAATTAGCCTTACCTAGTGGGGAGTTGGGTTCAGCACAGGTGGGCTTAAGGTTCTAGTTTTTTCTATCATGTGCAATCACATTCTCTTTCCAGCAAACCACTCTGGAAGCTGTCTCTGAAATGCTTGGTAGCATAAGCAAACAGAGAAACCTTAGTCAGCCTCTAGAAGCAACAATTGTTCTCCCAGCCTCATAGGCTTAAAAACTTGAATGATCATCTTCCTGTTTCTTCTCCTACTCCCATCATTTGCCAGGTCCTGTAAGTAGATTGTTTTAGTTTACATTGTCTTCTGGAAGTGTCCCCTCCTTTTAAAAAAAAAAAGTGTTATTATGATTGCTATGGAGTTGGAGGGCAGGAGGTGGCTTATAAAGTGAATTCATGTCTCTCTATTACTCCTTTTCATTCTCACTGCCTTACTGTAGGCTTTTTGTAGTAACTGGTCACTTCACTGGCAAGCTCTTTCCAGGGCATGCTACCCATTGGGATTGAAGACTTTTCTAAACCTCTCTGGTTTTGTCACTTCTCAGCCCTAAAGCTTCACTCATTGCAGACTCTAGTCTGAACCAAGCCCTTACTCTGTGCTCAGTGCCCTGCTTGATGGTAGGCCAGCTTACCTTTCTACCTCCATCTCTCTCCAGCACTCTTTTGATACTGTGTCCTGGCCCTGTTGTTTCCCAGGCATTCCTCTTATTTTACAGTGTTTTTCTTGAGGCACTTATTACTTTGTCCCTTGTGGGACAATTATTTGTACATTTGTGTAGTGCTCCAAACTAGATTTAAAAATTCTTGAAAGTACTTTGTCTTATTTATTTTTAGTAGTGGTAGGTGCCCAAGTAAGTACTCAGTGAAAAAAAGTAGCACCAGACTAATGCAAAGACCTTAGGGCAGCTTCCACTGAATGTACGGAACCCTAATTATCTGTTTACATGCCGTCTTCCCCACCACACTGTGAGCAACTCCAGGGTTGGGACTGTGCTCCTGGAATCTCCAGTGTTAGAACAGTGTGCCAGTGAAGTCTGTTGGGCTAAAAAGATAGTCACATTTGTTGCTTATTCGTGTGATGCTTCCCTCCATTCCTTGAATAGCAATTTTTTTTCTTGTTTTAACCAAAAGTTTTGAATTTTTGCCAAAAGGAAAAGAAAATTGGGTGCCATTCTCCTATTTGTTGAGGTGTCACTAATCACTTTGCTTGAAATTTTTAATTCTTTTAAAAAATCTTCCAACATTTTTATGTATGTATCAGAAAAACTTTTAAAAATGTAAAAGAATTAAAAACTTGTATTTGGAAAATTTACCAATGTACTTTTGGCTAATTAGGTTGTCTCATAACAGATTAGTGATGAGTGATCTAGCTTAAACACGGCCTTGATACTGCGTTTAAATTACTTTTTTAACATTTCTAGACAGCATGGAAGGAAGTTAAGTATAGTAGTGGTTTAAATGAAGTAGAGATTTAATTTGTGAATTAATTTTTTACTTGAGTTTGTTGTATAGATACTATGATAAAGTGCTAAGTAAATAATATAGAGCAGTGCATATTATTTGAAGCTTTTATCAGCTCTTCCCAAATCCTAAATCTAAATCAATATTAAAACTGTGCTAAATAGTAAAATTATTTCATTAGACAACCTGAGCTTTGGGTAAATTTGTAGATTTTGAAGAATAAGCTTAGATATTACATAAGTGTAAACCATTGTGATTTGCATAATTTATCTCTTCAGCATATATATTGTACTTGTGGAGCAAAACTGCCATCCTGGAAATCAGATTTTGGTTGTCTGAGTATTTGTGGGACTGGAGGAGGTTTTAGGGTTTGTGTTTAGATTAAATTTGAATGGTAAGTTAAGTTTATGGTGAGCAGTGTACAGAATGTTTTATTTACTTTTCAAAGCTTATGAATAAAAGCAACATCTGAATCTGATCTTTGGTAACCAAGTTCAGGAAATATGGTATAATCTATTTTAATTGTCTCCCTTAATTGCACCTTACTTCTGTTTATTTGCAAGTGGTGTATTTAAGACATTAACATATTTAATACCCTGCTATTGGATATATTTAACTTTCTATTAGAGTCATGCTTTCAGATTTTTGAACTCTAAAAACAGGAGCAACGTGAGACCTGTCTTTTGCTTAAAGTACTGAATGGTTACACTCTAATGTTTTCATTACATGTGACACACACCCCTGGTTTACCTCAAAGTAAATGCTTCTAAGAATTGGGCACGCTTAGCCTCTAAGATGGACTATTTACTTATTCATTCATCTTTTAATATAGTAATTCATTTAAAAAAATATTTATCAAGTTCTTACTGTGTGCGAGGAACTATAATGGGTATAGTGGTAAACACAACAGAAATATTTTTGACCCTCAAAGTATCTTAGAGTCTGGTAGGGGAGGAGAATATGAAACTAGGCAACCACAGTATCATGAACTATGGTAAATGCTGTGAACCCTAAGCCCAGAGTTCCATCAGCACATACAGGAGTGCTGCCCAAAGACTTCCTGGAGGAAGTGATACCTCTGCCACCTTATTCTTCAGAGTTAGCCAGATGAAGGGGTTTAGGAAGACTGGCTACACATGTTCCTGGCACAAGGAACAGCATATAGGTAAAAGCCCATAATAAATAGAAAATTCGGCCCATTAGAAGACTAGTATGTTAAAATTCTAGGTAACTAGAACTCAGATAACTAGAACTCTCATTTTGGGTCAGAAAAATTTTTGTCTGCATTTTACTTGATGAGAAATGACTACAAACTACAACCACCCCCCTGAAATAGTCAACTTATTTAGGAAATTTGAATTATACAAAACCACCTAAAATTAAAAATCGTAACCATATTATGTAGATAATCTTGTCATTTTGTAACGTCCTTTCATATTTTCTCCTTTGCAACTCTTTGGTTTTATAAAATTGAGATGATATCAAATATGCTATTTTATGACAGATATTTTATACTTAATTGAAAAAGCACATTGTTTGCATATCATTGGGGGACTTATAAAATAGAAATTTTAATAGCTGTATAGTATTCTATCATGAACTATTATTTATACAGCCCCTGTTATTGGAAAAGTAGGTTGTTTCTAACTTCTTGCTACTTTAAATATTGCTGCTGTGAGTGTGTTTGTATTATATTTAAACATTTAATAAAAAGGTATGGCCTTTCTTCTGTGCCCCTGCTTCTTTTTGTAGATATGCACTGTTTGCCTCTCCTCCCCCAACCACCTCCAATACCAAATATCAGTCCAGCACTGACAACATGAGGTCTTGAATCCAGATCTTCGTCAGTTTAGACAAGTGGTCTCCAAGATACCTGCTTGTAGAGCAGATTTGAAAATGAATCTGCACTCGAATGTTTATAGCAGCACAATTCACAATTGCAAAGATGTGGAAACAACCCAAGTGCCCATCAATCCATGAGTGGATTAATAAAATCTGGTATATGTATATCATGGATTACTACTCAGCCACAAAAAAAGATGGTGAACCAACACTTATATTATCCTGGATGGAGCTAGAGCCCATCCTCCTAAGTGAAGTATCACAAGAATGGAAAAACAAGCACCACATATATTCACCATCAAATTGGTACTAGTTGATCAACACTTATGTGCACATATGAAAGTAACATTCATTGGGTGTTGGGCAGGTGGGAGGAGGGAGGTGGGGATGGGTATATTCACAGCTAATGGGTACGGCTCACACTGTCTGGGGGATGGAGCTCTGACTCAGGCGGTGCAAAGGCAATATATGCAACCTAAACGTTTGTACCCCCGTAATATTTTGAAATGAAAAAAATAAATTTAAAAATAAAAAAGAAAAAAATATATTTCACAAATTAAAAAAAAAGAAAATGAATCTCCATTGTATCTGTTCAAGTAAAAGCAGAAGGTGAACTAGATGTTATGCAGCTGGACATGAAACTAATGGCTAGTGTTGTTATATGTTAATAAAAATGTAAAAAATTCTTATATCCAATTTTTTTTAGAGTACCCACATATCTCTAAAAGTGATATTTATCCAGTGATTTTACTTTTTAAAACAGAGTAATTATATCTTTTATAGGAAATGTTCTTTTAAGCGCATGATTAAGTAACCTTTGTGGTTAGTGACTTGGAACATATCTGTTTGTAGATAAATGCCTCAATGGAATTAAGAATCACAAGAAAAATGGAATTGTTTTTGAGATAAACATTTTTTCTTAAAGTTGTCAAGAGGATTGTTTTCCACAGAACCAGGTAGACAATTCTAATACTAGAAACCACTTGGTTTACAGGGGTTTTATTTTTTGTAGATGTTGTGCTCTTCCAGGGCTGAAGTCCTGTTGTCTTCATCTGTTCATCCTGTGTCCACCTTAGTGCCTAATACATTATACTCAATAAGAATCTGAAAAAACCCAAATACTTTTTTAAAAAACGCTTTATTTCAATATAATTTATACTATACAATTCCCCTACTTAAGGTGTTTTTATTGGTTTTAGTGGACTTTAGTATATTCATAGTGTCCAACCATCAGTAAGTCAATTTTAGAACACTTTTATTACCTCAAAAAGAAACCTGTAACATTTAGCTTTCACCCAACACTGCCATTCCCCTAGCCAGAGGCAGCCACTGCTCTTTTTCTCTATAGATTTGCCTATTCTGGATATTTCACACAAGTGGGATTATATTATATTTGGTATTTTGTGAGGGGGCTTCTTTTACTTTTATAATATTTTCAAGGTTCATCCATGTTGTACTGTATATCAGTATTTCATTCCTTTTTTTCCCCTAATAATATTTCATTGTACAGATATATCACATTTTTGTTTATCTATTCATCAGTTGGTGAATCAAATACTTTTAAATATCTAAATGAATTTGGGTAGATGTGCTCTATAAAGGCAAAAACTAAGAAAGAACTGAAGTTATAAGACCTCAAATTAGAGATACCTTCAAAGCTTGTTAGTGTTGAAGGTGTATATAAATATGTTTAGCATTAAGTTTGGATGGTTGTTGGGCTTAAGAGAATATCACATCAGTCAGTAGATCTTGTCAGTTTTACTCTTAAATACATCTTAAATCTGCTTTCTTCTCCATGCCTCTGGTAACTATCTAATCAACATCTTTTGTTTGATCATTGTGTTACCACTATTATCCCCAAAAGCAGGCAAAAGGAACATTTCTGAAAATGTCATTTTCCTTTACGGGTCAGAAGCCTTTAACGTAGCCTACATGGCTGCCTAACACTGGGCTCTAGTTGCCTTTTCCCCTCTTCATATCTCCTATTCTGGTAATATTTATTTTGTATTTAACAGAGGGTAATGGGGTCCTTACTGAAGTTATTTGGGCATCCCAAATTTTGGCTTATACCACTTTAAAACTGTGTTGTGGTGTGTGCCTGCAATCCTAGCACTTTGGGAGGCTGAGGTGGGAGGATCGGGAGGATTGCTTGAGACCAGGAGTTTGAGACCAGTCTGAGCAAGAGGGAGACCCCGTGTCTACAAAAAAAATAGAAAAATCAGCCGGGTGTGGTGGTGAGTGCCTGTAGTCTCAGCTACTTGGGAAGCTGAGTGAGGCAGGAGGATTGCTTGAGCCCAGGAGTTTGAGGTTGCAGTGAGCTATGATGACTCTTCTGCACTCTAGCTGGGGCGACAGAGCGAGACCCTGTCTCAAAAAACAAAACAAAACAAAACAACAAAAACTGTGTTGAGGATCTCTTTTGGAAACTGGTGTAGTGGAAAGAGCTCAGGCTTGGAAGTAAGCTAGGCATGAGCTCTAGGGTCCACTGTGCATCAGAATTGTGTGTGTTCCCTTTGAGCCTCTTGTCTGGGAAATAGAGATGATACCTTGCAAGTTGTCATGAAGGAAATACTATGTGAAAGCATCTGATACATAATATGTGCTTAATAAACAATGTCCTTTTATGTCCTTTCCATTTCTTATTTGGATTATTGTTTTGAATGTAGTGGCTTAGGTCAGTTTGATGATATTGCTTTTTTTTTTGGCTGAAAAGAGCGTATATACATTATGATGATTGCCTGTAGTTTAGGGTTTCTTTTCTTCCAAAGTCTGTATCTTTGTCTTTGAATCCTGTTTTCATGAAGTCTCTGGAATTTTATCATTGCTTTAATACCTCTGCCTGGCAGCAGTACTCCCCTGGGTCCCTGCCAATAGAGAACATCATTTATTGCCTTTAAAAAAAAAAAAGTATCTGTATGTATGTATCTTTATGATTTCCTCCTTGTGAGACTAATTGTTTTTCATTTATAAAGCAAGGAAACTCAGAAAATAGAGAAAAACGGAGAAGAAAGTAAAACTCAGTTGCAATCCAATACCTGCTGTGGTTATTGTAGTTCATAGTTTTCTAGACTTTATTCTGTGCACACATACACACATATGTGTTAACATGGTTTTTGAAATAGAAGTTGGATTATACTATGTGTTTTGCTTAATTTCTTTTTTCTGCTTGGCGGTGTAGATGTTTTTCAGTGTTCAGTAATGGGCGTACATTATTTTTTGTGGCCTCATATACTTCCATTGTATGGAAGTCTTATAATTACTGCCCCTGGGATCTCCTTGAGTGGACGTTTAGGTTGTATCCAACTTCTTGTTGTTATAAACAGTGTTGCTTTGATTTTGCATCATGAGTGATTCTGACATACTTTTTACCTCCTGAGTAGCAGTTCTCATGAAATAATTTCCTGAGGTTTAGTGACAGATTCAGTTCAAACCTGGTCCTCTTACTTTTTGCAGGTCTTTTGTAATATTACAATTCATGTAGTAGAATGTCTCACTTTCTCTCTTTTCCCTTTCTTGTTTTGCTATTCCTCAGGTGCTAGTTTTCTAATTTCTTCATACCCCCGCCTCTATTTACCTTGGCAAAGACTCTTCGTCTTGCCTTTGTCTGCCCCATACTGCTGTCCTATCTGAGCTTTAACTTTTAAATAATTATGCCTTCATGTTGGTTAATGTTTCTTTCCATTGATCCTATGACTACCCTCATTAATTTGTTTCCATTATTTTCTATCACATCATCTCAAATTTAAAATTACATAAATTTTATTAATTATTCTGAAAGAAAGTGCTTGCTTTCTTCCAAATAAAAGAATTAGTGGAGAGGTTTGTATTATGTAGTACAATTAAAAGACACATCTTTACAATTAATTGTCTGTTGCCCTAAGTTGGGATATTTCTGAAGTTGTTTTAAATCCAGGTCTCTTTTTTTCTTCCTTTGTGTTTGTTTTCTGGCCTATAACCACCAGTTGATTATATTCTTAAGGAGCATTAGCCATTTGAAATAATTTTAATATGAACTTAAGTAAATCATATTATATATTCTAAAGCCATGGTTATTAAACTTGAGCATGCATCAGAATTACTTGCACATCTTCTGTAATCACAGATTGCTGGACCTTAGGTCTTCAGATTCTGTGATCCAGGCTAAGGCCTGAGAATTTGCATTTCTAACAAGTTCCTAGATGCTGCTGCTGCTGCTGGTCCTGAGACCATGCTTTGAGAATAACTGTTCTGAAGGAACATAGAAATAATTTTTGGATTATCTGTATTCTTTATAATTATCTATATTCTTTTTCTCTTTACTGTAATACATGGCAGATATAACTGAGCATATTTTATTAGATCTAGCACTTGTTTAAAAAACAAAAACCTTTATTGGCAACATACAGGAGGGTCACTGGATACAGAGCTACAGTCTTGTGTGGAAATGCCAGTAGAAAAGGTGTCCAGAGGCCTGGTTTAGAGTCATAGGTTGTTTGGACCAAGACAAGTTTCCTTAAATCACTTATTGTTTTCTTTGTAGAAAAAGCATTATTGCCACCAGATCTCTATGGACCTGTCCCTCCAGCTCCTAGATCTTTAGGCAGATAGTCAGTATGTTTAAACAGGTTCACAATATTGTAAATATCTTGAGTAAGAAATGCTTGTAACTTTTTAATAAATGTTCAAAGAAATTTTAATAGAGGCATTATTTTAAAATTTTGTCACGATGGAGATTTAAAACTTGGATGAGGAAATAAACATTGAAATATGGATATTCCAAATGGCTTTGGAAATTAGAGCCAAAGAACAGGTGATGGTCTATACGTCAGGTCTGGTAGAATATAAGGTTGAGCCCAGAAAAAAGGAGGAGGTGACAGAAATTTTAAAATGATGGGAATTGAGACTGTCATTGGATGTATTTGGTTCACTGGATCCAGATTCAGTTCAGTGTGTAATTCTCTGGTTCCTTATCAGATGTAACTGGTAGTAGTTGTACTTATTAGCATACTGGCGATTGGGACCTTTGGGTTTGAAGTTCTTTCTATTTGACAGCTGGGATGGGAGGGGTAAAAAACCTGCAGCTGCCTGGCAGGCACATTATTTGTATTTGAATAGAAAGGATATACTGTTTGAGAAAGCCTAAGAGGAAAAGGGCTTTTGTAGAGGATCAGTTGGCCTGTAGATGTGTGAAGGTGTGAGGCTAAAGCAACATTCGGCAGCTGATGAGAACATATACAGAGTAAGATGAAAGGAAAGTGTCCTCCAAGTACCTCAGACTCACATGTTTAGACTTGGTAAAAAGGCCACTGATTTAGCCAGAGATGCTTCAGTTACTTTAGGAACAAGTCCCTTGTTTTCAGAGGCTGTCACTGTGAGTTGGAATTTAAAATCCATGGACTATTCTCTTATTATTATTGCACTGTCCCTTGCCCTTTTTTTTGATTGCATGACATGTGTAGTCCTTTTTTCTTGTCACCAGTTAGGAGAAAGAGCTTAACAGAATAAGAAAACCTCGTGATACAGAAAACATTTGCCTGAAGTGTTCCCTTGTAAGCAATGGGTATGGGCATATACTGAAGGGACTGGGGGGGAGGGGCGCTGGGGGGAGGCTTTTTGTTGAGAGTGACAGGCAGGCAGGACGAGCAAAGTTTAACCTAAATCCTTTCATTGATACTGGAAAGTCATAAGCCTTCATATGACACTGCCATATTTAACTCCCTGTGTGACCTGGAGCTCAGTTGCTTGTACCATAGTGTGTGTGTGTGTGTGTGTGTACAGTGTAAACATTTTATGAACTGCAATGTCTGATCCATCCGTCTGTCTGGGCAAGAATGTCCCTTGATAGTAAAAAGAACAGCAATCAGGACAGAATTGGTCAATGCGGCATGTCTAATGGTGGGAAGATATTTGAAGGACTCGCTATAGACACAATAGTCTCTCTAAATAGCCTCTTTGCACCCGGAGTCTTATTGCAAACAGGTTCATTAAGGAGAGACATTCTGACACACAGCATCACAGTAATGAAAGTAGCTCTGTTTTTCTAATATTGTATCTTGCCACTTCAGTTATGTTGCTAGTACAAGATTTCCCTTGTGTTGTTGTATATTTCTCCAGAAAAAGAATCAGTCTTCATAGAATATACAATTATTTTGTACAGGAATGTATAACTCATACCTAAGATCCAGTCCTCCCTGTTTATGTGCACTAGTGCAAAAATAATTGGCAAACACATCTTCCAGACCAAAAGATTCCAGCACCTTCAATTTGTTGGGCTAGAAGATGTTGAACCAGAGTTATAATAAACTTTAAAAAAATGTATAATGTTCACAAAAGATTTGTGATCAATCATAAAAGACAAAAAAAAATTAGTACAGTTTCCCATGGGATGTAATTTTTTTCCTAGGGTTTTAGCCAATGCCATATAGTACCAGTTCAAATAAGGGGAAAATGCAAAAGGTTTTCATCCAGTAAGCTTTACATATAACTACTATATGATGACTTAAGCTGTTGGATTTTCTGCCTGTTAATGTACAGCATGAACATTATGAACAAGGAAAAAGAGGTTATATTGGTTTAAAAGTGGATATGGAAAATTTAATGTGCTCAAGTGGGAACAATGGCATATTAAAAAAAACACTCATGACACAGATCTAATAATTCACTTGCCCCTGTAGGAGAAGTGTGTCAGCTCTGATACTGGCTCATAGTTTATTTTTATATACACCCCTGGTCCCTGCAGTATATCCCGTGTGTGGGTTCCAGAGAAAAGAAAGAAAATAACCTGTAGGGAAATCAGCCTGGAAACCTTTCATTAAATACATTGTACTTTGTATTGTGTCATTCACAGCATCTTCAAGAAATAAAGAAAGGAAAAACCTGTTATCAGTCTGCGTGTGTGAAATATTATATTTGAATACTATCATTTGTTTTAAGATTAAGGCTGAGGCTGCAGACATATTAGTTATTATTCACTTACATCTGGTAGATAATGCAACAGGGATTTAAAAATTCTTTTTCCATTTCTAGTCCCTGCCATACTCCCCTCTACCCCCAATGGCAAAGATACTACTTAAACTTAACACTATGCTTGCTAAAATATTTTCATGTTGGAAATGTTGCCTCTTTATAGAGGATTGGGGTGGTGAAGGTAATAAAATCAGTCTTAAATTTCTTGGTGGAGTTTATCTGTCATTTAGCAAAAGATGCATTTCTAGGGAAAATTGAAGAAAGTGTTAAATACATTCTTTTATGAGAAAAATATAATGGTAGGAGTGGAACTATGAATAGTGACACCTTTATCAAGTTGAATGTCCTTTGGAGTGAGCCTTTGTCTTGTCATTATAGTTCCTGTATTGCTGTTGGTGGGCTTTTAAAATCTGTAAACGTCTTATCTTTTTTGCTGACTATTCATGCAGGATATGCTAGGCAAGCCAACTGTGACACACATTCTGCCTATACTTGTAGCTGTCTTGTGGATGAAAATGAACACATATCTTAAAACTAAACCTTGGGTGCCATATAGCAGTATTTAATGAATTTCTGGGATAGCAGACATTAAGAGTTCAGTTTTGAGCTCACATACCTGGGAGCACATTGTCCTACATAGTCTGTTGAAAGATTTATTATTTCTGAAGTAGCTTGTGTTGAAAACTTTCTTTTAAGTATAGAGGGTTATAAGCCTATCAGTCTCACCAAATTGATACCTTTTTTCACACCTGTTAGACTCAGTGCCACTTCTTGGCCTGAGGACAGATATAGCACATTCCACTCCAGATTAACCTTGCTAAGAAAAAAATTCTTGAATGAATTGAGGGTGGTGTTTTGGAAAAGTAGAGATATATATACTCTTAGATGTAGAACTTCTCAAGTGAAACAGCCCCTGGGAGATGGGTTATCATCGTCATTGTGGGAAGACTCCTAATTTGGAGGTAGTTGCTTCAGTATTCATGTGGGTCATTGCAATTTTGGTTCCTTTCCTGCTACAGGGAGCCTGTCAGTTGAGTTCTTAAGCCACAGACCAAGTCAATTTAGAGATGTTGATGTCATTTAGTAATTACGATTTGGAAATACCTTCTGATTATCAATGAATTTTTAAAAAGTATCCTATTTTCCTAAGGTGGATGAGCTTTGGGGAGAGGGTTTGCATTACCACTATCTTCGTGTTACCTATACGGAAGAGCACAACCAGCCCATCTCTGTGGATGTACAGGGTTGGCCCTGATCTTAAGGTGGCAATGGATGGGCATCCACTGTCAGTTCTCCTATATCTCTGGGTGATCAACCTCTCACATTCTGAGATTTGAACCACACCTTCCAGATTAGCACTGAGCCATGGGACTATGTTGGTAATCTCTGCTGTAAAACTGCTTCAGGAATAAATGAACTTTGTTTCTAGCCATGACTGCTGGGCCCAGCATTCACTCTGGGGCAAGTAGTTCATTAAGTGTACAGCCCCTGCAGCTCTTCCTCCCCCACAGTCTCTGTAGGTTTCCCAAGGCCTCATTTCTCTGCATTCTCATAGGGCTCTGCTTATCCCAGAGCACTCACGCAGAGCCTAAAGGCCCCACACACCATCAGGGTTTCCTCAGGATTATAGACAAACTTCATTGACAGTGAAGCTACATCCACATTAGTCTCATACGAGGTAGCAGATCTTGCTGTTATCAAGTGCTTATTGTGTGCCAGGCATTCTGCTAGATGCTTTACATGCGTCACTATTTGTTCTTCACATTAAGCTGGTGACAGTGGAGACTACTTTCCGCCCATTTTAGAGATGAGAAAGCTATGTCACTAGTAAGGGTCACGCAGCACTGGGATTTTTAGATCCAAGCCTGATCTCATTCCCGAGTCTGTGCCCCTTAGTATTATTTGACATCACATCCCCTAAACTGCATGGCTTCCCAGAGCTCCACTCCCTTTTCCCTTGTCTCTCATGCCTGTATAATGACTCCTTCCTGTTAGCTGGTGACTCTGTTAGTCCTTTCCCTGAGTGACTGGCATCTTCTGTACCAGTAAAATGGGGGAGAATGATCCCTCTTCTTCAACCTGCTGTTGTAAAGAGTAAATGCGATAATGCCTCTGAAAGCACATGTCATTTATTGGACACTTCCTTTATGCCAGGCACTGTGCCAGAATCTCCAGGACAGCAATGACATGGACAGACATGGTCCCCACCCTCATGAAGCTTGCATACCTGTGCGCCTGTCAAGAAACTTAAACAAAACATTAGCACAATTACTTAGTTTTGTGCTGCGTGTCTTAAATTATATGTAGATATTAAAGCCCAGTTAACTTTGACTTCAAATTTAAGCCATTGCCTGAATTGGTACTAGACCTTTCCAGGATCCCATTTGTAATTCTTAAAGAAAGCCCCTTGCTTTCTTTTGTATTGCTTGGACCCAGTGCTTTTTACCTAATCCTCTTCCATTGTCCCCCATTTCAGGTTTCTAGAACTCAGAAACCTGGGAATTCTGCCCCTTACCTACTACTCAGCTGCTTCTCCCCCCTCCCATTCTCCTGTCACTAACTGGGCCATTTTACCATTTCTTAGCATTTCCTGCTCTGCTTTCTGACTTTCTCTGAAATTTAACTCTTCCATCAGATCTTAACTTCAGGTTATATCCCCCTGTTGATAAATTTTCTTTTTAAACACTTATCCTATTAATGATTTTGCATTTATTGGTTTATGCAGGCAATTTGTCTGTTTTTCTAACTAGACTGAAAGTTCCCTGAGGGTAGGGACCGCTTCTCTGTCTCTGTAGTACCTATCCCAGCCACTTGTCTATTTTCAAATATTAATAGAGTTAAATTGCATTTTTCCCCTCATCCTCTTCTCTGGATCAGCTCATTCTCTTTCATCTCTTTGCCCAGCATTTTCATTTATTCTACATACATGTCCAATTGGCCTATCAAGCTGAACATATCCAAAACTAAACACATCTCCCCAACTCTGCATTTCCTCCAATTCCTATTAAACATCTCCATTCTCTTCATCAAAACCCAATTAACCTCAGTTTCTTGCATACTCTCCCCACTCCTCACCATCTTCTGAGTAGGAAGATCTCTTAAGGAAAAGGTCCCCTATCATCTCATTACTTCCCCACCTGCACTGCCGCTGCGTGGTGTAGGTTCTTACTGACTTCCCTGCTGAAATTCTCATAACCTGTCTCTTCACCTCTTGCTCTGATAGATCTGATCACATCAGATCTTAAAAGTCTTTGATAGCTACTGAAGTATTTACTAGTGAAATCATACCATGTTTGGGATTTACTTTAGAATTATCCAGTGGAGGAGGGAGCTAAGGGGGATTAGCAAGAGCATAGGTGAAATAAGACTGACCTTGTGCTGATAATTGTTGAAGCTGGGTGGTGGGGCTCACATGGGGTTTATTATACTATTTACATTTGTATATGTTTGAAAACTTCAATAATAAAATTAAAAGATAAAACACAGCAGGTTCTGGCTTTCTACTATCTATACATAATATATGAACTTCTTGGCAGAGCATATGGCACTCTCACACTCCCTCCCCAGTGTCTCCTTTGGCTTTGGATCTCCCTCAACTCTGCAGTTTGACTACTCTGGAGCCATTTCTGTCCTCAGCACCGATCTTCCCCAAAGGCTCAGCTCTGCAAATCAAGCCTCCCTGGCCCAATTTACTAGCCTGATTTGGGTTTTCTCTCCCATATCCCTGAGCATGTACTGCCCTTAGGGCCTATCACATTGTTATGTAATTGTTTCCTTGTATATCTCTGAGCACCCCTCCCCCTGCCTCAGTTTTCTCCCATCACTGAAATCCCAAACTAAGGTCCTCCCCCCCTCGTGATTTCATCAATAATGCTAGTCGTGGGTCAGCAATGAAGCTTGCAGTATAATTACTGCGCTACTAGTTGAGCTTGTACCTTTTATGGGACTTTGAATTGTTCGGTCCTCCTTCTGAGGCCTCCCAGCCATCCTTGGGGATATGCCATAATTTGCGGTGGCTAGGTATTTTATGTAGGACAACTCATCTAGCCTCGCAAACAAACCCTAAATTCCCCTTGCCTTTTAGGCTTTTTGTAGGTAAATTAATGAGTCCCCACCGAGATGTGTTTCACTTATTCTGACCACTGGTGGGATTCGTTCCATAGGGACTTACCCAGCAGCCTCGCAGAGAACATTTTAAACCCCATCTGAGCTAAGGTAAGAATTATGCCCCGAAGAAGTGGTCACGTATGGCTATCTGTTTCAAACACATGAAATATTTACAGAGGTAGTGCAGTGTTAAAATTTGAGATGAAATTAAATTAAGGCCCTGATTGCAGCTGGAGGGAAGTTTTAGTTAGATAAATTTTACATTAATATTACTGATGGTCCGTGTACTGTTCCCATCCCATAGATGTGATTAGGTCCAGATGGAGGGCACTGGGTGAATTTGTGAATTTAGCATCGTGGAAACTCAGGTCCTCGGATTAACATAAGGAGCTGTGAAGCCCTTAGTGCTGCAGGCACTGCAGAATGAGGATTACCCTATCCTCCACATTCCCCAGTTTGAAAGAAATTAACCTCAATTAAAGGAAATAGTGATGGATGGCTACAGAGATAAATATGATATATCACACAGGAAAAACTACATTAAAAGAACATTAAAGTTGGGACAGAAAGCACTAAAAGTGAAGAAATTCACAGTTAAGGTTGAAAAAGTGGACGTTAATCTCGCTAAAGTGAGAACTTACAGTGGTGAACATTAGTAATTCGTAGTATGCCCATGTGCTAATGAAGTAATTTGGTTGACCTTGTACACAAAGTATAACGTTTCTTGCCCAGCTTTAATTAAGGCATCATTTCTGAATGATTATAGCCCATGGAAAAAAACCTGTTACTTTTACCAGAAGAGTTAGGTGTTTGTTTTAATACTTAGCTTTGGAGGAGGTTATAGAGTGATTCTGAGACTCTGTGCATTTCAATACCTGAGCATATTTCAGCTTTTCTAAAGTCAAGAATTTTCTTTTGAAAGGTACTAGTTTTGACTAAAATGTTAATACTAATAATATTGAGTTATAGTGTTTCCATCTGTATAGAAAGCAAAATTTAGCTTTTATTCCTTCATTTCAGGGGTGGATTTTTGCTGCTCAAGAGCAGATCTAAAATTTTATTTGTATATTTTAAGCAAATTACTCTTGCATTCTAGGGGCCTTAATCAGAATCAAATTCAGTCACGTTTTGAATTCATAAAACCACATTGAAACCTCCTAGAAATTCATAAAACCACACTAGAAAACCTCCTCTAATTGCTTTAAGTTTATACCTAATAAGATTTGTCTGTTGACTGTCTATTTTTGTGTGTCTTCATCATATCAGGGACAAAAATCCCTCAGATGGGTCTGGAAACCATGGTCTCAATGTAGAATATAACTAAATATTTGTGTATGGTAGAGCTTAAACTGTACAAAAGCCAATCCTTAGCTGCTTTTTCCCTTCTGACTCCAAAGAGTTGTTACCTTTCCCTAAACAAAGAGCCAAGATGGAAGATACTACCTTCCCCCAAATCACAGAGTATATGCCACGATAGGTTTCGTATGCTTACAGAAGAGAATCTCTCTCCCTGCCCTTTCTCCCTCCCTCCCATTCATTTTTGGGAGAATTTTGAGTTCCTTCATTGACCATAGCTTATTTGGGAAAGGAGACAGTGAGAATTAACCTGTTTCTGAAATCATTTGAGCTGTGAAGAACAAATTGAATTTAATAAATTTAGATACCAAATCTTAAAACTTGGTTTTTAAAGAAGAAAGAGAATTTGATTTTTTTTTTTTTTTTTTTTTTTTGAGACAGGGTCTCATTCTCTTTCCTGGGCTAGAGTGCAGTGGCGTCGTCATGGCTGACTGCAACCTCAAACTCTTGGGGTCAAGCAGTCCTGCCTTAGCCTACCAAGTAGCTGGGACTGTTGCTACATGTCACCATGCTCGGCTAATTTTTAAATTCTTTGTAGAGACAGGGTCTCACTATGTTGCTCAGGCTGGTTTCAAACTCCTGGGCTCAAGCAGTGCTCCTGCCTCAACCTCCCAAAGTGCTGGGATTATAGGTGTGAGCCACTTTGCCCAGCTGGGAATTTGATTTTTATTTAAAAATGTAGGTAAATAAAATCATGCCAGCTTGTATAATTCTACATTAATAAACTAGCAGATAGGTTAAATGTTTTATTCGTAATTTTAAGGAAGGAAATGTAAGCTACAAGTATTACATGAATTTTCTATTTTTGTTATATCAAAGGTAAGTCTTACAAAAGAGCCGGTGAAATTGCCCTAAGTGAAATGATTATTAGCCAATACAATTTATGACATCTTGACCTAGGTAATATTAATTTGGGAACATGACAGGATATATACTCATGGTCTCTTGTCACAGATTTTCAGGTTGAGTTACTTCTTGAATGAATGAGTTTGTGTTTCCGATTAATTTTTTAAAAGTTCAGGAGACCAAAAATTCAGAAAGAGAGATTTGAAAATATAAATGAAACTGAGGTTACTTTTTTTCTGGTGGCTACTTTGGTACACCATGCATAGGCTCTGTTTCTTGATACAGAAAATAAAATCTGTATCCCTGTTTGGAGTTTTAAGTGTAATATAAATGTCATGTCATCATAAGTATGCAAACATGTTTTAAAACACAGTATCATATGGAAGCAATTACTGGCAGTGAGTGAGCTACATACCCCAAGAATGGGTTGGGGCCAAAAGAATAAAGGTTTCTAAACAGAATTACTTTTGTGTGGGTGGGAAAGAGAACAAGGTTAACTTTTATTAGGAACCAATCCCATCTCTTATTTTAATTCTGATCACATACTCGGTAACTCAAATAAATAATAAAGGGACTTCATGTTAGGATTAGATTTTTTTCCCCCTTGCTATAGTCTTCTGGGGGGGGATTAGTTTTTATAGCAGGAGGGCTTGGTGGACACAGATATTCACATGACCAATGCATGTGTAGCTCTGCAGTTTTCAAACGCTGGGCCTTGGTTAAAGATGATGTTGTTGCTCTTTGTGACATGATACTTTAGCATTCCTCTGCTGGGTGTGCTGTGTTCATTTTTAACAGATTTAATGGGATGTAGGAAGGTTAGATTTTATCATTCGGAAGTAACAGGCTCTGCGTTTTTTTCCCACTCCCCACTAGCCTGGAGAAGACCCAAATGATAGGTTCTCCTTCCTGTCCCCTTCATGCTGCATGTTTTGTTTGTTCTCTAACTTCGCATAAAATCGCTATCATCTGCAGGTGATTTTGCATTGTAATATTGCAGGGGGTAGAGCTTAAAATGGAGTGGAAAGGAATTGTTTTATGTAAAATAAATTTGTCTGCTGACAGATTCTCTGGAGCCCTTTGTCCCTTATTGATAACAAATTTTAAGTAGATCTCTTTTCGAAAGCTAGGTCACCATAACCCCCTAGCTAGAGAGTCGTTTTGGGTTAGAGTACAGGTTGAGCTAAGCAGCCATCTAAACAGCACAGGAACTAGCAGCCCCTTAATTGTTATCAGAATATCACTGTATTGGTGAGTGAGGCTTGGTCAAGTCACTTAACCTTTCTTCCTTGATTTTCTATTATGTAGACTGGAAATGAGAATATCTGCCTTTGATCTCATAGGGATGCTTCAATCCATTAAAGTCATTAAGGCACTTTAAGTAAGGTATAAGGCACTAGATGCAAGGCATCTTCATTATTGTTATCATTACTGTTATTTTATTATAGTGCCATATACAAAGCAGGGGGACACCTTTTAATGCTAAATAGTCAAGTCTCAGAATGTGCTCTATGGACTGGAAGAGTTGGCAGGGGACCTCAAGAGGTAAGGTTATCTATCTCCTTCCTTTTGTGGCCAGGTTCTGTTCCTCCCTGCCTCTGTCTGTTAGTTAGAGGAACAAAAAGCAAAACAAAACTAAGAACACAAAAATAGAAAATAGAAAATCGAGGAGACAAATGGGATAGCTGTGGTCTACCTCCCATTCTCTTCCTAGGAGCCGCTGTTGATGTTGAGCTTCCTAAAGTGTGAAGTCTGTGGGTGCCTGTCTGGATGCTCATCTCCCCTTTCTGTGAAATGCATGTTCGGGGGTTTTGAAGTGGATTGTGGGCTTTGATTCATCCCCACTTGTATCTTTCATTTTCTTTGTTTTTTTGAAATACCATTTCTCTAGGAAAGAGAAAAAAGTTTGGGGTAGGGTGGATAAAGATCTCTGAATGTCTTTGGATTCTGTTCAAAGGCATTTTGTAAGAGATGATTGTATTTCCTACATCAACCCCTTCTGGCATTTTGTCTTGAATACTTCCTCCCTCACACCTCATATAAAATTCCAGAAGGCAATGCACTTCCATATGGCCTTGGATGGCACCAACTTGATGAAGTCCATGAAAAAATAGAAGATCAACCCTCACCTTCTAGAGTGAAGAGTTTGCTTCCTGGAGCACAGGTTCTTTTGATCTCACAGATAGCAGTGTTCTAAAATAACCTACCCTGTCCTTTATCTTAAATTTCTAAAACTGATGAGGGTGACTATATTGGTTTTTCTTGGTTAAGAGATTTTGCTACTTCCTGTGTTTATTCTTTTTAGTTTTTGATACTCTGAGTACCATGACAGTTTTTACTTTTATTACCTTATTTCTAGACTGATTACTCTTGTGGTACCATCTGTGTGTAACTCGGTAGCATTTTCAGTTGTGTCAGCTACAAAGCACTAAATTCTTCAAACATGGGCTTTTATAGTTAGATGAAGCTTAAGACAGTTGATTGGTCTGGATACGGTGGCTCATGCCTATTATCCTAGTAATTTGGGAGGTCGAGGCAGGAGGATCACTTGAGGCCAGGAGTTCAAGACCAGCCTGAGCAAGAGTGAGACCCAGTCTCTACTAAAAACAGAAAAAAATTAGCCCCAGGCTTGGTGGTGGTGCCGGTAGTCCCAGCTACTCAGGAGGCTGAGGCAGGAGGATCGCTTGAGCCCAGGAGTTTGAGGTTGCAGTGAGCTATGATGACGCCACTGCACTCCAGCCCAAGGAGACAGAGCAAGACTGTCTCAAAAAACCCAAAAAGACGGTTGATTATTATGGTCTGAAATATGAGGTATTTCTGTCTATCAAAATATTATTTAACAGAGCCTACAGACATAATTATGAGTACTGAAGAATTAAGAAACCATGAAATAAATGTATAGATTGGTAAAAACATGTTAACTCATTATTTATTATTTGGTTTTATAACCCTTCTTCAATAACTAGAATCCTAAACTTATAATTATGTTGCTTTTTAAGTTAAATGGAATGATTTGCTTTTCTGACTCTCCCTTTCCCCAAAAAACATTAGGGTCTAACAGTGGATTTTCTGGTATTGATTTGTTTGTATGGAAAAATCTTAGACTAGATCATAGTTTTGTATATAAGAATCACTTTTGGGGGTGGGGGAGAAGAATAATACAATTGAATGAAATTGGGATTGTTGTGGAAAATCAGGGACATATGTTTGCTGTAGGTATAATATTAAGAGTAAAACAAGTGAAATTATCTCTTAAATTACAGCTGGCTATTGCTACCTCTATACCTGAAATATTTTTTCTTCTTTATCTTTTCATACTCAGATGTGAAAATTCTTAAGTGTCCATCAGGGCTCACAAAACTTTTTTGGTGAATGTTGTCTACTTTTCTTTCTTTCTTTCTTTTTTTTGAAGAGATGCTCCAGCACCTACTATTTTTTCTCATTTACATCCCCTTCCCAGGTTTCATGTCAGCAACTTCATTTTCTGTTAGAATTCAAACACAATTTAAATTAGTTTCCCTTGCCATGACTCAATGTGCTATTATGATTTTTCTTTTTTTCTTGCATGGTCACACTGGTTTATCCTTGGAGATGCCCTAGAACCAGTGGAGATGGGGGCTGTAGGAGTGGATGGGGTTAAAGCAGGTTATCAGGGATCCCCTAGTATTCATATTCCTATAGTTGATAACCAGGCTTGGATTCTTCCTGGGTTGGACTATTTCTCAACCTTTTTTCCCCCACTATCAGGGCCTAAGGAGCCTTTTTAGACATTTTGTCTAACTCCCCCTCCCCCTATTAAATCTTAAGGAATAAGATTTTGTCCTGTAGAGTTGAACTTTGAAGGGCAACAAACCACTGTAATAGCTAAGTTCTTTCACTGTTATTGAGAATGCATGATTTAGACTCAAAATGTGGATGTACAAATTATTAAACAACTTGGCTGTTTATGTTCCACCCAATAGGAGTACATTTTGTTTGAAAGTTACTGAATAGCAGTAGTATTTTGGTAAAGACTAGTCACCTTGAGGTTACATTGAATTTGTCTTTTCCACCTTAGTTTTAAAATGAAGCTGAGCACTTGGTAGTATACTTAGATGGTCTTCGTTAGGATACTCTCCTGTCCTGCCTTCCAATATGGAAGTAGCATTATAGATTTTTCTTGTTATAAACGTAACATGTTCTTACTGCAAATAAAATTCAGAAAATACTTAGCTCATAAGAATTTCTATCTCCAAAAATTGAGCTATTCTACATTTATGTGACTTTTAGTAAATGTGATGGTGGAATGCCTTCACAGATTTAAAATAAATAGCAATAAAATTGAATTATATATAAATGGCATGGTTAAGAATGATTGTTCTCTTGAAGATTGGTTTTTAAGCTATGTTTAGTATTCTTTTTTCTCCCTATGTATTATTGGGGACATTAACACTGATTCATATCAATACTGGTAATTTCCTTTTCAGATTGAAAACTTATATTCTATCAAAACGATAAGATTTCAGAGTAAAAAAAAATTAGGGAAAAATCTACTTGGTGGTTTTTCTGTCCCTGAAGTCTTAAAAATAACTATATTTTCTGTTAAAGTCCTTTCTAACATCTGTACAGAAAACATACTCTCTCTGAATAACACAAACTTCAGGTGTGGTCTTTGACTTCTGTGGAAAAATCTCTTTTCATAACAAAGTACAAAAATATTAAAAGCAATTAATGAAATAAGTCTCAATTCCAATTGCTAAAATTTTTGCATGAAAATCATCTTTATTATTGAAGTATGAGATTATAGCCAGCTGTTGCAGTAGTAACCTGTAATCCATTTTTCTACATTGCTTTTTGGTGTGAACTGAAAACTGTTAACCATGAATTTAAGTGTTATAACTCACTTAGATAAATTAGTTTCCTGGAATTTATCACTGGTAAAATTAGAACAGATTTCATCAGGAATCTATGTTTATAACAAAAACATAAACTTTGACCATAGAATACTTTTCTTATCCAAATGAAAGATAAGTAATAATAATTTTTAAAAAGGTTTGTGCATCTGTGAATGTAAATAAAACCAATTGATTCTTCAAAGATCTTTTTCTTCCTTTTTTCCCTTTCTTTCAAATATATCGGTGGGGGCCGGGGATTGGGGGGGGGGAGGGGGTCTTGCTATGTTATGTTGCCCAAGCTGGTCTTGACCTCCTGGGCTCAATCAATCTTCTCACCTCAGCTTCCCAAGTAGCTGGGATTACAGGCTTGCATCACAATACCCAGATGATTCTTCAAAGCTTCTGATTGTGACTGTAAGATTGATTGACATATTGTGCCTTAGCACAATATTAAATTGGCAGATTTTACATACTATAAAATTAGAAATGCTATTAATTCGCAGTGTATGTGAATGCTAACCCAAAGTTTTTGCATGCCTTGTGCGGTCAGTAGAATAATGGCCCCCCAAACTTGTCCAACTTTTAAGAACCTGTGTATATGTAACCTTACGTAACAAAAGGGACTTTGCAGATGTGATTAAGGTTAAGGACCTTGAGATGGGATGATAATCCTGGATTTTCTATCTGTACTCAATCTAATCACATTAAAATTTGAGAACCTTTCCTAGCTGTGGTCAGAGAGAGAGAGATGGCTATGGAACAATGGTAAGAGAGATCCAACGTTGCTAGCTTTGAAGATAGAGCAAGGGGGCTGCAAGCCAAGGAATGCTGGGGGCCTGCAGAAGCTGAAAAAGGTAAGGAAGCAGAGTCTCCTTTAGAGCCCTTGAAAGAATAGTGGCCCTGCTGATAAACCTTGATTTTAGCCCAGTGAGACCTGTGTCAGACTTCTGACCAACATGAGTGTAAAATGATAAATTCGTGTTGTTGTAAGCCACTAAATTAGTGGTAATTTGTTCTGGTAGCCATAGAAAACTAATACACCTTGTTCTGTGTTTGTAATTTGTTGAATAAAATTATTACTGAACTTTAAATACTATAAGGGAACAAAAGCTATTTGGTTGCATATAAACTACTTAGTAATTTATAAGACTTCCTTATATATGGATCGGTACAATTAATTTTGCTGTTAAATAACAGAATGAATTAAGTGTGGCCTTGCAACTGTGATTTTTTTTTTTAAATCAAGAGGTCCAGTGCTACCATTGTACCAATTCAATAATTGTTGGAAAAATGAATAAAGTTACATAGTCAACATTTTCATTAGCCATTGTTGACAATGACGTTTTGAGAAATGGGCTTGAGGAAATGTAGGAACATAACTGCTCGTGTCAGATCTGAAGAAGTGTTTCTCACATTTCTAATTTTGTTTCACTTTTCTGTTTGCCAACTGTCAAGAAATTGCTGAAGGGATTATTGGACTCAAACCCCAGGGCATAATTTAGTTCATCTTGGTCTTGATAAGCTGGGCACTAGTGGTAGCCAAAAAGCAGTGGTGAGGGGAGTTCTAAATCTTAAGATAATGGTTTCCTATTTCATTAGTCTCAAAATGACAGGATTCAAGATGTTATACCATATAGCAAGAAATTTAAGATCACAGTAAATATATATAATAAAATAGGCAAACCTACATGCTTTTTAAATGGCTTTTAAGCTCCTTCTACTTTCACTGGATAGTATGTTGGGACATGAAATCAGAAGTATTTATTGAATCTGTTTGTACTAGGGACTGGGGATAGAAGTTCAAAGAGCCCTACCATCATAGTGCTTATTGACCCATAAGGAAGATAGACATTAAACAAATAATTACAAGTGCTGAGAAGTAGTATAGGGTGCTATAGGAATGGATAGTACCTCTTGTTCAGATAAAGAAACCATCTCTGAAGGAAGAGAAGGTTCAGGAATGAGGAAGGGAAAAGGCTTTAAAGCAAAGAGAGAATGTCTGGAGCAGAGAGAAAATCTGTGATCGCTGTGAGAAGGTCAAAAGGTAAAGCTGGTTAGGTTGGGAGAAATCAAATCTTATAGGGTCCTCTTAAATGATTTTGGAAACTCAGCTGTAATTTGGAGAATGGATTGGAAGGTAGAAACACAGAATGCAGGAAGCTGAGTAGGAGGCCTTTTCAATTGCTGAAAGATGATAGTCTGTACTAGTGTGATAGCCAAAAGAATGGAGAGTAGATGGATCCAGAGATATTTAGGAGATAGACTAGAAGGATTTAGAGATTGACTGTGTCTGGGGTGTCAGAGGGGCAGGTGGAGAGTTTATTGGGGAAATAAAGAATCCTGCCAACAAAAAGATATATTATAATCCACATAGAAGAGAGAGAGAACCCAATTTGTTATTGAGTGGGTATTAAAAGATTTTGCACATGTGTAAGCTCAAAGGTGACTACACAGCTGGGGACAAAGTCTCTTACAGTTTATGCAGAAAAGCAGAAGAAAGTGTATTAACTTCACATCTTGAGAGACAAAGGGCTGTCCGTCCGTTATGACAGTCTTTTGTGCATCTCATGAGAGACACTTGAGCTAACCCCAGAGGTTCGCTTTTTACATGTCTAGAGTTTGCCATGTGACCTTGGCTATATCTCTACATTGTAATAACTGGAGACTGGGCTTCATCCCTAGGGAGATTTATCTCTGTTAAGGTTAGTGTAAGGACTGAGATTCACTATGTCTCCAAGGAAATACCCTTAAAAAAAAGTGAAGAAGAATAAAATGGTCTTTTATTTATGGAGAAAATCATTTTCCAAGCCCTTAAGGGCTGATGGGACCATTTGCTGAGGTGGCAGTTCTGGAGGAGAAGCAAATTTGAGGAGTAATAAGATAGACAATTGTGAAGATCTCAGATTTGAAGTTTCTATTAGACATTGCTCTGGAGATGACAGAAATGCATTTGTATTGTAGAGAGATCTAGGCTCAATACAGGGATTTGGTGGCCACCAACAGACAGTTGGTACCTGAAGCCTGGGAATGGACTGGGTTGCCTAGTTAGATGGAAGGGTGTTGTGGAGAAGAAAGGAAGAGGTCAGGGGTGGGGAGGAGCTTATGTCTTTTACTTATGTGTAATCACCTAAGTAAATTACCCTAAGCGGTTGATACTGAAGTCATAATCGCAGCAATGGTCAACATTTTCATCTTTTGATTATTTTTCCTGGGTAATGTAGCTGAAAATTTAGGTCACCCACTCTTGTACTCTAGACCTTCCTGCCTTTTTCCGTTAATAAGTACGTGTTCGTTCGGAGGTGGTTTCTCCCCACCACCTCTTCTCCTTTTGTTTGTTGATTGCACATTCTCTTCAGGCTCCTGGGTCTCCCCCTGACTGTTCCACACCTAGGCTCCCTCCCAACCTTCTCCTTTTGAGTCCACATGTCCTCTCATGCTGTCTTGCTCTCTCTTTTTGGACTGTTGCTTATTTGGAAATACTTTCAGTTGTTTCCACACACAACTTTTAGATGTTTATTCCCCTTCACAAAGTTAGAAATTCTTTTACTGGTTTATTTATTTGGTCTGGAATGTGTCAGGTTTTGAGGCCATAGCACAAATGCTTTGCTGTCCCTTGAGAGTGGGTGATATGCAGTAGAATGGCTTTGTGGATTAGAAGTGGAGGTGAAGGGGTAAGTAGTTTCGTGGGAAAAAAATACCTGACTGTGGGGCCCAAGCGCTTCTTGGGTAGATGCATTTAATGATGATCTTAGTGAAGCAGTTGCTGCATATTGAAAAAGGGATGGTTTTTTGCAGCTATAACTGAAGGCAAACTGGAAAATGAAATACGGGTTGCGGGGGAAGACCCTCCTGTTTGTACTCTCAAAATTTTTTGATCTGGGTTAAAACCAGGACCGTTTTTGCTCTTTATTATATTGGACAGTTCAGTTTGCAAGTTTGTTGGGTTGGGGGCAACTTTCCTGAATCAGACTCATATATTGGTAAATTCTGCTCTTTTTGGAAGAGGCAGAGGTTCTTATCCAGAGACTCTTTTGCTAACTGGGGTTTGGCAAATAGAAAAACAGGTAGAGATGGCATTCAGGGACATCATTTAATGATGGCTAGTTACTATAAGCTAAGATAAATACAAACAAGAGTAGGCAGTGTGATGACTTGAACAAAGATTTTACCAATTGGCTGTGTGAAATATTCGGCAGACTAACAGTTTTAATGGGTTTATCTTAGACAGTTCTTTTGTTGTGAAAGTGTTGGTTAATAATTCACCCTTCCCAAAAGGCAGAAGCAGCTATCACAGGCTGTAAGCAGGCACTCTGGGGCTTGCTGCTTTGCTGGAGCTCCTCTTGGCTGGAGCCATGAGCCCTGTTGGTTGTGACAGGAGTACCAGTATCTGCACTTTGATATATGGAGGCTTGAGAGAGCTAAATAAGGCAGGACGTTTGCAGTGATTCACTTCAAGCGATAGCTACAGTAATGGATTACTGTAACTACCCATCTGTTATACATCAAAAAGAATATAACTGTCTATATTTTTTAAAAGTTTATTTTGAAGTAGGGTAGAGTTCTATATGGAAGAGAGGGTGGTGGTAGAAAAATAGATTATTTTTTAGGAATATTTATGAAACTTCAGAGAAGGGACAAACTGGGCTTACTGATTGATACCTGGAATATGTTTTTATTGTCTAGCAAAATATTGGATGCAGCTGTCCATGTAAGACTTACCTTGACGTCAGTACGATCCATAATGTTAAAAACCCGAGTCTGTTACCCTTGCCGTACACTTCATTTGATGCAGTAGTGAACACAACTCCACTGTAGATTTAAGTACTATTTATGTGAATTTTATTTTCCTGTTTAGTCACTGAATCATATTGTAGTGTTGGCATGGTAAGTTTTGTAATTTGTTTTCCTGTGTGAAGAGTGCTTTTCTTCTACTAAATGTTCGCTTCTGCATACTTTTTTTAGTTAGGCATTATGTCATTACAAAGATTTACAGTTATTTAATAATGATTTATTGTAGTAATTTATTCTGCCAGCTGTGGCACATTTTCAGTGGAATTTGTAAATCAAATTTATATAGAAATTTACCAGGACATGCATTTCAGGATTTAATAAAATATACTCTTAAAATCTCTTTGAAGAGTGTAGTTTTTTGCTAACACATTTGGGATTAAGCTTTACCTTAACAACTGTTGTTAATGTTCAAACTCTGCTGTGTCTGTCTCACAGCCATTGAAAACAGGAGGCTATGAGATCTGTTAAAATAAAATACACAGTTTCAGGCCATCCACTTTGCTTTCAGACCATTAGTGTCATGTTGTATTTGACCTGGAGTGTTCACATGATATTAAGGGACATGGAAACATCTTGACATTAGGCTCTGTGCAGTTCCATAAGTTTTAATCACTATTAAACTGTGCATCCGGAATCGTAACTAAGAGTGGGCCAAGTACATTGTATTCATTTAGACGCCCTAGGTGTCAGATTTTCTCCCCCTTTTTCAGAACCCACTGGCTACTAACCATGTGGAATATACTTAGCTTTGGCTGGGTTGTCAGCTCATCCTGCAGTTTCTTTGTTATGTACAAATATGGCAGGTTATTATATTTTCTTTTTCTTTCTTTTTAAAAAAGATTGTTGAGATTTTGTTTAATTGGTGTGTGTTCAGAGAGGGGTAGAATCTAGAAAAAAAGAAAAGTGCCAGATTCCTTTATAATTTGTATTTCTTTTTAATCTGGCAATTTGAGAGACTCTCTAAAATGTGTGCTTGCCAAGTAATTTGTAAAAAATGACTTGCTCCTTAAAACTGCATGAGAATTTTAATTCTAAGACTAAACTACTAATTCACAGCTTTAGTCCGCTGGTTATTTTGGGTACAGCTGCATGAAATGTCTCATTTGGCTTACTACTGCCCCCCAAACACAGTGACTTCATTGATCAGTTATTTTAATATTGTGAAGATATAGTCTAAGTGTACCTTGAAGCTGAAGTTTCAGGTGATACTTAATTGTATTTAAAGCAGTAGATTTTGGACTATCTAAGATGGAAGCAAAAGCATTTGAAAATATTGCAGCCTCTAATTTTTCATAGTAATTTGTTTATCATGTTTAGGTACTAGAGAAACAGAATGTAACAAAACAAAAAGAACCAAAATAACTTACCATCTGAAATGTAAATCCTTCCCATTTAGCTTCTTTTTTGGGAGGCTTGGGGGCACAAAATGTGACAAGGTGAACATTTTGTCATCTGATCTCTTATTTCTTAAAAGATGTAATTTCTAAAAATATTCTTAGAAACATCACACAGCAGTTAATTTTGTCTTTCAATAGGAATTCAAGTTACAATACATTAAAAACCGGATCTTTATTTTATTAAAATGAAAATAATTTAAAAAATCATTAGAAACATACATAGTATTGTGCACCTTAATTGAGTTAATATTTCTAGAAAAACTGTTACAACTTTTTATATGATTTGTGACTCTTCATAGTGTTTGATATTTATTTACTTTTGTTTTGAGAAAAATAAATCTGCAATGCAAGGGAAATTGGGAGATAGGGAGATTTCTTGAAAGGGAACAGAGATGGACTTTTCTTGAGAGAGTTCATTGCTGATCTCTTAGATGTGGTAACATATGTTCCTTGAACACATTTAGTGCTTGTATGCTGAAGAAATCAAGGAGAAAGATTGAGCTCTTTATTTTACATTTTTTCATCCAGTATACAAGTGCTCACAATATACTTGGTATTGTTACCAAGTTTAAATGCAATAGGAGAGAATATTTTGGAAGTAAGTTTTCACAGTTTTGGACTTAGTTTAGACCTTAGCCACGTTTTAAGTTTTTTCTTTGGGCTTACCTAGAAAGCCTTTCAAAATGATACCAACTTGGAACTTTAAAAAACAGTCATAGTTCAAGGATGACAGATAGGTTTCATCTTGTGGGAGAATTTTGACTGAGCGCGGATGAATGCTTTGAGAAGCTGAGGTGGGTCAGAAGAAAGAAAAAGTTCCGTTTGGTGCTCAATTAGCAATGCCTGCCATTGCTGCTCAGGGAGCAGTCAATGGAGGCATCCCCTGAATTTATCTCCCTAGAATAGAAACTCCTGAGTTATTATAATCATTCATTTATTCATCCTGTGTTCATTCATTCAGCCAAATTTCTTGAACACTCGAATATGAATCAGCATGCCAAACAGAGTAAGAATATAGACATAAAACAGACATGAATTTGTTTTCGAGCCTTGAGGAATAGGAGGCTTAATTATTCATTAACAAAAATGTGAAATGGATGACAGCAGTTTTGTGGAGAATGTGTTATGGTCTAATTCAGAGATACTGAGTGTGAGGCCTAAGTAAGAAGAATATTCAGTTGCAGAAATCTGGCAGATTCTAGAGCTGGAGAGATCACTTATACTTGCTGATTGGGTATGCCAGGCATTATGGAAGGATGCCCGTTCCCATATGACATGGATAGATAATCCCCCTGACTATGTATAAAGTCTCTGTACTGCAAGGCAAAAGCAGTAGGTGCTGTAAGGGAAATGACACTATCAGCCTAGAGGCAAGTAGTGAAGCCGTATGCTGTTGGATGAGATGACAGTGAGGAGTATATGGTAGAGAATTGAGGATAAGGCATAATTCTAATGTTCAGCCATTTTTTAATTTTAGAAAATTTGTTTAGGTAGAAATATTTTAACTGTATAGTACATGCTTTGATACATATATATATAAAGATAAAATTATATCTAATGCATACAATTGTGTTAGTCTTAGGAGAGCCCTTCTCCACCATTTTTCCTAACTGGAAATCATATAATTATCCTTGACTTCTTCTTTTCCCTCAAAGCTAAAATTCATTTAGGCATCAGTTCTTGTTGATTGTTTAAAAAACAAAACAAATCTCTAAATTGTTAATTTGTTTCTCACAGCTATCTAGTTTAGGTCCTCATACTCTGTGATGAGCTGCCCATTTTCTGTTAGTGTCTACTGTAGTTTCAAGTCTTTGGGTACTTTCTCGGTGTAGACACATAGAAAACTGACAAACTTTCTTGGTCTTGGACCTTACATATTACAGGCGACTATTTGAATACAAAACAAATCCTCTAATTTAATACTTTTGTCTTAGGTGTCTCTGTTTACTGATACATCCTGCACACCGTTCCTAAACGAAACATAACTTCCATTATCTTACTTCTCTGTTCAGAATTGTAAAGTCTGTATTTCATGGACTCTACAATGTGCCTCTTTCTAATCTCATGTCTTATTAATTAATATCGTTCTTCTACCCAAGGAACAGCGCTTACTTAACACTTACTTTCATTCATGCTTCCCCACCCATTTGGAATGCTCTCTTCTCTTTGCCTTTTGATATTCTCCTTAGCCCAAGAAACTCAGCTCGTATTTCTCTTTTGACCAAATTACTTATGCTTCTGGAAGTATTGAAGCTAGTAACACATGTACTGACTTGTGGCACTTCTACTTTAGTAAGAGAGAGCAGTTATTTACATCTTTTATTTAACTTGTATGTTTATGTATAGTCTCTCCAACTATACTGTCAATCAGGTGAAATTAGAGGACCTTGTCTTAAATATAACACTGGGTTAATATAAGCACAGTTGGGAACCAGGCAGGGACAGTGCTTTGAGCATTCTGGAGAGATGCAAGAAAGCTTCCAAACTTACACACCGAACTTGTAAGATAGTCACTTCCCTATGTTTTGCTTAGAACTTGAAAACTCTATTTGGTTGTCAGGGCTACCATTATATATTAAATTTGTTTTGTTTTGTTAATTGCTAATAACATATACAGGGCTTACACAGAGAAAACAAATTTCCTGTCCCTCCTTAGAGGTAATTTCTGTTTACCAGAGTTTTTTTTTTTTTCTGTTTACCAGATTCTTAAAGGTATTTCTAGAAATAGCTTAACCAAAATACAGAACTATTTGTTACCTTCTCCCAGTTTTTCTTTTCTTCTTTTCTTTTCTCGCTTGCTTTCTTTTTTTAAAAAAAACATAAATGGTAGTACACTATATTTACTGTTCTGCATCTTGACTTTTACTCATGATTTTTTTGGAGATGTTTCTTATTAGTTTTTTCATTCTTCTTAATAATATTCCTTTGGGAAAGCTCATAGTAAAATAAAACAGCAAATTCTAAAAGTGAGAAGAAGGCAGATATTAGATGTATAATAAGTAATTACAACTAAGTACAAAAGGATAAAATGGTAGAATGTTGAATTAAAAAAATAGAGCATTCCCAGAGCTTCTCCCTACCCAACCCTGATGCAAATAGAACCCCCAAAGCCCTTAGAAGCCTAAAGTTATTATTACATATTAATTTATGTTCAAAATGAAAAATTTTCATTATTAAGAAAGATATATCCTGTTTAAAAACATAGGGTAATATGCAGCACCTTTTAAGAAAATTCTTGTCTAAAACAGTAGAAACCTGGAAAGGCAATGCAGGATATCGGGATAAGCACATATTTTGAAATTAGACCAACTTGGTCTTGAATTCCCACTTTGACATTTTAATATAAGACTTCGGCCAAGTTACTTAACTCCCTTCACTTCCATTTCCTTATGGTAAAATGAGAATAATAATACCTATCTCATAGGAAACAAATGAGAAAATATTTTATATTTTGCACAGTACCTGGCACATAACAGGTGATCAATAAATATGAAGTAACATCTCTTAAACTCTTTGCCCATTTAGAATAATTTTCTTAAGAGATCTGGATGCTGCAATGTTACTGTAATTGTATCTGTTATAAAACTTATCACAATGCCTTGTATTATATAGTAAGAAGTCCAAACTTATGCATAAATTTATTTTCTTTAACTCTTAAGAATCTGGCTTGATTTTCTTCATACTTTTCACCAAAATCCTCAAATCTCTAGAAAGGAGTATAAGGATGCATACTCGATATCATATGTACCGTGTAAAGATGCCCAATTTGTCCAAATGTCAGGATCTCAGCCGGTGATTATGCTTGTAAAAGTTTAATAATCAATAGCTTCATGATACATTTTATATTTGTTTCCATTGTGTGATGTTTTTGTATATTTAAAAAGTCAGAATAATTTCAGATGTTTTAACATCTTTCATTTAGAAAGTATAATTCTTCTTCCATTTAATGGATTTTTTAAAAATTCTAAAAAAACTTTTAAAAAGTTTAATAACTGGTTCATGAGGTTAAATGTGGGGAGCCCTGATGCTGATTGCTGTAGGTATAAGTACTCCCAACATGGCCCATTTTAGGTTACCAGTGTGAAATCAACTGGCTTGTAAAATTCCCAAAAATTTAATAGTCAGTGCTGGCACACTACTGGATTCTCAACCCTTCGGATGACTGCTTTGAACTCTGGTATATAAGCAATTTGGGAGCTCCAAGCCCTGAAAAATGGTCCAGTCTCTGGCCACCAGCTAATTTTTTTACTTTTCCTCAGTTTCCTTGATTGTATAGTTAAACATTCAGATTAGATCAGTTTCCTAAAATTGTTTTGTATGGCATTATAATTCTGCATAGATGTCTGCATCTGCAGCATAGATGTCTCAGGCTGCTGAGGCCAAGTGGCCCAAGCTTTCTATTTCTTGTCCCTTATATACAGTATTAACGTCTTTTTTAAAAAGGTCTCTACTGGTTAAAAGCAAATATATTTGAGAATCACTCTTAGTGAAATAGCTGTCACAAAGTCCATAATTGTAGCAAAGGCTCTGACATAGTCACGGGTAATGGGTTTACTCATTCTTTATATATATATTACTAATACTATAGGGTTTAGGAAAATGCAAAAGGGAACATTTCAGTGTTATTTTCATTAGAGGTAGGCATAATAGAAAATATTTTTGGTACTTGATATTTTATTTAAATATGACTTTCATTTATGTGTGAATGAATTCTCCGTATATGCCGTGTTAATGCAGAGTGACTTAAAGGCCACGGGTCAGAAGCTCAGACGGCTATAGTGGCCAGCAAGTAAAGGAATTGAGGGGAAACAGGTGAGGTATAAAACAGTGGAGAATAGTGGAGGCTGTGCCCATATGAGTGTGCATGCTAAAGAGAGCAGCTTCTACTCCACCCCAGCTGATACTGTCATGAAGGAACATAGATTTCTGTTGCCCTATCTTTAGTTCCTTGATACCTCACCTTTTCCTCTCCCTACCCACCCTCTCAACAGCTGGAAATCCATATTTTAATTTAAAATTTCTGGAGTTTTACATGTTGGCCATTAATTAAACACACATGCACACTCATACACTTAGGGAGCCAAACAAAACACATCTGAAGCCAAACTTGGCCTGGGGGCTTCTACTTTGAAATCTCTTTTTACACACATACATATGCAGCAGCTAATATTTATTGAGTGCTTATGTGGTAGGCACTCTTCTAAACCTTCTGCAGTGATCAAGATATTTAATCTTCTCAACAGTTCTGTGAACTAGTACCATTATTTCCATTTTAGAGATAAAGAATTTTGGCTGAGTAACTTGCCAAGGTCATAGGATTAGTTAAAAGGTTCTGCAGGTATTGAAACCCAAGTAATCTCACTGTAGAACTTTGGTACTTAGCCACTGGACAGAATTGACTCCTTGGATATATCCCTTCTACGTACTCTATAATCACACAAAATGTGTGAATATATCAGTAAATAACTGAATATAAAGGATGGATAAGAGACTATTATGTCATTAGTGTTCAGTGATACAGGTTGTGTATATGTGGGCTTGATATGATGAAGCACTGGAATACTATGTGCTTTCACACTTTATAAGATTTTTCTGATAAAGCTGAGTGAGACCGTGTACAAATTTCACAGGGAGTTAATATTTCTCCTTGCTCAAACTAGACATCCTGAGCTTTGGGGCCAACATTGTCTGTGTCCAAGGGCAAAAGCTCTCTTTCTTCTTGTTGCCATATTTAAACCCCACCCATGGAAATGCTCCAAGTCCTGAGTGATGATCACTTCCTCTGGGCAAGGGTATGAAGGATAAAAGTAAACCTAGCAGGAGGAGTAAATCCCAAAAGACAGAGATAAGTACTTGAGGTCACAGACTGCATCTTTTATAGTTTGTCTACATACCAAACTCATTAATATGAATAATCATCTTAGCAGTAGTGGTTGTAGTAGCAAAAGTAATACAAGAAACTAGTCCTCTCCTAAGTTTTTACATCGGCTTTCATTATTTCTAGGATTTGGAAGGTCTTTTTGAGAAAGTGATGTGAAATCAAGTCTCTTTCATGTTTCTTCTTTATTTCCACTTCTTTTTCCTACCCACATAAAGTATTTTTTTCAACCTTAAAAACTTCAGCTTATAGGAGTAAAACTACAAGACACTAGGAAGAAAAACAAAAACAGTTTGAAGAAAATCTATATATTCATCAATTTAGACTTTTCCCCTGGGTAATTTTGGAACACCCTTTGATACTGTAAACCTCTTTAAGGTTTATTCACTTGGTGTGGAATGGGGGAGGAAAAAAGAGCCAGTCCATCTGGCAATATTCTTTTCAATACCCTATACCCATCATGTGAATGGAACAAACCCAAAACTTTCATTTTCAGAACTGTATCTCAGCCCCTGGCTCCTCAAGAAAACCAGTGTGGTTCAGATGTGGGATGGGAAGAGTGGTTTGCATTGGCATCAGCCTTGCGGGTGCTTTGGGGCTGGAGCACACACAGCTGTGGGTTACAGATGCTTGCTCTCCAGTATTAATGTGGCCAGCATGTGAAACCATGGCACCCACAATACTACACAAAAGTCCACGCCTCTGATAGTTTGACAAATAACTCCTAGCTGAAGAAATTCCTTCTTGAGGGGCTGGAATACATTCTAGAACAGCAGGTCCTCTTTCAGAGGGGAAAGAGTTGCCTGATGATGTTGGACAGAGCATCAGGGACTGTCTCGTAGGGTGTCTACAGGCTTGGGAGCTTTAACCAAAAATAGATAAAAAATGCTGCTTTAAACCTTAGATTCATAAGTTCCAAATTCTATGCTGTGCATGTAGCAGAAAACTTGTACACTCAAGTCATTGTGGTGTTTCTTTGGAGATGTCAAGTGCAAATTATTAGTGGTGGTTGTCATCTGGCCTGACTCAGGGTGTTTTAGAAATGTTTCCACCAGTTTTTATTTCCCTGAGCTGTCACCAAGGATGGTAGGACCAGAGGAATTAATACACAAGAGAAAGAAATGAGCATGGAGTTGGTTGAGTGGTGCTTTCTTTGTAAGTTTAATAACCAGGACTCTTTTCAGGATGTGAGGATTTTTGTCCGTTCTCACTCATGAGGCCTGTGCTTCTTTCTACTAAACAGTACACTTGAGGGAGCTGGGATATTTCCATCCCCCATTTAGTTAGAGTTTTCTCATTCAGGTACAATTTCCAGTGAAATAGTAGCTTATAAGTATCCAGAAGTTAGTTTATTGACTCTTATTGTACTTCTGAGCACCTAATAAATAATTTATTAGTCTGATGGATATGTGGCTACCTAACTATGGGGCATGAAATATGCACTGTTTTTCTAATACACTGTAGGGAGACCTGTTTATAAAGTATTTAGTATTGGTTTTATAATGCACTGTTGACAACAGGAGACCACGAAGCTCAAAGATCAATCTCATTTTGGCCCACAGTATTAATGCTGCTTTATAAAGCTCTATGACAGGTCACTTAGAAAGTGGTCCTCACATAAAGGACTCTGTTTGAAAGGTGCACATAAAGGACTGTGTTTGGAAGGTGGGCTGTAGGTGCTGCTGGCACAGTGGAGGACTGTCTTTGTCCATGTTCCTGAGGTGACTCTTTGGTGGTTACTGATGTTGGCCAGGTGATGGAACCCATCATCTCCCTGTTCCCTAGAGCAGTAGTCCCCAACCTTTTTGGCACCAGAGACTGTTTTCATGGAAGACAATTTTTTCCATGGACTGGGGAGGAGGGGGGATGGTTTTGGTATGATTCAAGCACATTACATTTAGTGTGTACTTTATTTCCATTATTATTACATTGTAGTATATAATAATTATACAACTCACCAGAGGCTGTGGACCCCTGCTCTAGAGGGATTCTGGAATAAAAGTGCTAAGTTCCGCTAATGCAGCCCTCGCTAACTGGGCAGAGAGTTGATGTGATTTGGGACCACAATTCAATTCTGGAGACAGGAATCAGGAATCAGGAACAAGAGTAGAACTTGGCTCTCCTCAGCTTTGTCTCATGTTTGTTAATGAAGTAACATTCTTCCACATTTCCTGCTCTTTCATTCAGATCACATATGTGACATAGCATAAAGTATTTTGATTTTTGTTTGCTTTGGGGAATTTCCTTAGCCAGAAATAAATTCATAGACATTTTAAAAACTCTACATAGTAAACACTTAGAGTTGAGGCACTCCTAAATAAAGATGAAATAATACCTTCCAAAATAAATTCTCAGTGTTTTATTTCATTTTCTTTATAAGAACTACATACTATGGGAATGCCATACAATGGCAATGATTTACAACATACTATTGCCTATTAGGGTGTATGTTTTGGAGCAAGGCATTTTTCTCCTCTTATTAAGAACTCTCTGGCTGATTCTAAGTATTTCACTTTCCAAACTGGGAACTCTGCACTACACTTTGTTGAATCCAGTCGGCTTGCTTGTTGTTTCTCGTGCTTTTTCGGGAACCAAGGCTGTGTTCTTTCTGTTTATTTGCTATTTCTTTTATTCATTTCTCATTCATTCAGAGTTTCATTTTATCTTCTCCAATTGGATCAAACTTTTTCTACTCTTTCGTGGTCCTTGATTTCTTCCTATCATGTCGCCCTTAGCAGGTAGCCTCATCTTTTACTTTTCTAAGATGATCATTTCTTTTGTGCAGCTGTCATTTATTGAGCACTCTGTTAGGCTGTAGATTACCAAAGATAAACTCTGTCCCTTTTAACAAGTGCACAGTTTAGTGGGGGGGATTGGTACTAAATTTGCTTTCTAACATCAGCGCTTTTAATATATGTCTTTCTGAACTGCAGAATTTTTCTAAATCTCTTATCTTGGGGGCACCCTTTTCATTTGTGCTCTTGATCACATTCTCTCCTAGGACCCTTTTATGTCATTTCCCCTTTGGCTTAGATCTTCAATATCATTTTCTCTGCTGGCTTTGTCCCCTTTGCCTGTGAATAGTCTCTTTTTTCCTGTAGTGAAAAACAAACTGTCAACTCATGAACACAACTTCTCCTAGGCCCTGCTAACTTTTCAGACCACCTTTCTCTTACTTATTTTCTTTGCCAAATTTCTCCAAAGAATGTTTTATATTTTGCCTCTTTGTCTTTACAATTTGCTTACTTCTAGGAATATAGATTCTATATACCTAGCAGTCTACCAAGATATCTCTCTTATGACACAAGGTATAATTATAAAATATTTCAGCCACAAATATATATGAACAATGGTAGATTGAACACCCATTTACCCAAGCTTAAGAACTAATAATGTACAAACACATCTGAAGCCCTGGGTTATCACTTAAATTTATTTTTTTATTTTCTTATTTTTCAGAGATGGGGTCTTGCTCTGTTTACCAGGCTGGGGTATAGTGGTGCAGTTATAGCTCATTGCAGCCTTGAACTCCTGGGCTCAAGCGATCCTCCTGCCTCAGCCTCCCGAGTAGTTGGGACTACAGGTGCATGCCATCATGCCCGGCTAGTTTTAAAAAATTTTTTTTAGAGACTGGGTCTCACTATGTTGCCCAGGATAGTCTTGAACTCCTGGCCTCAAGCGATCCTCCCTGCCTCAGCCTCCTGAATCACTGGTATTACAGGTGTGAGCCACTGCACCTAGCTTCGAGCACTTAAATTATATTGTATCATCCACCTGCCCCCCTCCCATCTTCAAACACTATTCTGATTTTGGTATTTATCATTCCCATGCATTTTCTTGTTGTTCTTACTATGTTTACTACTACACGTGGTTTACTATACCCTAAATGTAGTATTGTTTTTTAAAACATTTGGAACTCTTGACCATCCTACCTCCTATCAACTGTCTTCCCTTGTTATTCAGCTCATTGGACAATCACAATGCTTCTGTTAATATTGCTTTTCCCTCAATAACCATTGGTATCCACAGAGATGCTCACTGTGGCCACCTCGTTTTACCTTTTGTGTCATGTCTGTGTAGATGGCTCTCCAATATCAGTCTGTTTTCTGAACATGTCTAGTTGCCTGGTCATCTGCATGATGTGCTGTACTGCCATGCTGAGCTCGCTATGTATTCCTACAAACTAGTTCATCCCCATTTTTGTTGATAATGCTGCCATTTTCCAGCTCAGAATATCACAGCTTTAGTATCATCATTGAACCTTCTCATTTCATTTGTTACCCACATCTTATCAGTCATTCTTGTTCTTTTGATTTTATCTTCACAGTACCTTTTGTATCTTTTTTCCCCATCCTTATTGCCAGTGGTCATTTTACCCAGATTATAATAGCTTCCTAATTGGACTCTTTTATCTTTTCACACTTCAGTCTGTCTGTCATGCTGTTGCCAGATAAATCTTCTTAGAGTGTAATAATGATCATACCTTGCTGCCCTTGAGAAGTTTTCGGCAGTTTTGACTATTGGTGGATAACAGGATAAATGGCAGCTCTTTATAGCAGACTATAGGGCGCTTACTATTTTAATAATTCCATTGACCATTCCATCCTTTTCATTCATTGTTGCTGTACCCATTTCTTACGTTCTGGTCAAACTGGATTACTTCTCTAGGAATATTACGGGTTTTCAGTGCCAAAGCGAAGGCTGCCTCTGTGTAGAAGCTTTCTTTTGCCATACTGGCTGGAAGGGATCTCTTTTTTTAAGTTGTATGGAATTCTGCTGCTGCTGCTGCTGCTGCTGCTTTTATCACGTTCTGTTTTTATTAAGGTTGTTTTTGTTCATGGCTTATCTCCTGTACTAGATTGTAAACTTCTTGTGAGCCAGGAGTATGTCTTAACTTTTGTGTTCCCCACAGCTTCTTGTACTTGGCAAGGCGAGGGCCTCCATCGATATTCCCTAACAGTGGTTAAAAATGCTTAATTTAAGATGACTGTCTATATAATAAATGAAAGAAGAGAGAGTAATAATTTGAACTAGTCAGGCCATAAGTGTTTCTGTTATCAATTAGCATATTACTCAGTTGTTCCCACTTTGTTACTTCTCACCAGGGTTTGTTTATTTAACTGTTGGTTGCCATCAGCCTTAGAAACTATTAACTCTTAAAAAAAACATTTGAGTGGTCAGAGGAGTATGTTATATTTGCAATTCCTTAAAAACTCTGTTTTGATGTACTCATTGCTTCTAACTAATACTGTCTGCAGGGTATATGTAATTTTCTGTCCCATTCTCTCAGTAGGCACACTTTGTGTCCACCCTTCCTCCACATAGCCTTAATTACAAATCAGAGGACAGGCTTAGTGAGCAAATCTGGCAAGCACATTTTAAGGTTCCAGGTTGTGGGGTTGATACATGTCAAGTTGAAGTATTTTGTTCTCCATTTGTCTCTCCCACCTAATTCTTCTTTCTCCCACCCTTTTACTGTCTTTCACAGTCATCCTCATTCTATGAAACTCAGATATTTACTTGCTTCCTAACACTTAACCTGTAAAGAAATTGTTGCAAGCAGTAGATTTAGTGGCAGTTACTTGAATGATTTTTATTTTTTAAAGAGACAGGGTCTTCCTCTGTCTCCCAGACTGGAGTGCAATGGAGTGATCACAGCACAGTGCAGCCTCAAACTCCTGGGCTCAGCCTCCTGAGTAGCTAGGACTACAAGCACGACACCACACCTAGCTAATTTTTTGTAGGGAGAGAGTGTTGCTATGTTACCCAGGCTGGTCGCAAACTCCTGGCCTCAAGTGATTCTCCTGCCTCAGTCTCCCAAAGTGCTGGGATTACAGGTCTGAGCCACTGCACCCTATTTGAATGATTTTGAACGTGATAAAGAATCTGCCTTCTTTTGACTCTTCTCTCCCCCCACCCCCTTATTTTTTCTTCTCCTTTGTCTTTTCTTTTTTATATAGTTCTAGAGCTAGTTTATTATTACCACTATCTGTAGTAGTAGTACCATTTATAGCAGTAGTAGTAAACTTTTAGAACTGAAGTTTAACATACATACAGAAAAGTCTACAGATCATAAGTGTACAGCCTGATGAATTTTTAGAAAGTGAACATACCTAGGACTGTCAACTGGATGGAGATATACAACATTACCTGTACCTCAAAAACTTCCCCATGCCCTCTTCCCAGTCACTATTCTCCACCAAAGGTAATCATTTATGCAGACCTCCTAAGCCACCTGTCAAGTCTTCCAATTTTTAACTTGCTGTTGGTAGATTTCTGGCATCTTCTGGATTTATTAATTTTGAAAACAATCTCTAGGTTCATCCACATTTGCTTTGTCTCAGCATTTCCCCATTTAAATATGTATGTATATAAAACAGTCGCTGGTTTTATGAAGATTTTTGAAACTTTTAAGTATACTGGTATTTTACTTTTTAAATTTATATTTTAGGCTTGTGAATTGCATATAAGGGAGTATCACCTTTAGTGTTGTTTCTTTCTGTTACTGTAAAGGCAGTGTTGAGTTTTCAGATAATTTTGTAAGGTATTGAGCGCTGCCTTACAACACGATCTTCTTGGGTGTCTGTGAATCTCAATCTTCTTTTCTGATAACAATTTAAACTATTATTATGACATTTTTAATGTAGCTGCAAGCTTCTCAATCCACAGACTTTAGAAGCAAGTAAATAAAGAAATTAATATTGTCTTTACAATCCTTGCAACTTTTCATGGTTATATGAAAGTAATTCCCCAATGTATCCCCCCACACACCTGTTTTTTATATTCATTTGAGGAAAGACATCACTGGTTCTTTTCTGCTAGAAGATTTTCTCAGAAAACATTGACTGTAGGTTATGGTAGAAAGAAGCTACTATCATTGTTTGCACCTGAGAGAATATTAATAAAGTTACTTTTCTGTTTTTAAACCAAAACAAGGTAGGTAGAGTGTTTGCTTTTTTGTAGGCACTGGATTCACACTGACCTCAGACGCTTCTGCATCTGCAAATATCTTGATTCTAAGGACTCATTGTTTCCCTATAGTTTTATAAACTACCTCATCTACCATACCCTACCAAAATCTTTTTACTTTTAAATTTTTTATAATGTAACAAGGGATTGTGGCATTTGGGTATTTCCTTGATGTATTTCTATGAAACTGAGCCCCTGATTAGGCTGTCAGCAAATGCTGTAGCACATTGATTATTTTAGTTGGTACAGACACAAGTGTCATCCAGAGCGTTTTCTCCCTTTTGCTGCAGAAGGGTGAAGTTTTTAGGTAGTATTTAGTTATGGGAGATGTTCATGCCATTGTTTAAATTAGTGATTTAAACATGTATCCTATTCAAACCTTACGTTAGGAAGCCTGTTTTCCCTCCTTGGTCCACGCAACACATAATGGTGTCTTCAGTACACAAGCTTTCTCCCTCAGTGTGAGTGATTGATTTGGGGGGGGGGGTATAGCCGTTATTATTATTTTTTGTCATATGTTCTGATGGGTGTTCCTGTGAGTAAACATTACAGCATTTAGTACCCACAATACTTTGGCAAAAAATGAACTAACCAAAAACTGAAGGCATGCCTGCATGTCTTATTTACAACTTGGACCATAATCTTGTCCCCTGAAATCTTCAGGCTGTTCTGGCTGAGGCTTCTGTATGTTGAAATGCCCAGCCAAGACTGCCAGAACCATCTAGAGAAGGTGTAGTTGTAAATACAAAGTAACACGTACAAGTCTAACACAGAGATGACAACCCAATTTTTTTCTTCCTCCATTTGAATCTGTGAAGATTGTTAAGTGCATTTTGAATTAGTTCCATGAGCTGTTAACCCAATCAGGTCCCAGGTTTTTAAGAGAATAAGCAATAGATGTCTCTAAAAAGGAAGACTTGTAGAAGAATATGGGTGCATAGTTCAATTCATTCATAAATAGGCACTAGGTTAGATTCAGTAGTTGGCATGCATGCATCAACCTTTTAATCTGAATTAAAGGCTGTTACTTTCAGGTTTGGCTAGAAGCTAGATCATCTAATAAATTGCAACAAGAATGAGAATTGTTAACTAAGAAAGTAAAATTTTCCAGGTTCCTTAAAATTTAAATACAGGGATACAACTAGTATATTCCAAAAGTTTTCATGATCATCACACTTTACTGCTGTGGAATGCTTGGCTGTTGAAATAGGGGTGTTTCATCCCTTACAAGGATGGTAATGGAAGGAAATTAGGAGCCAGTTGGAGAGCACAGGGGTTTAGGTGTAAATGATAGGTGAATCTTAATTTTGAAGATGAGTACCTTTATGAGTAGAGATGAATTCATATCAGAACTTTATGTTAGTAGCTACTCTTTAATCTCCTCTCCTCTGTCCTCCCCCCCAAAAAATGTTAATGGAAGCATAGTAGAGTAATATTTCATCTTCGTGTGTGTGTGTTTTGGTGAACTTTTTACTATCTTTCCATCAAATTACATATGTGAGTCAAGGGAAAACAGTTTAGATTATAATATAATTTTTCACAAAGGGAAAACCTGAGTTGAAAATTATTGTTAGTTTTACTTTTTCTCTATTCACTTCTTTATAGTGAGTCAAAAAATTTCCCCCTTAACTTCACATAGAAAATAAAACTTTACACAAAAAAGTATGGATGCAGTTTTCATAAGGGAAAAAGTTTGCTGTCAACCTTTTTCCTCAGGAATATGGAAATTTGGGTGGATTATCTGTTCAGAAGAGGTTTCCTTTATTAATTCTTTCTCCTTTTTTCACTTAAGACATCTGTTAACATTTCATACAGCCCAACAGATGTTGCAAAGCGAGTCCCATACTTTGTTCTCAAAAAAAAAAGACATTTCCTCAATCGGTTCCCCCACCTTTGTGACTGAGTCCAGCCTGCAGCTTCTGCATAATTTACATATATTAAGTTATATACCTTAACGCTGTATGAATTTGGAGCTTCAGCATTTTTATATGGTAAAGTCTAATTTTGTTAGAAACTAGTTTACATCTTGCTCTAGAGTTAAGAGAGGGTGAAACATTTTAAAAATCTCCTTTGAGAATGGCAACCTGATTCCACATATAAGATTAGATAGCCAGTTATTAACCTTTTTTTCCCGATGAAATAAGTGAATTACAAAAGCTTGAGTTGTTTTGCTGTAAGGAAGTGCTGATTGTCATGCGATGTGGAGCGTCATTTTTATTATTTTGGCAAGAACAGGGACAGTTTTGTCTTGATAAGCCATTAGATGAATACCAGTATGTGTCACATGAAAAACCACTGATCTTTAACCCAGCTCTGTACTTAACCAAGCCTTGAAAATGAATAGTGAATAAAAGAAGAGCAAAGGCCAGTTTACTGTCATTACAGATTATAGAATCTGTTAACAGTTGCTGAACTGAACCCAGGGAATTACAGGTATTGTTCTGTGAACCAGCAGAAGTCCTAGAGATGCTTGTTAAATTGTGTACATAAACTATACATTTATTTTAAATTTGCTTAGGATTTACATTGTTGGAAACAGCTAGAAAAAATAAAAATCCATGAGTACTTTCTCAGTGCAGTAAATGTATGCCTTCATCACAAAAACCATATGTATTTACATAGAACTGTCTCAATGAGGTTTTTCTGCCCATAGTTACAGAACTTATTTTAAGAAAACAATGTGCTTTTAATGAAATTATTAAGTATTAAGAAGAAAAAGTATGCAATATCCCCTGCTAAAAAAAAAAGAAACTACTCCACAAACATACATGCAGAACAAAATCGTTTTGCTTACTTGCTTCTTCAGGTATTCATTGTGGCTGATTTTTGCACCAACATGTGATGATTTTGGAAAATGGAGGGAAAAATCATAAACCATCTCAGTACCCAAATATTGAAAAGATCAGTAACATTTTAAATAGTCAGTTGTGGGAATTATTGCTTACAGAGCTAACAAGAAAGAACACACTTTCTTCCTCTGCTGGTGGAATTGCATTGTGCCTCCCCATAGTCTTGTTATCCCACACTAACTGAAATGCAAATTCTTTGTAACTAATTGGATCTCATTGAGGGTACATGCACAGTGTGCAGTTATATGCAAAAAGGTTTTAAGAAGTAAAATTTTTCCTATAATTACAACTTTTTATTACTATCCAAAACATTGGCATCTATAGTATAGGTTTAGTATATATATGTCTGACTTTCTTACAGATTACTCAAAAACATGAGTTATGAAATGCTTAATGTAAGTGTCAGCTCAAAGATTACAGGGAAAATGTTCAATTACAGCAATCTATAAATTGGATTTTATTATACTTCTGTGAAAATAAAGACTTTTTTTAAAGTTTAGGATTTAGTATCTTAGAGCCAGTATACTAAAGGCATGTTAATAGTGCAGTGCTTTTCTTGGATCATTTTAAATGTTAAAACATCATCAACATCACAAATCACTTTCAAAAGCTTTTGTATTATTTTTCCCTTCAGATATCCAACCTATTTTACCATTGTAAAGTCATTTGAGTTTCTTACTTTGTGTAAATGTATTTTTGCTGTGTGTTGTGGTGAGGGGAAGGTATTTACATTCCCAGGATGTCTTCAATAACCTGGGTACCATTAGACCTGATTTGGTGGACTTCTTAATTTCCATGGTCCATCTCTCACTAGCAGGAAAGGTGGGACAGCCAACACATGGCCTTTAAGTACTTGTGATTCTTTAATCTAAAATACACGGGATCAGCAGCAAAATGAATATTTTTGGAATATTCCAAAATATTCATTTTGGAAGCGATACCTGTCCCCATACCCCTAGTTTTAAATAACTTTCATACAAATGATTCCAGAGAGTTATTTCATAATCTGCAGACTATGTAGCCAATGAAAAAACTCAAAAGACATCTTTGTGCCTTGTAGGTGTATTTTTTTGTACCTGTATCTTTAAAACAATACCGGTGTCTCACTTGCTAGGTGGAAAATTACCCTAAGATCAAGGGCTCAATACGCTGTGTTATATGTAGAAGTGAGTGGCAAGTTCAGATCATGTTATTTTGGGGATCTCTAGAGGAGTCAAATTTGTCTTTTAAAAAATTTGTTTTAAAATGAGTGTTAGGAACTTAAAATCTGCAAAGCACAGTATGTGTATACGTTTGAGGTTTTTGTTTTATTTATTTATTATTAAGTCTTTGGATTAATTGTTGTCTCTTATTTGTAACAAAGCTTGTCTTTGTAAACCAGTCTTACAAACCAGTTAAGATTTTGTTCAATCAAATGCATTTAGCAGGTGAAGTATCGTATGATATATTTGTTGTGAAAAAAAATTTTTTTTAAACCTTAGAAAAATATCCTGGTGCTTTTAAGGCATGTGCTGTGGCAATGATACGTAGGTAATAGTTACATTGCAGACCTGTGTCAGCTAGAGCAACCTCAGACCTTGATAGTTGAAAGAGCTCTGTTTCCCTATACTGGGTAGCATTTTGTCAGAAGACTGCTGGCTGGGCAGACCAGATTTGGATGTATTAGCTAGTCAGCCTAATAACCCTGTACAGACTGTATTGATTTTCTAGGAGAGAGTTTATGAACTAAATAAACTTGGGGTTGGTGTCTTAATAAACTGCTTCTCTCAGTCTGTCACATTTAGTTACAGAGCTGTGCAGTTTAGGGGGAAAAAAGGCTAATTCTGTTACAGATTGTTCACAGCAGGGTCTCCAAATTAGCCCTTTGTTTTGTAATGCCACCTTGCTTGGGCTCGCTTTGAGCACATTTCTCAGTTTTGCCCTAATGAGTTGCAACACTGATAATGTGGCTGATGATCTTTCATTGATTTCACTATCACTTGCTTGTCTGGTAATTGATCCGTTGCTGAGCCTCTAGTTAATTATATCGGCTTTGACATGGCCCGGTCCACGGGGAATTTCAAGTCTTGCAGAATAACAGTTTTAATAAAAGAGTCTATTACTGCAGGTGCTTGCTGCTGCATGCCAGTTGATTTTTGTGTTGTGTGTGTGTGTGTGTGTGTGTGTGAGAGTGTGCGTATGGGAGTGGGGGTAGGATACGTGGGAAAGAAGAGGACTGCAGGATTGAAAGGAAAAAGGCTGGAAAAAGAGGAAGAGAGAGTGAAGGAGTGGGAGGGAGGGAGGAGGAGGAGAGAGAGACTGGGAGAGGCGAGAGAGAACACGCAGGCAAAGCGATACAACAGAGCCTGAGTGGAACGAGGAGGCAGCTTGCTATTGACAGTGTCCTTAAGCCTCCCACAAATAACAGCCATTAGTGGGAAGGTCAGAAGCTGAGCAGGCAGCTTGACTGAGGCACTGAGTGCCACTTCAGAAATCAAGAGGCTAGCAAATTTTAGAGGGAGTTTAAGTGGGTAATAGCTGGCAGTAAAGGTACAGTCACCGTTGACAATTGACTCATAGGGGTTTTTCCTGCCCTCCCTCCTCAAGAATATTTTTATTGACCATAGGTGGACTTAATATATTTTAAGGCAACAATTCTTTGGGTTCTTGTTTGTTTCCTCTCAGATATTGAATTTGCTTCTTTTGAGACTTTTTTGTGCTTAATGGTGGTGAACTGGAGGGAAGTTTAACAGAAAAGCTTTCAGGAGATGTCGGTTCTAGAGGGGAAGGCACATTTGTGTCAACATAGTGTACGTTTTCTCATCTTTTCTCATTGTCCACTAATGACACAGAGCTGCCATTGAAGCTCTTTTCTGTTTCTTTTGTTGTTTCAGAGAGTAAGGTTTATTGTTATTCTTGAGTTAAGAAGGAGCAAGGAGAGTGGTACATTTGTCCTCGATATTTGTAGGTGGTTGAAGATTAATGTTCCTTACATTTTAAGTTTAGGAAGGATGGCTTTTTCCTGCTGACTACTTTTATGAGATGGCATGAATTTAGCTTTCCATTTTGAAGTTACTGTTTATGTACAGTGCATTTTGTTCAGTTCTTCTCCATAAATAAGGTAGATAAATACTATCTAATAAATAGATGTTTTGTTTTAAAACTGGTTTAATTAAAAATATGACATGCTATCAAGGCAATATTTCATCAGGCAGGAAAATGTTATAGAATTTTCCATAGAGATCTTGAATGAAAAATGGAGTTTTTATATTCATTACTTTCTGCCTGAAATGGGACAGGCTTTTTTTCTTTTTCTTCATCTTTTTTTTTATGATTTGAAAGCATATCCCAGATGCTTCATCCAGGAACTTTAACAAAGGATTTTTTCCCTACTTTTGAACATTAAGAAAAGGTATACATTTTTCCTTTGCCATTCAGTTTCTCTTTACTTATCATCCAGTTTAGTAATTAATAGCCTGAGTTACTAGATATTAATGGTATATATTTAATTTGCAAATGTTTATTATGCATCTTCTATGTTACAAAAACTGCTAGGTTTACTTATTTACTCTTAGAGTAAAAGGTCATGTCTCTATGTATATTATTTCTCTATGAGTTTATATGTGGTTATAAATAGCCCAGCACACATACTGTATGACTTTTAGGAGCTAACATTTAGATCACAACTGAGCCAACTTTACATTCTCTTACAGCTGAATATTTTACTTTCTTCCAGTGTAATTAAAAAAATATTTAAGTATCTCAGTTTTACAAATGTTAAAGCAAAGACTGGTGTCAGCTATTACATGCTCTGTCAGAAAGCATTGTTGGGAAAAATTCCCGGGGTAAGGGCCTTAGCTTCTCTCCGCCCTGTGCATGGTGATTGTGGTGCTGCTTGGAGTGTGCATAAATGTGTATCTATCTGTGTATCTGGAGAGGGGTGAGTTCTTGGTGTCGTTTGGTGCCTGACAGTGGAACAGTGCAGTTGACTCCTAGCTCTGCTATCCAATGACATGCAGTGGCTGAGAGTTTGAAGCTGATGGTTGGGTCTCCAGTGCTTCTGCACACCTGACAGGCAGCTGTTAAACTGAGCAAAGGCAAGCTTGGGGAGTCACAATCTATGCATAAATGATAGGGATATCTGTGCAGAAGGTGTGAAAGAAGCTCTGACCCCCTCCCTCCCCCAAATCTCCCCCTTCCCAAATGAAATGCAGAGTTCAGCCAGCTTCTTAACTACACTACACTCCTGCTACTGGCTGCCAAGAGGCTCAAAAAATCCACCTTCACTTTTCAGTCAGAAGAGGCAGAAGTGGATGTGAGAGAAAGAGAGACACAGAGAGACAGAGAGCCAAAGAGGGCAAGAGACTTGACTTTAAGAGACTCCTGTATTGACAACTCCATGCAGTTCGGAACCAGAACGACTACGGCTGAACCAGGGTTCATGGGGACATGGCAAAACGCTGAGACTAACCTCTTATTCAGAATGTCCCAACAGGTAAGTTACTTTCAATTTTTTTTTTTAAAGAAAGCTCGAATTGTGTGCACTTTTGTTTCGGTATTTTTCTTTTAAATATTGTTTAAAATGTGATCACTTCATAGTTAGGCTCTGTTTTGTCATAGCTGTGTTACTGGAATGTGCAGGGTTACTTCATGGTTTCCCTAAGGGCTTCTTAAAAGAAAAAGGGGAAAGGATACTGAAGTAAAAGAAAGCAAAGGCATTTGTTGCAAAGTTTCACAGAGCAGCCCGGGTCATGGGAAGTCTTAATTTATTTGTTTTCTGTTTAAAAAAAAAAAAAAAAGCCACCACCCAAGAAATGTATCTTTCTATCAATATGAATCACTTCGTCAAAGTGTCGACAATCTCGGGGTAGGTTCTGCAACCTAACAGTCATAAAATCTAGGGGCCCTTCAGAACAGCCCGACAGACTTCTCGTGGCTGGAAGCATCTGGTTCAGACCTGAGGGGAGAGGGGAATCTGTGCAGATTCGCGGCCAGCACCAAGGGTCGCTGGAGGAGTCGGCGTGCGCGGCGGGCTGCGTCGCCGCGGTCCGCACCTCCGCGCCTCCACGCCGGCCGGGCCGCCTCCGCGCTCGCCCTGCGCTCTCCTGGCCGCTCGGCTCCAGCTCTGGCACGCCCGCCCGCCCGCCTGCTCGCTTGCCCGCCCGCCCGCCGGCGCACTCACTCGGGCGCAGCCTCGGCATCTTCCCCAGAGCCGCTCCTCCATCCCGGCCGCGCAGGAGGCGGTTCGGCTTGCTGGCTCTGCCTGGAAAGCCGACGTGGTAGCGCGAGGCCAGCGGTGACTGATAATTAATCACCGTGGCCGGCGGCTCGTACCATGCGCTCGGTGATACGCGCCCTGCGTGCCGGCTCTTCTTGCACAATTGCTGGCTCTGCGGCTCCGCGGGGGAGCGAGGGTGAGAGGAAGCGAAGGGGAAACAACCCAGAAACTTTCGTCTTGGACTGTGCTCAAGTGAGGGAGGGAAGTTCCCTGGTGCCTCCCTCCTAGACACGTCTTGCTTTTCAAAAGCCTACACCAAACCCACACAAAGCAAGAGTTAGTTTGATATTATCATCCACACAGCACGAAAGTAATACTGACAAATATACTTGGATTTTAAGTTGACGGCGGTTGTTAAGAAATTAATATTGTTGCACTAATTTAAAAGATACAGCAGCTTCTTTCTTTTAAAAAACATTTTTGTTTGTAAGAGCTCACGAAAATTGATTACTTTGAGTTAGATTTTAACAATTGTTGATAATGAAGGAAAGAAAACAATTTGCCAGGCGATAAACTGCTACAAGTTTAGAAATAAATACATTTGCAAAAGATGGTACATGCTAGGGTTTTGTAGCATTTAGCTAACAAACAGTTTTTATGACACAGTTCTAGATAGGATAAATGCATTTGAATAAGGTGTATTTTGACATATCCTGTAGAGGGACCCTGATTACTGCTGATACAGTAAGCTGGGATTTAAATGCAATCAACACAAACCCAGTAAGCAGCTCTTTATGTGCAATTTCCCATTCTTGCAAGTGGAAAGTTCATTTCCACACAGAGATGCTCCTTGTCACTGAAGAATGCTTTGAGAGGTGTTTTTCTGTGACATACCCCTGCTTGGGTAGCTCCTTCGTGGTTGGAACACAGTGTGTTTCACAAACCTTAGTACCAAATAACTTGTGCCACACTTTTAAAATTGGGTGTCACCTTCAGGGTTTTCCTTGAGTTAGTGGAGGTCGGTGTGTGTGTGTGTGTGTGTGTGTGTGTGTATAGGGAAGATTGGTTTAGGTCTCCCTTTAGCTAGAAAAGAGTTAATAAAACCAGATAGAGATAATGATCAATTGATAAATGGCTATTGAACCACATAGATGGTGTTAGATTGCTTCTTTGGCACCAGCCCATTTCCAAGTAGATTTGAATCTAAGGAGACTTTAAGTCGTGGAAAACATTTTTGCTAAAAAACAAATAAAAGTAAATAATATAAATGATGGATCAGAATTAGGAAAATGATTTGAAATCTCTCAGAGAGAGAAACTTACACAACTAAGCTATTGTAATGTCTTTGATCCAGCTGTTTGTGTGGGTATATAGAGATCTATTTTGCATGTACCTGTGTGCATGTATATGTAATAGTGAACATCAGTGTTATATGAAAAGAAGAGGAATTTAGAGAAGTAATTTCTGCTTAATGGATGCTATATAAAACTATATATTTAAAAAATAACAATTTTTTTAAAAGTTGTGTTTTAACTATATTTTACTAATATGTTTTCTTAATTTTTTTTGGTTTTGGTGTAGTTAGCGGTCACCTCTACCCCCTCTTTTTTCTGTTGCTGTCACTAAATGTTTACCTCCCATGCATTTTTGGAAAGCATATAAAAGAGGGTATGAGCTTACATTTCTTTTTCTCTTCGAGATGGTATTTTAGTTTGTATAAATATTGTGTAAACTTAAGTTTAAACCATGTGTATAAAAGTATATGCTGGGCATGTTTAATGTTTGTTTTCTTTACCTATAGTTCATCACCAATGCTGATTCAGCACGTGTGTGTGTGTGTGTGTGTGTGTGTGTGTGTGAGAGAGAGAGAGAGAGAGAGAGAGAGACACTTCTTAAAATATCTCTGATATCCCTTGAAGCCAACAGTTTCAAGGGATATTAGTTTCAATATACACATTAAGCCAGCTTTCGTTAGAGGTGAAAGTTTGTCCAATTTAATCAAGTATGCGGAATTCTGTATATCTCATTCTAAGGCATAGAGAGGCTTTTTTAGATTATGATTATTTTAACTTCTAAGTAAAATGTACTTAGGTCATGAAATGAATAAAGTTAATTGGGCACATTTTTCTTTCAAAGTTTCTTAAATAATATAAAAACTAATATTTCTCTGATCATTTCTTTAAACATTAGAAAAGACTGACTAGTAGGGCTACTATAAAAGATTTCAAAACGTGAGTTGTAGAGAATTCACCCACCAGTATTTAACTACAGAAAAACTTGTGGGAAATGTCTCGTGAATACTGAAATTTAATAATCTTGTTTTATGTCTTCTATAGGTAAACTAGGAAATAGGGATATAAAAATCTTTGTCTTTTGTTTCATATAAGCAAAGTTAGATCTGCTTAAATGTAAATCTTTCATTCTGTCAAATACTAACAAAAAGACATTGTAAGCCAAAGCCAATTTAGATTTAGTGGGAATAAGTATGTTCCCCTAAAGTTTGAGATAAGACTATTTGACTACATTTTCCTGCCTCTTTCCACCCCCCTGCCCCTGCAATATTGAAGTATGATTTTCTTAAAAGGGACCATTTCTTTGTATATTGATGTATATTTTGAGAACCTTAAAGGGTGTGACTCTTGACTTTTATAAAGGGAGTTCTTCTTTGGGTCAGTTTGATCAGTGACAGATGGAGAATGAACCTTATTTTGCCTATTTTAGTCTCAAGATACTATTGTTAAAAGCAAAAATTAAGGCCTGCTTTTGGAAGTTTTTTTTTTTAAATTGCATTTTAAAAGGTGATTTTTCAATTTTTTAAAATATTTTGTGCATTTGAGAGAACAGTGAATAAAATTCTTATAGTTTCCTCAAGGGATGGAATAGTCTAATCTATTTTAAAATCTTTCCAGAAACAAAACCATACAGGTAAATGGCTATCGCCCACATTTCAGACATTACTAGAGGCATTTACCTTTTATTATTGGTGAGGTTTCAAATAAAATGTAGATCCCTTAATAAGGTCTCTTTTCAGACTTGAGAGAAATACTAAGTTAGAATTATAAATGACTCTGTGCATCATTATGTAGTAATTTAGGATTCACCCAGTGATGTAACAAAATTAACAACATAATTTCATTGTGAAACTGTGTCTTATTAAAGAACAACTGTCTGACATTCTCTTACAGTTGCTTTATTTAACTTCATGCAAATATTATTAGTAGTGACATTTTTCTATTGTGCATTAGATTCTCTCATTAGCATGATGTGTTAGTTATCACCAGAGAAATCATTTCCTAGATAGGTGAGGGGCAAACCAAGAAAGCTAAAAATTAAATCAGTGATTTACATTAATACCAGAGCATCTGCTCACCGGAGATATGACAGAGTAAAGCAAACTTTCTTACTAATATAAAAATCTTGCACCTTTCAGAGAAATGATAAATAAAATATATTATAAGAAATATATAATAACATTGCTGGAATCCATTTAAATGCCTGTTCAATATGAATTTTCTTTGAGAAGTCTTTTAGTTCTTTATATTCATACAGGCAAACAGTTTCAGTTTGTGGAATCGTGGAATCTATATTTTAAAATGGAAATGGTTTTGTCTGACTTCTCTCATCCCCCCAAATAATTTGAATATTTATTCACTAACAATTTAAAAGGCACATATACGGTATTTCTTATGAATCAGATGCCTAATTGTATATTGTGGTTTGATTCTTCTTTATAATTCATACAACACATTTTTATTCTAAACCCTATCTCACTCAAATAGACATCCCTTTTAACATAGGATGTATATTCTTATTTAATCAAAGCCCTGAGTAAAGCAGTTGATAGTTAATGGTCTTTGAAAATGACTTTCATTGCCAGGCATTATCCATCCCTAGTTTTCTTTCTGCACTTTTCTCTTCATCCTTTTTATTCCCCTCCTTATAATTAGTATGTTTTGGTAATCATGTCTTACTGAAAAAGATTAAATTAACTAAACGTATGGTCTTGCTGCTAAAATAAATGTATTAAGAAGTATGCAATTTTAGCCTGTTGAATTACTAGGCTACCACGTCCAATTTAGGCCCCCCTGTAATTTGAGTGATACTATGTTTTATTTTGAAGTTTCAACAATAAACATTATTCAAATATAATTCTTAACATCCTTTCTGATAATGTAACACTAAAATAGGAATATTTGGGTATTTGTTAAAGTACAAATTGTAGCATAGAGACAGGTGCTTGTGTTTTGGCCTGTCCTTTGAAGGTCTATGGATAACATGCAGACTTCACTTAACAGGTAATGTCTAATTTGTAATGCAATGAGAAAGTAGTAGCTTATATAGAGAGTATTCTATGTACATATAAATGTTGATGCAAATAAAGCATACACAAACATATTCTCAGATGTGTATGTAGTATGTGTTAAAAACCTATATACAAATTTTAAGTTTATTTTCAACGTGATCCATTTAAATGAAACATAGTAGGTGATCATTTTGAAATGAGTTAGTTTTCTCACCTTTCTGTCATCTGCAAACAGGTCCATTATATTTGTATAATTTGTAAAGCCTTTTGCTAAGGTGAGTCAAGTAACTACAGTTGAAAAATAAATCCCTAAAGGTACAGATATCTTATCTATAATTGTAGGTGTTTTTTATAATTATATTTATGAGTGTATCTTCCTCTTCACTGATAAATCCAATTATTCATGCATAGCTTTGTGGAAATCTGATTAATGCAGTGACAAGACAGATTTGGGCTACCACAGCAGCACATCCTCCCACTCCTGTGTCAGGGTTAAGAGCCGCGGCAAATCCTCCCTAACTAATTAGATGCTGAGTAAGGCAGCTCTGAGAAGTTGGGGCAAAAGTGAATGGGTCACAGCCAAGGCAGGACTGCAAGGACTCCAGTGATAGTGAAAGCATTCAAGTTTGCCAGGTCGTTGTGACACAAAGGAGCTGATTCCAAAGGAACAGTCCGTTACAGATAGTAAGCTGGCGTCATCCTCTTCAATGAAAAACAAAAATCTTAGTGCTTCTCTCTCTCTACCTTATATGCATGATACACACTCATTTAAAGAAAGTTACACTGGGCATCTGCCCTTATCTATCTGCAAAGCTTTTGAGAGGATTTTCCTTATAAACCTGAATAGCTAATGATTCTTAAAAGCCAAGAGGTATTTTGTGAACTTGGCACTCTAGATTAGAACATATATCAAAAGGAAAGAGGAAAAAAATTGGAATTTGCTTTTACCTTGTGTCCATAATGTGAACCATAGTGTTCGAATTGATCTAGGAATTAATTCCTTTCCCCCGCCAGAGTACTGTCAAGAGAACTTTGTAGTGGTAGGGAAAACAAGAGTGAATCGTGGGCTTTTTCAGTGAGAGAAATTTTCTCTGGGACTCCCTGCTTGTTATTGTCGAAGGAACATGGAATATAATGGTTCCAAGATTTCCCTTCATGTGAGGTTTAGATCCTGGTTTGTTATGTGTGTAGAAAGAATTCTTCACAACGTGAAAATCCTCTTGTACCTTTGGAGATGTGTTTTTGTGGTATGTTTGTGGTGCCTCTCAATGACCACCTTTCTCTAGGCCTTGGTTAGAAGATTGTTTGGGGATGCTAGGAAATGATTGATCTCACCCCTGTCTGCCAAAGCTGATGCCATTTTTATTTGCAGAAAAGCAGCTGGCTCCCACATTTTGCTAGGTGATCCTCATCTCCTGAAGGAGAGGGAGAGGAGGGAAGTCAAAGACCCTTTCAAGGAATTTTGACTTTTTTTTTTAGCTTTGGAGAAATAAAGGAAAAGAGATGTAATTCAGGAATAACAGCCTTTATATCCTGACATGTAAGCAAAACATTGTGTAACAGAAGGAATTTTTTCCTTTGAGAAAAACTAATAAACATGTAGGAAAAATTAGAAAAAACAATTCTGAGGAACTCAAGCTATAAGAAGTTTTAGTACGTGCAGATGACATCCCAAAAATGATGCCTGGGGCTGTGACATCATCAGGGTACCCACATTTCTTCATAGACCATGACCTGTACTGCCATCTCCCTCCCCAGGTTTGAAAGAAAGTTTAGAGACTAGGAAAAATAAAAGTATTGATTCTTTTTTAATTTGTACATCCCCTGTAGGAAGCCTTGCAAATTTCACAGTGTACATTCAAACCCTCCGGTGAAAAATTTATGACTGGTGTTCATTTGGGTGAAGACAGTGTGCAGTGTCATTCTGTTCAAATGCTGTATGTAGCATTTCATGCCACAAAGTGCAGAGATCAGGAGAAGAGAGGAATCGCTGTATCTTTTCTTCTTTCACAGAGCTTTCCTTGATGGAAATGCCCTTGGAAAAAGTGCATTACTCAAACTGGCTAGTTTAGAAATCAAATTCTCAGCTTATTAATCATCGTTTCAATTAAAAAAAATTGATCCTTTAACAACAAAATAATATCCTTTTGTTTTTCTTTAATTAAGCCCATAAGTTTTTCATTTCTCTCTGTAAAGAAAATGAAAATAATCTTGAACAGTAGGAAGTCACTCATTGAAACAACTGATTCTCTTGAGCATATCTGACATCTTATTTACTCAATACTTTTGAGCTGTAATGTTATTTTGCTACTGTATTTAGGGTTTATGTGTCGTTGAGGTTGAGAGGGGTTGATTTATAAATCTCATTCCTATTTGGTTGGCAGAAATTTACTTAATGACCTAAATACAAGGTTAGCCAGTTCTTTCTTCCTATTTCCTTTCTCATAGGCCTTATTTTTTTCTCACTTTATTCTCCTTTCTCCTCATCTGTCTTATTCTGAATTCCTCCTTACTTTCACTGGCTCTTGTTGCCCTAATATAAAGGAATTGAAGTGCACCTGAAACATGACAGTAATTGACTAAAGCACTCTTTTGCCAGCGTATCATTCTGGTAGAGGTATGGGAAAGAGGTGCCACCCTCAGGTGTGGTCCTCTGTGAGTGCTGACAGGACTGCCCCGAGTTTTGTTATAGAAGGGTTCTTTAAGTAAGGGCATGATAAAAACGTGTAACCAAGGGCCCCTGCTTATCATTCAGAGGTGCTGAAAGGCAGCTCAGTTTGATCCTTAGCCTGTGTAAGAAAATACTTGGCTGAAGAGATGTTCGTTTCCTTTTTTACTTCTTTTTTAAAAAAAGTAATTCTTGGATCTATCATTTTGTACAGTTACATCTACATGAGAGCCTTTCCTTAGAAGGAGGAAAAGATATAAAGGGAAGTGCAATAGGTTGAAGGTATGACTGTTTGAGACAAACTGCAGCTAATAAGAGTTAACTGAAACATTTAGAAAAGGAATGGAAATGACGGGGCCAATATTAATGGATGATATTACAAAATTAAAATTTAAATCTTGCAGTATATACAGCACTTGAGCATACGCTAGTTTTGTATTTCATAAATTTTAACTCATTGTCTCACAAGGAATAGAGATTGTTAAAATTGACAAGATTAAAAAATATTCTATATGGGAAAGACATAGTTTCCGGTATTATACCTGCTGTGCTTTTGTGTGACTGCCATGGATTTTTCAAATTTATTAAGGTGTGTTTTAGTGCGTATTGGTTCTCTGGACAATTCTTCAGAATTCATATTTGATGATTAGAGTGCCTGAATTGGGTGTCTGAAAGGAAAAATTTTAGGATATTGAATATTTTACATGACAAAAAATAATTACTTTCTGCTGGCTTAACATAACAAAACTGATATTAAAAGGAGAACCTCTATTAGCAGGGTTTTGATAACGTTCTTCTTTCCTTCCATTAAAATTTAAATCAAGAAAGATTTCATTGACTTAAATCATTAGGGTGGCTATTTGGGGGGCCTAATCAGGCATAGGTAAAGAGAGCTACCCATCATGGAGCCCTCTGCCAGTGCTGGAGGGTAGTGGACATGATAGGGATGCCACCTGTAAGATATGGGGAGTAATGATACACTGAGCATATTCATGAGAGTGTTCCCTGAGTGAGAATGCCTGCAAACATCCTCTTTGTTGACCTCATGTCCAAACCTAACTTGGAGTCAGCCAGGTTATCTGCTGTTTTATCTAATATTGCTTTTCTTTTATTCTTTCTTTTTTAGGTATAAATATTAGAGTACCAGAAAGAACCAAAACCAAAGTCCTGCTCTAGACTTTGTGGAAGGACTTACTGTCTTGCTATGGAAAATATTAAAAATCCCATATTGCCATGTGGTAGTGCATTTATATGTGGTACATAGACTCACAGAAAGTATACACCTGCTCCACTGGTTGGTTGATGACAATTAAATGACTTATTTCTAGTTATGTTATGGATTTGCTAATGGCTGCCTCAAATGCAATGAGAGTACAGATGGTTTACCTCAAAGAGGCATTCCCCATCCCAGGAATCTCATTGTAATGATGCCTCTTACACTGTTAACCTTTTTGCTCCCTGAGCCTTGCTTTTTGGTGAAGCTCAGTGTCATTCATTGGGAAATAACATGATTGTTTCTTATTTTGTGAATTGCCATTTTCAACAAGTGGAAAACTACAGTTTTCCTCAAATAAGTTAGAATTAAGCTGGGATAGACATACCAAGATGAGACTCTCTGACTCAAACTTTAAATGTCTCATCATTTCCTTTCCTAGCCACTTTTCTTTGTTTTCTTGGACAACTTTGGGAAGTAATCATGGGACTGAATACATCTTAAAATATGTTTCCAGTCCTATTACCTACCAAGCAGAGTTCATTGTGGAGAAGAATTTTTCCATTTTTACTTTATTTTTGACATTTATTATAAAGTAAGTAGGAAGGGATAGGAAGAATTCGAAGTCCAACATCTGGGAGAGCTTGTTTCAGTAGCTAGCCGGGAAACCAGAAAACTGGTTTCATACAGGTGAGATGTGTTATGGGAATAAAGAATGTGTGCATTTAATGAACCCCGCCTGCCTGTCAGCTTGGTTTTTCATGCACCATTGTTGTTCAAATAAGAAAAAGAGAGTGTTCACAGCCTGTGGTGAGATTAGAGTAATGAAAATGAAGTGTTAATCTGTTGATAGGAAGCACATCCCATATCCTGCATCCCAGGCCACATTCATGGGTAATATATTCCAGGTTTTCTCAGGACCAGAGAAGCGGATGTTCATTATGTGGAAAACACCCTTTTAGTAAAAGTGAGAAGTGGGTTGTTTTAACTTATGTAAATAGTTATTTTAAATAATTTCTTAATAAACCAACTGCTGCCTGCCTTCTGAGTATTCTGATAATCCACTGCTCTTGTATATGCCAGTAGTCCTGTACTTTTGATCTTTTTTTTTTTTAAAGCAAATGCAGAATGCCGAAATGAGCCTCAATTAAGTGTACTTCGAGATATCCTTTTGTAGAAATCAGTGATTAATAGAAAGGAGTTAAGTGAAAGCAATACCTTTCTCCCCATAGAACACAGATTAAATAAAATTAAACATTCATTATGTCGTGCTTCATTTTTCCTGTTAAAACGATGAAGTACAAATACAAATAAAGTACAAAGAAAAATAACAAAATTGAGAGGCTTCTAGAACTGCTTTATATATTTGCAGTTAGCTGCCATGATGTGAACCTGAGGATACTAGCTGAAAGCTTTGGTCATCATTGGAAGGAATGGACTGTGTTTTTTCATAAAATTCCATTTCTAATATGGTACAGAAGGTAAATCAGTATGAATGTAATGAAATATACTTCTTTTAGAGTTTTTGTTTTAATTTTTTTTACCATTTTACTCAGTAATTATCTGAGAAGTTTTGATTTTTACTCTAAAGCCGTAAACTTAAAAAAGAAAGAAAATAAGTTTAGTCTTAGATTACAGTAAGACATTCTAAAGAAAATAATATGAACATTGGTTCAGGGCCCTTTATATGCTGGCTATCCTATAAGACCATCTCTTTAAAGAAGTACCTTAAGAAAGGGTTTGGAAAAAAGTGTAAAAGGGGTGGGGAGAGGTAAATTAATAACTTAGTTCCAGGTGTGTGTTTCTAATTGCTCAAATTTCAAACATAATGGAAATAAAGGAAAAATATATCCCATAAGGAATATGTCGTTCAGATATAAGGCTTAAGACTACATTTATGGAGCTTATACTTATGGTATTTTCTCTTTTCCTGTTCAACTAGGAGTTAAGGAATCCAGTATGATCATTATGATTTTGTGAACTGTTTACTTAAAGTTGTTCAAGTTGTTGAGAATCAAGAGAATTTGGGGATTAACGTCTGATTGTGAAGTAAATTTGGCATATGTTCAAGGATTACTTTAGGTAAAAAGGGAAGAAAAATGCTTCCTTTAGGAAGGAAACACCTAATTAAAAAAATAATCTTTCAGGCATGTGGTCCAATGATGAAGCATAATTAAAAAACACTATAGTATAGTTGATTAAAATTTTAGTCTAATTAGTTGATGTATGACTGGTCATAGCCTACTTACTACAATTTGCATGATAGCTAAGCATTTCTTTACTGTAGTAATACATCAGAGATAGCTTGTTTTTAATATAGTTGGGTGAAATGAAAAGGTGCTTTCTTCCCTCTGCTATAATAGGGTTATTTTTAATTTGCTTGTAAAATTCTCTGATAGGTAGAAATGCTGTGTTGTGGTTGATTGGAAATAATGAAATGTAAAGATTTTCTACTTACACTTGCTTTCAGTTAAGGAAAAAAGCAAATAGAAGTACATAGTGACTTTGTCATAGACATCTGCTTTTAGGTAATAATCATTTTAAAAGAAATATGCCATGACTTTTTGGGTCATTTGAACCTATAATAATGTCTATTTAATGTAAGTATAAATGTCAGATGGTGGCATACATGTGGAGTCAGTAAAGATGAATATTTACAATGATAATATTCATGCATCTTAAATGTTGACTTTTAAAATTTACCTTGAAGACATATCCTATTTTCATATTAGGATCCGTTTTCACTTAAGTACATGATAGCTCTAGAAAGGAAATGCAGAAGTGTTAACATGTGAAGGGACAAAATCTGAGTAATAGCTTCACATGAGCATCTTTTATGGGCTGCAAAGGAGAATGTAGCTGATTGAAAACTAGTGTTAAAAGATTGTCGAACCATTGCATAGGGTAGGTCATCAGTTCTGGATTTACTACTTTAAAAAAATTTTAATTATGAAAATGAGTTTGCTTTGCTTTGTACTTACGTTTTATTGAACAATTACATTTTGAAATAAAATCTGCTACCCACTGTCCTACATTGTGTAAACTCGTGAAATGTGTATTTTTAAATCTCTGTTCCTAAAAGACCCTCTTTTTTTTCTTCCACAAACTCTGCAAACTCTCTTTGGTGTTGTATGACACTTTAAAGATCAGGAGTTGCCTAAAAGGGCCATGTGGAGGTAACAAAAATTAAATGTTGCAGTGAGTCTGGTGAGGACTATGGTGGCCAGAATGCTCATGTCTCAACCACAATGAGGTAGCTGCTCCTTTAGTTCCCGCCAGTTGTTGCCAGGTGGGAATGTAGGCCCAGTGTTGCCAGATCCTCTTCTTCTTCTTCTTCTTTTTAATGAGAAGCCAGAAATCCAGATTTTTCTGTGAAATCTCCTGATTTTGAAATCTTGGCAACCTATTCAAATATTTTTAAAACTGTGTGGTCCAAACAAAACTCATCTGCAGGCTATATTCAGCACTCTGGCTGCCAGATAGAAACCTCTGTTTTAGATAATATTTTAATGGATGAAGATAATAGTTTCATTGCACATGATCATTCATCTTGGGAATTCCCCACTGGGATGAACCAAATTCTTCATTTTTTCCCTTTCAGTTAGAAAAAATGTTTAGTAAATATATTTCTGGTACTAATAGTTTTGATGTATAGCTTTTCTCCTTGTGACCCACATCTAAAGAAAAATCAAGTGTGTGAGCAAAGCAAAAAATAGTCAAATCATTTAAATAGAGGTAGAAATGTAAGAATTTCATTATAGAGAAGGAAAAGGAGATTTCTAAATTCTGAAATGAATCCCATGATTTGTCAGTAATTGCTGTAGATGAAAAGCTGAATTCAACTATAAAAAGCTTTTCATCTCACCTTTAAGCGGTAGATTCTTGGCCATGAATCTTTGTGGGATTGCTATAATTTACCAGGCAATTGATTATGATGTCACGAGGAGGAGATGGACCACAAGGGGAAAACTTCCCCATACTAATTCGTGCAAGGCCAATATTTTATACCTGCTTCAAGAAAACATTATTTATATTGTATAAGATAAGGTTTTCAGTGGCTGTCTATATTTTTTGAAGGGGCTCTTCAAAAGAAATAATCTATTCATAATTAAAATTCTCCAGGCAAATCAGATGTCAACATTTTCAACAGAACAGGTAATTAATTGGTTTGAATTTCAAATTGAAGGTCATTGTGTTATTGATTTTCCTGGGAACAGGAAACAAGAACATCTTGTTAAAATGATCTGCAAATGGGGGCCTAGGTGTGCCTAGGTTCTTTCTAGGGTCTTGATGGACAGCATCACTGAACAGTGTCAGAAGCCAATCAGAAGGGAGCCATCTCTGTTGTAAACATAGCAAGCTGTTGGTTTGCTTCCAAAACTGCAGAGAAGAACTGAACTGGAGAAAAGACCAGAGATTAACAGTTTGTGTTATAGTAAGTCAGGTATTTCAAATCAAGTGCTGGTACAGCTTGTAATGAAGCATTTGTAAATGTGTCAGAATGTCGTCGATGTGCCATGTTGAAGAAGTTCAGCATCAACACAGCTGTGACTTAACACTTTCAGAAACCTGTCAACTGGGAATTAGATAAAATATCTTCAATACAAGGGGAGGGAAGCACTGAAGTCAAAGGTACGATGAAGAATGGAGGATAAAAGAATATACCCTTTTAGATGCTGTTAATTTTTGTAAAATAACATTTGAGCCTTGTGTTTGATAGATAGTTTTATTGTTCCATGTGCCAGGCTATTTTAAAGCAGTCATATCTCTCCCTGCCATGTTTATACTTTTTGAGAATGGTGTAATGTGAAGTAATGTGGACTAAGTGGGTGGCAAACATTATGCATTTCTAAACTGGAAAAAGTATTTTGATTTTAGCTGTGCTAACCATGTCAGAAACTTAATGTAGCTTCTTCTTATGGTTCAAAGTAAAATTCTTAATAAAAAAAGGAGGAGGGGAGGAGTGAGGCTTCCATTCGAAATACCCTGGAGCTGTTAATGCAGTTATTTCCAAGTTGACATACTTTTGTGGAGGCATGACAGTGGCACCAACCATCTACATTAAGCCTTAACATTCCACAGAACCATTTCAAGTTTATTATGAGCTTCAAAGCCTACTCATCCCTAAGAGAATATCAAGTTTAAGCATGTCACTTTGCCGTAGTCACAGTTAACTTTCTTGAATCAAAAAGTACCTTTTCATAGGCTGATTTTCTACAGGTGATCCTTGAAGAAATTTCCTAGTTCAGTACAGAGTCATTTTTCTGACCCACTGTTTCTGCCCTCTTGAATTCTGTAGATCCATCCTGTTGGCAATGGTTGGAAAATATCTCCAAATAAAGTAGCACTGGTCACAGTTTGTTTTAAGGTCTGTGACTATGTCAACATCCTTTTGCAGCTTTATTCCTGGAGCTTAAGAAATTGATCCCATTTTACCCATTCCCAGTTGGATTTTCATTGTAGTCCTTAAAAATGTAGCTGGGTGGTGGGGAAGAACACGTAAAATTGCTAATGCTCTCCTAATATTTGGGAGTTTCTACCATGGAAGGCCAATAATTTGGGGAAGACTATTGGACTGTTCAGCCTGATCTCATGGTACACTGCTTCTCTTCTTAGGGAAGGGAATTCCCTATTTCTTGAATGTGAACCGCCTACCCTTTTGGAGTCTCCTCATCTTTAGTTCCTTCCTCAGTTAATAAACCATCCCTGTCTATGCCTTGCATCTCAGAGATGGAATTTGACGGACTAGTCAGCATTGCAAAGATCACCTTAAAGCTATTGGCAGAATACACTGCCCTTTGTTGCTCAGTGATGATAATGCTACTGTAGCAGTTAACTGGATGTATTAGGCCGAGCTACTTTTCCCGAATACCAAATTATCTATTTCTTTTAAACACCTGATAAAATGCCCATTCACAAGCTGTCTCAAGTGTATTTTCAAAAGGGATCTTTGTAACACTTAGAAATATCAGTGCTTTGGCCACAGAAGGGATAATCTGCACACAGTATGTGTCTGTTGTGGTGTTTTGCTTCTGTGAAAATGCTTCTGAAATTATGCTCATCTTTTAGAGTTTTTCTTTTGTATGAAACTAATAATGTTCCAACAAGTTTGAAAATTCAAGGTGTTCAGAAAGTTTTCTTATTTACAGTTTGCCTTCTGTTAAATGAAATAGTACTTTAAAATCATGAAAAAAGCCCTTATATAGCTTCATCCCCTTTCATTCACATCATTTCCTACAAATATAAAACGTGGAAATAGCATTTTTTTTGGCTTCCGGTTATAAGTTTACACAGTGCAAAAGTGGGTTTCACCATCTTTTCTTATCTTCAAATCTCCTTCACAGTCTACTTAAATACTGCTTAAATTATATTCAGAATTATATAGAGTAACAATTAATAAGTAATCTTGCTACTTATTTGAGGCAGGGAAACTATACTTGAAATAGTTTTATATTTTGCATGCTTAAACTAGTTTTGTGGCAGCAGGACGCTCTTGATATAATTTCTCATATATAGGTATCATCTTTGTCTTGGCTCTCACCTAAATAAAAATTGAATAACGATCCAAAGTGCTAAGGTTCTTGTGACTTTTCACTAATTATTTTCACTTATGCATGTGTTTTGGACTAATTACTTTCCTAAATGTTTGATTTGCCACATGTTCTTCTTTCCCCTAGTTCTGTTTTGTCATAATCAGATGGGGTAAGAAATTTAGGCATTTAAAATTACCACTTCTTTGGTCTCAAAATGAGTAAGTGAAGACTCAGGGAAATCCCTTTAATTTACCTTTTAGTGTTTTTGAATAGAGTAGATTCTGTCCTGCCTTCCTTTCATGATCTGTTCAAATTGTTTCTTATTGAGCTAAACAGGAACATCTAAAGTAGAATATATTCCTCACTCTCCAAAATAATAGAATGAAATCAGTGATCAAATAATTTTTGTCGCAGTAATTAACAATCAAAGGGAACTTTAATGAGTTAAAATAGAGTGGTTAGCATTCGGTTCAGACATTGAACAATATTTGAAAAAGTACAGTGATAGAGTTTTGTGTTGTAGGTTCTTCATGACCTAAATATTTGTTGAAGGGACTTTAGCTTAGAGGTATATTTATCTTAGAATAATAATCATTTCATGCTGTTCATTTTTTTCTAGTTGACCCATTCTCCAGACCTTTAAAAAACTTTTTAAGTAGATGTAAATTCCATTTTAATTAGACCAGTGCAATCTAATACTGCAACTAGCCAGGAATGGAAGAAACATGCTGGAAGTTAATACAACCCAAATCAACCATAGCCAGATAATTCCCCTGATCTTGGTAACAACCCCCTTCCCCACCTCCACAATTAAATGACCCTGTTGTTCTGGAGTTTCATCAAGACATTTAAGGTTCATTTAAAAAAATGATCATCCTTTACAGGATTCTTTGCTCTTGCATTTCTCTTTCTTTCTTCCCCTTGCCACACAGCTGTCACTGGTATAGGAGAAAGATTGGGGGGAGGGGAGGAAGAGGAAGCCCTGCTCAAATCGTGTCACGTAGCACTAATTCATCTGCTCTCATTAGAGCGCGCGAGGGACAGCAGTGATGGCCAAGAGCTGCACTCCACACATGACACGCGAACAGTTTGGGGAATAGAAAATTGCTTTCTCAGGAAGCCCAGCCAATTAAGGACTTGACCATATTGAATGTCAAGTGTTAATTTAGGTTTTTCTTCATTTTCCCAGTAGTAATGCGGGTCCTGTGATGAGCAAATACATGTCAAGTAAAAGTTGATTGCATGAAGGACCTGGGTATTATATGTCACTGACAAGTCACAAATGTACCGAAGTCTTTTAACCCCTTAGGTGAGTGGGGAGGGGAGGGGAGAATGGGATTCATGGGACCATAATGATAAGAATAGATAGTTTATGTGGGGGTGGCTTGGATGGGACAGACAGGAATAGTAATTCATGCAGAAACTGGGGATAGGACAAATCCTACTCTGAGGGCATAAATAGAAACCTTTGAAAAGCATACATATATATGATCCCCACTGCAGACACACTACCCAGAATGTGTATGTTCTGTCTCCTAAGATTTTATGAAAATGGAAAACAGTATACTCTATGGTCATGAAATTCCTTATGATTATCTCCTTTAAAAGAAATAAAGCATTAAATAATTGTACTATTTTAGATATTTTGGCCCTTTGGGTCAGTGCAGCTTTAAAATTTCTGGCTATTATAATTTCAGTTTCTAATCATATATATGTTTATATATATATATATATAAAAATTGACCCTGTGTAATACCATGTCATAGGAAAGATGCAAAACATAAGATTGAAAGAATGTTTTCTGTCAGGATTATCTCTGTATGTTTCTGTTTAGTCAGTAGAAATGGTGGAAGGTCCATCATTGTCGTTCATTTCTTTTTGTGCCCAGTTGAAGGGGGAAGACATTCAAGCTTCAGTGAGTGAAGTAACTTTGTCTTTTTTTTTTTTAAACTAAATTTTGAAGGTTGCCCATCATGTACAGCATCTCATTTCCATTCATCAGCATTCATTTACATATGAATGTCCTGAAAATAAGAGAATGTCTGTTTCTGTTGCGATTGTACAAGTAGCAATAAAAATCCCCCCCCCAGTTTAAAATACTGCCATGTGTAGCCTAAGCAATTTTAAAGTTAAACTCAGAACAGTCACTTGCAATCTGGTCACTTTTTTCCTTTATATGTAGAACCACTTTTCCCCTTCGTATCTTTGAAGACCTGATCTTAATTAAAACACTCTCTTGAAACTTTCTTCTATTTATTCCAAAATTTTAACACACTTGGCTTTGTGTATTGACAGTGCTTACACCTTGAAAACTTAAGTCTGATAATGCTTTAATTTTGGCAACAAAAATTACTATTGAAGTCTTTCTCTGCCTCCCTTCCCTTCAGGTTAGAAACTGTGCTATCATTATATTAAAAGTTAACTAAATTTTTATTAAGGAGAAATTAGGAAATATTTGCAAGAATTTGATGTTTAATAAAAAAGGTTTTTCTTAAGAAAGAAATAGTTCTTCTAATTAGGCTCCTGAATGCCGGGATGGAATATCAATTCTTTAACTCTCCCCTCCCAGTCTCAAAACTAACCAAACAAAATAAGCTTAGCTCTCCCTTCCCTTCCTATTTTGATAAGCTCTGTCTATGGAACTCTGGTGGCATTGTGAGAGTACTGTTTAATTAAAATCCAATTGTCAGCAGCTTCTCTTCCGCTGGGTGTGCTGAGAGACTTAAGTAAGTTTCCATAAAGTAAATTCTGATGATGGCAGCTCGGGTTGCTGATTCAAGTTATTCCTTCTCTTCTATGTCACTTTTGACGGATGGTACCTAATGCAATCAACCACAGGCCAAGAAAGTCTTTTCTTTGGTTGCTTTAGTAACTGGACCAGGAGTTCTCCTCCTCCCTCGATCTTCCCTTCGGTCACTCACTCCTCCCAGCCACCCCCACCGGTACTTCAGCCCAAATAGGAAAGCGAAAAGAACAGCAGCTCTACCTAGGACAGGCTGACAGGCTTTCCCTAAACCTCCATTTCCCAGTGGCGGAGCTGAAGCTGCCTCCCTTTGCGTGCGTTTTTGATAAATTTAAGAAGTCAAATCGCTGACACAGATAGATAATCCAAGTGTATAGGGTGAAGAGTTATAAATTAACACATTATTCCCTCTTAATGTGAAATACTTGAGAATGCATTTTCTCAGTCCCCTGACATCTACCCAGTGAGGGCTTGCATTGTACTTTTCAAGTGGCATTGATTTGTTAAAGCGCTGAATTAGCATCTCCGGCCAGCTGCCTGATCCTCTGTTGTGTCGTGGGGCTCCTATTCCTCCTCTCTCCCCCAGTCATCCCTTTTTTTTTCTTCAACCTTCCTTTTCTTTTTCCCTCCCTCTCCCTACTGACTCTTTCTCTGCTTCTTTCCGTTTTGCTGCTCCTCTCATTCTTAAGTCTCTTTCTCTCTCACCCCTCCCTTCCTCTTGCTTCCTTTTCTTTCAGTCTGGTTTTCATCCCACACCATCTCTTTGCCTTTCCTTCCTTCTCACTTTTGTCCATTTATCTCCTTTTCTTTGTCATCTCTTTTCCTCTGAGGTTTTCCCTCACTCGGAGTTAGTCTGTTCACTGCCTGTTTGTGTCTTGGTGGGGGGGAGGAGGGAGGCGCTGGGTTGATTTAGCCAATCCCATGGCTCCAAATGAAGTCTTGTAGAGAAGAGTAAATCAACACATGCCTGTTTGCACGTGCTTGTCCTCTTTTTAACAGAAGTTGGTGAGAAAAATCTCACCTATTTTGCTTTTTAGAAATTAAAAGGTAACTTACAGAACTTGAAAACTCACATTTCTCAATGTCATTTAAAATAGTAAAGTTTTCTTTTGGTTCAAGGAAAATGGAAATCACTGATGGTTATCACAGATTGGATCATGTCACATTGTCCCTACCAAAATAAGTTAATATTTCTATAAAAACCTTTGTATTTTTTGCAACTTTTTGTACTTTAGTGAAATTATTGATATGACTTTTTTTTAAAGCAGGTTCTGTACTGTTCTGATTGTGCTTATTTGTATTGGTATGATTTCATAAAGTATTTTTCATCATGGTATTTGTAGTATGCTATGATTTCTTAATATGTGATGCATCATTCACAGCAGTGAATACTTAGATTATAAAATTGTTTAGAAATAAAATGAGATTGGGACACATCAATAAAAGAAGGGATAAACAAAGTTCCACAGGTCTTCAGAGGACATGCATTACGATTGGGAGGGTTACATATGCTGCACGTGCAGGCTCACAAACCTTCACTCTTTTCCTTCTCTGGATATTGGACCAAGATATTTTGGGATCACTGTGTTGATTAATTTGATATAAGCAGAAACTATATCTGTTCAGACTTAAATAGAAATTATCCTCTCTAATTTCAATCTTATGGCTGTACATGGTTCTGTGCTTAATTTTACTAGATTTCACACAGATAACATCAAGGTTGGAATTTGAATATACACATTGATAATAAATCTGATTATGTGAAAAAAATCAATTGTCAGTATTGTATTTTATATAGATTAAACAGACAATTTGACTTCAGCATTCACATTTTGAAATGGAAATATTTCACATAGGTTTTGGTAACTTTGCTTGTAAATTAGGTCAATCCTTGACACCTCCCCCCCAATATAATTCCTTCTTCTTCTTCTTCTTCTTCTTCTTCTTTTTTCTTTTTAATTAATTGCTGTCCTCCTCTCTACAATTAGCGTGGCTTGGCTAAGGTGAAGGGATTAGAATGACTTTTCCAGGCATGATAATGTCTGTTTAAAGGAATGAAAAAGAAAAAAGTCTTTTAACTAGGGCTTAAGACTAATTCCACCTACTAAGGAGACAAAAATTACTCTAAAGAAGACAATTTTGTTTTATTTTATATGTGCATGTTAACTTGCTTTGAGATCATCATTTTGTATTTTAGGGTATTGTCCTAGCTGAAGTAAGATGTTCTTCATTTATTACTGAAAGGGGGACATGGCCTCACTCCAGGAGATTAAAGGTGGAACACCTTCTGCTTTCTGCAGGGATAATCACAGCTCACCTGGCTGTAGCTCCTGGTCAGGGCAAAAAGGAGGGACTTTTTAGAACTGCCTGTGACTACAATAGAGAGAAGGAATAATAAAATAATGGGACAAGGTTGAAAGTGAAAGTGCCCCATATGAAAATGTTTAATAATATGAATGATCAGAAAAGGGGGAAAAAATCTAGAAGGCATCTTTTAGTAGTGGGTAAAGAAAAAAGGGATATTTGGGGATGCAAAATTATGGCCTTGGGTAACTTACAAAAATGAATACTGTCTTAATTGCTAATAAAGGGCCACATTGGCATCAGAGCAGATTTAAAAATTAATGAAAGCACTTATAAACTTTTCATGTGATTTTGGTTTTTCATTTGGTATACATATATTTGTCCTTGTTCCTTAATTTGTCAATTATGTTACTTGGAAGGCAGAACTCTCTGCACATGTAATAAATCAATAAATCCAGCTTTTAAAAATCTAGTATTGTTGCATGCTTGTTTTGTGATGATACTTCAACCATGTAAAATGGTTAAGTGTGGATGTTTTAGAATTCAACACCTTTGAATTTTTCTCTAAAATTCTCAGGAGAAATCAATTATTTCTGTTCTTTTATTTTCTAAGTCCAAATTTAATGTCACTTAAATGTGAAAGAACTGGTACTTTTGATACCAGTCCCCAAAGCAAACCATTTTGTCAGTAATCATAACTTAATTACCATTGCAAATGTGAAGTTTGTTTTTTAAAAAGTCAAAAACAAAGAAGGAAAAAAAAAAACCCCAACTATGGCATTATACAACTCAAGGAAGAAGCATCCCTACACTTAAACATAAGACTTTGAATAGTAGCAATAATAATAAGAAGGAACCTTTGGCATCTGCCCAAGAGCCTGTAGAGAGGGAGCAGCAACTGGCCTGCGCAGTGTGTGCCTCTGCAGAAGTTCCAGGGTGACACATGCCTCACAAGCTGGTCACAATGTGAGGGGGCAGGGGTCATGTTCAAGAGCAGGGTGTTGCTGGATAAGGCTGAGGAAGCAGAGGTGGCCCCTCTGTGCTCAGTGTGTGGGTCTGTGTGCTCCTTTCCCGTCAAAGCCGGCCCAGCGCGGCCAAAAAAGCGGTTCCTTGGCAGGGTTTAATGGCAGGATGATGTAGTCTGTTGTGACTAGTGCATTCCTTTCAGGTTAAACTAGGGAAATGGCATTGTGTTAAAATTCCAAGTCGCATGAATGTTTTATTGCCACAGTGCATTTAGCCCTCCAGGGGAGTGTGTGTGGCGGGTGGGGGTGGGGGTGGAGGTGGGGGTGGGGGTGACTTAGAGACTCAGGAACTATCAGAAGAACACTTCCCTTGGAAAATTTTACCCACCAGCATGAAGCTGATTTGCTGTGATGGTCACTTAGAAGGGTTTCGCTTTTTCCTAACATGCCTGTTTAAAGTCTTGCAGTCTGGACAATTAACAGCTGAAGAAAATATGACAAGACACATACAAAGAGGTTGGGAGATAGAGAGGAGGAGTGTGCCAGAAAGGAGCTGAGCTGCCTTGTGTAAACTGCCCGAGCACACGGCCCCCTCCCCTGGCCTCCGTCCCTGTCCCCCTTCCCCAAGGCTGTGTTCTGCTGTCTGCCTGAAGGCCAGGACTGATCTGTTAACCTTGCACCACTGGCTGGGAGGCCTCTGCAGCTCATGGTACTGTATGTTACCATTACTACTCCCCTCATTCCTTTTAACTGCCTGGGTTTTTTTTTTTTAACCATTTCTCTGTAATGACGGTTTATATTAGTCAGAGGGATACAATTTTGGAATGCAGAAGGTCCGAGTTTAAAACAAAACAAACTTAAGTGTGATACTTTTTTTTTTTTTTTCCCCTCTTGGCGTTTCAAAGGGCTAAACCCAACCTTGCTGATTCAATTGCAGCCAAAGGTTTCCAGTGTGATTTAAAATCAGGAATTCTGGAAATGAGGCAGTTTAAAGATGCAGGTCATATGGGCTGTGGATCTCATAAAGGAACTTTGTTGTGAAACCACACTAACATCTCCAGGTTTTTAGGATATTGTCAGGCTTTGCATTTGTCTCAGATATATCCATTTTGCAGATTTCCCCCAACCTCTGTCTTCTCTCCAAGGGAAACTCTAGCCATCTCATTCACTGTTTCAATTGTTTTGGGGTTACAGTTACTGAGGGTGTGTATGATTTGACTTCGGTTGTAATCGTGTGTGTGACATAGAACACTCTGAATTGTTTCATGATTTGAACTGACTCAAGTTAATTTATAACAGATTAAAGTGTGGATGTATGGAACAGATTTCTAATTTTGCATCATGCCTTTATAAAATAGTCATGTGCCTGCTTTTTTCCCAACAAATAGGAGAAATATGTATTATCCTAGGATTAGCTAAGAAAAGATATCATAATAGTTTGAATTTTACTTTTGAACTGCCTTTCTGTTTCTCTTCATTTTCAAACCTTAGTACTTTCTTTGTTTTCATATTCTTGTGAAATGTTATTTTCTCTTCCTTACTAATGCATATCTACATATACATATATACTTGTGTGTGTGTTATCTGTGTGTGCACACTTTGATAACCACCAAGTAGGTACAAGGAAAAACTTACAGAGCTGCTAAACTACGATAGTTTTTCCATTGATAAGTTATCATTTAAAAAATGGTGTGTAGCTGAAATTTACTTTTCTGTGCTACATTCTTGAGTTAAACTATGAGTGGGACTGTGTGCTCTATTTATAGAGTTTTAAGTACATGATTTATGTATTTCTATAAAATGATGATTTTGTCAAGATAGACCTCCTGAGTTCAATCTGATTAATGGTGTCTGTATGGTGGTTTGTTCTTTTTAAACAGATATATTGACGTTGTTTATGGGAAGTCTTAAACCCACAAGCAGTCAACTCTATAGAAAAATCAAGATTTATTTATGGACTTGGCACTTCAAATTTTAGGTGAATTCATTAAGTATTTTTTCTTACATTCTAGAGAGTACTCACTTTAAAAGTTATTTCTTTTTACTCTGTTGAGTCTAGTAACAGTTTTATTTTGATGATATTTGTTTTCAGTTGTAAGTTTTAAAATGTGATTTTTCAGGAGAATATTACTTTGTGCTAGAATTTTTTTCTTCGTTTTTTCCTTATGGCCAATTTCAAAGGTAATTATTTTTTCTAAATAGCAGAAAACTAATTAATGCTGCCAAATTAAGAAGAAAATCTATCATGTATATTTAGAGTATCTAAAAATACGTTTGTTACCCTGGTCATGGAAGCAGTTTTTTATTATAAAGAGGATGTTGTAGTTGTGTTTAACCCTTTCCAGTTTGATTTATTAAAAATTTCCTTTCCTAATCTGAGAGGGAAGGAGTGGAATTACTCTAATATCACATCTCCCTAGTAAGAAAATTTCAGCTGACTTAGACTTTCTTTTCCTAAAAGTCAAATTTTCTCTTAAAAAAAAAAATCAACACTTGTTCTGTCAACATTTTTCTGTTCCCATTGTGTCAGGCACTATTCGCACTGGAGACTTCGTGGGGTAGTTAAAAGATTGGTTCTGAGTTCAGATTCTAATGTTGTCATGTATTAGTCTTGTGGCCTTGGGTAAGTCACTTTATCCCTGGCCATTATTTTTTTCTTTTAAAAATGGGCAAAAGGATACTTAGCTTGAGAGTTTGTCAGAAAGTTGAAAAGAAACAACATATGTGAAGCTCAGGTACATAGTAGGTGTTCAGCCCTCCCTTCTTTGAGCTGTTCTGTCGTTTGCACTCCAGGTTTTTTTCCCTTGGGAAGATTGAATTTTTGGAAACAATGGAACAATGGGGTGGGGGGAGGGAGTAAGTTTAAATTAAATGTTTTATTTTCTTCATTTTGTCTATAGGAAAGGAGATATTAGAGGACAACTTTTTTTTTTTTTTTGAGAAACTCTTGTGTTATCTATTCACTAGTCCACATTTTAACCATTCTGCAAAATTCTCACCAGGTTGGCCTGCATGGATGTGAGAGTGATGCTGTTATTTCTGTGATATTAGTTATGGGTAAAGGTAGATTAGAGGCAAAGTTGGAAGAGTCTATTGGTCCTGTTTACCTCATCATCTGTTAAAATCGATTGCTCAAAGCTTCCTGCCTTATTATATTCATTAGCACTTCACAGTAGAGCTTGAAACTTAATTTACAAATTAGACTCCAGCCTCTCTTCCTGGTTTTGTGAAAATTCACTGGTTATCATGGAATTAAGACCACACTAAAGCTAAAAGTGTTTACACCTCTGTAGAATTAAACAGACAGCAATAAACATACAAGTTTATCTGGGCAACACTTTATCTTCATTTACAGTCTTGCACAATGCTTTAAGTGTAATTAAGGACTTAGGAACTATTTGTTGAGCAAAATAATGTACTTCTTTTTACTGTTTTTTAGCCCTGGATTATTCTTTTATCAAAAGTAATTATGTTTTCATATGTATTACATTAACGTTATTGTAGATGGTCTCTGATTAACATTGTTATTTTGCCTAACACCAAGTTTTTTTAGCCAGCCCAAGTTTGAACATACTGCATCTTAAGATCTAAAATAAATATTTGATTTAGCATTTACTTTGGCCTGTTAGTAAGCATAAAAGAATGGGGATTGATAACAAATAATTTCATAGCTACCTTTTGGCACATGCTAGATATGGTTGCCATGCTATTTTGTTTATGTTTACAGAAGCAATCAGGGTAGGTACCCTGATTGTCATTTTACAGATGAGGAAATAAAGCTCCAAAATCTGTATCCAGCAAAGTTGACTCCAAAGCCGTCTTGCTTTTTCGCCTGCTGCATTCATTCTTCGTTCATCTATAACTCAAGCTATTTTTAAAAAAAGGAAAAAAAATTAGTTGTAGAACCCACTGATTTTTTTTTTTTTCCTTTCAAATTAAATTTTACCAGGAAACCAATACATAGAACTGATAAAAATCAGAGCTGTTTCTATATGAAAAGGGGTAGAGCTACAGAGTCTTATCTTTTAGGACTAGGAGTCCAGGGAATACTTGGTTAGAAAGGTCTAGCGTAGCCTAACGATCCCACATCCCAGAAAATGAGGCTTAACAAAACCCTCAGTTTCCCATTCTGGGATTTGATGGTTTTGTTTATCTTGTGTTTGGAGGTGTTTTTATGTAGAATTCACAGGAAAAGCTAATCGGTATAATTTAAAAGAGACCATATCTAAGAAAGAAATAGTGTGGGATAAATACCATTGTAAAAAAAAATTACTTTTTTTTTTTTCATGGTACAGCTTTTCACTTGGTAATTTTCAGGGTACAGATTTTGTTTGATCCATGGCAATGAAGTAATTTTACTGTGGGAAAAGTCTAAAAACAAGTCACAGTTTTATGTCTAATTGGAATCTGTGTCTACAAATGTGTGCAGACTACTTCAGTTTGAAGATATTAAAAGTTTTAATGTTTTATATAATGGTATACCATATCTGTAAAAGACATATGTACATTATACATTCATATACGTATAAATGTAAGGATGGAGAATGTGGCTTAACTGGGAAAATGATGTCAAGAACAGTATTTTAAACAAATTGCTTGTAAAACAAATGAACTGACAATGGTAATTTTGTAATATCTTTATAAACAGGAATTTCAAGTTTTCTCACCTGCTAAATTTATATTGGGATTTTATATAGTACTGCATTAGAAATATAATTTCTCTTTCATGAGCATAGTGAAAAGAGGTCCAGACTTTTGAGACAGATGTATCTGCATTTGAACTGATCTCTTTTTTTTGTGAGACTTTGGAAAAGTTATATAACTTCTCTGAACCTCAGTTACTTCATTTATAAAATGGGGCATGTGAAGTCTGGCACAGAGAGGGTGAGCTGTGTCATTATTACCAATTTCTTCTGTTGGTTACTATTGTAGTTTGCAGGTCTTATGCAGTCAGTATTCACTTAGCATCTGTTTATTAGTGGTGGCACAGGGTTCTTAATACTTGCATCATGTACGCACTTGGCCTTTTCAATTACTAGTTAAAAAAAATACTTCTCTTGCAGAAGCTTACTTTTGCTGAAGAAAATAAGGGTGGAGGGAAATCTCTTCTTTTTTACCCTTCACTGAGAATCAGTCATTGAGCAGCATAATTCTAAAATCTTATGTGGCTTTTGGGTACTTTATGAACCTTTTTATGATAACCCATCAGCAAGGCGCTGATTGAATTAATACATTTCCATCAAGGGACTATTCTGTTAACCTCTCTTCCTCCTCCTAACCCATGCATGCTTTTGTAAGGAACTTTTTTGCTCCATTATTTAGATTGCCACATAAAGTGGGGATGCCAGTGCATAGATGTGCAGGTTATTGGTAGCCTTAGAACTTTTCTGTCTTTAAAACAAAGAAAAAGAAAAAAACCAAAATAGCGACAACAAAACCAACAAAACCCACCCAAATAAATAAATAAATAAATAAAGTCAGCTTTCTGAAAACACAGTGCTTTATTAAGTGCTGAATCTAAACTTTGCACATTGATTTTAATTTTTAATAGTTTTAAACTTTTTATACAACTTTTGTAAAAGGGATAAATATTCATTATGCAGATCTAATTAGGAAAACTACAAAGAGGAGAAAACTGCCTGAAGGGCTACCACCGAGGCACAATTTTATTAACATCTTTTTAGTCATCTTTCTTCATTTACAATGTACATACAAATGTATGGATAGATAGTAGTTATATAAGGGGATTATACTATACATATATGTGACTACTTTTTTTTTAAACTCAACGATGTTGTAGATATCTTTCCATGTCTGTAAATATAGATATCCAGCATGATTTTTAATGAATTCTTAGTATGCCATTGTATCATAATTTATATAATGAGTTCTAGGTTTGTGGATTTTTTTTTTTTTTAATAAAGTGTGGTGCTTCAACATGAACATCCTTGCTTGTACTTGTATCTCTATTTCTTAAAGGTGAATTCTTAGAAGTTCTATTTCTGGGGAAAGAGGTATAATTTTGCACAGCTTAAAAGAGGGGTTGTCAAATCTTTTCTGAGAAGGGCCAAATGGTAAATATATTAGGTAGATGTATGGTTTCTGTAGCAATTATTCAAGTTTGTGGATCTGAGCAGCTGTACATGTAAAGGAATAGGCATGGCTATATTTCAATAAAACTTTATTTATAAAAGTAGGCAGCAGGGTAGCATTTGGTCCACAGGCTATTTACCTGCACCTGGTTTGAAACAAAGTAGAAACTGTTTAGGGAGGGAAATTTATCACCAGTTGGCTATAAACTGCTTTCATAGTATCTTAGAAATGTGGTCCTATCTCAGGGCATTGTAAGGGGCTGATTACTTTCTTTCCAGGTATATAGCAATCAATACTTATTTTAAAGAGTTTATTAAAGGAGGTTCTCATACTACCCCTACTCCTGAAGCCTAGTAAAATTTAAACTAAGAGGCTGTATATGCCAATATGTGTTTTATCATTCTGTGCTTTAGCTTTCAGCATATGTTGACAACTTGTGAGGCAAGGAAAGACCTCTCCAACTTATATTGTAGGGGAGGTGGTGTGCATTTTCGTGTGTCTAAAAGTTTGCTTTGATGGAGTCAGGGTCTAGAGATATCCAAAAGTAAAATGAAAGGGAAGTCCAGCAAGAGAAGAATCATTTCAGCAGAAATATACAACAATCAACTGGGTGACATTGAATTAGTTACTGAACCTTTTCAGGCTAAATTATACTGAGAAGAATGCTCTGTGTATAAATAATTAAATTTTTGCATCTTGAGTTTCTATAAAACAGGAATTATTTGCCCCTAACTGCCTTAGGGTATTTGTTAAGGATCAGGTGGAATAATGAAATAGTTAAAAATCACTCTATTTGTAACATTGTGTCACTGGTGCCACTATGAATTTCAAGAGATTTATTTTTTATTTAGTATGTGTTGATTGACTATCTGCTGTGTATAAAGTGGTGTGGCAGGTGTTGTGCGGGAATACAAAGATATATATGTTAGTTCTTGCTCCTAAGAAGAGAAAAACATGTATTTAACGTCCAAGGTTGTATATTGCTTAGAGCCCCAACAATCATAGGGCACTTGGGACAAAGGAGATCCCTTTCATCTGAGGGTATCAGGAAATTTCATCAAAGAAGTGGCATTGGAAAGTCTGGACATTTTCACAAATAGAATGCATGGGAGGGTGCTTCAAAAAGAGCACCAGTAGAGCTATGTCAGCCCAAATCAGTATGCAAGAGACATCCAATAGTCTAATTAGACTGTCTGTCAAGTATTTTTCATGAAGGAGGAGGAGAAGATAAAGCTGGAAAGGCAGGTAGAGCTAGATTGTAGAGGGCCTGGAAAGAACTTTAATTGGTAATTTGCAAGGAACTCTAAACATCTAGGTGAATATTCTTGACAATTGGAGGGGTGGTGTATAGCACTCGTTTGCAAATGTGGAATGATAAAGTTGGGATTATTTCTTAAGGTTTATTGCAGAGGTCTGAGTATGCACTCCTTAAAAATTATCTGGAAGGCATGTGGGGGATAGCTGAGGGGGAATTGAAAGGGAAAAATGGACAGGCTTTCAGAACTTACTAGGTTTGGGAAATAAGGAGAAGGCTTTTAATCATGATGTTTGGTTCTGAGTCTTTGTTAATGTAGTTACGGTGATAACATTGCAAAATATAGCAAAGTCAAGGGAGAGCTACAGTAAAGAAAGAAAAGCAGTGAACCTATTTGCTTTGCTTAGCTTGAGGTGTTAACTGGACACTTAGAAAATTCTAGTGGGAGTTTGAAAGTGCAGGACTAAGATCCACATGAGAGGTAAGGGTTAGGGATTTGGGAGCCTTGTTTACAGAGAGGTGACGGGTGAAACCTGGGAAGAGTATCACATCACTAAAGAAAGGGAAAGCTACTAATGGGAGAAAATGGTATTTTAAAGCATTACTTATCATTAGGTAAATGACATAATTAGCTCTATCTTTATGTGAGGCAACTAACACCAAAAACAGACAAAAGAATTGTCACCATTTGTTTTATCATTTATAAAGCAGTCTGTTGCCTACTAAGCTTCTCAAGCTCTTAGTTTCTAAAGCCACTAGAAAGTATGTTCCATATGGGAAAAAGTACCTTATCTTATAAGATCCCCAAGGAAAATATAACTCCCTTTTACTTTACCTTTCTTCACTTCCTGAGAACCTCAGTAACAAAGGTGTCAATTGGTGGGGAGGGGTTTGTATTCACTTTTTACCTGTCTGATACAGAATTCTGCAGCTTTTCCTCTCCCCTGGTTCTTACTCCAGTTGAGATCCGTGCATTTGGGATGGGGGTGGGGAGCTACCTGTAGAATTCCAACTTTGTATACTTTTGTGCATTTTCTCTTTTTAGTCTGGGGTCCTCAGCAGGCTTGGAGGGGGAATTGTGTAGTACACAGTATGACTTATGTTTGAGTTGGGAAAGTTTTTACTGTATGGAACAGCAGGACTGAATCTGCTTTCTCATTTCCTTTCTTAACATTACCTGTGTTCAGGCTTTGCATGCAAAGAAAACCATGTTGATTCATTGATCTTCAACATGCTATATTATGAGCTTTGGCAGCAAGGTAAAGGCTTCCCTGGCTCTCCTGTTTAGAGCAGTTGGAATTCTTCTAGTCTGTTGGTACAATTTGTGGCCTTCCTTCAGGCTCAGTCTTCATAGTATGAAGTCTGATTCATGTCAGATGGGGCGAGGGGCTAGTCCAAAGGAATTTGCATCTCTAGCCAACTACTGTGCATTTAATCAAGTACTACATGCCCATTGTATTTTATCTCTTAAACCATGTATGGCGACTCAGACTTTTAAAAAAAATCATAACAAGTTGAATGTAGGTAGTTCAGTGGATAATTTGTGATATTGAGTTTTTCAGGGGTATATTTGTTCTTTCACTTTCTGACACATGCCACCTTCTTCTGTCATATTTCATTCCTCAAACTCACTTTTCTGCTTTTTCACATACATTTTTCAACCACCCTTTTCTCATTGGTGTCGTTAAATTTAAGGATTTTAAAAAAAAACCCTTTTCATTTTGTCCCATTTTTATACCTCTGATGAAGTAAGATAAAATCAAATGGCTGTATTTTCTTCCTAAGTAAACTTCTTTCTAAAAATAGTGCCACACCCTCCAAAAAATTTAAAAACTCAGTGCTTTGATGGTCATTACTTGAGAGCAGCCTCTTTCTTCTCATTAGAGAGAAATTCATCCTCATTCTTGATCACTGTAGAAAGCCAGGTAGAGCAGCTGAGTGGAGCAAACCCAGTGGTTGATTTCAAATTGACCTGGATCATTTTAAAGTGCTTTTTGTGTAAATGCTAAAGTTAATGTCTGTCCCCACATCATTTCCTTCTAATGTTTGCAGCATATGTGGAGTTGGCTGTACCACTGCTCAAGTTGCTTGCTCATTTTGGCTTTTTCTCAGAATTTTATCCTTTCCTGGCTTCCTTTCTTTCCTTTACAGAGTGAGATTTTTGGGAGATACGTATCTAATGCCCCGGTGTATGCTCCTTCCTTCTTTCTTCAGTTGTTTTTAGTTATATCTCTTTTAAAACTAAGTTATTATCTGAGAGCTTTTGCCTTATCATTCTTTTTTGGCTTTCTAGTGTACTTGGGCTAGTGACTCTCAAATTTAAATGCTCATCAGCATCACCGGGAGGGCTTATAAAAACAAATGGGCTCCAGGAGAGTTTCTGTCATAGCAGGTCTCAGGTGGGGCCTGCAGATGAGGATCAAACAAATTCTCAGGTGATGCTAATAATGATCTTTGAGGACTTTGGACCACTGACCTAGACTATTGGTTTTGTCTATCAGTTTGCTGCCCACCCCAAAGGGTTGGGTTTCTTCAGATTTTATTCATGCAAATTCCCTGAAAATGTTTACTTTTTAGTAATTCATTGGTTAAGCTGTTAGCATGAAAGATAACTCAGAAAATTGCCTTATATTTTAATTGTGAAAGGCTTGGTTGATGCAGAAAGGGCAGATGGGTGAAATGTGCTGCTGCTTGCTGCCTCCCCCAGTGAAAACTTCAACAGTCCGTCCCTCTGAGCCCAGACGGATCTTTACAGTTATTCACAACACAGCACTCTAGGAAGCCTTCTAAGAGTTGATCAAGCTGGCCCTTGAGTAAGACTTATTGAATGCGTGGTTTTTTTTGTTTCTCCAGTTGCTTGTAATATTCCTTTGACGCTTGAGGCTGGCTTCCATTTCCCCCAAATTTCCTTCCCTCACTGCCTCAAAATTCTCAGCCCTCATTGGGGTGGTACGCTGTGGTGCCCCTTTTGTGGAGGGGGTGAGTAACATTTATTGATACACCGTGTACCTACTGAATGCTCACTTAGGTGCTTTACATGAATCATCTCCTTCAGCCTTGCCAAACCCTGCACAGTGAATATAATTATTCCAGTTTTACAGTTGCCCGAAACAAGGCTATTACATGGTAAATAACTGACCAACTTTACAAGGTATTGCAACTGAGATTTAAACAGAGGTCTAATTCCAAAGTTGGAGCTCTTTTAATATTAGCTGTCTTTAGGGTAGTTGCAGTTGAGCCTTGAGGACAGAAAGAAAGTTAACCTGGGTATATATAAGCATTCTTGAAATTTCATTTAATGTCAGTTGTCAGACTTGACACTGTATATATATGCCCAAAAGCAACAACCTGGGGTATTCAATTTCCCAAATACCAAGTTGCAAGAATGATTACAAACCAATTGAAAATAATCTAAATCTGTACTTCTCTTTCTTAAATATAAAACCTATCCACAGATCTGGTACAAATGACTTCATTCTCATTTTCTTCAATGCTAAAACCCAGGTAAAACAAGAGTTGCAGGGAGTAAACAAAATCTGTCAAATAGTAGGAAGTTTTTCTAGTAAAATACTAGGGGAGTAGATAGAACTTTGTTTTAATTTCACTTCTATCCATTTTATGAAATATAGAGAAAGACTGTAGTGATAGGCCTCAGTTTTCTGATTTAAAAATAAAAAGAGTGCAGTGGAAATTCCTCACAACCCCCCCCTTACTTGTCTGATGTGAGAATTAATAAATATTATGTGTAAAGCCCTTTGAGCGCTCTGGAAGAAAGATTCTATGTAATTTTAGCATTATTCATGGCCCATTAGGCTCCTCAGGGTGTCACCAGGGAAGAGAGGTTTTTACCTTTTATCCCATATTTCACAGTATAAAAACAAGGTATTTTTGTTGTTGTTTGTGGCTGTGAAAATCGCCTATAATTGTGCCTGCAGAGGTTGCTCCTATCACAGAGCCCATGGCACTGTTTTTTGGCAGCTCACCAAAAAGGATCAGCTCCCCAGGAGGATGAGAGGGAACCTGAACAAAATAGCTCCTCGCTCCTGTGAGGACGTTGTGCCTGCTCACACCCACTCCCCTAAATCATCTTCGTGTCTGTCAACCTGTTGAGTAGCAGAATCGCATACTGGTTGACTCTCTTATGTTTTCTATTCTCTTATCCTCATCCTGTAGTTCATTGTTCTGGGATGGCTCCAGAGGGGATCTATATTTCCCTCAGGCACTGGTGCCTGTCCTACTCAGTTCTTGTCCTGTAAAATACCTTATCCTTATCGTGTTCCTGTTGATACAACCTTGCTTCATCTAAGGCCTCTATAAGAATGAATGTATTTCTGGCCACTCCAAATTTGAAAATGGATAAACACTGTTTTGACTTACCAGCTGCTTTCTAATCAGTGAGCGATGGCTTCATTCTTCAGCCTTAGGTTCTGTATTCTTGGTCCTTCTGAGTCATAGCCTGTGGTTTGATGGTACAGAACATTTAAGCCGGGAATATTGTGTTCTAGTTAACTTATAGGCTGAAAAATTAAGATATACATTAACTGTATACCCAACCTACTAGCTCATCTTCCCGTTTTTCATTTTGTATTTATTTTACAAAAGTGTGTTTAGCATGCATCTTTACAGTTTTGGGTAATTTGTTTATTTCTTTTTTTTTTTTTTTTACATTTTTCAACTGAGTTGATTTTATTAGACCTTTCATGAAGCTAATTTGTTTATTTCTTTATCTGCTCTTTCTCACAAGGGCTCCTGGCTCGCTTATTGTCCAATGTATTTCACTTAATGGTCTTCCTGAATTCTTTGTGTTATCTGAGTATTTTTTTCTTCTTGCTGCTTGGCATAGTATCACCGCTGAAATAGGCTGAAGTTCTGTCAGTGCTTCCCTCTGGCTTGGAATGTGACCATGTTTGTACCTAGCCATGTCCTTAATTCCTCTGATGGGACTTTATTTCATGTTATCTCTCCCCCTCTATTTTTTGAAACTCATTTTGTATATCCATTCTTTCCCAAGTTCTTCTTAGGTTCTGTTCATTTCCTTTATCCCTTCAATACTGCTAAACTAAAGCCACCAAAGCACATATACTTCAGAACTGATCTGGGCTTGGGGCCAGCCTAACTAAGGAGACTTGAGCTGACATGGAAATTAGTTTGTTTATTTAGGCTGTGACTTTCATAGTGCCTATCAGGAAGATGCCTGAATGTTTAATATTTAAAAGTCAAATTAAATTTCGAGTAGACCCTGACTCTGTGGGAAGCAATCCTAACTCTGTAAGCCCTTTTCTTGGGAACATATTTCTTTTCCCAACTCATCATTTCTGTGCCCCTTTCTTTCTTCTTTTGTCTCCTTCCTACCACCCCTCTTCTACACCCATTCAGCTTCAAATATTTTGAATGGTAGCTCCCATTTGCAACTTGGGGCTTTTCTGTCTTCTTTTCAGAAGTCTGGTTCCTAACAGTCTTTATGTGTGATCTCAGTAAACAAAGAACAAGTGTGTGTGTGGTGTGTGTGTAGGAAGCCTGCCATATTTCCTCCCTGCCCCACAAAAAATGTGTTTTCTGGAAGCCCTTTTGACACTGAAGTGAATGCCCACTGGCCCTCCCTTGCTGAATTCTCCTGAGAGGAGAGAGAGAGGCCTTTATGCTTGTTGCCATATCTTTTGTTTCTGCTGATTATACACAAAGTAAGTTGTAAATAGCTCTTGCACACACCATGATTCCTTTGAGGTATGTACAGGAGAGTAGATACGCACTCAGCTTCAGCTTACCCTGGGGATTCCAGAGGGTCCCTTTCAAGGCCTCTGGCTTCCTGTTACAGCACTAGCAGAATGAAATTTAGATCAGTTCTAGACAATTATCATTCCATAATTAAACCTGTGGCATAATGTTTAGAAATAGCAGCTGATCAGTTCAGCGTTTTTCTTTGTTTTTAACTTAAATGTTCTTATTACTTTAAAAGCAAAATATACAAAGATGCAAAAAGACAAAAAACTAAAAGTCCCCATAATCTTAAGCACTGTGAACATTTTGTAAAATCATTGTATCATTGTAGAACTTTGTATTATAGTATGGTATTGAAACAGATAGTAAATGCTAGCATGAAGAAAAGTGGATAAAATGGAATTCCCCAAATCAGTTTAAAATTTATATTTCAAACAGTGGTTAGGTACACACCATATTTTATTATCTTAATTTATAATGAAGTAATAAATAATAAGGAGTTGGATGATTTATATCTACTGTTTCTGTCAGTCAGTATTTGATCGTTTTTGGCTAGCTGGCTAAAATCTGAGGCTTCCAAATCAAAAGGTGGAATGAGATGTACGGAATTACAACTAATTAGGTTATCAACTTTTATCTCCTTTGTGTTTTCCTTGGGACATTTTGATGAATTAGGAAAGAGATATGGCTTGCCTTTCCCTTTTAAAGATTTTTCCATGATAATTCATGACACTGACTGTGGTGGATGGGGTGGGGGTGTGGTGTATTGTTAGTCCTTCAGTGAATATCATGAACCAATTTTGGTGTGAATCTCAATTTCCTCATTTTTAAAATATGGGAGTCCACTTACATGGATCCTTATGACTTTTTTTCTGCTCAGAAATTCTAGGGTTCAAAGTTTGAGAGTGCCACCCACTTCCCTACTAGTTCGTTTTTGCAATTAGGATTGTTGAAACATACTGGTAGCTTGCCACCTTTCTGCCCAACTTATTCACAGACATTTTTGTTTTCTCTGTATTTCTAAGTGTCTGAAGTTGTAATTAAATGTAATCGTAGTTGTTTAACTTTCTCCTCTCCTCTTGAGAGTGTTTATAAAGTGCATTCTGTGACTGTGAAGATAAAAAGGAACTAGAAACTTAGTGTTTGTGACACGGTCAAATAATGTTAAGGTAAGTAGGCATTTGTTTTGTATATGTGAAATGGGGTGTTATTTATACTTAATTTGCAGTATATACATTTGGCTTATGGAATCTGCTTTAATTAGTTGAGTAGTCACATTTTTTGAGGTTTTATTTTATTTTTTATTTATTTTTATTTTTTTAGAGACAGGGTCTCACCCTGTTGCCCAGGCTGGAGTGCTGTGGTGTGATCACAGCTCACTGCAGCCTGGAACTCCTGGGCTCAAATGATCATCCCACCTCAGCCTCACCAGTAGCTAGGACTACAGGCGCGCACTACCACACCCAGCTATGTTGAGATTTTATAAGATTTTTGGGGTATTCATTTTTGTATGGAATATTCTAAGATTAATTTTCCCCCTTCTATTGCTCACTCCCTAAGGGAGAATCACTGTTGCAGAACTCATTAGTGCCCCTTCATATGCCAGCTGAAGGGTGGAATCAGCGTTACTTCCGTGTGTGACACAACACAAATGCACAGTGTCTCTGCTCTTCTCCATGCCCCATTTCTTTCTCATTCCTCAATTTAGAGGATGAACTCCCTTTTTCCTTGCTTATGTTGTTCTAGACTAAAGAACAAGTAGTAGGTCTTGATTTCTGTTAACACATTTTTCATTTTATTGTCTTCTTTGTATTCTTTCATATGAAACATCAATAAATGCCTCTAGAATGGATGCCACTAAATATAGTTATTACATGGTTTTAAAAATTAACTTCTTTGAAATATATTCTCAATCTTTCTTTTCTTTCTCAAGTTTGAATGCAGGCTTTGCAGCTTAATAGCATGTGACTCTGAGCTAATTATATATCTACTCCAAGCCTCTGTTTTTTCATTTGTAAAATGGAGTTGGTCATATCCTGTAAGACTGTTGAGAGGAAAACATGGGTTATTATATATGTAAGGTGCCCACATGGTCACTTGCACATTGGAATTCACTGATGAAACTCATGGGTAAAGACCATTAACTTCAAAGACAGATGATACTCTGTTCATTTCACTTCATGAGCATAGGCAGGGAGAAAGAATAAGAGACTTGAAAAGAAAGAGAGTAGGACCTAAAAATGTTTGAAGGATTAACTGAACGCTTTTTTTTATTAGTGATATACGCTGCTGAACTTGCAAAGTGGAGTTTATTGAAAATTTTTTAAATTTGGAGAAGTGAACTGATTTATGGGTCAAAAGAAAGAGGGAAACACCTTCTAAGGCAGGATTCTTGGCTGAAAACTGACCTCTGAACAAAGAAACCTGATTAGCACAGATGATCTTAACTGGAGTTGAAAAATTCAAAGAAAACAAAACACCAGAGGAGTGCTTGATGGGGCAGGAGATGAAGGTGGAATGATGCTTAGTTGATGTATAGAGATTCAGGTATTTATAGATAGATATGATTAGTGAAGGTAGCATATATATGAAAATGAGTAACAATTAGAGAAAAATTTAAAAAGCAGAAAACATGTTTAGATGGAATCCAAATCCTTTTTTCCTTATCTGAAAAATCTGAAATGAATTAAGCAAGTGACAAGCAATACTTAGGGATGATACAGACTAATTATAATAGCTTAGTTTTGAAAGGGGATCTTAGTGGCTTTCAGTGTGGAATTTTAGATATAGAGAATCATTCATTAAATTATAACTTTGTTTCTATTTTTATTATTAGAACAGACTTATAAAACAAGGCTCTTAAAGATCGTAACTATAAGTAAGTAAATAACTAATAAATATTGATAAATAAAAATCTACTTGTGCTAGCCTACACCAGGAACAGGAAAATAAATTTGAACAAATATATTAAGAGTGGAAAGGAACTTTTGAGGCATCATAGAATTGTAGTTTTCTTAATTCCTACATAAGAAAATATTAAAGGACAGAGGAAAAAATGAGTCAACAATGTCAAGCAGGGATTCTATGTTTTAGTCTTTTTCCCTCCCCTCATTTCCTTCCTTCTGTTGCCTTCCTCCTAGCCACAGATAATAAATGTCTACTGTGTGCTACATGCTGTAGATACAAGGGGGGGCAAAATTTATGTGGCTCTTTTCTTCTTGGAATTTACCTTCTGATAGTTAATAAACTGAGTTGTGTGGCATTTACAATATATTTTACTTACTAAAGTCAATACATGTCAATTATGATGGCCTGTTTCAGACCTGCAGTTGGGATGTTCCCCTTCTGCCTACGTCAGGTGTGACTGTATGCTGTTCTCAGCAGCCTCCGTACCCAGCATCTAACCTGGCTATATTCCCCCAGGTTCCACTGGCATATGCTGGCAGAGTGGTGGGTGCAGACTTCTGCCCAAACCTGGAGGAGCCAGACCAGAGGCTGGAAGTCCAGGTTGGAGTCTTACTGTTTTATCAGCTGGGGGTGGTGTGATAGAAACAGTGGTCCCTGAAGGTCATACCGGTATATCAATGCTATCAGAAAAAGACAACACCTGAGACAGGAGTAGAGCGGGACCAGTGTAGCATATGTGCATCAAAAGGTCTTTTTTAGGATGAGTTGTCTATAACTGGAGTTCATTCATTTATTCGCTCAGGAAGTATATACAATAGTGAATAAGAACATGGTCTCTGAAAGTTGACTGCCTAGAGTTGACACATGTTGCTGTGAGACGTTTGGCAAGTCACTTAAACTAAAGGAGCCTTAGTTTTATCATCTATAAGATGAAGCTTTACTACACAAGGTGATGATGAGGATTAAATGACCTTCATGTATATCCAGCATTTAGTGCAACGCCTGGCACATAATGGGTACTCAGTAAATATTAGCTCTCATCTTTTAAAATCATCACTATCATGTGCTAAGCACTGTGCTAGGCACTAGGGATATATGTGAGCAAGTCATGCTTCCTGCATTATGGTCTCACAGCTCAGGAGAATAGCAGCCATTCAGCTGGGTGCTTTATAAGAAAAGTAGGACTTAATGATAAGTATCTTCAATCTCCATGGATTGGGAGGCCCTCCATTTGACATCATTTTCTAAATTTTCAGACTTATGGGATGAGCATAGTGAGCTCAGTTTTAACACATTTTTACTGATTTAGACATCCCATGTGAGAAAAGAGGACAGTTTTAAAATTGACTTCTTCATAGTGACAATGAGGGTAGAAGTGGTGGTAGGAGGAGGTTTCAGTTTTTATGGTACTGAAGGGTACGCCATCTCTTACACACCTGCTCTTGGCCTAGGAAAGACCACCTGAGCTCTCCTATGCCCCAAGCTGGTATCGTCTGGGTAGTATATGGCTATGATACAACAGAAAAGCAGGTGGGACACATATGAGACATGATCATGTATTTCCTCGTTCTAGAAAGCTAACAGCTTGTGTGTGACACATAAATGCAGAGTGATGGAAGACTTTTTGTGTAGAGTAGTCTGATCCTTGACCTCTTTGGGGAGGACGAGAGATGTTCTTCAAACACATCACCTAGAATGGTCTGTCATGGGTGATTGTTGGATAATCTGTTTTTGAACCTTGAGTTACAGTGCAAAGAAAAATGGGTTTTGCAGATGTAAGTGTGTGAAATAAAACTGAAAAAGACCTATGGAGCACATTATTTTGACATACTAAGGGAGAAAATGTATATTTACAAGTTTAAGTGAAACTCTGGTTGTAGATAAACAGATTGTGGGGTTGACAATTCAACATGGGCCTTGTAAAGAAGATCAAATTCCTGGACAAAAATATGAAAGTGATTATGTTATTGATTCCTTATCTCGTAACACCATTTTGGTGTACTGAGTGGAAAGGCTGAATCTGTTAAAAGTTAACTATGGTGAATGGTGAATTAACAGGGACTCACTTGGACCATTTCTTTCCCCTTCTTTTTTTCCTCTTCCTTCATAAATATGGCTTTCACATATTTGGAAATACCTTATACATACCCATATTATGTCAGTCGTAATAAACTTGATGCTTACTATATTCTTCACCAGGTAACAATTCTGGGAGTATTTTTTAGCTTAGACCCCTTTCGTTCTTGCCATGGCATATATCCTTGTCATATTTTTCCCCTAGGAAATGAGCCATTTCTCATTTTTTAGTTCAACTCTATACTCTAGGGAACTCACTATAGGACTTGCCAAAGTCATCTACTTTTCCTGCTTGGATCTCAGGGTTTCTCCCAGGGCCAGGCATTATAACCACTAGGGAATTTGCTATTTGGTCTCTTAATTCTGAGAATTACCTCCTGGACACCTCAATTTAGGAGCAATAGGTTGTTTATATCCTTTCTTACAAACGATTTTTGTTTAGATACACAGCCTTCATGTCTGGTTTACTATTATACTTTAGCTGACATAAGTTCTCATGACTGGTAGAGCCCCTTGCTGCTCTTACCCTCTTCCTGGTAAACCTTTGCCTTTTATCCCTAAAATTTTAGATTTCTTAGCATATTTATTGTTTAATAATCCCGGGTTTCCCAGATCTCTTCCATGAACATATCTTTGGTTTTGAATGACTGTCATCCTTCAAGTCTGTGCCTGACTTGACTTCTGCAAGAACATCTACCGTTTTTGTGTTAATATGCTTGATTTAGAAAAATCACTGGAAATCAAGACTCTGATTCACTAACTTTGTTTACTTTCCTCAGTGATTTTTGAAGTAGGTATGAAACTGGGTATTGTCTTTAGCTTAGGTGGTTTAGCTGATGCATAGTAGCAAAGAATTGTACTCTTACACAATCATCTTCTAGGAGATGGTTTTTCTAGTTTAGATCCCCCTTAATTGCTGATAAATATTTTCTTTCTTTATCAGAGAAAAGTTACTTTCTTATCCTAACTGTGCCTCCTCATCTATTAATATTAAGTTAGCTCAGCATAGTTCTTTTCTTGGTTGGGAATTCAAGATGTGAGGTTTGACTTGGTATTTTTTACCACTGAGGTGCTTAGAAAATTAGAGTAAATAATGGACCAATATTTCAATACCAGATTAGACACGGTTTACTGTGATGTTTTATAAACCACAGACTCCTTTCTTCTGCGAACGCAGGAAGGATCCCTTTTTTTTTTCCAGACATACAGGGTGCAAGTGTAAATTTCCATAAAATTTAAATGAGGTGCTTCCTGTAATTAATGAACAATTGTGGCTGCTCTCTGGTCTGCATTGTAATTAACCGTGATCAGGCTTGTTTAGTGATGACACTGTTCCTGTAATAATTTGACAAGCTACTGTGAATTTGCCAGGTTATTAAACAACCTGCAGCATTCACTTATGGAATCACAGGGAAGAGCTCGGCTGCTGCTGCTAGTTAAATGCAGCATAAGGGTGAACCAAAAGCTGCCCATTGAAGTCTATCGATCACCATGAACAGATTGAAATTCCTATGATTTTGGAGAAGTTAATTAATTTCGTGAGGGGTGTCTTAAACTTTTTATTACATAATAAACCTACAGGGGCAAAGCTGGTCATTTTTATGAACTCACAATGAAGCCAGCAAATTCTCTATATTGTTAACACCACTATGGACTAAACAAAATCTGAGGTTCCCCTTACCACCTTATTAAATAGGTATAATTATTTTTTAAAAAAAGGTTGTTCCCTTCACAAATCCATCCAAAACATCTCTCCAAATACAAGTTCACGCTCCCCTTTTTTTTTTTTTTGTTCAAAACAACAGATGACCTTGTTGTGCTAAACAGAGTCATGTTGCAGGTAGCTACTTAAGTGGACTGGTAGTCTTACATCCTTGGTCACCAGTGCGCTGGCCCCCCTACCCCCTCTTTCAGGTTAAGAACGGTTCAAAACGTTACTGTCTAGTTACTGTGGTGTCTTTCATTCAGATTCTGTTTATTGACTAAACCACAAGGATTCCTGCCCAAAGTACCAGGCGGTCTATGCTTGACTGATTTTGATTTTCTAACATCAGCCCTGGGGTTTATTTGAAAAATGTACATACACTGCAGCTTTAACAAGTCAAGTGACTGCATGTTTTTGACCATGGAGTAGAGTATATCTGAAGATCATTAAATTTAGTGGGGGAAAAGGAGGGGTAGAGAATAAGTGTAGTAGTCATTGTACCATTGCAGAGTGTGTGTGTTTGTGTGTGTGTGTGTGTGTGACACATGGTTTTTGTCTTTTCATCTTCTCCAAGAGCCAGAAAGTTTCCTGCAGTTCTCTTTCCAGCTATTGACAAATGATTGCCAGATGTGAGATCTTTGCAGTGCTCTTTCCCTCAGCAAACCTGCAGCGATGGGATATTTGATTCTCCCTTGCCCATTTCATCTCCTTCCCACATCTGCCAGGGACACACAAGCAATACATCCCTACATGAGAGTTTAAAGTTTACTCAGCTCCTTTTTCCCCTCCTATAAAATGTTTGGAGACAACAGAATGAGGTCCATATGACTCTCTCCCAACTTCACTATATGAAATTAGTTGTTTATTTTACTTATCTACCTCTCAGTAATTGAACTATTTCATTTTAGTTTCGGTCCATGGAAAATTTGATATAACTCTGGGAGTGCTAAGAGTTTCCTATTGTCTGCTTGCTGCAAGTATGCCCCCATCACAACTTCCCTTTGAGTGCCTTAATTCAGATAAAAACTAGACTGTTGGTTTCGTAGGACTTCCCAGTAAAGTAACTTTAATAAACTGTCACAATATTAAGTACAGCATGTCCGGCAAAATTTAGTAATCATTTAGGATTCAAAAAGCTGTCTGTGGGGGGGGGGGCGAGGGGCAGGAGTGGGAATTCAATTTGTTTGGCTTGATTAGTTTACCCTGTGTTTGTATCCATTGTCAAAGCTGATATGGATGAGGCTGTAGTTTTAATCACAAGTAGCTTAAAAAAGGGAAAGTACACTAAGTTTTGGAGGCATCTGAAATTAGCTTGTGTAGGCCACACACATAATCACTAACATGTACAGAAGCCTTTTGCATCTGCTTGGAATCTGTATTGATAATGATTTTTTTCTCATCTCAATTTGAAAATATTTTCCAAAATGCTCTTATAGCTCATGTTCATACTATAGGGTGGGCTGACACAGGTGGCCTGTCTGTTTTCCTATTACACTTTTTGGCAAACAAAAAGGCCCCTTATTCCCTGAATAAGATCAGTGGTTTTTTTTTTTAAACATTTAAAAAATAATCCATAAAATGTCTGCCACATGTTCTCTAGTTTATGGAAATGTTTTCCAAATTAGAGCTGTGGAATTGGATTCTTATTGTAAATGTGCTCGTGTGTTTACTATTTCTGCTACTTTCTTAGCTACCTGTGATTATGTGAATTTATATTTTTATGTGAAATTCAGATGAGAAATATAATTACTATTTCTGAATTTATGCACTGAGAAAAATTATTTTTTTGATTATTAAAGCCCATATCAGAATCAAAACAGGAAAAATGTGAAGTCTGTTTTTCAATGTGTTCCTTAAAAAAATTAAAACAAAACCGAATAAGAACAAAAAAACCCAACAGCTTCTGAAAAGATTAAATCCTACTAAGCCTAAGTAAATGGGGAAAAACCATTTACCAAAAATTCTCAAATTTTGTATGTTTCTGTTGGAAGTTTTTATTGCATAGGATAGAAGATAATTGCAGTTGAAGATGAGGACAATGATTTCAAACTGTTTACTCTTAAAAGCAAGATGATGATCATACTGGAAGGGGTTAAGTTTAAACAACACCCCCAAAACAAAATTCCCCAAAATGAAAAAAAACCCTATGGAAAAGTTTATATTATTATTGTTCTATGACATTCCCCGAGGACTGACGCCACTCCAGGCTCTCAGTGGATGCCAGTGGATGGGAAGGTGGAGGCAAAAAGCTCTTTCATAAAACAACAAGGTTAGGAACTTCTGTGGCAGGAGCCAAGTTCCTCTGAGTTTAGATCACTTCACATAATTTGCCCTCACTAATGCATTTGCTGGTTTCTCATGCCTTCCTGCTTTTTCCTCACCATGGTTACTCTGGGAGGCAGAGAGGTGCTAAGCAATGGAGGTGTCATCCGGCCTGCGCACCTAGGGAACGTCCTTCAGAGGACGACTTGTCACCAGCCGTCAAAGAAGTGAGCGGCTTTGTGGTCTCTGAACATCTGGCAGTGCTGCACAGGAAGCTGAGGGGGTGTCATTAATTGTGATGAAATAATTTAAACCATCAGGAATAAATGAGGCTGTTAAGCTAAGTTCAGATTCCATTTGCCATGCACATGTGTCTAGCAGCCTGTGTGCAGTTAAAAAAAATTGAATTATATTAGCTCATGAGTAGAAGTGAAACAGATACTGTAAATGAAACAAGTTGCTCTATAGTGATGACATCGTGTTGTACCACTTCACAGAGTTCCAGTTTGTAGGATCAATACAATGAAAGTGGTATATTATTTAATGAATTTATATATAAAAACATTCTTAACCATACAAATATAGTAAGGACTAGTGGTTTATTGGTACAGAGAGGATGGATAGGTGGATGGGTAGAAAGAAGCGACCTACCAGGTAAAGGTGGAGTGGGGTGTGTAGGGGCTCCTTTGTCAGGCTGAACTGATCCATCACGTACCTTTCTATAGAGTCTGGCTGTGAGTACAGTATTAGGTGCCTTTGCTCTACACACAGAGTGCAGGTTGGAGGTCAGTTTCTCTCTTATGAGTAACTGTAGATGTCCCTTTGAGAGCTTTCGACACTTTGAGTACATCCATGTTGTTTCTTTGCTATTAAAAACAACTATCTTGGGTGATAGGAGATTACTTCTCAAGCAAATAAAACATATTTGTAAGGCTTTGCGCAATCAGTGAACACTGATTTCAAATGTAATTTTCAGGCAGCCCCAGTATCTTTACAAAGGAAAGACTGTTGGGTTTGGAATGTTGGGGCAACTCTGAGGTTTTGTGTGCTAAACTGAGCAATGGTGCATAGGTTCCAAAGTGCATTTCAAAAATAAAAGTCATTCCTTTGCACATAAGTGAAGTTTTCAAACTTGAACTTCTATTTAAAAATAAAAATAGAAAGTTGGAAAATAAAATGAGACTGTTTAGGTACAGAACGCATTAAAAAAATCGTTGGAGAGGTGATCCGTCTGTCCAAAAACAAATGCAGGTGATGGTCTGGAGCTCTGGGAAGCTTTGGACAAGAGTCATGTTACTAAGATATTTTATCTCCCTTTGCTGCCTTCGTACCTTCTTTACCTCAGTGCCTTTCTCTTTCCCCTGTCATGTATTGCCTTTTTTCTTCCCCTTTTCTTTATCTGTTTTCTCTTTTCCTTTTGTTTATTCTCACTTTGAGTTTTTATCCTTTTATATTTGTTTCTCTTTATAATCTGTTCTCCTTCTCCATCCTCCATAGAAGTGAACTACAATTCTGTTTTCATTTATAGTCTTGGTTTTCCTGCTACTAGTTAAATGATTAATATCCATAATAACTTAATTTGTAAAGTTATAAAATTTAAGTTGCATTTTTACATAAAGTTGTGTGACCATTGGTGGATTTTTTTAAAAGAATGTGAAAGAACTTTGATTAATCTTTTTAAAAGGAATGCAGAACATGCATTGAGTTATCCTTTTCCCTGGACTTGAATTAAATTGTTATTTGTGACAGTCAGCCAGTAGGTTGTGGCTCTAGGTTACCATCTCCCTTCTTACTCTGGACAACGTAGGAATAAGACATTCACGTTGAAACACTTGAGCTTCCTGACTTCAGACATGCTTGAAGTCTGATAGAATAACCAGTAGCTAGGACATTGTTTCTGTGTGTTTTTATTTTTGGATTTTATTTTAATGGATGAAATAGAACAGGAAGACTTGAGTTCTTCAGTTTATCTCTTGGTACTGTTGGAAGGTTTGAAGGAGATGATGTCTGTGTATAAGGTACTCTGCCTAGCACAAGGCTAATAATGAATGCATTGTTGTTATATAAATTATTTTTATTGGCTCCTGGTGGCAGTAAAAATTAGAAAGAAGCAGATAAAAATTAGAAAACTTTTCCTGAAAATTTCACATATATTGACAATTTAAATATTATTCATCTTAAAACGGTTCTGTTATTTTTTTTCTGTACAATGAGGAATCTAAGATGAACATAGAAAATTTTGGAACAAGGTAATTGTGTTTTTCTTTCTTACCTTTTTTACTTGGCATTCTGTAGTGCATTTACTTCTCAAAACAAATAAGAAAATGATAATACATTAAGCAGTTGCTTGAAATTTTCTTTGGTAAGTGTGTTAGTAAATACTTACAGAAAAAACAGTTTCATGAACTGTTTCATGAAGTTTTTCTCCCCTTTTCTTATTTTGGTGGGGGGTAAACTGGATGCCCCTACATATTTTCAAGACCTTTATTCTTCCACTGCTGTTGTTACACTTACTGTCTGCTTAAATATCATTTAAGTTAGTGGATTTCTGTATCTTGGGTTCTATATTTCGGATACATTATGGATGAATTAAAATTTGGTTGAATAGCCCTAGAATCCTAACTACATTCTGCATTCTCTGTCCATGCCAGTGTTTCTATGAGAGAATGTTATCTTGAGTTTGGATGACCAACATAACACAAGCTGTTCATGTTGGGAACTGCCAGCATTAATGTAAGAAATGTTGAATAAGATGCTTATGTTTACTTTATGTAAATTCCTAAGCCATAGCCATAGCAGCTTCATAGAAGGAGGAAAATGGAAGAAAACAGGAAGTATTTTAATTCTTGGCTTAAACAGAGAATTATGTGTTTGTGGGCAGTGTGTGTGCATGTGCATAGATTTTGTGTATACGTACACATATATCTCATATATACCCATATTTTTATGTTTATAAGAACAGCTAGTGGTATTCTGTTTGAATGTTTTGTTAGAGTCCATCATAATGAATAATTTACATTAAGGACACTTAGTGCCCCATACTTCCACATGCAAAAGAAAGAAAAAACCTTTTGTTTGGGTAGACAATGAAAGCTCAATTTGTGTTTTAGATTCTTTAGGACTTAGTATTTTTTAAATATGGTTTCAGGATTAAACCTGGAAATTGTCTTAAGTTAAGTAACCCAATATCTTTACTTTAGAGATTTGGAAACTGAGGACCAGAAATTTTAAAAGACTTACTCAAAATCACATAGTTAGTAAAACATTTTCCATTTCTCATGTGTGAGAGCCTTTAAGATACTGTTTACTGGATTTTATTCCTTTTGAGTTTAATGAGTATTATATATCAGTGTTCTAAATTTTTTCTCGTCATAGAAAATTATTTAACTCAATTTGTCCCTTGTTTTGCATGATCCGAGTGAACGTAAATAAAAAGTGCATATCAGTCATACCTCGATAAAGCTGGGCAAAGGAAGGGGAAGAATCAAGGAGGCTCTGTTTTTAGGCAGTGTAGTGTAGTGGTCTTAGCAGGTTCCACTGTGAAAATAGCAGGTCCTCCTGCATGATGTGTGAAATGTGCAGACTTGATGCTAAAAAAAGGAATGTCTGGCTTTTATTTTCTCCCTTCTGTCAGTTAGTATAGAATTTAGGTGTTCAAAAGCTAACTTTTGAACATTAAGAAGTAGAAATAGTCCCATCTAAATAGTCTCTGTTTTTTAAAAAACCTGCCATTGTAGACATTTGAAGAATGGACTTTCCCAAGAACATAAAAGTGTTCATTTTTAGTGCTCAATAAGTGCTAGGGGAGTTTCATGGAGCATAGAAGCAGACCAAGTCCCCTTGAAATCATTGTTGTTATAAAAACCATCTTTAAGTGCCTTTTTGGGTATGGTACTATGTTTGCATCCTATAAAAAGTGAGCTGAATAGATAGGGTCTTTGCCCTCTAGGAGTTTATAATCAAAAACAGATAATGGAGCTGACATCTGTTATTGTATTAAGGTCCTACAAATAAACATTGATCAAATACATAAATAAAAGTTTTATATTAAAGACAAGTAAAAACCTTTTTGCTTGCCTGATTGGATAAGTAAACAGACAGCCTCATCCCCACACTGCAACTATCCATGGAAGTTGTAAAATGACTAAACCCCTAAAATAATCCTGACACCAGTATACTCCTTTACATTGTTATTTTTTAAGGGTTTTAAGACAATGCTGGCATTACTATGATGTCCCTGATAGTGTACTGTAAGTGGATGTGGATTCAGAGATGTTGTTTTTATCTTTCTAGTTAAGAAATTGGGTGAGTTTAATTTTCCTCCATCTCTGGGATTTCCCTAATTTCTAACTGTTGACTGGTGGTACTTGCTGTTGTAAACCAGCATCCTAGAGGGCAGTTTAAAAATTTTATCTAAGCCCCCAATGTTAGTAGAAATCATGTTTTTTTAATCAGCTGCCTCTCTGCCTCCCCGAGTCATTAGGAACTGTATTAAAACAAATACAGGGGTTTAAAATAATGCTATAATGAGACAACTTATATATCCAAAAGCCTTCGAGTAGAATATTGGTAAGAAGAGAGAGATTTAGAACTTTGTAATGAACAGGTATAGTTGTAAGTTTGGGTAAAGTTATACCATCTAAAATTAAACATATAAATGCTGGCGGGGGAGGTAGGTATTGAGTTTGATAAAATACTTTCTTTCTGCATGCTTTAATTTTAATGCAAGATATTTTAACAGTCACTTCATTTTTGAAGTGTGGGGGAATTAAAACAGCACCATTGGAAAGACTAAACATGAACCCGTCTCAAAGTTCAAGACGTTAAAAAAAGTGGCTATCCTTACCCCAGTGTAGGTGTCTGGCTGTGTAAATTAAAGCATGTGGATGCATAAATTAATTAGAAGAACAGTCAATGATATAAATCAAACTTACTTGGTACACTGATGAAATGAGCATTGTTTGTAAGATTATCTTGTTATTTAATCTCTTCTATATAAACCTGGCTGGTTAGCCTTATGAAGTAATAATACAATTAATGTGATGATGGTATACTTTTTCTTAGTACAGGCCTGATCCTGCAGGCCTTCCTTGACTTGGGTTTCTGTATATAGAAGACCATAAGAACTGGAAATTTTAATTAGCAAGAATGCCCCTACCACTCAGTTGTGGGTTTTTAAAAAATTGTTTGTTTTCTTGTATCTCAGAATGTTTCCTGGGATTTTTATTCTTTTTGAACCACTCATATATTGACCCACTCATATATTGACCCCAGAAGAATGAACTCCCTTCAGATATTATTTTCTGAAAATGTGCAAAGTTCATTGTAAGAGCTACCTGGTGTCTTCTAGCTATACTATGCTGTGCTACAGGGTCTCAAATAAAGAGAAAGTTTTACTTATAAATGAAACCGTTAGGCATTTCTTGAATAAACAAAGTTTTTTCCTGTTTGATGGGCAAAGGAATTTTGTTTATAATTATTAGGCATATAAGTCCATGTCTAATACATGCAAGGACCATTTGTTATCTTTTGTATGAAATGGAATGCACTCCTGTCAGCAAGAGAGCAGAAAACAGATACACTTTAAAATACTAAGCAGGGATCTTAGTGTAAAGGAAAATTAGTGTCATTATTTAGCATTTGATTCAGAACTTTTGCTGTAGTGTTTTGTTTTTTTTTGGTTACCCTGCCTACTTCCCCTGTCTCTATCCCCCTGACTCCATGAAGTTAGTTTCTTTATATCCCAAAATGAAAACTTTGCTTTTGGGAAACTGAAGATGTGCATTTTATTCACCTTGCTCTCAAATTGCTTAACTATTCCATGATATTCTCTTATTCTTTAACAGAATTTAGCAATGGTGTCCAATAATGTAACTAAGAAATTGCAGGAAAAAAAATGTCATAGATAATTCCCTCTGTAAAATCTTTTATGAATGGAGCCTGATGACTGGAATTTGTTGTTCCTACTTAATCTTGTAGACAGAATAGATTTAGAGCAATGTCCTTTTAGGATAATGCATAGGGCAATTATGAGTGTGATATGATAAAATCTTAATTGTGATTTCATTTTGTCCTGAACAGTTAGGATTATTTGCTCCTATATTGGTCTATGTTGATGTTAAACATTTTCAGTTTGACAAATCAGATCTTTGGATGTATTATTTTAAAGATTGTTTTGTCTCATCTTCATAAGAGTGCCACAGATCTCCCTGTTCCAACAGTGATTATCTGTGAGGCCATAGCAACATCTTTGGCTGTTAGCAGAATATTGTATCATTTCTGTGGTTTTGTGAATCAGTAACCACTAAAAGATTTCTGACCAATCACCCTTGAATGACTTGTTCAGAGTTTGCTTGGGAGGAACCATGGCGTAAGAGAACCTCACAATATGTACGGATACATTTGCACTGTTACACTTGGCTCTGTTCTGGATTATGCAACTTGGATTTTCAATCATTGTTGAGCTATGCAGATATATTTGATGGTGTTTCAATCTTTTTTCTGGAAGCCTTTCGGAACAATACTTGTCAAACTAGTATTAAAATCAGGGGATCTACTGACTAGAGCCGAGGCATATGGTGAAATAAGATGCCTTCTGAGTTGAAGAGGTGACTAACAGTGGCCCAACTGCTCTCCTTTACTTTCTGACCAGAGCCTTCTTCTCAGATCTGATGGGAAGCAAGTTTCAAAGAGCTAAGAAAACAGTATGAGGCTACATGTCCTGTTTCGTGCTGAGAGTGGTGCATATGAACAGAACTGATGAAAAACTCTGGGATACAGTCTGACTCTCAGTCAAATAGAAGCCCTGGTGGCAACTATAAAGGCTGATTTGGGGTAAAGGCTGTAAGTGGCACCTACAGAGTTTTTCTGATGAGTGTGGCTTTTTCATGAGTTGCCTGTTCTGGATGTGAAAGAGCTGCACTTCCCTAGTGCCTTTCTTTTTATTGTTTATCCTTTCCTTTCGACTGAATTATGCCACTACCTCATTGCTTCCTTCATTTTGATAGAATCAGATATTACTTTATCCATACATTTTAGGATCACTTCTGGGAGCTGACTTAACCTGGGTCTTCCTGCAAATGGATTGAGAAAGTGACTTGCATGAAGGTACTTTGTTTAGGAAAGATTCCAGAGTTGGAATGAAGGACCAAGGAAACCAATACAAAGATGAATTATTGAAGTGATCAGTACTCATGCTGATTGGGTGCTCATTCTCAGTAGGACCTTCTGATGCACCTCGTGAATGTCTCTACAGGGCAAAAAAGGGGAAAATGTTTATCCATTGTCTCTTATTTTCCATTTTCCCTCTGAGCATTAATTCCCCACACTTCTGACTTAAGCATGTGCATCTTCTTCCACGTTGTCAAGAAGCACGAAGCAGGTGGGGCAAGCTCAGAATAAGATGTTAATTAGCTATAAATGGTTAATTAGGTTAGTGTGACTAGAAAAGGAGGTGAAACAGAGAGGATTTTTGGCAGTGCAAGGAACCCATACTTTTAAAAATTTTGGTCTAATTGCATAGAGAACTCTGGAATATTTGCTGTCCTGAATTCCTCATTTGTTGTAGTGTACTTCTCAGGTGAATTCAGATTTCAGGTATACCTTTACCACCACTTTGTTATGTGAAAGGATTGTTTGCATTTCCCACAATAGTTTGAGCATACCTTTTGGAACACTGGTCATTCATCATTAGGACTAGAGTGATCTGGAATAAGGAATACATTTCCCTTTCATTGACACAAGTCCATTGCTTTATCCACACTGAAGCATAAAACATTTATAGGCATTATCCCATGTCCTTGATTTTGGAATGGGGGAAAGTTGTCAACTGTTTATCTACTCTTAATATTCTTCTTATAAACAGAGCTACTTAGCAGAATTCTGCCACAGTGTGATTTGGCTCTTTCAGACCTTCAAAAGTAGACCCAAATCATCACTGCAGTTTTCCAGATGGCCCCAGGAACCCCAATAGATATAGTTAATGCTTCTATTAAACCATGACATATGATAGATTAGTGAAGATTTAGAGAAGAGTGTAAGGAAAAACTAAAAAGTAGTCCCCAGTGGGATTGAAACATTATGCATGCTTTGAGTACTTATTTGACAGAAGAATCTGTTTCAGAAACTAACTTCTAACAAAAGCAATTCAATTACACAATTATTATATGTGTTCTTTTTATTGTAGTTACACATTTTTATTGGAGCCATGGTCCATAAATTATAAGGTTAATTATTATCATGGATCATGCAGAAGAGAAAAAACAACATCAAAGTTTGATACCATCCACTCTAAGCTGCAGTTAAAGTCTCTAACACCTTATGCTTCTTTTAAGTGAATGAACTGATCTTAATTTCTTTCTCTGTGGTATCTGATTTCTTTTCTTCCTGGCTGTTCCTGTTTTTAAAGAAATACATACTGCTTATAGGAATAATTTAAGAGGGTAAAGAACAAGTTCTCTATTTGTACAGGTAGATGGAAGGGGACAGCTTGTAAATGAAATGCATGGCACAGTATCTGACATACCATAATTCCCTCAGTAAATTATTATATATTTTAAAAGGTGAAAGACGAGTACAGAGAAACAACAGAGGCAGATGCTAATATGAATTTATAGCTGTTAAAACTTTCTCAATCAAATGGGAGCTGTTAGCAAGCGAGATGTTCTTCCAATTTGCTCTTTTGCTCCAATTCAGAATAACCAGTACTGTTCCAATAAAGAAAAAATGCAGTTCACTCTCTTGGTCTGAGGGAGTTGGACAGTTGCATGATTTGAGGTTAAGGTACCTTAGCACCTTCAGAGAAAAATGCAACCTTAAGGGTGCGATAGAATATGCCATCCAGAGGGTAAGGAGTTTTAGATTATAAGGAAATTGACTTCCTTTTGGGGCTCTTCAGGGACAATATTCTATCTTGTGGTCGGTCACTTTCAACGTATGGCAATTACTTTCCATTATAATCCCAAACTCCAATCAATATGTACAATATTATGCAACTTATAGTTACATTATAACCAAAATATGTCAAATGTGGTTTCTGAGTGGCTGATTTACAGTAAGTCTTCCTCAGTCCCCAAAGTGGGTATTATGACTAATTTGAGCTCCCAAAGACTGAAGCATTTTTTTTTATATGAAAATATTGTGTGTGGTGATGGGATGGTGTCTGTAGAGGCAGGAGGAGCAGTAAACCACTGTGTCAACTTATTCACATACAGATTGATCCATTGTCATCTCCTTTGCATCTCCATGGATTGTTGTGAATTATTTGCTTACCCTGGGAGAGACGTGCTCTGAATTCTAATAATTTTAAATCTGTGAATCTATTAAAACCATATTTGTAGCTCTAAAAAAATGATACTCACTGGGCAGTTTGCCCAACAAGAGAAAGTCGGAGAGATTACACACTTATCCTAAGTAACAGCAACCATCCTGCCAATTCTTCTTTTGAAAGAATACAGCAGACCCAAATTATACATCTACGGGTAAAGGGAGACAAGAAAAGAACTCAATATATCAAAATCAGAAAGTAAATTCCACAATAATGGTTACAATAATGTTTCAAGATGTGATTTCAGCATAGACCTAGTCATTGAACTAATCATAGCTTAGATGGCTTTAAAATTGTTTAAAGCACATACTGAGGTTGTTAAATATGTTTATCCCTCTCTCTTGAAATCAGAATATTCACTCATGTACCAGTATACCCTGAGATCACATGGGACAGTGACAACAACCTCATTGTTTGATGGAGAAAGTAAGGCCCAGAGTGTCACAATGACAAATTGTGGTCACACCTGGTCTTCTGATTTCTTATCTAAAGTTCCTTTCATAGGATGCAGAATTAACATACTGAGCACCTACAGTATGCCAGAGGCTGGCGTATTAAAGATGCATAAGTATAATCTGGTGTTTGCAAGGTAGCTTTGCTAACTGTGATCTTCCCAGGGGACAGATTTAGTCTTGTTCATCTTTAAAGTCTCAGCACCTACCATTGTGCCTGGCACTTAGTAGGAAGGTACCTAATAATTGCTTGATGAACAAATATGATAAATGGAGTCACAGAGGACATGAAAACCAAGAAGAATTCACACAGGGGATAAAATTTTAGTTAACTTTTTGAATAGACAGTGTTTTTGTGTGGCTGGTACAGTGGAGAAACAAGCAAGCTCAACTAAAAGATGAGGCAAGAAAAAAGTTTTGTTCATCTTTTCATATCCTGGTATCCAGTGTAGTGCCTAGCACATAGTAGGTTCTCAAAAAATATGCTATATTGTGTTCTCTTTGTAAAAACTTGGTGTGCACCTTTCTTAATTTTCCATATTAAGAATTTAGTAAATGTTTTGGTTTCAAAACATTTCTTGTTAGATTATATCTAAATAACATATGCTAGAGAGAAAATGAAATGTTATCAAAAGAATAAATATCTCATTTAATTACTTACATGAATAAGAAGTTGAAAGTACTGTTTGCTCAGATAATCCTCACTTTCTGAAAATTGGGAATGAACTTTCTTTCTTGGGCTGTTGAGGATGACTACTTCAAATGACTACATTTGGCACTAAGTAGAGAGTCCCACTGTTAATTTTCAGTTAACTACATTGTTGATTAGCTTGTCTAGTAACAATACTTCGGTTGTTTGTACTGCCTATCTCAGTTGAGTAGAGCATGGAACCAACAAGAGCCTGATTGTGGATTTTGTTCTTGTATGGGCTGGCTAGATTTGCAAAGGGAAAAACCTCTTGAATAAACATAGACAGCACTCCAAATGTTGCTTAGCTGTTAAATAAATGGTTACTATTATTACAAAGGAGGACTTGGCTAAAGAAAGAAGATCATCATATCTCATTACCATTCCTGGGTAAACAACCAAAGCATGTATTCTAGTGACAGTAGTTTCAAGACGTGTGTGTGTGTGTATAATGTATACCTCTCTGAAATTAGTATTTAGCTCTTTAGTGGAAATAGGAAATCGACAATGCTCTTTGTTGGCTTAAAATTTTCTCAGAGTGAATTATCACTCTAGTATAAGTTCATAAATATTTGAATTTATATGTGAATTTTATAACTCTGTAAACTAAAGCAGAAAAAAATCAAAAGAAAAAAATCAAGCAAATAAAATGTTCAGATTGAATAATGCTTGTTACATTTAAGTGAAATAGCTCTTCCTCAAACTATGAAAAATTTATTAAGAATGTATCACCTCAAAAATATATATGAATCTTGCTTTGATTAGATCAGTGTAGATTACATTTTAGATGGGCAGCAAAACAGATATACTTGCCTTTTAGATACCACGTTTGAACCAAGAAAACATATCAGATCAGCTGGATGTGTGTTGGAAAGGTTAGCTCCAGAATCACCCAGCAAGCTTCAGTAGTGAAAGCTGACCTATGTTTTCTTGGAAGATGTTTTTATTTAATTGCCAAGATAGCCTACATGTTGATTACTGTGTTGTCAGTTGCATAGTAGCATTTAGATCAATGGTCCCCAACCTTTTTGCCACCAGGGACAAATTTCATGGAGCATAGTTTTTACCAGGTGGTGGGGTGGGGGTTGGGGGGCAGAGCTCTGTGGCTGGGTCCCTAACAGGCAGATTTAGATAATTGAAAGTATTGGTCAGTAACCTTTTTGTGCATGTGTTTTTAAGCTGTTGTTTCTTTTAATGAAACATGTTAAATATCTTTAATACCACTTGCCTATTTTCTTGAAGGATTCATGATGTTGAGAAAAAACAAAATAAAATTTCTATGTAGAGTTATAGGAGAGAACATTTGCAATGGACATGGCAGAGATCAAGGGAATGCCAGAATTACCAGAGTGAAGAAAACAGAGAATTGAAGATGAGACCAAAAACAGATAGATAGAGATGCCCTCTGGCAAACAAGAGCTCTGGAAGAAAGTATGTTAGAAGTAGATCTTCATAGAAAAATGTATTTTATGGGAAAAATATACTTAAAAAACCATATGACCTCCTATTTATTGAAATAGAAATCCAGATTTTGTACAAGAAATAAAGGAATTGTCAATGAAGTGATTATTAAAATTACTGTGTTCTGTAAAAAAAAAATACTCATTGAAATAGCACAAAGAAAAAACAACAAATTGATAAATAAAATGTTAAAGATAGTTTCTTTAATATTGTTAATCCTAGAAATCCTTATGGTAAGTATGACTGAAAAACCTAATCACTATAGTAAGTATTTTTTAAATTAGTTACTGATGATTTCCTAGGAAGTGTTCAGTAGGTAGAAAGTATATGTTTACAGATTTTTTTATGCTTAAAAAATTTTTTTAAATCAAATGCCTAATTACAAAGGAATGAAAACTTGGAAGTTTTCCACTGTAACTTTTAAAAAGAAGTTAGAGGATATGGAATAGCAAGTTAGAGATAGAGGGTCTTCGGTCAGTATGCTTAGGATTGCAAGTATGGTCATATTTGTGAATGATCCTAACTCCAGTGTGCCTAGATTTATGGTGTTTGATGGATTAGTTTCAGAAGAAATAAATTTTGTTCTGATTATAAAATTAACTGTCCACCTGGATTTTCATATCTCTAAATTATTCTTAACTATAAATTCATGATGCTAGTCAAATATTAAACACATCTTCATACTTGGTAACACAAGATAGTGTCAAACAGTAAAATAAGATAATAAGAATTGCTCTACCTAAAAGAAGTTACAGGTCTAGTTTGGGATAGTTGCTATGATTTAAGAAAGGCAATTCCCTGATTTCTAAAGAATTTCTTAGAATCAGAATAAGCAGGGTATATTCAGCATTAGCACAACATTTCATGAGTGTGGATGAAATGTTCCAATGCTCATATTTCATGTTGACATGAACTCTGAGAGTTTACTCTTGGAGCAAAACGTGTTCGGCTGAAGACAATAGTCTTCTCCTTACTTGGTCTCTTGTAGGTACCCCTTTTTTCCTGAATGCTGTTATTGCCCCTGCTATCTGTCATTTTCATGAATCTGTCATTGATGAGCATCTTGTCCGACACCAGACCAGACTAGGATATAGGCAATTTGTAGGAATTTTTACCATATAGAAATACTGAACGTGCATTTGCTTTCTACAAAGCCAAAAATTCTCTTTAGTGTCCCAGAACAGTCCCAGCTAAGAGGACAGAGGCCATGAACAAAAACTTAGTGTGACTTTGTGAGTCAAGGCCACCATTTGGTGCAGGTGTAGTGGAACTTTGCTGGAAAGGAAAGTTCTGGCCCCATGAATGTGTGGTTGGGGGGCTAGTGAGAATCGTGGACATTCTGGGCAAAGTTCAGCATTGGGGAAGAATTAACATGCTAATGAGCAGCAATATGGGTAGATGCCAGCCAAGGAAGGGCTGGCATGGGAGGGAGGACACCCTTGGGACTCTAGATTATGTGTAGGAAGTCAGTGACATGGAGCACTCCCCATCAAGGTCAGTGTTTGGGAGGAAATAAGCACTGACTTCACAAGTTCAGCGTTTGTCTTTTTCTTGTCATGGTATTTCCCTTTTCATTAGGAAACAGGAAAAATTAAGGCCTGCTAATTAGAGAAGCGGAATAGAAGCAAGGAATTGAGGATTAATGGAAGCAGATCTCTAATAATAATGGCAGCTTGTTGGGTTTTGCCTCCTATTTTGGACCATGTGCTTAATATTACTGGACTTTATAGCTAGACTCTAGGCAAGTTCCTATAGGTTTAACAGTACATTCACTCCAACAGGAAATTACTTATTAAGACAAAGATTTATTTGGAAAATTTGTTTTCATAAGTGTCCACTTTTGGATTTTTTCTTTCTTACTAAAAGTAAGGAAATAATATTCACACCTTGCTCTTCAATTTAAAATTTGTTCACTGGATTAGATATCCTAGCAGGCACATTTGAATTGAAGGTATTAAGGACATGATCCCTCTTTTTGAGGTTTTTGAAGTGCTGGGGTTTTTTGTTTGTTTGTTTTTTTAACTTGTGTGTAAGTCACCTGAGTGCAGTTACACAAAAACACAATTTTAGAGGAAATGTTTTAAGAACTAGAATGTTAGTACCAAGAATATCAGAATATTAGAGATCATGTAATTCAGTCCTTTCTTGTTATAGTGTGGTCCGATGTCACAGAGCTGGAATAAATAACCTTGTTGGAAAATTAGACAGAACCCATGTTTGTGTTAGTTAAAAAATACAGTGGATGGCCTGTGGATCACTGGGATTGTTTCAGGGAGTGGGGAGGTGTTAGAGATGTTGTTGATGAAACTGCTGTGTTTTATAATGAGGCAGATGAGATGTTCAGAAGGGTGCAACCAGAATAGACTGTGACTTCCTTGAAGGCAAATCATGAGTTTTCCTCTTTATATCCTTACTGTTTAGGGCACTGACTGGGGTAATAGCAACTTCAGAAGTATTTGTTTAACACTTGAATAAAAACCATTGATTCAGTAATCTTTTAAAAATAATGTTTCTAGGGAGGGAAATAATGGAAAGTTCTCTCTCATTTTATGCCATCAAATGCTCATTCCTTTTTCTGTTTTAAATTGGATTGTTTTCTCTCTTGTGATAATTTAAAGTCTGGCCAGTTATTTCTGGCCATGCCCCCTTGTAATCAGTATTTCTTTAAGGTATGACTCCTAGAATTTAAAGAAAATGTTGGAGATGTGGTCTGATTAGTGTAGAATAGAATGTGACCTTGCCCTATAGCAGACTTTGTAGGTTTGTTGTGTTTACTTTTTTGAGCTGTGTGCTCTAAAATGTTTTAATGTGTAACATCACAACATTTACCATTTCGAGGTCCAGAATATCTATTTTGAGTACACAAAGTCCACTCATGAACTAACATGTGAATATGCCCCCCTCCCCAGAAATATTGGGAGTTTAATGGGGTGAGTAGAAATTTCCTTTTGAATAGTTAACTAAATTTCTATCATCTTGTAAGACCCTAAATCCCAATCTGTTTTTCTAGGGAAACATGTTTGCAGCTGTTTCAAATAACTGGTGGTTTGAAGATGATTGTTAGTGTGGTTTTCTATACACTCAAAACTTACCCCCTGCTCTGTTACTTGTCTGTGAAACTAAGGAGTTGACTTAAATAATTTCAGATTAGTTTTGTTCGTTAAATATTTTGTTTTCTACAAAACCCTCTGCTAACGTTTAATTCTGTAGTAGGCATATACAAAGTATTTTTTCTTATGTGTATTTACATAGACATTAGAAAAATTTTGAGAAATTAATTTTATTTATTGATGTTTTTTAAATTCAGGGCATTCTGTCACAACAAAACTCACACACACATACAGTTGTTAAAAATAGACAGGAAAATGAAATCATTAGAAGTTCATGGCTGCTTTAGTAGGAGTCTCCAAAGCAATAGAAATATATTGTGGCTGTGACTAAAGGGAGTCCCTGAGAGCAGGGAGGAAACTGATAAGAGTAAACCTTAATAGCCTCTGACATAATGAGGCAAAGGACTCTGGAGTCTTCCATAATACGGACCCAAGCTTGACTTTCATCTCTGGGGAGCTAATATAGAGCTGTGTAGTTTACTAATCACTTTCGGTTGAAATTGGTCTCCAAATAAACTTGTGATTTAGGCAGGGCAAGTGGTACGCACTTTTTCTTAAATGAGTACACTGGTTGAGAGAGGTTATGTGGTTTACCCAAGTAAGCTCACAGAGCTAGTAAGGACTAGCTCTAGTAGGACTAAACCCCAGGGTTTCTTGTTAAAAGCTGAGTGTATTACCACTGCATCTTGTTCTTCTGATGATATGAGAACGAAGTAAGGACTCACCCTTTTCCTTCTCTTTAGGAATGGAAAGAAAGCCGTAGTTGTAAAATCATTTTTACTATGGGACCTTGGGAGGGTTAATTACTTTTCTTGAGCCTCAGTTTCCTTATCCTTAAAATGGGAATAATGGTATTTACATTTTAGACTATTTAGGATTAAATGAGATCATGTATACTTATCCCTCAGTATCTGCAGGGAATTGATTTCAGGACCTCCCTCGGATACCCAAATCCGAGGATGCTCAAGTCCCTTATATAAAATGGCATAGTATTTGCATGTAACCTACGCGCATCCTCCCGTATACTTGAAATCATCTCTAGATTACTTATGATACCTAATATAATGTAAATGCTATTTAAATAATTGGTATACTGTATTTTAAAAATTTGTATTATTTTCATTGTTATATTATTTTTATTTTTCCAAATATTTCCAATTGTTGGTTGGTTGAATCCACGGATGTGGAACCTGCAGATATGGAGGACCTGGCACATTCTGCAGGCACTCTTTTTTTTCCTTTTTTTCCTTTCTCTTTTTCTGCTGTCCAAAGAAGTTTGGCTTTATTTGTGAAGGCCGACTATAGTCCATGCTAATGGATACCTTAACACATTGACTGCCACACTAGAAAAAAAAAATTTTTCCCTGGGGCCCAGTGTTTTATTAAAACAAAACAATCCTTTTTAATTTATTATTTTTTATTGTTTTCTGTGCATGAGTTATATACAATGCAATCCACGTTTTTAGAATTAAATTGTCAATATTAATTGTAACAATAAGAACATCAACAAATAAGATTTTCATGAAACAACGGCAGGGTTTTACTTCATGAGGCCCTGGGCTCAAAATTAGCCTGAGTTAAATACAACTCATATGGCGGTCAATGTAAGCAGCTTATATTCTTCTCAGGAGTGGGAGGTGCACACATAAACAAGGAACTAATGCAAAGTGCTAAGTAGTACAGTAGTGCTATATGTTAAGAACCAGGGGAAGTACAGATAAAGAAGCAATAATATTTTTCTATGGAGTAATGTTGAAAGGAAGTGCTATTTGAGTTGGTTCTTGATGGTTAAAAGATGAGGAGTTTGAAGGGGAAGTCTAAAAGTTCAGGGCATTGCAGGCGAGGGATGCAGCATGAACAGAGTGCGAAGTACATAGTAGCATTGGGGGTCACTATTTTGGGTGAGACCTACTAGGAGACGAGATGATGGATTTATAAAATTATTTGCAGGGAAAAATTTGTGTTCATTTAACAAATATTAATGAGCATATAATTCTGGTTCAGGCATTTATTTGGTTGCTTAGGGTTCAGTGGTGACTATGACAAAGTCCTTTCCTCCTGGAGGTTATATTCTAGTGGAAAAGACAGATAGTAAACAACAGAAAAAATAAATAGGGAGTATAATAAGGGCTATGAAGAAAAAAGCAGAGTAAGGGGATGGGGAGTGAGGGTGGGGAGGCATCTGCTACTTTAGATGGTGTGACCAGAAAAGGCAACTCTGAAGAGATGACAATTGAGCAGAGACCTGAATAAAATGAGAGAGGGAGCCCTGCACAGATCTGGAAGAAGAATGTTCCAGTAGAGGGAACGACAGTGACAAAGACCCTGATGAAGAAACAAGCTTGGTGATTTTGAGAAGCAGCATGATTGTCAGTGGACAAGGATCCTGAAATTTCAGAAGAGCATGATGAAAAGGATAGCCTTTTTGTATGGAAGTACAATGGAATTCGACTGTAATACTATTGTTAGGGGTTAGGGCCCTCTACATTAATTAAGTATGTGTACGTATGTGTGTTTGTGTGTCCCCTCTTCCATCCATTTACCATTTACCCATACACTCGTCGTCTATCCAGCCAATATTTATTGAGCACTTTCTGTAACCCAGCCACTGTTCCAGGACCTAGCTCTCAAGTGAAGTCATGCTTAAGTTTAATCACATTCTAAGAAAGAGACTATTGTGATAATCAATGGTTTGTGTATTACCCTAATCTGTTTTTCTGAACCTAGTTGATGATTTTAAGACAATGTAAATGTCATCTTAATATCCTCTGTCAGGATATTGCCAGGTCAATGGGTCATGGGTTGCTCAGCCATTGCCAACTTATCATAGGTAAAAAAGTTTAACAGAAAAAGGGGTAGGTGTGAGTAAAAGTAAGAGTGCCTTCCACATCTGTGGAAATAGGTCACTGACACTGAGTATTTGATAGCTGAATTGTCTGTTCTGGGGTATTTGGTGAATTAGTTGTGTGGCAAAATATAGCCTTTCCCTAAGAGACAGACCAAGTTGTTTATTGATGCTGGGGAGGAAAAGGGTTGGGCACATACTTGCAAGACCTATGATCTTTCCCAGAATTTGGGAGGATAAGGGAATTGCTAAGAATTTGACATTGGAACTGTTCCCTCTAATTGTGGCTTAGACCATTTGAAGGAAAAAAAAAAGTTAAGGAATCTAGAAGGTGATATGCTGAACAATATGGGAGCTATTCATGGTAAAAACAAGTAGTTAGCCAAGCATTTGGCCAAGCTAATGTGTGTTTTAGTTTCAGGCAGTATAAACCGAGGTGTCCTTGCTTCACAGTGGCATTTAGAAAAATTAACTAAAATATACTGGGCTGCTCAAAGTTTTGTTTTCTTTTTTGTCTTCTTCCTTCCACACAACCCCCACTCCTCTGGTCTTATAGCTGTTTTTTTGTTTTTCCGTGCTTTGAAATTATTGCAAAAACACTTAACATACATACTGAAAATTGTGGTCATTCTAAACAGTTTGACAATGAAAATTTCTACTCATTCTACAAATATTACTGATTTGGAGAATTTCTAAATTGCCAGACAGTTGGCATTGCAATGCAGAGATGCTCAACTCCCTTGCAAATTATTGCCTTCTTCCACCTGTGGATGCTTTAGATGTCATCCTCTCTCTTGCCTCAGGAATCCTGGTCTATTATTGAACCTCTGTTTTTCCTACTTAGGAGATTGATTCCTTTAAAAATATATTATTGCATATGTTAAACATAACAATGTTAGAAAATCAGAGATTAGAAAAAGCAAGAACATAATTTGTAACCCTAGCTACCCTAAGATAAGCACACCTATATATCCAGTATAGCCCCCAAATTATGCTTTAGGTGACATCATAGTGTGCTATATATAATATCATTGATATGTTGTCATATATCATTGATATATTTGTGTATTCGTGTGTGTGTAATATTTTGATGTGTATTCATGTGTGTGTAATATTTTGAACAGCCTTCTATCATCTTTAGGGTTTGCACTTTATTCCATCATATGGATAAAACAATTCTCCTATGGTTTATTTCCAGTTCTTTCCTATTATAAATATGAGATAAGCCTCTTTCTGGTCCAGGCTAATTCCCTTCAGCCTATAGAGGCCAAGTCACACCTCTGTTCCCATCTGGCAAATCCTTTCTCTTACCTTTCATTCAGAACTCAGACTTCAGAAAGAGGAACATATAAAATTCCTGTTTCCTCTTCCTCCTGCAGTCTAGCTTCTGTTTCTGCTTTTCTCCACAACAGCAGTTCTGGAGAGCTGACCTCTTGGCTGATGCATATTGTAGAAGCATTTCTGGTTTTTCCCTTACTTCCCTGTGACATTTGATGCTGCCGACCACTTTTTCTCCTCCTTCAAGTCTTTGGATTTTCTGACTCTTCATTCTTCTAGTTCTATCTTTATTTTTCTAACTTCTTATTTTCTAGTTCATCTTTTGTGTCCTTTTAAAAATAAATCTTTCCCAGATATTCTATACTGGGTGTTCTATACACTTTGGACAACTGTACTCATTCCCATTATTTTAAATTCCTGCTGATTTGCTGATAACCACCCAACTATTTCTCCAGCCCAGACTTTTCTGTAGGGCTTCATATTTGTAAGCTCAGCTCTCTCAGTTGATCCACTTTATAACTAAGCCAGTCACAAGCTAAATTTTTCAGCGTCTGTGATTGCCCTCCTCCAGTTAGCCTTTGCTATACACTACATGGCATCACCATCTGTCTGATATCCTACTCAGGCCGGAAACCAGAACATCATCCTAGATCCCTTTTTTCCCTAGCTCATACCTCCTTCCCCAATTTGAAATGGCAACTAAATCCTGCTGTTTCCCTGTTCATTCCTTGGCACTCCTATTGCCTCTAATCTTGTAAAGGTTCTTATTATGAGGAGTTGTTGTTCAATGGGTATACATTTATAGTTACACAAGATGAGTCAGTTCCAGAGGTCTGCTGTACAATTTCGTGCCTGTAGTTAACAATAAGGTATTGTGTACTTAAAATTTTGTGAGGAGAGTAGTTCTCATGTTAAGTTCTTACCACAAAACAAAACAAAAGCAAACAAAAATGCTAAAGGGACACAGGGAAACCATTGGAGATGATGAATATGTTTATTACCTTGACTGTGGTGATGGTAACGTGGGCATATGCATATGTCTAAACTCACCAAATTGTACACATGAGTTATGTACACCTTTTTGTTTACCAGTTATACCTCAATAAATCTTTGGGGGGACTCTGATTATTTCTTTTTTTAATTTTTATTTTCTTTTATTTGTTTTTTTTTTTCTTTTTTTTCCAATTATTTCTTGATTTCAGACCTTACTTTGAACATTCTTTAGGTTTTCTCTCCTATTACTACCAGAGTAATCTAACATGCAGATCTGAGCCTCGTGTCCTCTGAGCCTTCCCACCTCCCCATCCTGCAGTCACTTCTCCTGTGTGTTGGATGAGATTTAAACTCTTCAGCATGGTCTGGCCCATTGTCATCGCTTGTGCTTTCTTTAGCCACTTTTCTTATCTCCTTTGATGGATGAGTTGGGTTCTCCCTTTCCTCCATCATGTTTTCTCTCTTGCTATTCTTCTTTGGGTAGAGGTAAGTACATGCTCTTCTGTGTTCCCTGAACGCCTATACCAGGGCTTCTCAACCTTAGAACTAGTGACATTTTGTGTTGGATAATTCTTTGTTGTGGTGTGCTGTGTTGTACCTTGTAGAATATTTAGCAACTTCTTTGGCCTCTACCCATACTTAGTGGTAACTGCCCCACCTCCACCCCCAATTGTGACAACCAAAAATGTCTCCAGACATTCCCAAGTGTTTCCTGGGTGACACTGTTAAGAATACTGCCCTATATGTGCCTTTTCTGAAGTATTTAGAATGCATAATGATTATGGTTTTACATGTTTGTCTTCATTGCCATCAGAGGTCAGCACGTCCATGAGTGCAAGAACAGTGCTGAGACCAGAGTAGCTTCTCCCCAACCCCCAGGTCAGCATGTGTTCATTGGCTGTCTGACTACATGGCAGGATGGTCCTTCATTACTCTTCCATACAAATGAGAAAGGAAAGTCAGCAATTGTGGGGAATTTTGCCATTCCAAAAGAGAGAGAGTTTGATAGTTTAATTTGATAATTTATGGTGCTTTGCTTTGTAATAAGTGGATTCAAGGTAATATTCTGTAATAGGTACATGAGGAAAGTTATACAATATCTTTTGATAGAGTTCTTTTAAAAAGACACTAGACTTTTGAAAACTGTGATTCAGTCATTTCATTAATTTGTCAATAATGGCTGAACATCTGTTCTATGCTATGGACTTCATTTATTCATAGATAAAACATCCCTATACTTTTAGAGCCTTTTAGACTGTTCACATAGATATTCAAAGAGGAATTTTAATAGAGTGCAATAAAAATAAGTCACTGCAGCAGAGATTTCCAAGATAATGAGCTGAGTCTCACACTCTAGGCAGGTAGGGCTTGTGGGTGTGCATAGGGCAAACTCCAAGTAATCATAATACATTGATGCTTTGTAGAATTTAGCAATAAGCTGTCTTCCCCACCCCCTTTTTTGCTTTTATTCAACTACATTGTGGTGAATTTGGGAGAATTAGTGTCTAAGACAGCAGTGGCTGAAAATTAGCACAGTCATGAAGCATTTGATATTTCCTTTATGCTGTGTCTTAATGTTTTCCCTCCCCCCATTTTCCCTGCTTTACCTGAATTTCTATAGTATCAAGCATAATGTGGCAAGTATTCTGTTCTCATGGCCTAGTCTGTCTGCAGCGGTGTATGTGAGTGAGACCCCTTTTAATCATTCGTATAATGATTGGTGGCTCCCTGTTGTTAAACCACAGTTATTGATCCATCATTGCTGAAGTACATGGCTGAAGGAACTGGTACTGTCAAGCATTGATTGACTAGGAAGGAAGTGTAGAGCTATTCTAACTCACTTTTATTTTCATCAGCAACAGTTACAGTAGAGGCTTGTGCAAGACCTCCATGATGGAACATCATTTTTCCTGCATTAAGAGGTGTCTGATGTGACTGAAATTGCTGGGATAACTCAAACTGCTGCATTTAAAATATTTAGAACAGAAGAAACTGTCCAAAACCTTCTAATCTGACTTGGCTAATGATTCAGGCTCTGGAAAATAAATTTGGGGGCCTGGGGGATGGGTAAAAAAGAACAGATCTAGTATAAAATTGTTCCAAAGCAAATGGAGTAACATATAATATATATTAACATTTTACTGAAGAAATGCTTCTACACAAATTAATGCAGTCAGACGAAACAAGTGGGTTTTTGTATAAGTTAAATCATTTAATGAGTATTCAAATAAGTTCAAGTCATAATTAATAGCAGTCTGTTGGTACTGTTCTTATCTTTTGGGCGGTTTCAGGAGGATTGGAGTCCTGTATGCACAAATATTTTAGATAAGGATACAAACTAAAGATACTAAAGATAATTATTAAAAATGTCTCTCATTTAGTACAACTTACATACATTTTAATGTCTGAGATGAGCATTGTTTGTTTTAATGGACTGTTTAGTAATGCTTATGTTATGCCTTTAACTCTAATTAGAACAACAATGAACAAGCACAACAAAAATAAATGGGAGTGGGGAGAGACAGAGGAAAGATAGGAGGGGTGCACTGAAAGGATGAAACCAAAAAAGAGGACAAAAACTCCAATTTCTAGTGACATTTTACCCACACCTAAGAGCCTGTGCTTTTGTCCCTCTCTCTGAATGTTTTGTTTTTGTTATAATTACAGTATCTTGCCTGCACTTTGTCCCTCTGATCCTTTGTTAAAGCCAAGATCACTCTGTGCAGACTGCGCTTGTAGGTGTGATTTATTGAGTGACAAGTAGCTGTAGGGTAGAACATCCGCCTCTGTACCTAAGTAAAGTATTAGACATCACAGAGCTGGGGCAGGCAGGAGGGGGGCCAAAGAAGGGAGCAGGGGAGGCGAAAAGCAAAGAGCAGTAACACAGCAGCTCCTGGATACAGATCAGACAAGAGGTTCTGCCACAAATCACCTAGAAACATGTCAGACGCTGCATGTTTGTTGTTTTACACTGAGGGCACAGCCGTAGTCCAAAAGTATTGATTCTTTTCTTTGTACAGAGACAGAGACTGTCAGACCTGGCAGGCTGACCTTGGTATGGTGCAGACAACTATTCCCCACCCTGCCGACCAGATGAACCCCACAGGAAAAGCCTAGGCAAGACATGCCAATGTCCACTTCACAGGCACAGAGAAACCGATGCCTGCTGAAAGGGCTCCTTCTGTTTCCCAAACACTTCCCCCGCCTGGCCCCCAGGGTGCTCCTTGTGACAGAAGATTGGAGGCAGGATTCTTGGAGTGAGTGTATGTGTGCTTGTGTTTGTGTGTTTCTCAAAATGTGCGAACAGAAGCCCTTTTTATTTTATTTGTGAGATAACCTGATGGTATTTATATATGTGCATTTTGTGTTTGAGGAGGCAAGAGAAGATAGTTTATTTTCTGTTTTACATATCAAAGGAGAAATTTCCATGTGTGGACACTCAAATATGGGTTTTTTTTTGTTTTTGTTTTTGTGAGTTTCCCCTCTGCTGTTTCAAAAGCTTTGATAAGAGGTGAGATATAGGGAAGAGTAATCAACTGTCACACTTAATTGATCTGCAGTTATTTTAAAAGTTGTTTAATAGTAAAATTACATAGACTTATTTATCTCAGCATTCTCATTATAGTCTTAAACTCTGCAGTACTCAAATCATTTTCTAGCATTTAAAAAATTCTGTTTATTTTGAAAATCAAGTAATTTTTACCTGAAAATACTAGTTTGTAATTTAGAATTCATATTTGCTTTGGTCAAATATAAACACCAACATATAACCCCCAACATTTTGAAATCAAGAGTTCAAAACATGAATCTATAAACCTTAGGAAGAAGGAACCTCAAGGTGCCCTTCAGGAAGCGTAGCCAATCCTCTGTAGGGCTTGCTGCATCAAGACTTTAGTTTGCCAGAGTTGCTTGCCTTGAGTGAAATGGAAGGTGTTTCAGTTACTCTTTGCTGAAGCTGAGTCCTTTATTTTGACTAACAATAACTGGGAAGAGGTCTCTCTCCTTTTCACTTTCAGGAATGTTGTTGCATGCATGACTCCTATTTATAAGATTAAGCTGTCCATGAGGAAAGCTCCTCTTGCTTTCCAGTTTTGCCCAAAGGAGAATATAAGATACACTGATGGGGAAGAAAAATGGTGATGTCACAAGCACCTAGGGTATAAAAACCTCTCCTTTAAAAATGAGGTTTCTCTTTTTCAAATACAATAATGCAGACAGGTTCAGTGTATGTGGTAGTATATTGAATTTGCATAACTTACCGTAATCTTTTATTAAATGAGTATTTTTTAAAAGTAGACCATTGATGGTAAAGATAGCTAGTGTATGTAAGGTATCTTGCATTCTTTATTCACGTGTATAAGAAACCCTTTTATTTTCTACATTTACCTTTTCACATTCATAATGTTTGTTTAAGTGACTGGCAACCTAAAAGAAAACCCGATGGTCAAAAAAAATCAATTGTTTTATAGTCAGTTTTTACTTGTTCTTAAGGTGTGAGATCTCTGTGTAGTCCTGGGGTTTACTAAGAGATTCCTAAGAGAAAAATTTACAATAAAAGTGCTATTATCTGAAAACAATATAATAAAACCCAATTAATTATTTTGATTTCTTATGTTGATTCCAAATATTTCATGTTCTCTTTGTTGGGTCTTTATGTCTCATCCAGAACAGCTTTACATTTTGAAGGTAAGAACAGCTGAGCAACTCTGCCTTTGGGTATTAAAAAAATAAAAAGGCAAACCATTTAGCATATATCAATGTCTTTACAAAAGGATATTCTAGTTATAAAATAGGGGATGAGGAATGCATATGCTATTTAAGAAATGCCATGTAAGAAAGATAATGCAGAGAACAGATTAGAAATGGTTTAAGATCTGAACACTCAGGATTGGTATTTTTTAAAACACCCTATTTTTCTTTTAATATATACATGCTAATCGTCTTTCTCTCTTCTCCGTATGTTATACCCACTTGATTTACTACTGAAATTATATTGCTTTTGAAAGTGTCACTTGAGTTATCCCTTGCCTTGTTAGTATCATGTTTGATTTCTTGGACACAGACATAAATCACTATCTAATATGCAGGTCTTTTGAAGACGCACCCAAGGTTTATTGCCAGTAACAGACTAGTGGCCTTATGTGGACTTTCCGTGAATAAAACAGATTGATGAGCCATTTTATAGCATCGCAAGCTGTATTATAAATACATCACCCTTTTCAGTAATTTAACGTGAGGAACAGCCTAATGAGCTCCCAGCCATGATCAGCCAGAGAGCTGGGAGTTCTGTTTAGCTTCTAGGACAAGTGACTGGTGGAGGGTAAGAAACCCAAACCCTGTAATGTTTTCCCCAGTTCAGTGACAAAATCTTTGTAATATGAATTGCTTGAAACAATGGTAAAGTCAAACAGCATTTAGAATCTGTCAGAGTAATAAAGGGAAATATAAAATTAGTCTGATTTTGCTTATAACTGGAAATCTAAGGTGATTGGCTTTTTAAGTCATCAACAAAATTGGATCAACAAATTATTATTTTGAAATATACATGATCTAATGTCTACCTGATAGCTTAGAAGAGGAACAGGTAGATGTCGTTACAACATCATAAGGGTCTCTGTTGAAAGTACAGCTTAAGATGACTATTGTTTCTGTATTCGAGCTGCTGTTTTTACACAGCTTACAACACTTTACCTTTAGTTTCTCATTAATCCTTATAATATCCCTGTGGAGCAGGACGAGTGGGTGTCTTCTTAAGGTAAATAGTTATCATTTTCCTCTTTCTGGAGAGGAAACCTAGGCATATAGAAATGGTTGTATTCAAAGAGTTATCTGACTAGAAAGAAAAACAAGATAAAATAAATGAATTTTCAAAAGTGAAAAATGTCTCTTATTACTTACAGTAGATGTCAACATTTAAAGAACTTTACACAGACATACCTTTGTGGACCCAAAATTTCCTAACAGTTAGGAAGGTAGAAGACACACAGGACTGCTAAAGGCATAGGTTTGTGACTAACTTTTTTTGCTACTTGGAAGCTGCAATGTATTTTGAACTAAAAGGTTCTAGAAGATATTTCCCTTTTCTAAATGCAGTTGATTATGCCATGCTGCATAATACCACCCTTGCCTATATATAACCAGTTGAAACTGTATTTTCTTAGAAGTACATTTTTAGAAGTCAAGCTTTGGTCTGAAGTAACATTATTTATAGATATAAAACAGTAATTCGTCTATTGTGTAAAAACAATTAAAAAGATTTTTAAAAATAAACTTTTCTACTATGAAATCAGGTATTTTGGTGGACCCTGTTATTCATACTTCAGATGTGAAGTACCTTGAGTGTACAAGGCAACAATGAAGAACTGAAAAGGCTTTAATTAGTCTTTACAGAATAGGTAAAAACAGAATATTTTACCACCAAGGCATAAACACGTCAGTGATGGTCTTTTGGGCCCAGTCCTGCCTGCACTCAGATATAATGCGTCTTCACTTAAAAAAAATTAAATGGAATGGTCCTATTTATGCCCTCTGTTCCTTATTAAAAATGGTTGACAAGTAAAATTCTATTTAAAAATATCTGCAGTCAATATTGTTTTGAATTTTAAAGAGTTCTTGTGTCTTGTGAATGACATGCATTTAATATTCTGTATTTGGGGCAAAGTCCTTTTGAAACTGATTGTGCATTCATCTCCATTTTTGCTTTCTCCTCTGCTCTTTACCTTCCTCTGCTATGCATCTGGGGTTGAATGTGAACTGCAAGTCTAACCTTATCGGATTGGATGAATATCTTTGGTCTTCAGTGTCTTTATTTCTAAAACTATGGGTTAGAATTTAACCTTCCTCTAGGGAGTATTTGGAAGAATATTACAGAATGGATTTATAAAGGTCTTTGTGTCTCCATAGTTCTGTTCTTGGGGTATCCCAGAAGTTTACTGTCAAGTGAATGATCTTGACACTTTAGTGTAGGTTGAACCAAGCCTTGCACCATATCATTTATCATTCTATAGCATTGGCCTCTCAAATATATGAAGTTTATGATATTGCATTGTCTGAAAAGAAAATTTAGGCTAATTTGTCATTTACACATCAGAAATAGATGCCCCTCTCTCATAGATTTTGCCACATGAACATAAAATCATGAATATTTTAAGCTTAAAAGTCATAAACAGAGGCCTGTAGGAGTGGCTTTTTCAAGCATGCAGTCATTGATTTCTGTTTGAAAATCTCTTAAAAAATAAAGAATCCAAGGGCAGAGTATATTTCTATCCCTCTCTCTCCCTCTTTCCTCCCTCTTTCTTTCTGACTGTCTCTAATTGTAAGCCCTTGTGCACCAATGCTCCTAATTTTCCTCTTGAGTTCAATGACACTTTTCATAAGAAAAGCATTAGGTTATGGAAAGAAAGACGTGTCACCACCAGACTTGATTCTCCCATTTGATTTATGAGGGTCTGATAAAGCAGTCTTCCAGGTCTTCTCTTCTTTCCAGGGACTCTGGGAAAGTCTTGTTCAAAGCTAATGCTTCTTAAAGAATTGGTCAGCTAGCCTGACCACTAGCCTGTTAAGACATTGGCTTGTTCAGGGGAATAGCACATGCTGCTTTCAGCTCCAAGACTCAGGACCACGAGCTCATCTGATGCTGTCAGTCCTGGAACACCATGGCAAGTTCTGTATTAGTCAGGCTTATTCCCTCTTTCACTGTAAGTGCACGCAGATTTTTGTTTGTAGAACTCATCATTTGATATTCCTGTATTGGACCAAGCATGGGATGAATTTATAGGCATACACACACATATGTGAAAGGTATGCTTCTATGTTTTCAGCTGTCATCACAGAGTCTAAGGGACTAAGTAGCTATGCCTTTTTGGCACATAAGGACATCATTGGTTTTAACCTAAAGTGATCAACTCCAGCTACATTTTTATCATAGTTTGAGTACCTCATATTCGTTAACTGCCCTTATGTGCCTGGTCACCTTTAGAGGGCGTAATTCTGCTAGAAAACTATTCCTAATGAATTGCAAATGGAGATCAGTTAGGTAAGTAGTGTTAATTATGTCATTTGCAAGATTGCCTAATGTGGAATTGGTCAAGAGACTAGAAACTGCTTGTCAAATGTTTCCTTTAACTAATGTGATATTTTGTGGTTTGCAAATGACACAATTCACATAACTTATTTGATGGAACCTCATTAACCACCCCTTAGTTTGCCTTAGCAAAATTATGTTATTAAACATGCCATGATAGGCTCTGTCCTCATTACTTCGCATCGAGCTCAGTGAATAGTGTTTGTTTTGTGATACCTCTTCTTAGTCCTTAGTCTTCCAGGAAGCTAAGGAAGTTCCATGTTCAGAATCATGTTTTTAATCTGCTTTGCAGCATTACACACATCTAGTCTGGTCTTGGCTAATAGAACCTGAATGTGCACTCATCGCTGCTGTCACCATGCAGTCCCTATTCAGCCCTCTTTTTTTTTTTTTATTTTTTTACCAACTCTTCCATCTCCCTCCTCATATTACGATGTCCTGGTGTTCCAGAAAATCTCTGAACCATATAGTTTCAGTTAGAAAAGCCAAGCGTGTGGCAGTAGTAACTATGACAGTAATTGCAATAGTGGAACAATTTTTGATCTTTGTCACATCTTCCTCTTCTGGAAAGTCTTTGCCTTAAGAAACAGAACATTTATCTGTTTAGTAAGTAACTTTTATTTTGGCCCATGTTGTTTGTTGCCAGTTGCCGAGAAATGTAAAGACCATGTGATCATATGTCTTAAAAAAAAAACAACACATTTTGAGGTGTACATTGGTGACTCCCTATAATTCTGTCTTCAAAAGGACCGGTCTCAGGGATACTTGATGGTGACTGCCTTTGAGTTTTTAGTTTCTGTTGATTTTTTTCTAGTGGTAGGAATTAATTCTTGTTAATAATGTATAAATTCTTTCATGGATTGGAAGATGGATTGAATAGGATTGGGAATATAGTCCATGGCAATGGAATATACCAGTTGAGCCACAAGTGAGTTTGAATAGCATATTGCTCTAAACATATAAGATACCCTTAAGCCTGCCTAAGAAGATCAGATCTAATATTTGCTTTCTCATGAGTAGTACTTTACTTACTAAAATTATGGGAATGCACATATTTTTGAGTCTCTTCTAGATTACTTGAAAAAATTTTGTTGAAGGCTACTTTATCCTTTAACCTAATAAATGCTTTATCTTTCTCTCTCTCTCTCTCTCTCTCTCTCTCATTATCAAAAATCTCATCTTGGTTGTACTTGGATCAAGGCTCTTCATAAAGTCATTGTCATCTTAGACTTTTCCCAGAAGCATCACCCCAAGGGAAAAATTCTTGTGTAATAAAACAACCCGCCTGCATCCTATATATTGACTATTCATTGTCTTCAATTTGGCTGCCCTTTGACCTTCTTTCCATTAGCCACATAGCCAGCCAGGTCTGCCTTTGACAAAGTCTGTCTATAAGGATGCTATTCTTCCTATTGTCTCCCCTTCTCTTCCTATCTTCTACCAGCCCCCACCTATACCACACACATTCCGCCAACTCCCTGTGCAGACTTGGCAGCAGATTCCATCCCAATCCTTGTTATGTAACCCACCACCTACCCCTTTTTGGCAAGGGACACCGACTCAGCAAGTTGCAACAAAGAGTGGAGTTAATTGGAACATGTACTGTGCTCAAATCTGCAACAAAGAAGGGCTAATAGACATCAGAAAAACACAACCATATGTAGATGTTTGCTTGAGAAATGTGAGTATACCTAGGAAATGTCGTCTACAACCAGGTTGCACTTAAATAAAATCAACCACTATTCTCCTCTGCCTCTTCTGAACCCCCACTCCCCCATATGCAGTAATTTTAACTTGCTCCTTCATGCCTGCTCATGGGTGGGCATGGCCTGCTGAAACTGACGAGTGAAATAGAACTGTCTGTGATACTTCATATGAGGAACTTAGTGTTACTTAAGCCTGGGACTCAGCTGTGGCTGACATCCCAGTGGACCCTCTATCCATTGCCAGCTCTTGCAATATGTCCTATAACTTGACCTCCTCCTCTATTTTTGTATCCCCTCTAGAACTTTAGGATATTTTTTTGCTTAACCCCTAATTTCTTAAACTTGGGTATAATTTACGTACAATAAAATGCACAGATTTTAAGTGTACCCCTTCATGAGCTGTGACAAATATATACACCCATGTTAAACTGTCACCCCAAAGTGCATATCATTTTCTTTACACCATAATATTTCCTTATGCCTTTTTCTAGTTAATCCCCTTCCCCCTTCAGCAACAATTTTGATTTCTGTCACAATAGATTCATTTTGCCTGTTCTAGAACTTCATATTAATTGAATCATACAGTATGTACTTGTTGTGTCTGGCTTTTTTTGTTGTTAGTCAATGTAGCATTTTAGGGCCTTATCCATATTGTTGTATATATCAATAATTTCTTTCTTTTCTTTTCTTTTTGCCAAGTAGTATTTCATTGTAAACAACATCCATTTTAAAAAATAAATATTTGGACATATTTTATGCGTTGCTTCTATATAGTAGAAACATCCTAAAATCGCAGCTACTCTTGAGTTTGACAAATAGTTGTTGACAAACTATTGTTATTATATGTCTGATATAATTAGAAGGATTTTTCACTTCTTTACTACCTCACTGCCCAAGGGTGCTGAAATTCCCCAGCTGGACTGATATACATAGGGTGTTAGAAAGATGATACATGAAATAACATACATAAAGTCTTGCCCATTCCAAAGTCTCAGGCTTCTGGGTGTTCTTGGTCCACATTCTGAACTTTAGAGGGAATAGTGACCTCCAGTTCACTGAGATAGTTTATAACATCTTACAACGCTAGATATCCTCACTTACTTTGTAAAACTATTTTGCTACTGGAAGGCAAAAGTGTTTCTGTGTACACGTGGGGGTACTGAAACAATATGAGGGTCTTTTCAGAACTCTTGGGAATGGCCTGAAGGGAACTTTGTCTTTGAGAGTCTTCTGAAGTGTATTTTAGATGGGATATCCTGTCCTACACATTTTTCTCTTTAGGTTTTGAGGAACTCAGAAGCCCCAGGATGGTTCTGGTCTTAAGTTGCTGAGAGATTTCTATGACTCCCCTAGTCTAGATACCTTCAGGACAGAAGCACTAGATGATTTGGTTAATAATAGTTACTCTTCATTAAGCTATTTAATCGTTATAGGCAATGGGGCACGACTTTATGTACATTATTTCATATATAATCTTTCTAACGCTCTATGTATATTAGTACTGTTATTATTCCCACTTGATAGCTCAGGAAACTAAGCCTTAAATAACTTACCTATGGTTATACAACTGTGTACACAGTGACGGGACAAAGATATGATTCCAGATCTGACATCCAATCCCTCCAGCACTCTACCCTAAGTCTCACAAATGGTTTTTGGACATCTTCTTCCAAGTATAAAATAGGTACTGTGGTAATGTAAATGTATTTAGTATTGGATATTTTAATATAATTGTTAAATTGTTGAATGTTATGAAAAGTATGAAAATGTGACCTGAACTAAAGCTTCTAACCACATTGAATTCCCTTCATTTAAGGGTCTCAGAACATGTGAGAAATAACAAAATAATAATTCTTTTGTGAAGAATAGAAGTAATAAGAACTGTCATACTGATGTTGAAGATGAAGAATTTGAGACAAGATTCCTTAACTTTTCCACAGCAATACAAAGCTAGAAGAAACCCTGACTGTCTCTCCAAATCTCTTACCCTACTTGTTCAAATATTTTTCTCTTACCCAAGCCAAGCTTTAAGGAACATTATTAATTGTTCTTTTTCATTTACCTGTGAATCATAGACAAAGACTAGAGAAATTCTTTTATCTGTTTAGAATTTACCTAAGAGAATATTATGACAAGAGTCAGCAGTGACTTCTTTTAAATATATACATTTAGTATCTTCTTTGTGGCTTAGATTTACAATGCTGAAGACTTTTTGTGAAGCACAGAAAGTTGAGGGAGTTAGGTGCTATTGCAAAGTCTACTTTGGAACAGGTTCTAGTTCCTTTCAAACTTAAGAGAAGGAGAAAAAACAAAATAAAATACCTAAGTAAACACTAATCAAAAGAAAAGAAAGAGAAAAGAAACATGCAAAAAGCAGCAGTCACCCTCCTTGTGGAAGCACATCCCCTCCTTGACAGTTGCTGGGTTTGCTGTATGATATTTGATATGTACCATTTCTTTACTGTCTCTTTTTCTGTTTCTCTCTCGATGCTCTTAGGCTGACATTATAGGTTAACTGTCTTATGTCACTAATTATAACTTTCCTTTCATGTTTGTTATTATTAGTTTAAAGGATGAATTGTGATTTTCTATAAACACAATAAATAGGCTTAAAGAAAAAGAACATTTTAGAGAATTTGGGATTATTCAGAATCAATGAATATAAATGATGTAGCATATCTATACTGCAGTTGGAGTCTATTCATTTTTTTTCTATTTATAGTCACAATGATTAAATAGTGCAAAGAATTTTCAGCTTTAAGTTTTGTTGCCTGTGAACGTTTATATTCAACTCTTGATGCCATCAAAAAGAGAATCTTTTAATCAAAACATATTTAAAGTACATGGAACCTTAGCAATCATTTAATTCATCCCTATAATTTCTCTGCTCGTGTTGCAGTGACTTTGAGGGGCCACCTAAGGTTATTCCAGAGATCTAGATTCTCTTCCTGTTTTTGCCCCTTGACTTCATTGGTAAATTGAGAATGAAAATACCTCTCTGGAATGTCTTTTGATTTGGTACGTGTAGGAAACTTTGATATCATTGTAGAAAGGCAGAATAGAAATAAAAGTGTATTTCAAAGTCTTTTGATGTATGTTCCCATTTGTAAATCTGTGAATCTTTGCTTTAACTTTCCTAAAGGTTATCAGAAGGCTCTACTTAGGTTCTCTTGGACTACTTTTCACAGGCATATAGATGTACCCTTTTCCAGTCAACTCCACCCATACATATCTCTGAAAGTTTATAGTGTCAAGAGAACTAAAGGTTTTTAAATCTGGCTACTTGTTGCCACTGTTCTTGAGGAAAATGTGCTAAAGAAAGCTGTTTGAAGATTTCCTAAATATAAAATCTTTAATGTTAAACTGTGCTGGGGAAGATCAATTTGGGGGCAAAAAAAGAGCCATGTGTTTGCCCCACATACTCCAGAAGAGGCCAAAAATGGTATTTGAATACCTGCTACCCTCGTAAGTACCAAGAAATAGCGGATGTGATTGCTGCTAACATGCTTAGAATATTAATTCTCCATAATTTTTCATGCAGGAAGATATAGGTAAAACTAAGAATTCTAGAATTAAAAGATAGGAGGGACTCACTATAACTAGTGTAATTAAAGTTGACTCTTTGAAGGGGGCTATGCATGGATGTGTCTTAAAATTTCCATAGGTAATTCAAATATACAGCCAGGATTGAAAACCACTATTATTCCCACTTGATAGCTCAGGAAACTAAGCCTTAAATAACTTACCCATGGTTATACAACTGTGTACACAGTGATGGGACAAAGACATGATTCCAGATCTGACATCCAATCCCTCCAACAGATTCTAGACCAGCCTTTCTTATTTACATATGAGGTCCCTGAGACTTACAGAAGGTAAAATTATTCTGTGAGATTATATAACTATTTGAGGTTAGAATTTATGTCTTCCAGGTTTGGACCTGAGCTTTTCTTACCACCTCGTATGTGTTAATCCCAAATTAATCCCAGCTCTGTCTAGAAAAGACATGTCTGTGATTTTTATTCATTTGGTTAGTCCTTTTTCTGCTATGATAATAATGGCTCAATTTAGTGAGCACTTACTGTGGGCTAGGCATTGTGCCGAGAGTTTTACAGGGGTTGCTTCCTTAATTAGGTATACTCATATTCCCATTTCACAAATGAGAAAACAGGTCCAAAGAGAAAGTAACTTGTCTGCTTTTTCAGAGCAAGAGTAAGTTGGAGGTGCTGGAATCTGGGCCTGGCAGTTTGATTCCAGAATTGTGTCTCTTGAACTACTTAGCTGTACCTTCTCCTAGAAGGTTTTGATTATTGCTTTTGATTCCAAAACAAAGTTTTGTGTAGACTATTTAAGCCATGGGAACTCTAGACCACATTTTGTAAGCCAAAATTAAGAAAACACTCACAAAAAATGTGGCCCCAGGCACTTGCTGTTTTCCTTCCCTGATTCTTGAATCCCAAGAGAGCATGGGATATTAGTGATGACAGTCTGTCTACTGCCAAATGGATACTTGGCAACTACTTGTAGATTTGCCTCAAAGATTTTGTGTCCTCCGAAGTAAAAGAAAAATTTTAGTGAGGTAGATGCCGTGGAAGGGGTGGTTTGGTTATTGGTTTTGTAGCGTGGTTTGTGTTGTTTTCACATCAGTGTGGAAAAAATAAGGAAAGCTGTATAGTAATGAAGAATATGTTAAAATATGCACTTTACCTTTTGAAGAAGAGTTTAGGTATGGGTGGCAATCCTAGTGCCACCTGAAAGAACCTCAGAGATGTTTCTTAGGTCAAAATTAAAAGCCATTGCAGTTTTTTGCCTAAAATAGCATTTATAAAACAGACTTGTTAATGTTTACAGATATTGTTTTTTCTCCTGTTCATTAAAAAAAATCCTTATGTGCTCATTTTAAAGTATCCAAGCAAAAAAAAAAAACTCCTACTATATTAGTTACAATTTCATCTTCAGGATAAGAAAGAGGAAAGAGCATGTTTGCAAGATAATATTCTAGTAGCATGTGAGATAAAGGTTTTAGAAGTAGGGTCACTGCTTATTTTGATTTTTGGAACATGATGGTAAGTGGTAACTATTAATAGTTAGAAATCAGATGATAAATGTTGCTTAATAACTTGCTGCATAGGATGTTTACTTATTGTAGAGAACAAATCTTTAACCAATAAGTTAGTACATATTATTTGGTGACTTTTAATTAAATGTTAACAGCGAACAGGAAAATGGCCATTCCATTAAATAACATGACCTTACATAGTATTTCTGTTATTTCTTGGCTTGATCCAAAAAAGGATTTAAGGTGGTTCTATCTTTGTATATGTATCATCTCATTTAATCCTTATAAACCTCTCCCCCTTTGAAATGTAACATTTATTTGTACTAGAATTACTGTATGACAGAAGTTTTATTATAGAAATCTCAGCTAGAGACCCACTGATTTCAGGCACTTATGAGATAGGCATCTTTAGTCCAGTAAGTAATTTGCATCTTAATATTTTATTAATCTTAAAATTTTTAGTGATAAGATTAAGTTGTCACCTTTTGAAACTGTTCAGTAAATTAGACTAAAAAAATCAGGGAATTAAATAGAGGCAACAGATTGGGATAATAAACATTTTTATAATAATAATAAGGACTCACTTAAAAATATCTGGGAAGGTGCCTTGGCAAATTTATTTGGTGTGGATTTTTATGTTTCCCAGACATGGGAAAAGGAAAGTTCTTAAAGGTGAGAAGAAACATTCCACCCACCTGACCATTTCTTTTCTTTCACAATTTAAGATCTTCAAGATTTTATTGTAATCTTCCCATTGACTTTTTGAATGATTTGCAATCTGAAGTGTTTTGAAAAATACTCATACCATATATAGTATGATTTCTTTGTATTATAATGTAAAAGTTTAAGAGGTAATCAGTGGTCTTTCTTTGAGAATGAACTTTTCTGGTAATTGATTTCTACAACGTAGAACAAAGCCTTCATTCTTTGTACTTTTCCAGTAGTTACTTTATCCAGTAATTCTCATGAGTTTCTCCATGAGCATTTGTAAATCTTGTTCTGAGGGTCCAATTTCCTGTATTCACATCCTGGCGCATCTGTAAATGTTCATGGTGGTGGTATCTTAACTCTTTCTAGAGCTGTGAAAGTACTGCTCCTTGAGTTCTTAGCATCTTTCTCTCTAAAGTAACAGGATTAGTGTGTTAGTTTCATTGTAAGAACTGAAATCCAGAGGCTTGATGTCCTGTGACCACAAGAGACAGAGCCAACTCTTGGTTCCAGCTGTTCTGGTGCCCGGTTTGGGCTCTTCACCAGCTAGCTTGTTACGCTGCCAGCTAAAATTCACGTATTTGATGCCTCCTGTTAGGATCTTTCTGAAGGGTGAATAGGGTTGTTAAAAATCTCTTAAAATACATGCCTAATTCACAGCAAGCCAACCCTCAAACAGTTTCTTGCACAAACTTGAGTATTTTCTACAAGTTTGCTCAGCCTAATAGAATGATATCTTCATGGAGTTGTATAATTTGAAATATTGAAACACAATAAGAACCGGAGGACTCTCTGCTTTCTTTGGAAACTATTAACCAGTAAATGAAAATTTAGTTGAAAACTAGTTAATAATTGCTGTTTTCTAAGATGAAAAGATTCTGTCCCTCATGTGTTTTGTTAAACATTGTAAAGGTGTCAAAATTAGTTGAATTCTAATGTATTTGTATTTAATGTAGTTTGTTTAGATGGTCTGGATGTGAAGTATGGTGGGGAAATGATAGTTGTAGCTTAGAGAGAGAGTGTTTATGTGTTCTGATCTCTTTGAATATTTGGTTTTCTGATTTTAAACATCACCAATGCAGTTATTTTACATGCAACCATTACTCTTGATTTTTGTAGTCTGATGACTTAGTTTTTTTCTTTTGGTTAATTTTCTTAACCTGAAATGGGGCTTGGCAAGATTAAGGACAGAGGTATATCAGATTCTTCACTGGTCCCGGTTTTTTATGAAGAAGATGTTTGTATTGCTACTTTTCATTTATAATCTTTAGAAGCAGTATAGTGGAAATGGGTTCATATATCTGTAAAAATCAAAATTGGTCTTTTAAAAAATCCATTAAACTGTCACTAATGGGGGAACAATGTAATCTACTTTGGAGATTTTTTTTCCTGCAGTTTAACATGTGGTATTGTAAGGTTCATTGTTGTTAATAGGGAAATAAAAAGTTTTGATATGGGGATTAAAGAAGAAGCACTTACTAACATATAAAGATGATAAAAAAGAGAACACAATAATAGCACTGTTAAATGCTACTGTACCACTGTTGTAATTATTTCTTACACTTGAATTCATTATTGAAATGTATGTTACATTCTATGTCTACAGAAATAAATATGCCAGGCATTGAGCTTTTGCTCTTTCTAGATGTTGGTAATTGGTAAGTAAATGCTAAAACTTACTATTAGAATAAAAGGACCAGATTTGCTCCAGTACTTAGCAGGGGCCAATAATAACACTGTTGTGAATATGAATTTTCATTATTTGTTATTTGAATTAAAATTTGGTTTCAATAAAATGTCCTCTGAAGTGTTAACCAAGAATACTTGGTTAACTAATGTTTTTATAAAAATATATACAATTTTTTTTTTCATAAGCTCAAAACTTTTAAAGTTAGAATTGAGGAAGTTTCTTTTAAGGGAAAATAGCCTTAAAATAGAAACACGACATCATTTTTCTTCCAATGAGAGTTTGTTAAACCTTGGAATTCTAAATATCTTGTATTTTCAAATTAGTAATCATTGAATCATTATCTTGAAGTTACATTGCTATCCTAGATGTCATTACTTTTTAATTAGTATCTTCAACTTTTGGAATTTATATTATCATTGTGTTTAGATGTTAACTTCACTGCTGAGAATCATAAATTTTATTCAGTTGTTTTAAGTAAGGCAATTTATGTGCATTTAGAAAGAGACTTAATTTTACTTATTTGAAATAAATGGAGAGAAAACCATTAAAAATTGTATTATCCCATTCTATTTGGAGTTGACTGTTTTCTGTTTAGTATATTTTCATAGATGAAAACTTTTTATTTTTGTTCTTTTAAAGGGTCTTTTTCTAGGATTCTACTTTTATGAGTGGAATATGGAATAATGTGTAACAATGTACCCAGAATCTAAGGGTTTTACATGTAATTAGAGACATATAGGTCTTTTAGGGGTGCAGGAAAGAATCATGTATATACGAAAGATCCTTGTAATCATAAGACATTTTTGGGTGCTCAATTATAAGAATAACCCACTTTTTTTAAAATATAAAATTATTTGGTTTTCTTTTTCTAAGTTTTCTGTTTTATCCAATAATCAGTACAGCATGGGCTGCCTTGACTCTAAATTTAAAGTACTATTGATGAATTTCATTTGACTTGATTTAGAAACTACCTTGATGATGAGGAGTTTGCATATGTGTGTATTTTTAACATTTTTATGCCTGTGCACTTGGTTTCAGATGGGATAGGAAATGGAAATAAGAAGACACTCTTTAGAAAATCTTGTTTCTGTAGACAGCTCAACCTTGCCAGAAACCACGAGGCAATGGAAATACCACGAGAAAGCTTGTTCCTACAAGACTCCCAGACTGATTACTAGACCAAAGAAGTTCCCAGAAATTTAGCTTGAAGCAATCATTTAAAATTGGGAGGCGGATCCAGTCCTGCTCAGAGTCACCAAATGCTAATTATAGTTGCCTATGATGTCCTAGTGATTTTGTTATCAGCCACACCCAAGTATATCTCTGATTTTTGCTTGTTCCCTCCGAAATATATTCTTGCTGGACGCTTAAAATCTATTTATGTCATTGTATGTAAATTGTACCACAATATCCTTAACATTTTTAATCTATGTATTCTTTTTCCTTGACGAATGCATCTTGTTCACCCTTGGTGCAACAGTTAGCTTTTTTCTATTAATCTGGATTCATTTGTATCTTAAAATTTTTAGTAGCTGGGATGCTGTCCTCACCTAGGTGAGGACTATTTCATTCTGTAGGTGTGTTAGCTGCTTAGTTGTGTATATATGTCTTTGCAATACATGGGGCTGCTGTTGCCTTTTAGAAAAGTTATTATTTTTATTTTTCTAAACAAATATTTTGGGCAGCCACAGAAATTTAGTTATGGCTTTGAACACTTGGAATTAGTGTGATAAAACCAAAGTTTATTATGTACTATTGTGATTTAAATCACACACTGGATTATTTTGGGGAGTTAGAGAGATCCATTGACATAGGCAGGTCTTCCCTGGAGGAGGCTTGCCCCTGCATGTTCTGGACAGATGGCTTTGATGTTGGGTGAACATCATAACTTGAACTGCTGTGTTTACACTGTAAGAATGCTTGCTGAATCTCTCACCACATTGCTCACATAATTCCAACTTCACTTTAGGTCTGTATACGTGGACACTGTAAGGGCATTTTTGTTTTAAATTTTGTTTGTCAGTTAAGCACCTTAAGAGGCTTATTTCTTTGCATGAGTTTCTGTTAAGAGTTCATACATGGGGCTTGGCATTGAGTAATTTTGAACACAAAATTAATTCCATGGCCTTTCATGTGGCTAATGAAAGCCATAAAAGTATCGTAAGAAAAGAAGATGGAGAAAAAAATTTGTGCCTTCCTAGATGGCAAGAAGGAGGAGGAGGAAAAAAAAATCAGAGCAGTTGTCTTTGAACCACAGCAGGATTTACTCTTAAGGATCTTCTAACCTGTTTTTCCCCATTCTCTAGGAAAGCAATGCTTGAGCTTTATTTTTGAAGAAAAAATAATAATCATGGAATAATACAGAACAAATGATTTAAAATTGTTTCTAGATTTTGCATCAACACTCTTCTAGTTTACTAATTAAAGACTGTAGCTTCAAGTAACAGTCCACGTATTTGGCTTATGTGAAGAATCTAGTAAATGAGATGTACAATTCCAGTAGCTTGGCTAAAAAAGAAAGAAAGAAAAGGCAGAGTTACCCAGAAATTCATCACTTCCCTTCAGGTATTTTCTTGATGTTCGTTGGATTTGGAATCCGTTGCTGTATTCCTCTTTCAGCCATGCTTCATGGCACACAGATGTATAGACATTAGACAAAAGGCTTCATCGAAAACTTGCACCTTCCTGAACAATAAATTGTAGATGGTCAGACATTCTTATTTTTGTGCTAGTAGGGTTTTTTTTCCTCTAGATACTTCCGTAGCATTATGATTTTATGATGAACATGCCATTATAATTCCAAATTTTTATTTAGTCTTCAGGTGTGCTGGTTCACTCATCTTAACAGTCTCCATATTCTAAAGTTCTAGAGTAGTTCCAGGAACATTCCTAAGATTATTTTGTCACTTGCTTCATGCAGATTTTGAGTATCCATCTTAAGTTTAAATTGCCCCCAGTCTCTGAACATTATAAAACAAACAAATAATCCAACCTTGATAATGTATCCCCTGTTCTGCTACCTCTTTTTCTTACTTGTTGTCCTTTTGTTCCTTTTATCGCCACCCCTCCCTGCTGTGCCCCTTGTCATATGGAGTGTGGGAAGTACTGTTAGTCACATTTTAAATAAGCAAATTCGCCTCTCCTCTGTATTAAAGAAAGCTTCATTTTAAAAATCTGATAACGGCATGTAGGCACCAAATCTTAAAAAGTGGTATGATTTATCTGTTTAGTTTATTGTAGATTGTGTCCAGAAATACATTTATCTAGTTCGAGTCTCCAACAAGAGTTGGTCAGGAAAGCCCACTAGTAGGATTGTCCTTCCCATTTTGAAATATATGACTTCAAATTACGTCTTGTGCATACATACAAAAATCTTCAGTATTAATTCAGGCTCTATTCTAATCACTAATTGTTTTTTGTTGCTTTCCAGTAAATTTGTATATTCTTGTAAAATTTTGACATAAAGATTGTGCTTATTAAAATAGAAGAATACTTGTGAGAGTAATCAAAGGTATTATAAAATATTAAATGAAAGTAGATAGTGCTTGTGGCACATTAATTAATAAATTTTATATGACAGAAACCAAGGAAAAAAGATATAAAATTATAAAGTAAATAAAATTAGTTAGTTACTTCCACAAACATGTTTATGCAGATGCATTGTTACCTACCAATGTTTAGAATAATTTTTGGATCACGATAATTTCTGGTGTTGCCTTTCGAAGAGTCCAATTATCTTGTAACTAATACAACATAGGATGAAATTAATTGCCTTTTACCTACAGTGAGCAAATTTAAAAGCCTTGGCTTCATAGACTAAATATCTGAACAGATAAATTACTGAAATAGTGCAACAAAATAAGAGCACAAGAGAAATTGCCACAGATTCTCCAAAGTTACAAGTGTTTATTATTAAGCATCAGCATCAGTTTTTGTGAAAACACGGTTTCCATATGGGTATGTTATATGTAATTTATACAAACCATGCTAATAATAGATTCTATCAATTGGCACTAAACTCAAGCTACAACTTCCATAATGGAATATGTAAGGAAATTGCTGGTGTGTTTGAGTTGGATTATTATGTGCTTCCCTCCACCCCATGCAGTGTATGCTGCTTCTTGGGTTCGGACTTTGGTATTTAAGAATGAGATATTTGAAGGTCTAATTAGAGGATAATTTTGTTGACTAAATGGCAACAATTCTCTGAGGTTAGAATTTTGGGTTTAGTACTCTTAATACAATAATCATATTCAGTTTACCTATTTGTCACTAGACAGGTATCCAGACTTCATGTGAGTAATTATGACAATTATATATCAAGAAATTGGGAAAATAATATAAGCTGATGGTGATACCCTCAAGTCTAAATGTTTTAAATAGGGGAGAAGGTAAAGTAAGCTCAGAACTTAATAATAGAGGAATAGATACAGTATGTTGGAGAAAAAAATACATTGACATTTGCAAAAGAGAAAGGTGCTATTTCTGTAGCGTACATAAGTCCATTGAATTTTCACAGTGGATAAATTGGAATTGAGGAATTATTCATATAAATAGTCCTATTAAAACACAAGGTGAGTAGAGACCTGTTGTGGAACACAGGCTGTTTAGAGGAGAAATACCGATTAGAAATCACTTGTGTTAGCCGGTAAGCATAAAGAGAAAAACTTGGGTAGTACAGTTTGATAAATAGTGCCAGCACATTTAAGTGGACTGTGACACTTCATCTTTTGCTCAATGCCCTATAGCAGCAGTCCCCAACCTTTTTGCTCCCCAACCTTTTTGGCACCAAAGACCAGAGCTGAGGCGGTGATGGGGTGATGGGAGCAATGGGGAGTGGTTATAAATACACATGAAGCTTTGCTTGCTCGCCTACCTCCTGCTGTGCCCCTTGGCGAGGGGTGTTGGCAGAACTCTACAGCCTGGTCCCTAACAGGCCACAGACTGGTACCGTCCAAGGCCCTGGGGGTTGGGGACTGCAGCCCTACAGTAAACATGATTTTAGCATGTGATCAAAAATAATTTTAATGTATTTGACGCACACTGAAATTCTGACTTCAGTTATACATATTGGGGTATGTTTTTGGTAATTCAGAACAGATTGAATGAAGACTCTTACTTAAAAGTTGCATTTTAGGTGTTTTCTTTGGTGGGTGGTTCTTAGGTTCTTATAGGCATCACACAAATAAGTAGTGTGCGAGCTGCTGTTTACTTGGAACTGTATAGGAAACACTGTTATGACGATGTGTTACGCTGTTTCAGAATGCCTTAAAAAATACTAGTCAGACAAAAACAATGAAGATGGAAAATATTCTAGAAATAGTGGCATTATAAAAAAATTTTGAGTGGTTGTATTAATAGTTGGGAACAAACTGTGAATATATTGGTGTAGAAATAATTGCAAAGTAGAGCTACCACACTACCAACAAAAAAAGTTATTTGAGGTACTTGCTGGAAGCAGAACTTCCACAGTTAGAAATGTTTAAAAAAAAAGGCTCTTCTTGAGTAAAAAAGAAAGAGCTTTTGGTTAGTATAGCGGTAGGTTTCAGAGTTAGCTATATTGAATTTTAGCTAAAGCAGGAATAATAGGGCTTTAATCTGTTGTCTTTCTAGTTAAGGCTTAATAATACTTGCATATTGATGGTCTTATTCATCCATGCACTGGGACAGAACCAGAACCCGAGGCTCCCAATTTTGTTCTTTGGTACAGGGCCGTCATATTTCAGTAAATAGAGGGTTTCTTTCTCTTCTTAGACGTCTAAACAATGGCAATAATTTATAACTAACTGTTCTTCGTTATGTTGCAGAGGCAAATTGCGCAGAAAATTATGGATAATTTTAAAAAGATGAAATACAGGTGGCTCATCTAAAACAGACTCCAATTAAAACCACATTGTATTAAATAGAGCCTGCTTTAGATAGGCTCCTCTTCATGCTAAATATGAATGAAGCAACAATTTTAGGTATAATAGCTGGTATCTGGATTTTAATATGATCAGTTCTCATGCTTCAGGGCCCAAATATTACCAGCTGGTATTAAGAAACCTACCCTCCTATAAAACTCGATTATATTGTTTTCCCCGGGTATTGCATTAGGTATTGAGAAAGTGGCTTTTATGGGGTATAGACTTTTGCATAACAATTGGTGCTAAAATTTGACTGTTGTCAAAATTTGCATCACATTGTTGTATCTGAAATCTTGTCAAATGCATTAAACTATACCTTGGAATGGTGTCTCAGTCAATGATATGGCAGCATGTCCCCAATATAATGGGTGAGCAAAGTTGTATTCTAGACCTGAGTGTACACAGTGTGTGGCTTGTGTAAAATGGCTATACCTATCACCTTATCAAGAGAATAATTTTTCTAAGTTTTGGTTGGTCTGATATGCTAACATTAACAATTAGCAGTGCCTTGACAAATTGTTCTCTTTAATAATGATTTCATCAGTTTGGCAGAATGTGACCCCATAAAATGATTTGGGAATATAGTGCTTTTACATATGCAGATTCTTTTTCATTTTAGTCTTTCTTTGCTTTCAGGCTCCAAGAGGCATACAAGGCTGTGCTTGTTTTTCTGTTTGTGCTTTTAAAGAAACTATTACCTAATGTGAGGGATCCATAGAAGTGACCTTCTAGGCCAAGGGAGCAGGACTGTTTTTTCCTGAGTTCTCAGTGCCTAAAACAGTGCTTGGCACATAGATGGGGTTCAGTAAATATGTTTTTGAAATAAAAATAAAGATAAGAGAGAGGAGGGAATAGCTCTGCCTATCACACACAAGATGACAAGGGGTAGCCCTGACCCTTGTGGTATATGGAGATTGAGCAGTTCTCACTGTTTAATTAGGTGAAGGGAAACTTAGAAGCTCTTTAAAGGACAGACCAGACTCTCTGTGATTGGACCCTGTCTCCTTCTTCGGCCTCCACTCTTGTTTCTTTTTGCTGGGCCTTATTGCCCCAGCAGCCCAGATTGGCTTGTAATTCTCTGCTGATTCCAGGCTGTTTCCCCTCATGGAGCATTGTCCCATGTTGTTCCTGCTTTTCCCTATTCCTAATCTTGCCTGGTTGGCTAGTAAACATGTATTTAAGCTTCATTTAGTCCTACCTTTTTCCTAAAGTAGTTCCAAAGCCCCACATGAGTTCGTGCCCTCCTCTGTTTCCCTGGAATGCTCTGTGTGTTTCTAGTACTCATCTATACAGTGTGTTAAAATTATTTGTATTTTCTTTTGCAGTAGATGATTTTTGTGTCAAGAAGCTTCTCTTTATATTTGTTCAAACCCAAACATTGAACATAGTGTTAGACCATGGTAATTGGTCAATAAATATTTTCCAAATGAGGGTCCATACCAGCCCTCTCAGAAGTTGTAGAATGAAAAACTTTGGATGCTTCTTTAACAGTAAATCCTCTCGATTACTGGATGTGATTCTAAGTCCCTTATTACAAAAGTATGGTTATTAATCTAGTTATTTCTGCCATGTTTCAACCTGGATAAGCATGTTTAACAGATTTGCTCTGTGGCATTAACCCTATTGTCAGATCATACACTACTCCAATGCCCCTGGATTGTGTTCTTCAGGGCTGCTGTGTTATGGGGTGAAGGGATGGTGATTCAATGGTGGGTATGGGTTTTTATTTTATGGGAGTGCTTTGGCAATTAGAAGTGCGATTTAGAGGTATTAGGTATTATTTTTATTAGAAAGGTGAAGATTTAGAGGTATGGTTCATTAATTATGTAAACTTTGAATTAACAAAGGCTAGTTTGTAACTCAAATTATGAAAATATATTCTTGGGCACCTGGGGGAGGAGGATAAGTAAATTCATTATTTGTCTTGAGATTTTACAAAGAAAAAACACACACATATACAAACCATAAATGTAGACTTTAAAGAATTATTCAAAGTAAACCAATCCTTGATTTTTGAGAAAAGCTCCATATTTTTTATAACACACAAGTTTTCAAGTATAACTGCTGGTGAGGACCAGAAATCTAGATTTCTTAACAATCAGATTTGTCACATTGGGGGGAGGAAGGAAAAAGCCTGCACTTTTTTGTTTTTCCTATATGTAATTTGTACATGCTAAATAAAGTTTAGAAAATATAAACCTTCTAAAGTTTAGAAAATAAAACCATTTAGAAAATATAAACTTTCTAAAGTTTAGAAAATAAAACCATTGCCAATAGTTCTGTCCACACAGATGTTAATCATTTTAAGGTACTTTTGACTTCTCTTTTCTTTCTCCTGTATTCATTTTAAAAATAAGAAGAGGATTATACTGTGTATAGTGCTTCATAAGCTCCTTTTTTCTCATCAATATATTGTAAGTATCTTTCCCTGTCATTAAATTAATTACTGTGAGTTTTAATGATTTCATAATAATTTTATCATAGGTTTTGCTCAACCATATTAGCTCTTTCTTTCTCTTTCTCTTTCTCCTTTCTCTCTCTCTCTCTCTCTCTTTCTCTTTTTCTTTCTTTCCTCTTTTGACGGGGTCTCCCTCTGTCACCCATGCTGGAGTGCAGTGGCGTGATCGTAGCTCACTGCAGCCTCAAACTCCTAGGCTTAAGCCATCCTCCTGCTATAGCCTGCTATAGTAGCTGAAACTACAGGTGTGAGCCACCATGCCCAGTTACTTTTTCTATTTTTTTTTTTTTTTTTTTTTAGACACAGTCTTTCTGTATTTCCCAGGCTGGTCTTGAACTCCTGGGCTGAAGTGATCCTCTTGCCTCAGCCTCCCAAAATGCTGGCATTACAGGCATGAGCCACGGTGCCCAGCCTCAACCATATTAGCTCTTTCTTGATTTTATTGTGTAATTTCATAGTCCAGTTTTAGACTTTCCTATATTTAGCATGAACTAAGAGTGCTATAAACTCATCAGTATTCTTTTAAAAGCGTATGTCTGTTTCTTTATCAGTGTTCTATTTTTCAGATCTATGTTTTAGTTGAATATTTGAAAAGTCTTGTTCAGGTTTAAACACAGGCATACCTCCTTTTATTATGCTTCGTTTTATTGCACTTTGCAGATACTGCATTTTTTACAAATTGAAGCAGCAGCAGGGTTTGAGAGGATTGACTCCAATTTTAAAAGAAGTTCTATTGTGGGTAAGATGCTATCAAACAGCATTGCATGCTACAGAGAAATCTTTTGTAAAAGGAAGAGTCAATTTATGTGGCAAACTACATTGTTTTCTTATTTTAAGAAATTTCCGTAGCCACCCCAGCCTTAAGCAACTGCCACTCTGATCAGTCAGCAGCCATTAACATTGAGGCAAGACTCTCTACCAGCAAAAAGATTACAACTTACTAAGGCTCAGATGATGCTTAGCATTTGTTAGCAATAAAGTATTTTTTAATTAAGGTATGTACCTTGTTATTTTAGACATAATGTTATTGCACACTTAATAGACTACAGTATAGAGTAAACATAACTTTTATATGTACAGGGAAACCAAAAAAATTCACGTGACTCACTTTATTGAAGTGGTCTAGAATGGAACCTATAGTATCTCCAAGGTAAGCCTGTAGATGTCCATCATTTGCTCTTTCCCCATTACTATTAGTGCCCTCAGTCCTGCTGTCTTATCCTGACTTGATCCAACCATAAGGATGGATGTAATTTCTGGATGTACCTTAAAGCACTTGCTTTTGACCATACCAGTCCTGAACTTCCCTAAACATACAAACACTAAAATTCATTTAGGAGGAATTTAAACCACGGGGCCAAGATTTTCTCTAATTAGTATAGTAAGTCTTCTGACCATTCTTTGAGTGTTATGTTGATGATAGCTTCACTCAAAACAAAAATTATTCACAGAACTGTGGTATAAACAAAAAGAAAAGATGTGGTGTTAATATAACTTTTGGGTTAGATTATTGCTGAATAAAGCATCTTTACGACATAAGTTTAGAGTAGTGTGTTTGGCTAAATTAGGCGATAAAGGTAAACATCAAAGGCAGACCTTTCCTGTAAGTCCTTATGTTTGACTTCCCTGTATTTAAAACATTTGCAAAAAATGAAGATTTCACCATTATTTATTTATTTTTCTGGTTGAGACTTTGGAAAAGTAAAAAATGACAACTCTAGGTATTTCATTTTTTTATAACAAGCCTGAGATGATACTTAGGCACTGCATAAAAAGCTACTGATCACTTAATGACATTTTAAAAATTTTATTATTTATTGCTATCACACACTACAAAGATTTAAAAATCCTACCATTTCCACTTACGTTTCTAAAAGTCCAATGCTGCTGGACTTTCTTTCCCTTTAACAGTAATGTTTATTCATTTGAATGTTGTTTCACAGAAAGGAAAAGTGCATTTGTGTAAAAATATCTGGGGCTTGCCAGGGAATTTTTTCAGAATGCTCTGTGGTTACAAATGAAGCTTATTGTTGTATAAATGGCAAGTTTAAATCATAGAAAGTTTTTGCAGTAGCTTGTGGCATGAGTTGATAATCTGTGAATTGTTCTGTGTGTGTGTTTGTGTGTGTTTGCATGCATGTGTCAGCCTGTCTATGAGTAGCTGGATCTTGTGCTGTTCTTCCTCCCCACCTCCTACGTCTTATTTAGATACATAAATATGCACAATTTTTAGTTTAAGGCAAGCCTGAAAAGGTGCATATGGAAGGTGGATGTGGGAGAGAGGTGTATTCCTCTAATTGTTCTCTTGTGGTTGTTCGTTCCACTTGACAAAGTGACACCAATTTCTGAAAACTTAAGTTTTTTGAATTTGTGGATTTTCCTCTCCATTCTGTAATTTCTGAAACTTTCTCTAAACAAGATGGCTGGCACGTTCTGGGGACAGAGCAGAAACATAGAACAGAGACAAAGCCGCCCTGAGACGGCAGACACACTTACATTGCTTGTGGTTTTTCAGTACAGCTGCTTTCAGATGGGCCGGCTTGTTCTAAGCTGGTTCCACTGCCAAAGCAAGACTGTCACACAGCTGGTAGTACTTACTGTACTTGCGGGAAAGTATGTGATTCATTAGTTGGAACCGTATGTTTTTCACCAGTTCTGGTCATGTTTTTGTTAGGATGTGGTAAAAACATAAGCAGGGGGTGAAGGGACAATGGAAACATGTGACTTCTTAAGGATCGGCCCCAACCCGTTATTAGCTAAATTGTACACCGTAAAATGTCCTCTATACCTCATAAGACAAATGACTTAATTTTTTATTCTTCAGTTGAGGTCATTTAGTCGTAAGTAGTAAAAATTATCAACACTGAGCTCTTTTTCTCTTTTTACTTTCTGTAAAGTCTTATGATCCGTTTAAACCCCAAATTATAATATGAGGAGAAGTCATGCAAGTAAAAGACATTAATTTGCTGAAAAATGCCCATGACGGGTAAAGAACTTTAACTGGAGTGAACTCTTGCTACTGATAAAATATGAGTATAGTATTACAGCTAATAAGAAACACTTCTAATACCACAGGGTGTGAGGAGAACAGTAAATGGGAGTTTCTTTGTCTACACATGATCAAGCAGACTCAAGTTGTATGGCTGGAGGAATGAGAGACTAGTCTTTCAAGTAATTTTGGTGTCATTAATAGGCTTGCATCATGGTGTCTGTAATGGTCAATCCTGGTATCGTACAGAACCGCTGGTGTGAGCTGCATTGAATATTGGCCTGTTATTGGGTAGTTTTTCAGCTTGTGAATATTTTACAACTGTACAGGCCTAACCATATACTTTGGAAAATGAATACTGTCCCTGCTGTATTGTGTTCTCTTTACATAGGTATTTGTTTTCAACACTTGCTTTTTTCTACTTCATTCTTACACTGGTGATACTTTACCTTTGTCCCCCCACTCCCATAACCTGCTGTTGAGATAGGAGATATTTTCAAAGTCTTTCTAGGTAAAATATTGGCAGATGATGGCTCTACCCTCTGACTCTGTTTTTCAACTGTTCCCTTCTAGAGTTCTGCACTATTCGTGTCTCACCACATAGACTCCTGCAATTGCTGGACTCTGCAGAATTAGAACCAGGTCTGTCTCTGACAATTAGCTCAACTGGCTGCAGCATAAATAAAGGAATGCGCTCAGGGGCTGTAGTCTGTGACACAGTTTAACAGAGCGTAAAAAGGTGCATCTGTTCCGTGCCCAGATTCAGTCGCCTTCCTGTCACTGGGAAGTTATCGACACGGAGACATGACCGTGCTGTTTGGTAAACAAGGGCAGGTACTAAATTAACTGGGCCGTGAGTGTGCAAAAGTGCTGCTTTATTAAAAGCCCTGCTATCTCGGCTCACTGCTGGGTGACAGGCAGTCGCTAGAGTATCTATTAAGATGACTCATGGCACTGAATACTTCAACACTCTGTCCTCACTTCCAGAGAGGACCATTGACCTTTGAGAGCCTGATTAGGGAGGGGAAGCAAGGAGAAAGAAAACAGAAGGCAAGGTGTATGTACGTGTGTTTGCCTGTTACACTTGGTGGGCTAAGCAAGGAGGAGGTGAGCACTCCGCACCCCAGAGCCAAGTTTCAGTTTAAATTGGACTTTTGGATCCAGTACCAAATTGCAGCCAGTTGTTTGTTTTTGTTTTTGTCTGTTTTTCCTGCCTTTCTGCCTCACCCTACTCATGGCGGCTGCTACTTGACTTGAGGTCTGAAATAATGAGGGGATAACTGTGTAAGCAGAGTTTCTCTCTGTCTATCTACACTGGGTAGACAACAAACCTCTTGAAATATCCTCGTAAGTAATACAATTAGACTCTTGTTATATTCTTCAAGCATTTGTTTGCCTTTGCATTTAATATTTTTAATGGAAAAAACACATTTTAAAGGCATTTTGCTTGCATTCATCGAATGTAATTATTTTTAAGGTTTGTTTTTCCTCCAGCTTCAGGAATGTTTCACAGAATACATGTGTTGCATGTATTGTCATGTTGAGTTGTTCCTCCTTTTCCTAGTCTTACCATCTTTGAGCAGTCTGCTTAAGACATACCAAGATCTGTAGGCAAACATTATAAGATAATTTTCAGTACACACATCTGTGCTAAAGAAACTGTTATTTCTGAAGAGTTCCTGCTCCCCTCCTGGTTTTATTTCTTTTTAGGGCCCCCAACTAGCTCCTCATCCATTAGAAGATGATGTAATGCTAATGGTATCTAGCCCCACACAGCTTAGACCAAAAATGATTCCAGTTGGTTATGTTTGAATGTGAATGGCCAGTGGGTGCTATACATTCTCCCCTGTAACTGGAAGTGCTCACCTTGGAAATCTCTCTTCTGGTTGTAAAGGCCCTTTGGTCCTCATTCTGGAGATCTGACAGCCATACTTGCATTCCTGCTGTCCAGACCTATCTTTTATTGCTAGTTATCTTTATATAGTAATGTCTGGGTGTAGGAGTGGGATGCAACAAGGTGGGGGTTGGGAGGGTACAGAGGAAGCATCCTTTCTCATTGTTTGCTCAGAGGAGAGGCTCAGACGGGAAAGTATCCCACAATCTGGAGAGTTAGTGATGCCTCAGAATCTCTTTATCTTTGTAACATCTCTGCTGTATGAAGTTTAATAAGCCAGCTGTGCAGTTTTTAAAAAGCCAGTGGAATCCATTTTTCATTTGGTTCCCCCCTCCCCTTTGCTCTGAGCTTTCACTCCCTATTTCCTTATTTCCCCCCTTTCTCTTTTCCTGTATCTCAGGGGAGTTCCTTGAGTAGCAAGACTGAAAAAGAGCTGAGGTTTATGTTAGAAGAAATTAAGGTTAATGATCATTGGCTCATTTTCATATTCTGTGGGTGTGGATGGAGGAGTAATCAGTGCAGGTGGCCCTGCCAGTTGGGAGTTTTTCTTTGTCATCAAGAAAATAAGGAGAGTGCAGGGATTGAATTACCACAACTATTTCAGGACTAAACATATTTCATTTCCCGATCGGGTCTGGTTTAAGGACACAAAGCTGACATTAATTTTATCCAAAGAAAGCACAGCAATTTTTTTTTGTTTTATAATTTGACTGAATGCATAGGGTAGATGCGTGTTCAAATTTAATTCTAGTATAATCTTACAAATAATTCTCTGAAAAGCAAAGGGGTTTTGATTCAGTTTGACAGTTTATGTTTCTGTGCCCAATTACCACTTAGTTATTGAATGTTAAAGAGCTGCTTTCTAAAATGTGCACTCTGACTGCACCAATTGGCTTCCCAGCTGCCTGCTATTACATATGAGGTGCTCTCTTCTAACTTTTTAAAGGATGTACACATTTAAAGTAGTTATGTTTAGCTAGCAAAGGAAGTGGGGGATTTGGTTAGGAAGTGCTTGCTGGCCTTGAAAAACTATCTTGTGTGCATTCAAATTTCAGCCACATAAAGATCATTCTTTAGAGAAATATTTGTTGGATTAAAAAGAAAATTAAATGCCTAGATGTACTAAGGAAATAACCTTGATTTTAAAAAATATATGACTTCCATTTGGAACTATTTCTTAAAGTTTTTAACGTTTTGAATAGCACTGATGTAACTTTCTACAAGTGAGGTATTTTGATTCAATACATGGAAAAGGAAGATTTAAAAGTTGACCAGAGACAATAAAAGTCATTGAGGAAGAGTATCAACACTTGCCATGCATGGTAGGTTTTGCTTTCTTAGCAGAATGCAGCAGGCAGCTCAAGTGACCTGATCTGTTTTTAAAGCACAAGGTTTATTTGGCTGTTACAATGTGAGTATAACATTAATGATACTAATGTAAAATTAACTTTTGTGTTGTGTGAGCACTTTTTCTTGTTTCCACTTTTAAAATTACAAGTATTTCTTTGTGTATGTATCTAATTCTGTTGCCATAGTGAAGATTTATATAACTTTGTTTAGGTCATAAAAAGTTTGGTATAATGAGGTAGTTTGGCAAGTACAAGTGAAGGTGGTTTTTGGTTTTCATAGCCCTGTGGTATGAGTCCACATGCAGTTGAATATTCATTGTATGGCCATTAATATAAATACTTTGCTCAGCTTATTAATAACACATGAGGAGACCATGCCCAAACATTAAGAGGGCAAGAATGTTTTAGTGGTTTCTGGAAGCTCCTTATTTTGAAGAAATAAGATTTTTAAGAAAAGGAATTGGTAGTTATGAGTTTTGAAGTAGCATTTTAAAATATTTTACAAAGAAATTTAGTGTGTTTTAAGAAATTCTTGACTAGGCTAAAACTTAATATTGAATGAAGTGATCTTTTGAAATCTATATGATTTCCAAGTTTAACATTTAAGCAAATCATGTTCTTTGTTTTAAGAAACATTTAAAAAGGCACAAACATACCCAATAAGTCATTTTCTAAGGTAACATCATTTCTTGCTCTCTGCTTTGCTTTTTTCTGAGTCCTTTTCACCTTGCCTACTACTGATAGGGCTTAAAACTGGCCTCACTGGGTTTTCTCAAAGGCTTTTGGTAAGATCCAGTCATATTATGGCCCACATACATTGATATTAGCCAAGAAAAGAGCAACTGTGAATTAATGCAGCCTCATTTTACTATTTATCTGTTGTGCATTGGGAGAATTTAAAAGAGCAAATAATTTAAACTAATGTTTTTCTTGTATGTAAGTGAGATCCTTAAAATCAGCTATACATTCGGCACTGTAAAGTTAAAATTTTAAAATAGTCTGCTGAAATGCTTTACAGAGTGTGCTTGTTTAAACCGTTCTGATGGTTTTCTCTGCAGGCTCCTTAGCTATGAGAATACTCTTCTACCCTATTCACTTGCACCTATCTGTTAGTGCTCTTTACTTTGGTGTTTGATTTCTTTCGAAAGTTCCTCCTTTTGGATATGTAGAATATAACGGACTTCATTGATCGCTCTTTTCTACTAACTATGTATCAGAATGTTAAACTCATCATGCCAGGAAATAATTCAGTCTGGTACAGTATGCCCTTTCTCTTCCAGTTCTTAATTCCTGAGTCTGTGTACTACACTTTGAATCTCTTAGGGCTGACCTGACTATTTTTTCTGTCTCATTTATAAGAATCTATCCTTAAATGAGGGGTGTATGTGTGTTTTTACATACACAATAACATACTTTAATAAGGCTTTCAGTGAGCGAGGATGTGTGGTTTAGTTTCACTATCATTTTGGTAAAAATACATGTATGAAACAGATATCAGGTTTGTGTCTTGCCTGTAATCGCCTCCTCCTATTTTACATTTCCTTTCTCTGGAGGCAGCAGACTGATTCAAATCCTCAACATAACCTATAAAATAAATGTTTATTCCTATCAGGGAACCTAGAGAATGAAGTTGTACATGGTTCCTCAACAGTAGAGAAATAATAGCATATAATTAAGTATTTAAAGTGTCACCTGAAATTATTGTTCTTTAGCTGTTTCATCCTTAGCCCTTTTGTAATGACATTACACTGCCAGTTAGTGTGAGTTGTGGGAGCAACAGGCTCCTAAAAATATCCTTTTCTGGGCCTGGCCTCTCAATAACTATGTGAAGAGGTGTTTCATGAATTATCACAAAGTTAGGTATAACTTATGCAATCTGTGCAGCTATTGCTGTCAAAAATTGTGCCTCCAAGAGGGATCAATCACATTATATATTGTAATTTAAGATGCACTCCCTTGGATTTAGTGAAGAAAGCACGAAACCTTTTCTGAGATTTTGGTAGGGTGTATCTCCTCTGGTAGCCTTACCAAATAGATTGCAATCAAATGTATCTGTGATAGTGAGCTTGAATTCACAAAACAAGCGACTCAGTTCATTGCTTTATTAACCCACATCCATCCAGGGCATAGATGTTCTTTATATATCATCGAGTTGTTCAGCACTGATGGGATTCATATGATTACTAAGGTTGTCTACATTAAAGCCATAATACAAATCCTGAGAAAAATTTTAGTTAAAAAAAGTCATCAGAGGGAGCTATAGGTTCTTAAATTAATTGACTAATGAATAAAACCAGTTTTCCTATTGTTCTTCACTGCCTCTTTAGAGTGGGGCCACATAAAAATAGGTCATGGGTTTTGGAAATGAAAATCTGAGAAATAACTAGGTAAGATTTTATAATTTTTAGAGCTGTAAAATTTGGGATCTGCATCCTTGATTTCCATCTCTCTTATTTGAAAATGATGAGGCTCAGGATTTAAGAAAAAAAGACCATGTTCATACAACCAACAAGAGATTGAAATGGACAAGAGTCATAGTGTCTAGACCAGAGCTGTCCAGTAGAAATAATAATGCAAGCCACATATGCAATTTAAAATTTTCTAGTAGGCACGTTATAAAAGTAAAAAGAAACAGCTGAGGCTGGGTGCAGTGGCTCATACCTGTAATCCCAGTGCTTTGGGAGGCTGATGCAGGAGGATTGCTTGAGGCCAGGGATTCAAGACAAGCCTGGGCAATGTAGAGAGACCCCATCTCTACCAGAAATAAAATATTAGCCTGGTGTGGTGGTGTGTGCCTGCAGTCATAGCTACGTGGAAGGCTGAGGCAGGTGGATCACTTGAGCCCAGGAGTTCTAGGTTACACTGAGCTATGATCATGCCACTGCACTGGGTGACAGAGGGAGACCCCTGTCTCAAAAGCAACAGGTGAAATATATTTTAATAATATACCTTATTTAAGCCAGCATGTCAAAAATTTCACGTGTATAATAAATATAAAAAATATAATCAACATGAATGTTTATTGAGACATTTTACATTCTTCTTTTTGTACCGAGTCTTCAAAATCCAGTGTGTAGTTTACACTTTCAGCACACCTCAATTTGGACTAGCCACATTTCAAGTGCTCAAAACCAACATGTGGTGGTGGCTGCCATATTAAATGGCTTAGGTGTAGATACCAGTCCGATTTTCTTTCCACCACAGCAGTGCAATAGCTTTTAAAGTGTTGACTTGGATTTTTAAAGTCCTTAGTTTGATTAATTTAGGAGACTTGGTGACTATGATATACAAATGAAAAAATAACTGAAACCCTGGGGTTACAAGTCTTTGATAGAAGCACATTGCTTAGAAATCTTCTATCTCATCAACATCTTTGATTCCTTGGTAAATGCTAAGCAATATCTCAAACAAATAAATATTTTCTAGTTATTTGTTGACTTCCTTCCTCACTTTATCCCCCTTGAAGCCATGCTTTGTCAGTTTTGCTAACCACAGACACATTACAGGCAGTGTTGTGGGAAAAGATAATGTCTCTGTTTCTTCTTTTGGAGGTTGAAGGCAGTATACCCTGGTGCTGCCCTGGGCTGAGGCTGTCCACCATCTGTGTAAGGAATTCACAATCCCAGACAAAAGAAATTGGCAAAGTCTTCCCTCTGTCTGCTCTCCAGATCCTCAAGATAGCCATAAAACACCTGGACAAAATCAGCAGGTGATGGCAAGGGAAAGAGAATGATCAGTCACAGGCGTTGTTGAATCCTTTGAACATTACTTATGGCCTGGACATTGCTGTCACCAGGCACAGTTTGATCTTGGGTGAGTTTTCTGGAAGAGCTTTATTCTCTGGCTCTGTGACAACAGTGGAACCAGATAACATTGCGGATAGGGGAGAAAAGAGCAAAGAGCAAAGTCCGAGGCTTCCCTGCCTTAAGGTATAGCAGTTCCAGGTGGTGTTACCTCTATGTGTGAAAGAACATCCTACAGAAATAAGTCATATCACCAGATGCATAAAGTGTGCTATTTAGATTAGTGTTCTTACTGTGAACCTGCTAGAGAGCTTAAAATATTTCCTCGTCTACTTATAATTCATAAATTATTCTCAGACTGATCAGCATTGTTCATATGATCTCTTTTTTAATATAGTTTAAAATCTATTTTCTGAACTTACACTGAAAAACAAGAGTTGGTATTATGGTATCTATAGGCTTTTAAAAATCTTTTGTTGTGGTAGCCTACATATCCATACAACTTGTGTCCCCCTAAGACTTCTCTGTCTGTACCTGTTTGTTAGAGTTGGGTAAATGTAATACTAAAAACCTTCAAAAAGGTCACCTAAGTTTATCTTTTCAGCATACTCATTTTGTGTCACATGGCTTGCTTCCATATCTTCTGTTTTGATCCTATATGTATAAGATTCATTAGGTACGAAGACATCATTTGGGTTATCTGAAATTTTTATAATACCATGTGGTGGCAGAATAGCATATCATGGAGTCTGGTAGGTAAAGGGCACATTTTTAATGGACCAGGAATTTAGCCATAAGAAATGACACTTTCGCCAGTAGAAGCTCTGAGCAAAGTCCTTACGCTGTTTCCTCTTCATCAGTCAGTAAGCGTTTAATACAGTGGTATTTAGTTTTGTTTGCCACTGCTTGTTTTAAGGGTCATATTTTAGCTATGATCTTCATTTCCAGTGGGAAGACTAAACCAAAGCAGAAGCTGCACTGTTTAATTCAGAATTATCCTCTCTCCCTTTGGCTCTGTCTACAAATGTAACCCTTTTTCATATAAATGGCGTCAAGCTTCATTGAATTTAGCTTTGTCTTGTTAAGTACATTAATGCTGTGTTCTGTCATTCATTACATGAGAATTAGTTGTCTATTAAAAGTGGGGGTTTTTGTTTGGAGCCTGATCTTCATGGAAAGAAGGCCATCCGTGGCTTAATTTCCCAAGTGCATTGAATGCTGGACTTGTTTATCTGTGACTTGTTGTATGCCACTGAAAGTATCATGCAAAATATCGATTCTACCGTTGGGAGGCCCACCTTATTTTAAGCAAGAAAACCTAAAAGAGAAGAACACTTATCACCTTCTTTTTTGAAAATTCCCTTTCCCCCATGTATTTTTGTCACATTTTTTAGCAATCTATACAGCGTCCTTAGAGTGTGTTACAGAAAGTGTTAATATCTTAGAGCAGCAGTAATAATAATCCTTTTACTCGGGGTAATCATGTGCTAATCCACTGGTAAGTCAAAAGTATTAGATCATTTGAAATTCGTTGTGTCAGCTCAGTTGAAATAACTGGTATGGTGCTATAAACATTTAGAGAAAGGGAATCTTTGAACCCAAATAATAATGTCAAATAGTTTGTTAGTGTTACATTCTCATGTTTAAGGGTTTCATAAGCTCAACCCATGGACAAGAGCATTTCAGTTTATATCAGTGTGTAATATATTTTTTTTAACTGAAGGTTTATTTTTATTTTGTTATTTGGGGAAAGTTTCTTTTCTTCTGGCGCTTATGGACTAGGTTTTTATGGTACAGTTTTCACTCTGCAATCACAGGAAGCCTGCTGTGCCAGAATGGTGCTTTTTTTTGTTTTTTTGTTTTATTTTGTTTTGTTTTGAAGAAAACTATTCTTGTTTTTCTGAAACATTATGTTGGGCTTGAATTTTTTCCTTGCATAATCTCTTTCATATTCTTGGGGGAAAACATTGATGGTATACACATTTATTTTTCTATGAATATTTTAACTGGGAAGTTTTGTTTCGTATTTCCCCTTCTGACCAGAGCAACCCTTTCCTTGGAATTTTTGTAATTCACTTGAAGTATTCTTTTCCCCTCTATCATTCTAAGCCCCCAGTTGACCTAGAGCCCTTGTAAGATAAGATTATTTGTTTTAGTGCTCTTTGCACCCAAAACATCGTAGATGTTCAATAAAAAATATTTTTAATTGTTTGAGTTATAAAAATGCTGGGAAATTTGGCAACTTAATTAAAGTTGTTGCCATGTCAATAGATGAATATTTTTGGTGATGAATCATTCTCTTTTCTTTTCTTTTTTTTTTTTTTTGAGACTGAGTCTCACTCTGTTGCCCGGCCTAGAGTGCCCATGGCGTCATCGCAGCTCATGGCAACCTTAAACTCCAGGGCTCAAGGGATCCTCCTGCCTCAGCCTCCCAAGTAGCTGGGACTACAGGCGAGGAGCACCAGGCCTGGCTAATTTTTTTCTATTATTAGTAGAGATGGGGTCTCGCTCTTGCTCAGGCTGGTCTCGAACTCCTGACCTCAAGCAATCCTCCCAGTATTGGCCTCCCAGAGTGCTAGGATTACAGGCGTAAGCCATCGTGCCCGGCCCATTCTCTTTTCTTCTTTCCTGAAAGTCAATTGAATTTTGGAGGAGCTCCTCTTTCTTCTGAGCTTTGGCACTATTTGAGCCTGCAACTATTGTTCTCCACCTTTATGAGACTACTCAGCTGTTGACAAAGCTTATGTTAGAGCTTCAGAAAGCACCAGCCCAATTAATTTTGTTTTCTGAGAATGCATAACTTTACTTAAGTAATTGGGCAGTCATGGCTTATGTAGAAAGGATGAATATCTGTCCTTTCTGGACTTCATGTTCTCACTCCTTGCTTCAACATGATCTTTGATTTGTAGTTTTGGAGAATTTGTAGATGTTCTAATCCTAGGGGTTGTTAAGTACTGTAATGTGAAATTCCACTCCTTCTTTTTGAGGATGAAATTTACAGACCTTTCTGCTAATTGCATTCCGTAAATAAGGAGAGAACCCTGCACATTATTTTCAATATTGTGTCTCAAGTCCACTGCCATGCTCCACATGGCTTTTTTCCTCCTGGGTTCTTGCATGAACAGATCCTGGTAATGAAAAGATTCATTATTTAAAAAGCAGACCATAGGATAGCTTTTTCTATGCTGTTATGGAATGAACTGAAATCTATGCAGAATAGCTCTAGAGCTGAAATTTGGCTAGAGAGAAGAGATGTCGTTAAATGCAACCTGGGCATTTTCAAGGCATAGCCCAACTCAGAGAATAAGGTGGCCAGATGGTCTGGTTTAAATCAAAGAGACAGTGTGGCCAACCAGCAGAGAATCAACACTCCACGGCCCCAGCCATCTTGGGGAGGGGTTGGGCAAGATACTCGACAAGGAACTGGCCTCACTGATAGGGTAGCTAGCATTCCACGGGATATGGGATTGGGGATTATTGATAGCATTCTTAGAAGCCTGTCTATAAGGGTGCATATCTCGAAATAGGTAGCCCTGAAGGTTGCTTTTGGTCACTGAAAATGATACTGCACTGTAGAGATTAGTCCAGGCATGGCTTTACTACCATCGCTCGGAAAGGACAGCATGGCACAGTGACAAAGAACATGGGCTATAGAGCCATGATGCTTAGGCTTGAATCCTGTTTCTACCATTTGTACTGTCTATGTGATATTTGACAGGTTACTGAAGTATCTATATGCCCAAGTTCCTCATCTGTGAAATAGGGGTGATTTATACCTACATCCCACATAGTTTAAGTTAATTGTGAGGATAGAATGAATTTATAGTGCTTATAACAGTGCCTGAAATACAAGAAATACAACATACATGTTTGAGTAATAAAATAAAATAAAACTGGGTACTGAGAACTGCTGATGCTTCAGAAAACCGTTAGTGAAACCTAGCCCCTGGAAACTGACCCTGCACTAAGGCCAAAAGGTTTTGCTAATCTTTGTGCCTGCCACAAAACCACACTTCTGTGGCTTGTACTCAGAAGCTCCTATAGATAATTTTGTGTTTTTTTCCTCTATCCACAGGTAAAACTTGGAAGGGATGGCTCCTGAAGGGCTTTGTGGGGATTCTCTGGAGTGAGAGTGTGGGCTGAGTGAACTCTACTTTGAGCTAGAAGTTGGGCTGTTTTCATAATCCTCTTTATATTCTGCTTTGCTTTCTTTGGGTTATACATTCTTTCTCAAGCATAATATAATTTGTCAAAGAATGATGCTTTCAGTTGCATTTTTTTAAACTAAAATTAAGCTTTCAGTTTACATCTTACTAAGACAATATATCTGATTGTCAATTTTAGTTCAAAAGCAGGCAACTCTTAATCCTCAAACCATCCTTTTTTATGGGGGTGGGGTTATAGAATAAGCACCTCTTTTTGAGTGTAGTGCCAAGATTAAAGTGGACTTGACGGCAAACTGAAATTCACATTTAGCAATGATCATCATGACCCCATATCAATTTCCACATTCTCCAACGCATTGTATGGTTGTCTGAATAGTTGCTAAAGGTTTTCCAACACTGTGGTGTAAGCCTTTCACAAATTACCTATCGTAATTCACAAAACTGAGTTTCATATAATCAGTGGGAACTATTTTTTATATGAGTCCTCAAAGATGTAATAATACTTGCACAAGTGACGAGTAGGACAGAATGGTTCAAATAGGGAGAAAGAGCATACTGTGAAATGCTAGTGAGAGCCACTTATGAAAATCCCCTCATGTGTCAGGAGAACTTTTTCAGTATGGTTGTGGAAACATTATTAACTGATCATGGTTGCCAATTTGCCAACTTGTTGTTAATATAATGGAATGGTATAAATGTGACCATTGAGCTCTCAGACTTGGTTTTGTTGAATTATACTTCTTCCATTGACCAGCTATGAGGCCTTAGTCAAGTCTCTTAATTTCTTTGACCCTTAGTTTCCTTTTCTGTGAAATGGAGATGATAATAGCACCTATCTTGCTGAGTTGTCATGAAAATTAAATTAATTTATGTAGGTAAAGTACATTATAGGAGAGGAAAAATGTCTACCCTTCTAAGTTCTTGACTGGGGCCCCTGAAACAAAAGACAAATTAACAACAGAAAAGCATACAAATTTATTTAATATAAGTTTTATGTGACACAGGGGCCTTCATAAGGAAGTGAAGACCTGAAGAAACAGGGAAACCTGAATGTTTTATACTAGGTTTGATGAAGAGTGGATAGTCTTGGAAAATGTGATAGGACAAAGTGGTATGTGCTAAGAGCAGTAAACTGGGGAAACTTAGCAAGACCTGCTCGTTCAGGTTCCTTTTGATGTCCTCCTATCTTCGGAAATAAGGATGCTTTTTTCCTCCGGGTATAGGGAGGGCACCTCTCACGTGAAGGTCTTATGTCCTGTTTCTGGGGAAAAGGGTGGGGGGACATCAGAGAGCCGTTTCTCAAATTTCTTCAGCTTAAAATATGCAATATACCAAGGTGCCACATTTTGGGGTAGCACGTCCTGAACCCTGTCAACATAAATGTAAAATGTTTAGCCTAGTGCCTGGCACATAGCAAGAGCTTGAGAAATGATAACTCTTAAGACTATGACAGCCTGGAAGATGTGAGTCAGAATTGTTAACTTACCTGCTAAGTAAGTTAGCTTACCTGCTACTTACAATCTGTCCCACCATTCATTAATTGTGGCAATAGTAATGGGTTTATCATATTGTACCCTCATTCTTGCAAGCGGTCTTCCTTGTACTCAGCAACAAATGTTACCTGGCTGGGAGCACGCTATTGTGTCTGCAGATTTTTTTTGTGTGTAGGGGAAGGTAACCAGCCTGTGTTTTTTTAAACTTCATAAATTTAGCTCTTCTTTATCACCAGACTATAATCAAAGAGGAACATTACCCCAGAAACTTCGCTTTTAAATGGTTGGAAACTCTAACCTTGCTTTCTTTTTACTTAGAGAAAAGGTACATTTTAACATGATATTAATAGTAAAGCTATTTACATTGATTAGATTGAGTTCTTTGGATTTTTCCTTCAGGAAAAAATAAACAGTTGTTTTCCAAGTGGTTTTGTTGTCTTTTTAAAATGAAAGCAATCACAGTGAATGGAATCTGTATTGATTGCTAACTCTGTGCTAGGCACTGTGCTAGGGTTTGGGAGACTGAGATGAATAAGACCCCGTCCTTGCTAACTAATAAGGAGTTCACAACATTAATATTCTGGAAAGATTTCCAAGTTTTGGCCAGTGGTTAACTATTTCTATTAGTAGTCCATCCATTGATCGCAGGATGCCCCACCTCAAATGTTTTTTATTTTTCTTTGAAGTTTGTGATAGTCAAATTTAGCATGTTTGAGTTTCAATCCCAAGCATTAATGTCTGGTACTTTATAGGACAAGCTTTAATTTGGTTTTGAGCCTTGCTTCATTAGATTTAGCTTTAGTGGTACATGAACCAGAAAACTGAACTTATTTTCATTTCTTTCTTTAAGGGCTATTTTCCATAAGATACTACTCTTGTCCCTCTTGTGACTGTTACCTTTTTTGGTAAGCCAAATGTCACATGATGCCATCTGGACAATTAATTAAAAATACTCTGTCTGGAATCTGAGACAACTCAGAAAATTTTTGCAATCGTGTATGACATGCCCCACTGACAAGCGTGCTTGTTACCATTTCTTCTGGGAAATCCCAGGGAACTGTCACAGTCTGCTGTCCTGGTTACCCAGAATTTCTCACTTAAAGTCGAATTGGTGGTTGGATCTTCACGGGTGCTGGGGAGCCCAAACTGTGGTAAGAGGTCTAAGAGCTTCCTTCTCACACTTACCCATTGTCACTTACATGAAAAGCAGCAAGGGGTACTTCTTGAACAGAATCCAAGTAATTAAAAAAAAGGTAATAGCTCATCTCCATTTTGTTATAAATACCTATTTGGGGAGGATCCTGAGTAGTAGTAGTGGAGAACATTCCATACCCTGCCATCTCCACTGATTTTGAATAATATATGGCATTTGGAGCCACCTTTCTCTTTTTTTTTAAATTTTGTCTCTTATATTTAAAATTTGTTAAAGGACCATTTTTCTGGGTTGCAAGCATATAATGGAACTTTTTTGGGGGGGTGGTCTTCAAGGCACAATGTCAACGGTGAGGAGTTGGCAGATTTCTGATTTTTTCTTTAACACAGTACGTTTTTCTTCCCTTGTGTGTTCTGCATTGTAAAATTGGAAAAGTACACTGGATATATTCATATGCAAACTGGCACAATAGGTATACAGACTCTAGTAATTATATTAGTCATATGCTTGGAAATTGTCAGTGTTCCCCACAGTTCACAAATTAAAAAATAAAGCTCACTGGATACCTTTTATTTTGGTCCAATTCATTTTTCAGACTACCTTTCTAACTTTATGGTCCTAGGTATTCTCTTTTCTATAACTCACGTGTTCTTTGAACAAGCCCTATGCTGGTTTACCTCCACACCCATGGCAGTACTTGTCTGTCTTCTTGGATAGTCTTCTTTCCTTGTCTCGGCTGGTTGAAATCAGTTAAATAGGTTTTTCCTAAGTATTGATGGCCCAGCACTATGCTAGGGGTGTGTGTGGGTGCCAAGTAAAACAAGACGTGGTCTCTGACCTTGAGGACCTCGAGTCCAGTGCCTCTTGAAAGCCTATCCATCTTCCAAACCACTTCCTTCGCTAAGCCTTGTCTCCTTACCTCAATAGAAGTAGTCTCTCTCTCCTGAACCCTAAAGCATTTTGTTTATGCTTCTCTTGTCACATTGATCACATTCCGCTTTATAGTATAGTTATTTGTGGTCAGGTTTATCTCCCTACTCAGTTGTAAATTCCTTGAGGGCATATTTATGTTTACACATCAGGGTTTAGAATTCTGCTTTCCACATAGTAGGTGTTTGATAAATATTTATTGAATCGAGGGGCCACAAGAATAAAAATCCTTTCTAAGAATTGGTGAGCGGATCTTGTTGTATTTTAATATTTTATACTTCTTATTCAGTGCAGTTGAAGGAATTTAATTTTCAAATCCTAGTCTAACATAAGGAAGGAAAATAGAAATAAAAAGCCTAGTTCTCTAAGTTTGATATGAGAAAGGTGACTGGGGAAGGGGTGGGTGTGGGAGACTGTTTCATGTGAACAGTATTGTATCATGAGGCAGATACTTAATTTCAGGAAACAGCCTAATGAATATGAACACTTGGAAAATTAGTTGCCCATTCCATTAATTGTTTATTTGTGAATGAAAGGGGCTAGTCAGGCTGGACGATTGCTCGGTTTCTGGAAATCAGTATACTAAACTATCTCCAGATGTGGGGAGAAAGAACGACATCCACATTTTATTGCGTATAACATTTTGTTGCACAATTCACTATTTGAGCTTGGAGGGTTGTGTTTTTTTTTTGCTTCTGTTTTCTAGCACGTCATTTTATTTTAGTGTTAGATCTCTGTTCTCCTACCTCTTGAAAATTAACTATTAAAATAATTTAAAGGAAACATTTAGTAATGTACTTTTATTGAAGTTATGTGGTCTACTTAGAAGAAAGAGGCTGGGTTATTTTTAGTATGGAGAAATAATTTTTCTTCCCTGAGCTATTTGTTTCATTGGGAGACATTTATATGATAAATTCACATATATATGAATTTTGAAAATTTTAAGTTAAATCAATAATCATTCCTTTACTCTGCAGGTAGAATATTTTAAAATTGAACTTAATTGTTATTTCAGAGAATTTGATAAACACCCTTAGTGAAACTTGGATGACATAGCTTTATGATGCTGCTCCTAAGTCTTTATTTAATGGCTGAATGCTAAAAGACTATAGATGTCTTACCTTACTTCAGAATATGAAATGAGATTCTTTTTTTTTACTGTGAATTTTTTTTGGTTTTTACGTGATCATTTAAACAATAACCCTGATGTCACTTTATTGCTATATTAGCCTCACCTTCCCAGAAACAAGTCATCCCAAATCCCTATCTTAGAAGCTGCTTGGGAACCTGGATTTTGATTGATAACCAGCCAAAAATAACATCAGATTGATGTCCAGGGTTGGAATTTTACATGTGATTTAAAAATGGCATTTGTGCCTCAGTTCACTTTATAGCTATTTTCCAGTTAATTCAACATACTACAAAAATCCTTCTGGTCCCTTAGGAAAACTGTCCTATGAGCCTTTCCCTTCATCTGTAGGTTATAGAGGAAACTCTGGCTGGATGCTTTGGTGACTAATTTAAAGTATCTGGCAAGACGATTGATAGCGCCTTTCCTTTGTGTTGTGACAAATATATTTCGGCTGCAGTTTATTAACATAATTCAGCACAACCACAGACATATTGTACATATTAAAGCATAGAATTAGAACCATTTTTTGCTCATCACAGTCTTCTCTTGCTTGTACTTTTTTTTTTTTTTTTGACAAGGATCTGGATAATTGCTTCAACAAATGAACTGTTGTGTTCAGTCTGTTTCTATGATTTCATAAATTGTTTTCATGCTAAAACCAAGCAAGCTTTCACTGAGTTAATATAAAGAACCACAGTGTAATTACAGGAGCTGTATCATTAAAAAGTATGACAGAAACGACAGCCTAACTGACAGCTGCTTTCTCCTTGCTTTATCATGACAAATTAAAAATCTCTTTTAAGTGCCAGTGAGCAACAGAGTCTACTACACATACATCATCTTGAGAATGGGTGTACACTCATGATGAATAATTATTTTAAGTATCAATGCTTTTGTTTTTGGGGTTTGGCAAGAGCGATTTAGTTTCGGAGATTTTAGCCGTTGGGTAAATGTTTTAACTAATTTTTTGTGTGTTGTTTAGTTGAGTGGGGGTTGGGGCTAGTTTTAGTTTTGTGTATGATGGTGTGCCCTGGGAAAGACTCTCTGTACTTACGATCTTCTCAACATTGCCATTCTTCAACTTTGAAGCTAGGAAAGATGAAATCCTTTGTATTAGAATGAGAGTTAGGGTTACCATAGAGTAGATGACTGTTTAAAAGCAGATAAAATTTTTTTTCAGGTCTACATTTATTCTTTTCATTGATTTTGTTTAAATTCTGCTGGGTAAATTAATCAGAGATAACCTCTCTCTATTTCAGTTCACAAACCCTTAAAACCCTGATAAATATAATCACTTAAGTATTTTGTCAGTTTCTTACCACTTCAAATTCATATCTATAGTCTGCTTTCTTCCTATACAAAAGTTGTTGGGAACCTTAGATTCCTTCTGGGGGTATTTACGAATGATATTACTCATTGGCCATTCTTTTCAAGTTTTAGTGAATTTAATTACAGTGGTGCATCTGGCAGGCATGAAAACCATTAGATGAGGAAAGAGGGCTCCCAAATGCCACTCCATGAGTGTAATATAAATGCTTCACATTCAGCATATCCTTCTGTGGTTGCATTATTAGATACATTCCCTTGTCCTGTTATCTTTCTGGTTGTGGTGACATGGTGTGCACAGTCCACTGCCACCCTTTGCCTCTCTCTCACCACTGTACCGTGTGATATCCGTAGTATGTGGTTGGGCCTTTCCTTCACAATCGGTGGAGGTTATGTTAATATTTACCCATAATATGTATGAAATACAAATCATTTGGTATTAACGGATACAGTAGAGGTGATCTGCCTTCTTAGGAGCTTGTGATTATCAAACAAAAGATGATAGAGAACAATAAGAACGAAACAAAGCCAAACCTATTTTTTCCACCTCTCAATTTAGTCAAAACTGAGGAGGGTAAGAAACAGAAGTCCTGGGGAACCAAGGGAAAGGTTAGAAAGGCAGGCAGGCAGGCAAGAGATTCAAAACATAATGCAGAGATGAAGGGGGAAAGGGAATACTTTTGTGAAAAAGAAAAAGAACACCAAACTTTCTGGGAGTCCAACAGAAAAGACCTTCCTTGAGATTAGTTTGAATTAAGAACTAGAATAAAAATAATGCCTCATGGATAAATTCCGTAAGGGACATTCCTAGGATTCTGCCATCCAAGTGCCTGAATAGTTTGTAGCTGTGTACTATGTACCTTTAGACTCCCTGTAACATAAGGAAAGGAGGAATAGGAAACATCTCTCCATTTCCCTAAAGATATAAGGATAAAATTCAGTCTTCTTCTTAGCAGGATGGACATGGTTTGGGCACTTATTTCTATATGCTCAATAGTTAGCTTGTTTTCCAGTTGAGTTTCAATTTTTTTTTTTTTTTTTTTTGTCCTGGAGCAGCTCAAGCTGACTTTCACCTTTGGGCCTTTAGATTCCTATCTTAGTTCACCTCCATAAAGCAAGACTAGGTTAGGGGTACATTGTCTGTACATAATAGCACCCTAGATTTTACCCTGGCTCTATTGGAAATTACTTATTCATTTGTCTTGCAGCCTACGTTTCTTGAGGATACTGTTTTACCCTGGCACAGAGTAGGCGTTCAGAAAATATTTGTTGAAGTAATGATTTCTTGTCTGAGACTTTTATTATAACAGCTCTCTGAGCCCATGAATAGTGGCTCTAAAAGGTGGTGTGCTTTTCTCCACCCAATCAGTGATCACTTAGCCAAGCCTGCTTCATCGCCTTTCATTCGAACAGCCTTTGTTGAACTTCATTCACAAGGCCATGTTCTAGGCACTAAAGAAACAACAATAACCAGAAACTTTAGTACAGGAGACTAAACTTAGGTTGGTAAGATGTGATATTTAGGAGGCATATAAGTACATAATAAAGGCAAATACATTATTATAAAATATGTAAATGTAGAGCTTTGAGGGAATTTTGAGCATACCGGAACTCAGGCATGTAATGGAAGAGGAAGTTATTTGACTTTTGCCTCCTTCAATGCTAGGAAATGGTAGGTTTGGAAGTAGTACCTCAGTTTTTTAGGTCTCCCTAACTCCCTGTCAGGTTGTCTTTTGTATGACACCAGCTTATCTATCAAGTGATGAACGCATATCATAACGTGTAAAGTGTATGACTGGGAGCCATATATTGCTTGTATCATAAATTTATTTTCTTTCAATGCTTAACCTTGTCTAAGGTGAGAATTAATAATCATAATAGTAGTTTTGATTTACCTTTTACTGTGTGTCTGCCACTGTGCTTGGCTTTTTAAACAAAGTATTTCTAATGTATACAAAATCCTCTGTGTAAAAAGTAGTACAATTCCATTGTTACAAGTGAGGCGCTGGGGGCGCAGAGAAGATAAATAACCTAAAAATAATATAGTAAGTGGGGAATACCCTTAAGGAATTTTTCTCTGCTCACAGAAAGTAGAGGATAAGGGTAGATTTAGTTAATCACAGGCTTACCACTCTTTTCTGGCCTGCCTTCCCTGAGTGTGAATTAGTTGCTTCAAGTTTCTTGAAGTTTTCCTCACTATAAGCAGCGCTTCATGGTCCTTTCTGGCAGTGTGGCCAATGCCTGTACCATGGGGATTTTGGATATGTGGAAGTAGATAATAGTCATAAGAATACTTTAGGGGTCCCAAGAACCCTGTCTGACTGATTAAAAACCATGAGCACACCTAACATTTCATGGGAGCCAAATTTTGTTGCTTGTTTCATGTTTTTTAAAAAAGTGTCAATTTCGTTAATTTATAAATAGGTCACTAGAGCTTGTGACTAGAATATGAAGGGGCTTTCCATCTGGACGTCTTAACTACCTAGACAGGGTAGGACAGTATTGCCTCAGATTTCAAGACTTAAAAAGAACCCCATCTGATAATGGAAGCATCTGTGCAGCATATATGAACACATTAGCACACTGTGCAGTGTTCAAGTAGAGTTGTTTGTTTCTCTGTATATTATTTTTAACAAGATTGGCAAAGTAGGATAACCAAAAGCACTATTTTTTGCCTTGAAGATTTATTCTGTAAGAATATAATAAAATTTTTTATTTACCCTGAAGTGTAGCCTTTATCAAAGCTTTCCGTGTTAAGACCTGGACCACCTGCCAAAAGGGCCACTGAGTTGAGGTGGTTACAACCAAGTTTACAAGTGTGGACTTGGTCCTGTGTTTCTTTTAAATGGCACCTCATAGGAACACCACACCTTTTCCTCTACATTCCTTTACCATTTTTTCCATCTCTCCTTGTTTTCTCAGTTTTTTCTTTCTCTGAGATTTCACATTACTTTTATCAAAGCTAATCCCCTTTTAAAAATTGAATACCTGTTTATTTCCCCCTTCTAATCCATTCTTCACAGTCTCTGCTGGAGTGATCTTTTTTCTTTATTATTAACTTTTAAAACTAATCCCTTTAAAAATATTTTTCTTTATTCTCTCAAACTTTTATCTTCTACACATTTTGTTCTAAGTATGCATGTAAACTAGTTTATAAAATACTGTACTTACTTCTCTTACTTAGGACCCCAGACTTGCTCATCATTGAAGTTGTGAGCCCTTTCTTCTGTTCCCATAGTAGGCATTCTAAAAAAAAGTTCTTGAAAGTTTGGACTAACTCTTTATCAAATGTCACTAAGTATGTCAATGAATATACTCTGAATTCTGAAAATGTTAGTTTTCATGGCTCTGCTCTCCATTGTGCTGTACTATATTTCCATTTCATGTTTTCTGAAACTTTCCCTTTGGATTCTTTCTCTGGCAATAAGAAAAACTATTCAGTCCATCTTAAACATTAAATAGGGAAAATAATTTTATGTAGCACTTGTTACTTCACAGCAGTCATGCGACATGAAGGTTTCAAAACTTAGAGGTGGTAAAGCATAGTGGTTTAGAGACTAGGTTGTGGATTAGACTGCAAGAGAATCCTGGCTCTGCCGTGGCGAAGTTAGTAAAATTGAGATAATGATAGTGTGATACCTCCCCTAAGAGGATAAAGTCAGAGTTAAATGAGTTTATCTATTTAGAATGTTTAGAACACTGTTTGGTATATGGTAAGTACATAAATAGTGTTGCTAGTATTATTAAACTTTAACTGCAGACAATATGAAATATGCAAAATGAATAAATATTTAGCCTTGAAAACACTAAATCTTGATGTAGGATATTTCCTCTTCATTCTAATTTATTGCTGGTGAATTAGATAAATGTATTGACAGCGCTTACTTAATGTGTTTAAAGAAAGCCATTGTGGCTGTTTTTGAAATAATGACTTGTTCTTTACATGTGTGAGGGGACATTATTTGAAGTCAGTGTTGAAAGAGATTTGTCCATTAAAAGAGTTCATACCCTGCTTTTGTCTTTCCCAAGAATGAGGGGATTTGTTTGTAGCCTTATTAGTTTTACTAAAACAAACACATAAAAACAGACTGACCCCCAGAAGTATTTTTGTCTTTTGTTTTACAATGTCTGTTTTCTTTATTGAGGTAAAATTCACATAACATAAAGCTTACCATTTTAGCCATTTGAAAGTATACAATTTAGTGGCTTTTGGTGTAGTTTTAGCATAGTTGTGCAACCATCACCACTATCTTATAATATCTTTTTAATTGAAAAGGATTTATTTTGCTTCACAGTCAAATTATGTCATGAAGCTTTTCTAAAATAAACATAGCAGTTCAGTGTTCCTTTCACAAAATTAAAGTGTTGGCATGGCCAGGTGTGGTGGCTCACACCTATAATCCCAGTACTGTGGGAGGATCATTTGAGGCCAGGAATTCAAGATCAGCCCGGGCAACATATCGAGACCCCATCTCTTAAAAAAAAAAAAATTAGCTGAGCATGGTGGCGTATGCCTGTAGTCCCCAGCTACGCAGGAGGCTTAAGCAGAAGGATCACTTGAGCCCAGGAGTTCAAGGTTACAGTGAGCTATGATCCTGCCACTCCACTCCAGCCTGGGCAGCAGAGTAAGATCCCATGTCTTACTCAAAAAAAAAAAAAAAAAAAAAGTGTTGGCATTTAATAAATATGAATTGGGCATTGCTTCTATTTTAGAAAATGTTTTCAAAAAATCTCTGTATTACAGAGAGAGCAAGGGAGAGGAGAGAGAGAGAGGTGTTCTAATTAAAATAGTGCCTAGATATCTGCTTTGTATCGGCTTTATAATGTTATATTTCTGTTGACTAAACAGAAAGTTGTTAGTGTTTTTAAAATTGTGAACTAATTAGAACAAGATAAAAAGAATTGAACATCTTGCCACATATAAATCAAATAAAATTCAGACTTTTAGTATTATTTATCTAAGATTTTATTTAGTATACAAAGTCAAAGTTTTATTTGCTAGAGCTTATATCCTTCTATATCTGTTTATATTTGACTTGAAGAAGAAGAAAATTTCAGGACAATTTATGTGAAATTTTTGAACATGTTAATAATCAGGACTAACAGAATGTTGTTTTATAAAATATGTAATTTTTAAGAGTGTATTTGAGAGAGGTTTTAAGATATACCTAAACAGAAAAATTTTAAAGAAATATTTATATCTCTCTCTGTGTTAATAAACTCAGCTGAAGCTGTGAACAGAAATATAAACCACAGTAATGAAATTTCTTGTTTTTAGGGATTCCCAAAAGTTTGGGGTATTGGCTGTGAAGCCCACCTAAAATTAAAATATTACTGAAAAATCTTATGTTATTGCCAGATTTCATGGCACTTACAACCTCCTTTTTAGTTTTGTCCAAACTGAAGCATCTTGGATCAGAAAAGATGTTCTGATTGTTGGCTGTCTTTATAATGACATTTGAGATCTGCTTATCAATGATAAATAATGTTTATGTACATGTATGTTTAATGTTTCAAAATTATATTCTTCAAGCAATTTTGCACAGAGGCAAAAAATTGCTACCTTTTTGGTGTGAAGTTAGGGTGAACCTGATTGTTAAACATTTAACAAATATTTACACTGGTGGCATTTAATAAATCTATATTTGTGTTTAAACTCACATTTTAAAGAACAGGAAAAATTAAATTTTAACTGGTTTCAAGTTTTCTTGTATAACAGTAGCGTTCTACCTGATGCTATGAGTGGAAATTACTTTTGACTTTAGCTCTGTAACAACATATGCCTGTGGACATAGTGCTGGATTAAAGTCTCTGGCCCTGACTTTGCAACAAGGGTGTGAACATTCCTGTTTGTGGTGCCTGACTTCGTCCCTTCTTGGACTAAGGAGTAGGATTACTTTTGCTTCTAGATAGATTTAACCTAATTTAATACTGGTGTGACAATTGTAAGCATAAAGTGTAGCCATCAACATCTTTTCAAAGCACAGAATGCTACTTCCAGAATAATTCCAGTAATGAAATTTCTTGTTTTTAGGGATTCCCAAAAGTTTCAGTGAATGACCCATAGAATGCTTTTAATATGTACGGTGAGATGGTTGCCTCTATTTCTAAAGTATTTTAGTTCATCATTTGATTAGGTAATATTGTATATCGTAATATTGTATGGAGTCAAAGAATACCATAGAGGAGAGAAGCAGATGAAATGAGGATTTGGCAGCATTCAGTGATAAAAATCCATCTTCCTAGATGCAGTTAATACAGAAATGTAAAAATGTTCCCATCTGTCTAAGCCATCAGTTTCTGATGTAGTCCCTGGAGGAAGTGGCTGAAAAGTCATTTCCACCTAATGGGTTGTTAGGTTGCTTCTGTACAGTAAGTTGGTGGTTGCAGACCATTTCCTCTAAGACAAAGGTCTGTGTCTCTAAAACCCCATCACAACTGACACTAATTGGCATTGCTGTCGGCCCTGAGCTATGAAAGCAGGCCTGAGTGGGCAGAGAGTGGGGCACACTGATGGGGTATGTGGCACCGTGGAGAAGACTTTTCTCAGATTTTCCTAGTAGGTACACTACATTTTGACTTTCCTTCTCTGACCCCTGTTCATGCAGTTTGTATCATCTTCAGCATTGTTACTTGACTTGGGAAAAATTTGTTGAAAGCCTCTTTGCTGAGCGCCATGTCATTGGACGGTATCCTTGTCCTGTATAATATTGGGGCTTGCAAATATTAACACACTTACCTATGAAAATCTCTATTAAGTAATTAAGATTATTAGTAGTAAATATAGTAAATAAATAGGCCATTTTTTACCTCATATCTTTTACACATCTAATAAACTAACATTTATTATCTTTTTTTCTTAAATAAGAAACCAGAAGAGGGCATATTAGTCTTTAAAAAATCAGTTTGGGAGCTATTTGGCCCAATTCAGTTACAATTACTGTAAATTAGGCAAAGAACTCGCTTTGTATTCATACTGGTCAGGAGTGAAGGATTTAGTTGCTGCAAGGGGTTTGGAATGACAAAAGTATGAAAGCAGATTAGCACACTTCCCTTAAAATTTTTTAAGTATGTCAATGCTTGATTGCTGCATGTGGCTTCCATACTTTGATGATTATGTACAAAAGAGGGAAGAGAAACATTACTGAGCACTTACTGTATTGGAGGGACTCTGCTGGGTGCTTTCCTGTACGTTATCTTTTGAAATTTACAGCTATTACCTGACCCCCAGTTATAGAAAAGTGTGACTACGGTCTTTGCCAGTTGTAGGCAAACTCTCCCACTTTCTTAAATGCATATTGAAAAACTAGTGAGTGGTGGCAGGAGGGAGGAAGGGAATTACTAAGGGAATTGATTAGTCATATAAATCATTTATGTCTTTTCCCTTCATCCATTTAAAATGAAAATGGATAGCCATTTAGGTACCTAGACCCTGCCCTCCCTAGCTTCCTCTTTCATTCTCCCTCGGTTCCAGGCTCAGGACTGTGTGGTAGGATCTTTCTTCAACAGCTGGCTTGGACTTCAGCTCCCAGTGAGAGGCTCTGCTTTCTAATCTTGGAAAAGCTCATGAGACCTTCCTCAGGAAACTGCTTACTTCCCTCACAATGTCCAAAGGGATGCAAAACAAGTTTGGGATTTCCCTTTACCCCTGAGGTCCTTCATAAAGAGCATCTTCTTGCATTTATGTCCATTTGCTTAGTTCTCAGCACACTTCATGCCTCCTACAGGTCCCACAGTAGTGTTAACAATTATGGGGCCAGGAGGAGGGTGAGGTAAGTGAGGTGCCTAGGGTACAAAATCTGAGGAGGTGCTTCTTCTCAGGGTTGTACAAGTGTATTTGAATTTCTAATTCATTGATTCTGGAGTGTGGTCCTGGACACCTGTATTTCTGCAATGCACCGCAAATGATTCTGACATATACCTGTTCTTTTTTATATTTAATAGGTAAGGGTTTTGTTTTGCTTTGTTTAAAGAAGTGGAAACATTTGGCCTGTAGCTAAAGAAGATGAGATTGTGCTGTGAAACCTTGTTTTCTCAGCACATTGATAAATCTTACCTTTAAATTACAGACTCCCTTCAACCCCATCTAAGATATATATGTAATAAAAGATGTATCATCACTATTTTCTGTGATTCCCAAATTAAAGCAAGAAGCACTTTCACATTGGAGGCATTATTAGCACACATATTACATTTTTCACTCCTCTTTTTTATACATTTTGTTTTCTTAGATGAAAAGGTAACATGCCTGACAACTATGTACAGAGAGCCTCAAGTCGCTAACTCAGGTGTAAGAGCATCACCCAGAAACTAGCTTTATTAGCTGATAACACTACCACTTTATACTACTTCCAGCACCAGAAGATTTCCCTCCCATCATTAACTTTTTAAAAATCAAACAGGTGGATTAATTGGGGGGATCACTATTTTAACTAATAAACCCAGAAAATCAAAAATACTTTTCATGGAGATAAATGTTAAAATGATGATTTGGCAGGTAGAATATGGATAGATAAGCATTGTATACTCTAAAATTTGTTATTCTCTGATTAAGGCATAAAAAGCTGAATTTGTCAGTAGACCAGTTGTCTAAAAGAAAATAATACCATGCAAATACATATCCACTTAAAATTCTACCACTTCTTCTTTACTTTTTTCGGAAGCATACCATCTGGCGGCTGTGTCTCGGTGTTAAACGTTTAACTTGAACACAGGTAATATATTTTACAATTAAAATAATAGCCTCACATTTATGGTATATGATTAAACATAAAATATTAAAGCATGCTTACTGCCAGCTCTATGGATATTCAGATAATGTTTCAGTGAAAATCATATTGAATTGTGCTTTCCTGATCTATTTATGGTTCACGCAAGTGAAACATACTAATTGTGCAAATAGGTTAGGAAACAGTCATCTTACAAACTCTGAGGTACTTTGCAGAAATCCAACTGATGTCTGGTTTCATAAATAGCAGTATCTGTGGTCATCTGTTTAGGGTCCCTCATGGATTATTTAAAACACATAGTGTAGTCTAGATATAGATTTCATTTATATTAGGGTTCTAAATGTGGGTGAGTGAAAAATACAGTAAAACCTTGTTGGTTGTCACTGTCTTCCTTTATTATTCTTCTTAGACAGCCAAAGCTAGCTTGTGTGTATTTGCTCATGAAGTAATATATTGGCTTGTTCTGTCTACTCGTATTGAAGGAGTGGAAACACCACAGCATATGGAAATGCCCTGTAAATCATGCGTGAAAAATTCAGATGTATGAAAGTATTGAGCATATCTTAATATATTACTTGTTTTTTTTTATTTTACCCACTTAATAACCAAGATTCTATAATAGTCCAACCATTTTATTCTTTTCCAGAGCAGAAAAGCATATTGGGAGGATCTCATCAGCCTGCGCAGAGAATTCATATTGAGTCAAACTACTTTTTACCTTTACTTAAAGTTGAGGGAACCATTCATTTGGAGAAGGTGTTAGAAGGGTATGTGTGCGTTTTGTTATGACAGGCTGCTGTATGTTGTAGGCTTTCATTCACAGCTATCTCTGTGCCTTGCAGCAAGGGAAAGAGAATATTGAATTTCTACTTCTTTCTTTTTGATCCTAAGAAAGTTATAAATCTCTATAGTACATGAGTAATAATTTAACTCTTCAAATTACTTGAATATGGTTGATGTTAAGCTCATATGCCTGATCACTCTGCCTTCAAAATTCAGTTAGGAGGGAGCAGGAGGTATATTTGGTTTTTTTTGTTTTGTTTTGTTTTTTATGTTTCACAACTTCTAGCGCTATCTTTGGAGTAGTAGACTCAGCAAATTAAGTCAAGAATTCTTTGTCTAGGATAGACTACATATGTTTTAAAGGTACTACTCTTTAATGTTAAGTTATGTTTGTATAGTGTGAATGGATGTTTTAAAGACTACAACATGCAGTTGTCCTTGAGGTACACTTCTGTTCATTTATTCATATTTAAGTGCCAACTTACTTAATGTTTTTAGTACCACTTGGATCAAGGAAGAAAAGGGGCAACTGCCAGAACTAACTTTAAGGAAATAATATAGAAAAGTGCATATTTTGGTGTTTGGCTTTTTAAAAAACGGAAAGTATGTCATTTAATTTCCAGATAGAAGCAGTGGGTGTTGCCCCAGGATATATGTATTGCCTGTAAAGTAGCCGATGCCTGGCTCGTGAGCTGTGATGAGTCTGTTTTTCTATTTTTGGGTTCAGACACACTGTGATGAAAACTAGTTTGGGAGTTAGAAGGATGGTAATGGTGGAGGGGAAGGTATTCTCTTCTGTACTGACAGGGAGACCTAAGGTTAGAATGTGATTAGTATTGCCTAGAAGAACAACTATGCATGTAGCCTTAAAAGAAGGTATTGTTTCTAGTGTATCTAAAGTGTCTCTTTCCTGCTGTTATGGTGAGTCCATTCTGCCACAGCCAAGCCTACCAAGAATGTTTACTTCTTTTTTACTGTTATCTGAAATTGAATGACCAGGCAGTGATTTTCTATACAGCAACTTGCATATTTTGGTAGTAAATCCATGCTTTCGTGAATTTTATAGTTTCCATTTTCAGAAAGTTATAGATAATGCTGGAATTCGTAGATAATACTCAGTAATAGACATTGTAGCAACTTAATCTCTTTTTTTTAATCCACACAATTTTACAAAAGTTATGCCCACTTAAAAGCTTTATCTGCTTTTATTTTTTCCCCCAGTGTGATAATACTTAGAAAATTTGAGTTTAACATAAATTATAAATTGATAGCTTCTTAGCAGACTAGCAGAATTCAATTTCTTAGAAAGTTGTTATGGAACCAAAAATTTGACAGATGAATGTAAAATGTCTAGCAAGTGATATGAATAGTAACAAAGATTTTTATTTCATTTCCATCAATTATCTATGATACTATTATTAATATTACAGTATGTGGTTCTTGTTCTCTTCAGGTATGCATATAGGGTCTCTTTCATCAAAAGGCACATATACCTACTATGAGACAAATTACTGCTTTGCAGACCTTAATTATTTAATGAAGAGATTCAATGAGATCTCAATATTTGAGATTTAAATCCTCAAAACTTGAGGGGTCAAAATAGGAAAACCAGGCATGGAATGAAAGAATATCATCTGTATGTGATAGATAAGTTATATTTAAAATCATAACTAGCTTTGTACAACTAGGAGCAGATTTATTCTGTACATTTAATATTATGGAGAAAATGACATAAAAGCACATGCAGATAAAGCTTGTGCCTTCTGGTGTGTAAAGCAAATATCTAAATATATGTCTATTTGTGTCCACATGCAGAGTTAAAGGACACTCTTCCATGAAATAATGCATTCCTTTGGTATAGCTGTAGATTTTCATAATTTTTTAAAACATTTCTATTGTAACCTACATCAAAAGGGCAGCCAGCGGTTTTTGTGTCTGACTACACATATGCATTATAAAAAAGTGAGTCTACTGTAATTACCAGTTTGCAGAGCGAATTCCTGCAGGGTTTGTACTCTCCCCATTAGTAAAAGAGATAAGTTGAAATGTATTAAAATTTCACTGTACAACTGGGAGTTTTTGTTCACAGTAAATGTGTTAATGTTTCTTCATTGCTTGACTGTTTGTGTTTAAATTTAGGCAGCGTGCCCAACAGGGACAAAATTATAGGATAAAGCTATGTATAAAAGAAAATCCTTCAGAGAGCACCAATAAGACTTTTTAAAAATAAGCAGTTACATATAATAGTACATGGCTGTAGCCATAGAGAAAAGTTTTATCTGTCTATTTAAGAATTATTGGAATTTTTTCCCTTGTGTAAAAGTTAAGAGGACCAAGCTTATGTCAATAGCTAATACACTTTGATATAAAAACATCCATTATTTTATTCAGTGTTACTCCTGTAAAAAGAAAAAGAAATTATTCCTTTCTGTTGTTCTTACGATGAAGAGAGGCTAATAGCATTTTGAGAGAGAGGTGATAGATCACATTTTCTTCCCTAGTAATGGAATTCTTGCTTGTTAAGAATTCTAATTACAGCCTGTTATATTTTTGCAGTATTTTTCTCTGCTTTTCTTCACTGCCATGAACTTGGTAAATACAATTATTCCTATAGATAGGCATACGTTTTAAAAAATTAATCTACAACCACCATCACCTAGTGTGAATATGTAATGAAATTCACAAATATAGGATAAAGGCTCCTATTTCTTTGCGGTCTAGAGAGGGCAGAAGTTGCAATTATCTGTAAACACTGGCTGTATAAGCTTTGGCTAGCCTGGGAATCAACCCTCCTCTCTCTCTTAAATGTTGAAAACATATTGTAGTTTTTACTGTTTACCTTTTGCAGTTTCTTCTGCCTGCTTTTCCGTAAGTGAAAATAAAAGAGTTTGTCAATATCCATATGCTGTCTCAGATATCTCAGACCCACAATACAGTGTAAAGAAGCAAAAAATAAAATATAAACTTTCATTTTGAAATGTTGCTATCTTAGAAACAGTGTTTTGTAATTTACTTAGTGATAGTGTGTGTTGTAGATATGTGGAGTGGGGAGAGAAAGAGAAAATACGAATGCATGTGTGCGTGTTTTAGTTAGTATCTGTACAGTCATGGTCCTATAGGAAAATATGAAATCCTCTTGAATATTTCATATTGTATACTAGCTTTCCTTAAGGAAGTATTTTTTCACCTTAAATATTTTTAATATTTAATTTTAATTCTCCCCTTGAATATTTTTCTTAAATAGGTTGGCTGACCCCCCCCCCCCCGCAAAAAAAAGATGTTTAGTTTTTATTTCTTCCTCTACCCTGTTCTTTAAAACATGAATTTTTAACTGATAGACCTTGAAGTCCTTCAGAGCCATTACTTTCTTTTGGCTAATTTGTAGAAAGGCACCATATGAAAATTGGATTTTTGATCTGATGGAGTGATTCTTGAGTTCTTATGAACCATTTATAGTCTATCAAGTAAATCCTTTTTAGTTCACGGATTATTGACCCAATGGACCATATTAGCTGCTTCGAAGCTGTTATAGCCCATTATGTTGATTCAGCTGACACACATGTGAACCCAGTCCACATGCCCAAGATGACATTAACATTGTTCTGGAAGACTTTTTTTTCTTTCCCCACAGGCTTTCTATTTATTTCTTAATTTTCAAGAGTTAGCTCGATGTTTCTGACAACTATTGCATAGGTCTGTCACTTTGCTCAGTGATGTTGAAGCATTTGTTAGTGGCTAGATGATCTGCTCTTTCTTCTCTTTCTCTGTAAGTATATATCTCTTTTTTTAAACCAAATAATCTTTAAAAGAAAAAAGAGAATACTGTTTTTTCAACACTCTAGAGCACATTTTACCCTCAGATGCTTATAGATACCATAGAAATTTGTGTCATTTCTCTGAGCATCTGAATTTAGCCCTTTGAATTTGAGAAAACCACCTTTTAGAAGAAATGATAACATTGTGTTTGTGTTTTTAAAAAATGGATTACCTGAGAAGTTTCACTTGAAAAATTCCAGTGACTGTAGCCACTGGTAAAATCAAGATGTGCCTTCATTGATTTATATGAAGCTTTAATGAAGCCAGTCCAGGTCTCAGCACAGACCCCTGGGGAATCTGTGACCTGACATAAATAACGTATAAGGGGGCATGTAGACTGTTCATCATATCATTATTTTTATTTGTAATAGGTATGATTCCTGTGGTGATACCTGCTTTAGGCAAAGAAACATATTCTTTTATAATCAGAGATAATTATGATGTACAGTTATATGTACAATGCAAGGTATTAAAATGTTTGTTGAGATGTGTTACTAATGGACAATCCCAAGAAAGGTGTAGGTAAAGTGCTATATAATAAACCAGGTGTTCTTGGGAGTACCTTGTTTCACTTTTTTCAGATTTTGACATTTCTTGATATAACCATTTAAAGACTCTATAAAATAATGTTCTGAGTCACTTTTTTCATCTAAAATGTACCACTTTGTTTGTAGAAAATCCTTGTGTAAATTGTGAACTGCTTACTTAGCAGTTTCCCCTACTTTTTCAAGTTGCTTAAACCTCTACTCATCCCTCTCCCTTTGTGTGGTTTTGTTCACGTTTCCTATTCAGTCATAAGCTCTTATTGGAAGTGAAAAAATACCTGAGGAAATCTCATTGAGGAGGAGGGTAGCAAGGGGGATTATTCTGCTTCTTTCCTCTCATACCTAGGCAGAGTGGAAAGAGCCCTGAATTACTTGGCTGCAGTCATTTAGGGACATCTCAGAGCCTCATGTTCTGCTGTTTGAAAAATTTCTAATTTCAGGGATTTTGATGATTAAATATGAGAATGTATTTTAAATATTATGCAAGCTTCATAGCACTCTACAGATATGGGATATTACTTGTCTCCCAAAGTCTGCCTCAGTTGGCCTGGGTAATCAATTGTCATTTGAAATGTTAAATTCTAAAATGCAACAACTTTTCTCCCTTGTTGCTTCACTGGGGTAAATTTTTTCACAAACCTAGAGGAGTAAATTTAGTTAAAAGGTCACCCACCTTTAGCTCTTGCTTGGTAAGTGGATTGATTACAGTGCTCTGGCATTTGAAATAATGTGGCCAGCTCCTTTTAGAGAGAGGAAAAAGATTTAGAAGAACTCCTTTCTTAAAGGTGGCCTTTGCATGCCATCTAGGAAGGGAAAGGTATCGTTGACTTAGGATGATGTCTTACATTTGGCACAACTTGGGACAGCTCTTGCGTTACTCCTGTGCCTCTCTACTTGGTCACCAAGGTATGGGATCATCTTGCAAATCAGTCATTCTTCCCAGGATCAGAGGTGCTTTTGAAGTATACCAGAACTTAGGCTTTATCTTGTCTTGCGTCTTGCTTAATAAGGAGTAGTTTCTTTGCAAAGTGCTTAAAGGTTTGTAAGTATTTTTGCATCTCATTATAAATCCCTTCCTTATTAATGTCTTCCCTATCATTATCATAATATATTAGCAATTGTTTTCATGAATGCCACAGAGAAATGTAATCACATTACCACCTTTCAAATTGCATTAGTGAAAATGAATAAAATGTTTTATCAATGGAATACAAAATTGCTGATTCAACATTAAGGTAAAATGAGATGATTATTACTTGGCATTCATATGATGTCAGAGGTGCTTTGGCTGTTCATATAAAGTTATATATTCTGGTAACTACAGACTGAGTTTAGTTAAAATGTGGTTATGTTTTACAGTGAGCTAACCCCTTATTTTCAATTTGGTGATAGGTATGTTCATGGAAAGAGTATTTCCTTTCTAGTTATGTTATCACGGCGGCCTAAGTAGTCTGTAACATTTGTTAAGTATACAGGCAATAAAGTGGCATATCTTAATTGTTAACTGTTAGGTAAGAAAATAAAATGTTTTTGCCCAAATTGAAATGCTTTGTCATTTCATGTTTCTTTAATATTACTAATTGCCTAACAAAATAGTTTGTATTACTGTAGACTTAATGTAATTGGAGGAAAAAAACAAACAAGCAAGCAAACCACACACACATGCACTCCAAAGCTTGCATATGCTTTGATGCCGTAGAAGCCTGGGTATTTTCCTCATATAATTGGCCATATCCCGCTGTTGATTTTTGCTCTGAACTTGTAAATTATTTAAATGGGGTCTTTCTTATGTCGATTGATAGTAGGTTGTGATCGGGAGGTAATGACTACAGATGCTCATTGGATCTGTGTCCGTGAAAATTTATGTGCCTATGTGTGTTCCTTTCTCCCTGTTCATAGTTATGTATTCACGTAGTCAAAGAAACATTCACACTCATGTATACACATATCCCCAGAAGTTTATGGCCCTCTTTGTCCCTCCTTCTAAACCAAGTTTGTTTCTTAACCTTTACTGAAGCAATTTTTTCATCACAGTAAATTGAGGAATGTTTTTGGTCATACACATGGCAGAATTCCCCACTGTCAATTTTTAACAAATTCTCTTAGAGTTTTTACCTTGATATTAGTACTGCTGAGCATTATAACTGAGAGTTTTTTTTGTTTTTGTTTTTTTGTTTTACTTTCAAATTTTTGAAGGATGCCTTGGATTTTCCTGATACAAATGGCAGTGGATTTAAAAAATAATTGTCAGTTTTAAAATGGATGTATTAGATTTTAGTAGTTTCAAAGTAGAAATTTAAGCAGCAATGAAATTCACTTGTTTGTTCACCTTTCATTTATTCACTCGTTTAGCATTTGAATATTGAAGACCTACTAAGTGAAAGACATATGCTGCATTATGTCTCCTGGGGAATGAAATCTTATGGAATTAAATGGTTTAACACCACTAAAAGAAAGTAGGTGGTGTAGAGGTATTCCCCCCACCCTCCCCGTTTTTAATCAGCTTTATGGAGATATATTTCACAACATACATTCCACCCATTGAAAGTGTACAATTTAATATATTTCAGTATATTCACAGTTGTGTACAACTATCACCATAATCATTTTGGGAACATTTTCATCATCTTAAAAAGGTGAGGTGGGCCTGTACCCTTTAGCTATTACTCCCACCCTTAGGGAACCACTAATCTACTTTCTATCTTTACAGATTTCCCTGTTCTGAACATTTCATCTGAATGAAATCATACATTTGGTCTTTTGTGACTGGCTTCTTCAACTTAGCATAATGTTTTCAAGGTTCATTCATGTTGTAGTGTGCATCAGTAGTCCATTTCTTTTTATGGCCAAACAAAATTTCATCATATTAATATACCAGATTTTGTTTATCCATTGGTCAGTTGATGGAGGGATAGTGCCTTTTAAAAAATGAGGTTTTAAATCTCATGATTTTTAACAACAAATAGTGTTCAAAGGTCACCTTTTCCCAATGAATCTCTTTCCGTTATTTTGAATGTGTTTATTGTGAAGATGATGTATTTCCTTGGTTCATAACTTTTTTTCTTGTGGTGGTTTATTGAAGTTGAACCCTCTTTGAATTGCCCAGCTTTTTGTCTGTACCATGTTGTTCACTGTTTAAACCAATGGCATCTGGCCTTTCTAGTGTTTTCAAATCTTCTGTCTCAGTCACAAGATCTAATGTGCTTTCTGTTGAAAAGACACCAAGAAATTTCAGAGCACATTAGGGAAAACAAAATGATCATTTTTTACCAGCTTGCTGTTTCTTCACATGACATTAAAAACAATTAGGCAAATGTAAGGAACCTTTTTTTGAAAGGTTAATTTTTATTTTCTAGTTATGTTACCACTGAATAAGATATATACTTTTGTCATAATTTTCTATTATATTGATTTTTGAATGGGTTTTTGTAAGGAGACAGAATAACTTCATTGTTTTTCACTTGCTGTTCTTACTATTACATTATGAGTGGTGGCATTTACATTATAGTTTAACACTCTTGTGGGCCCTTAACTTTGACAGTAAGCTCTGTAATGACTGATAATCAATTCTTATTAACTGTGTGCATTGCCCATTCAAACTCAGATTTATATGTTTCTTTGTATAAATATAGAAAACATACCCATTTTACTAAAACTATAGATTTATATTAGTCGTCTCATAGTCAGCATTAGATAGACTTTTTAGGTTTTTAATAAAGCTTCTTTGTAAGAATTTTAAAACTGGATCTTTTGGTCCATGTTCCATGTCTGTTCAGCTCACATCTTCTTGTTTCATTTTGAATATCTGATTGCAAAACTCTTCAGTACAACAAGTAGATATTCTTCTACTTTCATCATATATGAGTTTTATAATCAAGTAAAAGTTAATTTCTCATGCAGTCATGTAGTTCATGTTGGTCATGAGTAAGCTCAGTAGTTGTCCACCATGCAAAGAAATGCAGAATTTCTTTGCTCAAGCTGTATTGTGACTTGGCCAAATTTAGGAAGCTGATTCCTTTTACAAAGACAGTATTATATAGATTTTCCAAGTCAATTAATTTTACATATTAGCCATATGAAAGCAGAAAGGAGAACTATCCTGAAAATTATACAGGGAGATATTTGTTGACTTAACCACCCTTACTGCCATGTGAGTTCTTTAGAGTCTTTGTGGCAATGTTTGAATTCTGTCTAGAATCTTATACACAAGATGTATACATGTACTTTTCTCATCTTTTCAGTCATGTACAAGGTGACTCTCTTCATCCACAATGCTTTCTAGCTGTTACTTTGTAATTAATGCAATGTATTCTATGGCAATCCTGCAATAATTAGCTTTTAGATTCATTACAGATAATTTCCTATGCCAGACTTTTTCCCCCCTGGGAAGGTCATCTTTGAAGAACAATTTTTCCACCCAGTAAAAAAGGGTTCATTTGACCTTTGACACTATGCATACCTTTCATTCTGGGACATGTGTACATGTTCAGAGGTGAATAATGTACGCAGTGATGAATTACTAAGAAGTTAATTATAACATAGACTATTTTATCTTCATGGTAAGTTTGCCAATTTTACATAATTATGATATCTATATGTGACTTCAAAGTAGAAGATTCAATTTATTAAGAAATTTGTTCTTGTTAAAAATAAAAGTGGTGAACCTTGTCACTGGTAATTATTACAGTCAATTAATTTATACACCTATATTGTACCACCTAAGTTTACAGTAGAAGCTGGTGGGATAGAATGGATGTTATAGTAATGATTTGCTTTTTCTATAATTTAATTTTAATGTAGGTCATATATTTAACTATTAAACATTTTAAAATGTTTCAAGTCAAATTTCATAATTCAAGTTGTAAATCTTGCTATACTCCCTAGAAATGAGCAGGGCGAAAGCAGATTTAAGACAGATTTTTAGTTATATATGGGAGATTGGTCAGGGTTAATGAACACATGAAGGGAACTCCTTGCAAACAGGTTGTGTTGTTTTGTTTTGTTTTGTTTTGTTTTGTTTTGTGGAAAACCAAAGCCCAGAACTAAATGAATTTTATTTTTAGATTTTTTCCCCTCTTATTATGATTGTTATTAATACTTCAGAATATGTGTTTTATGTTTTATTTGCCCCATGGCTTTATTTTGCCTTTTGTTATATTGTGTCAAATAACTAGGGTAAGTGTTCCCAAACAAGGAATAGCTAGCTAATAGATTTATTAATTAGCCTTGTGTATAGTTCTTTTGTACTTTTTGTAAAGGAAACTATGTATTAACTGCAGCAACAGTTTGTGCTTCCCTGAGAAATGTCATTTCATGAGAAGATTGATGTTCAATTTGCATATACTTGCAGAGTTCAAGCCAGCCATGAGGCATAATAACGCTAAAAAGACTTCAATTTTAGTGATAACAGAATCTATCATATGTATAGAGCTTTGGAACTCATCCAAAATACTTTCAAGTGCACTTTTGTTTAATATTCAAATATAAACATGTTACTGACTAAACCTTCATTTTTTTTTACAAAATTATCCTGTTTTATGTATTTTGGATGTACCTTTGAATATAATATTTGTAATTTATTTATTTTTGTTGTGTTTTCTTCAGTTTTCTATTGGTAATGGAAATAAACTGAGCAGTAATTGGAAGATTTATCTTGCTCTCCACTAGCATTTAAGAGCCATGTAACACACACAAACATTTCTGAACCCTAATATTAAAACAGAAATAATAATCCATGTGCCCACTTTAGAGGATTATAGTATGAATAATATGGTATTATGTATGTCAAAGTGTTCATTTATTCATTAAGACTAAATATGTATTAAGCATTTTACAAGGTATTGGAGTAAAACTGAATGCATTGGGAAGAATCATAAGAGAAAAAAGAATCATTTAAATATGATATGCGGAAAGTTTCTTTAGGCCGTAAATGATTGTCATTTATTGAGCTTTTACTGTTGCCAGGCAGGGTAATACATGCTTTATATTTATTATTTCGTGTAAGTTTTTTGCCACTGTTGCAATGTCACTCTTACTATCATTTTACAGATGAGGAAAGGGGCTCAGAGAATCATGGATTTCTTTAAGTGTCTTTTGAGCACCTATTATTTGCCACTCTACATTGTAAGCCCAACAGACATGTTGTCCTGCCCTCATGGAGCTTAAATCCTAGAGGGGGGAACAGACTCAAATCAACTAATCACACAGATAAATATACAATTCACAACCTGTTATAAGTGCTATGATAGATCCATTGTGGTACAGGAGACTAAAGTGGAACTTGCCTTGAGTGGGAGATGGGGCACCTGCCTTGGGGAGTGAGTGATCCTTGAGTTGAAATCTGAAGGATGAGTAGGAGTTCGCAGTGCAAGTGGGGGTTGGAAGGTGGGCAGGTAGAGAGCATTCCTTTGGAGAAATAGGCAAGGAGAAGGTGGAGTGACAGAGGAATCTGCTGCCTAACCAGTGAGGATTGACATCCACTGTTTTTACTCAAGTAAGAAGAAATGGACAGAAGTTTCAAAATAATCTCAGAAAAGCACATGCCGTACAAAAAGATCAGAGATGTGGGATTCTGAGAGAATGTTCACTGAGATGGGGAGAAAAGAGGAATGGGTAGGTTATTAGGAACCAGTAAGAATAGTCTAGAAAAAAGACTAATTATGGTAGTAACAGTGAGAGTGGAAGACAGGAAAGGCAGGGATAAATCATTTTTGAAGGAAGAATAATGCCAGTGAAAACGCTGGCCCATGACTGCCTGGCTGTGAGTGGGATTGTAACTCAAGACTCCTAGTTAGTGGGATGGAGAGCTCACACAGACCCGGGTCTGATTCCTGGATCTGCGACTTCGCTAGTTGGGTGACTTTAGGTAAGGTAGTGAATGTCTCTACCGCAGTTTCTTCACTGGTGAAATGAAGGTAATAATTAATAGTAACAACTTAATGCTATTTTCTGAGGATTAAGAGGGCCAATATTTGTAAATTACCTAGTACAATGTCTGGAAAACAGCAAATATTCAATAAATCTAGCTATTATTAATTATAACAGGTTAATAGTTGGCTGTTGTAAATAAATTTAAAAATCTTGGTTTGGTAGAGGAAAGCACAGAGGAATAAAGAGGGAGAGATGGTGTTTTTCAAACATGTTTAAGGGCCTCCTTCTTGTTCTTAGGGTCTCTCCTCTAAATGTACTCGCCACAAACCCCAGACTCTCAAGTCCTTGAGCAACAGGGACACTGCCGTTTATTTCCTGCCGCTTAAGGCAGTGCCTGGCCCCAAAGTGATGGTTTTTGCATAGTGATGATATTTGAAGCTGTAGGAGGGCATGAAATTGCCAAATTAAGGAATGAAGAGCCTGGCTGTGGGAAACACCTGTATTTATTTACAGTGGAGAGAAAGTGAACAGTTGCTGCCAGAAAAACTAGGATAGTCAGTCTCTACTGCCCAGGAATGAAGGAGAGTTGTATCAAAGTCTGGGACAAGGAGACTAGAAGAAAGGACCAGATGTGGTGAGAACGTTGCCTCTCTGACAGAGCAGTTTCAGGAGTGCATGGGGCAGGATCAAGATTGCAAAATTAAAATGTAGGTGGTGGTGAGGAAGTGGAAGCATTGGTTTCTGGGTGCATGGATTTCTCCTTCAAGAAATCCATGGTAAAGGTAAGCAGAAGAAATAATTACTTTCAATAAGTTGCAGGCTTAAGAAAATGTGTTGTTATTGTGATTATTGTTGGGGAGTTGAGGAAATGCTGACCATGTGAGAATTGAGTAAAGAGTTACAGGGCACCCTTGATGGGGCAGGGTCCTGGAGGTCTGCCTCACCCAGACCTGAATATTAATCCCTGCATATATGGGTAGGGACACTCTGACTGAACCGTCTCTTCTTTTCTTCATCTCTGCATTTTCAAAGCTTATGGTTTGGATAATGTAACACATACAGCTTGGCCTTGTTCAGGGTGCCCAGAAGAGAGTTAGAGGCATTCAGGCATTTGTTGAATGAAGGAAGAAGTGAGTGTGCTCACAAGAATGAAAGCTTATTCATTTCTGCTCTTCCCGATCTCCTTGTAACACATGTACATTTTTGAGGCTTAACTGGCTTTGATAGTTTTATGATAATTTATGTTTTTTAAGTGTGGGTGAGTTGGCAAGTGATCGCATTGGTTCTGTTTTGTTGTGAATAAATAGTATGTCAAAGTTTTATGCCGTTTCAAAAATGTTATTTAGAATAAAACTTCCTTTGAAGCCGCAATAGTCTCTTACTCAAAATATTTATTTAGAACATATTGTTTAAATATATGTAATTCCCTTAAGGGACAATTGTAGTCTATATAAATCTGAATTTGGAACAAATAGACCTTCTGGAATTCACAGAAATACAAAATGGATATTCCAGTACTTAAGTGTTTATATACAAAAGGAGTTGAGGTGTTCCAATGTTTGTATATTTAGGTACAAAAAGAGTAGAATTTATAAAAGGGATGATCTGAAAAGCTTAACTCCCAAATGTACCAGATGTATAAAGTTATTTAGGAAGACAAAATATTTGAATCATAAACTAGTTCAGAGTAAGTGAATGAATGATTCAACCAATTGAAAAATAAATATATGTAAAAATAAATTCACACTCTTAACTTGCTCTGATCTTGAATATAACTATAATTAAAGTTGATGGAAGTATTCTTTAAACACAACACAAAATTAGGATATTTTTGTAAAATAATTAAATATTATCAAATTAGTGATTTAAGTATTTATGTATTTGATGCTGGAGTTTTATATTTAGCTGTCCTTGAAAGATCATCTTTTTTATTGGCCCTCCTTTGATTTTTTTAAAGCAGAGGGTATTTTTCAAGCATTTATGAAATCTTCCATTATTGTACTTTAAATTATATAAATGTTTTAATGTCAACATAGCTCCCATATATCTGCATTTGTAATTAGTGTGTCAAGTGCCTTGTTTTAAGTGGAAACACTGTCTTCTGAACTCTTTGTTTTGGTCACAGTACAATCAAGTTGTGAGTTCATTAACTAATGTACATGTTATTTAAAGAAACTGTTTCTAAACTGGGATGTTCTAATATGTTTCTTGGTCAATAAACTATTGAAATTGAAATAAGAATTTTTGGGAGAAATAGTTCTCCTTATAACCAACCTGCAAATTCCTTTAATCACCATACATACAGCAAACTTTCACAAGCTAGCTAATGTGCAGTTGGACTGTTGACATTGGAAGAGAGACCCTGAAATGTCAGGCATATTATAAAATTGAATACTTCCCTAGAAGAAAACAGAAGAGCAAATTGTGGATAAGGGTGAAATGTGAATGGAGTCTATAGTGAGGACTCTAACATCTGATACCAAATAGGGATCCAAAGATTTGATGTTAATTAATGAAAGAGAAATACTTTACACTTGTCTGATCCAGAGCACAGGGAACAGTAAAAGCCCATTCAATTTTATTCTCTGTAAAGAATAAGAACTTGTCCCAACCATGTTAACAATATCCAAAATAATGCCTGTTACAAATGAGACCGTTTATATAAAAAATCCAAATGGTTCCAGAAATACGAGCATCAGGAGCTGTGTGAGTGCATCTTTTAGGCACAGAGCTGCAGTTTCAGGTATTCCCATGCCCACCACCCCAAAATCAGCAATCATTGATTGCATCTAAATCTGCAGAGAGAGATTTTCCTGGCAGTTCAGGTAGTTACAGTAGATTGTTAATCTGTGAATGATCACACTAAATCCTTTCTGTCTTCAGAATTTCCATGCAAATTAGAATTAAATGTATGAGATAAATTTATTGACTTTATCTCATATATTTAAGGAGCATAGGTCAGCTTTAGCACAGCTCTTAAATATAGGTTTTTATTCATAAAAACTTATACTCCACTTAGGCTAATTTTCTGTGGATTCACTTTATAAAATAAACTGGTGAGATGGTTTTTAAAAGTACTTGGAAGGAAATGAGAGATTTTTTATTTTTTCCATTTTCTATGATACAGTTGTAGTGTTCCATATATAGTATGTTCACGTAAAGGGCTTTTCCTGTTCTATATCTGATCTAAGTTAAAATTTAAACAAAATTTAAACTTTCTTATATCACCATTAAAATAAAAAGAGGATTGTTTTGTATTTTTCAAAACAAGAATGAAAATAGAATTAATAAATCAAAGAAAAAAATTCCCAAGGAATTCAGATGTGATAAATAATAATAAAATATGTTAGATCTTATTGGGCCAACAAGAGCATCTTTTAAAATATATCTGAAAGATTACCAAAGAATTTAATTGAAATTCAGCAAAAGAAAGTAATATTCTAATAATAATATTTGCCATGTCTTGCAAACATTTCACTTGAATATTAATGTGTTAGAATGTATTTTTTGCATTAATTGACAAGTGAATAAACTTAAATGGAAATACATATTAGCAGGATTTTTTTTTCCTCTTTTGCATCTCTGGTGTTATAAATCCAGTATCTTATAGAATATGTGATCCTTTATTCTTATTCTACTTGGTCTATGTTTCTAATTTAAAGGTTATTATGAATGACATAAAACATTATATTAGTGAATGAGCTTTTTTTTTTTGGTGAGAGATTTTTATGACATCAGAACTTATTTGTAAAGCTCTCCAGGCCCCTACCAACATGAAGCCTTTAAACGTGGAAGTGGGAATTATTTATTAAAACATTGAAGAAATAGAGTATCTTTGAACAGATGCTGATCTTTTTTTCTTCCTTTATCTTTCAGGCCATCCGCTGCACACTGGTAAACTGCACGTGTGAATGTTTTCAGCCGGGGAAGATTAACCTGAGGACTTGTGATCAGTGTAAACATGGCTGGGTGGCACACGGTGAGGAAAATCTGGGCTTTTCTTCCTGTTCTTGTTATGCTCATGTGAGAAAGAGAGAGAGAGAGAGAGTGTGTGTGTGTGTTTTTCTTAGAGCAGGCACTGGCCTGGAGAGGTCAGCTGTGTTCCAAGTGATAGTTAACATTCAGCCCATGGCTCTCAAACAACATATTCTCGGCTCTAAGAAGTAAGGCTAGGCAGGCCACTCTCTGCAGAAGGGTGGAATGTTTATGGGACAGTTGGGCCTTGGGGTTCTTACTGAGCATAGGAACAGCCAGCAAGCACCAGGCCTGATGGAAACTCAAACATACCACAGTTGGCCTTTCAGGCCCTGGACCTCAGAGGGAAGCTGGCAACCTCTCATTGCTGGAGAACTCCTTGGTGACTGTTCACCCTTGTCACGTGTATTAGGGGCTGAGTTTATCCTTCCAGATGTTAAACTTTGTATAGTCTAAGGTAGGCAAGAGAGTGAACAGGAACATTATTTGGCTGGTATCTGAAAAAATCTGTAAATACCCCCTTTCAGTGTGTGTTGGGATTGGAGGTGGTCAATGTTGGTAGAGTGTGAGCTCTGTGTAGGGGTGTGTTAGGGGTGGGGATGACCCAGAGCGAAGGATGTGAGCATTGAGGCTTTTTGCAAGGTGCACAGAGCTGTTCTGTCAATATGCCTTGACTGAGAATTCAGCATATTTTTGCGTATAGTTTACATTTACTGTGTTTAAGCAAAAGGAGACCTGGAAATAAGCAGATTTTTTTTCACCTCCTAGAATACAGAATTTAAAAAGATAGGTAATGTTTATAAAAGAAATCCTGGCTTGAGATTTTTTTGACAGCCTGGGGTATTGGCTCTTAAGTGGACATATTCTTCATTCCCAAGCAGTGCCAAACATCCAGTGGGTTGTATTTTTATAAATGTCATGTTATTCTAGCAAGATCTGAGGTAACAACACTGGGCCATGCCTTGAAATGCTTTTAATTTATCATGTACCTTGCTTGTTAGGGTGTGTGTGTTAGAGTTGCAGGGACATTCCAGCCGTGTTTCTGTGTGAGAGTGAGAGCGGCATGAGAGGAATATGTTGGAAGGAGTGTGTTCCCACCATGTAGCCACAATCCCGTAATCTTTCAGTGCCCTCGGGGATGGAACTCTTTCCTGCCTCATTAACAAGGCCAAAATCTGTTAACACTTCTCAGTCCAGTCTTGAACAACAGGTGAGCTGCTGTTCCTTTTGCAGTCAATATATTCCTTCTCTCTTCCTATATTAGCTTGCTATGACTGTGCTGCCATAACAAAATACCACAGGCTGGGTGGCTTAAACAACAGAAATTTATATCCTCACAGTTCTGGAGGCTAGAATTCCAAGATCAAGCTGTTGGCAGTGTTAGTTTCATCGTGAGGCTTCTATTCCCGGTTTGCAGGTGGCCCTCATGTGGTCTTCTCCTCTTTGGGCACATAACCCTGGTGCTTCCTTGTGCATCCAAATTTTCTCTTCTAAGGATACTAGCCAAATTAGATTAGGGCCCACCCTAAAGGGGGGGTCTCATTTTAACTCAATCACCCTTTTTAAAGCCCTTTCTCCAAATATAGTCACATTCTGAGATACTAGGGGTTATGGCTTCCACATATGAATTTCGGGGGAACACAATTCAGCCACAATTCAGCCCATAACACTTCCAAACATTCTTCTTTCCCTGAAGAAGTATTGGTTCTGCTAGGTAATATGTACAGTGCTCATGTCCCAGGCCCATCAAGAATCATGAGGTCACTGGTGGCAGTATGGGCAAAGACTGTTCTGAGGTCTAATCCTGGCCCTGCCACTTCCATGATATGTTATTCAATATCCCTGGACCTCAGTTTTCTTATCTGTAAAATAGGATTAATAATACCTACTTTACAGTCTTATTATAAAAACTAAAGATAAAATATATAAAGCCTTTAATAAATGATACATGTTAACAATATACTGGACAATAGATAAGCAGTAAAGAGGGGATCAGTCATTAAACAAAGGGCTTTTCATTTATTCACTCTGTCATTTTTTCCCAAAGCCATCTTGTATTACCATCATCTGCTATGGTAGCCTTGTGAGTATAGAAGTTGACTGTGTCACCAGAATTTGTTTTATCTATCCAGCTTACATGTGCATATTACATTAGTAGTGTAATGGGGGAAAAAAAGCAATATTTCTTCCTTCCTGAACAACGTAAATTATTCCTGGTCAATGATTATTTTGAAGACTTTCTGAAGAATGTGATTTTTCACCTAACTTGAATAAGATATTTCTGTTACACTAGACTGTGCTTTTCCTACTGTACCATTAAAAATTCTGTGTTACTGGGATAGTAATTTTGGGGTTTCTCAAATCTAAGCCAAATTAATTCTAATTCTTTCCCTCAAAATTATCACCTTGACCTCTTTTCTCCCCCACAACAGGGATGTATCTATGTACAACTCAAAATACATACACGCAGGTATGCAAATCCCTGTTCATTAGGGCAAGTATGACAGTGAGGGGTTGGCTTCTAGCCTTTGAGTTGGCAGTGGAATGAGAGCACCCACTCTTTTTGCCCCTAGCATTTCAATTAATTGCTCCATTCCCTCCCCTTGCACAGAAACCCTGAAATCATATCTCCAATTATTTCTGCTCAGAGGTGAAACACAGCAGCTTTCTGGCTGCCTTACACAGTACAGTGTCCTATGTGTGGGGTTAGGAGGAAGTTACTTCATTTTTCTAGTACAATTTTTCTCCAGAAGTGCATGGAGCAGCAATAATATTACCGGGATACATTTAATAGAATTGTTTCATGGTAGCACTGAATATACTCTGCCTGTTATTATGCTATTAAAACTTTAATATCTGCTGCTAAAAAATAACCAAATGTCAAAATCAGGTATTCTCTTTAAAATGAAGAATTTTTATGCTGGGAGCAGTGGCTCACGCCTGTAATCCCAGCACTTTGGGAGGCCCAGGTGGGAGGATCACTTGAGGCCAATAGTTTGAGACCAGCGTGGGCAACATAGCAAGACCCCATCTCTACCAAAAAAAAAAAAAAAAATTAGCCAGGCGTGGTGGCGTGCACCTGTAGTCATAGCTACTCCAGAGGCTTAGACTGGAAGATCACTTGAGCCCCTGGGAGTTCAAGGTTGCAATGAGTTGTGATCACACCACTGCACTCCAGCCCAGGCAACACAGCGAGACCCTGTCTCTTTTTTTTAAAAAAAATAAAATAAAAAAGAAATTTTTAGAAATTTGTTGGCCTCTTTTGAATAAACATCTTCCTATATCTCCTTTGTTAGTAGCATCTTCAATTTATTCCTAAGATGTTGGATTTCATGGGTCATTATTATCATGTATATGCGCAGACACACATACACGTGTCTATGTATATGTGTACACACACACACACACGCACATATATTCCATTGCCTTACAGATTGCTTCTCAAGCCTGCTTGAGTTGACATTAGCTGCTTTACAAAAATCTTGAGAAAGACATTTTAAAAATTTAAAGAGAGTGATTAATTCATTATATTATACTACAACACCTGGGTTTTGAAATTACTTAGTGGGGCATGTTACTATTCTCAAATTAGTTCCCTGAAATCTTTAGCACTAGTGAGTTAAGGGGTGGGGGGTGACCCAAAAGAGTTCTTTGAATACCAGTAGGTATTTCCCACTGAATTAATAAAGGATTTCCTACCTCTCCCCCCTGTTGAAGAATTTCAGTGCTTTCACTGAGATTTGATTTCACTTTGATGACAGAAAGCAGAGCTTATTGAGTTTAACTTTATTTAAAACAAACTTTTTTTGGTGTGTGATGCCATACCTAGTCTATAATAACTTAGTTGGTAGACCAGAAGTAGCTCAGAATTTCTAATTTTGTTGTGTTTCTCTTCTAAATTCTAAGGACTCTAGCCTATTGCCACTTAATTCACTTGCCTGCTGTATTTCTTTTCTCATGTTTGCATTGTCTTCTCTGTGCTTTTCTTTCATTCACCTAAAATGATCTGAGTATATTGAAAAATAACAACAGAAATTTCCCACAAGTTCAATTCTCTTTTATTCAAAAGTGCCAAAATAAGATGATATTAGGATAAGAGCAGTAATGGCCTTCTTTGCTGGTGATGTAAATGTTTTTTTGTTCTTTTGTAGAAATTCAGTTTGCTGTGTTTAACTACCCCTATACTAGAGTAGTAATTTGGCCATTCACAGAATTGAAGCTTCAGCCAAAGATTTTACATAGTCTTAAAAATTATCCAGTATTATTCCCCAGCGTTGGGTGAGGGTGAGGGTGAGTCCTACCCATCATCCTCCCTTGAAGAATTTCTGCTTATAATGAGAGGTGTTACCAATAGCAGTTTTTGTTACCTTTGTGAAAAACTGGAGGCATGATGTAAAGGTTGAGAAGTTGCTATACTAAACCATTTTTATTGTTTAATATTTGCAAATTAATTTTAATATCCATCGTCCAGATGAAGACTTTATTTCTAAACTATTAAAATGAAGGTAAATAAAATATTAAAAATAACAAATAAATAAAGTAAACTGACCAGGCACGGTGGTTCATTAATCCAAGCACTTTGGGAGGCTGAGGCAGGAGGATTGCTTGAGGCCAGGAGTTCGAGACCAGGCTGGGCAACATAACCAGACCCTGTCTCTACAAAAAATACAAAAACTAGCCAGGTGTGGTGTTGCGCACTTGTAGGCTGATCTACTCTGGAGGCTGAAATGGGAGGATCACTTGAACCCCCCAGGAGTTCAAGGTTGCAATGAGTTGTGATTCGCCAATGCACTCCAGCCTGGGCAACAGAGTGTGAGACCCTGTCTCAAAGAAGGAAGGAAGGGAGGGAGGGAGAGAAGGCAGAAAGGAGGGAAGGGGAAGGAAAGAAAACTAAATTATAAATGGTTTTAGGAAATATTTAATGATCATGCAAGATAATTGGAAAAATTTTTTTCCATGATGGTCTATATTTGATTTGTGTATTTGATAAAAGAGGTGGGCAGATTTTACGAAGATAATTTATTTAAAATATTTTTTCCTTTACTATATCAGTAATTTTTACTTGTGATGAAGCCCATCTGTTAAAACTACCCCTTTTATTGACAAAACCCACAAAACAAATCAAAAACCCAATTCCACTGTTTTGAGATATGTCAGGTGAGCATTTGGAAAGAATATGAGATTTGATGAATAAAAAATATATTACATAGCTTAATGAACCCCACAGCAGTTTTTCTCAGTGCAAATTATTTTCTTTAAAGAATACTTCGACTTTAAATGAAAAGGATGTGCCATTCCAGCAAGCTGTGTGAATGCTAGAATTTTCATTCACTTCCAAGAGATCTGAATTAACACAAGTGTTATTTTCTTTGAATGAGGTCTGCCTGCAAGAATGCTTGTTACACTGGAATTCTTGATACCTCTTCTTTATTATGTTCTATAAGTGTGATTTCCTTTTACTACTTGACATTTATTCAAGGAAAAGATAGTTTTACATTATTACTTTAATTATTTGCTAATCAAGTCAGTTTTTTCCCTGTCCATATTTCATCCAAACTCTTCAGATTTTTTAAATGTAAAATGAGCAGACTTGGCCTATATCATCTGGATCATCAATCAGTAGATATTTATTAAACATATATCATACATAAAGAATTGTGCCAGGTATCCTTCAGTTCTTCACAGCAGGAAATGGTGAGGAGCATAAAGTTAATTTAGTGTCGTATACCAACCAGCTTTATGGTTTAGTGTACTGTAAGACTTAATATTCATATAATCCACTAATTTCAAACCTTTTTTTTGTAATCCATTGGAAGTAATTTTTTTCCTTTTTTTCTTAGCATTGTTGAATTTGAATTTTCAGCTTTTATTTGATATGATAAAACATGTTGTGGATGACCAGGGGTCTTCATAGAGACCTACATCCAAATTGAAAATATAGAATATCCCATTAAATTTAAATTTCATATAAACAGTGGATGATTTTTAATGCAAATTTAGCTGAGTGTTCTATATTTTTATTTGCGAAATCTGGCAAGCCCACACCTAAAAGAAAATCCTTGTCAGACTCAGTTTGCATAGGTAAGTCCTAAATCAGGGCTGTTGGTCATGAGCATCCTGTAATCAAAAAGCTTTTGATTATATCAGTCCTATATTTGGAATCATGAGATCTTAGTATTTTGTTTACAAAGTCCTCAAATTTGTTAGAGGCATGGTACTTTATAAGGACTTAAGCAGGGCTGATTAAAACCAGTAATTTTTCATTTCATCACATGTCTTTATTATTTGTCCCAGTCTGTGTTCTGCTTATAAATTGTCTAAATATCTGTGAAAGTAGTTTGTCCCCAACTGGCAACTCTCCCTGACTCAAGTCCAGAAACCAGCATCACTAAAGTAGCACAGTAGTAACCTTTCCTTCCCCATCTTCTTTTCTTCCCTAGTCTTCTTCCCTTTCCACCCCAGATAGAAAGTCCTCAATCATAACCAATAAAGCATTACATTTCTGTGACATCATGCTCATTCTCAGTGACTCAGCAATAATATCTATATGATAATTTGTAAATTTGTCAAGATAAAGAAAAGAGAATGAAGAAAACTAAGTTTCCTCTGACTAAGGAAGATAATGTTCCCAGATATTAACCTGCAGCAAAGCTCTGGCCTGGAGATTGTCCCAGCAAGAATGAATTTTGCTTTGGGAGAAAATTTTTCCAGGGGGGTATTTAGGATTTGGTGAACAGTATAACACAGGTACTAATTTGAGTCCTCAGCATAGGGAAGTAAATGCCGGCTTAGCAGTGGCAAAGTGAGAACTTGATCCTTTGGGAAGATGCTTCTAGGGCTTTGGCCAGAAACACAAAGATAGAAACACTACAGTCCTCTTCCCTTGGTGCACTGGTTTGGAAAAAGTGAGGACTAATGCAGTATCTGCTTTGAGCATTTCTCTACTTATTTTCATTGTAGAGGAGCAAAAACAAGGCCATTTTCTTGCCTGGCACAGGAGGCTTTTTTTTTTTTTGCTTGACCTGAAGGCACAGTGCCCTCTTTTACTTCTCTCCTTCACTCCCTGATCACTGCTGATAAGCTCTAAAGGGAGGACATCCTCACAAATGCAAAGGTTTGGTGCTTGATTAATGGCATTAGCTATTTTCTTATTGTGTCCCTGAGCTGCTTATTTTGATTTGTTTCTCTGCCTGCCCACCTTTGGGATAGTGCTTTGATCTCCCTAAATTTTTTTTAAACACAGCACAAACAGTGCCTCCCCTTCAAAATCCTGGGCTCTTTGCCTAGTAACGCCCCAGATTTTTGTTTTTTTTTCCTAGCTCTATTTCATTAGATGGAACATAAGGTAAAGTCTGTCATGACCTGGCCTCTAAAGTATAACCAGTGCTGGTCCACTGGTAAGGAGTTTCTTGGGAGCATCTTGAGATTGAAACACACAGAGCTCTATCTCCAGGGTATGAAAAAACTTCAGGTAAATGAAAGGGTGGCAACACACAAAATAAGTGAGTGCAGCTCTGCAATGAGACTGTGGAGGTTCACATCGTGGCTCTACCACCTACTGTCGGTAGAACCTTGGCCAAGTTATGCAGTCTCTCTGTTTTCTCATCTGTGAAATGTGAATTATGATAGCTCCTAGCTCACAGGGTTCTTTGCAGATGAAATGAGATAATCCAGATGCCTTGCACGTAGTAAACACTTAATAAGTGTTAGTTGTTATTATTAAACTCTTATAAAAGTAAAACTTCAATTTTGAGGACATGATAGACATGTTTTAGCAAAATTTAGTGGTTAAAAGGTGGGTGTTGCCAGGCCAGTGGTCAGATCCCTTCTCTTCCTCTTGTTAATAATGCCTTCTCTAAGCGCCGGTTCTTTTATCTGTAAATTCAGATAATAATAGGAATGCACCTAAATATCACAGAGTGGTTTGAGGGAGGATTAAATGAGATGGAGTTGGTCCAGTATTCTGGCACAACAATTTCAGCTGCTGATATTATTAAATCAATAAAACAATGTTAAACATCAATGTTAACGATAATATCTAGTGTCTCACTTAAGGTGCAAATGTGGAAGTGATGGCATGAATGTCTTTCTCCTTCTGGGGAAGGTTTTCTTCAGTACACAGCAGCAGCGTTCAGGTCACTAGTTCTTTTGGCTTTGGGACCGAGCATTTCCCAGGTGAAATCGTTTCCCCCCAGCAAATAGTTCCATACCTTCCATTTCCCCAACAATATCAGTTGAGCCCTTATTTGAACAGAAGTAAGGAATACTTTACACCAAAAGTCATATTTTGAGAAGTACAGACCAGTTAAAATGAATTACAGGAATACTTACCTGTTAAAAAATCCAAAAGCCCGAAGTAGGTGAATTTTAGATAGGATTAAGGCTACCTGTTTCTGCAGCTATCTTTTTGCATGTGAAGTGCTTTGATGGGCTCACCACTTTATCATTTTATTGCATTTTATTACATCATAAATTTTTATATCTTGCTAACGATCCTACAGGAAGCTTAATTGTTTATAGGAACATCTTAATTAACTGGAGTTCACCAGGTTAAGCAGAACACAAATTGAAGGGGTTATAAATGAAACACACTCAACTCCTCTCCTTTTACTGAGGATAAACTAGGATTTGGCTGGGTCATAAGGACCCGATATGCCTCAGCAATATCATTTTGATACTTTCAACCACTCTTCCTATTGTGTCATAAATGGTGACTTCTTCCAACCTTCCCCCACCCCTTTATTAAAGTGTGCAATTACTGGATGAGGTAAGTGTGGTGTTTCAGACAGAACTCAGACTTGTATTCCGGGAGCCCTAAAATGTTGTTTATGCATTCCTATTTCTTACTAGGTTTTGCCTTTGCCTTTATAGATGTTTGTAACTCTTCAAAAGAGCTTCTTGAATTAATCTGTTATTAGTTAGTGAGCATATAGCATATAGTGTATAGAAAATACTTAAAGAAGTTATTATCACAATTGGATAGACTTGTAAGCACTATCTGTTAAGGGGCCCAGTAGTGAGGTTCCTGTCTTCTTTAAGCTGCTTCCTGGTACCCGGGAAGCGCTCCACTTTGACCTCCTAGTCTTCCCAGCCTACTATATGGTCAAGTAACACAGTTAATGTAAGTGCAACTCCATTTAATTGAAAGGACAGTCTTGTTGGGCCTTAGATTCAACTGGTTGAGGAATGTAAAGGGAACTCTAGACCTGACTGTCCAATAAAGAAGCCACTATTATGGCTTTTGACCACTTGAAATGTGGCTATTCCAAATTGAGATGTGGTGTAAGTATAAAGTACATACCAGATTTTGGAGATGTCATCTTTTAAAAGAAAAAAGAATGTAAAATAGTCTTTAAGAATGGTTTTTATATTGTTTACACATACTGATAATATTTTTGGTGTATTGTGTCAAATAAGATATCTTTTTAAAATTTATGTCACTATTTTTACTTTTTAAATTGAAACTAGAAAAGTTAAAATTACATATGCGGCTTGAATTATATTTCTGTTAGACGTGGCTATTGTAGGCTCTAGGTATGAGATGATATATTTGGATAACTCGAGCTTAGGTTAAAGTGGTTTGGTGGCAGAGTAGTTAGAATTGGTGTGAGAATCCTGACAACCAAAATCCAGGGTCTTGTCCCTTCACTTACCACTGTAAACTCTTTCCTAGTCCTTTGTACTTCACACTTGCTGCACTATTGATACTGTACAGTCTTTCCTATGCCCTGTTCATCAAGGAAGAGAGATTCCCACCCTCCATCCCCACGCCCCCACCCCTGGAACAATTAACTGCTCCCTTCTTTATTCTCTCAGCACACTTTGCTGAGACCAGAAGGGCAGTTTGTGTGTAATACTGATTCTTCCACTGGCTTGGGAAGCTTAGAAGGGGCACTTTATCTTCGTGCGCTGGTCTCTAATGCAGCATCTCCCATATGGTGCATGGAGCAAAGGTTTATGAAAACTCTCAATTTATCTAAAAGTCTCAGATTCCTGATTGCTAGTTTCTTTTCCAGCAGCCTCTTCCCATTTTAAGGTGTAAGCACAACCTGCAAACACCTTGTCTTTAGTTCCATTTGTGCATGTCTCTTTTCTAGTCCTCGTTCTATTTTTGCCTTGCTGCTTCCCTCTGTGTCTTCAGACAAAAAAATAAGTGAAAAGTAGGGAGGTTTTAGTAGCCCAACTAATCAGGAAGTAAATTTTAGAGAAGTTAAATTTGTTCGTTCATTAACAGATACTGGCATTTTTGTTTTATTCAGAAGATATGGTCTTGAGTGAAATACCTTCCACTTTTATTGGGCAGTTTTTCCGTATTGCTTTGCCTGCAAAAATCTGAGGATAAGACATGCCTCCCTCCCCCTTTTGGCTGATCATGTTTTCCACTATCAGTAAAAATTAAAAAACAAATCAACCTCTAACATAAAAGAAAACACCTGTTTGGCTTGGAGAACTTGGCTAGGAAGGTCTTTTTTCTGACATGCCAAAAGCGACCATCATAGGGCCCTTAAAAAAAAAAAAAAGTCATTTTTTTTTTCTTTATTTCATGTGAGCATTGGCAGAAACTCTGACAAGCAGTTCTTCATATTTTATTATGTTCTTGTCTGCAGAATCTCTGTCAGGCAAAAACCTTGTCAGCGGAAAACCTGTCGTAGGATCAGAGGAGACAAAAACAGGTGTCACACAGGCAGTCAAAACTGAAGGAAAAAAAGATTAGGCTAAAGAGAGAGAGGCAGACAATTACATTAATGCCATTGCTTTTATCTTATAGATGTGTGTTATTATCTCGGGGTGCTGAGTGCGCAATTGCCTCAAAGAAAAGTAGACAGGAGACAAGGGGAAACTTGATAGTTATTAACTGAAGAGGCAGTGTGTCAAAGCTGGATGGGGTTCAAAGTTTTGCAAAGGAAAAAAACTGCAGACAGCAAGCAATGGCTGTGTGGTTCTGCTTTCGGCTACATAAACCTAGTAGCAATCTAACATTTTCTACTTGGAAATAGATCATAGAGAGAAAAATTAATGAAAGATTTCATTTGGAGGTTTTGGGGTAACATTTATCCTATATACATGAGACTGAATCATATAACCTTTTCTCTCTTATAAAATCTTGCTACAATGTGAGACATGGTGAGGCATGAAGACAGGCATTTGTCAGTCCAGCTTTGTTGTTTGGATATGTTTAAAAGACCTATTATCAACACACTTTTAATTAAAAAAAAAGCTATTAAGAAGCCCTTTTACTAAGTGTGAACATCTGTACGTGCAAGCTGTAAATTAGGAGATCACATATGTGTGCCTCAGTCAGAGACTAAATGAATTTGGCAAGTGTTTTCTATTACTGGATTTTAAATACAGTGAGCTATCTAAAGGAAAAATTGCTACATTTTACAGTTTGTATTGATTTTTTTTTATTGTGCCTGCTGGTACTGATTAATAGAACTTTTCTAATTAGAAATTAGCATTATAATCATGATCAAATGAGTAACGAGAATTCAAAGCAGTAACCAATTTCTACCCTCTGTTTCTTTGTTCATATTATTTCACGAGCTTACTTCTTTTCTGAAAGTTTGGACTCTATTTAGTATGTGTGGTGGTATAAAATAGTTTCATTTTGACAATGGCCTAAACCCTGAAAGATTTTTAGCCTTGTTGTAACACATACATGTCAAACAGCTGACTAATAGAGAATGAGATGGTAACTTTTAGGTTTCCCCATCTAGTTAATCATATGTTGATCGTATTAGTAGAAAAATCAGATATTGCTCTAGTTCTTAATATTTTCTGCTCATGCATTTAAAATTTTGTTAGTTTAGACTTTTCCTAAGCCCTAAGACTACCTTCTTAACCCCTTTTTTATGAGCAAATCTTTATATAGGGTCTTTTATCCCACCAGTTACTAATACAAAGTAGTTTGATACTTGATATATGCATTAAACAAATCCAGCAATCCAGAAGAAAACGCACATCAATGTCAAAAGTGTGTGTGATACCCCAGAGTTTTAAGGGATTACAGTGGGGGAAAAAAAGATTGATTATAGATTTAGAATGAGATTTTAGGCTGAATTACCAGGGAAAGAAGGAAAAAATACTGGTGACACAAAGGTGACGTTCATTAAAGTAAAAAAAAGAACGAGTATAATAATTTCTTTCTTTTAGGTATTTCCTACCAGATGCTGGCTTTTTATATCACTACTCTTTCTCAATTTTGAAAGACTTACTCACTACGTGTGATAGAGTTTAAAGCATATGTTTTATCAAATAAAATTCCTTGCCTTTACAGTGTTTCCTTAGTGAAATTCTTATATAGATATTATGCTGCTTCAAGAAAATTAAATCTTTAAAGCTAATAATTTGAGGGTAGGATGATTATTCTCTTACAGAAGAATTCATTTTTTGTTTAATACAAGGATGTACACAGTTCATTCAAGTAGCAAATTTCAGTAGTTTCTTTTAAAATGGGATACGTTTTATAGTCAGCCTACTGTACATTTAATTCATTGATAGATAAATTGAATAAAGCAGGATTTGTTTAGCCAACTCTCAGCTAGCCTTGGAGACTGAAGATTGGATAGGAAGGCAACAGTAATAATAATAATTCCCAAACCTGGTTTCAGCAAGTAGACTCAATGACCAAATCTCTTCCTAGATCTCCTGTAAAGTTTGCAGATTAAATTTTCTCTTTTCCCATTACCACCTTCTGGTGGAGTTACTGCAGATGAGCAAAGACGTGCCCCCAAAAGTGGGCCATGTAAGAAAAAGCAAGGAGGAGGATAAGTAAAACCAAGGACCTGTTTAATCTACTAGTCAGGAAAGTGAGTTTCTGAACAACCAAGGGTTGACAGTCTACTTTTATGTGTGCCTCAGTCAGACTTTAATGATTTCCAACGTATATTTTGAAGACTTTATTATGCATAAGGCCACAGGGGAGAAATGACAATCAGTTTGAAATACTGGAGCTCAAATTCTACCCTGGACTAATTGTGGGTGTTTTATATATGTGTGTATTCAGGCACCCTGAAAGCTACATGTCAACTGGAGTTGATGAAAATCCATAGGACAGTGGGGCTTATTGGAATGACTTTTTTCCCTCTCCTCTCCCTACGGTTTAGAATCACATTCATAATAGACCATGAGACTATGTACTATCTCTCATGTATTAAGGGATAAGAAAAAAAGATCAAGGGCCACTCACATCAGGTATATAAGGTATAGTAATGTAGTAAGAACACAGAGACACTATTTGTTCAAGAAAAAAAATAAACCCTTCACACAGAAGGGCTGACAGTTTTTATCACCAGGCTTGGGGGCCAACTCTTTCAGCTACATATTATTCTTTGTCTTATTTTGTTAAAAAAAAATTTCTAGAAGCAAGCCTTCTTTCTCCTTGGTATTGGTATTAAATATCCTAATTAATTCAACCTTGACAGTTATGCTGTAAAGTTGTGACTTAAATGGAACATGAGTTATTTTGTACTTAATTTGCTCTCAATTACATAGTTCTTTCCCCCAAAAGTAGTGAATAAAATGTACAGATCTAAATATTACTTCAAGTCATAAGAAATTTTCCTCTAATTACAATTGCTACCTGCCTCCATGATCTCCTTATTCACTAAAAAGTTTTTAATATGTCATCATTGCCTTTTATTAATGTTCTCCCCAAGTGTTAAGGCTTTTATTAGGATCAGGCTTACAATCTATGGATGGGTTAAGCCTTTGCCTTGAGCCCTGATGCTCTTGCCTACTAAGAGAGCTGAGTCTTATAATGGGAAAGGATTGATGTTATAATGATTCCAAAGGGCCGCTTTATGATGAAATTCTAAATACGCAAAATCCCATTAAACCTGTAGAAGTTCATGGGCTAGGTACATTGAAATGACATATCATTATGTTGGGTATAGTGTGCTTATTATAAAGTGAGGTATAATTGGGGATTATTGGTCTTATTAGCAAGAATGAAGAGCCACCAGCCCTCATAAATTCAAAGCTTATGGCCTGGGCATTTGAGGTGGGAGTGATAACAATATTCTGTTTATAAGTAATCAAAACTTAAAAATCTGACCACAGAAATTGCTCTAATAAAATTTTGTCACTAACAAACTTTATTTTAGAACTCTTAAAGTAATCATGGAAAGAATTCCATAAAAACAATCCCTAAAGACGTATGTTAAATGTTAATCTATTGGAAATTAAAATAGTATTCTAGGATCCAGAGCTCCTAAAAGCTGATCACTTGATGCTTATAATTTGGAATCCTAAAGGGAGTTGAGGCAAGAGACATGGAGTTCTTGAAACAATTAGCCTTGCAATTTAAGGCTCACTTGGCTTTCTCCCAAAATGAAAGAATAAGGCTTCTTTAATGTTTTTTTTTTAACTTGTAAAATTGCTTCAAATTAGCATTTAAAAAATTTAAAATATCCAGGGCAGGACTGGAAATTAATGAAATAACAGGTTTCTTTATAGACCCTTTTCATACAGATTTTTAATTGTTTTATTCTGCAAAGTAGGTGGTTTTAAAAAATCATTCCATTTCACATACTTCTTGTTTTATTGAATGGCTGTTAGCTTCACACTGCCATGTCTGAGCAGCTATTAGATGGAAGCCACTGGACATCAGGGCCTGAAATGAGCATATTCCTGTGGAAACCACCTAAGTCACTTGAATTTGACTTTTAAAGAAAGTTATGTTTTAAAAACGTTGTGGAAAACTAAGAAGTATAAACTATGACTGAGAGCCAATTTTCTAGGATCAGTGAAAAGCACTTTTATACTCTTACATTAAGAAAAAAAAGTATGTGAATATGTTCTTATTTCTGTGACCTTCATGGAAGATATTGGAAGTGCAGTCTGTAGAATTACAGGTTTACATTTGTTTTAATTTATTTGAAGGTTTGAGGAGCAATTCCTGTTATTTAAAATAGAAATAAAAGATAGTTATTCACTTTTCATTTGATAGATGCAAGTTCTTTTATAATCACCCCTCACCCATCCCCAGCACTATTTTATACATTTGAAAACTGAGTTTTATAAAGGATATTACTTTGTTCTTTAAGTTAGCAGTATAGTTAAAAATATATATTACTTTACATTTATTATCTATTTTGCATTACATTTTATACTCATTTTACATGTATAGTACATACATTAATGAACCACAAAAATTCCAGCTGTTATCCTTATGGGGATTCTGTCCTTCACAGACTTATGTGTCATTTTTGGGTCTTGGGGCTTAGCCACCACTTTACTATAAATCCTATCAAAGTGTTTATTGAAATTTTATCCGGGCCTCAATTTCTCCTTTGTCTTATAGCCATAAAATTCCCCCTGTTTCTACCATTTGAAAGAAATCCAGGGAAATTATGTTCTTTCAGTAACCTAATTCATAGTTTAAGGAGCTTGTATTATATGAATTTTTTTTTCATTTTCTAACTAGTATCCTCATCATGCAGTTAAGCCTTTGCTTTTTTCCAGATGAAATTCTGCATGCTAAAAAGACATTAATATATCTATTTTGGTTTTTTTTTTCCTTCCAGGATTTTTACAAAAAATCCTTTCTTTGTAGATGCTATTCTTATAGTCTTGCTGTATGACTGTTCTCTGGCCCCTCTCCACAGTCTATACTGTACCTTTTTTATAACTATGAGACCATAAATCTAGCACATTGATCACAAATCTAGTGATCTGTGCTATTATTGTGGATAATTTTCATATCTGTACATTATGATCCAATCTGTGCACCCTAATATTAAGATTGTTTTCTGTAACATTACTAGATTTCTATCTTGTTTTTCCCCTAAAAATCCATTGTAATTTCCCAAATAACACTTGAAATGGTAGAAAAGAGAATAAATTATGCAAAGTTTAGTCAGAATTCCTACCAGCTAGCAGCCCCCACCTTACGCCTTAAATTGCCATAATTACCCAACCCCCCATTATTCTCTGGAGGTGTGTAAAGAGCAAAGGAGAGGGTTAAGAAAGGGAGATGGGTAGAATTAAGACTTTGGTGACACAGTGGAATTATACATTGACCCTTTCAGTGCAAATAAAGTGACAGCCTTTTCCTATATTATGTACACTTAACTGTGTTCATCCAATCAACAATATGATTACTGGACATCCTTGAGTGATTATGCTTCAGATATGGTTGCTGCTTAAAATCAAGGTCTTGTGGTAAAATAGGCACATAAGTGACCCCAGTAAACGGGCAGCACATGGTTGGTACTTACAAGATTGGCACACATGCACACATCACTATTGAGACCATTTGCTCTTAGATGATGGGACCTCTCCAGGCTTCATGGAAAAAGAAAATAGAGTATAAATTAAAGTTGTAAAACTAAGGAACAGCATTGAAAGTAAAAATTCTGAAAAATGTAGCTCGGTAGATTGATTCCTATTTGTCTCTCCAACTTCATCTTGTGCTGTTTTCTCTTGTTCATGTCCTAGCCCAATTGGCTTTGCCTGAAATACCCCACTCCCATCCCCCCATTTAAATCATGTTCTTATGTCACATACACAGTTCGTAATTTTGTGTGTAAATGTGTATTTTTTAAAAGTCTGTTTTCCTCACTAGTCATTCATTTCAAGTGGGCCCGAGTCATGTCTGTTTTGATCTTCACTAAATCTCTAAAACTTAGCATAGGGTCAGGAAATACCCATTTAGTGATCAAATGTTAAAGTGCTAGGAATATTTGAAAGTCAGTGGGTCGCTCATTTTGGTTGGAACAGAGGGCTCCTGTCAGAGAGTTATTAGACTGGAAAGTTAATCAGTCTGTCTAAGGTCTTCTGACCCAGGTTAAGGATTTTATGTTTGGGAGGGAAGGGAGGGGGAGTAGTTACCTGTGAAGAGGCTGAGGGCACCACTGGACACTGTAGAGCAGAGAAGAGACATATTTTAAGCAATATTTTGAGAAGATGGCCTTGGTTTTATTTAGGATGTACTAGGCTAGTGAGAACAGAGAGAGACCAAACCAGTTAGGAGTCATTGCGGTAATGGAGTTATGAGGGTCTAAAAACCTGTTCTAAAGTGGTAGAAGTTAGACTAGAATGAAGGGATGGATCCAGGGAAAACTACAATGGAAGAATTTACAGGTACTAATGGGTGACTGATTACATAGGGGAGCAACAGGAAGTAGTTAGATAATCTTGAATGTTCTTGTACTAGATAGTGTTAAGTGAGAAAAACAACCCCAACAAGTAGAAAGTTGTATCTATAGTATGACCTAAACTATATAAAATTATGCATTGAAAAAAGTAGATGCAAATACATCAACATGTGGGCAATCATTGCCTTGGGTGGTAGGATTGTGGATTATTGTCTTTTTGTTTTCCTTTTTCTTGAATTTAGAACTTTTTAAAATGAGCATGTATGAGAAAATAACACAAAAAAGTCTGATTTTTTGATTGATTAAGCATTTTGGCTTAGTTTCCCAGTCCTACCTTTCGCAGCAATAAGGGTCAAGAATATGTTTGGAGTTGTGGGCATGAATCTTGGGCAGAACTAAATTTATAGGTCCAGAACTGTCTGCATAGTGTAGAAGTATTTGGATTCCTAGAGGCAGATTATCAAAGGAGAGCAGTTAGAGGGACAGCTTGTCTGGAAACCTGATTTTTCTCTGCATCTTAGTTGATTTTGCCTCTGAAGCCCCCAAACTAGAAAATCTCAATCATTTTGTAACCCTCCCTCATCTTCACTCCAAGCATTATTTTTCCCCCTGCTTCTTAGCTTCGTCTAGATTCTATACTTTCCTTCCCTTTCTCCTTGAATTAAGATTGTGGTCTTCAAGCCACTGGTTTATGCTTAAAAAGAATTTTGAAAACTTAAGAACTATCCTAACATTTTCATATGCTAAGTAACTTGCCAATATCCTGCAGCAAGTAGGTGGCAGAGTTGGGATTTGAACCCTTGAAGTCTGGCCCTAGAGACTCTGTCCTTAATCTGGAAGACAATAAGCACCTTTTTAAACACTGTAAACTTCAAATCATTGCTTTGTCATTATTTTTTAATCCTGAACTCTTGTTTCCAATCCTCTTCCCCAAAATAACATTATCATAAATATTCACTGGGAAGTCTTTTATCGTTCAACTTAACATGTATGTCTACAACAAAAATTAAGGAAATAAAATATCTATAAATAGAAATTTTATTTTTAAATTTCAGTCATCACAATGAGTAAAATCAAAGCAATATAGATATTACTGTTTTTCATAATTTGTTAAACATAAAATAGATTTTTGTTAGAAATGCATCTGTCAATGAAATGGGTGGGACTATAAATTTTTTCTTTCCAGATCATGTATCCATGGATGAATAGTACTTATTGTAAGAAAAAGAAAAGGTACACTATGAGTTCTCTTCCCGTTTTTCATTTTTACAGATCTAACCGTTGAGACTACCTGTTCACATGAATAGGTGAGACTAGGAGCTTTGTTATCACATTGTCATTCAGTTCATAGAAGTCATTTCAAATTATATGGCAATAATTACACAGTGCTTGATTAGTTTTGCTAAAAACAAAGAAATGGAAAGCACCCTCTTTGTTACCCGGATGTTGTTATAGTTATTCACTTTCTCAATTTATGGAAAAATGCACTAATAAGTCTTATTACTATTTATACATTTATCTGTTAGTTTTTAATTTAGAGACTACTTGTTTATTCCAGTCTACACAGAAAAGATTGAGAAAATAAAAATACTGTATTAGTTATTAATTCAAATAACTTTTGTAATATTTTGTTAACAAAATGCTTTGTCTTATTACTGCAGATTTATCTATCTTAATGGATGAAAATTTCCACCATGTAGCCTAAAGCCATGTAGGCAAAGCCAATGATCATGGTCAAAACTTACTTAATTTTTATTAGAAAAAGTTGAACCCTCATTTCAATTCAAATAAATGCATCAATATGCATTTTGATAAAAATTATAAAAACACATCAATAAGTTATGGAATGCGTCTTGTATGATAGATTACTAAAACAGTCCAGAATAAAAAATGGTGCTGATAAAATTAATTTATTCAGTTCATAATAGAAATGCTATTTCTAATTACTTAACTAGTAATGATGTACTGTAATGTACAACTTAAGTTATTTATGAAGTGAGTAGTTATGTTAGAAGTCATGGTATTATTTTGATAAATGTGGTTCCATGTGTGTATCACACAATCTAGTGTTGGACTTTAGGAACAAATTAGATAAGAGTCATATATAAAAATATTTATTTTGCCAGATCACATGTTAAAAGTGTATGTACTTAATAAAATAGGAAGTTATATACTGCTAACAAGTGCTTTGGCATTTGGATTATAATTTATTTTCGTTATTTTTATTAACAGATTGTAGGAAATATTCAAAATTTTATACAATGAAAATGATTAATGATAAATGAAATATTTTGATATTACTTGATTAAATAGGTTGTAACTTATTAAATGATAAACATAGTTTCTGAAAGAAATCATGTAAAATTTCTATCCATAGGTTTTATCAGGTGTATCTTGCAAATTTCATAAATCCAGAAAAATATTCAAACTAAATTTTTTTAAAAGAGTGAGAATCACTTACATTTGCTTAGTTGCTTTTCTTCCCAGGTGATGACAGCTCCTAGGGATGAATGAGTATTGAGAATAGTTGAAAAGAATTGCTTATCTTTGACTATGTGGGGAGTGGGGGTGCATTTTCATTATTGGACACTTTTGCTTTGCTCCCATAGGATACTTTCTAAAGAGCGATACATTATTAAAATAGAAATGTAATAGGTGAGTTCATTACCATCGCCCCATTTTACATTATGTCTGAATTCTGAACATTCCAACATAGGCCCAGATCCTATATCAGGTTCTAGCTACACTTTACTCATCTGTGTATAGTCAGGGAAAGAGGAGCCTTTATTAATCATGAAAGGAGGCTTTCCCAAAGCAATGCAAATTGTGAATTATTTTGGTACTCAGGAGAGTTTTAACACCCTAGGCAAATGCACCATATAAGATAAGCCAGGGTACCCCTTTATTTTGTAAAGAAGGAAGAGTACAGGTTTCAAAAGAGAAATGGGAATGTATAGTCTGCAGGTGTATGCAGGCCTGTTCTCAGGTAGATCAATTTTAAAGTAAATATGGAATTACAGGATCTGGAAATTGAGTCCCTATGTTGGCATACCTTGTGGAAGTCCTTTGCACACCCCAGGTTTAGGCATATCATATTTAGAAGTCCACTGAGTTAAGGCATCTCCCAGTGGAGTAATGCAAACATTTCCTATTGTCTTCACTTGGCTGTAAGACATCCTTGCCCCTAATTCTCTCTCTCTGGTTCTCTATGTGGCATGTGGGTGGGGGCATATGTGTCAGAATCACCTGTGGCAATTTTTCAAACTTAACATGATCTTTCTCCTTCTGGACACTTCTCCTTTAGGGGGTTGTGGCTCTGTGGCTGAGGTTTGTCCAGCACCTTCATCAGCCATGGTTCCTGCTGGACGTGTGTCCTGTCTCCCAGCTGACAACTGTTGCTTTAATTAAACTTCTGCACTGTTGTCAGAATTTTTTATCTAAAATTAAAAATAATTTTCATCTTATAAAATGTTCAATATTTTCTATATCCTATTAACAAGAAATAAAACTATAAGCTTTCCTTATAATTAAAGCTCCTTATTGTCTGCCCATCTGACCTTTTTGGACTTGTCTCCCACTATTTTGCTTCAAGGGTTACACATTCTTTGGATATTCACTTCTTTCATATACATCCATTAATTCATTGATTCTCAAAGTATGGTCCCTGGCCAGCAGCATCAGCATCTCATCTTTTGGAGACTTGTTAGAAATGCAGGTTTTTGGTCCCCACCCCAGACCCACTGAATCAGAGCTCTGGGGAGGTGGCCCAGCAATATATGTTTAACAGGTCCCCGAGGTGATTCTGGTGCACATTCTGTTTGAGAACCACTGCCTTAGTTCCATCTACCTACATCACTCTCCTCCTCTCTTGCCTGCTGACTTCCTGGTTACCTTATGAGACTGCGCCTTCCTGGCAGAGTTGCCCTCTCTTCTGTGTCCCATAGTACTTTATCAAATCTTTTTTATGGCATTTATATTGCCTGTATCTGTCTACCTTTGGAGATGGAGGCTACAACATAAATTACTCTTTGCCTCTGCATATAGCATCTCCCTCAATGATAAGTTACAATAGTAAGTGCTGGTGAATGAATATTTGCGTGAATGAAGGGGGAGAGCATTTTAGGAGTGGTGATCAATAAGGTCAGCTGCTATGGAGAGACCATAGAGAACAATGAAGCAAAAGTACTTTTGGATTTCACAGAAAGGCAGGTGTTGGTGACCTTTGAAATGCTTGCGTCAGCAGAGTGGTGGGCAAGAAGCCCAGATTGCTGGGAGTCAGGGACTTGCAGCACGATGAGGACTTGTAAGTTTTTTATTGACTATTCATCTGAATGTGTGGTGGAAACAGAATTTTCTTGCGTGAAATCACTAAGTGACCTTAGGCCAATTACCTAACCTCATTAAGCCTATGATCTCAGAATAGGCAATGATAGTATAATAATACTGTGTGTGTGTGTTTTAATTAAAGGGTCAAATGAGACAAAAGTGAACCCCTAAATGATGTCTGATATATAGGTGGTACTTAAATGGTCATTTTCTTTATGCTCATCCTCACCATTATTTGTCTTTATTAATGTCGTTGAAGGCATCCATCATCACCCTTTGTAAATTTGTATAAGATGTGAAATTGTTTGATATACCCTTCATTTCAGTCATTATAGAAATTGTGAGTTGCATTTGACCGAGAACTTACATACCTTTAGTTGAACCACTGACCACTACTTGAAATTACGTGGTATCCAGCTGGAGAAGTACCTCAAAAAGTAGTTGTATTAATGAGGGCTCTTTTAGTTTCAAGTTATAGAATGTCACTTGAAGTAGACATTGAAAGGAAGGGTGAAGAGAGATTGATTTTTAAAAAAATTTTGTTGGCTCATGTGACAGAAAACTCCCAGGATAGTACCAACATCAAGTACTGCCAAATCTTCTGGATCAGACAATGTTATCAGTACTTGGTCTTCTTCAGATCATCTTACAGTTCAACTTCTTTCTTCTCCATATGTTTCACGTTCTCAAGTATAATTACTAGCTGCAAATATTGAGTAAAGAGAAGAAATTCCCAGTAGTTCTAAGTATATTCCTGGATTCATTCTCACTATCCAGATTTGCCCATTCTTGTCACTTGCCCATTCTTGAACCACTTGCTGTGGTCAGGGGGCTGGCATATACTTGTTTTCCAGCCCTGCCTAAGGAATATTCAGTTCTCTGAGTGCAAGTAAGGAGTGGTTCCTCAAAGGGAAATCCGATTTCTGTTACCAGTATGAAGGGGAGTGGACACAAAGCAAGCAAAACAATTGATATCACCTTATTGTATAGAAAAGTGGTTTTCAAACAGTACTTCCAGTGTTCATTCCACTGAAATACCTAAACAGTTTGAAGGGAAGAGGAGAGTAACAAATGATTGGAAGTTCACTAATCCCTGCTTATTCTAGCGTCACCTATAGCAGCTTCACCCAACTTCTGGTTAAGATTTCATATGAAGATGGAATCTTAACAATACCATTGGTGTAGGACAATTTAGCAAATGGTTAAGCCCATAGAGTATTATCATAAGTGACATCTTTTCCCACTCTACCCTGATGAACAAGTTATTTCCCTACCTTTCCTCATCCCCATTAGCCTAACTCATATACCAAACCCTACAGGATCCAGACCTAAATCCTCTACAGTCAGACTTATGAAGATCATGGAATCAGGTAGAAGTTCAGTTCTCATCCTACAGATATTATGACACTTAAGAAAATCATCACTTACCCTTTGTTCCACCAAGGATGCCTCCCCAATAGTTGTCACAACTTCATGACTCAGTATGATCCGACAGTCATAGAGTAGAAAATTTGGATATATTCAAGAAATTTGACAGATTATAATCTTTGATGATACATTTATGCTGAAATTTGCAGTTGACATCTGGATGCTGGGCAGTTTAATATTTTCTAAGCCTTGATCTATGGCTTATCTCCTAGGTAATTGCTACCTAAACTATACTCTTAGGGCATTATCATTATCTACTATTGACTTTCTTTCGATATGTGGCCCCCATTTCCATCCTCCAAACAAAGCTGGGAGGTGACTGTGTAAATAAAGTTTTATTGGAACACAGACACGCCTATTAGTTTAAGTCTTATCTTTATATGGCTACTTTCCTGCTGTAGGAGCAGAGGTGAGTAGGTATGAAAGAGAACATATGGCCCTCAAACCTACAATATTTATTATCTAGCCCTTGTAGAATAAGTTGTTGACCCTTGCTGTATATTTATGTGCTTTATAACAGTATTCCTACTTCTTGACATATGGTATACTTAAGAAGAAGAATCTGTTCATGTCCTTATTATATTCTCATTCTCTGGTGTTCCAAAAAGCATATCTAGGGGACTATTTTTGGCTTACCTGTTCTACCTGTACTCTTTCAATTCTGTGAGCAACTTTGCTCTTTTTTCTCTATCCTCGATAGTTTAGTCCTTTTCATCTTTTAAAACCGCCAGCCTTTTTTAGTGAAGGGGAGGGACAGGAATTAGAATTTTTCACCCAGCACTCTGAACACATTTGTACACACACCTGCGTATACTTAATGCAGAGATACAAGGTGCCAAACACATACATAAAAATCAGGAGTTGGTGTCATTTTATTTCCCCTCTCAATTTCATATTTGTTTTGGTCATAGCAGTATATTTTATAAAGAAGTGTTTGCTGTGGTCCAGGAAAGTTGAAGGGAAGTGAAGGAGAAAGATATTTCCCCTGACCTGGTCACTGGATTCTGTAAGCAGATCAGCCTCTCCTCAGGAGGCTGAGTAGTTAAGCTGTTCTTGAAGAAGAACAGGGATAATAATACCCCTTTCCTGCTTTTTTGCAGTTTAAATGCCCTGTGGAGTGAGAGAAGACTTCAATCCCTAGGCTTGTGAATCCCTTATCTTTCCCAAATGTTAAATTAATTTTTAAGGCTATTTATTCAAAGTTGACTTAACCACTAGAATAGGAAAGATCAGACAAATCAGCTGCAAGAAATGAAGTATGAGGAAACCCGAACTCTTTGACAAAGTATTCCTGGGAGTAAATGTGTTGAATGAAGCCAGCGGGTAAATGATAAGGGCCTTTACACTGTGGATGTAAGAAAGCAATTTATCAAGAGTACATGAACTCTCTAGTGACCACAAGTCAGGAAGAAACGAGAGTGGAGGAGGAGTCCTGAAAAAATACATTTGAAATACTAAAAAACCTGCGTGCACTTTTAAGTCCCTCCATTATTGTACAGAAATACTGGTATAGTAAAATAGGAGTTGCTTGGAGTACATATGTACTATAGCCCATACTGTTAGGGGATAAGGTGTTAGGAAAAGCAGTTGAGAAAGGCCATGCCGTAGTTTAGAATTTACAGAGACCTTGGGTGTGCTCAGGTGTAGTTGTGAGTTGAGCTGGATGTTGTCTGACAGCCATTTGCCTGACTCATGAAGTTAGATGACCATCGTTCAGGCTTACATGTTTATCTTGCTTAATATCTAACTGGGCATATGCGTATAGTTCTGACAGTTAATGGTAATGCCTTTTGTGTTCTCTCAGGAGTTCAGAGCACCTCTCACTCATTGTCTTCTTAATCTTTGCAGCTTCTCTTTGAGCCCTATAGATGAGACAGTGTTATCTTAGAGAAGCTGAGGCAAAATGTAATTATAGTATCAGCAATAGGGTTCCCAGTAACTGACATATAGATGGGGACTAAAATTTATGACCTTATCTTGGCTTTTAGTTCAAGGAAAGAGATGGCATTTCTTAGATTTAAGGGGGAAAAAAGCCCAATGGTTGAAATCTTAGTTTCATTTAAAATAGTAAAAGTATTTACTCTGAGAATGTTCATCCTCAGTTTTCTCTACTGAATTAATACAGTTAGCTGAAATACACAGAAGTTCCCACATTTTGATTTTGTCATCTGTTTCTATTTTCATCTACACCCTTGTCAGAGCTATTAACAAAATGACTAAATTATGACTTGAATTTCTTTTTTCTTTTTTTTCCCTTAATATCTCTCACAGAACATGCCAGTAAACATAAAAACTAACACAGGTGACTAACAAAAGAGAAATTGGAAGAACTAAGTTTTTGGATAATCCTCCTTAGCTAATATAACTTGAGTTAAATTACTAGTCCTCCACACAGATGTCATCTTTCCTTATTCCCTCTAAATTTGGCTTTTTACCCCTATAGTCTAAAGAACACAGTCCTCTTCCTCTTTAAACCATTCAGGTATTATAAGGGGTGAATCTTACTGGTTGAGCCTCCTCATATGGCATGAGTCAGGAATTGTTTTGTTTTGTTTTTTGGTGGGGGGAGAGGTATACCATGGTAACTTGAGTTGAGCCATAGTTCAATTAACAAATTAAATTGTCAGGGTTTTAGCTCTAGCCCCAGTCATTTAAAAACATCTTCAGTGACTCTTTCTGAAAGTTGAATGTGTTTTGTATTTGCTGTCATCTGTAATTCATAAATACATTGAATTAAAAAAAATAAGAGGGCAAAGCAGAAAGGAAAGGGGAAGAGAAATATTTACATTGCAAAATCTTGCTTAAACATCTGTGGTTATCATCCATCTGCAGAAATGCAGCCGTGGTAACTTCCAGTAATATTTCTAATTTCTTTGTCCTCTCCCTTTATCTCTTTATTTCCACCCTCCCATCTCCGGTACTTTGGTGGGACCACCACAGCCTTGGATAAGCTCAGCACGCAGCACCTGTACCACCCCACCCAAGTGGAGATTGTGCAGTCCAATGTAGTGTTTGACATCAGCAGCCTGATGCTCTACGGGACACAAGCGGTGCCAGTGCGGCTAAAGATCCTGCTAGACCGTCTCTTCAGCGTCCTGAAGCAAGAGGAAGTGCTGCACATACTGCATGGCCTGGGCTGGACTCTGCGGGACTATGTCCGAGGATACATCCTTCAGGTAGGGGGAGGACTTGAATGCCAGTGTCTGGGACCAGCTCTAGGTTGGGGGTGGGTGACAGCCCTTAGCACACCTGGTCTCCTTCCTGCCCCCTTCAGACCCAGGCATGCGTACCCTCCTCTGGTGAAAATGGTCATTTCAGCAGGCTTGTCAGGGAAGTAGAAAGAAGGTGAGACACCCAGCAAGCCACCATAGGGCTTCAGTGGTGTGTATTAGAAGGGAAAAAGTGGTCTGTTGACGAGTGTTATTTTGTTTGCACCTTTTTAAATTGAACTCTCTCTCCCTACTACATGGGCTTTCTGACTTTTCCAGCAAGTCTTATTGTAGCATAAATAAAAGGAGGGCTCTTTGAGGTGGGTGATGGGTGTGTGAAAATCTGAAATTACCCTTCATTTGGATTTATCAGGGCTTTTTCTCGTGCTCAATTTGTAGGTATGGTGTTTGCTTGTCTGTGTATCTTCACTATTTATTGTTTCTTCATCCAAATCAAAGGAAGAACTGTAACCTATATAAACTTAACAACCAGCAAAGCCTCACACCATAGCCTTCAGAAGTCTTCATTCTGAAACATGAAGACATGGCTATCGATTTGGCCTTCAGAGCACCTGTTCTTCTAACCTTGAGCCCCTCCTTTGCATCAGCGGCACTTCCAATCTGGTGAGGGCCTTACAACTTTTCTGGGAGGCCCACTGCCTTCATGTACCCTCATCCACCATCCCCTCCCTCTCTTCATTTTTTTATAGTATATCATGAGTCATTTCACATTGTATACTTTGCCTCTGAAGTGTTTTTATGGTCATTTGTCTTCCCTTGACGGGTAGATGATGAGAACAGCATTTTGAGAGACCGCAGGATCCAAAAAAACTACACTGGATGAGGGAGAAGTACCCACTCCTGCTGAAGGAGATCTCAATTTGAGAAGGAGGAATCTGAAGCGATTTTTCAGATTTTCTATGGAGATAATACCAGGAGAAATGACCCCTCCAAAAAAATTATTTTTGGCTGTGCCAGCCTTGTATGGTGCTGGAGGTATTGCCAGTGTTTATTCCCCAAGCCACCCTGTGTTATATGCAAGGCCTTGGCTGCCAGCTTGGTATGTGATGAGTGGGTAGGCTCAAGTCTCCTGCTCACTTTAACTTGGCATCAAAACACACAAATTCCTGTTGTTCTCCTATGTGGTACCTCCAGGTGTTTAACTGGGATGAGAGAGCAATGGAGGGATGGTGAGGTGAAGTAGAGAAAGATAGGGGAGGTAGAATAACCTGTCTGCTCCCAGAATAGAATCATTTCTTAATTTAGTGAGAATCTCAACTTGGAAGGCACAGAAAATTTGGCCGTCAGAAGATGAGATGATGGTGATAATAGTAATAATTATATATTACGTTTTCAGTTTATAGAGCATGTTCACAAGCATTATCTCATTTGCCTCAGGATGGGGACATTTCAGTGAGATAAGCAGGGAAGATAAGTCCTGGGTGGTCAGGGGACATGAGGGCACACAAGGTCCAGGAGGAGGGAGCCAGGAACAACTAAAGCATGGAACCAGTGTCACAATCTCTACTTATACTGGCCCCGAGATGCATGCAGTGCCATATCCTCTGCAGTCATTTCCACAGCAAGATTATTAATGTCTATTTCAGATGGATTTTACCCTACATGCAGTAACAAACCTCTTACAGGTGTTTGAATGGAACTCTTGGCTAACAGTTCATCTTTCCTTTATTCAAAACCTATAAGTATTTTGCTCTAATCTGGCACCATCTTTATTACCTCCACTGTGATGCTTATATTTATATCATCAATGCCATATTTTGGTTCCACATGTATTTTTCGCCTAAGATATCTGGAACATACGCATTGTATCTTTCTGTCCAAACGATATGTGCGTGGCCATGCTCATTTGCCATCTTAACAACCCAGCTCACTGTAGCATTTTGATGGCAGCAAATATAGAACCTGCTGGTGTTGCTGTGGTATGGTATTATTATTCTGCCTTGACTAGTGCCTGTTTTTTATTTTACTTAAAATAATTATTTAGGTGTTAATTTTTCCCAATATTTCAACATACTGCTAAGGCAAGTATAGAAAATATATTTCTTTAAAATGTACTCCATGTTTTTTTTATGAGGGCCCAGAATTAAAAGATATAAGATTGCAAGAGAAATTAAGTATTAGAGGAAAATTCAGCATACCCACAAACTAAAATTTATAAAGTTTCTTATTTTGGGGTGAAATATTGCATATGAAGAGCATTGTCATTTATTGTGATGCTTAAATAATAATTAATATTTATTAATTTAATATGGATTTTTGACAAAGTCTAAAACTTATTATAATGTTTCTCTATTCAGAATCTAGAATTAACATTTGAGGAAACTGTAGATTCTTATATTGGAGGAACTTTAGGTTTAGTTTTTGTCTTGTTTTATTGATAGAATTGTTGTAATATAGACTGTATTTAAATGATGCTTTTTGTTATTCGGCATTTATAATCTACTTGTTCTTTGTGAAAATAGTTCTTGGTTTAGAAAAAAAGCAAAATAGGACGCAAAATTGTTATCACTTATGTTATCACTAGTGAGAAAATGGCTCCTTTTGTTAAAAAAAGGAACTCTAAAAGTAAACCTTTTTCTTCTAAATCAATGTTATTTGATAATTGGCCAATATTTTAAAAATTATATGTAGTAATGATAAGGTATGCACAAATTATTTTGATTATAATTATATATAGCATTTTTGTACAAGTAGGCTATAAAATGTGCATATGAAGGCTGTGGAAACCTATAATGCATTGTTAGTGTACAAGTCATTTTATCTGGCTAAAACTCATTGTCTTGTAGCCCTCAAGGCATCAATTTCAGCATTATTGCTCTCAACAACAGTATATTGAATATTATGTCAGTTAAAGGAGAATAATTATCGAGGCAAGTTAGGGTGGCTGTTAGTCTTACCACATATTGACTTGGTTAGCAGTTCACTATAGATTGTGTTACTGGGCAAATGAAGATGTACGGTAAGTTGAACTAGTCAGGCCAGGATATTAATTTAACTCTCTCTGGGCTCAAACCTGCATCCCTTATGTATAAACAGCTACTTCTGCCTTTAGAGATACTTTTGAATGTGGAAGAATGGCAAATGTCTGATCTGATTTTGAATTTTTGGATGTGAGAGCAAAAGGGGAGCAGGCCATTCAAAACTATCATTTGAAAGTATGTGTGAAGAGGTTATTAAGAGAAGAAGGGAGATGATAATGATGCCATAGATTCATTTAAAAGACTGGCATATCTGTCAAGGATCCTGTACTTTTTTGATAAAAATTACTTTTCACTTATGTGATTATCTGTGTGATTCATAAGCTAGTCAGTTAGGTGTAAAAGTCATAGCATAACTTGGACTATGATTATTTAAGAATTAGGTAAATATCTTAAAGGTAAAGAACCCAATATTCTCCTGTGTACTTACTAAAGTGTTTATTTGGAACGTACAGAAAAAGTGAGGTAAATATTAAGCATTTGCCCCACAAAAAGCATCAAATATGGGAATATTCAATTAGACGCTAAAGTCTAAACATAAGGGAGCATATGATGTTTTTTCTGCTACTAAAGAATAATAGTTTCCTCAGGTCTGTATCTCATGGTACATTTATTGACAGTGAATAAAAGCAGTGTTCTGCCCTTTTGTCCTTTCCCCATTCGCCCTCTATTTTTGACCTAGGAAATAAGAATATAAGAGATTATCATTGTTGAATTTAGTCATTTAAAAATCACGCTTTCATACAGTCTCTTTTCAGTTTGAACACGTAACTGACTTGCCTGGGCTCATACACCAGCCTGTCTGTGGAAATCTCATTTGTAAGCGGGTCCTATCAGAATTCAGAGAACCAGTTCAGACATTCTGAGTATTCAGCTGAGGGGTCAGCAGCCTTGTGAGAAGAATGATAGTGCTGCACATTTCAGGTCACCTGTGTCTTAATAGAACAATCAGCACTTTAGAAGAGTATTTCTCAAAGACTAATGAGGGCATCAGTCTTTGAGAAGTCCAACTTTAGATTTGGGAGGAACTACACACTGGATCCTTCTCTTAAATTTTATGATACATGTTAGCATGATACAGGCTCTGAGAGGTTTTGGAGTAAGTGGCCTGTGAGAGTAACTTTCACCCTTTCCTGCTTCATAATTTCTTCCTGTCAAGCTCATCAGAAGTATTCACTTCCTGAACACACTCAGCTCTTCCTCAACGTCGGGTATTTGCACATAAAGTTTCTTCTGCCTGGAATTCCTCTCTCTGCATGGATAATTTCTTGCCCTTCAAGTATCCGCCAAAATCCCACTGTCTTACAGAGAACCAGTTTAACCAATGTAGGTCTTCTCTAGTGTGGCTCTGTCTTACGACTCTTTTTCCTTCAAGCCCCTATCACAATTTAAAGTCAATCAATTCATTAAGTCAACTGTTAAAATGTTTTTTCTGGCTTCCTCACTACAAATGCAGGGTACTCAATAAATATTTGTTAAATGAATGGGTGAGGAAACCTGCTTAACTAGGTATAGCTTGATGTTTCACCATGGAAGTCATGGACTAGTGAATAACTTCAGCTGGCCAAAGGGCCCTTTGTTTTTTTCTTCAGGCTTCCTGGGGGCTGATTGCTGTGGCAGCAGCTGGGCTGTTGAGGGCAATAAGAAGAAAAGCGAAGGCTCCCATGCCTCCCAGCTAATGGTTTGTGTAGAATAAGTGTTTTGTGGTATCCATGTGGTAGAAAACATCAATATTAAGCAAACACTTGTATTTAAACAGCCCTTTGCGGAGCAAGTTCACATAAGTTAGCTCTTTGAGTCCTCTTATGCCATCCTCTTGTAGATATTGCCAATGAATTAACATTTGGTGTAGCTGAAGCTCAAAGAGGTTAAGTGACTTTCCCGTGATCACAGAAGCTATTAATGAACAGAGCTGATACACTGTAATTTTCCTGAAGATATGAACCGCATGTCTCTTGGTCACCATCATAACCCACCTCCCAGCACACAGCCTGGTACATACTAAAGTGTATTAAATTTTGGAAGGAGTAAATTTTGAAATCTGACTTGAATTCAGGTCTCTGACTCTATGGGCAGTGTTTAGATGTCTGGGTTTTTTTTTTTTTTTAAAAAAAAGACTACCAAGCTGTCTTTCCAGAATGTAATATGTAAGAGTCTGTAGATTAAGCATGGCATGGTTTGGGGAAGAGAGAAGGCCTGAGAGTCCCGAACTGACATATTAACTTAAGATCTCTTGTATTCAGTGGCATATAACATATATCTGACCTTAGGCAAAATTAGGTGAAGTAGGTTCCTCATTTATGTTCCTTTCCTTGGCTATTTCCTGATATTCCACTTTGTTTTAGGTTATCTTTGCCTGGTCATCTCATTTCCATAACTAAAACTTGTTCTACAAATCTGGTATTTATTGTTAAGGCTTTATTGTAAATGCTGGTCTTTGCAGGGATATATGCCTTTTGTAATTGAGTGTAAAAACAAAGGTTTTGTACCTAGTTAATAAGATTTCAGCTACATTATGTAGCTGGGGATGGAAGAGAGATGAAATACCTCTTTTCTGTCTCTATAAAAGCATGTCAAGTTAGATTATAAAAGGGCACAGGATACTCAGTCAGACGATTGGGTTAAAGTCCCAGTTCTGCCACTGATTTGTCTATGTGAATATGGAAAACTTTGCTATTCTTACCCATAGTTTCTTCATCTTTAAAATTAAGATAATCCCTTATACCTCTCCTGCCATTGAGTAGCTAAAGAGATGAAATAAAGTAGATGAAAAGTATGTTGTGAACTCCTACTCAATAAATTGGTATTTTTCACTTGTTTATGTATAGAGTTAACTCTACCAATTATAGCAGGAAAATATTAGTTGCCAAACATAGTTTCTCTATAAATGTCAAATGCTTAGAAAAAGACAGGAAATACATTTTAAACTTTAGTCAACATCAATGAGATAAATGCTAGTTGTTTTAGTAAGTAAACCCTGAAATACTAGTGGCTTAACACGGTGGGAGTTTGTTTCACCCTCTCTGCAACCGCCTAGTCAGTTGGCAAATGCTTTCCTTCCAGAGGTGATGTGATTTAGGGCCACTGCCATTTTAAGGCTCTACCATTCTCTGGGGTTTTAGATTCCTCATCCAGGTGGCAACCCTGAGAGAGGGTGAAGGTTCTGTGCAGGATCTTTTCATGGACCAGGCCCAGATGTGGCGCTGATCAGAACATGTACCTAAATGGGGCCATGTGATGGAGGGGAGGGTCTGGGACAGACAGGTAAGCTGGATAGCCACTCCTAGCTGCACCTCCGCATTGAGAAAAATGAGGACAGATCTGTGCCCCACTCAGGTATAGAGGAATAGCCATAATTATATCTTCTTTTTATACAGTTGTACCAGGGAGCTTAATGCAGCAGAATCATGTAGTGAAGGTAGGTTCATGGGTTTGAATCCTGGCTGCAGTTCTTACTAGATGTGTGAAATTAGGCCCATGTCTTTTTTTTTTTTTGAGACAGAGTCTTGCTCTGTCACCCCGGGTAGAGCGTAGTGGCATCATCATAGCTCACTGCAACCTCAAACTCTTGGACTCAGGCGTTCCTCCTGCCTCAGCCTCCCGAATAGCTGGGACCACAGGCATGTGCCACAACATCCAGCTAATTTTTTTCTATTTTTAGTAGAGATGGGGTCTTGCTCTTGCTCAGGCTGGTCTTGAACTCCTGAGTACAAGCAATCCTCCTGCCTCGGCCTCCAGAATGTTAGGATTGCAGGCGTGAGCCACCGCACCCAGTCTAGGCCCATGTCTTTAGTCTCTGTTCGCTCACTTGTGAAACAGGGATAATAATAGGACCTCTTAGCTTTGTTGTGAAGATAAAAATAAAATGATTCACCAATTGCTAAGTTATCAAGCCAATGCTAACTATTAATATGGTGATGAAAAAGGTGATGATATATAGACTATTAAAGACTACTGCCAACATGGTCATTTTAGAATTTTGTTTATAAAGTAGCCTTAAAACATGGATTTCTCTATTTTACTATGCCTCTTAAAGAAGAGTTCCTTTCCAACCGGTGAAGCAAAAGGGTAGCTGCTATTCAGTTATCAAGAAATAATACATACGTACATATACACACAAACTTATGAACATATCTGAATATAAATACAAGGCAGGAGAGTATAGTGACAAAGACTTCAGGATCTGGAGTTGGACAGACTTGGGTGTGAAACTTGGCTTCACTTATGATAGCTCTGTTACCTGAGAGAGAGAACATATTTGAACATCAGTTTGTTCATCTGTAAAGGTTAAATGAAATAATATTTTTTGTTGTTGTCATTGAAACATTTATGGTATATTGAAAACCTAGAAGGAACCTGAATGACCACTCATGAGGAAAATACAAAGATGAAAAGGTTCTCAATTCCACTAATCATCAGGTAACAGCAGATTAAAATGAGATGTCATTACACTGGCCTAAATAAAACAGATCAATAACATTTACATTTGTTAAGGGTGTGGAGCAAAAGTACTCTCTTACCCTACTGATGGGGGTGCAAATGGCTATAATCTGTTGGTAGATTAATGTTGCAGTATTTATTAGCATCTAAATGCATATATGCTTTCACCCACTAATTTTATTTTGGGGAATTATTCAGATAGAAAAAAATATCATCCCATAAAGATATATTTAACAGAAAAATTTACTGAAGCAGTTATTTGAAATGTTAAAAAACTGGAAGGAAACTGAATGACCATCTATAGGGAGATAGTTGAATAAATTGTGGTAATTTCCTACTCTGGATTAATACACAGCTGGTAAAATATGCTATAGATCTATCTAGCTATCTATAAACTTAAAAGACCGTCTACTACATATAATTAAATAAAACAATCAAGTTTTACAATAACATGTATACTATGATCCCATTTTTTTAAAAAGCAATCCCAAATATGGACCTATGTTTTTGTTTGTTTATATGGAAAGATAAACACATGACTGTTGATGGTGGTTACATCAGGGGCTGGTGTTGGATGAGGGAGGGCAATACTATCACTTTTACTAGTTATCTCTATGTTGTCAGAAAGGTTTGCATGCCGTGTTGTTTGGTTTTCTGTTCCTGAGATACTTCGCTTAGGATAATGGTCTTCAGTTCCATCCAAGTTGCTGCAAAAGACATTATTTCATTCCTTTTTATGGCTGAGTAATACTCCATGGTGTATATATACCACATTTTCTTAATCCACTCGTAAATTGATGGGCACTTCGGTTGAGTCCAAATCTTTGCAATTGTGAATTGTGCTGCGTTAAACATTTGAGTGCAGGTGTCTTTTTGATAAAATGTCTTCTTTTCTTTTGGGTAGATACCCAATAGTGGGATTGCTGAATTGAATGGTAAGTCTACCTTTATTTCTTTGAGGAATCTCCATACTGTTTTCCATAGAGGTTACACTAATTTGCAGTCCCACCAACAGTGTATAAGCATTGCATCCATGCCAGCATCTATTGTTTTTTGACTTTTTCATAATGGCCATTCTGACAGGGGTAAGGTGCTATCTCATTGTGGCTTTAATTTGCATTTCCCTGATGATTAGTGATGTTGAACGTTTTTTCATGTATTTGTTGGCTGAAATAATATTTATAAAGTTTTTGGTTCAGTAACTAGCCACCGTAGCCCTCTTACTAATAGTAACCATTACTACATTGTGAAGGTGTACGTTTGCATTTGTGCACTTTTTTAAAGTAATGGTTTATTCTATGTATGACACTATCATTTTTATCATCTTTGTATTTCTCTATTTTATCAACTTTTCCAGTACTTTTCCAAGCCCCTGGCACAAAATGAATGAGTACTTGATGAATTTGTTAAAATGATTAGAGTTGTCAAGGCTTTCACCCAGTTGCATAAAGTAGAACTTATTTAAAATAGGCAGCCTTTATTATGGGTATTATCTGACCTCACAGATTTTAAGTAATTTTTCAAATAGTAAATTTTATTGATTAATTAATATGTGCTAAGTATATAAGAGCAGATCTCTTAGGAAACCCACACTCTAATGGGCAAGGCAACTATAAACAAATGATGGGAAGTTGTATGATCTAAACTACAAAAATGTACAGATGACCCAGAGCAATGGCATTTAGGAGGGTTTTTTTGACCCCAAGTAAAGATTGAATTATCACCACTATGACATAAGGAACATGTCCTTGCATCATGTGAATCTTTTTCAGGAGAGAAGGATGTGTGTTGGTCAAGATCCCCCTGTCTTTGGCAGGGATATACAAAAGATAGATGGTTTAGGGCAGTGTATTGTATTTATAGTGTCTGTTTTCCAGAGTGCTTGGACCACTCTACAAACACTATCCTGGCAATCCTCCTAACCTCCCTATTAGAGAGAGAGTTTCGGAGCCTATTATCCCTGGTTTTAAAGTTACCATGGCTGAAGGCCTCAGGCAGAGTCAAAGCTGGAAGTGGAATACAGGGATTTTGAATCCCTTGCCAAAGCTCTGTTTGAACAGCAATGAAAATAAACACCTTAGATCCAAGGACATTGCTTGATGTTTTATGCTTGGAGTTAAAATAAAAATACTCCTCCCTTTATTTTTGTGAAAAAGAAATATATAGCTCACCAGATTCCAGGATGGAATGCAGTGACTGCTGGAATAGGATTTGTGCCTGTGGGACATGGATAGGGGCTTTTGCATTCCCCAGGAGGAGAAATGAGTCCACATCTCACTGGCCATTCGCCATTTGATAAGAATCAGTTCAGATTTACTTGAAATGGATATTCTTGTGATGAGCCCTGATTAAATCATGTGATCTCCAGAGCAACACTCTGATATGCTTCTTGTTGAATTTAAAGGGGAAAGTTCCTGAGCTTTGGGTTCAAACTTCAATTCTACCACCAGCTAGTTCTCTAGCCATGCAAAAAGTACAAAATGTCTATAAACCTCATTTTCCTGATTGTACCTTCTTAATGGAGTTTTTGAGATGAAGGGAAGTAACATGTTAAATTTATAGTGGAATTCAGTACATTTAATTTCTTAAGTAGAGTGATCTCCCAATCCATAATCCCCACCTCCTTAATCTACAGTGACAGAAGCTTTGTGAGTCTTGTAGTTGCCCATGCATTTTATTTGTGCTACTGTGACCTTTTCTAGTATTTCCCCCAGTTTGACATAAGGGACAGGTGGACAATGAAAGAGGCTTGCATAGGAACTGAAGTCTATTATGACTATAACAAAGAGTCATGGGAAGGCTCTCCAGGACCAGTCCTAGTCTATCTAGCGTAGGTTTTGAGTAACCTACACTTCAAGTACTGATATGTGAAATCATGAAGAGCTGTGAAAAGTAGAAAATGAGATAAGGATCCGTATGGGTTTCTGTAAGCTTTTGTTAAATCTCTACAGAAGGGACAAACATAAATAAAGATATACTTATTTGATTCATGCACGAGAGCCATATATATAATGCCAGCATCAATTGGAAAATAGAATGTGGGCCAATATATTTGCTAATAGAATCAAAGTGACCACTGCCAAGTTGAATTACTCTAGGAAGACCTGTTGAAAGAGGAGATTCTTAAGGAAGAAGAGGGATATTGTTACTCAGGAGAAAGGATGAAGCAAAGCATTTTTCTGTACAGGAAGATGCTATATTGGAAAGACGTGTGAACAAGTTTATGGGGGATGGGGGCAGGGAGTTGAATTTCAGTTAGGTGAGCAGCTTTGAGCTGTGGTATTTGTGAATGTGGTTAGGCCAGGCCTGAGCCTGTTGATCTGAGGCTCCTATTGATTCATCTGATGTTTGCATATCACCACTCCTTTCCAAGGGAAGTGACTAGTGATTCTGATGGTTCACAGACTTGGCATTTGTTACTAATAACCCCCTCAGACTTAAATTGGTAGATAACAGGCTAGTGACTTTGTGAACAGTTGTTTTAGAACCTATTGTGGTCCTATTGCTGTCTAGGAAGTATTTTCTTATGTTGGTGGCAACTGAGTTGTCTGTTGTATCCCCTCTCCCTCCCTGCCCCTTCCCCTCTCTCCCTCTCTCCCTTTCTCTCTCTCTTTTCTCAGTCCAGGTAGACTTGAGATGGAGGACTTGCATGGCTACAGTAGATCATAATGCATACGGCCCCAAGATAAGAGAATGAGATACCGGTTGGAATGCATTTTCTGTCCAGAACTCATCTTCAGTTAATGGTGTATTTCTTACCTGTAGCCCCCAGAAAAGCATTTTTCAGAGACTTTGACAATCAAAGGTTCTCTCTGTAAGGAAATGCTTTAACCTGGTTTCCTTGTTCTCATGTAATTTTCTCTCTTTAACAAAGCCATAATAATAGTGTCAGAGGCAGCTTTCTAGTTATTATGAGTAATGTGGTTACTGTATTTTCTATTTTTATTTTAATATGCTTTTCCTGCTGTGGATTTTTTTTTCTTTTTTGGTTTTAAAAATAGCACTTGAGTAAATGTGGTTATTCAAAAACTCTGGTGTATGTTGCATCCTCTCTGGGATGCAATTTTGAAGGAAGGCTCTGTGCACAACAGGCATTTCTTTCAGATTCCTTAGTAGGATAAATAGGAGAGTGTTTGGAACACAGACCACTGACAATATTGGCTTATGGTCATTGTAGGACAGGCTTCAGAGAAATTGACATTTAAACAGTACAGTATCCCATAGGTTTTGTCTCTTGAGTACCTATTAACATTTAGTCTGTTTATTTTATGGTGTGTTGATAAGACACAAATTATGTAGCTGGAGAAGCATCTTAAATTGCTTTATTCATTTGCCTCTTTTTAAGTGTGTACACGTTTAGAAATTTTAAATTAACAATAACAAAATACACTTAAATTCCCCTTGAAAGAATAATTAAGAGCTACTTGTCTCTGTGTGCTGTCATCTTTGCCAGAATTAGAGTTCATGCTGAGTATATTCCATTGAGTCAGCCATCATTCCATCACCAGCAGGGATAGCTTTTCCACATATTGACATGTGAGGGAATGTCTGTCTTGCAGTAGCCATGGGCTTGTGCCAGACTTTGAGATCCGTAGAGGCAGTGCTGGGAACTTTTCAATTCTGAATCAGGGTTCCAATTCATAATAGCTGAGCCAGGGAAACCGGGTTGAATCTGTGGCCAAAACCACGGTAAAAAACTTTCCCCCGCTTCCCCTTCTTGCAGTGCTTTATTGCTTTAAAATATGAGCGCCTCTGTCCACTGATCCTCTGGTGACTTTCCGTTGGATTCAAATTGTGGTCTCTTAGGTGAAAAGGTCAGTGTGTTATTCATCCAGCCACACATCGATGGAGATTAACTGAGAGCAGTACAAGACATTTGGATCCTGCCAGACATAGGGCACCTGAAGGAAGTTTATTTCTTTTCTCTCTAGCCTTCACTGTGCCTGCTGCAGAAGAGGATGGCCCTGTCTTCTGGGAGTGGGGGAGGGTTTTGATTGGCTGTATGTTAACTGCCTCAAATCCATGGCCATAGGGTGAGTAGGAACCCTTGAGAATCAAACATGTCATCTTTGTAGCATCACCTGATTTAGTGCTTTTCCTCAAGTCTGAGACATCTCATGGGGCCTTTTTCCCTTGCAGCACTGATCTTTCAATGAGGTGCTAGTGTCTGTCCTGAGCAATAACAAGGAAAACCATGAAGTGTGAACAGCTCTTATTAGGGGGGTAAATGTCATTAATGCCTTTGTAGCCTTCTCTGCAATCTGAATGCTCTTGTCAAGAGAGTGACTTACTGAAGCCTCCTTTAAAATCATATAAATGGAATTTAAGATGCTGAAGTTTTACAATTTAATTAAGCAAGGCCATTAGCTCCCTTTACTTATGTACTTTTTGTAGCCAGTTATGCTTATGTGTCCTATAAGTATAATCTAAAATAAGGTTATTGACAAACTGACTACAAACATAATTTTATTATTTTAAGGATTTGAGAAATACTTGGTTAATTCTAAATCAAAGTTTTAGATAATTTTTGGTAGTAGTAGGGAACAGATACTTCTACTTCTCTCTCTTTTAATTTTATAGGTGAAGAGACTCATATGCTCATGTACCCAACAACAGTAATATGCATATTTTCATATATGACATGAGAAAACATTAGCATTTCAAGTTATTGAGTAGGTCAGGCTGGATTAATGAAAAGTTTGAAGCACAGAATGTTTAAATAATGATTTTATTATTTTCAAGACATAAACAGAAATGTTTCTCCAGGTCTGAATTCCCCTTATGTAAAATTCTAGTATTCTCCTGAAGCAAAATTTTTATGCAAATATTTGCTTCTGTATCTCTCTTCTGCAAGTTTGAGAATTTCAGAATTTCTAGTTATTCTGGGTTGTGTCTTTGAGTTACAAAATGAAAACACATTAAATGGTTGTATGGTGGTGGGGTTAGATACAGAAAGAAAATCATCCTCTTTTACTATGTGTACTAATTTTTAATAAAAATGAATTGAGAAATCTAATTAAAACTTTGGGAGGTAAATTCAGAAAAATTATAGGCAAGTTAAAGGTGGTGAATGGAAATTAATGAAATGGTATCCATTATTGCTAATATAAGATGTATAATTTAATATGTACTGTTTATTTAGTTTAAAGTTTTTGAAATGTGATTTTTCATCTCTTTTTAAAAATCCCATTAGGTCACAGATTTATTTATTTTTTTCCCTACAAATTTTCTTTTTCTTTTTTTTCCTATTGTGAGGGGTCAGGAAAATGTATTCATTCAACTGATATTTACTTGAGTGGTTGCTATATATAAGTAGTAAGCAGACAGGCACCGTGCTGTTGTAGCTTTCAGTTTAGTGAAGGTTGGTGGCTCAAGCTAAGCTAAGGGAAGAGAGAGATCATTGGGTACATTTTCTAATGAATATATAAGATCTATAATTAGTGCAATAGTGAATTATATGTAAATAGACTCTTTGGATTTATTTCCATTTTGCTTGAAAAGATAATGCTTTAAAGAATTTTAAACGTTCCCTAGCAGTCTTGGCTATACTATTAATTCAAACTCTATGATTAAATGACTGACTAAGCGAAAGCAATTTTCAACCCAGTCCCCACTTTTTGAATTAAAAAACATTTATTTTAGTTTGAATTAAGGAGATTTTGCTGTCTATTATGGAAACCCAACTTATTTATTAGATTATAGAAGTTAAGCAGCAAAGATGTTTTCCTTCCTATTTCTTAACTCGTAAATGTTTTGACAAGTTAATGAAAACTTATTTTAAAATTCCCTTTTAGTGAGAATCCAAAGATAATCATTTTTAGCCCCATCAGGATCATTTCACATGAGCTGCCTGTGAAGTCACTAATTTAGAACAAGGTGATCTCTGTGGAATTGCTGTTGTCAGCGCCAGTTGGAGAGTAATTGGGCCAATTAAAATGTAGATGTTTTACATTAAATTGTGGTACCTGTTAAAGAACATCAAATTTAGAATTAGTCTATATTCCTTTTGTTTCCTTCACTCAGTACATAGAATTATAGCTCATTTGATCACTTACTTGACTGATAAGTAATATATGTATGTAATTAAGAAGGTGATAGTCTTGTGCCAGTAGGTTCTTCTTATGGAAAGTAGTGTCAGATATGTTGGACAGTAACAAGAGCCTTCAGACAGCGCCATCTGCTTTGTTCTCGGTTTCTCTCTATTCTACCTTACACCTGGATCCAGGCTGTTAATATAAATTATGATTTTTAAGGTTCATATTTTAGGATAACTTTGACAAAGAGATGTCTGAAGTATCAAAATTATCAAAGATGTACAGTAAAACTTCTTCATAAATGTTTTTCAAGGCACCAGATGGAAGGAAGTTTTACTGCATTACATTTCCCATATGGAAAAGTATCTGGGACCTGAAAGGGGGTACACCCCTGGAAGGGAAATACTTCTTAAAAAGGAACTTTATAAAAGAATGCTACAGTATAGAGTTTTCATGCATGATTTATTCACTTGAGCATATTGCTTTGAAGACCCAAACAACATCCTGGGTATGAGCTGTGGTTTCCCGGACCTAAGGAGTGTCTGATAGTTTAAATTTTACAAACTTTTTAGATTTGCCTATGCCACAGGTCAAATATGTCTTGCTATGAGTCTGGTTGCCATTTATTTTAGATGAGGTTTGGCTTTTGTTAAAATTGTTGGATTGGGTTTTTTCGTGAAAGATGAGTGTACCTTCTCCTACACATGTTATTTTATATTGATAGAAAATCAAGATGGTAGAATTTAAACACCAGAGTTATATGGTGTAAAAAAAAAAAAAAGGTAAGGCATTACTTTTCTACAGTTTTCGTTCTTTCATTTTTTGATATATATATTTTATAATCATTTTCACTTAGTAAATATTATATAAATATTGAGGAGAGTATGGGATGTTCATGGTTCTTTTGTTCACTTTTTTATAGCAATAATTCATGTAAAAGTAATATGTGATTGGTTGTTAAATATAAGAATACATTTTTAAAGTATTTTAAAAGTATTTTTCAAATAATTCTGTAGTATTTTGAGTGGGATACAAGGAGACTGAATGTACTTATACATCAAATAACATCAGGCTTTTATAATACATATCTAAAAGATAGTCCTTATAGTCAATGCATATGTATTCATTTTGAAATAACATTCACAAAAGTAAAGCATATTTTCATGTAGAATAAATGTATGAATAGTGTAAACATCTTCCCCTATCTAGAGCAGTTGAACAACCTAAATAATTATGTTAAATCTGAAACCTCTAAACATGTTTCAGAAATATTTTTCTGCTTAGAATGAGCACTACAAGATGCCATGCAATTTTCAACTTATAGGGTGTGTGAGTAGGATAGAAATTAGCGAGTAGGATAGAAGTTAGTGAGACCGATAGATGCTAATACATTAGTAACATTTCAAATATTTAGTTTTGATAAAATATACAAGTAGAAGGAATTCCCTCTACATAGCTGAACTAACCTTGAGAAGTATACAGTTCAGTGATTAAAACAAACAGGCAATAAAAACTGGTTTTGTTAATAAAAATTTGGTTTAGAACAGAAAGGAAAATTTGGCTTAGAAAATGTTCCCAAAATTTTCTCTTCTTTCTTTTCTGAATATATCTTTGGAGGAAAGAATAAAAATATGAAGATTCACCTGAAAGATGATTACATTTTCTCTTTTCATTTAAAGTAGAGTACTACCTTGAGTTAGAATTCTGTGAAGTATTTATGGGATATAAACAGAGTTTTAATGTTATAGGTAGTGTGTATAGGCCTTAAATACAAGACTCTGAGGTTGGAGGGGAATAATTTTTTTTTCTTCATGCCAAATAGGCTCTGCAATATATGTATATGAAAGGAAAGGAAAAAATATGAACACATGAATAAAAGGCCGTGTTTTTGTGAGTTTTAAATTGTGGGGTTAAAAATACATATTTAGATATAATAAAAATTCACATACATTAGCTTACTAGTGATTTTCTTTTAAAACTTTCTACAGAAAAGAATTTTGCTGAACTTCAAAACAAGGAAGTCCACACTGGGTGTTTTAGATAGACTTTATTAAATTTCATTGGCATTTTTTAACTTTTTCACAATGTTACATGCCAGCTCTGAAATATAGAATCATTTATAAAAACAGTGTGAAAGGTTTAGAAAGGTATACTGGTACCAGAGCACCAAGAGAATTTTATTGCTAGGTTAAAGACTTTTATTTTATTGAAAGTTGATGTTTTTTAAGTGAGTAGTGAATATATTAGCTATCCACTACTACATGACAAACGACCCAAAACTTAGTGGTTTAAAATACCATCATTTCATTATTGTTCACAAGTCTGTGGGTCAGCTGGGCAGATCTGCAGTGACCTGGGTTGGTTGGTCTAGGATGGTCCATTTACACATCTGGCTGTAGGGTTGGTATCAGCTGTTGGTTGGGGCAATAGAGGTAACTGGGTGACTTATAGCTCATCATTCAGCAGGATAACCTGGGCTTGTTCACATGCAGGTATTTGTAGAGCAGCAGGAGAGGGCAAGTCCAAATGTGCAAGCACTTTTAAAATGTCTGCTTGCTTCATATTTGCTAGTGTCCCATCAGCCAAAGCAAATCACATAGCAAAGCCCAGAACCAGAGTGGGAGATGACTACTCCAGGACGTGGATACAAGAAGACATGAGCAATTTAGGGGCCAGTACTGTAATAATTGGTCACCTGATTTTGTGCCTTAGGAAGCTTCATTTGATAGTGGTATCGATATGGAACTAAGGAGTTCTGAGCCAGGCTGTCTGATTTGGAGGCTGTCACTGTAGTTCAAGTAGAAATAAGGCTGGCATTAAGGGTAATGGCAGGAAGAGTAAACAGCAGGGTTAGGTAAAACCACTTCCTGATTGGATGCACTAGATGAGGGAGGAAAAAGGTGTCCATAGATTGATTCTAGGCTTCAAGGTTGGGTATATGGGAGTCTAGGAAACTGCAAAGGTTGTAGAACTGTGTTTGCAGTGAACATAGGACATCTGTGCAACTTCCTGAACAATTTCTGTTCCTCCATCTAGAAACATTAATATGAAATGAGACTGAATCTATGAAATTACTTTTCTTAACCTATTAATTAAAACTCATGACCCTATCCTCCAGCTTTCTTTACTATCAGCCTTGCAAAGATAATTGAATGACAATAAGTGTTTCATCTCATCTTTTAAAAGCACATGGAAAACTTTACCATAAACAAAAAGCCCCGAAGTTTGGATTTCCTAGTTTCATTTCTCACAGCTGAGCAGCCTAGGACTTCTGAGAACTTAGTATTTATAGGTGTTTAACATTATTTTTATATTTAGAAATATATAAACTTTGACCAAAGTTAAAAATTTGGAAACTACTTTATTCTCTAAGTTTCAGAGCCAGAGTATAAAAGTGTTGCTTCCTTTTCAGTCATTTACTTGTAATCTAGGGTTTAACCCCTCTAAATTTTGAATGTTTTTAGAAGAAATCATGTCTAGGTTATTTATGAAAATATACAAAAGCCATCTTCCTGTTAAGTGAATAAAAAATAAGTTTGCTCATGGCTTTTCTGTACCTCTTACACATGGATAGAGAACCATTTTTTTGTTAAGGGTATGTGACCTACCTACAAAAGAAAATAAAGATAGTTGGAGGGAAAGCGACAGTGCATTATTTGCCTCTGGAAGAAAAACATGCAATTTATAATTTAAATTAAGATTAGGGTACATAAACTGTTAAGTATAATAAATGACAGTATATTTCAATGACAGTCCATTAAGAAAGAAAGATAAGGGAAAGGAAGATGGAGGAGGAAGAGAGGCACAAATTTTTAGAAATTATCTTCCTGTGATTCTTTATGGTACGGATTTACAGCCATGGTGCAGATCAGAATTAGGTTGCATAATTAGATGTACCATTCCTGTATTACTATTGTGGGATTCCCTCATTCATGGCCAATCTCAGTTACTATAAAACTAAAGCAGGTTGCGAGAATGAGATGGTGGATGTACCAAGTAATACAAATAGGCAGATTGTGATCTACCACAATGTTAGATCAAGGAAGAAATTTGTGCTTAATAATGGTAAAAAAGCTTAACAGTGCCAAAACTAGTAGTACTCAAATTTGGATCTTCTGATGTCACATCTAGAGTTCTTTGCATTGAGTAATGTTTCTCTTTAAATAATAGTAGTAATAATTCATTCGGTATAGGACTGTTTTAAAAAGCACTTACACCATTATTGATTTATTTATGGTTACAACGTCTAGCTGTGTTAAATAGACTCGGATGCTTTTAAAAATAAATTTTAGGAGTCAGGCTTATTTTTTTACTGTTACATTGAAACCTGCTATATTGCTAAGAATACTTGTCTTAAAAGTTGAATTTTAGACTATGTTTCTCTCTAGTAAAATTCACTTCTATAAAATTTTGCCTGCTGCTATAGGAAGACCTATAAAAACATACATTTTAACTCTACTAATATTTTCCTGCCTTTTTTTCTCCTCATTGGCCTTTGTAAGATTTCTGAATGGTTTGCTATTTAGTTTCAATATATTTCCTTTTTGTACATCGTTTACAAATAGCAGTAATGTTAAAAAATGTAATGTGTAAGTTTATAAATCGGAGATTGATACAATGAGATTGTAAGAATGAGATTGTGGATGTACTATGTAATATAAATAGGCAAATTTTTTCTTCCTACCAAGATTTAGTTGTTTTTTTTTTGAGGCAGAGTCTTGCTCTGTCTCCCGGGCTAGGGTGCCATGCTCTCAGCCCAGCTCATAGCAACCTCAAACTCCTGGGCCTAAGCAATCCTCCTGCCTCAGCCTCCCTAGTAGCTGGGACTACAGGTGTGTACCACCACACCCGGCTAATTTTTTCTGTTTTTAGTAGAGCCAGCGTCTCGCTCTTGCTCAGGCTGGTCTTGAACTCCTGACTTCAAGCGATCCTCCCACCTCGGCCTCCTAGAGTGCTAGGATTACAGGCTTGAGCCACCATGCCTGGCCTCCAAGATTTAGTTTTAAGAATATGAGTATTTGATTCATCCTGATTTTCATCTTAACAGGTATTGCTACGTGTTTAACCAAAAGTGGTTTATCTCTAAATTTTTCTTACATTTTAATACCTATAAGCTATTTTTTTCCCACTGGCATTGATTCAGAATTACTTCACTCTTATGTTTTATTTCTTAGATATATTTTTATCATGGATAAACTGGCAGTTTTTAAAAACACAAAGATCATAATGGCTAGAATCTCTCTTACTAATTTATTAGAAAAAGAGAGTAATCCAGGAATTAAAAAAAAACAAACCTGTGAGCCTGATACTTAATCTTAGTGTTTATTTCCAGCAGTGTGCAGGGTGTTTCCTGTCTAAGACACAAACCATATATTTCATTTGTTATATCTAATGTTTTTCATATCCGGAAATCATGCTCCATGTTATGTTTTACAAGACTTCATAAAAATAAGTGGTCCAAATAAAATTTATAGTTATTTTTAAAAATCTGTCATAGCAAAATTATCTCTTTCTCTTCTTTTTCTCCTTTCCAAATGGGTACAGATGAGATTATAAAGTTTAAATGAGTGTGTATTTTCAAATAAAGTCTAAGTTTTGAAACTATACAGTCATCTATTATTCAGAAGAAGCTAGCAGTGTGTTGGTAAATGCTTTACAACAGCTCTGTAAATGAAAAAAGACCTGATTTGCAGTGTTTGTTGATTTCTATGTTGAAAATATCCCACTATGGCTGATTTTAGCCTTTCAACATGAGCCACTGAACACAGAGTTGGGAAGGGTGTTTAGTCGCACACTATTAAATAGTATTGCTGCCATACTAGATGTAAATAGAAATAAACTTCAAGAGCACAGATTATAGTAAAATATAGTCAAATAATTAGAAATGATGAGTTTTGTGAATCTATTACCATTTTAGTATTTCTTTAATTGCATGTTTATACAATTGAATTTTTAATAATGTCTGTTTGAGCAGCCAGCTTACAAAATTCCTGAACATTTAGTAATCAGCTCTCATAGCCTGGTAGGAGCCAGCTCTAACACAGCAAGCACTGCAAGAAGCCATTCCTTGTGATTGGTAGAACGGGGAAGAGAGGTTGTGGTCGATGTCCACTGTAGGGGAGACGTCTTGTGTCTGTGTGCCCAGGGAGGAAAAGCAGCTGTTTTCTCTTTCGGCTCGAATTACTAAACACCACCTGGTCTCATAAATGTTGGTATGTATATTAATATAAGGCCTTGAATGGAAGCAAAATACTGGAGTCCTTTAATAAAAGGGCAGGGAAAATATTTCAGATTTTCATTACAAAAATTATTCCTAATTATGTTTCCTGTTTATGTGTGTTGGCTATTGTATACCTCTCAGTTGAACATTCAGAGGAAAAAAGTTCTATCTTGACTTCCCATTTAGCAGATTGTATAGTCAGTACTTTCAAATGCTTCTTTAATAGCAAGGACAAGCTATTTAAATAGTTTTCCTCAACAGGATATATTGATAACATGACGTAGTAGCTGTGTTTTTACAAAAAAAAAACTTGAAATCTTTTAGAATTGTTAATATACAGTAGCGACTGAAGTAATGAAATGAATAGTGTGCAATTAAAGAATCTCATACAACTAATGGCAGGATTTTAAATGCATTTTTATTAAACTTTCCCATTATTAAAGAAGAGAAGGGGTGAGCTTCCTCCTGTATTACTATTGGGAGCTTACTGGTTGTATTACTCAAATATTTTGAATAAAATTATATGTTAAAAATACAATTGATTTCTTTTGGGGGAATACAGGAGATCTCTAGACAAATTCATTTAGATAGATTGACAAAACTGCTGGTGTTCATGGTTAAGAAAAAAACTTGGACATATTTTGTACAAAACCCTTGAGTATTAATTCTGACCAGATCACACTGTAAATAATGTTAACTGTCATAAAATAAACACAGCGGGGTTTGCACCATATGTTTTATAATTATTTAGCAGCTTCTTTTTTTTGTTTGTTTTTACTGAAAATGGAACCTACTGATAGCTCTGTGAAGTTATGTTTATACAAAAGTAAATTACACTTGTACTTTTAACAAACTTGGCTTCACAAACCAGTGTCTCTAGGCAGTTTTGGTTTGAAAAAATTAAGTGAAAGAAAAGCTTCTCTCTCTCTCTCTCTCTCTCTCTCTCTCTCTCCCTCCCCCCTCCCCCCCCTCTCCCCCCCCACCAGAAATGTAGTTTCAAACAGAAACCTGCTGTAATGTTTTAGTGCCAGTTTCTTGTTTTTGCACATGTGAAGGAGATGCCTTTGGAATGCCACCCAGGGGAGGGAATTGCCTAACCACTGAACTCACAGAGAGTGTTTGGCTTAAGTAGCCCTGGAGTGGCCTTTCAGACTGAGGCTACTGTGGTCTTCTAGTTTGTTTTTGTTTTTACCTTCCTACTTGCAAGTGTTAACACTGTCAGAAATAAAGGCTCTCTTAGAACATAATTTTTAAAACTGTTATTATTTTTATAATCACCATCTCCTCTTGATCTCAGGGGAGGTTGGGCACCCTTGATTGCCTTTAATAGAGCATATGAAGCTGATAGTGCCAATGGGAGGTGGGTGGCTAGTTTTGTAATATGCCTACTTTCCCCTGCCCCCTCTTTGCTCATTGCTCAATATATGTCTTGGCAGATCTGACAATATCCATAATTATCAGCACCATGGGCCCTGACCACAGAGCTGCTCCTGCATGACACATGTCCAACTCTTGTTCTTCTCCTGCATCTTCTCTTGCCTCAGCTTGCTGGCTTGCCTCACATCAGAGCAACTGTCTGCTGTTAACTCTTTTCTCTTGTCAGATTCTCAGACACCACAAGTTCTGCCCACACAGTTTACACCATATATTATAGTTTGTGGTACAGTCTTTCGCACAGTAGGCATTTCATAAACTATTGTGAGCGAATGAGAAAAGTTAATACAGAAATTTCTCTTCAGCATTATGGTTTTCATTCCCCTTACATGAAGTGATTTTCCTGCTCTTGACAGATGTGCTTAGCATAATACAACCTTTTCCATGAAAGTTCGTCTTGATCATCATCTTCTCTTTTAGACAGAGAAAAGGTTGCTCAATCTTTATAGACTCCTGAGAAGAGAATCTAGGGAACCCCAGTTGACTTTCACCATGCTTAGCAGTTCTCATGAAGGGGGAAAAAAACCGGAGTAGAGAAATGTACAATGATTTCTGGAACTTTTGTTCCAGAATGTGTCAATAAGGTGAGGCTGCTGTTACTGAATTTTATAGGTGGAAGAAAACCTGAAGGTGAAGTTATGTTTAGTGAGAAAACCTGCATAGAGAGGGATTTTGTAAAGGGCAAGGTAGACAAGCTAGTGCCACTTTAGTAGTTTATGCCTGTGCATAGTCAACCTTAGAAATGCTTTTCAAAACTTTGTTTTTGAAGGAGAGGTCATAGAATTTGGGTTTGGGGATTTTTTTAATGGAATAATTGTCAAGTGTTCATAGAAGGTTGGATTAAGAATAAACCTTTTCCTTTTTAGAAACTTTGGTAGTATATTTTATGAATAGTGTACTCGGAAATTATGACCTAATATTTTTATTTATTTATTAATATTTATAAAATTTTATTCCATTACAACAATTAGTAACTGTCTTCTATTATAGAGGTTTGACTAAACCTTTTTTCCTCAACAGGGACCAAAAAGATTGCAGAATTAGGTAAGAAAATTTGAGGAAATATCAAAGTTTCCTTTTACATATGTATTATTGTTTTTTGCTTATGAAAGTAATACAAGATTGACATAAAAATTCAAACATTGCAATAATATATAATGCAAAAAATGAAAACAGACTCTAGCCCCTTCCCCTAGAGGTAACCCCCACTTTAATTGTTTGGTGTACAGTCCTCCATATATTTTCATGCATATATAGTACTAATTAATTACCATCATTATTTTAATAAATGGATTCATTCAGTATATATTTTCTTACAGCTTACTGTTTAAAGTTTTAATGATATATCTTAAACCTTGTGGTAAACCAAAAATGCCCCCAAAAATATTCATGTCAAATCCCTTGAGCCTGTGATTGTTACCTTATTTGGAAAAAAGGGTCTTTGCAGATGTGATTAAGTCAAGATAAGGAGATAATCTTGGGCTATGTGGGTGGGCCCCTATAACTACCATCATGTGTATCCTTTTAAGAAAGAGACAGAGGGAGATTAAGTACAGACTCACAGAGGAGAAGACATATACATAGGAAATGGTAATGTGAAGATGGAGGCAGAGGTTGGAGTGATGTGCCTACAAGCCAAAGATTGCCAGCAGCCACCAGAAGCTAGGAGAGAGGCATGGAATAGATTCTCTCCCAGAGCCTCCAAATGGAGCACAGCCCTACTGACACCTTAATTTTGGACTTCTGCTTCCAGAACAGTGAGAAAATAAAATTCTATTGTTTTAAGGCACTAAGATGGTGGTAATTTGGTACAGCAGCCCAGGAAACTACTACAGACCTCTTTCCATGTTGGTAGAGATCTCATCCATTCCTTTTAACCTCCACTCAATTTTCCATTATGTGGTTGTACCATAATTTATTTAAATAATCACTTATTTAAAGACACTTGGGTTGCTTCCAGTGTTTTAGCTTTACGAACATTATTTTAGGAAATACCCTTATATGCATATATTACTGTGTATGTTTGAATATATTTGTAGAATAAATATTTAGAAATAGAATTCCAGGTCAATAAGTAGGTACTTATGAAATGATTATATTTTGAATAGGTAATACATGCACATAGGCACCCATACCACCTAACTGCTTAGTTACTTCAGGTCCAACCTCTTTTACTAGTTTCTGGAATATCCTTCCAGAGATAGTCTATAATTTTATGCATATAAAGGTTAATATTTTTTTTTCCTTTTTTGCACAAATAAGTGAATAGCATACACAGTTGGGGCATTGTATTCCTTACTTTTTTTCACTTAACAGTGTATCATGGAGAAAAGGTAAGAGTAGTTGTATTTATCACACTTATTCATTGAGTGTGTCCTATGTGTTCTGCAAAGAGTTTGTACTAACATATGTCACATTAATAATATATGACTTCTTTAGTTTTCTAAAGTGAAAATAGTTCTTGAATATCACTTTTTTCTCTTTTTTCTTTTCCTTCTCTTGCTTCATAGTGGTAAAAGTATACATACGGCCATAGAAACTATCAGTTCCTGGAGAAATGAAAAATATGAAAATTTGTTGAGGATATTTGTTCTCATAGATTTTCAACTCAATGTATTAATATATTGTGCTTCCAGGCTTTTCAGAACATTGAATTGAGAAGAAGAACTCCACTGTTGATTTTCTTAATGTTTAATACATGAGATGATTTCTATAGTATCTATTCAGTTTATGGTCCAGAGTCATGATAGAGAGACATAAATATTCATGCCAAAGTGACAGATGTTATATTTACCCATATATAAAATATAGTAACAATTATCTTAAGTAATAATTACTCAAATAGTTTTAAAACCAATCTTCTGTAGTTTCTTTCTTGTTGTAGTTTTTTTCTTCTTCTTCTTCTCATTTTGCCATTCTAACACCACGACTGTTCTTCCCTCACTCCCAAGTCCAGTTTACTCTTGATAATATACAATGCAGTTGGTATCTGTTGTGTTGTCAAAGCCCTCAGGTAAAATCATTAAGCTGTTCTTACAAATTTATCATTATTGTTAAGAACCATAATTTACCTCATGGTTATCTTGGCCTTTCTCCACCTCTTACCTGAGCCCTGGGATGACACTGCCTTCCTTGGTGAGAGGGTGTTGCAGCATCTCACCTCTCCCACCTTAATTTGTAGCGATGCATTGCATTTGGGTGACAGGCAGTTGTTCGTGCTTGAATAACTCAGGATTTGAATTCTACAGTTCGTGGCATCCATGTAATGCTTAGCAGTAGGTACAGCTGTTAACTATTCACTTATAAATAATCTTTTTTCCCTCTCAACCTGTCTCCCAGGTAGTGTACTTGTCACCATTAATAACTCTTCAGCAGCTCCCTGGTGATTTGACCCATCAGTTGTCATTCACGGAGGAGTGGTGCTCTGGCCTGCTATTGAAGCTTATGAAGGTTCTTTCAGCTACTCAGTCACCCCAGCGGCCACAGCCTTGTGGGAAGTTGTGTTGATGGGCTTCACAAGCAGGCAACTGAATACCTTCTTATGCAGTTTGAGAAAAGAGGTACTGTGTTTGGGGCTATAGATGATAAGACCTCCTATTTAGACTCCACAGAAGGGCCACAAAGGGTAGTGGGGGACTGGGAGATGGGTGGTGAAGATGACAAACAGCAATGTAGCTTTCCTATCTTGTGGATGCTATACCTGCACCTCATTGTCGTGGCATCATCATCATCGTCTTCTGATGTTTGTGAACTTGAGGTTGGTGTACATGATCTGGCTAGTGGATCCATCAGGTGTGGCATTCTGCCTGTGTCTCAAGCTTAAGAATGAGAGGCCAGTAGCTACAATTCAGAAGATGTAAACTGTCCCTAAGTCCTTTGGCAGTTCTGTGGTTCCTCCAATGGGACAATTGCTCACTTGCTTCCACTGTTTCTGCCTGAAACGTGCTGCTTCCAGACCTCTCCAGGTTAATTCCTACCTGCTTTTAGGTCTCAGCTTAGCCGTCGCTTTTCCAGGAAACTAATACTGCTCCCCCTGTTTAGCATTGACTGTAACAACTAATGTGCCCATGTGGCAATTTTTATTGATCCTTTATTATACTCCACAATAATTGCCTGTTTACTTGTCTTTTTCTCCTACAGGATTTTAAGTTTTTTGATGAATACTTAGTGTTGTTTACTATATTCACATTCTGGTCATGTCATAAAACCTCAATAAATGCATGTTAAGGAATGAAAGAGTTTATTTTTTATGGACTCACTTTCCATTGACATATCTTGGTCATCTCAATGGGGAGTTCAAGCAATAAATTGTGGTCATGTATTATATACCATACACTGTACTAGCATCAGGGACACAGATGGGAAAACATTTAGATTGCCTACTGCCCTTTTAGTGAGTGACAAATGTACATTTCTTTGCGTGAGGATATGTCTTGGCAATACAGGATTCCTTCAGACATGGCTCAGGAAATGGCAGAGAGTAAGGTATCACGAGGCAAGAAAAAGCATTAAACTGTATCGGGAAGTAATCCCAGTGTTTGTGAACACAGACTGTGTTTTTAAAATAAACCCTCCAAGGAGGTAAATCAATTAGGCATTATATTGGTTAGGTTTTCATTTGGAAATGGATTTATCCTCCAAATGATTTTTGCTGTCCTTATCTCACTGGGTGTAATAAATTAGAAAATGTTAAAATTTTAATATTTCAAAAATGCCATAATGGCCTGCCACACACATACATACACATATGCCATGTATACATACATGCAGGTATTCATTTATTTGTGGCTAAACACAATAGTGATCTGAAAAGACCAAAAAGAGTGAGAATCTTAACATTTCAGGGAGGCTCAGAAACAAAAACTCAGAATAAACTATTTTAGTTTATTTTCATAAGGGTGAGGACAGCTATGTCTATAGGAACTTATATATGCTATCTGGCAGACAGAATGATGAAAGATATTAATATAAATAAAAAGATATTTCATCATAAATTCAAGAATAGACTCTTGATTGTGCTATATAGAATACATTTTTAAACTCAAAGATATTTTAAAAAGAATACATGCCTTTAGTTTAAAAAAATTATATAAAGGACTATATAGTTGAAAGTAAGTGTATGGTATTGGGGTATAGTTCTGGAAATAGTCTATGCATGTAAAGCACAACATATCCTTCTGTTTGTTTGATAAAAATGGTGAGGAAGGATTCAGTGAGTGCATTATTCTGTACTTTTTATTTTTCACTTAATAATATATCTTGTAAACAATTTCACATCAGCACATAAAAAGCTACCTCATTCTTTTTTAACAGCTGCATTGTATGGCTGTATCATAATTTATGTGTCTATTCCCTCATATGCTGATAGACTAGGTGTTAAAACAAATATTTTGATCTTTGGTGATAGGTAGTTCATTGCTTTCATTTGCATTTCTCTTACTGAATAAGGTTTGCCATCTTTTATGATTATCAGTCATTTCTGTTTCTATTTTTTCTAAATGTCTTTTCAAGTTCTTTGTATTTCTAATTGTATTGTAAATCCTTTTCTATTTTTTCAGCACCTTTTAATATCTTACAGAAATTAGCTCATAGTTTATCTGTATTGCAGGTTTTCTTAGTTGGTTTTTAGCTCTTTGTTTTTGCTTTGTTCCCCATTTGATTTTGCCTTGCAGTTTTTTTTTTTAATTTTGTGTGGTTTTATTAACTTTTGATTGACTTCTGATTGTTGAATCTTGCTTAGAAAGGTCTTCAAAACAATGGGGACTAGTTCATGTTATCTACTAGTATGTTTATGTTGTAATAGTACTCAGTGAATTTCAATCTTATTGAAATCAATTTTTCAGCCAGGATTTTTATGTTTCTTAGGCAGTTATGTTGTATAGGGCTTATAATTACTGTTTTTTCATTCATTTACTTTTTTCTTCCAGTGTGGTGTTATTTTAGTGACATTTGATTATGTAAAACATCTTCAGTAGATTGTTGCATATAGAAACAGTAGAGTCCTAATTAGCAAATAGGTTATTTAATTTAATAATTTTAGGTATAATACTGAATGTGTATTTAAAATAAGAAACAAAAAACAGAAAATTACAGGAATCATGGATATTCAGGCCTTTTTCTTCTGAAATCTCCTTAGGGAATTTATCAGAAATACTTGCCTAGAAATCCTTCCTGTTTGCAACTTGGCTTTTCCTCCCCTCCCAGGATATTCTGCAACTCCCTGAAACTCCCGAGGGCCAAGAGAGTTGAGGGCCCTGAGCTTCAGCCTCAGTTAGGTCTCTAGTAAACCTGCCTCTGGGTGTCTGCCAGTGGCTCACACTCTGTCCTTCATTACCATTTCCTAAGTCATTAACACCCATAGGGATCAGTCCCAGGGCTGACAGTTTCACAGGGATCACCATCAGCCCCACTTGCACTGGCTTCCTTGTCATTTTATTCAATATTGTTGTCTTTATCATGATTCACTTCTCTTACCAAGCATGGTGTCCTCACCTCATGTGCTCCCGGGTGATAAACAGGAGAAGATGGAGATTGAGGAAGCACCTTGTTTCACAGCACAATCCCATATAGTGTTGTTTGGGGTTTTTTGTTTGTTTGCTCTTTAGGTAAAACGAAAATCTATTAGAGTTGTAAAATAGCACAGTTGTTAAGAGATCCTTTTAATCTTTTTTTGGTACTTTTTTGCTAAAACGTTTAAACACTTCTTCTCTTTGGTCATATTTTGAAAAATGTTTAACAGTATTCACCTTCACAGTTGTTTTCCAAGGCAACTTTATGACTTGACCTCAATTATGTTATTTAAAAAACCCTCTCCAAGTTATGTTTGTGAATAGAGCCGTTCTCATTGTTCCTGCTTTGAAAACATGTGCATAGATAGACACTGAAGAAAAGAAAAATCGATACCCAACCACCTCTGCTTCTATGTTTCCTTTTTCCTTTTCTTAGTTTCCTGATCAAGTGAATAAGTAAATGATGGCCTGAGAGAGAGGTGGGAATGAACTCTTGGGGCATCCAGCTTTCTTTATGGGGCCTCAGACTGGCTTTTATTTCCCCTTATGGTTTTAGGCTTGATAAGTGACTTTATACTTTTCTGGGCAGCTGGGGGTTAAAAGAGAGTGGTGGTTTTGAGTTTTGGCATTTTTCAGCTTCTCCTCAGAAGAATATAAATTGCCTGTGGAGCGGGTCCAAACCAGTGGATGTTTAAGAGAAGGGGGGAAAAATGAGCTGAAGAACATTCTTCTGTGACTTAGTTGCCTTCTGTTGCGTTAAATGGATGGAAAGGGGAATAAGTGCTGTGCTTTATAGTTTTTAACATTGAAACTCTTTAAAAATCCCAAACCTTAAAAAACATGAAATGACCTTCAGGCCTCTTGGCTCCCACTGTTTAGTTTATCAAGTCTCTGTCACACCCTCCCCCATCCCTGTAAAAAATCTAGAGTGAAGTGTGAAAAGCATCAGAAAGTCTCCTTTATGCCAGTTCAGCCTTTTAGTCGCTTGCCAGCACCTTCATCTCTTCATATGTTTCTAGCTAAGGTCTAACATGGAACAAAAACCCGACAGCAATGGAGACCAGATGCCGGTATTTCTTCTCTGTCACTTGGCTGCTGAGCAGATGGAATTTATATCAATCGGGCATGCTAGGAGGAAGAGGCCGTGGCAGCCAACATGTGGAACTGGGGCTGAGTGACATTTCTGCTAATGTTTTGTCCTTGTAGAACATTATGCTTCCTCTTTGCTTATGAGCTGTGGTTTTCCTGACTCAGACGAGGTTCCAGCTCCAGCTGGAATGGCTGTCGCTCTTCCCCTCTCCCCCTGCCCCCCTTTTTGGGGAGTGCTGGAAGTTAATGGAGGAGTAGTGGGACCTGCACAATGGAGCTCTTTATTAAAATACCTGACATCTGCATGCAATGCACCAAAATCATCTTAGCTCAAGCAGAGGAATGTGCTGGGCATTACTAGTCACTTTTTGTCTAGTGCCGTGTACTTGTTTGATTTATATAATGAGTGAATGCCTGTGGCAAAAGAGGACATTGAGCATGTTATTGGAGGAAGGGAACTTTTTAATTTTTTCCAAGAACATTGTCACAGACAGGCCTAATACTCATACAAAAATACGAGTATTTAAAAGCAATTGCAGCCATCACATGGATTTCTTGCTGTGGTTTTAAAAATGTCATTACACCACCCTCCCATTTAAAGTAAAATCAGAAAACTCAAAAACCCAATTTAACATGATACGGAGTTTTAATATTGGTGACTACTGTTATGGGAAGTACCACTTTGAAGGAATCTCATGTTACAAAGAATCTCTAGAAGGAAAACATAAAATACATGTTTTAAAAAACCATAAAGGCACACACATAAAAAAGGATTGTTAGTGAGTCTCTAATTCCAGTCTCCTCTCTCAGAAAAGTACATTACCCTTTTCACACTATAAGAAATATGTATACATGCACAAATTATATTTTCTTTTCTAATGATGTAAACCATTCACATTTTACCTATTTATGGCAAGTAAATAAGAAAATACTGCCATGTTAATACATTATTTCATAAAGCACTGAAGTGCTCATGAAATTGCTGCTTATATTGCAAAATCAGCATCTATGTCCCCATTCCCACTTACTCAAATCCCTTATTTCCAGTGGAAATTTGACTTAAGGTTTTGTTTGGGTTGTGGAGAGACTGAGAGGACACCAGGCAAGCGAGTTGAAGAGCGATGGAGCCACCACTACTTTTGTCCATTTCTTTTGAAAACCAGCTTCTGGCAGACCTCTTTCCTGGTCTTTTCCAAGTACGTTGGCCATTTACATCATATCTTAAGTCTTCTAGAAAACTCTGAGGGCAGCCTAGCTATTTCTTTATCTTCAGGAAACCTAAACTCTGTCTCTTTAGCACTTTGTTTTTAGCAACTCTCCTGCTTGGGAAGTTCCTCTTGTGTCTCACTCCTTGGTGTGTGGATGGGCCCCACAGCTACCTTGGGCTTGAAGCAAACCTGTGTAAATTGAGTAGAAGCTGGGGTAAAATACTAATGTTAGTATGTCTGGAGAAAGTCACAAGTCAGTCATTCTTGGGGAAATTCTTTGAAATTGCCTTGGACTTCTGTTTTTCTTTGCTATTTTCTTACCTATGCTTGTGCCATACTAAACACAGGATTTCTTATCTATAAAGTTATTTAAGTGATGTAAGAAACCTGTAGTAAGCATAATACAGCGTGTGTGCCTATACTTTATGCATGTACAGTGGAATCTGGAGTCATAGTACAGTTATTCCTCAGTATGCAAACTTGAGCTATCTGCACTCAGGAATGAAATAGATTGGGCTGTTTGGATGAAAAGAATCTCCCTTTGTCTATACTTTCTTATGGGCTGTTCAGATAATGTCATGTCATTTGCTCTCCAACTCTTGCCACGTACATTGTCATTGTTCAAACACAGGAACAAGATAGATTTGGATAGTGAGAAATGTCTGTACACTCAACTACCTGCAATATTCCAGAGAAATGGGAATCTCTTGCTCTCAGTTCAGGTTGATCTCATACCAGTTCCTTTCTTGCTCAATTTTGTACTTAACTATGTATGCTTTTCTTTTTAAATCTTTGGCTTCTTTCTTGTTCAAGATTTTTTTCCTTGCTTCTCTCCTCTTCCCTTAAAATCATACACGTAATGAAGTGCTGACCTTCCCTGTTGTCTTTCCAAGGTGGTAATTTTAGGGTGATATTGCATAGTGTGGGATGATTGTTACACTCTCAGCTGAAAATCCTACCAAGAAGCATGGGAAATGCTTCCTTGGAGGCCTCTTGGAACTCCTACCCATGAGCACATTTAACTGGAGGAGAGAGGAGCTTACATCATCCTGCAGAAGTCAGATTATGGTAGCAAAAATCTGTGGGTGTCTGTCCATTAGACTTTCTCATGGAGGAGTCTTGAAGATAATTTGATTTGATCCTTGGATTCTGGACCTTGCCACATTTGGTCTCAGGAACTTACGGCACCAGCCCCTGCCAGTGATGTCTGTTCACTGTCTCATAGGTATGGTCATGTGTCCTCCACCTGTCCTCCACTGGGATGAGGCTCCTTTAGTTCTACCTGGAAGGATGCCAGGGACGGTCTTTGGTATTTTATGTCAAAGCCTAATTCTGTCTCTTGCCAGCTGCATGACTTTAAACAAATCACTTAACCTCGATGAAACTCACTTTTCTCTTCTGTAAAATAGAGATAATAATATCTACCTTACAAAATTGCAAAAAAAAAAAAAGGGGGGGAATAGTGGCAGTTAAATGCCTGGCACATAGTGAGAACCTCACAAGTAGCAGCTATTGTTATTATCTGCTGGCACCATGGTGGCCTTGGTTAGCCTTCTGGTCTAACCTCTGATGTTTACTTGGCCAGCAGCAGTCCCAGGTCTAACTCGAATGTGCTGCCTCTTAATTACAGCCACCTCCATCAGAGCTCATTAGCCACTACAAAACAAGAGACTCTCCCAGAAGTAGGCTTGTCCATTTCCATCCAATGGGCCAAAACTCTGTCTTCTTATTTGAATCTCTACATCCTAAGAAGTTACCTCCTAAATCTGCTAAGGATGATTTGAGACAAAAACTCTAACCCACTAGAAAGGGCAAGTTCCTATCTTTTAGGACTTTACGTTAGAATTTTCAGAGTTCTTTTCTCTGGCCCTTGATCCCTTCAACTAAGGCTATTGCCTCTTTCCAGCTCTAAACAAAATTCCTTCTGGGAGAATCGCCCCCTAACACCTATCCCTCCCTTCTGTTGGTGGCAGAATGCCCTGGGATTTATTATGCAAATGAAGGTCACACCTCTGAGAGACAAAGAGTCCCTAGTCACTATTCTCAGTTACATTTTAATGACAGTTGAGAAGGAAGGCCAGCAAAGAGAGCATTCATCCCTTTTTAAAAGAAATTGAAGCAAAACTCTTGCCTGTGTCTCTTTCTTAAGATTAATCTGACAATTCTGGCAAGGACACCTTCTCTTCTCAGCATAAGGACATGCTGATAACATGTCTGTGTTTTTTCTTGTTTGACCCACCAAACTATATGATAAAGACATTTGTTTTTTTGGTTTTATTGAAATACAACTTCTGTACCTTTATATCTAAAATCTCATGTAACATATTTTAAGAGAAAAAGATGAAAAATAGTAAAGTGGGGACATTGCCTTTATACATAAAAGGCAATATGTTTTATACATAAAACATAAAATGTTTTCTATTTTTAAATTCAGTTTTCATTATAATATTTTATAAAGAATTCAAGCCACACAGAAGTATATATAGTAGAAAATGAATACACTCTTCTGTTGTCCCTCTTCCCCAAATTTCACTCTCAAGAAGTAACTGTTGGGCCCTATTAACCAGTTTGTTGGTGTTCTGTCAAGACCAGTAAGCTTTTAAAAGGGATTGGTAGAACCCATGTCATGAGATATTTGTGCCATATGGCATCTTGGATTGGTCTACAAATCCCAGGTATGGTTTGAGAATTCTATAATTATCTGGTACATTAATCAGTTTAGAACACTTACTACTCTCTGACTTCTCCCCCCAGTTTTAGAAATAAAAATTTATATTTTTATTTAAGTATAGGTCACATCAAACCTGTGCTTCACTGTGTTTACATAAACACCCCAGACTTATTTTCTTTCAAAAATGAAATAAATGACATGATTTTTTTCAGGGGTTCCCTTCTAAGCTTTGGAGGAAGGAAGTAAACTCATGAACTTTATACTACTACAAATGTGATGTTTTGCATCACAGGACACCAGTGTACACTTAAGTCTTTTTTTTTTTTTTTTTTTGATGAGATTGAAATTAGTTGTCCATGTAAATTCCAGCATATGGGAATTATCCCCCCCTTCTTTCAGTCAAGCAATACAATTTAAAACACATACTAATGATCACAACTGGGCTAAAATTTTTGGCAGAGCTTTACTTATATGAGATATCACAAAAACCTTAATATGGTAAGGCAAGTATTACAGTAAATGCCAGTATTTCAGTGTATATTAGCATATCCTTCCCTTTCTTTTTGCTAAGATTGACTAACATTTAATTGCCTTGCTTATGGTAAAAAAGAAAAGAAATTACCTTATAGGGGTATACAGACTCCTAAGGTTTCTCAGCTGTGAGCCCAGCCAAGTTGCCCTCCTCCAACCAGCTACGTCACTCCTCAACACACAGAACCTTACACGCAACAGTAAATAACCCTCAATAAATTTGAATCTTACCTCAATCTAAAGACACCACCATCATTATGGGAGAATGTTGTTAGTCTGCAAAACCTCAGTCAGTTTAGAACAGCACAGCAATATCCAAAGTTTTTGGCTTCCTCTGGATATTGTTACTGCATGTGTTGCTGCTGCATTCCTGGGTGCCATTTATAGAGTGATTTCTTAAACATTGGTTGTGTCACAGTGCAACTGAGCAGTTTAAAGCAGTTTTGCTGTTTTTCTTCAGAATCAGAGAAACCAGAAACATCTAATTAACATTTACCTCATTTAGAATTAGAATCACCTGATTATTTTACTATATTTGGAATAAGTATAAAAAGGTGCTTTTCACCTGACAAATTTAGCATTTTAAAACTGTCTAGGTTAATACATCTTTTAATTTATTTTTTATTAAGGTAAAGGTACAAGTTGGTAATTAGTCTCTTCTTAGTCTTGATGGATTTTTCAAATTATTTTGGATTTTAAGATTAAAAAAGAAAAAGAATTACACATTTAACTGAGCTTGTTTTGTGTGCTTCTTTGTATATTTAGACTGTGTATACTAGAAAGAACTGGGTTTTGGAGAGAAATAAAGAATCTTTGAGTTCTCACCCTGTATCCAACGGTACTCAGGGTACTTAGGTATGTAATTTGGACACTGATGATAGATAAGTAATATTTATCTCATCTTATATCAGAAGATCTCATGAGTTATCTTGAGACCTGCATAATTGTTATCCATTGTAAACTCACTTCTTTAGAAGACAGGGTTAGTGTGTTTAGATTATTTAAGTGCTCCCATAATTGTTGGGGCATCTTGTCATTTAACTTGCAAAATGCACCTCACAGTACAGATACCCGACATGGCATCACAAGGACATTACCTACACCAGTCCTGTCTTGGGAGGATTTAAAAAAAAAAAACAAGAAGAACACAAAGAAAATGTATGTTAATGTGGCTGAATATTCATTAGAACCCTGCAGCCTAGGGCTGGAAGCACAGTTAGGCTGTGTGTTTACCAGGCCACCCGAAAGGCAAGAGGGCATAAGGCACTTATAAACAGTGGCACAGCACAAGCAGTGTTGTCTTTGAAAAGTTTTCATTTTCCCTTGAATCAGCTACAGTCTCTTGCTTAAGGTCACTGCAGTTTGCAATCTTTGGCAGAAGACTTCTTCCTTTTTTGGTAGTGGCAGTCTGACTTTTTTTTTTCCCTTTTGGAAGTGTTTTCCTCTCAAACTACCATTATCTTCCAAACCTGTTTCATGTTATCATTGTCAGATGCCTCTTCTCTGAGTTTCTTAGAACAAAATGTGATGAGATATATATATATGAGAAATTTTTTAAAGTTTGGAATTGAAAGTCATATGGTTATGATTTGAGAATGTCAAGCTTGATTTTTTTTTTCAGAGTTTTTTTTTTTTTTTTGAACCGTACCTTTTTCTCTGGGCAGTGAACTCGCTGCAGAGACATCAAAGAGAATGTGTACTGGATCAAGGTGATTTTTTTTTCAACCACATCATTGCCAGCTGTGGTGTTTATGATTAGAGGCAGGCGTTCCAGACACCTCCGAGTCCTCACTAAGCGTCAGATCTTTAACAGGATCCATCCCAACTGAGTGACACTAAACAGACAGCCAGAGGGGAGTTGGTGGGATAGAATAGGGAAGGGGGGTAGAGGTGAGGGAGGCCTTGGTTCCTGGTTCACTCACCAGCCAAACTATATAACAAACTCTACTAATGCCAGGCTGCAGGCTGCCCAGAGGCTCTATAGCATGCCTTTCAGCGCAGCTTTCATTAGCCAAGGGATGACTAGAGCCCAGCAAACACAGTCATTGATCCTCTCTCACCAGGCGCAGGGATGTGCAGTGTTCAGGTCACAGACCAGTCGGCTTTGAAGCTGCTCCATTTCACACCGCTGACAGCCACAGACTACTGGCTTCCAGGAGGTGACACGATTCCCTCTCGGATCTCCATGCTCTGCTCCATGCAGCTAATGACATTGACTTCCCTCTGGATGTTGCCTCCACTTGCAATATTAACACATGTTCGCTGGTCCTGTTGACATAAGAATTCTGCAAATAGCCAATAGTACTGATAGCAGTGCATGAAACGGAGTTCTTTTTCCTGCTTTCTGTTTCCTACTGGTCACTGTAATTGCCAAACAGTTTTGCAAGTTCCAAAATATACTTCTGGAATCAGGAATTGATACAATGGGCTTGGAGTTAAATATGTGGGAATTATTAAAATCAAGATGATAGGCTTATCCAGTGATTGTCATTAGCAGTGAGGAAAGAGGTGGTTTGGTTGATAACTACTTATTTCTCTTTCAGTGTGAGAGTGTTTTTAAAAATTTCCATAATCATCAAGAGATGATTCACTTGGTAACAGTTCTTGGTGACTATAGAAATTAAGGTCCTTTAGAAGAAAAATGTTATTACAACAATTCAAAAAGGAAAGAAACTTGCTTGCCTGTTGGTGGGAGTACAAGTAAGATTTGCACGTCAACTCAAAACATGTAAAAGGTAAGTAGACGGGAAAGGAAGTTTATGAATTTGATTTCAAAGAAGGATACAGATAACAGATTGCTAGTACAGAGCTGCTTTTAAGAACCTCTCCTTTATTACCAGTATTTTTTTTTCCTTTTTTTTTTAGGAATTATCTAAACAATTAGATATCAAGCTGGGTTAAAACTAAATAATGCAAGTGTGTAAGATGCTAGATTTCGGTCATCATTTTTTCCTCCCTGCTCTGCATACCCCGTGCCTTCCTTCCCAATGGACTTTTATCCTGCCAATGGACTTTTAGCTGCCCAGACCAATCAGTGGTGTTTTGGCAGCCATCCTCTTCAGATATGGTAGAAGATACATTGGTTTTTGCACAGAAGGAGCATGAAAATTAGTTTGAAATGTAGCAATTTTTAGGCTGTGTGATCTGGGGGCAATAGAGGTAACTCATCACTTGAAAACCAGACAGCTCTAGCTGTAGGCTGATCCAGTGAACCTATCTTGCTGCTTGTTGGTGCTTCACTGAAGGCTTGGACCAGGGTGTGTAAGTGGGACTTAACTGGAAAACTGTGATATCCTGCTATCTTAGAGAAGAAAGTGGCAGGAGATGTCCACATGTGTAGGTGATTCCTGCTTACCTGGCTAATAATATTCTTGCTAATATTCTTTAAAAGAGTATTAATTTTGGACCTTCACAGAGACTAACCTTTCATCTCGTGTGGCACAAGCTCTAGTGTGAGATGGAATAATAGCCTAACATTTTGAACCCCATGAGTTTGATGATCCTTAGGAGGCTTCCTTAAGAACTCTTAGGTCATCATTCTTAGTATTTTACCTGTGGCTGTAATCTCTGACCATCATTACCGCCTTTCTCTCTCCTGAGATTCCTGTCAATCTTCAACCTACTGTCCTTTCCAACTCTTGATTCTTTTTCAACTCTGAATAAAACTAGCATCTTTCAAAGAATATTCTAGCTTTCTTCCTGGTCCTCCACCCCTCTCTCTGTTCTATTGTACTTGAGAAATTTCTTAAATGTTAGGAACCTTTTCTCATCTCTTAGACCCTTCTCTTTATAATTCACTATTTCCTTTAATAAGGTTCTAAAATTTTAAGGGTAAAATAATAGTAACCAAATAATATTCTATACCATTTATTTGCATAAACATTTTATCTCACTAATTTTTTAAAAGTTTATCTTATATGAAGAAAATTAGTTAGGCTTTATGCCAGTGCTATCCTTCCCCAGGCAAATATTTAATTCATTCACTAATTGATGCTTGGGATAATTTTTTTCTTTGATTAAAAAAAATAATATGTTTTCATATAAAGATTCTTAATAGTTTTTTATATAAACCCTTAAAACATCAAAGTTGTATAGTATACTTATACTATGCACTTGTCCATGTACTAACCTTGCAAATAAGTGTGTAAAGTAAAACAAGAAAGTAGTTTTATTGGATGTGCCTTTGTCATCATGCCACAAGTTAGTTCAATCAGTTTTTTTATTTAATTATACCCTTGCCCAGGTTCTATCTTACTGTTTTTTTGACCTTTATTAGTCTTCATGACTACTCTGTGTCAGCATTATCCCATTTTATAGATTATGCAACTGAGGCAGAAAAAAGATCTCGTCAGTCTGTGAGTTGTGGGCTTCAGGATTATTATTACTCTTGATGTTTTAGTGTCCTCAGTAACAACAACTTTTTAAATTGCTCAGAATTTTGTTTACTATGTGTTGAAGTAGCATAGTTTTAAAAAGTACTCATTCTTCTATTTGAGAGGATGAAAGTTACGTCAGCAATTTGGTGATCAAGCACTCTTAAGAATTTCATTTCCCCATCACTTCAAGGCAGGAGAAAGTGTCTAAATATTGAGGAGGATAATGCTTGTCAGGTTTTCTTCAAAAAATGAGGTATCTGTGTTTGTGTACACACATGTGTAAATAGATCAATAGATTGATATTAATTGATTGATTCGAGCAGAAATAAAAGTAGGTCTCACATTAATCTTTGATTTTGTTATGTATATTTTCATTAGTGTCATAAGTATCACAATGAGATGATTATGGAGAGCACTTTTGATGGAATTTTAAATGAATGTTTTAGTATGTTATTGGCTGGCATAGATACACAGTACACAATGCTTTAGTGTGGTAGCCTTGTGCTTGCTTTGGTGAAATAATAATATTTGTATAATACCGGGAGAAATACCTTTTGTTTACTTTAGCAGCAAAAGGACTTGATTTTTCTGCTGCTGGAGTTAGGTTAAGAGTAAATTTACTGATCTCCATTAACATTTCTGAGAAAGCTTTTATATTAAATAAAAGCCAAGGGGTATTAGTTGCTAGTTTTGCCCTTTCTTCTCTCTGCCTTTGGTAGAACAAATGGTTGTTTCCTGATAGCCTCCAGGTTTGCCTATAGGTCTGATAAAGTGTTTTAATGAGAACTTCATATTGGGGTAATCTGGAAGGAAATGTGATAACTTTTTGCCTCATGTAAAATCCCACAACCATTACCCAGATTAAAGACACAGTGAAGCTGACTAGCTCAGTGAAATTTGTAGTTCCCTGGCTTTAGCACCACATACCAACTCTGGTGGTGAATTGCCTGAGGATTTCACCCATCATTCATTGATAAAATTTGATAACATTTGTAGGTCAATTTATTCCCCTGGAATTTCCTCTACATCGTAATGTGCCATAGTTTGAGGAAGAGGAAATGATTCAAAAATCTGTAAAGACTTACCTATTTGTTTCTGACCTAGGAAAAATAAATTAATCAAGTTTTAGATCTTGAAGAACTGGTAGATATGTATGCCATGTATGGCACTGTCAGGACCCAGTGAATTTCCCTGAGTGAGTGGATGATACACCAAATGTAAGAGTGAGTAAAAGAAGAAAGAGTACATGAAAGGAGGTCAGATCCCTCCGTGTGTCCTGCCTTTTTATATCCTAATTTCATTACACATTTGTGCTAAGTGGATCTCCTCGTGTTCCTTTCATAACCAAGTAGGAGACTTTCCTTTTAGTAGCTATTGTGCAGCTCTAGGAAAATCACCAACTAGGCAGAAAGGAAACCAGGATGAAGGCCTAGCAGGAGGCTCTCCACCCAGTGAGGAAGTTGGACATTTTCTCTTCTATAAAGATGATTGATGACCTGTGGAAAAAGAAAAGTGGGCACTGAGGCCAGCTTGTCTAAGACAGCTTGAGTGAATGTGTAGCCAGCGCTGCCTTGATTAACAGAGGTCTCCCTGACCTTGGCAGTGTGTTGTGACTCAGAGTCTTGCAGGGATGAATTGTTCCTGTACAGTTCCTCCAACATCTGAGGTACAAAAAGGTCTTTTTAGCCATTTGTTAGACACCAGAGGAAAAAATGGTCTAACCCGCTAAAGATCTGAAAACAGCCTAGAATATTCAAAAATACTGTATAGTCAAACTCACCTTAATTTCAGAACCCAAAATCTGGATGGAAGAAAAGTGTCAGCTAATCATTATAGGTTGAAAATTCAGCCAGGTCACCTCTGTTTCTTAGAAATGTGTAAACGACCTCTATGTATTTCTCTTTCAGTAGTTAAGTGATTTTATAAGTATGAGCTTTGGAGATTCTTTTAAAATAGCCAGTAATACTGCTTTCTTTGGCCAGAGAACAATTTTCCTGCTTTCCTGAATAGAAATTTGACAGGTTTTGGAACCTTGTGCTTTAGTATGGAACCCAAAAGGTCTATGAACCCTACAGAATGCCTCTTTACCCAGGTTAGTGACTTTGACTTATTCTCATTTTAAACTCTGTTCCTTTTGCTATTCTCCTGGTTTTCTATAACTGGAATGGATATCTACAGAGGAGTCTGTTGTTCCTAAATACCATTTTGGAAAACATTGTGAAGGTGGTATGGATTCCAAATATGTCTGAGACCGATACTATCAGTGAAATTAAGTGACGTGTGTGTGCAAGGCCCTTGCTACTGATGATTAGAGACATTGGTGTGTTTCCTGCCCTCAAGGACTGTAGATAGCTGCCCTGGGTGAAATTATTGTAGTATATTTACCAACATTTATACACCCATGAGTAGAAAAACATATGTTAGAATTTGAGGACTTTGGTTGGGTGCGGTGGCTCACGCCTGTAATCCTAGCACTCTGGGAGGCCAAGGCAGGAGGATTACTTGAGGTTAGGAGTTTGAGACCAGCCTGAGCAAGAGTGAGACCCGGTCGGTCTCTACAAAAAATAGAAAAAATTAGCCAGGCGTGGTGGCACACGCCTGCACCTATAGTCTCAGCTACTCAGGAGGCTGAGGCAGGAGGATCACTTAAGCCCAGGAGTTTGAGGTTGCAGTGAGCTGTGATGATGCCACTGCACTCTAGCCGGGGCGATAGAATGAGACTCTGTCTCAAAAAACAAAGAATTTGAGGACTTAGGTGTAGAAGTGACCTATAAGAAAATACTAGAACCAGGAGCTTCCTTTGAGTGATAGCTTCCCAGATAAGGTGAGACTTGTGCCTAGGTATCAAAGATGCTAAAGATGAAGTGGGCATTCGAGATGAGGTTTAAGATGTGCAAAACATATACAGAGCAAAAAAGTGGACTCTTTCATAGGCAGAAGGCAGAATATCCTGGATGGAAGAAAAGAGAATAGTTGAGAAATTACTTTGTTTATAGCATAGTATGTAAAGAGTTTGTATTTGGGCTCCTGGGCATAAAAGAACCAGTAAGAGTTCTGAGCTATGTGGAATGATATAATGAAAATTTCATGGCAAAAGAATTATTCTGGTAATAATGTGTTAAATAAATTTAGGTGTGAAGAAATTAAAGGAATTTTCTTCAGATATCCAAGCCAACACATAAATGGCAGAAATAAAACAGAATGGATAGTTGTTTGAAAGTCTTGTGATGAAAGAATCAAGAATCGTGTTGTTTTGTACTGCTAAAATGGTGAGAGATAAAAGAACTGTGTCTCTTTTTTTGCTTTGTATTATTAATTACAAGATGTGGGTAATTTAGTCAACCCAAGTATGTGGCAGGCCTCCTACATACTAAAACCTATTTAAGAGTTGGCTGATCTGTTGGAAAATATCCATGACAATCAAGTCCAAGATATCTCTCACCAGAAGCCCTGAGGACCTATTAAGCAGAAGGAGAAGTAAGCCTCCTTTTAATTTTTATAGCTGAATTTTAAAATTCATTAATATGCCAAATTATGGACCAAGAAGCCCCGTAGACCTTTGTTGTAGTACTTAAACATTATATACTGGTGTTATCCGTTTTACCTCTTTCACTAGAATTCAGATTCCTCAGTGACAGAGAAACTATTTCTTACTTATCTTGATATCTTCTTTGCCTAGTATAAAATATTGATATGTAATCAATACTCAGTGACTAAAAATATTTCTATAATTTGCATTCTCATCGGTAGTGAATTATTATAATAATGAAGCATTATTAGCATTACTGTGTATTATTGTGTAAATGTAACTCTGCTTTGGAAAACTCCCATTAGTTCAGCCTCTTTGAGCAAGTAGGAGAATATCCTCAATTGTCTTTAGGGTTACACTAACGCTCTGTGTAATCAAGGTCCATTTATTCATTACTAAGTGTTTATTGTGGGCCTACTATGAGCAAGTTGTTGAATAGGAAGCATATAAGAAGACGCCCTCTTGAGACACTCTTTTCTCAAGAGGCTTGTCAACTGGAGGGAGAGATGAGATATCTCTATAAATAATGGCTAGGTAGAAAATAGTATGTACAGTATGAGATGTCTGCATATAAAGTGCTATGGTAGTTCTTGAAAGGGGAAAACGTTCCTTCTACCCCAGAAAACCAGGAGAGCTCTTTATAGAGAAGTTTACTTTATCTGGTGCAGCAAGGTAGGTGGAATTTTACCTTGCCAGGTGGCATAGAGACAGAAAATCACGAGGCATGTATAGGAAACAGCACGGTTTAGCTTAAGCACGGGATTAAGAGTAGTCACAAGAAAGAAGCTAGTTATGTCCAGGACTTTCCTTGATAAATGGTGATTGTCTTCTTGAAGGTCTTTTGAGGTCCCATTCAGAGCCTGGTGGGTGGCCTCCATCTACTCTCACATAACTATTTCTGTGACTTTTCTAAAAACTTGTTATGCCTGTAAGAAGTTTACAAAACTCAGTATGATTTTTTCTAACCTACACTTGATCGTTAAAAAGGTAAAAACTTTTCTATAATTTTCATCCAAGTTTTAATGGGAAAAGTTTGTGATAGATTTTTAAAAGCTTTCATGGACCAGCATCTGTGCCAGTTTCTTCAACTGGCTTTTCAGAGTCCACTTCTTACTAAGTCTTTGGAATAAAAGTGAAAAGAGCTACCAGAAAGCTATAATTATACTGTTTATTTGAGGAAATGTTTCTGGTTGCAGTACTCCAGAATTTTTGAAAGAGATTGTAAATGTTGTTAATGAGACTTTGTGTACCTGTGACCATCCTAAAAATGTGCTAAAATGAGACTGTGGCCTCACAGCTTAAGAAACTGAGTTGTTCTGCTTGGGGTGTTAATATTATTATGAATGCTAAAGTAAAATTCAAATCACCTGATTGAAGTTCTTGGCACTGTGATTAAGGGGTGAATTTAGGAGAGGGGAGTGCATATGATTTTTTCGTCTATAATGTAATTGTTACTGATAAGGACTTAGAACCTTTCTGATTCTCTCTAAAAATGTTTTCTCTGTGAACTTAAAGTACTGTTTTCTTTCAGGACAGCTTTAATGTTCTAAGCTTAAAATCTTCTCTCTTTAAATCCTGGCTGCATATTCTGCTCCCCTCCCCTCCAGGCACAGTTTTCTCTAGATCTTGGTTGGCTCTGGATCCCAAGAGTTAAGACAGCCTAGCTTCTATAAATCAGGAGACAGCTTCATTATCAAAGTTACGTGTTTTCACCTTAATAGATAGCCAGGCCCTAGTGTTGGTGCCAGGCCCTGCCTTATCGTATAACCATCAGCACTGCATACTGGAATGTTCTTTGTTTGGATTATTGACTTCTTCTACAAACAAAGATTAGAGCAAAAAATTTCAGCACTGGGGCCTAAGCAGTGCCGACTGTTACTAGAAAATCACAGTAGCATGACGTGGGATATAATTTGCTACTCATAGGCAGGATAGCTCTGACTTGAGAGTTATAATTATATCTGAGTTCTGTGCTGAAGGTTTTACACACTCTATCTCATTTAATCTTCTCAATAGCCCTTCTGTTCTTCCCATTTTACAGATGAGGAAAACAAGTCTCAGAAAAGTTAACAGTATTGCCCCAAATTATGTTGTAAGTGGCAGAGAATTGGGTTTCAAACCCAGGCATTGGACTCCAAAGTCCTCTCTTTTACCCACTACATAATAAAGAAGTTCCAAAGATAGTACTGTTTAAAATAATGTACCTGGAATTTGAGCTGATTGTGTTCATTAGATGGTTCCACAGTTTTTTCTTTTTTTAGGCACAGGTTCTCTCTTCGTTGCCCAGGCTGGGGTGCAGTGGCTATTCACTGGCACAGTCATAGTGCACTGCAGCCTCAAACTCCTTGAGCTCAAGTGATTCTCCTGCCTCAGCCTCCCTAGTAGCTGGGACTACAGGCCACAGTGCCTGGTGATTGTTTCCAGTTTTAATTTGTATTGTTTGATCAGGATGGAAAACGTTTTTAGTATTGAAACTTTTATTAATTCCTACTTTTATATAAAGGGTCTAGAGATCACTAAATTTTATCAAATCTTGAATGATCTCCAGTATTTTGAGGGTCTGTATCTTTCTTACAGCTTGCAGGGTCTCTTTTATTTAAAAATGTACATTTTAATCTGAATTCAGGAAAGAAGCAAAGTTATTGACCAGGCCATTTGGGGAGTAAATATATCACAGAAGCTCATCAAGCATCTTCTGTAGTTTGGAATGCATGTAATTGTGAAAGAGGGAGACAGTTCTAGAACCTCTGAGAAGTTTGATTCTCAGTAAATGGCATGAATAACTACTTTTCTTTTGGAATGTGATTACTTATGATTTATTTTTACACATTTCCACATATAATGTAGGCAAATAATCCTCATTTTGCAGATGAGGAAACTATGACTTAGAGAAATGAGTGAGGTTACCAAGATGACATCTAATAGGTACAGGTGGTGCATTATTACTTTCATTTTTCTCATATATTATGACTTGCCTGTAGGCTCTGAGTGTGTTTATAAGATCAGGATATACTCATTTCTTGACTAGAATAAATATGTTTTCTGATTCATTATAAAGTTGTTTTTCTTATTGAACTGTATTTCCTGGATAAAACCTCTTGAACTTAATAACTATCACCATAAATATGTTTAATGGGTTTATTGGCATGTTAAAAATTGTATTGTGTTGGCACATGAAGAGGCCTACATAATTGCTAAATAATGGTACTTAAGATATTTATAAAGATGCTATTGACTTATAGTTTGTATATCCATATATATTTATAACATTCTGGTAACAAATAAAAACAAATAAATAATGTCACATCTACAGATATCACTGATAATAGAGTTACTAGGTATAATTAGATATGCCTTACTTAGGTCAATTCTCCCAGATTGACATTAATCAGGTTTTCATAGTAGAGCCTGTTGGACCTCACTTTCTTATCTCTTCAATTTGTCATGTTACCATATGACTGAAACCTAGTTCCCAGCCAGTAGCTGCACTGCCTGGTGGTCACTGGTATATGATCATCCTTTCCCCCTTCCTCATTGCCTTTGTGCCCATATATTTTGTTTCTTATTTTACAAAACAGTTTCCTTAGAAAAACAAAAATGAGCAAAAAATGCTTAGATGGATTAGTAGAACATGTATTAAAGTAGGCACAGGGTCATTTATTTGTCTCCTTGGGCACGCTTATGGTGTCGTGTTTGGAGCTGGGCCCTGTGAGAGGGATGTTTTACTTTCTTTTTTGACCCTCAAAATGTCCTCATTCCTAACTATCCCCAGTGCTGCTTAGAAATGGTGTTTGTTGTAATATTTTCAGACAAAAATTTGTGTGTGTGTGTTTGTAAACCATACATATTACATTGTAAGAATTTTTTTCCTCTTCTTGCTTTCTTTTCTATTTTTCTTTCATATACTCTCTATAACAAACTGTTGACAATTTATCTTATTCAAATGGAAATTTATCTTGGGGCAAGAGATAATTCATTTAACTGTCATGATAGTTCTCAACTGTGCTTTTGGAAAATCTTCTTGGTAAAGTTTCATTGATTGAGTCCCAGTCCCATAAATCTAGGGTGTATTAGAATATGCTTGCTGTAGCTCTTACTTTAGGTCACTTCATGAGGCCACATGAAACCACCTTCTGATATTTATGCCTTTGCTTTGCCCCCTGTAGGATTAACCCCATCTCATCATCAAGTATAAGCCTGTATACCAATTTACAGGCTTTTCTTTCAGCATACTGAATCTTACTGTTGATAAAAATCTCATGAGATGGAGCACCTTTATGTTTTTATGTAAAGCATGGGTTTCCTGCAATTCTGGCCAGAACTTTGCTCCAATTTTCCTACTTGATTCTATGGCCTCTTCAGACCTATGGAGGGCCTTGATTCTAAACCTCAGCAGACAGAAAGCCAAGTGCCAGAATGATATTCTTCAAGTGAATGCTTCACCCCAAAGAAGAGTAAGAGGGAATAAACATGCAGAGCAAAACAGAGTGTGGAAATGTATGTAAATCAGTGTTCCCAAGAGTATTCCAAAAGCATTTATTCTGTGGGATGTTAGTAAGTGTTATGCTTTAAAAGATAACCAAGGTCAAATGACTTTGGGAAAGCCTGGGTTAAAAAATGTAAACCCAATCTTTTATTCAAAATTTCTTAGAACCTTCTAATATGCTGATTTATTTTTTTTTAAAAAGCATAGAATCTCAAAAAAAAAAAATAGGATATCTTACATTTCCTAAACTCATTTGTCAAGGGAGAACTTTTTCCTGGGAATGGCAATTTATAAGGTACATCTTAGGAAATGTAGTCAGACAGTGCTCCTGCAAATAAGAAATGCATTTTAAATATGTAAAAAAATGGCAAAGTGCCTTGATGTTCCTCAGACTTATTTTTTTCTCTGTTCTTTAGCAACTCAACCAAGGCAGCAGAGACTGTAGTTTTCTGTGGGTGTCTGCAACAGTCCACAACCCTACCAGAGGCCAGGGTGACACAGACCTTAGCTTCCTGACCTTCCTGTGAATGCAGATTATATTCAGCACAGAGGAAGGGTAAGAAACCCACTTAGCCATTCATCCTGCCCCTAATGGGGTCAGTGCTTCCATCAAACCAATTGTGGAGAAAGGGTTTATAAGGCCCCTATTTATGCTTCTTATATTTTATATGTACCCCAGAGAAATACTGCCAGCTTGTGCAGACTGTGAGAGATTGAGATTTAATCCTAAAGCACGAATTGGGTGAATCCTACTTAACCCTAATCAAGTCATTTAACATCTCTGAATATAAGGTTTTATTCAACCTTTCATCTATCATCTGTACACCCAACCATCTATCCATCTATCTCACTGAGTAATTGTAAGGGTAAAATGTGTGAAAAGTGTTAAAAAGTTGGAAACTTTAAGAGGGTTATATAAAAAAGCATGTCATCATTACCATCGGTCAAGAGATGTGTTGAGGAATGGTTTTCATTGCTGACTCATGAGGTAAGTTATTTCCCTTGTTCCTCAAGATTCTTTGTGAAAAGAATAAGCCTTACCCATTCATATGAATAATAAAGACTCCCCCTGAAGAATGTTTGGAAGGCTAATTAGACTTCTGTTACATGCAAACCACACACAGTAAGGAGCATATTGTAGAATCATAATATTTAACAGCAAATACTAAAGAACACTTACACTGTTCTGAGTGCTTTCCTTACTTTTACTCATTTTAGCCCCATAACAACTGTATGTAGTAAGTATGATTACTAACTTTATTCCACAAATAAGGAAACTAAGGCACAGATCACTTGGGTAAATTGCTCAATGTCATACAGATAGTAAGTGACAGAACTAGGATTTGAACTCATACCACTTAGCTCTGGAGTCCATGCTATAAACCACCATCTTCTGTTGCCTCGTGATTTACATCAGGGTGGTGGAAGAGATACTACATTGTATGGGTCCAAATACTGATGGTTGGTTATTAGATATGGGTGTTAGGCAGCCCAGTGACTACCTGTCTCATTCCTGTGAAGGTATTTTACTAGGTATAAAGCACCGATAGGTACTAAGTAATAGTGTGATCCTAAAACAGAGCATTTGCTACTAGAAATGCTCTTTTCAAATCTGTATTTAACTTGATGAAGTGAAGATAATTATTTTTCTTTTCCCTGTACTCCCTGTCCCACCCACCCTGAAAAACTAAGTCTTTTGGCCAGAATTTTCAAGCCTATATAGAAGATTGGTTGGCATAACTCAGACCTGCACTTGTGACCAGATAGGCAAGGACAGAGCAGACTCTAACTGTTCAGTCACACATGAACTATACATATTTTAAGTGAGTGAAAGATTTCTTTTATTCTAGATTTTTTTTTTAATTATCTGCTTTGGGTTTGAACCCTGGGAAAAATCAAGGAAAAATAATGCTTGTTCTTGCCATCTGTGAGCTTTCATATGTTTACAGAGACAAGTTATATACATTTAGAAAATTAAAAGTGTAGGTATTAAATAAGAATGCAAGAATTGGCAAAAAGTCAAGTGAAGTGGATACTTAGTAAATGCCCTGGGTTTGGGGACAGGCAAGGTTACTGGGGACTGGAGCAGGCTTAATGAGACATGTTGGATTTGAGTTGAGTTTTGGTGGATAAGAAGGATTCTGAATGGTGAGGGGAGTATTCTTGGAGAAGGGCAGGGGAGAGAAGGAATGTAGTGAAAACGGGATCCTGAGTCAACATGCATGTGGCTAGAGCAGCGCTTCAACCAGTGGGCTGAACCGGAGGACTGAGGAGGGGGTGGGAGCAGCAGGCTGCTGGGTGTAGACTTTGAGCATTTGTGAGGACCCAGCTATGAAATGTGGGCTTCATGTTTTGGGTAGTCTGGGATTCATGAAGGTTTGAAGTGAAAGAATGACATCTCAGCTGAGTTCTGAGAACCTTGGTATGGTAGCAGTAAATTGAGCAATTGAATTGGTGATTGATATTAGCCAGATAGTAGCCAGAACAAGCAATTAGAAGGCTATTTACGATATTTAGGGAAGAGCCATATTTGATGGCAATGCAAATGGGAAGAGAAGGGATGGGTTTGAGATATGCCAAAGGAGCAATTAATGTAATTTAGTGTGCTATAGTTAAAATGTTAGGTCATTTATAGTAATATAATTAATAAACTATAGATTAATAAAAATCTAGAGATTTCTAAACAGAGCCTCTGGAATCAGTCTGCCTGAGTTGAGCACTAACCTCCACATTGACCTGAAAAAAGTTAACTTGAGTAAACCTCAGTTCTCTGGTTTTTAAAATGAGACTAATAATACATACCTTGGAAGATTTACATAAGAATTAATTGGGATATCATTAGAATTAAAGAGATTAGCATAATGCCCAACAAATAGTAAGAGTGCAGTAAATTTTAACTGTTACTATCGGTATTCATATTTTAAAATTTGAATTTGTTTACATTGTGTTTTATTAAAGTGCTGAACATACCTGTGTTCTTCTTATGGCAGGTACAGTAATTTTACTAACTAATAAAACTGTTATTAACTAATAATATCTAAATGTGTCTAGCATTTGCATGGTTTATGTTGTGTTATGTTCACTTTATTCTCCCATTTGATATCCAGTAGCCCAGGGAAGGTGGTTTGACAACTCCTGGCAGGGGCGCTCACCTCCTTTGGGGAGCAGAGGGGACAGGACAGTAGGATTGAGAATCAGTTGTGGAGCTGGACCTGGAATCCAGGTTTCTTCACTGTCGGTAAAGCTCTCTTTCTCAATACCAGGCATCATAGTTTAAGGTAGGAGAGAGAGAAGAAAACAGAACGTGTTAAAGGCTCGTTACCTGTTCACAGGTATGACTGGCTAAAGTGTTTTTCTGTATACCTGTTCTTTCCAGGGTTTATAGTATGTCCTATATCATGGTAGGTGTTTTTATCCCAGTCTCTTCACCTGGCTCATTCCTGCTCAATTCTCAGCCTAAATGCCACCCAATCTAAATGACTTTTCCCTATTTTTCTCTTTTCATAGCTCCCATATATTTCCCACATGGCACTTTTTACACTCTGCAATCCTGTATTTGTTTACCTGTTTGCTTATTTGATACCCATCTCCCCCACCAGACTGTAAGCTCCATGAGAGCAGAGATCATTTCTGTTTTGTTATTTTGTGTACTTGGCTTCCAGTATAATGTGTGGCATGTAATAAGCAATTAATAAATAGGAATTTGAAAATGAATACATGAATTACAGAATATGTAATATTCAGATATATGTCAAGGGGCATGACCTCTGCTTTTGCTGATGAAACCACTTTAATTAACATTATTAACATTAACATTAAAACTTTCATTGCTATACTTTCATCATCAAAAGTGGAGAGAATAATAACAGCCCACATCTACTTCACAGAAATGTTTTTAGGATAAGTGAGACATTGAATACTCTCCTCTCCAATATCTAAAAATAGACCTAGGTCATAAATACGGTGTTTAGGGAACTCCCTCTCTCACATTTTGAGATGACTAGGAAACTCCTTTCTGACATTATGGCTCTGAAAAGCCTACTCAAGGCCTGCATCGGGGCAGTAGCCCCAGAGTGGCCATGTGTGAAATGGCACCATAATGACCAGCAAGGTGAAGCACTTTACCTTACTGCCAGGCAATGCCAGACACTGTGGAGCATGTGGAACACAAACTAATCTATGGAATTATTCTGCTATCTTCAGAAAAAGTGCATCATGCACATCTAATGCCATGTTGATAATGGTAGTAGTACTGCTGAGACACTGCAGATGTGATGATGGAACTGAAGTCATGAGGTAGGAAGATAACGTACTTCAAAAGAAAATGCTCTCCAGATATTAAACCTGTGAACTACCATTCTAGACAGTGACTTTTCTGGGTGTCTGGTAAATACAGCATCACTCTGAATGGACATGTTTGAATAAGGTTTCTCATCATTTTCTAGGAATCTAAAGAGCTTCGTAGGATATTTTGGTTGTTTAGACCACCCCCTCCTCACCTTTGGAAAGGATATGGGTCCATTCTTGATAAACACTAAAAAATAGGTACCTGGCTGTGTTGTTACCATAAATATTTAGATGATGAAAATTCTCTTAAATATTTAAAGAAACTGCTGAGCATAGCTTAATCATCTTATTGAGAACCCTAGATTTAAAACTTAAATGTCTGTTCTCAGGAATGAAGCAGACAGGTTAAACTGCCTTAAAAATAAAGTGCCTCACAGTTGTGTCGTAAAATCTCAACTGACATTAAGGTAATTGTGCTTAAGCACAATTTAGGGCTCTTTTGAATGTTTGTTGTAGACACAATAATGATGCTATTTTTAAGAGTCTAATGCTAGTTCTAAAGAAATAAACTTAAATTCTTTGTGCATGTGTCCTAAACAGAATCACTTAGGGGAAAAATGCAGACTCTGAATACTTTATATTAGCAAAAGAAGAACAAATTATGGGTTTTGGCATTATGTTTAAAAAGAAGAGAAATGAAATGAAACCTTCTGTAGTAGGAGCCTGCATAGCCCAGGCCTGAACTACATTTGGCCCCACCTGCCACTTTGGCTAGGCACTTTGTACAGTGTACACATTGAGTACCCTGTTCCCTAGGCTTACTGGATCTTAATCTCTTGGTGGGGCACAAGCCCTGTTTACAGGTGCCCTGGGAACCATGTTATTGGTCAGATTGACATTCATGTCACTATACTGGTGCTTTTGAGTATGTGATCTGATTAAGTCCACAGTGGTCTCTTGGCCTTCGAGTCCCATATCCTTAGAGTTGATAGCATGGTGTCTAGGGTAGGAATGGGCCCACCATATGGAACAGAAAAGCAGTTTCACTTTATTTTGAATATTAACAGTATTTGGGAACATTTACTGCTGATTTTTATCCTCTTGATGCCCTCTATCATGTTAGACCAGGAAAGCACCTAGGTTAAACTATAATCACCCTCTTTTAGTATCTGCTAGTAGTTTAGATAAAAGGTGATAAGCTGTTACCACTTTATTCAGCCCCTGATAATTTTTTCCCCCTTGTAATCTCTGCGGCAGCCTCTTCACTGGTCTCTAGCCTCTAATCTGTCCTTTCCTCCAACTCATGAAGGGTCATACTTGCAGGTGGAACCTGAATGACTTTCTCCTGGGTTGAGGGAAATTCCAAATTCCTGCATATGGCAAGGTAAATCTTGATCAAAAAACCCCAGTGGGATCCCTCTGAGCAAAAGCCCAAGCCCTCTAGGACCTACCAGGCCTACATGACCTGTCTCCCTTTCCCTTTGTCTCTGACTGTATCTCCTCTCTCCCTTCTTCACTCACTTGACCTTAGCCACACTGGCTTCTTTGCTGTTCCCTCTCCCCGAGTTGCTTTCCCCTCACGTATCAGATCTTGACTCAGAACTGTCTCCTCAGTGAGTCTTCCCCTGCCTATTGCATATGAAATTTCAGCCTGTCCTCACTTCCAATATTTCAGATCCTCCTTCTCCATTTTTTTCTCCTTAAAAATTATTATTATCTAACATAGTTCATATTGTGTTTTGTTTGTCTATTAATTTTCTCTTCCACCAGGATTTAAGCTCCACCAGGGTAGGGGATTTGTCTGTTTTATTCACTCTTGTATCCCCAGTGCCTAGGACAGAGCTGAGCACACAGCATAAGGTTAATAACTATTAGTTGAGTGGAGGATGGAATTAATTTGGCCCCTGCCTGCCTCTCCACCCTTATGTCTCATCAGACTCCTTCAGTCCCACATACTCACATCTTTTCAATCTGTCTGCTCTCTCTAAACACACCAGGCTTTCCCCCATTCTCTGTGCCTTTTTATGTGCTGCTCCATCTACTTAGATGGTTCATCCTCACCTGCTTATGTCTTCATGCTCGGCTTAGAAGTTACCTGTGCTGGAAAGTCTTCCTGGGCGCTCCTCTGTGCAGCTGGAGTACCCTTTCCTAGCATTGTACCAACCACAGTGCTTTGTTTCTACCCTTTTGCCTAGCTCTTCCATTAAACCAGACAAGCTCCTTGAGGGTCTTATTTAGATTTGTATTCTCAGTCCCTAGCACAGTATAGGCATGTCTTAAATGTTTATTAACTGAAGAAAAGAGGGGGAAGGAGGCCACTACAGATCTGGAGGATGATCTCAGGATTTTGTTCATCCTTATAGTCTACCTAACATCTTCCCAGATTTATAGGAAGTGCTCAATGAATGAACGAGTGGTTGTTCCCTCTTATACAACCCCATGTCTAATTAGAAATTCAGATTATTTTTGTTTTAATATTGTACTTTGAAGAGGTCTTCTGAATTTGTGGCTTTTAACTTCAGGTTGTTGACCAGATCTGGATGTGGTCAGATAAAGTAGATAAAACTGCTTTCTGACTCTAAAATCTATCAGGATGCACTGGTTGGGAAACGGATATTTAGAAGCCCTCAGTTTATGTGTATATTCTGAGAAACACAGATCACTGGTTTTGCTTACCTGTGTCAGTATTGTTGGTAATGAGTGCTTTCTCTGTGTGCATACTTTGTTTCTTCAAAATAGGACTTACATGAAAACAAAGTGGCTTAATCACTCAATTACAATTTCCTGTATGAAATTTTTGAATAAAAATGAAATAAAATAAAAGCAGGGGAGCTCTAAATCTGTTTCATACTCTGCAGTACAGATAATCACCGGGAAACGTTTTCATAATAGCACTGTAATGTTCTGAATGTTATTTATACTAATGATAAAGTAAGTCATTTTAGTAATGCCTATAAAAAACTTAACCTACATGTTAAGTTGACTTAAGGCACACTATTTCAGATTACCCATAAAGATTTTAGCAGCAATTTTCTGTGACTGATTTGTAAGGATGCTTACTACCCACCATTAATTGAGTAGACTTTATAGATAGCTGTAGGAGAAAAAAAAAGGGCAGAACTTTGCTGCCCCCAAAGGATGGAGCTTTTGCTACTTATTGGATGCGTGACATATATTCCTAAAAGATGGGAAGTACATCATGTGGTTTCTCAGTAGACTATACATTCTCAGTAGGAACACCTTTACAACCTGCCAGTTAAACATGTATTAAAGTTAATTCTCAGACAGTGCTTTTGTTGCTTTGAGGAAACCATATGCAGTAGAAAATCTCTCTTATTTTTACAACCAGAGCCAATAGCTAGCCAGTTAATCAGTGAAACTATATTTTAAGCATTTTAAACTTAAAATATATAAATATGCATTCGTTCTTCAAACTTTTGAAATTAGCCAAGGCCTTTACTTCTTATATAAACAATGGCTGTAATGTGTCACTAAGATTTTCACCTTTGATTGCTTTAAAGTGTACCTAGAACTTAGACATGAATAAGTAGTCTTAAATGCAGAATCCTTTAGTCTTTTGCAGTTGTCTTGCCCACACCAATGTGAGAGTAGGATTTTTCTTGTTCAAGTGACCCATCATTATCAAGACTTCCTAGAGTATTCAACTTAGTTTTAGTAGAATGAACTTTTACAGTCATATTTCATTGGTTTTTATAATATTTTATTAAATTATGAAATTGTATTTGTAGATGAAACTGTTATAATCAAGCCTGAGAACAAACAATGACTCTTGGTGAATAAGTAAAAGCAGAAGTGCATGAGTATGCTGGAGTGTAGTTTATTAGTTTTGTTTATTTAGCGTGCTGTGGACATCAGTATATTTTAAAGAAGAAAAAAGATTTTGATTAATCTGGCAGCATAAGCACACATGTAGTAGTAATTTTTTTCTTTGTTTCTGTATAACTTAAAAAGAGGTGAGATTTGAACTTCAGTGACATAGCCCTAACAGACAGGTAATCCACCCCTAATGCATGTGAGCGAGTGTACATACATACCTTACAAGTGAACAAGTTGTAATCTATATCTTCAGCTGCTAACTTGACTTTTTCAACTGGATAAACTTCATCCTCTTTCATTTTATTTATTTATCTATTTAAATTTTTATTTATTTTACTTTTTAGAGACAAGGTCTCACTCTTTCACCCACACTGGAGTATAGTGGCATGACCATGGCTCAATGCAGCCTCGAACTCCTGGGCTCAAGTGCTCTTCCAGCCTCAATCTTCCAAGTAGCTAGGACTACTGGCACGTGCCACCATGCCTGACTAATTTTTAAAGTTTTTTCTGTAGAGATGGTGTCTTGCTATGTTGCCAAGGCTAGTCTCAAACTCCTGGCCTCAAGAGATCCTGCCTTGGTCTCCCAAAGTGCTGGAATTACAGGTGTGAGCCAGTGCGCCTGGCTTCTCTTTCATTTTAATATGGTCCAAACTAAATTCACTGTTTTCTTTCTTAAGCCTTCTTCCCATTTCCCAGCCTCTCTTAGAATTACTGCCATTTCCCCAGATTTCAAGGTATTCAGTATAGTTAGAAAAAAATTATTTTGAGGGAATACTAGGTGATGTGGGCTTTTTTAAAAAAAAAAATTTATTTTGACTCTTTCCTCTGATCCTCTTATGTCCTGTCAATTACCAGATCTTGTCATTTCTGAGAAATGCATATTCCTCTTCATTTGAAGGGCCTCCTCCCCCCTTGATGAGACCGTTACCACCTGTCGAGTGTGTTACTGAAGTTCAAATGTGTTACTTGATTAATCACTTTGTCTCCAGCCATGTCTATCTTTAAAGCTGTGGCCAGGTCCTTTTTTCATAAATCCCACTTTCATCATTTCACTCTCCGCTCAAGATTCTCAGTGGCTTTTCACTAACTACAACATAATACAAAAAACATTTGTCTTAGCTCGCTGTGCCATGCTTAACCACATTTCAGATGTTAGTTTCTGCTCTTTTGTGCCCTGCGGGAACCTGCCACCTGCCTGCTTCTCTGTCTTCCAAACTTGGACTCCATCTCCACGTCTGTTCAATTGGAACTGTGTGGCTCATAGGATCTGAGGTCTTATATGCTGCTTATTCAAGTCCTAAAAGATCCCGCTTGACTCTTTCTTCCAAGGAGCCTTCCTCCACTAACCTTTGAGCACCTAGAGATAGGGACTGCTAATTCTGACAGGAAACCATGTATACTGCATTTTATTGTTAGTTACCTTGTTGTGTTTGTCTCCTCAATTAGAGAGTAAGCCTCTTGAGAGTTGGGATCCTCTCTTAAGTGTTTCTCTCTTGGTATCATCTCTTCTTCAGGGAGTGTAGAGCATTTTCAGTCCAGCACAACTGTGCTGAGCACCTGACTGAGGAGGCATAAGAATGACTGGGCCTTGGTCCCTGCCCTCTAGGTGCTCATAGTCTAATTGAAAGGAGGCATGTTCTGAAATACACATACCCGCCACACGTGTGATATAAAGTGAGTAAATTCTAAAATTTGTACTAATAAAGTTGTGTATTATATTTAGATGAGAATTTGGGGGAAGGTGAGATTTCACTCTAACAGTTGAGCTAAGGGTCTCTGATTTAGAGGGGGTGATATTTGAATTAGATATTAAATTAGACATTTGAATGTTATTGGAAGAATAGAATGATATGCTTATTGTTTTCTTGCAAAACATTTTTTCAAGGAAGAGAAAAACAGTATTATTAATCAAGTAGGCATTAGGAAATTTACTAACTTGATCAAGTTCACCTCATTCATCCATGGTAGATACTCAAGGGCTCTTATTTCATTGCTGGTAGTTTTGAGCAGTAAGTTCTGCAGCTTCTTCCAAGTTTTGTTAACATTCTTTTGAGTCACCTGAACATACAGAGTTGATAGAGAGTGAGAAATTTTAGCCCCCCTCAAATCACTCAAGAATGTTTCCTTTTGGAAGAACTTCAAACCTGCCATGGAGTTAGCCTTTGGGAAGGAGAAAAGCAGGTAACATAAAATATCAGCTGAGAGCCTTTGAAGATGGGTGATGTGTTTTTCTCCTTAGGATGCTAAATCACATATCACCACGCATGTGCATGGAAAATGAAAAAATGTCAGAAATGCTTATAAACCATGGATCATATTTGCATATACAACATTTCAACTCAGCCCTCTTACCCTGAGACCAGCAGTGATTGATGCTTTATATTTTATCTTTTTAAAGATTTCTCTAGTCTAGGATTTTGCTGTATGTTAAAACTATTATCTCAACGCAAGGTAAATTAGATAATAAACTATAGATCTATGCTGTCTAATATAGTAGCCACTAGCCACGTGTGTCTATTTAAATTTAAATTAAATAAAATTAAAAATTGATTTTCTTAGTTGCATAGCCACATTTCAAATATTCCATACCAAATTGAGATGTGTAATAAACGTAAAATACTTACCAGATTTTAAAGATTTAATACAAAAACCAAATGTAAAAATACTAACAAACTTTTGTATTAATTATATGTTTAACTGACAATATTTGGGTTAAGTAAAATATATTATTAAAATTACATCTAATTTTACCTCTTTCTTTTACTTTTTTATTATTGTTACTTGAAAACTTAAAATACTTGTATGGATCACTTATTTCTGTTTGATAAATGCTAGCTTAGAAAGCTCATATGTTAATTTTTAATCCCATCATTTTAATATAAAGATTTATACTGAATGGGCTTGCTAAACATTTTGGAAAACAAGGTAATTAGTAATGACCAAAACATGATGATTTTATAATTCCTAAAATTTTTTGCCTGTAATTTTGACCAGGTCTACCAATCAGTATTATCTTTTTTTTGCTAAAAGGAGGCTTTATCCCTGTACAGGCCACTTTACCTTTTAAGATCGTTTTTGGTTTTGATCTAGTTTAGTCTTTAATCTTTGCTCCTTGATTGGCTAGTGACTAAGGCTGACTGAATGATCAGGATTAGGATTCAAATATTTCATGAATGCTTTCACTACAGCATTTCTTTATATAGGAACTTACAGTCAGTACAATATCTAAAGCAGTACTTAATCTGACATATTTGCATAAACCCTGAATTAGATATTTTAGTGCATGAAAAGATCTCCAGACTGAACCATTCATTTGCCAATTAGAAAATATTTTGTTTCCCACTTAAGCATTTGACTCAGTAGCTTTTATGTAGAAACACTGGATATTTCTACAAAGTTGCTTAATTTATTTATGTGAATTCAAACTAGGTTCAGTGTGATTTTTCAGTTAGTTTAAGCGTAGGCCTGCTAGTGTTACAGAAACCCTATTTAGCTATTAGTACTTTTGTCTAGAGATATCTAGAGCAGAGTGAGTTGTTACTATTTTGTTTTTTATGTTACTTGGAATATCAAGATATAGTAGGTTAGAAAGAAAAATCCTTTGTGAATGTGATTGAAAGTTAAAAACCTAATAAAAGGTTTTCCGCTAACCTTACTGTGAAGTGGTTTGTAGTGACACACACTGAAATACAAGTAAAGGGGAAATGGTGCCTTTCTGTATGCAATGTGGGATATGTAGTTTGGTAGTACAAAGATAAAGCAAAGAACTCCAAAGATAGGGCCATAAATAATAGTATTGGGGTTTTGCTCAGTTGCATAGTACTGATGTCTGAATATTTTCTAGTATTGAACCCTTTCCTCTAAACTTAAGTTATGCCCTGTTTCTCCATCTATGGTAAAATATACATGGAAACAAAGTAGTATCCTCATGGTTTGCTTTCTGATCCTGCATTAGGAAAGACCAAACAGACATTCGAGGAAGAGACAGAATATTTCATATAGGCACTTTCCCTATTAAGGAGGACCCAGAGAAGTGTTTATTTCTGAAAAGCCTCCTTCACTCCAGGAAATCAGCTTTTGGGCTTATGTAGCAGTAGAAATGTTACTGGAATCTTAAGAGCAACAAGAAATTATTGTTTCTGAAGATAGCTTGTCACTTTTTTTCTCATAGGACTTGGCTGGGGTTCAGTGCTCTCTTTGGTCTTATTTGAATGGTATTTTATCAGTCAGACAAAATAATATTCAACTATTAATATTGTTCTGCTAAAACAGTATGGAATAAAGATTTAATGTTCTCTTTTCAGTGAAGAGCTTGTGCCTACCGTGCAGGACTGTAATAAAGGAGAAACAAATGAGGCAGCTCAAAGTTATGGCTCTCCATGGCTTTTAGGTCTCTCATACATTTTTATAAAACATATATCAGAACTTCTGAATTGTTAAATTGGGTTATTTTTTAATGCAATTGTATTCAAATACAGACCTGAGAGTAACACTGCTTGTCCTGTTAGGTTTCAGTGTTCAGAACAGGCTCTCCCCTGGCTAACAGACTTATTGCTGTTATTATGTCCTCTGGTCTGTAGCCAGGAGAGGACGAGTGACCCCCGAAGACTGTGCTTCTAGTTGCTCTTCAAGTAAACTGGCTCAGCCCCAGGCTTACTTTCTTGCCTGAAGGCAAATGGGTAACTGAGTCACCCATCTCTTGTCTCATCTGTAAAAGGGGAATATAGGAGGTGTCACTTCTGGATTCCCCAGTGGATTTAAACAGCAAAAATGAGATTAAAGATGTTGTGTGAATCTCCCACATTGCTACTGTTTAATGATTTGCTCTCCCTATAGAAACCCAGGAGAACTTTAGAGAACGGAAAGTAAACTTTAACTCAAATATTGGAGAGCCTGATGTATCATTAAGTGTCTGTGGGAATGTTTGCCGAAAAGCTGATAATTAGGGTTAAGTAAGCATTGCTCAAAATAATTTTATAAAGAGACTCTTTCAGATGACATTGTCCATCCATAGCACTGGGAGGATAGTAAGAATGGGTATGTATTGATTTGGGTGTGGGAAGATTGAGATGAAGTGCAAGGTGGGTGTGCTTCAGCAGTAATCCTTCCTGTCTCAACCTAAACATTTAGCTGAATGAAGGAGGAACATCGAGTTCCGCAGAACCAGGGATGATAATATTACTGCTACCTCAAGAATTGTGTAAAGGCTATCCTAACACTTATAAATGACCAGCATTTCACACCCAGGACTTCCTTTTGCACTGGCCACTTGCTTTCAGGCTAAAACAGGAGTGGAAGAGGCCAGGATCACTGGAGGTAGAGGTATCGCCATGGCAGGCTGCTAAGACTCTACTGAGTTCTTTGCATTAAAACAAACATCCCTAAAACACATTAGCCTTCCAGCACAGGACTGGGAACACACAAAGCAGGAAGCTGCCTGCTAGGGTCTTTAGGGAAATCCTGAGTGCTTTGGGGTGATTTATTTTCAGAGAATTTGAACTAGATCAGCTCAAGAGAAGATGGGAACATTCAGGATGGTGGGGAAGCAAAGTAACTGCCTCCTTTTCCTTCTCAGTAAATGGTCTTCCTAGAAAGCCATCACAAGTAAATATTTTATTCTCCTGTGCCTTGGGAGTAGGAGTGGGGAGTGGAGAAAGGTTACGGACTGCTTGGAACATGCTTTTTTATTTTTATTTCAAAAAGCTCCAACAACATGAGATGAGCCCAGTGGGTTGACAGACCCTATATGACAGACCCTTGTCTGGGTTAATGCAAAGTTGGTCTCTTGTCAGGTTAAGCAGAAATTCCAGAAGGCTGTGGCCATGAGATGGATTTGGCCTCTAAAACCAGAATGACCCACAAACTAGATTTTTAAGTAACAGATATGTAATGAACATTCCTGACCCAGGTTTACAAAAGTGCAAACTGTGCTAGAAAAGATTTACCAGAGCAGGAGGAAAACCTAAGTTAGTGGGAGATGCATTGTAGAGGTCTTGTGTACCCAACTGTGAATTGGCTTCTTTTTCCAATTCAGAATAGTTATATGAAATGTTATGAAGAATGGTCATTTAGACCAAAGCTGAGCTCCCTGTAATTCTCTCAACAAAAACTAATCTGTTATGTAGGTTTAGAGAAAAAATAAAATGAGAAATATTCGTGTGTATGTGTTTGAGGAATTTTTCAGGAAGCACAGGAGTGATGAGTTCTTCTTTGTTAAGGGCATTATGAAACCACTGCAGTCCTCTTTTTGTTCAGTGGTTGTAATTATAACCACAGGGAGATTGTGTTTTCAAAAAAACATTCAAGTTCCCTGATACCAGGTTGCCTGAAGCCCAGCTTCACATGTGGATGCATATAACAATGCCTCTTTGTAATCTCGTCCATCACTTGTCGTTGGCCTTCCCCTCTGACAGTGGAAATGTCTTTATAGCCTGTACCTGGCATATTGCTTTTGTTCATCTTAGGTTTATCCTATTTTAAACAATGAGAACACATAGGTCCTTGCACAGTGATACATAGCACCTGAAACTTAAGAGCTTCATAGGGTATACAAATGAAATGTAGTGATAAGTGCCCTCCTTTAGAAATTTCTTCATGGTGCTATTATATGCCATTGGGACAGTTGGAAAAAGGAAAATTAGATCCACTTGCATGCCAGCCAGCTCTGTTTTTAACACATGATTATTTTATTTGGGTGAACATTAATTAATCCTGAAATAAGATCCTGTGTGACATTCAAAGTTGTGTTGAGTAGCTCAGAGTTTAAATATTTCAGTTTTACAACTCTGTTATGCTGGCAGCCAACAATGGTGTCTCAGTGAAGTCAGCATATGAGCCCTGCTTGTGATGACATCTGGAAAGCTTGTTTTATCTATAAGCACAGTTGTAGACAAATGAAAGCAGACAGATGTAAGGCTGGGGTGGCATCTTCGCCTCGAGCGCTCTCCGGCTGTACATTTCCAGTGTGTCAAAAACAGGGAGCTTTTATTCAGGGGTGGAATAAAAACATTCTGTCACATCCATACACCAGCTACTGTGCTGCCTTTTCTGAGTTCTGAGGTGTAAAATGGCATAGATTGTTCAAAATTTAACAGGAGGAAGTTTAGTAGTGAGTAGGAGGTGCCTAAGTGTAGAGGAGACTTGACGCCAAGGGAAAAGAAGGCACCACTTTCTCCTGGGGGAGGCAGGAAGGGATAGAAGGTGACTTGGAGTTCTGGGTAGATTTTTCTTTTGCTATTATCTTTATCAGCCAGGATTTATTAAGCACCTACTGTGTACAGAAAAGTCTACAAAGTAAGTAGTTTGTGTGGGGGAGGCAGAGAAAAGCTTTAGGATTGGGTCATGCATGAAGATGAGTGTTTTGAAGTCTGAAAGTCAGTGACATCTGTCAAGGATGGTTTTCGAGTATTAATACTTTTGCTTAGGGACCACTCTGTAGGAAATTTTATAGGACAGCTTGCCTTTTACCCCACTCTTTATTATTATAGAAATAGTATCCCTCAAAATAATATACACATATGTATGTGTATTTGCTTAGATTCGAGTTAAAGCAGATGCTTTTCAAAGTTCTTGATACTGAAATAGCATAGAATTAGTGTGAAATTAATATTTTCATCTCTGGGGATTTATGGCATATGGTATATACCACGTAACCATCGCTAATTATTGCTTAATATGTTTTACTGAAATTCTAGGAAGACTGGATATGGTCTTGTTTAGCATCTGTCTAAGGACTGGATTGCCCACATGCAGCCAAAACCACATAGCTTTATAGTATTGGAATCTTGTATCTGAGGAAACCATGCAGATACATGTAATTCGAGAGCAATAAAATAATGGAAATGAAAGGAAGGGAATAGTATGTAAGGAAATGAAATATGGTCAATTGCTTGTGTCAGGACAAAAGTCTCTCTTGGTTTCAGCAGCAAGTGTCTTTTTCAGTGGCTCAAGGTGGTTAAGAACGTACTTTTTTTTTTAAGCAGTAAAGTTGCATTATGCCATTAACAGGGGAAAACACAGTTGTCCATTTCCTGTCCCATTCCCATCACACCATCATCAATCCTTTTGGACTGCATGGTGTTGAGATCTGCTGAGCCATGGTGAGTGCCTTTGTGTGTACAAAATGGCACTTTTTTGTTTTACTTGCTGTTAGGCATGGTGGAGAAAATATACGTGTAATCAAAAATGCACAACAAATTGCCATTTGTACCTGCAAAGACTAAATGGTCCAGTCCGATGGTTAGTTGGGGTATTAGTAACACCTGAGTAAACTGATGGGCTGGCCAAGGAAAACCCTTAGACCTTTGCATGACTTTTCACTTAGAGCCATCTGAGGGGTTCAGTGATTCCATCACTGTTCTCTGAGACCCCAGTCTGGCCCAGAGAGTCCTGGAGTCTGAAGTTTTTAATGATGTAGAGGTTGACTTCTCTGAGTTTATTCATTTAAATGGAAACACAGAAGAGAGGGAATCTTTTTTTGATTCTTGCGATCCCAGTCCTGCCTGATAACGTTAGAGTTAAAGAAGTAACAGATTTCATAAATTATCTGCAGGCCGTGGAGTTCGGCAACAGGGAAGATTACACATCACGTCATCCTTCTATGACTATGGAGAACTGAGAGTCTTAAAATCAGTTTTTGCAGCCCTCTTCATCAGTGCCAACTTACAATTTAAACATTAAAATGGAGACATAAAATTGTTCAATTTAAGAAGAGATTTTTTTCGCTTCTTAGTTTACGTTTCTGTAGCTGAATAGAGTATTTTTTAAATGTTTGCCTAGTAACACTGTTGGGTTCACACATGGGATATAATTGCCAGCAGAGACCTTGTGCTGATACCAATTTGATTTATTTATAAATTAAATGATTTTGCTAAATCTGCTGTAGTGCTATTTAGTCATCTTGATTTAATCAGAAACATCCTTTATGATGCAATCTCCTGGAAGGCTGTGTTTGGCCAAGACTAAAATTGTTCTTTTGGAAACATTAAAACAAAATTATGGATCTATAATTCCCCCCATGGTGTCAGTAAATATTAATCATTATTAACATATATTGATGTTATATTATCATTGTTAATGTTATTATCACTGACAACATTTTTCAGTGTCTAGCATGTGCCACATGGAGTGCTGAGAGTTTTACATGTGTCTGTAGCTAACATTTATTGGGTGCTTAATTATATTACAGATACTTTGGAACTTAGATTATTCTATATAATTCTTGTAATAATCCCAAGAAGTTGTTACTACTGTTATAGTATTATCCTCATTTTGTCAACAAGGAAATAGGTTCCGAGAAGTTAATTAACTTGTCCCAGATCACGCATATTCTTTGCATATTAGAATGTATGTGTTTGTGTGTGTGTAGGCACTAATTTCTATTTCAGTGTAGATATTTTCTATTCCTAATATATTATAACCATGATGTACCTTGTACATGAATTTTTTTTTACTCAGAAACAAGCTAATGACCTGTTGGTTTCAAAAAAAAGATTCATTGAGATTGAACGTTGCTTCAATTTCCAAAATGAAAATAGCCAGTTGATAAGTTAGCAGTAACATCAGCAACTTAACATTGCAGAGTTGATTTTGTTTGCTAGAGAGGCAGTGCAGCATACTGGGAAGCTGCAAAGGCAGCCGAGCTAGGTTGCAGGGGTTTGAATCCCTCCTCTGCCACTTATGAGCTCTTTGACTTTTTGTTCCCCATGCTTCTTATCTTTAAAATGAAGGTGATAATATTAATAGTACCTATTTGATGAAGATATTACATGTATTGAATAAGCTAAAATATGCAAAGCTCTTAGAGTGGTATTTACCACATAGTAAATACTGTGAGTATTAGCTGCTATACTTATTTTATGATAATAACTTAAGATGATTCATGGGGGACCTCAAGCAGCTTGCAAATAATTTTCAAGTTCTTAGAAACATTTGGAGACTGTCAAAGGTAAGTACTCTTGCAAAGGTTAAGCTGTTACAGATAATATTTTACTATCTTTGTGCTGAGCTGTTAAAATAAACAGATAAATAATGTAAGATATATTATTCTACCCAGAGTGCATGAAGAAAGAAGTTAAATTTTAAATGCAAGCAAGATTATATTAGCCTAAATTAAGCACTTGCAATGTTTATATCTACACTTTAAAAATGAGTGCTGACCCAGTGAAATCAGGAACTTTCCCCTGAAATTGTAAATTATATGACTATTATCTCATGCTGATCAATAATATATAAAAAGACCCTTATAGGCAAATATGATAAAATGTTAATTATAGAATTTAGATGGTAGATATGAGTGCTCACTATACAATTCTTTCAACTTTTCTGTATATTTGAAAATTTTAATAATAAAATATTGGGAGGGGAAGACTCTTACAACTCTCTATCACTGAAGAGAAAATAATCATCTTCGAAGTTTGAAAACTTTTCCGAGGCACTATATACTTTGACATGAGCGATGGCAGTTGAAGTGGTATGGAATACCCACAGGACCACACCTTCTGAAATCTCATTTTAGTTTAACATGGGGATACATTTCCAACCACCAACTTTTTCTTCTTCGGAGTCCTTAGGGTTTTTGTGAATTGCACTTCCATCTGCGTATTGATCATCTGTTTAATATCAGTGTTGTGCTTCTTTTCTTTAGTCAGAGCTGGAAGGTCTTTAAGAGAGAGCAGATAGTTATTTCAGTTTAATGGTGTTCTTACACAATGACATTCCTTTGTGACCTAGAGGAGTTTGCCAGCAACTATATGGTTAATGTAGAACTCACATTTTCTGAAGCTAGTAGGCCATCTATACATTAGATGATCTATACTTATTACATCTAACAGTCCTTTCATGTTATAATTTGGGTTAAAAGATTTTTTAAGCTGAATATTCTGTTACACTAGCACTGTTCATTGAAGAATAAGATCAGAAATTAGGTTATAGATGACGTCTAAGAAAAAGGCAGCATATTATAACCATGTGGAATAAATATTAAGTTGAAACATTTGTATTTTGTGTCACTTATATTGCGTGCCTTTTTAAGAAAAAGTACATTTGCTCATTATTGACAGAGTTACGGCGATGTTATAAAGCATCCCCTTCTCAGATCAAATCCGAATCTTGTGTTTAATTCTGGGTACCACAGTGTATGAGGAGCATTGGACACTTGACACGTGACCACCAAGAGTGACCATGGTAGCAAAGGGTCTGCAGACAAACCATGGGAAGATCATGTGAAGACACTGACAGTGTTTGGTCTGGAGAAAAGCCTGCCAGATGGAATCTCCTCCCCATTGTAGGGGTTTCCACATGGACCAGGAAGCAGACTGCTTTTGTTAGTGTATTAGAAGACCGAAATTTATAGAAAGGCTGATTTCAGCTCAGTGGAAGGAAAGACGTACAGCAGTTAGAGCCATGAAACAGACCAACTACCTCATAAGATAACAAGATAGATACAGCTGGGGTTTCTTTCTGCCTTACTACTCTTGTCTGTTTGCAGGACATGGAAGGATGCAGAGGCCCACCCAGGCCTTTTTCTAAAGAGAAATCATAGTTCCTAAATACCTACAAAAAGAGTTTCAAATGGGGGACTAGGTACTCCCCTAGAACAGAGTATCCTCTTTGTTCTGGGAGTCAGTTCTAAAGTAGGAGCTAAAGGAAGTTTCTTTCTAAGCCTACTCTGGGCATGCATGTCTTTTTGGAAGCACTCAAGGGAAAACACCTCTTAATTCAGGATTATGATACAAAGAAATAGATATATTAAATTTCTGATAAAGAAAATTAAAAGCTGGATGTGGTGGTGCATGTCTATAATCCCAGCTATCTGAGAGGCTAAAGCAGGAGTATCACTTGAGCCCAGGAGTTTGAGACCAGCTTGGACAACATAGTAAGACTCTGTCTCAAAAAAAATTGTAATTCTATAATATTAAAGCTGAAATGGAAAATGCTACATTTTTTTCTCTATACATATTTTTTAAACTTCTTTTTTTTAGGATTATAAGGAAACAGTCTAGATATAGCAAATGTCTCTTAACGAAGGTCTTAGTTTTTCAGTATGTTTGGAACTACAAGTAAACAATGCAAAAAAAATAAAATTCTTTTTAGAGGGTAAGCACAAACAGCCTAAAATTTATATGACAAGCTTATGTAACAGATCAAGAAAATAATATAAAAATGATCCCCTCATCTTGGAAAAGTGTTTAAGTTTGACATTGATAACTGACCACTTTAGTGAGATGGCCTTAGCTGTTGCTTATATGTTTTAAAGTCTTGGTTTATTAAGAAAATTGAGATTGGGGTTTTTTTTCTTGTCACATTTTTATCAAAAAAAGTTTGTCTTTATGAGAAAATAATAGACACTAAAGGTAATCAAAGAGCATTCCAAAGCTGCTCTTGCCCATTCCAATGATGCTTTCCCCATTCCTCAGGGAGAGGTCTTTTTCTGTCTTGCTTCTTTCCTTCCTGCCTTCTCCTTTTCTACCCAATGGAGCAAAATGGTAGTTTGGGACATTCTCATGTTTAAGTTCTAATTGAACCTCTCTTCACGTCTTCTCTTGAGGGTTTCTACTACTTTATCTCTCATCTGTATTCTACATTTCTTCCAACAGCTCCACTGTTCTTTTCCCACTAGAAACACATGCAAAACCCACAAATTGGTAAGTTTTTGTGTATTTTAAAACCATTGCTTCATTATGCCTTTTTAAAAAATACGATTTCAAAAACGATCACGTTGTAACACTACATAGCTATATAAAATGACAGGAACTTGGCATGTTTAGGAAGAATATCAGGCAGTGGTGGTCAATTAATTCAGCATTCAGTTACTTGACAAATATTTATTGGGTACCTACTATGTGACAGACAGGGCTTTGAGATTCTAGAAGTTAAAATGGTGAGCAAGACACACCTGTGGTTCCTGCCCTCAGGGAGCTTACAGACTAGTGGGAGGAGACAGTGTCAACTCATAAACTGCCAGAGTTCTTTAAGAAAACACCACCACACGCAGGGGTTAAAAAAAAAGCAAGTCATCCAAGAGACGCCTGGAATTGCTCCTTTGATAAAGTGAGGTTTGAACAGAGGTCTGAAGGATGAGTTGCAGTTAATGAGGGAAGTGGCAGTGATGGGGAAGAACTGGCAGCAGACCTAAGCATCTCAGGTGTGTAGAGGAGAAGCTAAAGGGCAGTGTAGGGGTCTAGGTTTGGACATGTATTTGCCTTCTCTGTTCTGGTGCTGTTTTTTATAGTCCTTCTAGAACTTCACTAGGATTATCACCCACAGGGGAGGATATATTGTTTTTATTGTAATGAATCATAATCCTCTGTTATTATTTCAAGTGATGAAGCCTTCTAGTAGCAATAGAACTAGGAATGGTGTCAGTGTCTCAGCTCTTGATGGCAGATCTTTAGGGGGAAGCCCTTTCAGTTTTTAATGGTGGATAAAGCAAAACTCCTATTTCTCATCAGCTTCCACTCCAAGCTGCCCTGGGTAGGGAGTTGATAGGAGATCTTTTGGACATGGGAATTGCTTCATTGTTGACAGAAAGACACAGTACATTTGATTAAATTAAATTAGGAGCATGTGTATGCTTGACAAAGTGAGCTAATGAAGGAAAATGCATCAAAAGGATTTATGGTGAATCGATTAAAATTTTTCTTTGCAGAAAGCCCTTCTGGCTTAAAGCTTGGAATTATAAGGCTATCAGTGCTGCTAGGCCCTCTAGGTTCTCACTTGCCAGTTAACAGTAGTCAGTTTGGGGACTTACTTTCCTTTGAGCAGCTGCTTCTTCTGTAGCATACTCTGTTGCAGGCAAAAGTATTCCCAACCTGCAATGTGAATTGCATGTAGGAAAGAGGATAAAAGACACTATTTGATTTATTAATTTCTAGTGGATTAGAACTACAAATGTTTGCTATGTTTTTAATTTGAGAACTGGAGAGAATCACAGCAGCTTTTAATTATGCATTTTGTGTAATGCAGCTCTGAATAGAGCAGAACAAAATTAAAATTGTGGATCAATACTAAATCTGAGTGGATGCTTAAGTGAGCTGTAGTGTAATGCTAATGGTTTTGCGTCTTCCTGGCATTATGTCAATAATGGCTCTAATCACATTAAGTAGAGAGCCCATTAGCTTTTCTTTGCAGCAGCATGCACTGTAGCAACATGCTGTGAGTTCTGAAATAACTTTTGACTTTTTTTTTTTTATAAAAAGCATTCCCATGTTCAGACTAAGAGGCAGGTATTTAATGTGTGCACGTGTGAACACAGGTATGTTCACAATGCTATATCATATGCTCAGTAATGTTCTTTTACTGGTATAGGCAGATTAACCCTACCTAACATTATGGCTTGGAAAAATGCAACTCAGTGTCCTTATCTTCTTAAATTTAATAGATTCTCAGCTATATTCTTGAGACTAAAGCTTTCCTGGAATTCACCGTGGTATAAAATCGTATCTATTTGTGTAGTATTGTACCTAGAGGGATGAAATGCCTTTAATATTTCCATTATTTGCTCGGTGGCATCTTCTAACTTTCCAGCTCTGTGTAGTTCTGTTTCTGTATTGAAGCTGTAACAGAGAAGTCTGGTTGAAGTTCTTTTGCTTTAATGCCATTTTGGGTCCATATTAGTAGAGTGCTCCTAAGATGAACCTACCATGTGGTATTCATAATGGGTTTTCTTAGTGACTGGGAGACTATAATTAGTATAGTATGTGAATATTTCTTCTTGAATAACTTGGCCTTAGGAGAAATACTCAGAGTATTTTTAAACTTTCTACAATTTAAATTTTTCAAATCTTCAAGTGTAACTAAAACACTTTGTGTTTTTCTGTTATTACACTGTATGAAGATAAACCAGCGGTCAGTAAGGCAATTTTCAAAACAACAGTGTTGCAGAGGCACTTTATTCTCAATATGTATATGACTTGACTCATTGTCTCTCCAAACCTTCACTCCACTAGCACATGCCTGGAGGACACTCAGGCTGCAATATTGAAGGTTCATGTTCCATGTTCTCCTTTTTCTCTCCTCCTCTATCCAATTATAAAATCAAAGAAAAAGAAAAAAAATTGTGCTGTGTCAGCCTTCTAAGTAAATACTGTTACTTTAGCCTTTGAAATAGCCCTTGAATACATCCCTTCCTGCCCACCCCAAACCTTTGTTCAGGCCCTCACTGTCTCTTGCCTGTTTTTCTATCTGATGTTTCCAGATATTCCTTTCTGCTACATTATGAATGACTTTGAAGAAAGTGACATATAATGATGGTATGTGAAGTTAATTTCTTTTTTCCTAAGAGAGGTTCTTTTAAGTTAGGATGCATAATACTAACTTTTATTCAATATGTAGGGATAAGTGACTTGCTTAATTTTTTTAGCTGATCACTACATAGTCCATTAGTACAGTTACAAATTACAATTCTCTCAGAACTTGAAAGCAAATCCTACTTCAGTCAAGAGTTGGGGATCTTGTCTGTTTGTCTTTGGTATCAAAGATGCAGAGAATTTGGAGAAACATCACACAGCTTTTAAAATTATTTAGATATGCTATAATATGACATGATTGCCCCCCAAATGGTAAGACATTGCCCAATGGACCTTAAAAACACTTTCAGTACTTCATCGTCATCATATCTTAATGATATAATCAAGGATGAAATCTAAACCACTTTAAATTGGAGCACAGAGTGGTGAAGTTACTGCCCAAGTTTGCTTTGACAGTGGTTGAACTAGGATCGACTCTAGAAATAACTGCCTTTCTATTTTTGTATTTAAAATATACTTCCTCTTAGTCTTTTAACTCAGAGTTAACTTTAGTTCCTTCAAAGAATTTACAAGTGCTATCTTATATACATGTGTAGTAGTCTTACGTTCTCAAAGCGCTTTCAAGTTTGTTTCTCATTAGAGCTCTATAAGGGGAAAATGGTAGGATCCCCTTCTGAAGATGAAAAATTTGAAACTTGGCCTGTCGTGACGGAATCTGAGTTCTTCTGACTCTTGGTCCATGGCATTCCACTGTATAATGCTGCGAGATGGCTTCTCTCTTCTGCAGAGATGTCATGTTCCACTGTGACGAGTGCCATTCTGTCTGCCTGCACATTGGGAACTCCTCATAGGGAAAGAAGTAGGAACCATCCAACCTGCCCATCTTGTGTCTTGCCCAGCTCCAAAGTGGCCTCGTAGATGTGTGTCCTTCACCATTGTCATCTCCTCTTTGTCTAGATCTGCCTTGAAAATCTGCCATAGCTGCAGCTGCCCTCTCTGTTGATGACTTGTATCCTATTCCTATGTGTCCACCTTCTGCACCGCAATTCCAGGTTTTCAAATGTCCACTGACTTTTGGTGCCTGGTGGCACTATCAACAAATCCATATGAACATAACTAAAACCAAATTTTTTATATTTTACTGCTTTTGCCAAGTAGCTGTTTCTCATAATTTCCCTCATTAACTTTTCATTTAACATTCATTAGAGCCTCCAAAGTCCGAATGCTATGGTGTGTCCTCTGGCAGTTCTAAAGTTCCATAAAACACTCTTTGCCTCTAAGAGATGTAAAAAGAAGAAGGAATGTAAGATGTGGACCATGTTGTGTTTTAGAAGTTTCACTGTGTTTGAAGGCTGAGAGATTGGAGTAGGGCTGAGGGAACAGGGGGGCTGGTCTGGAAGGAGGTGGGAGGTGACTGAGCAAGTGACCTCATCAGAGATTTTGTCCTCAGGAGCACAGTCTAGTAGAGGACAGTAGATGGACACAAGAACCCAGGAGAAAGTAAAGCTGTCAGGAGGTGTTTTGAAAGCTTAGATCTCAGTTTTTCCTAATTTCTGTCATTCTCTCTTTGTCCAACAAATGCTGCAGCATCTCATGTGAGCCTATTGCCATTTTTTCTATCTGCCAACTCACTCTCACACTCACCTTGTCTGTCTCTCCCTCCCTTTCTCCCTCCCCCCGCAGGAAGTTGGAGGGGAAGGATAAGAAAGATGGAAAAGGGGTGAGAATATGTGAGAATACTGTTCTACTGTCCTAGGGTCCTTTCCCTTTTATGTTGGTGCAGGAAACTATACTGCTGGTGAGGCCTTTAGAACATATCCTTACAGACCCTGAGAAAATCATTAGTGTGATTTGAACATCCTCTCTTTCAGAGCTTCTTGTTGCTATAGCTGAAAACAAGTTCTACTTCTGATGAGCTAAAATTTAGTCATGTACACTAACTAGTTTGTTAACAATGTTTAAAATATAAAAAGCACACACAGATGTCAAATGTTAATGTTCCATAGCACACAAGCCGAAAAGTTCATAGTTAATTTAAATATGCAAGATTTTTAACTAGATATATATTCATTCAGCAAGCATTTTCATGAGCTTGCTGTGTGCTAAGTGCTTTGGATATAAAGGTGAAAAGTTACTATCCCTGTTGTCATGCAAAGTGACAGTTACCATGTGATGTCATGCAAACTGACAGTTACCGTGTGATGTGATGTTTGTATTATTGGAGATGTGAGTAAGTAGAGGTATACAAGTATACATTTCAGTGTCAGATTTGGGTCTAAATACCTCCCCTACCTTCTATCAGCTGTGTCACCTTGAATAAGATTTCTAAGCTTTCTAAGCCTCAGATTGGCGATACCTACCTTCCGGTGGTTTTGGGGAAAATTATTCAAGATACTGCTTATAAAATAGTAGAATACTTGGTAGAATGCAAAATTTCAAAAAATTTTAACTTGTTACTGTAACATTAATAAGGAAAGGAGCATCTAAGTATGTCTTGCTCAATCAGGGAAGACTTCCCAAAAGTAGTAGGTAGCATTTGAGGTGACACTCAAAAGATGGAAGTAGGAGTTTCTCAGGAACAGAGTATCTCATCCAGGCTAACAGAACAGCGTCCACTAAAGCATATAATTGTGAGAAGCGATAGCATGTTCCAAAATTTTGTGAATCAGTATTGCTGGAGCATGAGAAGATACACCGGAGATAAACACAGGATAGGTAGCTAGGAACCAGGTCATGAAAGGTCATGAAGGACCTTGTTACTCAGAAGAAGAGTTTATGCTCTGTGCCAGTCATCTCAAGTGGAGTAGTTTTAGATGGATAGTTTAGACAATCCATTGAAATACGTGAAGAAAATGTTGAATTTCTATTTATGTTTTCATTATCTTGTAACTTTCTTATAATATTCATAGTATACACATAATATAAGGCACTGTATATTAGTACAGTAGTACATGTATGTAGTTTGAATGTGATATTCAGCCAGTATACAAATGTGGCCATAATAACTATTTTCATGGCTGGTATTTATTCTGATTGGTAACCAATCATCTGTTGCCTGGCCCTGCCAGCTATTAAAAAATTTTGATGTCACTCCTGTAAGCAAGTGTACCAGTGTGGCACTGTGTACTCATGTTTTGTCACTGATCTTGAATCTGTTAACCCTTCTTCTGGGAGGTCGGGTGCCATTGGAGAACTTTGGGCAAGGGAGTGGAGTGATTCAAATTATGTGTCAGAATTCACTGAATCATGCTGGGGCCTAAGTTAGTGTTGAAAAGGTTATAGGAAGAGATATCACTTCCTGACTCATTTAGGTGTAGCACATAGTTCATAGTTGATGCATGAATATCACCCATTTTGATGGCAGACTTGTGGAAGAAGGAGAATATGATAGGTTTAACTTTTTAAGGATCAATGAGTAGAAAAGATATTGTTTGAACTTTGGAAAAAAAAAAAAAAGAACATGGCATCAAACCGTGCAATGATGTAGTTACCAAAAAACAAATACAGGGACAAAAATTGAAGACTCTTCTTTCAAAATATTCTGAGAAGAAATGAAAAGTAGATACGTTCAGGAAAATACAGGGGTAATATTTAAATAATCTTAATAACCTGAATGGCACAAGCACTGTACAACTAGAGCAGATGCCCAGACATTGGCCTGTGTGTCCTGCCAGTCCAGTGTGTATCATCTGAACATCAGCCTTGGGAGAAAATAAATGTGTTTATTTATTTATTTAATTTGAGGATCTTAAAGAGTTGTTAGCTATCATTAGCCTCGACTGTGTGTCCCCTCCCCATTTTAAAACCATTTATCTTCGTGTTCTTGAGTTATGAATTCTGTACTCAGAGGAGGAATTAGGAAATAATCTCCTGTCATTGTTGATATGTAACCCTCATTTGCGACAAATGGGAACTTAATTCTAATTTTGTCAGTGCAACGAAACAGCATTGAAAACACCTTCCGACCTTCCATTTAGATAGATCAAAGGATTTAGGAGGTAGTTGTGTGCTCACAGTGGCAAATTGTCAATGTAGTCATTTTTCTTAACTTTCCAAATGATGTCAGAACATTCTCTCGTTCAGACTCCTGAAAGTTACCTTTATTTCATTTTCCATGAAATGATCCATGTTTCCTGTTACACACACAGATGGCACACTTTTGGCTTCTACCAGTCTGGCTGCACATCTTTCAGAATAGCCTTCCTTTTTCTAAACCAAAATGGAATGAGGGATAAAGGAAAGGAATGTTGCTTTCAGTAGTGAAAATGGAGAGAGGCCAGCACAGTTGTGTGAGGAAAAAAAGAAATGAATGGCCTCTGGGGGAAATGGTCAATTCCCAAAAAATAGTCAATTTAGGAGGAGGAGGAGGACGGGTCTAGAAATTTGGACATAAAAGCAGGAAATCAAATAAGGGAAGAACCTTCAGGTGGGGTCCTTCAGGATCTAAAGTACAAAAGGGAGATAACGTTAAATAATTAGAACATCATGGATGAAAACAAAGGACAAGGAGAAGGAAGGGGCATTTCTTTGGCAGAGAAGGAGGATGTGAAGACCAGGAATAAGCAGTAATGGAGCAAATGGCCTTTCCTTTGGATCCTCATCACAGATTGATCATGTGTTCTCTTTCTCTCCCCTGTTTCCATTGTGAAAGAGGGAAGATGTCGCTGAAAGACACTTGGTTCTTAAGTATCTACAACGAAAGCCCCTCTTGTGTGAGTTTGCCACTTTCCATTAGGTGGTCTTTTTTCTTGTGTTGGGTGGGTGTTTTATCCCTTACCTTTCTCCAAACTTCATCTTTTGACTCTTTATATTAATCATTTTGTCAACAAAAGGTATAAGATTTGGTCTTGGTTTCCACTTTTAAGTTTATACTTCAAGGCAAAAATTTAATTCAAACTTTAGGGATGGTATAGGGGTAGGTGCCTCTGTCTCAATATAAAAGTTGGGGGCAAAGATCTCAGGAGGTTGTTCCCTAGCTGTTGTTAGATGGATCACTTCATTAATTCTCAGAATAAAGCCAAATTGAATTTACATTAGCATGTCTTGTTCCAACTGGCATGAATAGCTTTTTTCTTTGGCTGGTGAATGGAGATGGTTTTGAGTTATAAAAAAATTAAGAATGTGAGTGAAGAAATCTTGGGTTAGCTCAGAGACAGCAGGAAGATTTCTGAGAGAGTGGGAGAGGAAAAAGCAATCCATAGACTTGCCGATGGACACTCATTAAATGTTAATAGGAACCGCACGGGATGAAAGGCTGGAGACTCTGAATTTATTTTGTAACTGTATGTGTACAACTAGAGGTATGCGAATGAAACCAAGGAAAGACATTAAAGAAATTATTTGTAAGGAAGCAGAAGCAAGATTCTGTTTACTTTCATACCTTAAAGAGAATACTACCAGCATCTGGGAGCTGCAGGCACATGAGAAAAAAGCAGACTTGACTTCCAGTTCAGTGGCAGGTGGAAGATGTTGTTAGAAAAGAAATAACTCTTATATTTGAATAAATTCCCAAGAAGGTTGAGAGCCCCTGACATAGTAGGTATGTAAAACCACGTAGCTGACATCAAGTCCTGTTGCACTTTTGTAACCTCCTTGAATCACTGGAGCGAGCAGTCCCTGGCGAGGGCGCATGTCGCTGGTTGTGTCTTGACAGGGAGTTGCACCTGTGATACCAGAAACCTCCTTGCAACAACACCCCCCCCCCCCCCCCGCCGTTGTGTAGTCCTGGGTCATTGGAATGCAGGCGCTAGATTGAAACATTTATTCATATCGGATTAAGAATCTAAGTATCTGTGAGGCCTCACTTAGGAGGCTTTTAGAAGATTAATAAAATATGTACAAAATAACCTATGCGATTGCTTCATTTTTGAGATATTTGACTCTAATCACATCATAAATCCTAATTCAAGTGGCTTCTCTGTTCCGTGAAGGAAGTTCCATACTTACACTTTTGGAGAAACAGAAACAGATTCCTGCCATACTTTTATTGAAGATGTGGAAGTGCCTAGTTTCTCTGCAAATGCATGTTCTTGTTCTTATACACACACACACCACACACACCCTGAACAGTTCAACAGAGGCATAAAATGATCATTTTTTAAAAAGACTTATTGATTCAAGTGAGTACATTCACATGTAAAATATTCAGGAAATTCATCCTATTATTTATGATAAAGACTCTTATCTCTGCATATTTTACCTGTAACCAAGAGAACATCAAGGTGATCAAAGTATAGTTTTTCCAATCATTAAAAAAGAATATTGATATAATTTTAAAAATATTTTTAAACTTTTATTCTTAAAACCTACATGTATTTCAGGTATTATATACTGTCTTCTATGCTGTCTTGGTAGATCACATTGTACAATCAGTTTTCTAGATGTAGCATCAAGATTTCAGTTAATCCTTGGTTTTATGCTTGGTCACAGGTATTTGTATGAGCAGCCATTTACTGAGTGCCCACCACATGCCTAGAATTCTGTGAGGCCTTTCATGAGTAGTATTATGTCACTTAATTCAATCCTAATAATAACTCTAAAACTCAGGGATTTCTGTTGTTTCGTAGCTGTGAAACTGAGGCTCAGAGTAGTCACACAGCTAGTAAGTAAAAGTAGTGGTGTTGAAGCACAGGTCTGTGACGTCATACCCCATACTACATTGTATTGTATTTTGTTTTCCACAAAAGGAGAATTTCAGGATTGTTAGAACCAGAGCTCATCCTTTTTCCTGATGGTGAATGCTTAGTAATAACACTGCTCTTTTACTGAATTTTCCCTCAGTTGTGTGCTATTGCTCATGTTATGTTGCTGCCTTTTTTAACAATGACTTTTCTATAATATAAATTGGAGTTGGCTTTTTGATACATGTTATCATCTTCAATAAAATATTTATTAGAAAAATGATTTAAAATTTGCCAGAAATCTGTATTAAAATGTTCTTTAAGGAAAAACAAAATTTACCTGACAACGGTCTACTCACTTGCATGTTCTCTCTCTCTCTCTCTCTCTGTATAAAATGGAAATATTTTTACTGCATTTCCTTTCATTTTCTCTTGCAAACCCCTTTAAGAAAGGGATAATATAACTGGCAGCTATGGCCATAGGAAGTCTGTGCAATCTGTGGTTTATATCCATGAAAAATATATGCCAAAATATATGCATTTGCCATGATTTTTTCTTTTTATTTGTTGATAAAGTGCACACGCCCCAACTTTCCACTTGACTGACTTGTGATTAATTGGGATGTCTTTGTTCTCTCCAATATAAGATCTAAAAATCAGCCTCCGTCTTTGCTGTATGGCAATACAGCTGCTGTTTGCATGCTGTTTTCTTTGTTGCTATGTGTGTGGGTGCCTCGGGGCCAGGTCCTGAGTCCCTGTTCTCCTGCCGTGCATTGCCTATGTTTCTGTGGAGAATTGTAATGTTCTTGGATCAGGGACTTTTACAAGTAGGTGTGTTCTTCCTAGTTGGCTTGGAGTGATCAAAGACCACCATGTTGCATTTTGCCCAGAGCCTTCAAATCCCACCCCCTACCCTCAGTAAAATTCTTTGCAGAGAGCTTTACCCTAAAGACACAGAAAACAAATGCAACACCTGTGACCTGAGAGCATTACTTACAAAGGCCTGGAAACTCCCAGAATGTTGTTTATAACGTACACCCTCAGTTGGGATTCATAGGTGTTGCTGTGTCTCTTGTTTCTTTTCTAGCTGCATGTGAGCACGAGACTCTTTTGAAGAGAGTGGGAGGAAGGTCATGTTGTAGGAGAACGTGATCACACATGTTAGGACACATGCTAATTTACAACATTGAATTCTGACTAATATCCTAAGGGAGAGATGAAATACCTGCACATGGGTGTATTTTGGCTTCCATTTAATTCTCTAATTGTTTTTATTTATTTATTTTTATAATTAAGGATTTCTGTCTTGATTAGTGGTGTTATTCACAAGAGACTGTAGGACTTCTGCACTTGCCTCACCCATGTGAAGCTGAAGGAATATGTTTTCTTTTGCCATGTTCCTCCTCAACAGGGGTTCTCTTACTAAAATCAAGAAACTAAACAGAAGGACGATGCATATATTTGATCATTGCTCTCCCCTCACTCCGGGCTTGAGCTGAAATGCGGTTTCCAGCCTTCATACGTGCATTGAGTGATGGAATAATTAGTTGAGGTAATGCATGTGAAGTGGTTTTTTCCTCGGTGCCTGGCACAGAGTGAGTGCTCGGTAAATGGTAGTTGTTACTTTTTATTGGAGTCAAATTCATATCACACCTCTCTCTCTTTAATACATGTTTATGATAGCCCATTAAGTAGGTCTGAAGGTCAGTGTCTTCCTTGCCATAGGGCTTTAGGAAATGTTGACTTTTGGTGTACTTTTACATGGAGTTGGTAGATTGGGTGTTTTTCTTTGTTTGTTTTGTTTTGTTTATTTGAGACAGAGTCTCGCTCTGTCACCCAGGCTGGAGTGCAATGGCACAATCATAGCTCACTGAAGCCTCAAACTCCTGGGCTGAAGTGATCCTCCTGCATCAGCCTCACAGGTAGCTGGGACTACGGGCACATGCCACCATGCCCAGTTAAATTTTTTAAATTTTTTATAGGAACAGGGTTTCACTGTGTTATCCAGGCTAGTCTCAAAGTCCTGGCCTCAAGCAGTCCTCCCACCTGGGCCTCCCAAAGTGAGCCACCACACCCAGCCAGGTTTTTAAACAAAATGCTACATTGATTTCCTCTTCCTAAGTCATCTCACGATTCTAGCAGATTGCTATAAATAAGTAGGATATGTCATATTTGTAGGCTAAGAATTGACAACCCAGTCTCAGATAACAATGAAGATTTTCTACCTTGTTTAAATGCAAAATCAAAACCAAGAGATTTGTAAACATCCCAACATTGATTTTTGTTACTAGAAGTGAATGTTGAAAGGGACCACAAAAGCTGCTTTTCCAGCCTTTACTGGACCAGAGGCCTCTTTTGGGGGACCATTGGTTGCATCTTCTAATAAGTAACATTTGATATATTAAATACTCATTCGAATGGATGCTCTCTAAAGGAAATGAAGCTAGCATAGTTCCATGGCTTCTATGAGCCTTTATCTCATGTATCTATTATTGGGCAGTTTTAATGGTAGGGGTTTTTTCCCCTTACGTACAGACTAAATTTTTATTAATTTTTTTTTTAACTCAGCCTAACTTGACACTGTAGAGGGCACTAATAAATCACACCTCCCTCTGCTCAAGTAAAGACAGACATCCCACCTTCTGTCTCCCACTTACCAACCCATTCCTGGGTTGAGTAACAGAGCTGAGCTTAGAGCCATCTGGAACCACCATTACAGAATCTGTTTTTGCGTGTGGTGGCAGTGGGGGTACAGGTGTGAAACAATGGTGAATCTGAAACAACAATGGGTAGGTGTGTAAAAAAGCATTAACATAGCAGGCCTGAGACTGCCATCTTTAGAGAGGCCTGCTTGCAAGGTTGGCTCTTGGCTGGCATCTAGGAACTTGGATTTGGGGAGTGTTCCAAAAATTTCCTAACTGATAAAGAGTAGCTCATTATTCCTAAACTGTGCAAATAATATGCTTTACGGTAAATATCTCATTTCCTTCTGGGAATCTAGAATTTTGGTTCATGCTAGGCAAAGGGTGCCTATATGATCATTCCCAACAAAAACCCATAGGCATTGAGTTGCTAATGAGCTTCCCTTGTAGACAGTACCTCACATGCGTTGTCACTGTTCAGCAACACTATTCAATGCCATGGGAATTAAGTACCTCCCATGTGACTCCTCTGAGAGAGTACTCTTGTAAGTGTATGCCTGGTTTCCTCTGCACTTTGCCATGTACATGTGTTCCCTTTGCTGAGGTTGCTTTGTATCCTTTCACTATAGTAAATCTTAGCTGTGAGAATGACTATATGCTGAGTCCTGTGAGTCTTACTGATCCTGGGACTGGTCTTGGAGACCCCCAACACAGTAGTTAAAACCTAACTTGTATAAGATTCCATATGAAGACAAAAGTTCATGCTGAACTTTTGAAAAAAGTTCTGAAAGTGCACCTGAAGATTTTCCTTACTGAGCCCCCCCCCCCATTCTATATAATTTTCTTCCTGAGCACTACTTCATTTTGGCATTGAGTTAGTAAATATGTTTAGAATACAGCATAGTTCAGTAGGTACTTCTTGCACATTTAATTATCAATGTGAATTCATTTCTTATTCTCTACTTCTCTTGGAACTGAGGAATAAAGGAGAGAGACTTAACACAGTGTGTTCTGTCTCCCTCTCTCTCACTACGTATACATACACACATTTTCCCTGCTACCTACTATTCTAATAATCAGAAACCAGTACTAACTAGAATACCCCTAATTGATGGAGTATAGTGGCAATTGACTCTAATTTGGAAATTTTTTATGAGTTACCAAATTAAAATAACAAAAATGACCTGAAATTAGAGTTAAATTTTTTGTTGTTTTTATCTTGAATGTTTATCTAGATTGAACATCCATCTAGAATATGCCTTTCCTTACTATACCAACAGAATGTGCCAGAGTTTTAATATTTATCTCCATTTGAAAGGACTCTTTACTTTCTTCCTTGTTGCGAAAAGAAAGAGAAGCAGAATGCTGCTAGGAAATAATCATCCAAGATAGCGTTTGGGGAGAAAGGACAAGACAGAAACTGGGGTTTAGTTGTGGCTGCTGCTGGCCATGATTGACCTGGCTGCTGCTCTTGGCCCGATGGTACTCTTGTCTGCAAGAGTTCACCTCACGTATACTTTGCCTTTTTGGTCTGGTAGGGTAACCTTCATGCCTTACTTCTGAGAAAATTGAACATAGAGTAAACAGAACATGTGAATTTGTAGGCAATGTCTATTTTAGACTCTATGAAAATAGATACCAAAAAAGAAGACAGGTTAGATGACAAAAATTTTGTCTCCTTCCTTGATAATTAACATAAAAAGTGAGAAGTGAAATGTTCACATTCTTTTCATTAATGAAAGTTTGACCTTAATTTTATATTAAATTTCATATTAAAATAACATAAGCCCTTGATAGATAGTTTTTGCTTAATAGTACCTTTTCTTCCTTGAATAAATATGATGAGTAAAGAAAAAAAAAGTCCTCCTGGTGATTTACAAAATCAACAGATAGTTGATTTTCCTAAATGGTGGCTTGAGCTCTTTTATTGTACTATGGTTCATGAGCGAAGCAATTCAGTAATTGTAACTTAGTCAAGAACAACTATGCTAGGAGAAAAGAATAGTATTGTGGGAAAAGACCAGGTCAGGCGAGCTGGACCCCTGTCCCAAGTCAGTTACTCACATTTGAGCCTTATGTTCTTGGGCAAGATACTCATTTGTTAATTTCCTCATGTGTAAAGTGAAGAGGTGGCACTGGATGATCTCAAAGCTGCCTCCCAACCCCTATATTGATAGTATTTATAAATTCAGTCAGCATTGATTCGTCTTGGCAGTGGGATATAGAGGACAGTAAACCTGTGATAAGGAGACATATGTGACAGAGAATTATAAGCAAATCACAGAAGGGGCAGGTAATTCTTGCTGGGTGTGGGGAGGAGGAAGGAAAAGGGTAGAAACATTTCATGGAGAGGTCATTTCAGTTGGGCCTTAAAGGATGAAAATGATTGTGCCAGAAAGGCATAGGGGGTCAGAAGCAGGTAGATTTTTCAGTATTCAGGATCATTCATGGCAAGTAGCTCATTGTAGCTGGAGCTTCAGTGGTCTTGGCAGGAGATGATGTTGGAAAGGTAGGTCAGGTCTATATTGAAGGGGTTTCAAATGTCAGGAAAGGGGGTTTATGATTTATTTTATGTATAATAAGGAATTACTAAAATTTGCTAGGAAGAGGAGTGAAATATTCCCAATCTTGGTTTTTGGAAATTTGATGAATCTGTAAAAGTATTAAAGTGAGTAGAGAAATCTTGCTATTTGTTTTCTTAATGGCTGTTTTCATCTGTTAACTTGTACCCAGGTACATTTCGGCATTTATATTGATCCTTCCAGGATTGTCTCCCTTTCTGTAACCAGCACTGATTTCACAAACTCAATCAAATACTGATTGTGCTTACCTTCTTTGAGGTGACCCCAAGAATTTTTCTCCCCTCATTATCTCCCCTAAACATGCATTGTTTTTCTAGGTAAGCAGAGTGGGTGTACTACTAGCAAAGGTAAAAAGGCAAGGAAATCCAACCTTAAAAGAAAAGGAAAGTTAACAATTTTGAAATACACTTTCCCCAGTCTTATATCCATAAATAGCCTAGATAGTTAAATAAAGCAGAAAGGATTTTTAACCCCTGAGTGGTTGTCACAGTAATATCAGTCTTAACTAGGATCTCATTCCCTTTAACATAAGAGACTAAAAGAAAGGAGGGTAGTGCTTCCATTTCTGCTTGCAGTACCTGCTCAGTTGAAGCTGCATTGCCTTAACACAGGGCAGACACTGAGATCAGTCCTTGGGGATCACAGCCCTAGCAGTTGTGCTTAGACTCCTTCAGGCCCCTGGGCTAGTCCTGTCAACTCTGGCTTTCATGTTTTCCTTTCCTTTTGCTGCAGCTTTTTCTTCCAGGCTGTTCAGCAAGTGCACCAAGAGGTTCTATATGAGTGTGCATGCATGCTTCTACCAAACAGCTTTATCATTAGTGCTATGAGCCCCTCCTTACAAACCTGTGGCTGTCATAAAGCTGTTTGATGCAAGCTTTCTATATGCCCAACTAATTGAGAGTTGAAAGCCATCCTTCAGATTGGTGAGGCCCTGTTATGCTTGCCAGTTATCAGCCACCTTGGTGTCATTTAAATGGAGGCATTTTTAATATTTCACTTTTGAAAATGTTTTAAGATACTTAATAAATGGCAGTCATCTCAGGAAGCCAGATGTTTCGTCCTATTCACATGCAAACATTTATTAAAATATTTACCCGATAATCTGCAGAATCATAGTTTTCAGATTAAAAACAAATTCTAGATTATCTGCAGTTGACCCAATCTGTCTTATTATTATTATTATTATTATTATTTGAAGATGCTCATATTGTCCTAATTTTCCCTGTAAATTTTATCAGAGCAGATGTAGTCACCATGATGCAGCAATGGACTAAACTAATTTCACTGATGTAAACATTGTTAAACAATTTCAAATGCAACTTTGGAAACAGTGTTTCTGAACCTGTTTAATAATGTTTAAAAATACATCAATGAAATTGGCTTAGCCTGTGGCCTTTATTACATTATCTGTTCTCAATTACATACATTCTATGTTTTATGTCTGGACTAGTTATAAGTCACTGAAAAAAATGATCCCAGCTGAAGAGTGTGGCTTATTCCTAACCCCTTTAATTTGATTTAAAATTGATAAACCTTGGAAAATACTTCAGAATGCCATATCAGCTATTAAAATAATAGGAAATGCATTCTGAAGGTCACACTGGCATTACTATTTCAATTGTCCCCCCCTTTTAAAATTTTATCCCCGTTGCTTTTCACCTCCCACTCATCCTCAGTCACATTGTTGTGACTCTACTAGTAAATTCCAAGCTTTCAGCCCTGAAATGTAACATAAAACATTAAATATGTTTTTACTAATTGTGATCTGCTAAAATTCAAGCTCTGTGCCGAAGCTTTTTTTATTTTAATTTCAGAAGTAGTATTTAAGTGATGACATGCAGTAATTTGTTCATTTTTCTGTCAGTATAATTTACAAGGCAGTGGCAGATAAACATGGCAATACAAGATTCATTTACGGTGACACAATGGCAGATACACAGAGCAGAACCCTGCCTATGAGATAAAGTGGACTGAGTGACTTATGCAGTAATTAGGGGATAATTGTCATTAACCTCACAAACAGTAGTTTACCCATATTGTTTAAAAGGCTCCAGGATGCGTAATGACAAGGTAATCTGTCAAAGCGCTAGGGGGAAATATTAATAAGATTTGTGCAAGCCTGGATAGAAAATATGCAGAAAGCGGCCACATTAAGCTAATTGGTGGATGAATATACACTTGTAAAAGTGCTTCTAATGGCACGTTTGCTGCTCTCCAAATGACTACCGTTAATGTGGAGAAGTGGGCTGCTTAGAAAGTCAGGACTGCTGGGACAAGAGGGTATTAAGGCATGCAGACGCAGTTATTACCTTGGGCTCTATAATGCATGCTTTCACCTTTTATCTTTTTCATTTTGAATTTCTGAGTTTTTTTGTTATAGTAACATATATTGATTATTTACTCTGATTATTCTGTATTTGATCTATATTTGTTTTGTCAGCCACCAACCCCCAAACATCTCTCTTTTGTGGCCAAATAAAATATATAATCTCTACATTGATAGCTGCTTATAAATATACAGAAACACAAACTATTAATGCATACATGGATTTATAATTATACACACATGTGTATGTGTGGGTGCCTTTTATAGGAACACATTTAATCTGAGCAATCAAAGGAAAGTAGATCTATCAACAGCCTTGTGTATGTGTTGCAAGTAATAATGTGTTGTTCCCTGATGAATGCTAAAGCAGGAAATTAATCTTTGTGTTCTACTGCTATTCTTATACCCAGAGAAGAACAAAGTTAAATCTCCCAATACATCTTTCTGTTCAGTCATACACTCAGTCCTCAGTGTGTTTTATGGAATACTCAATCCTCACTGTTTTATGGAATACGTGTACTGAGTGTTTCGTCCCTTTCTCCCCTGCTCCCTCACATCCTAATGAATATGTTAAAGTTCCTTAGGGTTGTTCAATCAGCATCAGTTGTAAAGTAATTCAAAGTATCATATGTGAAATATAATCATCCATTCAAGCTTTGGAAGCTCTATACCAGTATTGAGAATCTTGATTGCACAGATGAAACTTCAAACAAAGACTAGAGGTTGTGGCCTTGAATTTTTGCAAGGTTTTAGCCCTTACCTGATGTGTAAAATTACTTTCATCGTGAAAAAAAAAAATCTTGCACTCATTTTTGCTGTTTATTAGACATTATGGAAAAACATATCAGGAAATGCTCTGGCATTTATATTTAGAAATATAAAGCCCCAATACAGCCCCACAGATACATAGACATTATCTACAAATTCTGTGGTAGAACTTTGGTTCTGGAAGGAGAGGTAAGCTAGGAAATGTAGACCTCAAAGCAAAAATGTCACAGAGGGCTCTGATAATTTTGTTTATTGCAAAGCAAGCAGATGTATGGCTGTCCTAGGATTCAGGCTTTACCTTTATGTCTGAGTGGACAAGAAAATAAGACCATTTGCAGGGACTGTTCCTCTCTTTCCTCCTGTTTCTAGTCTTTTCTCTGAGGATTTCAAACTGTTCCTTTGCTGTCCTGAACTGTAAAATGATTTGCCCTCTAGAATCCCAGTTAGTGATCATCTCCAAGTGAATAACTTGTGTCTGTTGAAAGGGTTTAATTGAGGCAAGGGTCTTGTATACAAATACTGCTCTTTCTTGGAACTTTGAAAGACAACAGATACTTATTTACATAGCTTTATTGATATATGACGTCTATTTTGAAATGGTTGAATCTTCAAGTTGCAGAATTTTCATAAACCCTACTGATATGATTTGGGGGTTTCCAAGGCCTCTTAGGGACTTGTTGGGCAGTTTCCCTAGTTTTCAAGCAAAGTTTTCTCTTTAACTGATTTATCATTGAATTGACCAGGAGTTAAAATTAATCAAGAAGAGTTAGTACCTCTAATCACATCACTGGTCTGCAGCCCCAGACAGAAACATTAAGGGAAGCATCTAGAATATAGGATAATACACAAACTCTCAGATAAAGGCATACTTTTAGTCATAAACACACATGTTCTAAAAATAGGTTGGTTATACAAGTTGGTTAAAAGTAAAAGGATTTTAACATTTTGGTTAAAATGATTTGTGTGTCCAGAGTCTAGGCATCGATAGTAAAATAACAGAAATTTAAAGGCAGTTTTAGTAAGGCTTAGGAATTTTAATATGACTCTTGTTTACATAAAGTTGGGTATTGGTGATTGACAGTCACACAGCTATTCATAGACTGAACCAATACTAGAATTTAGGTGTCCTCCATTCATGTTCTTGACTTTCTTTATTTTCCTCCAAGGTTAAATATGTGTAAGTTATATTAAGCATAATCAAACTTTGCAACCGTAAGATACAAATTCTGTTTTAGCCTACAGGTATAGGGTTAGATATTTTGTGCTTAAGTTAAGGACTCACAGGTAAATTTTATATTAAAGGTTGATATGCTAGGAATATCAGCTGGATTTAGGATTTTCTATTTTGAAACATAAATGATTCCCAAGATACTATTATTAAATATTAAAATGTACTGTGTCTTTAAAAGTTTCTCAGATTTGACTTACAATGGAGCTAGGTAATTTGAAAAATACTTTTGAATCTTTGAAGTATAGTTCCAGACATTCTAGGAAGTAATTTACCCCTCTGAATTATTTTTATATGGCAAATCAAGGCACCTGCTTTATTTATTTGCAAACAAATGGCCAAAGAGGAAATGCATATGGCTGGTTTTGAGCTAGACAAGCTGAAATTCCTCAGTACAAAGAAGAAATCCTGACAGGCCTTTACTAGAGCTTAGATGGAGCTTCTATGATTATATATGTTATAACCCCAGGGTGATCTGTCATAATCACTGTTTTTAAAATAAAAATGCTGTATAGACTGAGGAAAAAGGGATAGTACTCTATGAGTTATACATTCTTACCTGTTCCATAATCAAGAACATTCTAGAGTGCTTCTTTTTTTTTTAATCAATTATCAAACAATATGTTCTGAAAATCACCAGAACTATTTAAAACTAGTGCCCTGGCATTTTGATAATATTATTTTGATTAGGGAGGTGTATGTTCAACTTATCAGTAAGTTTTTTTCTTTTAAAAATATATTTTTCCACTCTGAAAAATATTTTCGAATATGGATCCAAAAAAAATTATAGAAATTTGTATATTGGAAAATATATCAAAGCCAGTACCTAAAAGTCACATAAAATTACCATGTTGCTTCTTCCTTCTGCTACCAACTATAATCAAGGGCCATGCTCCTCCTCAGACTTCCACTTTCATCCCAGAAGAGTCATTCATTTACTTGATACTTGTATGTGCAAGTAGTTTGATATGCTTCACCTTATTAAACCACTATTCTTTAAGGTCAAGCATTTTGAATGCTGTAATTAGACTGATTTATAATGAAGTTAATATACAATAGGAATAAGCCAAGAACGGTAGCCTCTGTGTTCACTGGCCTATTTGTGTACACGCACATGTGTGTAATAAGTAACTCTTTTAAAATATCAGTCTTTATGTACAAACAATATTGTAGAGAGAAGACTTCAAGGTTAGCATGTCAGCTAACAAGGACTAATGAGGTTTGCATCTTGAAGGGAATTTCTTTAGTGGAAAGTTTTCTGAAAGCTCCAACATCCTAACCATTGGTGGATATTCCTGTAGCATTCATTTCTCCTTGGGAGTAGGGGATAGAGGAGGAATAGGAAAGATATTTCAAATCAAGTTATTTATAATCTGGACATATTGAATTTAGCATCAGCTTCTGTAATCACAGCAAGCTGGTATATGCCTATGTGTAATGTTTGCTTACTCACTTCATGACAAAGACAGTCTCGGGTAGATGAGGAAAACATAGTTGTTTTCCAGAAGAGATGTTCATATGGGTAAATGTTAACAAGTAAAGTCCAGTCTTGATTTTTATTTGTAAGTCTTTCCTTCTGTCTGTGCAACACCCTGATGATTTTTTCTCATGGGGTGTCCCTGTCCTAGAGAGGAGAGGAGAGAGCAAGGATATGATTGGTCAGCATTGTATACTGAAGGTAAAGTGATGCTCTGGAGAAGTTTTACAAAATACAAATTTCCAAATCATGGAAATTGAGTAGGGTTTTCATTACCCAAAACAAATGTTGATTTAAAAAATAAAAATAAAGTCTAATTTGAACCATTTGGTGCAATCATGGCGTGAATGAGTGTGTTTCATTCTGCCTACAGATATTACAGTTGTTTCAGCTGGTCTCCTAGAAACATTAGTCTAAAATACTGGAAAAGCACAGACACATAAAAGAGTTTTGTGTGAATAGAGAATGGTATAATTTTGATTACTTACAAAACCAAACTGCTACAATGTATATTGTGTATGTTAGTGGTGCATCTTTCTCAGTCAGTGCCCAACAAGAAATATGTGTTTAAATGTAAATTTGCTAAAACAAATAAACATGCCAAGTTCTTTTTTCCCACATAATTTCAAGTGTTTCTCAGAAATTATCACAACATTGCTTGAAAAATTTCCCTAAGTACTTCCCAGAATCTATTGTTTTCAATAAGAATTTTTTTGTGTTACCATTTTTATTCATCTCCCCTTGCCTGCTCACACACAAACATGCAGGCACATGGACACGCAAACATTGACCCATGCGCGCTTAGGAATGCCAAGTCATATAAATTACAGAGAGAAAGGTAATCCAACAAAAAAGGAAAAAAATTGACTCTGAAGTAGGGGGAGCACTCAGACCAGTTAAACTTTTTGGCTAAGAAAAGAGTTTAAAAAGTTGACTTGACTCTAGAATGACAGTTTAGGATTGAAATATCTACTTGTTACATGTGGACCCATCTTAGCTTTAAAACAGGTAACTGGCAGGAGAATGGGAGAGAAGAGGACTAAAAGTTTTATGACTTGGATGAGTTTCTTCTTTAAAACTGTTTGCAATGCTCAAAGGCTTCTCTTCCACAGAATATCTCCCTCAAACTCTCACTGCTTTCAGCACTCAATGCCAGCTCTATCCAACCCACAAGTGATATCTATGAGCTCTCTCTTTGCTGACCCCCATCTATGAAGTTGATGGAATGCCCCTGTTCAAATCATCTGAGATGATGATCTCTAAGCCCATCACTTGCTTCTGAGGGTGACCCAGAGGTTAGATGATATATTTCCTAATTTCTGGGTCACATCCCGATACATGTCCAGCTAACCAATAGGCCAACACAAAGGCAGGTGGAAGCAAATGAACACTAATTATCAATTTCTTACAAGTGTTTGTGAAGGTGTATGTGCAAAGCATGTGCCTGCTTCACATTGGTATTAGCTCTGTAGAGAAGATTACACACCCCATTAGTAAAAATATATGAGCTTGTACCCTTATATATGTGAACCTGTTTCTAAATTATATATATCCATATGTAAGATATTAGCAAAAAATCATCTTTATAGGTAAAAAATAAATAGAAATTCTCATGTCTACTCCTCATGTCACAATGGATTGTCTTGCACACTCTACTAATAGGAGAGAATGGGCATGTGTGTTTGTGTTCTGGTCACACCGTAATGCAGGAGGCAAGATGTAAGGTGGCCTATGAATAGTGGAAAGTTGTGAATGTTGACTTACAAGTGTGAGAATTCAAGCAATTTTCATGGTTTAATTTTTTAAATTAACATCATTGAGATATACTTTCCATACAATAAAATCTACCAGTTTTAAGAGTATAGTCTATGTAGTCATAAACCTCAACCCAATCATGATATAGAATATTTTCATCACCCCAAAATGCTCTTTTGCAGTCAGTCCCTTTCCCCCACTCTCAGCCCCTGGCAACCACTAATCTGCTTTCTGTTCCTTATAATCTTACCTTTTCCAGAATTCAAGTGATTAGAATGGTAGAGTATGTATTTCTTTGGGTCTTACCTCTTTTGTTCTGAGCAAAATGTTCTTGAGAGTTGTCGCTGTTGTGGTATATATATCAATGGTTTATTCCTTTTTATTGTCCCATAGTATTCCATTGTATACATATCCCACAACTTCTTTACCCTTAAGACTTAAACATTTAGAAAACCTGGTAAACTGTATGATTTAAGTTTTACATAACATTGTTTCATCCGTTTTTAACTCAGCAAGTACTATTAAATTTTACCTAATAGGACACTTAAGGTTGGTAGCCTTGAAATTCAGTAATTTCTCTACCTTCTTCCCAACCGATTCCTCTTGCCTTGATATTTAAATTAACTCAGAAGGAGAAAGAATAGAAAATTCCAGTGGGAAACTGGTCATGAAAATAAATTGCCAATGTGGTTATGATGAAATAAATGAAGAAAGTACACTGTGCAAGTCTAGGCACAAAATAAAAAACACATCTCATAAACCTCTGATTTTATTTTAGGTCATCGGCAGTTGTAGCTCAGTGTCATTTAATTAAAAGATCTAAAATTTATATCAAAGAGGAAATATTTTTAGTTTTTAGCTAATCATTTTGGAATTTTCCTTTAAATTATGCCTTAACTAATTTGTCTGAGAATAAGTTCATATAATGAAATAGAAAACTATTCTGTGTCTATCTTTTAGAATTAAACAGTTTACTTATTTCTTAATAATTGAATACTGCTGGAGCAAATAGACCCTAGACTTGTGCTGTGTTCGTTGTTCCTCCCTCATTTCCATACTTGGACAGAAAGAAAGCAATTGTTTTTCCTCTGTGCTGTGACACGGGTTGTGGCCTGCTATGACCACAGGTGGCCCTTGTGAACTGAGCTTGAGGCCACCTGACAATCTCATGATTCCAAAGCCTCATCTTTGGGCTCTCTTCCATCTCTTTGCATCCTGTCCTTCTCTACTATCCCTCTCCCCCAATTAGAAGAAACAATCAACTTCATTTTTCTTTGATTTTAAAATTACAAGTTATGTAAGGTGCTTTGACATGAAGAAGGGCTCAAATACAACCATTTAAACCATGATAGTTGATCCTACAACACAAAAGATTTTAAAAAATCACTCTGCAGAGCCATATAGGAAACTGGGTACCAGATTTCTATGAGTGATAATCACCAGTTCCAGCAAAATAATAAAAGGAAGTCTTTTCACTTAAAGTGCATAAATATAAATAATTGAAGTGTTTTATGTTTTTTCTGAACCAAGTAAAAGTGGTTTATAAGTCTGGATTATTTGGTGTTATTCATCTTTTAATTAGTAGTATAGCCAGTTATTTTCACAGGAAATCAATACTTATAATAGTACCTTACGTTTAACTTACCAGGATAAATCTTACTATCCTCATTTTGTAAATAACATTTCCCAAGCTAAAGGGTTAAAGGTCACTAAACTCTGGTTACAAACGGGAAAGCCTAAAGGTTTGAATTGACTCACTGACTACAAAATTGCATGGGAGGGACAGGAGTCTAGTTATATACTCTGATGTTAAACATATTATTCATGCCTAAGACCAGTGTTCCAGTATAGGTTGGTTGGTAGTCAGGATCTTCATACTGGCCTAACAGACTGAATTTTTGTTTTATTAGTGTTTAATTCATGATAATACCTAATTACTTTTATGATTCCTATTTACTTTAGTAAAGTTTATTTGACCATCTGTACTATCTGTAGGGGGGACCAGTTTTTCCTCCTAATCAGTCTTGAGCCAATACTTAAGTTAAATACAATAAAAGTAAATTACTACAAAAAATATTATGATGCTTTTAGTTGTTGCAACAGTGTCCAATTGTCCTAAAAATTTTCAAATGGTTACTCTCAATTACTTGCAGACTGGTCTTAAAAAAAATTAGCCCTCAGACTGACACTGGTATATTTCAAATAGAAAAGAAGTCTTAAACCACTGTTTGAGAATCATGCACCAAACCATGCATATTTCTGTCACAAAGATCTTCAGAAAAAAACCTGGGTCTCCCTTTTTCCTTTTGATGGTTTCTAACTCCCTTCAACCAGTTTATCCAAGAATACACTAAAACTGATAGCCAGTCTTACCACTGAGTTTGCAGACTCATTATGTTGCATAAGGTCAACTTTGTTTCTTGTTTCAGTTTCTCCATTTATGAACATTAGATAATCTTGATCAAATATTAATGATGAGTTTTTTGGAAAGAACTTCTGTGACACTTCATATTGCCTGGATTTAGAGGGTACCCTGTCAGGGGAACTCCAGTTGAGTGTGTATGTAGATATTTGTCTTGTTCTGAAGACCCTGTGTTTGCAAAGGTGCAATGTTGTACTTCTATGTACATATAAACTGCTACTTCTCTTACTACTATAAGTGAAGCTTCTCTTTTATGATTCAGGCACTAGCAAAGTTCTAAATCATGCTTACCTTGACCTCTTCCACCAAAAGAAAGTGGTTTAACGTAATAGTCTGCATTTTAGCAGAGACAGCTACTCAGGACTAAAAGATGGTCTGAAAGGCAGTGGTTTTAGAAATAGTAGCAGGTGTTGTGGCGGGCCAGGAGGAAAGAGAAACCATATGTGTACTGTTGGGAGAGGGAAGACAGGAGGGTGATGGAAATGAGCCACCTCAGGTAGGTTTGATCAGTTGCTATGGTTTCTGAGGTACATTTTAATACCAGAGGCTGCCAGCTGTGTAAATACATTATTGACATGCAGATTTTGGTGCAGGTTACTTGGGAAGATCCTGGGAAGATATGACTGTACACTACTCATATTGGGGTTCAGCCTGAGAAACAATCCATAGTGAAAAGCTCCATAAAAGAACGCTCAAGAGAGTAGATTTGATGGTAAAAGAAAAATGGTGTAGGCTGGGCAAGGTGGCTCACACCTATAATCCCAGCACTTTGGGAGGGTGAGGCGGCAGGATCACATGGGGCCAGGAGTTTGAGAACAGCCTGGGCAACATAGAGAGACCCTGTCTCTACAAAAAATAATTTAAAAAATTAGCCAGGCATGGTGGCATGTGCCTGTAGTCCCAGTTTGTTGGGAGGCTGAGGCAGGAGGGTCACTTGAGCCCAGGAATTCAAGGCCGCAGTGAGCTTTGATTCATGCCACCATACTCGTACTCCAGCCTGGGGAGACAGAGCAAGACCCTATCTCTTAAAAAAAAAAAAAAGAAAGAAAGTAAAGAAAGATGGTGTAGAAAAGGACATTACAGTGCTCTAGAGAAAGTCTTATTTAGGAGAAGTCCTACTCCTTGCTGTTGCAAACTCACTGTACTTACCTGGAAAATGGTATCATGGAATGACAGTCACTGAGTTCTGTAGAGATATGCAGTGAACTTAGAGTTAGAATTTTTGTGTTCAACTCCTGGCCCCCAAGGTAGCATCTTGGCATCCTTAACAAGCCATCTTACCTTTCTTCTCCTCTGACTTCTCATGTGTTTGCTGAGCTCTGGAAGCCCTGAAAGCTATGATAGGGTGCAAATGACATAATCTGTGTTAAAAACACGATTTATTTCTCTCTTTACCTAAAACATCAACATTCTCCCTTTTTCCCCCATTCCAAAAAAAGGATGTAAGGGAGACCAATTGCTGTTAGTGACAGTTTTTAAAAATGGTTATGTAGGGTCACCATGCGCCCACATCCTTGTATGATTGTTCTGAATTGTATGAGTGTATTTTATCTGAAGGCCAATTTTATCTACACGATGAGGGACATGGCCACACATATTCTTTATGTAAAATGATGGAGTGCTAGGAGTGAGCCTTATAAAGAATAGCACATAACTATCAGATCTTCTTTTTTTTTAAAAGTAATTCAAATAAATGACAAATACCCACTTAATCAAACTGGTTGTGATGATTCAGACCATATGATGGTGTTCCATAGGGAATTTTATATGCAAAGGCTGAGAGACTTTTCCATTGCAAAAATAGTACAGGTCCCGTGTATCCCTCATCCTACTTTCTCTAGTGTAACATCTTATATGATCACAGTACAATTGTTGAAACCAGGAATTAAGATTGATGTAATACTGTTAACTAATCTAGAGACTTTATTCAAATTGTTCTAGTTTTCCCATTAGTGTCCTTTTTCTTGTCTAGGATCTCTTGGATCACACAATTATATCTTCTTAGTCCCATCTGATCCTTAATAGTTCTTTTTTTTTTTAAAAAAATCTTTCCTGACCTTTACACTTTGCAGAGTAGTATCTACTATTTTGTAGAATGCCCCTTAATTTTGGTTTGCCTTATGTTTTCTCATGATTGAGTTGAGGTTGTGAATTTTTTACAAGAATGCCACAAAAGTAATGGTGTGCCCTTCATATCCTATCAAGAGAGGTAGGATGTCAACGTGACTTCTACTGGTGGTGGTAACTCCAGTCACTCTTTTAAGGTGGGGTCTGTGAGGTTTTTCCACTATATGGTTATGATTTTTCCCTTTGTAGTTAGTAAGTATCTTGCCATTTTGTTTTTTTAAGATTTTATGCTTTCTTAAATCGACGGTCAGTGTTAGAGCAAGTGTCATTCACAGAGGGCTGCAAATTATCCTGTCCTGGTGGGAAGAAATGGTGCCCTAGAAAATGATGGAGTCATTATTTAAGTGTTTGAATAGATTTCTCTCAATCCATGCTGAAATGGACTGCCTGACGTTACATTGCAGGATTTTTAAGTCCTACCTCCAGGCAAATCTCATAGTTACTAGCAAAAATGAAAGTGTGAAATGCTTTTTAATGTATATTTAACAACACATCATCTGGTGATTACTGATGTGTATTCTCTGTGGACTCCCTTTGCTATCAGAGGAGGATGCTAAGAGACAACTTTTTACACATTTATTCTATCTAAATCCATCACATGTTTACTTTTTAAATATCTATGACTGTTATTTATAACAAGATCATAAAAAGTCAAATACATTAAGTCTAACTCAAACTTTGAATCATAGGATTACAACCAATTTTCAGGAAAAGTACAATTACCTTTTATAAGTGATGTTTTCCTTATTTTACCTTATGAAATTGCCTACTATTAAGTGATACAAAAACATAGCCATTCAAAAAAGAAAATATATAGCTTAGTAATGGGGGTATGGGGGGTAATGCTACTTTATTCATCTTTTTGATTCAGAAATTCATATAACTCCTATTTAAAGGAATTTTCATCATTGAATCCAGTGTCATGTCTGCTTGTGTTGAAGAAGTAAATTTCGCAAAATGTACTTAATTCCTTCCTATGGTGTCACTATTTAATAAGGATTAAGGTACCATTTTTTGCATTTATACTGGGTTGCACAGCAAGAGTTCACATCTTATACTAATAAATGCTAAATAGTTGCATAGTATATAGATCATTGTTGTTAAAATAGCAGTACTGAAGGCATTTTAGATCACAGAGCCCCAGTGGTCTACATTTTGTTTGCTTTGACATTATTAAACTCAATCTGTTTCTCTAACTGTGACTCTAATTACTACATTTGCATGGCAGAAAAGTTTGCTTTGTGGGTTGACTTTTATTAACAGTGCTTGCATGTTATTTTCTGTTCTCGCTCTCAGTGTTTTTTGAGCAGACAGAGCACCTTCATTCAGTTGCATTGAATAATTATGCACAATCAATAAGTTTTTGTGTTTGTCTTTGTTGTTTCTTTGATGTGGCCTCTAGGATGCTGCCGGCAAGGTGCTGGACCGCTGGGCCATCATGTCTCGAGAAGAGGAAATCATCACCCTTCAGCAGTTTCTGCGGTTTGGAGAAACCAAATCCATTGTGGAGCTGATGGCAATTCAGGAGAAAGAGGGGCAGGCTGTGGCTGTACCATCTTCAAAGACAGATTCAGATATAAGGACTTTCATTGAGAGCAATAATCGTACCAGGAGTCCCAGCCTCCTTGCTCACTTAGAGAACAGCAATCCTTCTAGCATTCATCACTTTGAAAATATCCCGAACAGCCTAGCATTTCTGCTTCCATTCCAGTACATAAACCCCGTCTCAGCTCCACTGCTAGGGTTGCCTCCAAACGGTCTCCTATTAGAGCAGCCAGGGTTGAGGCTGCGGGAACCAAGCCTTTCAACCCAGAATGAATATAATGAGAGCAGCGAATCCGAAGTCTCTCCCACACCTTATAAGAATGATCAGACACCCAATAGAAATGCCCTGACCAGCATTACTAATGTGGAGCCCAAAACTGAGCCAGCCTGTGTCTCCCCCATTCAGAATTCTGCCCCAGTCAGTGATCTAACCAAAACAGAACACCCAAAAAGCTCATTCCGGATTCATCGCATGAGAAGGATGGGGTCAGCCTCTAGGAAAGGAAGAGTGTTCTGTAATGCATGTGGGAAGACATTCTATGACAAAGGTACTCTCAAAATTCATTATAATGCTGTTCACCTGAAGATCAAACATCGATGCACCATCGAAGGTTGCAACATGGTCTTTAGCTCCCTTCGCAGCCGTAATCGCCACAGCGCAAACCCCAACCCTCGCCTTCACATGCCTATGCTAAGGAATAACCGAGACAAAGATTTAATTCGGGCCACATCAGGAGCTGCCACCCCTGTCATAGCAAGTACAAAATCAAATCTCACACTCACAAGCCCTGGCCGGCCCCCGATGGGTTTTACCACTCCCCCACTAGACCCCGTCTTACAGAATCCTCTCCCTAGCCAGCTGGTGTTTTCTGGGCTAAAGACTGTACAACCAGTTCCTCCATTTTATAGAAGTTTACTCACTCCAGGGGAAATGGTGAGTCCTCCAACCTCCCTCCCCACCAGTCCCATCATTCCGAGCAGTGGTACCATAGAGCAGCATCCCCCACCACCCTCTGAGCCAGTAGTGCCAGCAGTGATGATGGCCACCCATGAGCCCAGTGCTGACCTGGCACCCAAGAAAAAGCCCAGGAAGTCAAGCATGCCTGTGAAGATTGAGAAGGAAATCATTGATACCGCTGACGAGTTCGATGATGAAGACGATGACCCCAACGATGGTGGCACTATAGTCAACGACATGAGCCATGACAATCATTGTCACTCCCAAGAGGAGATGAGCCCAGGCATGTCTGTGAAGGACTTTTCCAAGCATAACAGGACCCGATGCATTTCAAGGACTGAAATAAGGAGGGCGGACAGCATGACTTCCGAGGACCAAGAGCCTGAGCGGGACTATGAGAACGAGTCTGAGTCTTCGGAGCCCAAACTGGGCGAGGAATCCATGGAAGGGGATGAGCACATTCACGGTGAAGTGAATGAAAAAGTCTTGATGAACAGCGAGAGGCCTGATGAGAACCACAGTGAGCCCTCTCACCAGGATGTCATCAAGGTGAAGGAGGAGTTCACAGACCCCACTTATGACATGTTTTACATGAGCCAGTACGGACTGTACAATGGTGGGGGGGCCAGCATGGCTGCCCTGCATGAAAGTTTTACATCGTCTCTGAATTATGGCAGCCCTCAAAAGTTCTCACCAGAAGGGGACCTGTGTTCTAGCCCAGACCCCAAAATCTGTTATGTGTGCAAGAAGAGTTTCAAAAGCTCCTACAGCGTGAAGCTTCACTACAGGAATGTTCACTTAAAAGAGATGCATGTCTGCACAGTGGCTGGCTGCAACGCTGCATTCCCCTCTCGCCGAAGCAGAGACAGGTCAGTAAATCTCCATTGGCTGCTCCTGCTGGGGGGGTGGAGGGTGCCAGTTTCAGTCATGTTAGACTTAACATTAACAAAAATCCAACTTAGATGTTTCTAATGCACTGTAAAGATTGTCCACAGTGACCACCTGATAGCTAAGCTGCCATGCTCATGAAGGACTGCTGCAGTTGGTGCTTGTTATGATTAAGCATGCAGGATCATATGCCATCTTACCTGTAATGCACGCCATTTTTCTCCATGTGCTGTGTATATGTATGTGTATGTGTTTCCATGCATCTAGGTGTGAATACGTTAACTATGTTCACAGTTCCCTGCTTCCCCGTGAACCTTCACTTAGGAACCGCAGCTTCTTTTATTTATATATTTCTGCTTTGCCTTGTGGCTTTAAATTAAATGAGTATATTATCTTCATACACACATATTTATCCAATATAGAAACAGAAATTTACGGATGGAAAGAACCATAGGTCCAGGACATCGAGACAGCCTGCATCTCCGTAGGTATAACCAGAAATGTTATCATTCCTTACATGAGTATTTAGTGTGTCCTTGAATTCTTTAAGATTCATGAAAATATCAGAAGAAAATGGGACCAAAGTAATTGTTGATGTGGGGAAATGGTATTGTTATGTGGATTTCTTTATTTTTAATTCACAATGTCTTTGAGCATATCTCTAAAATATAGTCTACCATGGGAATTATGCACAGAAGGGGAGGTATGCATATACTCTTAGGATCAGAATATATTGTGTTCAGCCTTCAGATGACATCACATCCTTGCTATGTAGCTGCAGCTCTGAAACAGTTGTGCTTAAACAGAAGCAGCTGGTCCTAAACATATAGTGTTCCTTATTAATCCTAAAGAAAATGTAATGTAAATGGAATGTATCAAGGTGGTCAGTTGTGGGGTAACACAGTTATCCTACACTTGTGGAGATAAAGTTGTGAGCAGATGATTTACATAATACCAGCCCAACTCAGGTCACACACCAGTTAGTTCTTCCCATTACCAAAAACCCATTGGATGTGGTTTTTGGTTCTACATTGTCTTTTAAAAGTATTTTTAGAGAAAATTTCATTACATGTAGAAATCAGTATATGTGAAAGAAACAAATTAAAATTAACTAGGAAGTTTCCAAATAGCCACCCCCCCAAATTTTAGTGCTTATCAATTGGGTAGAGTTCCTTGACAAAGGAGCATGTAATAAAAGTACCACTGAGAAGTAGTGATCTGTCTGGAATATTCTGTTTTGTCTTCATATTTGAAAGCTCAATCCTTTTTAAAGTAAAAGTTTAAAAATATATACATATATATATATATTTGTTTCTACTGAAATAAAAGGGGCCCAATCTATGAAAAACAAAATCTCTAAGAAAAGTAAGTAGCTTTCTTAAGCAATTCAAAACATGCTTTGAAGAGAAATTTATGTTCTTAAAGATTTTCTCACTCCCTTTTACCGTGTTCTATAAAAATGGTTTATAGTCACAAAGTTATTTTCAGTTCCATATTATCATTGACAGCCCCAGAATACGTCAGATAAGGTAGTTGTACTTTAAATAATAGTAAAATACTTTTATCCAACCTCCCCCCAAGTTTGTGAGTAATACTCATTCTTTTAAATTTGAAACAATGCTAGTGATGATGAGGTTAATACATTGGATTTTTTTTTATACAAAAATAAAAGACTCGTGAAAACCTGCGTAAAATATTTATAGAAATGGAATGTTTGAAGACAAGCCAAAATTTACGCTTATTTGCATGAACTCCTATCACAATTTTAGTTGGTTTGCTGAAAATATGCGAGTCATAACACTGGAATAAATAGCGACACACCCGAAGCTTGGTGCTTTCATTTATGTAAAAGCACTAGAAAACACAGGTGGTAGTGTGTTTATGTCCTAATGTATAAGGAGGTACTGTTGAGTATGTCTGAGGAAAAACATTTGTTGGTAACAGGAGAATATTTCAGTCTCCATTTTTATTCCAAGGATTAGAAGCTTAGTGAATGACCAGCCATACAGAAGCTTAAACCAGTATCTAGGATGACATGGATATTCTAGGTGGGAAGAATAGTACAGATGTGCTCCCATAGGTGGTTCAGTCACACAAGAGAGAACAAACTTCAGAAGACAGTTGACACATTTCATTTGGGTAAAATCACATCAGACCTAATCTTTTTAATTTTAGAGTTTTGTCACACATGATAAGTGAAAAAAAGCAAATTGAAAAAATACTGCAGAATAAAAATTTTTTGATTCTCACTTTTGAAATTTTGCTCTTTAAAAATACAGATCTTTGATCCCAGGTTAAAAACAACAAAAATTCTGATACTTTAATCTTGACATTTTTTTTTCTTAAAAAGCAAATTGTTCATCTTGGTTGAGCCTATGACTTGAATTAATATAATGATGTGAGTTTAGCTACCACCAAATAAAAAGAAACAGTGATGCCTTTGGGGTACCAGCCTCTTCCCACATCTCAGCAGAGTGGACTGTGAAATGTAATTATACTCTTGTTTTGGCCTTTTATCATCATTTCATCAACTAATGTCAACCTGTACTTCAATCTTTTTATTCACAAAGCCTCTTGGATCACATCTCTGATCTATCCCTTAGACTTACCTTCTCCTCTCGCCTCACTTTCACTGTATTAGTCACAAGAACCCCAGGAAGTTGTGTCCCTATTTTTTTCCTCTTTAATTCACTGTGAAGCTAAAAGAAGGGTTTTGTTTTGTTTTGTTTTGTTTTGTTTTTTACCTTATTCTTGAGCCAACAGACCTTCCCAGAAAGAAACCCTCCTTTTGTCTTTAATCCTGCTGTCCTCAGGCCCATTTCTTTCCTGTCCCCAGAGTCTCAGTTTCATCCATCCGTGACTCCAGAATGTCTTCCTTGTGCAAATAAAGCATTAGAGGGGATTTTGAGTGGGGACTAAAGTGTACAAGGCTATAGGGTTTCTAGGATGCCTGTCATAAAGCTAACAGAATTACCCTCTTCCTTCTGTTTATAAAAGCAGCCTTCTTGTCTTCAGGATTAGAACACCTTACAGGAGTTTTACATAGGTCTTCCTGGGCTTCTTCCAAGGATGGTTATCCATGAGGGAGTTGCATTTTTGGTCTCCCGATAGGTATGTTAGTACGATGGAAGTAGGAAGATGTTAAATACTGTGTTTTAGGTTTGGCAGTTAGTTAGCAAAGATTTCCAGGTTTTTGCTTATGGTCCTTCTAGATTTTATATGATCAAATTGAAGACTTTTTGAAAAGCAAGAATGTGTTTTGTCTGAAGTGACAGAGAGGGAGGATAGAGGGGGGCACATGCAAGGTTTGTTAGAGCTGAGGATTCTAAACAACAATGTCGAAGGTATCCTTTTCTGTATAGTTGTAAATGAGTGCATGTTTAATAAATTCAAAAGCCAAGAGGACCATTCCACACTAATGACAAAGAGCAAACTAATATACACAAATTCCAATTCATCCTAGTCGCTAGATAGCTGTTAGAATAATTTTAATTCTGAGTGATAGTGAAGTGTAAATAATTTTCTCTGTAAAGAACTCTAGTACTCTAAGGTGATTGCTAAAGTGTTCAAGTGTATACTAATGTTGTGTAGTATTAAATTTCAAACACTTTTCCTTCCTCCTTGTTTATCCGTTGATTTTTCTGCTACCGATAGGCTGTTCTGTTAAGGAGCAGGTGGGTGGCCCTCCATTTTGAAGTATACATACAAAGTCTTCCCTGGGAAGAAGAAATTCTAACTAACTGGCCTGGAACTACACAGTCTTCATAAAGGAAATTTTCTTGAAGAAAGCATCATATTCAGAATTAGCTGATATTATTAAATAGTTTACCTCTGGTCATTTTTCATCCTCTGATTTGATTTTTTATTCCCAGGAGGGCTGAGTGGCCATGGATCACCTGTATTTATAAATTATATTTGGTTTTTATTCAAGAAAAAAAATAACCAAATAAATACCCTTCTGTCCTCTTTCCCAGCATTCCTTATCATTTGCTAATATGTTAAAATTTATTTATATTTGTTTTAGTGATTGGCAATTTTAAAACCCCCTTCAACTAAAATGAAGACTTTGTCCTGAGAAACTAAATGATCTATCTGTATGGAAAGAAGTAATTGTCTCTTTGTTTTTCATCCTACATGAATTTTACAATCTTTGTTCCCCTCTTCTTCTCAGTATAGTGGCCACTAATTGTCAAGGTTTGTCTTAAATTTTATCTGAAAGGTAAGCATGTATGTTTGATCTTCAAGGTATAGGAAAGGTGATTCAGCCACATGAATAAATTTAAGAACAAAATAATATTTGCTTAGGGTTATTTATAAATAAATATGAGGCAACCATTGGTGCCAAGTGTGAACCTTCTCTTTGATTGCTAGTTAAATCAGTCCAGATTTAAACATGTAAACTTCTCTATTTGTGTGGAGTAGGACATCTGTATTTGGTTTATTAAAAACTGCTGATGTCTCCAGAACTAAATTTGTTTCTATATAGGCCTCTGGGTAGCTGTAGCTAAAAAGCAGAGATATATAGTTTTTGCTTGTCTTATTACCTGACTTCCAGCCCTATACAGGTGTGCAGGAATAAATTAACATGAGCCACCTCTGATGAGCCACTGCATACATTAGCAACAGAGGTGAAAATGTGAAAACATGTTACCTGCCTCCTGTTATCACTTTCTCAGCATAGCAACATCCATTTTTTCCATCTTTCTCTCTGTTTGGAAACTTACAGAGAACTTTGTCTAGAGAGAGCTTTTCAATAAATACACATGATTTCACCAGGCAATACCTCCAAGAAATGAGCCACTTAGCACCAACTCAAGATGACTATTAGTATATTTGCCCTAATATAATTAGCTGTCAAATACAATGTGTTAATCCTCTCCAAGTACAAGAGGAGAACATTTTAAGGCATTAGCTGTTTCATTTCCTGGATTTTGCCAATCAAACGGCAATTCTCTATTTCTAAAATTCTTTTATAAAGTAGAGTTGTGCAAGTCCTCTGACTTGTAAACGTTAAGGAAGAGATTTTTTTCCCTGCTACTCTATTTGGTTTCACAATAGAGCCACCAGATCGATAGACCTTTTGTACTTATCTCCATTACTTTCCATCAAAAGCAAACAAACAAAATAAATCCCCCTCCTGAGTAATTGCTAGTTTTGCCCTCCTCAAGCAAAACTTTGGTAGTAAGATAAACTTCGGTGTCATTCTTGTCCCTGGGGTTCTTTTTATATATTGGGAGAAGAGCAGTGAGCAAAACGGTCTCCTTGTATCATGGGGAGAGACTCTGTCAAGCCTAAAGTGAGCCACCCATCCTCCTAATGACCTCCTGCTGGCCCAGCTGGATGCAAGACAAGCTCATTTAAGCCTCTGCTGACCTTTCACTCCTCCACTACAAGAACCACACCAGTCATTTCCACTGTCTTCAGAACTGCATACCAAATAGACCACAAAGCTTCATGGCCAACAAATGAGTTTTCTTTCATGATGCAAAGAGATTTTTACAAACTTCTATTGGTGGGAGTTAGTATTAAATCTCTTGTGGCTTTATAACTTCCATTGCACAAACATAATGCTTCTCTATAGCCCTCATTTTTACCTCCCTAGAAAGGAGCAAGCTACTATTCTTACCAGCATTATCTTGAAAATTCAGGAAAAATATTAGCACAGAATGTACATACTAAGTGCACAGGCAGTATTTTTCATGATGGAGCCACTTTGAAAGGGTCTTCCTGACTTCTACTTCCCTCTGATCCACAGGATCTTCCTGACCCGCTCATAGATTTTGTTGGTGTCAGTCTTTCTCATACACAGCCATTCACTTGAGATACTTGTTTTTGTAGACAATCTTTTCATTTTAAAAAACATAGGCCATTTTCCGTTCAGAAGAGGGTGGTAAGACTTAACCTTTACTTGTATAACCTTGGTAAGATCAGTTCTCTCTTAGGCGAAAGGCTTCTACCAACTCTCTGGCTATAAGTGATCCTATGTGGTGTACTAATAGGAGGGGATACTCTTCTTTCTCTGTTTAAATTTCATACTAAAGATTGAGCTATTAAGCATTTTTTAAAGCCTTCTCAGAAATAAATGTTTTTGCCATAAGACTCTCAAGAGCTTCAAATAAATAAATGTGGCAGAATATGAAAGGAATTTACCCTCGCCAAAAAATTGCAATGTTGTAAAAAGGGGATTCAGTAACTATGATTCTTGCGTGCCAAGATGTGTGTGAGAGAGAGAGAGGCAGACAAGCTAAGACAGAGGAATAAAGAATACTTTTTAGGAAAGGACAATTTTTCTTCAGTTATTTCACATAAGATTACACTTTAAAAAAATACCTAGATTTTATGTCCTAATGCAAACTGCTTGAATTGAAACAGGAGTTGTAAATTCCTGGTAAAAAGCTGTTATGCCTAAAGTGTTAGTGATCTTAACTCTAATGCTTTATGGAGTTTATTACTTCTTTTATTAACTAGGGGGAAAAATGTTTCCCACTTCCAGTTTAATTCTTTTTCTTGCTTACTCTAATTTTGACTTTACCTTAGGAAAGAAGAAAAAGCCAAGTGTTTCTAACTGAACATATATAACCGATGCCTCAATTTTGCTGTTGCATATATCAATCTGAATTATTACCAGCCATTCAAAAATTATGCTAATGTTCTAATCTGAATGCATCCACATAATGTATATGTGTGTTTATACATAACCACCCCCATAAATAAGAATGTCAAAAGACAGATCATCCTTGATTGCCAAAATAGACATCTCTATCTTAGAAAGTGATGTATGAAGTTACTTCATCACGTTGATCAGAAATAAGATTTTGTAAGCAAAGCAAGACAGATTTGGGCAATGAGAACAACAGACCTTCAGAAGGAACCTCTTAGGTCTGATGGCCAGTGGCGGGGGAGCCGCTCTAGCTCTGTTGCCTTTTTAGTCTGCTGTGTCACTGAGGGGGCACTGGTGGGTCAGTTCGCTCACTCGTAATTGTGTTTTACAGACTTCTAAAGCAATTGGCTCAGTCAGTCCCAATTCAATAAAAGTGGAGAGCAAGAGAGAGAGCACTTTTGTTCTATTTTTTACTTGAAATTATTTCATTCAGCAGTCTGTCTTTTTTATTACCAGGACTTGACATTAGCACTCCAAGCTATATTAGCATCCATTTCAGCAGTTCAGTAATGGTATTAAAAAAACACTTAACTTCAACGGTGAATGGTTGTATGACAGTACCATAAAAAATCCACATTAAAAAAAAACTTATGTATTTGTCCCAGCAAATTATTTTTCACTTGTTTAACCACTTCAAAACTATGTTCTCACAACGGGTGTTCATGAGGACCTTCTTGTTCTCAGAAACGGCTAACAGTGGCACCCTGTTGGTTAGGGAATCGAGGAAAAGGGAAAGGGAAATCCAGTGGGTAAGTAAAGATGCTGTTTACTCTGTAGTTAGATTACCTTCCATTCATCAGCAGAGATGGAATTGGCAACCTCAGAGCACCCAAGGTGAAATTCTTGGATCCTCACGCATGACTGGGATTTGATTTTGAACCCAACACTCTCCAAACTTGGGAGTAAAGCCTAACTACTTTGGCACTGCGATGTGCTCATAAATGACTACATTAGGTTCTAAATTTTGATTAAACATTCAGTAATTAATCAGTGGTAGACATGAAGCAGTTGGCAAGGTCCAGAGCTGCAAAATGTTTAAGACATAAAACATTACGAAGTAATTAGAATATGCTCCTTCAAGAGAAGGATTGCCTTCAATAAAGAGGTAAATGATAGCATCCTGTTTATTGTGGACGTAGGCAGCCAGAGCAATATGATAAACTGCTGGAGATACACATATCAGTAATCATCCACGTTATTAGTTCCATTAATCATAATTCCAAAAATATGACAGCAGCAGCCAACTTTTTGACCAATTTTGCTTCTGCCTGTTGGCCATTATAACTTCACTAATAGACAGCAGAGCTCCTATGCGTGGCAGTTTGCATTGAGAATGGAAGGTTAATTATATTTGAGCTGCTGATTTCTTCTCTCCTTGGAAAAAGCTTAGCACTTTGACAATCCCAGGAGCTCACTGTTGTTAAACCAGTAAAAGTACTTTATTGAAATTTTCTTCCTTGGTCAGGAATGAAGAGATGTTTCAAATGAGATATGAGCACCAGGCTGGGACAACCGCTAACGCTTCTTGCTTCAAAGTGATCCTAGGGCAGCAAGATGAACTCAGTGGTTTCTTTAGATCACTTTGCTCTTATTTCTTTTGTACAGAAGGGTAAAAGTTCAGCTCTATATGGTGAAACACAAAGAAATCCCACAAAATTAGTGGTAGTTTCAATATGTATATGTAGGACTAGGGAGTGGTTAATAACAATGGGAGAAATAAGCACCTCTTTGATATAAAATTCTGCATTTCAGACTATGCCTGTGTGAATAAAAAGTAAAAAGAACGTCACGAAAATCATCTGAATGTTGCCAAGAATTGAAATGTTCAGTAGCATAGGTGCATTGCTCGTTAGTAACTGAAGTTTTCATGTTTTAGCTGGTAGTTTTGACATTATTTAACCAAAAATGTAAATTAGATTATGCTCATTCTTTTTGTTCAGATATCTTTACTAGTTTCATTTTCAACACAGAATTCTAGATAAAGGCTGTAGCTAAATAATTATATTGATTGTCCTACAGAATATTGTCTCCTTCCTTGGGGCACTCATGCATCCAGAATGTCATCTTTTAAGAAGATCATAAATTAACTGTTTTAATGATATAAAACCTTTTGAATGTTTATTCTTAGTATTTTCTTTGAAAATGATCTGAGAAAGAAACTGATGTTCTGTTTTGTACACATTAGAAAAGAAAGCTTACTTTCAAAATGGAAGAAAAATTTGAAAATGAAGAGAAAAATTCATTCCTTCTAGGAATATATCTTCTAAACTCTTTATATAAGTCAGACTATAAAACAAGGGATGGAAGTCTTGAGGGTTAGTTCATCCAGGGTAAATATATAAAACTCAAACTTACAGCTCACATTTATTCTCAGTAAATCTTAAAAGATGCCAAAGCTCATGGCTTTGCTTTTTGTTATCCAACAATACTAGTAAACTAAGCACCATATGAGCTGCCTGATTGAGAACATTTTCACATGCTGTGAAAACATAATGCTATTCACAATGTAACACACTCAATCTCACACTGCAATGCAACAGGTATCTATTGAATAATCAGCACCCTCCTTGATGTGATGTGTCAGATCCAACTCAAAAGTAAAATGGTTAGGGAACAGGCCTGTTGGATATCAATTCTACACTTAACCTGAGCATCCAGCATACACATATTCCATCTACCAATCTGCCTTCCCAAATGCCATCACTGCATTAACATTTTTTATGCATTCCACAGCAATGACAAATTGTTTTCTAACTGTAGCGCCAGATTTAGTATGCGAAAGACACATTTGCCTCTGCCAACAAACCAATAATTCTCACTAACATCTTCAGAGTTACAACATTTATAAAGTTGCAAAGTGGAGTAAACAAACCATCTGTTTGGCTTTTCCATATATGTCATGCTTATTAGCATATTACGATTCATTTAGTAAACAAATTTGGTGATTTCGTTCACGTCAAAGTTAGATCGGAAGCTTGAAGATGATTAACATTCCTGGGACAGGCACATTAATACATTGCTTCCTCTGCAAAGTTAAATGTCTTCTCAGGAGAATCGCCCCTTGTTGACAAGATGAGACTGTCAATTTTGTTTGCCTGCCACATTAGGGGCCGTAAGGGGATGGCAGGTTCTGAGAGAGGGGAGTCGTGTAGGCGGCATAATTCACTGCGAATTGAGAAAAGAAGTCTAATTCTGATAAATGATCGACACCAATACATCCTACCTGTTATTACAACAGACGTGCCATATCTGTGCAGTAAATTAGCTAAACCCCTTAAGAGTTTGGTGGGAGCTTATCTTCAAGTGAATAATTTGAATGTAGAGGGAACTGTCTGCGTGACCAGTATGGATGATTTGTTTTATATTGAAAGGGATTGAAATGACTGAGTTTCATACTTTTAATTTGCAAGAATTTGCTTAGATGTTATTTTTTGCATTTAATATGTACTTCTTTATGTTTCGGGGTTTTTGAGCATTACCCACTAGAATTTTACATTGAATTTTCTTCCTGAGCTAGAGGATGGTTTTTAGATCTTCCGGACAGAATCTTTAAATAACAGCCTGTAGAACAACTACTAGTTTTACAGAAGGGCATAGGGTCAAAAACGTCATTTAATTCATAGAGCCATAAGCATCCTACCATTAATAAATGGTAATACAAAAATTTTGAGGTGAGTACAATAGATAGTATTGTAGCAATCCAGATAAGAATAGAACTAATGAGAGGCAGAGGTTCTAATTTTTCATTTCTGTGGATTTGGATAGCAGGTTTACAACTCTGCTCAGGATTGTTGTTGACTCAGTATTTCCACAGCACACTTAAACCTGGCATCTAGACTTACCCAGATTGGATATAAATTTCTCTCTCCCTCTCTCCCCATATACATATGTGTACACATATACGGATATACATTCATACACATATGGTATCTGCTGTGTATAAATCACTGTGATCATTCTGGACAATATTATTTGAGAAATTTAGGGGAGTGTGTGTGTGTGTTGAGTGACAGTTGAGAGGAAAATAAAGGCAAAAACTAATTCAGAGTGGGGCCTCAATTCTTTTTCATCTGAGGCATTGTAATTAATTATCAGGTATTTTGTTTCAGTTCCCTAAGTTTAGAATGGCTCAAAACTGATTCAAAATTAAGAGTTAGGTGTTGGAAATTTCATGCAACCTATAGCTTAATCCTCTATTCAGGTTTTGACTGCCACAGTCTGATTTTCTAATTTGGTCATGAGACTTTCTTATTTTGTTTTATTTATTTATTTTTTTAAGAGATGAAGTCTTGCCATGAGCCTTTTTTTTTTTTTAAAGTTCCTTCCCTGTATCTCAAAACCAAATTTAAAACCTCAAAAACACTTTCTATTTTAAATAGGGTTTTGTTTTTATTTTAATGCTTATGGGTTAAACATCACATTAAGTCAAATTGGGCATTTGAACATTGTGGGAAAGGGAGACATGAGAAAAGAAAAGTCCAAGACAAGACTTACTTTCTCTAAAGGGTACTTGCATTTACTTGACTTCATTTGATGAATTTTGTGTCTTTTGTGGTTGTATGGTAAAGTTTTCATCAAAGAAACAGAAAAAGACTGGTAGTCCACTTTAGTCCAGTTGGAGTACTTTCACTCAGCATTTCAAAGAAGAAAGAAGTTTGGTTTTGTGATACCCTCCCCCCAGTCCAAGGCTTTATAACTTTTAGCTTTTAAGGGTGATCTTAGTGTCCAAGAGTCATTTGATAAATTCACAGTATGGAAAGAGTACAAAGGTTCAGAAGAAACATTTGTAATTCCAAGCATAGCCCAAGTTATAGGGCTTTTACATGGTCTAATTTTGTTGCTTCCCCTTGCACCACACTAGGGTATTAATAGTGTCAGAATTATCCTTTGTTGTGTCACCACTGTGTTTTCTTAAATATTCCATCACGTGCTTTCTATCTTGGGATCATTGTCTTCTTCCCTTCTATAGTGTATTTTGGGAAAAGCTTCTTTAAGACTCATGCATATTACTGATTGAAGGCACATAAATGTACTTTTAGGTATCTCCTACGTGCATAGTATTCTACTTGATCTGTAGGACACACAAGGTTGAACAAGATTTAGTTTTTCTTCTTGAAAGTGACCATCTTGGTGCTAAATTTGGACCATTGTCTTAATAAGTACTACTGCACTTATTTAAGACCAGATCCTTACCTTTCTACCTATGAACTCATTTTCTCTCTCCATCCCAGGCATTTTTTTTCTGTAAGAGAACTTTGCCTCTGCATATCTGTATCATCTGCCTAATCAAAGCAAGTAGAAACAGCATTCATACTGTTTATGTTCTTGTAAAATATAAGAAGTTCTAATTCAGTCTAAATTTTTGTTAATTATTCTTCCCTCTTTTCTGGAGATAAATATTCAAAACACTAAATCTATTTCTTGAAAAAACATCTTTATCCCTGGAGAACTCAAAATTCGTTCCTTAATGGATTCTTTCTCCTACTTGTTACATGCAACTAAGTATGGTTTCCTCTACTAGGGGGTCCTCCCTCTGTTTCCAGCACTCTCTGGCTGTCCTCCCATTTCAGGATCCTCTTCTCTCTACATCTGATTATCAGTAGGTTAAAGTTCTTTTTGTCTCTTCCATCTTCCCTTTTTTTTCACCTCTTCAGTTTTGCTGATCCAAATAAACTTGTAATATTCCTCAAATTGCTCTTAACCCTAGGTCTTTATATCTCATGAGGACAGTATTTTATGACAGTTAATGGTTTGGATTGACTGAGTCAAGAGTCCAACAATAGGTCTTTGTTAAAATCAAGTGCTGCCTTTTGTCCATTCTGTGGAGGCTGAACCCTACCCTCTTGTGGGGCAGGATCAGTACTCTCTAAGGAATTTCAGTCTGTCTTCTTTCCCTCCTTCTCCTGTTTTCCTTCCTTCTTTCCACCCCAGTAATACTGTGTGAGTTTTTTAGAAAACCTCCAAGCCCACTATCATGAGAGTGAACCAGCAGACTTTCCACAGCCCATTCTTCCCATGCCTACGTCAAGTGTTTTGCATATGGCATTTAGGAGGATTATTAAACAAAAATGAAATAGATTAAGAAATGAACATAAAAGAATCAATTCTCTTGAACTGTGGTTGCATAATGGAAATCGACTACCATGAATGAACCCGTGTACTGAAGTTATGAAGAGCAGAGCTAATGCACTGCCATGAGTTCATCTTTATTATTGCATTACACCTGAATCAATTGATAAAGTAGCTTTTTTTTTAAAGCGAGGATGGCACTTAATTGAATAAAAGTCAATGTAATTATATTAGCAGAGGCCAACAGTACTGCTGACAGCGGAAAAGGGACACTGTTGAACAGAGTGCCAGAGCTGGTCTACACATTTCTGCACATCGTTTGGTTGACAGATATTGAGGGCTGGTACATCATCTAATTAGATTACAGATTTCTACTGCTGTAAGTGAGAAATGAAGAGAAAAATCTCTTCCTGGTAACATCGGTGGAGATGTGTAATTTCACAAGTCATCTTGGGGAAGATGTGTCCATCTGGGTGATCAGTGTGTCCTTTTGTCAATGTGAATTTATTCTTCCTTATTCAGTGTGTCCTGATTGCGACTGCTGTGTGTCTGGCTGCTGTTTTCTCAGCAGTGAATCTAGGAAGTGCTAACTGCAGATGTGTTAGAAGCAACACAGAGTTCTAGATTACAGTCATCACAGAATGTATGCTTGCGAAATTAAGAAAGTGGGGAAGGTGTTAAAAATAATAAACGGATAGGATTTCCTGAGTTGCTTGTAGTTGGCAGATTGTTTTATTAATAGAGTAATAGTACATAATATATCTCTGTTTCCACATTCTTGTAATAATGCTGGTGGTGTTGTACCCACATGTCAGAGTAAAGACTTCACAGTAGGCATTTCCTGCACTCTGCTTAGCAACCTGCACTTGGAGTCATCTGCCATCTGACACCAAGGAAACGGGGAATCACTGTGACAGAGCAGGGACCGTGGGGACAACTTCTGTTTACCATTCACATACCCACACACTGCATGCATCTGTTTAGAACTCATTTATGGATGATGATGCTGTGAATTTGGTTTGTCTTAATTTGATTTATGATTTTTGGATTATGCAGCTGATCTGAAAATCAAGACAGCGTATGGGATGATCGCTTATGACAGAAAATAATTTTGTGATCAGAGCATTTTAAATCCCTATTTTATTGTTTAAGTTTTTTAAAAACCAGATGTCTAGAATGTGAATTTGTTTTCTCTCTCTCTCTCTTTTTCTCTCTCTCTTTCTCTCTCTGTCTCTCATTCTTGCTTTCTTTTGTGATCGATTTAGCAAAAGATTAGAAAGCTGATCTTATTATCACAAGGTAAGCTCAGCCTTCCTAAGTGCAGTGTGGAGAGGGCTGCTGCCCCTCCGCTCCTTAAAACCCAGAGTGCTATATATTGTCTTGTGTGGAAAGGTGGAGAAGTCTTCCTCACCTTTCTTGTCTCTGAGGCACATACCTCTCAACCATCTCTAGGAGATACTAGCCATGCTTGTCACCAAATGAGTGGCTCGTTTTGGTCTTCCATACTTTTTAATTACAATCAGGAGGTTTGTTGGAACTTTATACCAGCCATTCAGGTCATTTCTATTATCACAATTACTTCTCCAAGATAAAGAGCTTCCACCAGGATTGAGAAGCTTTTATTATCTGTATATTTATTGCTTTTTTTTTTTGAAAGGGTAACCTTCAATTTAGGTACTTGTCAAACTCCCTTGCAGGTGGAGAGAGGTATATGCCCAAGGGCACTTTAAAAGTAAATGGGGGATGTAAATACAAAGGCAATGTTCTCAGATAGATGATAACATATCAGGCTTTGTAAATCATGATGTCCCTATGGACAAATTCTGGGACAAATTCTGGTTTTTTTTATACAAGCAAAACACTCAGTAAAGTTTTGCTTGTCTAAGAAGTATGGGTTCCAGTTGTTAAAATGGGGGGGACCCTATTTTATTGTCGTGCTTGATTTTTTTCATTATTTTGTTTTGTGTTTTTTTGTTTTTGTACTTACTGTGTTTTAATTTTGTCCCTTTGAGTTTTTTCTGTTATTTAGTGTGATTTTTTTAAAGGGTGGGTGGGCTTTATTTTAAAAATCAATTTGTTTTTCAGCTTTTGTTTTAAAGAATTAAATTATAAAGAATTACTTGATGAAAATATTTTCAACACTAAAATGCAGCAACTTCTGAAAAGCAAATATATTTTATTATTAGATTTAACTGAGACACCAATTCATTCTGAAAAAAGAGATAAAGACATATTTCAAATTGCTAATCTATTAAGCTGATTTTTTCCTACTTAAAGCTTGAATTGTAGAGGATGGAGGGAGATTTCATTATGTTTTGAGGTTATACCTAAATTATGAGACTATTTACTTTTTTTTAAAAAAAATTCTTTTCATACCTCAAAATACACTGTGTGCTGTATAAAAAAGGGTGTTTTGTTGTTTTGGGGTAAATTTAGAATATCCATTTAGACAAGCAGAAAGTTTCCATTCTTTTATCCTATTTAATATGTATTCTAAAATTTCTGCTATGAGATCCTCTGCAGCTAATGCTGCTACATAGTAAAACTAACAGAACAGTCATTGAGAAAAAGGTGCATGGATTTGCATTCATCCTACCATTGAGAATTTTACTCTTATAAAAATTATGTTAATGGAAAGTTACCCTTATTGCACCTCCCACCAATACCACTCACTCCCAGATTCTGTGGATGCAGAGAAATGCTTGCTTTTAGAATGGTGTAATTAGCAATGAATGTGCTTATTTGATGCCTAGTGAAAGCTGAATCAATTTTAAAATGCTCTTCTTTTTCTCACCCCTCCCCACTCCGTGTGTACCTACCCCCCTTCCCTCTTGTTTTCCTAGACACAGTGCCAACATAAATCTGCATCGTAAACTGTTGACCAAAGAACTCGATGACATGGGCCTGGACTCATCGCAGCCCTCCCTTAGCAAGGACCTCCGGGATGAATTTTTGGTGAAGATCTATGGTGCCCAGCACCCCATGGCGCTCGATGTCAGGGAAGACGCCTCCTCTCCCGCAGGGACTGAAGACTCCCACCTGAACGGGTATGGGAGGGGCATGGCGGAGGACTACATGGTCCTTGACCTGAGCACCACCTCCAGCCTCCAGTCCAGCAGCAGCATCCATTCCTCTAGAGAATCCGACGCAGGCAGCGACGAGGGGATTCTTCTCGACGACATTGACGGGGCGAGTGACAGTGGGGAGTCGGCACACAAGGCTGAGGCCCCTGCCCTCCCTGGCAGCCTAGGGGCTGAAGTTTCAGGATCTCTTATGTTCAGCAGTTTATCTGGGAGCAATGGTGGGATCATGTGCAACATTTGCCACAAAATGTACAGCAACAAGGGGACCCTGAGAGTGCACTACAAAACTGTGCATTTGCGAGAAATGCACAAGTGCAAAGTCCCTGGTTGCAATATGATGTTTTCCTCTGTACGAAGCCGGAATCGGCACAGTCAGAACCCTAATCTCCACAAAAACATTCCCTTCACTTCAATAGATTAGTCTCAGAACGGACACTACAAATGCCAGCCCTCACCAGGTGGCCTACTTGTTTGAACTGCCATAGTCAGTGTGCGTTTATGTACTTGGGGGGGGTGTTTGTGTGTGTACATATGTATGCTTTGTGTCTACATATACACACACACATATTTTCTTTAGATAAAAAAGATAAACACTAGGTGCTTTTGAATTTTTTTCACTTTTCCTTTATAGTTTTGGGGAAGGAGTGGGATCTTTAATTTGGGGGGGTGAAAACAGAGTACCCCTTTAAACACACATACACACAAAGCGTGCAGATAGCCCCAATTTTGACAGAATAATTCTTGGTCTTCCCCAAAGAGACAATTTGTTGTACCCATGACTGTTGCCTGCAAAAAATAAAAGGGAAAAAAAGAAAAAAGAAACAAAAAAGAACTTCTTATAGTTGTCTTTTGTGAACTTTAAGGTTTTGAGAGAATCTTCAATTAAAGCATGGCAGATTCACCTGTAAATATTTAGCCTTGAGAGGCCATTGATGTAAAACAATTGTATTGATGGTTGTTTAACTCTTTTGTTTAATTTTTACAGTTACATCCAGCTGTTAGATATGCAGGAAAAAATAGTTTGCTGGCTAGCTCTATTCATTTATGTTAGCATTAATGCACATTTTTTTTTAAACATGGTCTTGTTTTTACTACCTGTTAGATATAGTGATAAAGAGGTGCTGGCATGCTTTACAGCACAGATCTGATTTTTTAAAATGTCCTGTACTAGTACATAAACCCAGTCATGCACTTTTTTCATACACTACAAGGGGATGTGTAATATCCATGCTTCTTTTTTTATCCTTAAACTATTGCCATACTTCAGTAAGTGTCTCTTTTAAAAAATTCACTTGTATAAAAATGGTCTGGTCAGTATAGGGCACAAATGCCAAACAAAAGTATTAGTGTTAACACAAAACTGCCAACTTTGCACAAGTTTCCAGAAAAGAAAATACAATTAGTCACTCAACATAACCACAGGCCAATTTGTCGGCCACCAGAAAACCGCTTTTAAAAAAAACACTTGGTGATTCTTTCAAGTGCCGAATGTTATTAGAATCAACATTGCATCCTTCTTGCTTATATGTTAAGTTACATAAAAGGAAAACAAAATTATGTGGTGTGAAACAGCCAAGGCATTTATTCTTTAGAGGCAGGATAATATTTCAGGATACAAAAGCCCAAATTACTCACTATGGAACAAAGCTGAATACAGTCAAAGAGTTGAACACTCATTTCCAAGGCCCTAATCCTTATCCTCTAAAAAGAAAGAAAAAGTCTGAACTGGATTGGTCTGTCGTACGGCTGTCTAATTTGTTGCAAATTCTGCAGTAGTACTATGATTCAGGCCTGCTTGATAGACAAAATCAAAAAGACATTTAACAGCAGCAGTACTTGGAAGCTTTGAAAACATGTGCTTAACTTGAATTGAGCAACACTCCTTTCTGAAAAGCCAGAAGAAGGAGGGTTTAAAATAGGATCTCTCACTGTTTAGTGTTTTGTGTTTCCCCACACGATTTGTCAGAGAGAAATGAAAGCAAGCCTGAAACCAAGCAATTGAGAGTGAGAAAGAGAGGGAGACTATTCTCCAAACCTTTTTTGTTTTGTTTTGTTTCCGATGTTTACACATGTTGCCTGAGCTGGTTAACCACATCGGCAGCCCCAGCTACCACAACATACTGACTAAATGATGATATTTACTCAAGTTCAGTCTGCAGCCAGAACCGTTAGGGTGTGCATTGCAGACGATGTTTTGTTGTCTTTTTTTGGTCTTTTTTTTTTTTTTAAGTGGAGGGGAAGAAAAGATAAACAAGGAATATTTTGTCAAATGATACACAATAATTTAAAGAGAATGTATTTCTTTTCTGCATTTAATGGCCTCAAACATTTCTCTCATCAGTCTAAAGGTTAGCAATATCCCTTTGTTTTAACTTTTCATGTCATTTCCATTTTTCATATGTTTTGTAATTATTTTTCTATGTTCACGTCAGCATTCACTTCCGTTAAATTTGCCAAAGGAAACTGTTAATATGTTTCTGTTGTTATTATTCCTGTAGGATTTATTGTACCTCACAGTATTTATTGTTCCAAAAATAAGCATCATTAGTTGGGGGTTCAGTATTTTTATTTGTGAAAATTTCAGAAACAATAGATTCTTAAAGATAAGCTAGCTGTGTCTAGGAGCTTTATCTTTTCACCTCCTTCAGAGGATGCTATGGGGTTCATTTAATTCTTTATTTGTTCTACAGTAAGGAAAGACCAAAAGCATTTGCAGTACAAAAGAAACTAACACTATGTCTGTTAAATGACAAATGTTTACGGGAAAAAGCTGAGGAATTAGTAATAACCATTTTTGTTTTCTTGTACCTTTGAATTCCCCAAAGTCTTAATTGCTTTATTTTGATGTTGTGTTAAATTGAATAGACAGAGATGTTTTCCTTTGTTTTATACCGTATAAGACTCTGTACAGTATGTTTGTGAAAGATTGAACTAGAATAATGAAAGTTTGTTTGCAAACATTTTGGTCCTCTTAGCGTTCTCTGTGTTGCGCTGTTGCCACATTATCAAATGATTAGATTCAAAAAAGGTGGAAAAATGTGTTTAGTATCCCAAAAAAAGATTATGGAAACTCTGGCTTTTCGAGTGTGCATAGACTAAATTATAACTAGTTTTATGAAAATACACATTTTTATTTCAGCAACTTCAAAAAGTTACACTTAGTTGAGGTATTCTAAAACTCATCTTGTATAAAATCAATGTTTAGTCTGTTTAATTTAATGTCAAGGAAAAGGTCAGGTGGCCCTAGTGAGTGAATTACATAGTTGTCGGCAGGTCACGTCAGCAAATGAACCAGGCTTAGAGCAAATGTTTGTTACTTGCCGCAAACCAGGCTAAAGTGTATAGCCAATTTGCAAAAGACCAGAAGTAATGAGACTCTAGAAATAGAATTTCCCTTGCTTGGAAACGTGAATGTGTTCCCCTGTGCTTTGTCAGAGAAATGGCAGTTAATTCCTGGACAGCTGGCACTTTTTAAGTATCTCCTCTATTTGCTACTATTGTGCCACAAGTGCCCAATTGTTATGGTGGCCTTCTAAATGAGTAAATAACATTTTCCAGCATAAAAGCCTATTTACTTAAAAGGGACAGGGGGAGTGGATGGATGTAGTACATAAAATGTAAAACCATAAAATGTACAATTCTTCTATTCCCAAAGTGTTGCTTGTTCTTGAGTGTGTGCCTGAGTGTAGTGTTTTGACTTAACTATAATTCTAGTTAAGATGGTGATCCCAAGGCTTATTTGCAAACAGGAAGGATAAAGAGATCAGCATTTTAATCGTTGAGCTCTTCATCTTTGCCCATTTCTACTCATGTATTTTTTCATTGTTAAAACAGTTTCTCTCTAGCTGCATCCATTTTATGCTGGCTGAAAATTAGTAGTGATGTAGATTTTCATCCAAAAAGTTTTCCCCCATGATTGATTTTAGCCAGAGTTTTATCACAGGTACAAAATTAGGCGGTATTATTGTGCATGTTCTCTAGCTGATGTAGAAACTTAACTGTTTTGATCGTTTTAAAATATGTTTTTGTAAATATCAGAAAGGCTTAGTCCGCTTTCGGGAATATGTGCATGCTATGGAAGGGGAAGAAAGCAAGAAAACGGATAGATAATAAGTAATTTCGTTTAAAAAAATATGAAAAGCCTGACATTCTTTATTCTTCTATTGTATTTAAATAAGTCAACCCAATGTAACTCATTCCAGGTCTTAGTCCAGCTTCCCTTTTGAGCCTGATGCCTTTTAAAGGTTTAAAAGTGTTAATGTTTTCCTTTTCAACATGACAAACTTTTTTTTAAAAAACATTTTTAGCACAATGGTGCCACTTTTTTAAGCGTTATTTCTTTGGTCATGAATTTCCAGGCACTTCCAGTGAGAGGAGAAAAGCACTTAACTGGTTAATAGCCCTATTAGTATATATTGCACTAAGAAAAAAGAAAAGCTCTGACTATATCAAGATGGGCTGTTCTAGAGGCATTCTCCTCATTTTACTCAGGAGAAACTATGCACTAGGTTCCCATCAAATAAAATGTGACCTTTTCTTTTTCTCTATACACACCCCAGATGTGTGCCAAGCAAATGAGAATGGGGACCATTGGCAATTAAAACATAAAGAAGCTAGTAAGCAGATTGAGATGGACATGCTGCTAGCAGCTAATAGCTTGACTTGAGCAGTCCTAACTTGTTATCTGGTCTGTTAGCATTGGGTTAGATTGACTAACAGAGTAAATAAAATTCAGCTGTCATAAGACACACAACATCTGCTATCGTAAAGAAATCATCCAAAAGAAACTTTATTTAATCCTGTGCCCACACCCCTTTCTTAAGAACTTCTTTTTAAAATTATGACCAATTTTCATTTTTTTAAAAAAATCACTTATCTTTCCCAAAACTTGAAACATTTAAATTAGGGGTTTTGCTTTTCCCTCTTAGATCTTAGGGATCTAAATGAATAAGGAGGGCAATAAAAGGCAGGTACCCAGAAGACTGGCAGGATCACAGTTTTTCCATAAGAAGACTAAATGACACTAAGTAGAGGGTTGGTCCCTGCCCTGGTTTGGGGGTAGCCAGAAAAGAAAATAGTTAATGCACTGGAAGTGTTTATTGTAAGAGAAAAGTCTGGCACAACTCTACCTAGCAGTGGGTGAGAGCGTATGGATGTAGTGACCTGCAGAGTTCCCCATGACCAGGTGAGTCGCCAAACACCTGAGGAAGGGGTTAGGAAAGTAGGGACAGCTGTGTGGAATAGCTAATACTGCTTAGGGTCAGGAGAACCCACAAGGACAGCTGTGGGTTTTAGGTTTGCCTTTGTTTTGTTTTTGAATGGGAAGTGATGCTGGAGTCCCTTGGGGAGCAAAAAGATGCCAGGGGTCACTTAGGGTATAGAAAAGGCTTGTGGTGAAACCTAGTTCCTGACCATCATGAGTGGAGCGGTAGATGAGAGTGGTACCTAGCGTGGACCTGTCCCTTTCTCCATCATTACTCTTGCTTGCCACGGTAGCAACACAGCAAAGCTGTGATTGTGATGCTACTTGGCTAAAGATCTCTTGATCAAAATGTGATCAAATAACTGTTCTGCAAGGCATATAAGTAACAGAATTCTACTTTCATATTTTCCCTCACAGATAAACCATGTGCGGTAGTCTGTTAGTATTAATACCATATTTGATCTGTCCCAAACTCATTTCCATATTTCCTGTAGGTAGAGAGTTACCATAAATGATAGTTTTCAAATACTATTATGTAAATCGGTCTGTAAAATCAACCAGTTGATCATCACTGTTGCCCAACCACCCATCCTTCCTTGTGTCCTTTCATCCTCATTCTTCCCACACCTTGCACAAAATAATTTTTATGGTCATTCGGCAATAACTGGATATCAAATACTGTTGTTTTGGCATTTGTTGAAAATCCAAATGCCTAATAACAGAGGGTTAAAAAAATAAGCATTTGTGTAAGTATGCTGAATTGGATCAGCATTATTGTTCATTATAATGCTATATATATTTTTGAAGCAACATACTATAGTTGTCATAAAACTTACCTTTATTCTTCTCCTCTAAAGTGTCGTTGTAAATTCATTCGGCCTTTACTGCAGGAAAAAAAATCTTTTTTATATAGGGTATCAAGACAAGGCTCAGTTTGTAACAAATAGTGGACCATTACAAAAGAGGAAAGGAAAAAGCCAGGGCTGAGCAGCAAGAAGCTTCAGTTCAATTTCACCTCATATCTTTCTAATAACTTACTTGTCACTTTATTACCTTCCAGTAATGTGAACGCTGCTGACAAGACTGTCACACTAACAGCCGACAACACCCTCTCTGCTTCAGCCCCAGCTCTCCTGGCTACTTATTGCCCTGGCCCTGAAGGGACACAAACTAATAGTGTGCTTTCCAGTTCAGCACTTGGCCATCAAATATAAAAGGATGCGTAATTGCCTGTTTATCCCTTGTGAAGGGGAAATTGAGTACAAGAGCCAGGCTTTCCCACCAAGTTCCCTGATGTACACACACATTCGCAATCAGTGTGTGTGTGTGTGTGTGTGTGTCTCCCCCTCTTTCTCTCCCTTCCTCTCTCTCTCTCTTCTCTTTCTTTCCTCACTTTCTCCTCTCCCAACACAAGCACATACACACACCTGCTGTGTCTTTGGAAAGCCCAAGGCTGCCTCCAGCTGCCCTCTCCAGCTATTAAGTGGACAGTAACAAGATGACTTCTTAAATAAAGGGTCAATAGAGAGATGCTGTCTGTGACAGCATTATTTGCTTCTTTGAAAACCAGGTATTGCAATTCCATACCCACCCATTTTGGGAGTACTGGGTGTGGCCCTGTAATTAGAGCAAATTTTCCTGCAAGTCAGTGGCATTAGTAGCATTAGATTGCCCTATTTTCAGTAAGGAAAATATTAAAATAGTTTTCTTTCCCTTCAAAAAGTGCACATGATGTAAACAAATTGGTTATGCATGGTGGTAAAAAAATGTTTTTTTAAATCTTTGCATCAAACCATTGGTCTAAGTGTACACGTGTATCTTTCAGTGACAGCCTCCAAATCCATCATGTAACATGACAGATTAACCATCATTTTGTCAAACTGGACTGACAAATCTAAAAAAAAAAATGGCACCAGCGTTTTGACTTTAATCATGAAAGCAAGGACTACCCTATACGTAAAAGGTAAATTATTCACTTTGGAGAATTTTGGTATGTGTGAGTACAGTGAGCTTTACAAAATCGTGTGATGGAGGGACCAAAGGTATAAAGGAAGAATACATGAAAATGTTATATTCCAAAATACCTTGAGCCCAAATAATGTGTCAGTATTGGCTGCTATTTTTGTATATTGACCTACTTCAATGATGGCTGGAAAAGTGGCTAGTGACTAAATGAAAGGCAAGAGTGCAGGAGTCTTCTTCATGGAACTAAGCAAGGCCGTTCTTCCATCCACCCCTCCGGCAGCAGGTCTGACAGTAGATAGTTGACCCCCACTATGAACAGTGAATACCTTATTTCAAATAAGGTATTAGTCAACCAAATAAGGCACATGCAGGTGTCATCTTTGATGCGAACTTGTACAAGGAGAGAAAAGCAGCAGATTTAGGGACAATGTAGCAGGTCTGCTAGGTTGACAAACCTGTGCTAAATAATTTCATGAGCAGTCTGAAGACTGGGATGAAAAGCACTTTGAGCAAGGACTCTTGGGTCAAAGAAAAGGCAGTTAGTTGACTTGATTCTTTTTAAGTTCCCCAGTATATATATATTATAATCATTTGTCAAACATCTTAACAGAATCTTAAATTAATTAAAATCTCAGTTGCAAAATTGCACAAATTCTGCTAGCCAATATTAGCTTTCTCCCCTTAACTCTAAACAGGGATGCTTAAGGACATTTCTAATATTTTTTAATGCTTTATTTAGCTCTTTTTTTTTTCCAAAGAATCTTTGAAGGGAAGGAAGAGCAGAAAAGGGTATTTTGGGAAAAATGGAGAGAAGTAGATAGTATAAAAGTATATTTCTTGAAGAGAGAGAGAGAGTATCTAAGTGCTATACCAAGACTTTATAAGGCTTCCTGTTGCCAAATGTGATGTTGAGATAATGCACAACTAAGATGGCAAATCCATCAATTATTAACTGGCTCTGCCCACCTCTGTTACGGAATGCAAGGATTGAGAGGTGACTCTGGGGAGACCCTGGATGTGTAAGAAAGAGCTCCACTCATCTGGCCCTGGAAATGTTTTCCAAAAGAGGAGGAGAAAGCTCCAGCCCTCTTGGCAGTCCCCCTGCAAGGTGAACTGACTGGGCACTGCTTCAGTGGGAGCCTCGCTGCCTGCCTTTTCCATGCTCGGACACACAGCATCCCCCGCCCGACACACAAATCAGTGCTGTAGCCGTGAGAAGCACTGATTCATGAGGTATGATGCTCTTGAACTCCCAGAAAATGTGCTGAGTTAATAGGTTCACTTGAGATGTATAAACCAAGGCTGATTGTTTATTTTTTTTTTTATCTAATACTCAATTTGGAGCGTTTTTGCATGTCTTTGTGCAGAGTAATCCATTGCTCTCATTGCCTATCTTAATCTCCCCTGACTTTTCCATTATCTTTCTCATTCCTGCCTTTTGCTCTTCCTCTGATCTCACCCACCACCCCCCAAAATCTTTTTTGAGGCAAGAAGGTAGAACACTCCCTCCTTTGTCCTGGTTTTGATCACTTTGGAAACATATGTGTGTTCTACCCTGTCCAGGGTTTACGTAACGTGAATTAAGCAAATGAGATGTTCTAGTATTATATATTAACCTGATATGACTATCTAAGATTTATAATATATGGTGCATTCACTTTCCTGTGCAAACTTTGGTTCAGCTGCCCTGCAGAGAATCTTACCATTTTCCCATCAGAGCCAGTATGAAGAGTGCAGGAGAGCTAAACGTGGGTACATGGAGGTCAGAGCAGTGGGGACGGTTGAGAAACTGGGAGAAGACGTGGGTTTGAGACCACCTGGGAGTTCCGGTGTGCGGTACACAAGACAGTGTGAGGGTGACTGACATACCGGGGGTGGTCAACGGCTTCCCCCACACCCTGCCTGGCTTATTCCATGAAGCCCTTGCTGCTTTTCTGCTTCCTCAAAGGTGCGGGGAGGGAACAGGTTGGGGCTCTGGGAAAGAAAGTTCTCTGTTCTCTCCTGTTGACTGTGGAATAATCCCTTTAGAACTAGCGAGATCCCTCACACTGCTGGGAGGACACATAACTTTCTTACCCAAACCCACTGGTGTGTCTCCAATAACAAAAACATTTGACTCAACCTACATATTTGACAGCAAAAGTGGCCAAAGGGAATTGAAATATCTTGAGGAAAAGGAATTTTCACCAAGATATGTCCTCTCCCTCTCCCAGAGTTTACAGGTTTAGTCCCTTTTTGTTTATATTGTTCTCCAGTCTCTTCCACTAAGCCTGCTGCAGAATCAAAGTCTGTACTACAAAAGGTAACTGCACCAAGGGATGGGGACAGTTTGCATCACCCTGATCTAATAATTGTGACGTCGATAGCTTCATAAATACTGTATGTACCTTAAACAAGGGTTTTGTTTTTGTTTTGTTCTGTTTTGCTTTTTGGTTTGTTTTTATTAGTAGTCTAAGGTAATTAAAATTTTTTATTTGCTATTTCCTTTGTTGTATTTTCTGTACTATAACTGTCTACAATGTCTTTTGCATAAAATGCATAAGGGTTTGGGGATGTAAATGGAATTTTATTCATATTTTGTCCAAATACCTCTTGTAATTTGTATCAAAATTCTTGTACAATTTTTATATTAAAGATTTATCAGTCACTGATCTCTTCTTACCTTTTTGATTTAAAGAAACCTCAACAAACTTCAGTAGACCTTTACAAAATACACCTAATCACACTTCAGCTCACAGTGTAATTCATCCTATTTGAGCACACATGTTGGCTAACAGAGCCAATCTCCTGTTTGGACTGAATCACAGTGTTACCTAACAGGTGTCTTAGGAAGACCAAAGTCATCTTTTGCTCGGATGACAAAGCTGAGTCAGAGCTACAAAGATCCTAGCCAGTCCCCATCGAGCCCAGCAGACACTGCCCTGCTTCTTGCTCATGAAAGCGAGGCCTTTGGGGATGCCTTTTCTGTGTCTCTCCAGAATTCCCTTTCCCAGAGTCTTTGCTCCTGCTCCTCTGAGGAAAGGAAGACTAAAAGAACAACTTAGGTGTCTTTGCACCTTAGTTTTCTTTCCGCAAATAAATTTTCTTCCCTCCCCCACCCTTTCAAATTTGTGGACAGCAGCCACCACGTGATGACTTTATATTTTTTTCCGACTAAATGCTTGTCTTTCCGTTTATATTCTCTTGGCAGTTGTTTTCCACAGATCGTGCTCGTTATGACCTAGAAATAAAACTAGCAGATGGAAAGATGTCATAATTGGCGACATTTTCTCCTCCTACCATACTGCTTGAGGGACACTGGAAAGATGTGCAGCATATAGAATGTGCTTTTGACTCAGCAGTGTTTAATATCACCCCCACCTCTTAAACCAATCCTAAGTAAAAATTAGACTAACCTAAACTATAATTTTTGCTGGAGTCTCCTCTCCAATTTAGTATTTTCTGTTCTCCATCCCCAGAGCCAGATTTGCTCAAGTCTCGCCAGCCTGCACTTCTCCAGTTTCCTCTGACCTGTAACCCAGGCACAGGAGCTACCCAGACTCTGCAGCAACACCCTGGCCCCAGGCCTCTGGACAGGTGGCTTGTACCCCTCAGGATCCCAGGAAGGAGCTGTCCAGCTTCAGATGTCACTGACTGAGGGTCCCTCCCCAGGCATCAGGGGTGCCGGCCCGCACACCTTGATGGGGTCTCCCTTCTTGATTTCTCTGAGCACCCATAGCGGGATTTTGGGGGCAAGAGCAAAGAAATGAAAGGTTAGGCAACTTTGGGGAAGTCAGCCTCCGTTGAGGCATGTGGTTATTAAATGTCACGGATGTGTTAACGCTCTCCTGCAGGGAATCCAAGTATAATTATAATCTTTTCATCTGTCATAACACGTCTGTAATTGGCAAGAGTTCTCCCTCAAACAGCTCCTTCTTCTCCTTAAAAAAAAAAAAACTTGTTTTAAATGTTATTAAATGATGGAAATCCTCCTGTTTAGCAAAGAGGCACCCATGAAGACAGCTCTTGGCACAAAGCTAATCAAAACTGCCTGGGTTGCAGCTAGTTGCTCTCCTGAGCCACTAAAAGACTTGCCGTCTGCTAGTTTGCCCCGTGTCAGTTGACAATATGACAGTAGATTAAGTGCCACTAATTTAATAAAGCTGCTCAGAGATGAATCTGATCTATCAATGAAGACTAGAGAGGATCGCATTGGTGGGGGCTTGGGGAGGAGTGGCTGAGAATATTGAATTGCCTGAGGTAATACTGGGGGGAGAATCTATTGATCCTGAGTAAGGTGCAGTTATTTTTAGTCACCTGACTCTTGGGCACCCAATCGTCACCCATATTCATCAAAGATGTATAATGAACAAAGGTATTGATTAACAGGGGTAGCTGAAGAGATTTCCCAATAGTGCTAGTTCACATTGATAGGTCTCCAATGGGAATACAGGCCATGCAGCCCTGGAACATAACTTATTGTGTTCTAGGTCCTTCAGTTGATTTTATTTTCCTGTGTTTGTGGGGGAGGGACAGCCTTGCACACAGTGGTACTCTCTTGACCTTTCTCTGAAATCCTCCTTGGAAAGAAAAGAAAAAGCCCAACTCTCTGCAACAAGGACACAATCCTGCTCTAAGTTTTCTGTCTCTGGCCAGGCTGGCTGTCCTACCTCGTCTTTGATTGCTGTGTGTTATCTTGATTTACAGAAATTTGTTCGAAGCTGGGACACGCCAGTCAGAGCTCAGAGCCATCAGGCATACGAAACTTTCCCTCCCCTAAAGATCAACATATGGCTTCAGGAAATTATCGTGTTAGGCTAATTGCACCAAGTTGGCATGGTAGGAACATAATGAGTCCCAGCTTCAGCATGCTGACCCCACACCCAGTGATGCCAGTGCATAGTAACTTTCCAAGCATTTTGCCTCATGGCAGGGATCCTCATTGAGCTGCTGTTTGCAAAAGGCATTTGGTTGGGTTTCTAGCACGCGCCCTGAACCTGCACTGCCGCGTTCCAATCGCACTGTGCTGTTCACAGGAGCGGTTGTCCTTCCGGAGAACTAGTGGTGACCCAAATGCCATAACCATCAGAAGCCATGTACTGCCTGATGGGTGACATGCTGCTTAAAATGCTGATATGCAACTAGAAATCATTAAACCTCGGGGAGAAAAAAGTAAAGGATTAAGACAAGGACAGCTGTAAAAAATAAAGCTCAAACGCATCATTAAAAACGAGAAATTCACAAAGTAAAACTGTCTGTCATCCCCACTGGATATTAGCAACACTTGACTTGTATATTAATGAAATGCTGCAGGAACTCTAAGTCACCCCTTAACCACTGAGCAAGAGGCAAGTTTCTCTTCACTGCGGTCTCTCCTTACTTGAGCCCTTTTTTTTTCTTTTTCTTTTTATGACGTTTAATTTTATTTGCCTCAGAGTATCCTCACCAACCTATGTTGATTTATCTTACCTGGCCAGCAGACTTTCTCATCTCCAAGTGCGGTCTCCCCTTTCCACTTTGGGACTTTCCTATAAGCCACCTTCAGCCTCGACTTTGCCCTTCTTTGCTCTCTTCATCATCACGTTCACTTCGATTGTTGTTTTCTTGGCTGTTACCATTTTTTTTTAAAGTTCAATATATTTTGATCCTCTGGGGTTACACTGTTCCTTGACTTCTTTCCAAATGTAAGAGCTTATAGGAAAAAAAAATCAAGGGCTTCAATAATTTTAAGTCGGGAGTTCTGTGCATTGTGTAGCAACTTCAAGTTTTTGGAATGCTCCAAAAAAATGGTTATAAGCAATTGAATTTAGAGGTTATCAGGGTTTTGGTCATGTGCTGTGTGAGGTGATTTAAAATTATTAGGCCACTTCCAGGTTTTTAGAGAGATTCATTTTTACAAATATAAATGCTATTAACAATTCAAAGCACTCTCGTAATTCTCCATCTTTGTTCCTTCCTATGATCCCAATTTCAATTTTTCTTAATTTTTTCTTAAGTGGAGAATTTCCTTCCAAAGTTTCACAAAGTCATTTGCAGGCTAAAAACAAGACACTTTATTTGATTGTTTTCAGATGTCACATCAGTTGGTCTTCAGCAGAAAGTAATACAATAAGATGTTATGCTGTTGTGCTTTCTGTTCTTTCAAAAACCACAAACCTGTGTGTTTGAAAATATGACTCTTCCCAAAGCCCTCAGCCTCACGCACAGAGCTCGGAAGTAAGAATGGTTTCAGGCTCACATTCAGACTTGCCTTTTCAAGGAAGCAACAAAACCCACTCGCTTTTCTTATTTCTACTGTGAGCATAAGCAGAGAGAGGGGAAAAGCCAGTAAGTTGTGAAATCCAGGAAGGCAAACCGTAGGTGAAATCCAGGAAGCTGTGTGGGAATTGTGTCCTAAATACCTTAAAGGTGGAATGTTTCTCTTACCCTCAAAGTTTGCAGTATATAGTAGGTGTTCAACAGTAAGAGAATAAACAGGCGAGTGAATGGGGGACAGGGGTGGGAGGGTGCATGGAGACGTTTGTTAAACACCAAAGTCAGAGCTAGCCTTAGGATGAGGTAGGCACACTGCACCCCATCTCTCCCACCGAATGCTGCTGTGCAACCTGGACAGCATGGCTGGGGCAGCCATCTGAGGGCCTGAAAAGTAAATAGTGAGCAGAAGCACTGAGGAAGAAGACCGGAATCCAAAGTACCACCAAAATGGCAGCACTTTGCCATTGTTTGCCTCCAGTATGCCCCGGCCTGAACTCAACAAAACCCCAAACCCAGACAAGGGCATCAGGGTGTGATCAGCGAGACCTCCAAAAGAAGCCCTCTAGTAAGGGAGTGGGGGAAAAAACAGCAAATGCTCAGGGAGAGGGGGAGAAATTCCCTATTCTTCTTTCTTTTTTCTCCGTTTTCTTGTGCCCGCCTCAAACCTAAGCAATCCTGTGGTGAGAGCAGTGGCCCCAGCCATGGGAATCAATCTGCAGGAGCCAAAACTCTGCGGGAAGGCAAACGCCTGCCTCACTGGCGGAGCTGTGGCCCCAGGCACGTGAGGACACCCCTTGTGCTTTTCATTGCATCTGTCCTCCCACCACTTGGCCCTGGGGGAGAGCACCGTGACAGAAAGTGCAGGGCAGAGCATCACCTTTCTGGCCAGAGTACTGAAAAGGCATGGCTAGAAAGTTCCAGGGAGACATGCAGAGGGGTGTCCTTGAGAAAGTAACCCCTTGAAGTCCCTGAGCTCCCCTGAGGTGCACATGTAGGAAGCTGACCCTGCACACACAGACTTCGAGAAGTGTGCTATGGGATAGACCACCAAGCACGTCCCAAACTGGCTGCTGGGTGCACTTGTAGGACGTAGCCAAACAGTGCTGCAAAGGTTTAGGAAACTGAACCAATACTGAACTGGACCCACAGAAGTCTGGCTGGAACTTGCAACCTAACCCTACTTAGGGCAAATGCCTGCTACAAGCATATTAACGTTCTCCATAAGATTTAAACAAGACCTAGAATCTTGTAATATGTGTGGTGGGCAGACTTTTTAAAAAATTGTGGTTAAATATATAAAACATAAGATTTACCATTTCAACCATTGTTAAGAGTGCAGTTCTGTGGCATTAAGTACGTTCACATTGTTGTGCATCATCACCGTCATCCATCTCTAGAACTTTTTTGTTTTTGCCAACTGAAATGCTGTACCCATTAAACACTAACTCCCCATTATTTCTCCCCCTGCCATTCTACTTTCTGTTTCTATAGATTTGATTACTCTGGTTATCTCATATAAGTGGAATCATGCAATATCTGTCCTTCTGTGTCTAGCTTATTTCATTTTGCATTATGTCTTCAAGGTTCATCCATGTTGCAGCATGTTTTAGTATTTCCTTCCTTTTTAAGGTTGAAAATGTTGAATAATATGCCATTGTATGTATATGTCACAATGTCACATTTAGTTCATCCATCCTTCCATCCATGGACATTTGGGTTGTTTCTGCCAGTAGAAAGACTTCTAAGATAGTCCCTAATGATCCCCACATATTGGTTTTCATATCCTTGTGTGATCTCCTCCCCTTGAGTGTGGGCTGGACCTAGTGACTTACTTTTTACAAATAGACTATGGTAAGAATCATGAGCTATCCCTTCCATGATTGGGTTATAAAACACTATGCCATCTGTCTTGCTAATGTCCTATATCTCTGTACTCTATATTCTACCTCTATATTTTGTACTCTAACACTGCAGTCCTCAACCCCCAGGCCACAGACTGCTACCCATCATTCCCTATTAGGAACTGGGCTGCACAGCAGGAGGTGAGCAGCGGGTGAGTGATGAAGCTTCATCTGTATTTACAGCCATTCCTCATCGCTGGCATCACCTCCAGAGCTCTGCCTCCTGTCAAATCAGCAGCGGCATCAGATTCTCATAGGAGTGCGAACCCTACTGTAAATCATGCATGTAAGGGATCTAGGTTGGGCTCCTTATGAGAATCTAATGCCTGATGATCTGAGGTGGGGTTCAGGTGGTGATGCTAGTGCTGGGGAGAGGCTGCAAATACAGATCTAGCAGACAGGTTTGACTGCACAGAGACCATAATAAATCAAATGCTTGCAGACTCATATCAAAACCCTATCAGTGAGTGGCAAGTGACAATGAAGCTGCATCTGGTGGCAGGCTTCAAGTCAGAATCTGCCACTTACTTTAGTCTGCACATGGCCCGCCCATTATTTTATTTACCACGTCCATCTGCACCTTGTTCCCACACCTCACACTTGTTTCAGTCACAGTTTTGGCAAGCCCACAAGCTAACCCTAGCAAAAATGAGTGAAAAGCAAACATTGCTGGAGAGTTTCTTTGAAAAGGAGGAAAGACCCAACGATGAGATAGCAGAAGACTCTAAGATGGCCAACAAAATGAAAACTGCATTTAAAAGAAAATGTCAAGAGTCCTACTTAAATTATGGGTTCATTGCAACAGGTAATTCACATTCTCCAAGCCTGCTTTGTATAATATGTGGCAACCGGCTATCCAATGAAGCCAGGAAACCTTCAAAACTCCTTTGCCACATGGAGACCAAGCACCCTGCATTAAAAGAAAAGGCTTTAGAGTTTTTCAAAAGAAAAAAACGTGAACACAAAGAACAGAAGCAATTATTGAAGGACACCACTTCGTCAAATGTGTCTGCATCATTCTTAGTGGCTAACCACATTGCTAAAGCTAAGAAGCCCTTTACTATTGGTGAACAGTTGATCCTGCCTGCTGCTAAGGACATTTAGCATGAACTTTTAGGAGAGGCTGCAGTTCAAAAGGTGGCATGTGTTCCTCCTTTGGGCAGCACCATAACCAGATGAATTGATGAAATAGCAGAGGACACTGAGGCACAATTGTTAGAGAGGATTAATGAGTCACCGTGGTACGCAATCCAGGTTGACAAGTCTACCAATGTTGGCAACAAGGCAACAATGCTTGTTTCTGTGTGATGTATTTCCAGGAGGATGTGCATGAGGATATGTTATGTGCGCTTTTGTTGCCAACCAACACCACAGCTGCAAAACTATTCAAGTCTTTGAATGATTACATATCAGGAAAACTGAATTGGTCATTTTGTGTCAGTATATGCATGGATGGAGCAGCTGCCATGACTGGACGGCTTGCTGGTTTCACTACTCAGGTCAAGGATGTCGCTTCTGCATATGAGTGTACGTACTGTGTCATCCATAGTGAAATGCTGGCTAGCCGAAAAATGTCACCTGAACTAAACGTTTTACAGGATGTTATTAAAATTATCAACCACATTAAAGTACATGCCCTTAACTCATGTCTGTTTGTGCAGCTCTGTGAGGAGACGGATGCAGAGCACACAAGTCTTCTCTTACACACAGAAGTGGGATGGCTTTCTAAAGGTAGATCACTGGCCAGAGTTTCTGAGTTATGAAAACCACTCCAGAGATTTCTTTTAGAAAAACAGTCCACCACTGGCAGCACATTTCAGTGACACAGAATGGGTTGCAAAACTTGCTTAGTTGTGTGACATATTCAACCTGCTCAACGAACACAATCTGTCACTTCAGGGGAGAACAACTGTGTTCAAGTCGGCAGACAAAGTGGCTGCATTCAAAGCCAAACTGGTATTATGGGGCGATGAGTGAACATTGGGATTTTTGACATGTTTCAAACACTAGCAGAGATTTTGAAAGAGACTGAGCCAGGGCCTTCTTTCTCCCAGCTAGTGCATGATCATCTATCTCAGCTTGCAAAATAGTTTGAGTATTACTTCCCAACCACAAAAGACTCTCGAACTGGGAAGGAATGGATCTGCCACCCATTTGTGAATAAGCCAGGTGAATCGACTTTGTCTGTGTTAGAAGAGGATCAACTGCTTGAGATCACAAATGACAGTAGCCTTAAAAGTATGTTTGAGACAACTTCAAATGTCCATACGTTCTGGATTAAAGTCAAGCTGAATATCCTGAGATTGCCAAAAAAGTACTGAAAAGCCTGCTTCCATTTCCAACATCCCATCTTTATGAAGCAGGGTTTTCTGCAGTGGCAGCAACCAAAACGAGATGACAGAGTGGACTGGACATAAGCAACACACTTCAGGTGCCACTGTCTCCCATCACCCCTAGATGGGACCGTCTAGTTGCAGGAAAACAAGCTCAGGGCTCCCATTGATTCTGCATTATGGTGAGTTGTATAATTATTTCATTATATATTACAATGTAATAATAATAAACATAAAGTGCACAATAAATGTAATGTGCTTGAATCATCCCAAAACCACCCTCCCCCCCACGCCCAGTCCATGGAAAAATTGTCTTCCATGAAACTGGTCCCTGGTGCCAAAAAGGTTGGGGACTGCTGCTCTAGCATATTGTCTTCTTGGCTTACACACTTTGGTGAAGCAAGCTACCATGTGAGAGACACTCACATCACAAAGGACTGAGGGTGGCCTCCAGTCAACAGCTAGAGAGGGACTGAGGCCCTCAGTTCAACAGACAGCAAGGAAATGAGTGCTGCCAACAAGCACTGATTGAGTTCAGATTCAGATCCTTTCTGAATTGAGCCTTCAGATAAGATCACAGATCTTTGGTAAACATATTGATTGCAGCCCTTGGAGAGATCCTGAAGCAGGTGATGCAACTAGGCCCAAACTAAAGAAACTGTGGGATAATAAACGTTGTTTCAAGCAATTGAGTTTTTGAGTAATTTGTAATGGTGCAAGAAATGACTAATACAACATAATATTCAGAATATCCAGGATACAATCCAAAATTTTTCAGCCCATGAAGAATCAAGAAAATCTCCTTTTACATAGGAGAAGACAATCAACCGATGCCAATACAGAAATGACAAAGGTATTGGAATTATCAGAAAAAGATTCAAGAGGAAGGATTATTTAAATGTTCCAACAATAAGGGCAAATACTCTTGAAATAAATGGAGAGCTAGAAAGTCTCAGCAAGGGAATAGGAAATATAAAGAATCAAATGGAAATTTCAGACATAAAAAATAAGATAATTAAAATTTTAAAAAGTCACTGGCTTAGTTCAATAGCAGAATGGAGATAGCAGAATGGAGAGGAAAGTCAGTGACCTTGAAGACAGGTCAACAGCAGTTATCCAATCTGAACAATAGAGAGAAAAGAATTGAACGGAGCCTCAGGTAACTGTGGAACAATAACAAAACACCTAATGTGTTTTACTGAGGCTTCAAAAGTGGAGGAGAGAGTCCAGTGGAGAAAAAGTATTTAAAAAAATAATGGCTAAAAACTTACTCCATAAGAGGCACAAACCTACACATTCAAGAGGCTCAGTAAATCCAAACAGGATAAAGCTAAAGAAATGCACCCCCAAACACAGCATAATGAACTGCTGAATTCTACAGATAAGGAATAAAATCTCAAAAAGAAAAGAACTCAAGAAAAATGATGCCTGATGTATAGGAAAACATTGGAATGGTTGTGTTTTTTCATCAGAAACCAAGAAAACCAGAAGGAAGAGGAACAACGTTTTGAAAGTGCTGAAAGACAAGAACTGTCAACTCAGAATTCTAAATCCAGGAAAAACATTCTTCAGGCGTGAAGGTGAATTAAAGACATTCTCAGATGAAGGAATTCTCATTTTTTCCAGCACACATGTTCCGAAAGAGCTGGAAATTCCTCAGAAAGAAGGGAAATGATACCAGAAGGAAAGTTGCAGCTTTAAGAAAGTAGGAGGAGCAGTGGAGATGATAAATATGTGGGCAAATGTAATAATTATTTTTCTTCTGTTAGTTATTGGATGATTTAAAAGGAAAAGTTATAATGTCTGATGGGTTTTTCAATGTGTGTAGATGTAATACATAAGACAACTATGACATAAGGTTACACCCTATATGCTTCCATCTATATGATGTTCTTAGAAGACACGTGAACAACAGGGGTAGAGAGTAGGTGAGTGGTTACCGGGACTTGGGGTCTGGGGCGGGTATGACTGCAGAGAAGTGGCAGGAAGGAGTTTTAGAGGTGATGAAATGACACCGCGTCCTGTTTGTGGTGGTGGTGGTGACCCAAATCTATATATGTACTAAATTTTACGGAACTGCACAGAGAAAAAGTCAATTTTACTGTATATTAATTCTCAAAAAAGAATAGGAAGTATAAGTAGATCCCCTGGTAGTCTGGTTTCAGAGGGAGTGAAATCTGCCTCTCCCAACCTCTCACCCCACAGCTCTAAATGATGCATCCTTTACTTGTATTCACTTTTACAGGAAAGTCCTTCAAAGTGGGCAGAGCTCTTCATATCAAAACAATGAGGGTTAAAATAAAACCCTATTGAAGAAACCCATTCACTTAAATTCAGCATAAGTTTTAAATATTCCTTGACTGACTTCCAGCAGTGTATTTTGATAGAAGAGAGCCTGAAAGTGGGGTGGGGGGCTCAAGACTTATGACAGGAGTGGCGGCCAGTGACTATAAAAAAAGACTGGTCTGCAGTTAACTAACAGGTTTCATGTTGGTAGATATGTCTTGGAGAATACTTCAAAAAGTTGTGATGGAAAGGGATGGGGGAAGAACTTCTGCGATATTAACAACCAACCAGGGGTCTTTTCCTCTAGAACAGCAAGTAACTCCTAATCCCTGACCATAGCGCTGGAGTTCCTTAGTACCCTACTAGTTCTGAATGGAACTTTTGAATCTTTACCTACTCCCTCCAGATTGCTCCTCATACACAGATAGGCTCTAGTACCACTGGGGAACAAGGGCTTAGGTATGAAGAACATCCTTTGTGTTCTGTCTACGTTGGCAAGTCCGTGGCGGATAGCTTCTCCTTTAAAGTGAGTGGTGGGTGGGGAAAAGAAACCGGCAAGGGAGATCAACAAGAGTGTTAAAGGGAGAACCAGGTTGTGTGAAAGCAAGGAAGTTAGGAAGTATCAAAGAGTGAGTTATTAACCATATATAAAATGCTCCAGAGAGGTCAGGTAAGGTGAAAATTGGGAAGTATTCATTGGATTTAGTGATTGGTGCATTTATCAATATTTTAGTGCAAACATACATACCATATGTCTGTGCAAACATATGCATCACAGTGTCTACCCAGCCCAGCCTTCCTGGCTAGTTAAACTTGCTTTACCCCCAGCCCCTATACAAGGAAGTCATGCTAGGTTGATTTTTACAAAACAGTGGCCAGAGACTGACCAGGCATGGCCACCTGACTCAAGGGCAGCCCATTCACAGGCTGGCAGATGACCTTTGAGGGGGTCTGGTACAAAGCTGTTTAAACTGGCTCTGCCAAGCATTTGGACTGTGAGATTGGCCAGTTGGATGTGAGAGGAAAACAGAGCAGGCCTGAAGAGAGAACGAGAGACAATGAAGCAAGAGAAAGAGAAGACAGACTGCAACGTTTAGAATATGCATCCTCCGAAATTCAGGTGTTGAAACTTCATAGCCAACGTGACAGTATTAAGAGGTGGGGCCTTTAATAGGTGATTAGGCCACGAGGGTTTCTCCTCTGTGAATGGGATTCAGATCCTTATACAAGTGGCTTCGTGCAGCATTTGGCCCTCTCACCCTGCGACCCTCGGCCACGCAAGCACACAGCGTTCCTCCCCTCCAGAGGACGCAGCAGCAAGGCAGCATCCTGGAAGCAGACAGCAGCCCTCACCAGACAGCCGAAACTGCTGGCGCCTCGATCTTGAACTTAGCCTCCAGAACTGTGAGAAATAAATTTTTGTTCTTTATAAATTACCCAGTCTGTCATATTCTTTTACAGCAGCACAAAACAGACTGAGACACAGACACAGGCTGTGTATACCAAGAGAGGTGGACAATGATGCTGGTCCCTACAGCTGCTCTGGGCCTGCAGAAGTACGTGAATGAGGATATGTGTGAACTTCATTAAGAAGTTGTGTGTCTAAGGGAAGAAAGCTTGTGTTGGATCGAGAAGAAGGGTCAAGGTAAGGGGTGTGTGTGTGTGTGTGTGTGTGTGAAAAGAGGAAAGCCCTAATCATGACAGAGAATGTGAGGAATACTACTCTGTGACTCACCTACATCCTGACTCTCGGTCTAGCCCTACAGACAGGGAGAATCATGCTTCTCCTACAAATATGCAAATGACACAGAAGTGCCCACAGATGGCCAGCTACCTCGTGGACACAGGAACTGCAGAATAGTCAAAGTGATCAACATGGGAGGAGGGAAGGACATTTTTTGTGAGTCTGTACCGTGCTCATAGTTCTATGCTAAGCACTTTACCTACATTTCCTCACTGAAGCCCCACAACACGTACAGGACAGGCATTAACACCCTCTGCTTTAACGTTGAGAAAATTGGGGCTCAAAGAAGTTAAGTAACAGAGACCATTAGAACTAGAATTTGAACCCAGATCTGTTTGTTTGAAAGAAGTCCTGCTCTTTTCACCTTCCACACTTCCTCCTATGTATGAATCTTACACCCTTATCAATCAATAAGCACATTTTTGTTGATTTGTATAGGTGTGGCTAAGAGTGAAATAAAGATGTTTCCAATATAGCTGAGAAGTAAACAAAAATATGTGTAACATGGCAAGTGACTTCTCAAGGTAGACCACTCAGAGTCCAATCTGGACAATAGAAACTTCGCTGGGTATCTCAACAGAAAGAATTTAACACAAGGAATGGGTTAAACAGGTGTTGGAAGCCTGAAAAAGGAATACATTGAGGGAAAATAGATAAGTATAGGAAGTAGCTACTACCTCTAGGGCTCAGGGGACAAAAGGCAGAGGTTAGGTCATCAGAACTTTAGAAGTTCAGAGATGAGGCCATAGTAAAGTGGGGCTTAGACCACCAGGAAAGAGATGTCTTTGCCTACTACTGGTTCCTAGAAGCAAGGACAAAGTATCTCAGGGAGCTGAGACTCAGACCGAAGGAGGTGACGCTTCCTGGCAAGGGCTCCTGTCTCTGCAGCTTGAAGGAGGGGCTCTGAAGAGCTGGGATTCAGATTTCTGAGGAGAGGGCTCTGCCTGGCTACTGCTAGTAGCTCTGAGGTGACACTGTGAAGCTACTTCTGGGAATGGGGAAAAAAGTTGAAGGTTAGAACCAACTTCTACTGCCTGGGGCAACCCGACAGGAACAGCAGGCATGCAGGAAGGAGCAAGTCCACTCTCTCTCTCTCTCCTGCCTTCTAATTTCTCTGGAATTACCACTATTGGCAACGTGGAACAGGGAGCCAACTGGCAAGGGACAAATGGGGTTGGCAGAGTCCCAGCCCCAGCATTACAGAGTAGAATATAAAAGGGTGTGTTCCCAGCTGAAAGACAATAGCACACCAAGCAATATCTACTAATGGCTAAACAAGGTGCAGAAGCTCAGGATGGAGGGTGGAAGTCACCCCAAGGGCTGAGGTGGACGAGGGGCCTCATGTGGGGGGTGGGACTTGAGCCGACGCTAAGGGTTGGCCTAGAGAAGAAGAGGGACCCCTTGAGCTGAGGCAGAGCTACAGGAAAGCTTCAGGGATTTGGGGACATATTAGAAGTAGGAGACCATGACGGAAAAGTGAGTTAAAGGAAAATGTGGCTTTTAAAAAACCAATTAAAATAAATAAGTGAATGTTAGCACCATCTTATGAAAGTTGTTGACTGGCAGAAAGGAGTTTGGCATCTGTCCCTTTAAAATGAGGGAAAGATTTGAGATGTGAAGAGGTATCCCCACCGCCCACCCTCTTCCTAGTGACCTCTTTCTTTTCCTAACCCGCTCATTGTCCCTGATACGGAAGTTACAGCAGTAGAGCACGTTTCAGGGATCTTGACTTTCCTGTCCTGAGAGGTCATTGAGGCCAATGATTTTGAAGTGTGTGTGTGTGTGTGTGTGTGTGTGGTGTGTGTATTGCTTATTGTAAAAACACTTTTTCCAAACGAAGTATTAGGTACAACACCAAGGCATGAAAGCAGTGGGAACAGAGGTTCCCTGGGACTGTCAGAGTTCCCCCCTCCCCTCCCTTATAGGGGGCTTTGAGAGACCTCCGTGCAAACTGGAACACAATTTGCCAACCACTGATCTAAATGAACTCCCCTAGTTTATAGCTGAGGAAGCTGAGGCACAGAAAGCTTATTGGGTTAGCCTAAGGTCACTCCACAAATCAGTGCCAGGGTTGTGATTAACATGCAGATCTTCTGACTTCTGGTCCAAGACTGCTCCCATTATAGCTGGAGTGACCATATAATTTATTGTCTAAGCCAGGACACATCTTAGAGTGAACGCGGGCATTAAAAATAATTGATAGGCATTAACAGGTCCACAACAGTAGCAAGAGTCTGAGTTTGCTCAAACTGTCCTGAGCAAATCAGAACATATGTTTATCCTAAGGAAAGCTCACTGCAATTTTTATATGTCCTAATTCAAGGTTACCTAGACCTCAACCTGCTAACAAAGCCCTTCCTACATTTAATTATTTATTTTTTATATCCAGTACCTCCCAATCCAATGTGGACACAGAACGCAGACAGAACTGGGCACCTCCCAGGCTTTCCTATCCAATAGCTTTTAGTGTCAATTATGTATTTACGCTCCTAGACTTGATTTGTTCAGGGATAACAAAGCCTTGGGCAACAATCACCTGGTGATCAGAAATTGAGTTGAGGAAATATCTGGGTTGGCTGGAAGGAAGTCTTACTGTATCAGATCCTCAGTTGAAAGCAACAGAGCATGACTCTGACTTGCTTATATAGAAAAGATATACAAAATAGTACTGGTGGTTCACAGAATTGCTAAGAAGACTGGATTACTAAGCCTTGAAAGCAGACAGGAACAAGAGACACTAAAAAAAATAGGCAAGTGACAGCCAAAATCACGTCACAGAACTAGTCCAGTGAGGATGTAGACCCAGAATGACTTTCTCACTGACCATGCTTATTTGTAGGGCTAACTCTCCATGCACAGAGTCCAAGTGGATGAATCTGATTGTTCGATCCTAGGTTATCCCTGCTAGTTTGGTCTTTTCAAACTCATGGTAGGAAGGAGGATTCTGTCTACAATAACTATGTTTTTGTTCCCAAATATTCACTGTCCCTTCCTGAGGGGAAGGATTATACTTCCCTATCTCTCTTTTTTTAAATGGGGAATTTAAAAAATATGTTTTTTATTTTTATTTCAAAATATTAAGGGGGTACGAATGTTTTAGGTTACATGAATAATTTTTGTAATGCCTGAGTCCTGGCTATAGGTGTGCCTGTCACCCAAATAGTGTTCATAGTACCCATTAGGTTGGTTTATCCCCCTTTCCCCCCACCCTCTAGTTCCATATCTCTTTGGCATCAGGCTTCACCATGTTGCTTGTTTTGACAATGACATATTTTTTTTTTTTTATAATTTATTTTTTTAATTTCAGAATATCATGGGGGTACAACATTTTGGCCATACACATTGCCCCTGTTCTGCCCGTGTCAGAGTCACAATCGTGGTCGTCTCCCAAACTGTGCTCCCCGCATCCATTCAGTGAGAGTTTTTCCCATCCCTTCCACCCCCCTCCTGCCCGCCCGCCCCCTGATGAATGTTATTGCCCTGTGTGATGTAAGTGTTCATCAGTTAGTACCAGTTTGATGGTGAGTACCAGTGATGCTTGTTTTTCCAATCCTGTGACACTTCGCTTCGAAGAATGGGTTCTAGCTCCAACCAGGATAATACCAGATGTGTTAATTCACTGTTGTTCCTTATTGCTGAGTAATACTCCATGGTATACATATACCACATTTTATTGATCCACTCGTGTATTGATGGGCACCTGGTTGTTTCCACAACTTTGCAATTGTGAATTGTGCTGCTATGAACATTCGTGAGCAGATGTCTTTATTATAAAATGTCTTTTTTTCTTTTGGATAAATACCCAGTAGTGGGATTGCTGGGTCAAATGGTAATTCTACTTTTAATTCTTTGAGGTATCTCCATATTCTTTTCCATAGAGGTTGTACTAATTGCAGTCCCACCAGCAGTGTATGAGTGTTCCTACCTGTCCACATCCCCGCCAACATTTGTTATTTGGGGATTTTTTGATATGAGCCAATCTCACTGGAGTTAAGTGATATCTCATTGTGGTTTTGATTTGCATTTCCCTGATGATTAGAGAAGTTGAGCACTTTTTTATATGTTTGCTGGCCATCATTCTGTCTTCTTTGGAAAAGTTTTTGTTCATGTCCTTTGCCCATTTTTTAATAGGGTTGTTTGATTTTTTCTTGTTGATTTTCCTAAGTTCTGTATAGATTCTGGTTATAAGCCCTTTATCAGAGGTGTAGCATGCAAATATTTTCTCCCATTCTGTAGGTTGTCTGTTCACTCTAGTGACAGTTTCCTTGGCTGTGCAGAAGCTTTTCAATTTGATCAGGTCCCATGTATTTATTTTTGTTGCTGCTGTGATTGCTTTGGGGGTCTTCTTCATAAATTCTTTGCCTAGGCCAATGTCCATAAGAGTTTTTCCAACATTTTCTTCGAGAATTCTTATGGTTTCATGTCTTAGGTTTAGATCTGTTATCCATTGTGAATTGATTTTTGTGAGAGGTGAGAGGTGTGGGTCCACTTTCAGTCTTCTACATATGGCCATCCAATTTTCCCAGCACCATTTGTTGAATAGGGAATCTTTTCCCCAGTGTACGTTTTTCTGGAATTTGACAATGACATATTAACAGAAATTATGTGGATCACTTCCTAGTGGAAGCATTAAGAGCCCGTATGTGCTTTGCTGTACATTTTCTCTCTGCCTCAAGAACAGTGACATTCTAGATCGGACGCTGCGTCAACCTGGGTCCTTGAAGAGAAGAGGATGTGGAGCAGAGCCACAGCCAGCCCATGATGGACACGCAGCATTCGCAAGAGTTAAACCTCTGCAAGCCACTAAGATTTGGGGAGTTATCTGTTACCAGGGTATAACTTAATCTGACTGATACATAGCTTCACCAAGATTCATATGATGGAGAATTCCCAAATGTATAGAAGAAGAGTTCAGATACTTGGCCAAAAAAAAAAAAAATAATAATAATAATAAAATTGACCTTAAAAATTCACTTTCATATATAAAATTCATCCAAATATATGATTTTTAAAGAATCACCTCCCTTCTGTAAGGTCTCACTTACCTGCAGCTCTCCCAGGGGCTACTCCAAGGTCCTCACAGCACTGCAAGAGCACAAAGTTTGCTTGAGTAGAAGAACCAACCCTCTGGGCCAAATCAGCAAATTCTTCACAATCTTTGCTGTGTGTATGTTAGAGAGATTATTTATATTGATCTTACTTTAAAAAAAAATCACTGAATGTTAAAATTGATCAGGGAAGTCTTCCACTGGGAAAGAATGGTTTTTGAAAAACACTCAAGGCAAGTTTAGAAAATAAAAAGTTGTAAAGCAAATATGTATGTGTGCGTGTTTGTGCATATGCCCCAATGTGTTTTTGGATGGTTTTATTTCTAAAAAATTAGTTATATATTTTATTTTAACATACTTAATGAAAATAAGGAATCTACTATTTAATTATGTAATCAAAATAAAATAATTGTGGCTGTTTTCTATAGAATTACTTTTCTTCTTTTAAGGAAATTGAATTCAGCACAATTTCCTGGATTTCTTGAAAGTTTTAAGGTTCCACAATTTCACTCACATCTGCTCATGACATTTACTTTTTAAGACTTGCTTCACAGACTGAAAAGAATCTTTACATTAAAAAGCAGGTCAACCAACAAATTGCAAAACAAATTTACCTTCAAGGCTTTTCAGTACAGGCTGGGCAGAACTTGGCGGTGGTGCCAGGTGTTGGCTACCCCAAGGCATGGAGATAATTTTGAGATCCAGGCCAAGAGAAGCAATGCATATTCTAGGAAATCATCTAAAATGGTGTTTTTTTAAATCTTTTTTTCTTTTTAGGATAAGGTGTGTCTATGAAATTCCACACATTTCCTTTCTCCTACTCCCGAATCAATCCACCAATCCAATGTTTTCAATCGTGATGCCATTTGTCTACTACCCACTCAATCCAAAAATACCTTCTGAGAACCTACACAATGTGACTGGGTAAGTACCACCTCAGGCAGCATTGGAGAATATAGTTATCTATTTAAGGAGTAAAAAAGTGTTATCTTACTGATGGGCATCAGAGCTCCTCTTAAGGATAGGAAAGTCTTTGCTTAGTAAATAATTTCCCAAGCCTTCTCTGTGGATAGAGGATGCAAAGGGCATTATCCCTACACAATACATAGAAACAAGGAGATAGATAAGCTACTCTGCATAAAAGGTTAAAAGGAGAGGACAAGGTGGGAGGGGGGAGGGTATTGATCAACTGGTTGGGAGATAGATAGGAAGCCAGCAAGAAATTCCCAGGGAAATTGTGGGCAAGGATGCCCACTACCAACCAATTCTAAAACTTAAGATATTCTTAGAAAGGGTTTACCTTTAATCTGTTTTACCAAGAGTCCCGTGTGTGAACAGTGAGTAGGGAAATGGGACAGGACCCTTGTGGTGGTGAAATGATCCATTAAAAAAATCAACACAGTGGAAGCAGGGGCTTGAGTCAGAGGTCCTTGGATAAATAAAAGCTTCCCAAAGACTCCCCAGAGGAACTGGGAGGTAGCTTGTGCAACCACTGACATATGATAGGGGTCACAGCATTTTCATTAAATCTCAAAGGGCACAATGACCCAGCTACCATCTCCAGCTGCCATGTTGGTTGCAGTTGCAAGAAATGGTCCGTTCCTCAAGAACATTACATGCTCCTAAACACACTCGCCACTAAACTACACCCAACAGGCATCCTCCTTCCCTCTCTCCCTCTTCACTTACAACAAAAATGGAAAAACAGAATAATAAAAAGTGTTGAGACACATATAATGTCTATAAAGAGTTGACTTGGATGGAAGGAGAGCCTTTGCAGCAGTAGCACCACATTCTAAGTATATACCAGAGAGGGACTAAAGTGCAGTGTGTGGCTAATAGTGCTAATAGCACAACATTGGAAACAATCTACATTTCCATCTTGAGGGGGAGGTAAATGAACTATGCTTCATCCATACTGTAGAATCTGCTATGCATCATTCCAAAATAACATTGGTAGATTTGAATGTACTGATATGGAAAGATCTCTAAGATCTATAGCTATGTTTAAAAAGCAAGGTGAAGAGCAATATCTAAAATTTCTATGGAAAACCCCTCACAAAATATAATTACATATTTGAATATGTATGTGTTGATACATTTTCCTTGGGTAGGGAAAGGACTGGATGGGGACCTGGAGACAAAACCTATTTTGTTCAAAAATTTTTAATGAGAATGTGTTTATGTAGTACTTGTAAAATACAAAAAGAACAGTGCAAGGTCAGAGATTCTGGAGGCCATTAGAATACACACGCATGCACACGCGTGCACACACACAAGCAATGCTGATCATGTCAATGTAGATGAAAGAACTCGCTGTTTAAAAGTGACCCATCGACATCAGAGAAGTGCAGGCCGTGGGAGAAGACAGGTTATTGTATGTGCACACAACACGTGCCCTTTAACCTCCCCAGGAAATCTAAAATTTAGGGCCTTGCCACAGGCACAACATCTGTCACGACGATATCCACTTTCAGGTGTGTTGTGAGGCGCAGTCACCTGCTTTCACTCTTCCCTTTGAGACAGTAAAGAGCTTTGAAACCGCCCGTGGTAGGGTCTGTGATGGATCCCACCAATGTGAAACTCTCTGTTGGGACGGGTCATTGACGATGTACCCAATCGTTGGTCCTCCTGCTGAGTGTGGGGACAGCACGGACATGGGCCGTGCTTCACGCTGCTTGGTGGTCAACGTTCTCAATAGCCCAACGTCAGACTCAGATGGAGTGGGTGTTTCCTCGACCTACTCTGGGCTCCTGGGCCCACTCTCTTCTGTCTTCTGTGAATTCTTTCCCTCGTACATCTTCCATCTCCCTTTCCCCTGGCTCCCTCCCCGTATGGGTGTGTAAAATGCCAAATCATAAAGAAAACTTCCTTGGCAAGCCACCGCCCCATGGGCTTCCTCTCCTCTCCTGCACATCTTCTAGAACTCCCAGCCCCTCCCTCACTTCCCCCTCTTCTTCCTCGGCATTTCAACCATTTGCTTTTCCACCCTCAAATCTCAGTTCTTCACCTGTCACTTTGTCACTCTCACAGAGGTCACCGGTGTCCTCCCTGTCCTAATCAAATCCTCTCTCCTCCATCCCCCGACAGACGCAGTCTCTGTCCGTGGACAACAGCATCCTTGACAGTCTCGCCTCTTTCCTCCTTTGAGATTTCTCTTTCTTGGTCTCTTTCCTCGGACCATTATTTCTCCGGGGTCTTTACGGGTCTCTCCTTGGCCCTGTTCTTCCTGTCTTTTCTCCCTTTGAGACTTTTGTCCAGCCCCACACTTTCAGCCCTTGCTTTTGTGCAGCTAGTTCTACCTCCGGCCATCAGCCTCCCTGTGTGCTCCAGACACATCTTCCCACCGCCTGCAGTATATCCCCCTGGCTGAACATCCTCCCAGCATTTTAGTCTTGGCAGGCGTAAATCCAGACCACTCCTCTTCCTGCTAGTCCTGCTTCTCTGCTTCTCTGCCTCCCGGGCTTTCTAACTCTCCAGTGTCAAAGCCATCTTCCCTTTCTCCCCCAATCACATGAGTAACAACACTCACTTATGTCCCTCCACTTGAAAATCACCCCTCCTGCTTCCCTCCCACTCCTTTTGGTTCTCACGTGGACCCTTACTGCAGCCCCTTAACCACTCTCCCCGACTCCCACCCGCCAGTGTGAACATGCTAAGGCACCACACCCACCTGCTCAAACCTCAGTCTCCTCAAGAATAAAGTTTACCCCCTTAGAATGGCACGCATGCCCTTCACCATTTGCTCCAACCTACCTATAGAGTGTTATCCACTACTAACCCTTCATTTGTTCCAGAAGCATCTTCTCACCAAACCCTATGGATCTAAGAAAATGAAGCCTCCCCTAAAGACTCTCTAGAGAGGCTGGGAGTTTCTCTAGAGTCGAGATCAGAGAATCTCTGGAGACTGGGCTTCCCCTGCCTCCAGGTGTGCGACCCCCTAGGAAATGGTGACTTGCCTCTTTTACTTTAGGACCTCTACTCACATCGCTGCTTCTGCCAGCAAACCTCCCTGGACATCACTTCCTCTCACCCAAATCCTCATCCTCCAAAGACACCCCTTAACCTTCTCTGGGTCTTCCTGCTGGAATTCCTTCAACCTCCAAACAGTCAAAACCCCTTTATTTTTACCTCTTTTAACATTAGCAATGCCCACGCGCAGAGTACTGACCTTGTGCTGGGCATGTGGCGTGTGTTTTCTGAGTTAATCTTCCCAGCAACAATGCACTCTAGGTATGGTTATCTCAGTTACACTGAGTAGGAGACTGCAGCTCAGAGAAGTTAGGTAATTCCCTCAGGGTCAGCTGGGTACTAATGGGAGGAGTAGGGATTTGAACTTAGACCCTTCTAATGTCTAAATGTGGGTTTCCCCCATTAGCCGAGCTGGCTGCCTGATTGTGCTTATCCAGGCCTGCCTTAAAGTGTTAGTAATGGAAGCAACATTTTTTGGTAATATCTTAAAGGGAAGAACCTCAACTTAGATGTTATCGTTTCTAATCCTCCGTAGTACTTAGTGCTAGGAACACAGGGAGTGCTTAATAAATGCTATGTGAATTGTGTTGAATTTTCCTGTCTTCTCCAGTTTTTTCCAAGCAAGTGCTGTATTTCTCCTTTTACCTCGAAGGGTTGATATTTTCTTTTCTGCATCCCTGTGCTACCCGGGGTGCAGGAACTCTGGGTGGTGGACGGTCTCGTTCCTGTCCCAGGTTGTTTTGGTAAGTTTCCTTGCTTTAGCCTCAGGTGTGGCCCAGGTGGAGGAATGCAGGCTTCTTGAGCCTTTGACTATCTCCAAATCACAGTCCATGTCTCTCTCACCCTTGATTTGAATACACATGCCATGAAGCATTTCCAAATGACCAACAGGCCTCCGATTCCATCTGCATGAACCCTTCTTAATTTAACTGTGGTTCCTTAGGAAAAGGAGAAGGAACAGAAACAGGGTTAATTTGGAAACACAAGAAAAATGCCTAAGAATGCACAGAGTTACAAAAGCACCACCATGATGCTCCAAATTACACAGTCAGAGATCTCCCTAATATTTCAATTTTACCTACTAGATATACCTACTTCCACCTGGAAGCTATTCTATAAACTTTTAAAAGCAAAGCATTTTGAATAATTATACATTTAAAGTTTTTAAAATTCCTCCTGGAGTACTGTTTTGTCATGATTAGCTGTTTCTGAGGTAGGATGGGCTGTGCCTTATCTCTTGCAAACATACAGAAAAGTAGACCTTCTTACCCAGGGGTGTGCTTAACCTTTCTTTTTCCTAGCTCTCATACTTGGTGACCACAAGAAAGTTATTTAAGCTCCCTGAGCCTCAGTGTCCTGCTCTGTAAGGTGGGAGTAACAATACTTCATGCCATTGTGAGGCTTTACTGACTTAGAACTAAAATCATTTAGCACAATGCCTGGCATGTGGTAGTCACTCAGATAATATGGATTTCTTCCTTTGTTTCCTGACTAAATATGTTTGTTTTTCTTAACCAGTAAAGCATTGTCTCTAGGTGTTTACTTTTTCATACCCATCCATTATTTATTCATTCAATATTTATTGATAACTTGTACATGCCAGGCATTGTTCTGGGTTTGGGGGATACCTTAGTGAGCCATACGGACCAGGCCCATGACTTCACTGAGTGCCTTGGTTTTAGCACAGGGTTGGGGTTGCATTCTCCTCCAGCTATGTTTGAGTTAGCCTTTGCCCAGTGTGTGTTCCCAGCTAGCAGAACCTTGTTTTAATTCTTCCATTTTCTTTTACTTCAATTTCTGGTGCTGTCTTCAACACTCATAGCTTGTGGCAGTATGTGATTTGGAAGAAAATAACTTGGAAAAACAGACAAAATGCATAAAGATGCATAAAGGGTTGCAAAAGTACCCCCATGGTGTTTGAAAATTGCCAACACAGAAAAAGAAACAAGACTGAGAAATATTCATGTTTAGCTAAGTAAAGATTCCTCACCTTCAGAATCTACTCAGTTCAGATAGCAAGAGACCTGTAGGTGTTTGGATCAAATAGCTGTATTGAATAACTTGCTTTCTTTCATATAGCTCTCAACCAAATTATAGTCATTCAAATTACTCTCAGACACATTAGTTTTGACCAAATCCCTTGAATCCACAACCTTTGTGTCTCTAGTGTATACTTCAGTGCCTGGCACTAGATAGATGCTCAGCAAATTCCAGCGGATATCATTTCTTACTCATCTTCCCCTGTGGTTCCAAGAGCTCCCTGAAGGCTGGGCCATCGTCTTATTCATTTTTGCATTCCTTTTGGAGCACAGAGCCTGGTATAGAGTAGGTGTTCAGTAAATGTTTGTTAAATGGACAAAGGAATGAACAAAGGGACAGAAGGGTGTGAGTGGAGAGATTTTTTTGGAAGCTCATTCTAGCACACAAGCTCTGACAGTGTAAGAGGGAAGAGGCTGGGCACGAGTTGAGAGTGTGCAATTGACGAGCTGTGGCTCTCAGAGGACCAAGGACCCAACTTCAGTGTCCCTGCTCTTGTGGCGGTACAGGGTCATGTCTGTGCGAGGTCACCTTCCCTCCTCCGTCACATAATAGGAAGCCTTCTCTGATTTGCTTTAGGAAAACTGCTTGCACCTGGCCTGGAAGAACACAATTAAAAGACGCCGTAAAAATTGACAGATCCCAGTGCGCAAGGCTGAAAATACATTACAATTCCGATCGAACTATAAATAAAGCCCCTAAATTAAATAAATCTCACACAATTATGGATTAAAACATGTTTAGTGTTAATGGCCTTGCACATGGACCCTGACTCCCGAAATTGTTGCTGAGGCTGCATGGCCAGGGGATTGCATCATAATTAACACCATGCCACCCACAGAGGGGCCGGCCTGAGGTTCAACTGTGGGCCTTCAGGAACAGAGGAGAGAACTGATAAGGCCCCTTCTGAATGCTTACCCAGCCCCTTCTTGGTGCCAGTGACTCTTCCTTGGGAGAATATGACTGCAGATGGCTGTGATTACTTAGGGCCTGACCGTGGACATAAAGGCTTTCTCTGAGTTGAGTGTTTTGGCTCCCTTGCATGCCTCGTCCCACAAATGTCCATGTACACCAAGTAAATGTCCCAATGCCAAAGAGGGATTGTTGACGAAATACTCAAACCAGCAATAATATTGTGCATTAAAATGTATAGGTTTTCTAGAACCTATACTAAATTACTAGAACCAAGGAGATTGTTAACACCCTGGATGATTAAACGTACTGGAGTTCTAGCTACACCAAACCAAGTAAGAGGTCCTCGAATTTGGGAAATTTTATAGGAGATAAGCAAGGAACCTGTGGCTTTCATTCAAGGCAAATTCTTACCTCTCACCGAGACCCAACAGATGGCAAGAGGCTACAGGCTCTGCCTTGCCTCCCCGGAGCAGGGCGACCACCAGTGCAGAGCATGGCAGGTGTGAGCCCTCGGGTCTGGCTGCTTGCGCTCCAACCCCAGCTCCATCACCTACTGGGGGCATAACCTTTCTCTGTGTTTCGCTTCCTCGCCTCCAGAATGGCGATGATAATAGTTCCTACTTCTTGGTAGTGAGCCTCTGGCCCACACAAAACACCTGTGAATGTTGGCTGCTGTCGTGATTGTCGCTGTGACTGGGGGGTGAACAAGCCTTCTCTGGCTCTCACAGTCCAGCTGTGAGCGTGCTCACCTGGTCTACCGTAGCGACGTGGCAGGACAGGAGCTGCAGGAGCTCTCGGCCTGTTGCAGGAGTGGGAAGGGCATGGTTTGGGGCAGACGCTCGTCCAGTAGGCTAGTTTGTCACCTTGAGCAGGTGGCCTGTGCCTGGAGAGAGGTAATAGACAGTCACTTAGTTAGAGTGAAGAACAAACGAAAGGAAGACGTAAGAAGGACTTAATCCTGGCACCTGAAACACAGTAACTGCATTCAGGAAATGTTGAGCCCCTTCCCTCCCCTCCCCTCCAGGCCTCTTTCAGTTGTCCCAACAAAATCCAAAGAGGCCCTTGAACACCACACTCCCTGAGGGAGTACGGCTGCCTCAGCAGGGCCCACTGAGGAACGGCCTTAAGCAGCTAACAGCCACTGTCACATCCCTCAGCTGCCCTGGGGGAAGGGAAGCCCTTGGCCAGAAACGGTGACTCCTGTGTCAGGGCTTCCTTCTCAGGCCTGATTTGCCTTCTCTGACCATGATGTCCTTGTCAGGCTGACATTAGAAAGTGCAGATCTTACTGTGTCACTCCCCTGCCTAGAAAACCGTTTCAAGGGGTCCCACTTAGGGTAAAGTGTAAAGCTCCTTACCTGTGTTTACAAAAGAGGGTGATTGATCTTTGCTAAGTTCTACGCTTTGCACTCTGTATTTCAGGCCTTCTTCAAGTCCTCTATGTCATGCTGCTCCCTGCAGACTACATAGACTCTTTTCTGTGCATAGAGCTCTCTCCCCACTCCCCTTTGTGAGCGCGCCTGGGCTGACAGCAGGACGTGACTTTAGTGTTGCGTCTTGTGTGAGACCTTCCCTGATCCCTCCTGCTTGAGCTGAGTGCCCCTCCTGTGTGCTTCCTCAGCAGCCTGCTCAGACCCCACCAAAGTTCCTGTGTCGTGAGTTACCCATTTACATGTCTGCATCTTCCTCCAGATGACAAGCTCCAAGAGGGCAGGGATATTGTTTCTCTCACTCACCACTGTGTCCTTGAGATAGCACAAGGCCTGACTCAGTAGGCACACAGGAAATATTGTCTGAATGGAGAAAATACATGAAGAAATGAGTTAACTGCTTATTCTTGTGTTCCTTGCTTGTCTATGCTTGTTGCTTCCTGGGATCACCACAGACGTGATGATGCGAGAAGTTCAAGGACAACAGAATATGCATGTTCCCTAGTGAATCAAGGGCCAGATCCAAAAGTCCCAGAGGAGAGGAGGTTCCCTGGAATGGGCAGGCACCAGCAAATCCTGGCCTGGAAGACTTCCTGTCTTGCCCATCATTGCACAATGATATTGTAGATAGGTAGGTAGGTAGGTAGATGGAAATATGGCCATGGATATCGACATGTAAAATACAGGTCAAGCTTTATTACAAGGAACTGGCTTACAGGATTGTGGGGCTGGCCATGCAAGTCTGCCATCCGCGGGGTAGGCCATCCAGGAGAGCAGGCTGGGGCTTTCCAGGCATGAGCGGAAGCTGCCATCCACAGGTGGAATTTCTTCTTCAAGGGAGCCTCAGTTTTGCTCCTAAAGCCTTTCGTCTCATTGGATCAAGCCCACTCAGATGATCTAGGACAGTCTTCCTTACTTAAACTGATCACAGATTTTAATCACATCTACAAAATACCTCCACAGCAACACTTAGACTAGTGTTTGATTGAAAAACTAGGGCTATAGACTAGCCAGGCCAAGATAAAACAGTGACCATCACCCCTGGGGTCATAAGAACTAGGACTGCAGTGAAAATCCAGGTCTCCTGCCTCCTACCAGCACTGGTCTTTCTGGGCCATGTGCATTCTCCCCAGTGGTGTGCCTTCCAGCTGTCTGAGGCTGAGAAAACCAGCACACAACTGCTTTGATGCCATCTCCAAATGCTTTGTCAGGACATGACCATGGGACATTTTCAGATAGCATAATCTCAAGAAGGATGACTTGTCTCTTTTAATGCACTGCAAAGAATCTGGAAAAAGAGTAATTCCTCATTGAATAATATGAGGAATATATTCAATGCTCCAAAAATGGAATGTGGGCAGCCCTTCCCCATGGGCCAGAGGTACTTGGAGGTTGGGTCCATCTTCAGCTCGGATACATCGGTATGGCCACACAGTTGTTTGGGGCTGGCTTCCATTCTGTTCAATCAGTGCTAGGCCATAGTGGTTTTTAAATATTTAGACTATCAACATTGGGCAGAGGTTAGACTCCTCTGGGCCACCATGGTTTAAGCAGAGTAGCCATTTAAAATATACTTGACAGCTTAGATAGTCAAAGGGGACATTAGTATTTGAGAGTCTCTACGACACAATCCACTCCATCAATTCCACCATGGAAGTGGGGAAATCGTCCTACCCTGGTGTGGCAAAGGTTGTTTCATTAGGTTAATGCTGCAGAAATACTTCTGGAAGGATGCCTGGCAGGGGTTTCCTCATAATTAATCAAAGTTACAGAGAAACTGTAAAAGTCTATGGAGACTGTTGCTTGCAGACCTACGAGCTAGAATCAGAAACATGTTAGAAAACTCTGCATGCTGAAGCTGGAAGAGAACTCGCAGATTACTCAACTCCTCATGACAAGAATCAAACAGCCCCTATGAGTAGCTACTGTGTTAGGCACTGTCCTGGCTGCTGGGAATACAATACTGATGCATTTATTGTGTCTACACCCCACCCTACACTCCCAACAGGAAAATAAGCTTCATGGGGACAGAGGTTGGGTCTGTCTTGTTCACAGCTAACGGAACTCTGATTTTTTTTCCCAGGATGGCAGTGTGCCAAGCCCCAGGTGATGAATCATGATTGCCCAAGTCAAGGTTAGCAATTATTTTTTTGTTAAAAGGTCAGAGAGTATTTTTTTGTTAAAAGGTCAGAGAGTACTGTAGGCTTTGTGGCCATACAGTATATGTCACAACTACTCATCTCTACTAGTGCTGAAGCATCTGTAGGCAATACATTCATGGATGGGCATAGCAATGTTTAAAAAAACCCAAAAACTTCATTTACAAAAAAGGTGGTGATGGGCTGAATTTTGTCCAAGGGCCATAGTTTGCTAACCCCTGGTTCTAAGTCAAATATTTTGGTGTCAGGACCTCTTTATACTCTTACATATTATTGGGGACACCAAAGAGATTTTGTTTATATGGGTTACATCTACCAGTGTTTTATATATGAAAATTAAAACTGAGAATTTAAAAAATATTTATTTTACTTAAAAATAACATTAATAAAGCCATTATATGCCAGCATAAATAACACACAGTTCATGGAAAACAACTATGTTTTCCAAAACAAATTAGTGAGGTTTTGTTTTACATTTTTGCAAATCTCTTTAATGTCTGGCTTAATAGGAGATAACCAGACGCTCATATCTGCTTTTGTGTTCAGACTGGTGTGATATGTTGTTTTAGTTGAAAACTTAGCCTCATACGGAGATGTAGTTGGAAAAGAAAACGCAGGACCTCACAGAACCTCTGAAAAGTCTTGAGGACACTCAGAACACTCTGAGAACACTGGTCCTTCGTGACTTTTCCCTCTTTGCCAGATACTCAGTTTCCCAGCCTGCCTTGCAGCTGTGGGGCCCACATGACCCAGGTGCAGCTTGCTTTGTGCTGCCTAGTGAACTTGGGCAACCTGATTAACTTTATGGGCTTCATTTGCAAAATGGGAATAAAAATAATGCCTAATTCATCTGAATATTCTAAAGATTTAATAAATTATATATGTGAAGCATCTATTTAATGTCCAGCACATGGTAAGCATGTGATACATGAAAGTTATCTTGATGATGATGATATCTAATTGATTATGAGTCAATTAGTTCTCAGGAATGTCTGTTTGGGGTCCCACTGGGTATGGATTATTTCCCTAGTAAAAGGGCTGGCCCTTCAAAGTGTGGACACAGCCCCTGCCCAGTTCCCCAAGGCAGCACTTACATCAGGCTGTGAATAACAGGGGACAACAGAGAGGAATCACAGAAAAAAACAGGAAACAGAATAAAACTGGATGTCTGACATCATTGCCCCTGAAATCTGTTGGCCAAATGCAGTCACAGGAATGAGCCTATGGTCATGTCTCTGTCCTTAGGCTCAGGGTGACTGTCCTGTTGCTGGTGCCCACTTCATCTACTAAATCTTCTGTGACAGGCAGAATTCTAAAGGTGACCCCCAGGATTCCTGCCCCCTTGTTATTTAATCAGACACTAATCTAGGTACTGCTGTGAAGGGGCTTTACAGATGCAATTAAGCTTACTAATCAGCAGACCTGAAAACAGAGAGGGCATCTGTGTCACCCAGGTGTGCCCAGTCTTACTGCTTGAACCCGTGGAAGCAGAGAAACTTCTCCAGCTGGTGTCAGAGAGACGTGGTGGGAAAGGAAAGCAGGAGAAGGAAAAGGAACGAGGGATCAGAGATATGTGAGGCGTGAGAACAACTGGCTTTGACCAAGGAGGAAGAGGAACAGAAGCCAAGAAACGCGGGTGTCTCTAAAAGCTAAGAAGGAACCCGGTTGAAATCCAGCGAGGAAACAGGCACCTTATCCCTACCACCTGAATTCTGCCGACAATGAATGAGCTGGAAGCAAATTTTCACCCGGAGCTTCCAGGGAGGAACACGGCCCTGCTCACATCTTCATTTAGCTCTGTGAGACCCTGTAGAACTTCTGACCTGAGCACTTTGAGGTAATACATTTCTATTGTTTCAAGCCACCAAGTGTGTGGTAATTTGTTACAGTAGCAATAGGAAACTAATAGGCCCTCTCTGCCTACTCCTGGGTCTGGTCCATGCTGGTGGCCTCATGCTACCATCGCCCTGATCAGAACAACCTGTCCACCTGAGCAGGACACTTTTATTTATTATGCAGCGCAGATCGGCTCCTCTGTGTGTCCACTCACTCCTGCCAGAACGTAATAGACTAGAATAGTGCCTCATTCACCATGTGTTCCTTCACCATCTGGAAGGCAGAAATGGTTGCATTAAAAATATTGCATTTCTCCTCCCCCTTTATTTTTTCCTCCCCAAATTATAATGGGCTCCCTCCCTTTATCATCCAGGTGGAAGGGATCCAAAAGCGCCCTGGAGATGCTGGCGTGGTGCCTTCCTTGGGCGAGATTCTCTTCCTTCTATGGATGTGGGGGAAGCTAAAGGTGACAGAACCTGAGTCGGTGCTGAGTGGTTTTGATACCTGTGCTGGGCCAGGTGGATGGAAACAGCCTGGCAACCTGTTCAGGACTCACACATGTGTGTAATTTCCTTCTACAGAAAAGCAAGCAGAAAACCTCCCCAATTGTGACCTTTTCATTCATTTAAATTTAGTTGGCTGCAATCAGCAATTATCAAAGAACTTTCTTGTTTTTCTCACTTGGATTACTAAGTATTGGACATGGATGCTGAACTTAAAAAAACCAAACAAAACCCATTCCAACTTAGTTTAAGTTTGAAAAGCCAAACCAGAAAGGAATGTATTCATTAGCTCTACCCTTTGGTTCTCCAGTGTTTGGTCCCAATTCTAAGCTTGTTCTGGACGAATTCTAACAGGAGGTGCTCTTCTTAACCTGTGTGGTCTTCAATTGCTTGCCTAGGTTTCCTTGTCTTCCTGCTTTTGTCATAGGGGAGTGGTTTTTCTAGAGCTTATGTTCTGTCGGGATTAAATGGAAAAGTTGTATGTTTTCTCCTCCTCTCTACTTCAATTTCCCTTTCAGAATGAAGGTAAAATCATGGGATAGTGTGAGCAGGAAGAGAAGTGATACTCCTGCAGCTGTACAAAATGTGTGTGTGTGGGGTGTACTTGTACCTTTGCAAAACGCCGCAGGGCTCAGGGCTGCCCCCTCTCTGAAATCCTGATGGCACCTGTGGCCTGAACCACATGCTATCTTGAACTATTATTTCTCTTTCTGCAACTACAACTTAATTATCTCCACAGCAAAATTGTAATCCTCTTACAGAGAGGGACCACATCTTTAAAAGGAAAGTTTAGGCCAGGCGTGGTAGCTCATGCCTATAATCCCAGCACTTTGGGAGGCCAAGATGGGAGAATCACTTAAGGCCAGGAATTTGAGAACAGCCTGGGCAACATAGCAAGACCTCGTCTCCATAAAAGGAAAGTTTAAAATTCTTTTTTCCAGTTGCACAATGCTCCATAGTATGTGTGTACCATAATACACTTAGTTATTTCTCTATTGAACACTTAAGTTTCTTTGTTTCTTTGCTATTATATAACATGCTAAAGCAAAGATACTTGTACATGAAATTTTGCATATCTTTTATGTATTTTCCTAGGATAGATTTCTGGACTAAAACCAGAGCTATAAACACCCTAAAAGAGTTATATATGTCTACATTGCCCTTTTGAAAAATAAGAACATTTGACCCTCTCACCAGCAGTGGCTGGAAAATGCCAGCCTCACGTTCTCAGTGCTGAGTAGCATCATCGAAATCTTTGCTGATATAATAGTAGGGGAAACAACAAAGGTGTCTTCTTGTGTATTTTTTCCCTCTATAAATCACTGATGAGGGAGAACTTAAAAACATATATATTTATTAGCCACTTGTATTACCTCTTACAATTTGCATATGTTTTTGGCCATTTTTAATTGAGTTCATATTGTTTCTCTTAACATTTTCTATGAGCTGAGCTCTTCATGTACCAGTGGTAGTAACTATTCTCTGGCAGAGTTGTGAAATATTTTCCCCAGTTTTGCTCATGATGATTTTTGATGTACAGAAGATAGGTTTAAATTTTTAATTAAGTACAGACATCTTTTCCCTTGTAATTTCTTGCATTGCTCTCATGTTTGGACATTCTTTCCTCTCCAGAGAGTATTCAATATTTACTCTTTTTCTAGTTTTTATATACTATTTTTATACCTAACTCTAATCCAACTAAAATTTATTTTAGTTAATGATAAATTAACTTGAAGAACTTTCCCCAAAAGACTTTTCTCATTTATGAAGTTATTTGTTTTTTCAGCAGGGAATTATATGTCTTCCTGATTATAAAAGTAATATTTGCTTAATATAACATTAAAATAATTATATAAGGTAGAAATGGAAGGTTGCCTATAATTACCACTATATTTCCAACAATACCCACTGTTAAAAATATGACATGCATCCTTCTAGATTTTTTCTACGTATAAACTTCTCTTTTTTAATGGCACTATACCATACATACTTCCACAAAACCTGTGATTTTATTTTTATTTAATCCTGTATTGATAACATTTCCTTCTATGTTGATACATAGAGATTTAACTCATTTTTAAAAAAGCAATGACGTGGTATTTCATTGACTATTCCATAACTTATTTAATCAGTCCTCTATTTATAAAATTTAGATATTTCTAATTTTCTTTGTGAATATTAGCAATCAGAAATGAATAGTCATGCATGTGAATATTAGTACACCTATCCAATTATTTTCTTAGAATCAATTCTTAGGTAATAATTGAGTCTGAGGATATACATGCTTCAAGTTTTCCCACATATTTACAGTTGTCCCCCATGAAGGATACACCATTTTGCCTTCTCACCAGTGATTTTGTGTTCTCATGGTTTCATCAACATTAGATATTACCAGTTTTTAATCTTTACCAATCAGATTAGTAAAAGTATGTCTTAATTTTCATTTCTTTGCTTATTTGTGGGACTAACAAGTGATGCTTCCTCTAACCTATTAACATCTTCTACACACTAGGTCTGTTTAAGGACTGACTACTCTGTTCATCTATTCATTATCTCTTATACAAGTTCCTAACTTCAAACAAATTTTGATATCTGATAGCAAGAATCCACCATTGCTTTAAATATGCTAGTTACTCACGTATCCATTCCTCCTGATGAATTCTAAACTCTCATTCGTGTTTTTTTATTGAAATTACAACCAGCCTAAGATGTTAATTTGAAAGAATTAACTATTCTACAGAATTTAGTCTACTCAGGTTCTATCCAGAAAAAAGGATATCTTTCTCTATTTAAAAAATCTTCCATGATAACTTGTAGTAAAGTTCTGTGTTGTTTTTTTTTTTAAAAAAGAAAAACCAGATTCTTCATATTTATTGCTAGGGCTTTTCCAACATATTTTTTCTTAGGCTACTATTATGAATAAAATCTTCTTTTCCATTACACTGTATGTGTTCACATGTATTATTTTTGGTATATGGAAAAATTATTTTTAAAAATCTGGCTACTTAAACTACATATCTTTGTTAATTCTAAGAATTTTTAAATTGATTCTCTTATCTGGTTTTATAATTCTGACATCTGGAAGTAATGATTATTCTAGCCTTTTTTTTCACCTAATTATACTTCTTTTCCATGCCTTTCTTTATTGGTCAAAATTTCTAACAAGATTAAACAATAATGTGAACCAAGATATATTTTGTGGCATTACTCATATTAGAGAAAAATTGATAGTTTAGAAAATTTGCTTTCAGATTTAACTCATTTAATATCATATTCATTTTTAGGATTATTATCCAATTAAAGAAATATTATACTGAGTCTATTTTCTATGTTGTTTGGACAATTTGGAAGATTTTCCACATCCTAGCTTTTGGCTCTGTATATTTAAATTTTTGTTTCTTCTATACCCACATATCCCTGGTGCTGGGCACTCTAGGACACATTTGTATCTCAATATGACTTCTGGTCCCACCTGTTTGCCTCAGGACACCAGGTGAGTGGGTGTAGTTGGTGGTAGAGTATTCCTGGAAGCCACTCCTATCCCAGGACAGCCAGAAGTAACCTAACTTTACTTGGAAGTGGCTGAGAACTACATACATATATCATTTTATTCAGCCCAGACTAAATGTATCTCCAACCCAACTTCCCCTCAGCCCAATCCCAACATGCCCAGTGCTGTGGCTGCTCCACTACTACTCAACAAGCGAGGAAGGGTGAAGGAGAGTAAATCAGGGTGGACAAAAAGAGTAGCTTAACTGATAATTGTTAAAATCTCTTCCTGCAAAATTTACCAACTTGCAAAGGTTGTGCTGTGCACAAGGGTGCCAGATCTGAGAGGCACCATTCACACCATGGGCACCATGGAGGTATATACTTATTACCAAAATTTTCTCATTCTGACTGACATAGAGTTGTCTGAAGGTTTTCTGACTGATGGAAATAGACTTGAGGAGGGGGCAGTTGTGTGTTTCCAACACACGTGTGTATGTTAGTTCTAAGTGCAAAGGCTCTGTACAGGTCAGCAATGGCGTGGTTTGGGGAGTCACCATGTTTTCAGCCCATCTGCCGGGGTTCAGCCTACTCATAGGCTCTCCTCTGTGCCACTGTTTGTGGTGGAGGAGAGCCCCGTCCAGCACAGCGCCATGGGGTCCAAGGCCGTCAGCCCCAATAGTCCTTTCAAGTTGTTTTTCCCCTTCTCTGTGTTCCTGTGTCCACTCACTCCAACCAGCTGTTCTTCTGTGGGAGGCTGGGGGGTAAGTGATTAAGGTTTGGAGGGCAGTGGGTACCTGCCTCCCCTTCTTACAGCTGCACTTCCACGGGTAAGAACTTAAACTGCCTGAGCCTGTTTTGCTTTTCTCTAAAATGAGGGTAAAAAACATTGACCTCACAGAGTTATTCTATGGTTTAAAACAATATTCTCTGTCAAGGACTTAACATGATTCCTGATGGGAATCAGCACTCAGCAAATGGTGTTAAGCATTCTTTTCTCCTCTGCTGCTGCTTTCCAAATGCCAGTGCGTGGGGTTTCCTTGCCTGCCTTTCCCAGCCACTCTGGTCTGGGGGCCTCTCCCTGCTCTTCTCTCTAGAGCCTTTGCTGCCATGGTGCACACACCACCTTATTTCCTCTGTGCTCTCCCCGATCCCTGATGGGCTTTGAGGTCCCCAGGGACATTGTTCCATAAGCCTTTGTTTCCCTCAAAGGAAGCAACGAGGTCTTTTCAAGGATCAGAATATTATTACTTTTGGCCAAAGCTATTGCAGAACTCACAATCATTGGGCCTTCAAAACACAACCTAAGGTGAATGTACAGTAAAATCAATGTAGATATTTGAGGGAAAGAAAAAACAATATGTTGGTATTTGTTTCATCAGACAAATCATCAGGCAAATGTACCAGATTTTTAAAAGAGGCTTTAGCTCAGTTTTGTTGAAGAGACATGTGCAAATAGAGAAACCCAAATTGTTCTATACAGTCAGCAATTTTTCTCCATGTTTTCAAGTGCTTAGACTTGATGGAATCACATATGCATCTCCCATGGTGGTTCTGGTTAGACAGTGAGGATGCAGATGGCAGGTGTTATTCACATAGTTTGGATGCAACTTGCCATCACTTTCCCATCACGTCCAGTCTTTCATGTTCAATCAGCATCTGGCTCCAAACTGCTACTCCAGGCTCTTCTCTTGCCCCCGCCCCGCCCCCATGCATCCACGTGCCAGCCTAGCTGGACATCCTGCCGTTTCCTAGACACCCAGCCACTGGCCTCACACTGTCTCTTCCTGCTGTTGTCCCTGCCTGGACTCTCCACTCTCCTTTCCCCTGATGACCATCACTCCTCCCACCCCACTAATTATTGTAGTTGTCTCATCCTGCAAGGTTTATAGTCACTCTACCACCTCCCGATGGAATCAGCTGCCCTCCCAAGTGATCCCACAGCACTGTGTTCAAACCCTCCTCCTCTGTCCTCTCTCTGCATCCTATCTTCCCGTCCTCTAAACGCTGGTGTACTTCACAGCAGAGTCCTTGGTTCCTTCTCTTCTCTCTGCACACCCTGTCCCTACGTGACCTCATCCAGGCATGTGATCACCATCATCCATGTGCAGGTGCCTTTCAAATTTCTCTCTTCTCATACAGTCACCTGATCTTTGACAAATTCCAGAAAAACGTACACTGGGGAAAAGATTCCCTATTCAACAAATGGTGCTGGGAAAATTGGATGGCCATATGTAGAAGACTGAAAGTGGACCCACACCTCTCACCTCTCACAAAAATCAATTCACAATGGATAACAGATCTAAACCTAAGACATGAAACCATAAGAATTCTCGAAGAAAATGTTGGAAAAACTCTTATGGACATTGGCCTAGGCAAAGAATTTATGAAGAAGACCCCCAAAGCAATCACAGCAGCAACAAAAATAAGGGCCGACCCCCAAACCCAGCCAAGGAAACTGTCACTAGAGTGAACAGACAACCTACAGAATGGGAGAAAATATTTGCATGCTACACCTCTGATAAAGGGCTTATAACCAGAATCTATACAGAACTTAGGAAAATCAACAAGAAAAAATCAAACAACCCTATTAAAAAATGGGCAAAGGACATGAACAAAAACTTTTCCAAAGAAGACAGAATGATGGCCAGCAAACATATAAAAAAGTGCTCAACTTCTCTAATCATCAGGGAAATGCAAATCAAAACCACAATGAGATATCACTTAACTCCAGTGAGATTGGCTCATATCAAAAAATCCCCAAATAACAAATGTTGGCGGGGATGTGGACAGGTAGGAACACTCATACACTGCTGGTGGGACTGCAAATTAGTACAACCTCTATGGAAAAGAATATGGAGATATCTCAAAGAATTAAAAGTAGAATTACCATTTGACCCAGCAATCCCACTACTGGGTATTTATCCAAAAGAAAAAAAGACATTTTATAATAAAGACATCTGCTCTCGAATGTTCATAGCAGCACAATTCACAATTGCAAAGTTGTGGAAACAACCCAGGTGCCCATCAATACACGAGTGGATCAATAAAATGTGGTATATGTATACCATGGAGTATTACTCAGCAATAAGGAACAATAGTGAATTAACACATCTGGTATTATCCTGGTCGGAGCTAGAACCCATTCTTCGAAGCGAAGTGTCACAGGATTGGAAAAACAAGCATCACTGGTACTCACCATCAAACTGGTACTAACTGATGAACACGTACATCACACAGGGCAATAACATTCATCAGAGGGCGGGCGGGCGGGAGGGGGGTGGAAGGGATGGGAAAAACTCTCACTGAATGGATGTGGGGAGCACAGTTTGGGAGACGACCACGATTGTGGCTCTGACACGGGCAGAACAGGGGAATGTGTATGGCCAAAATGTTGTACCCCCATGATATTCTGAAATTAAAAAAATAAAAAAAAAAACAAAAAAAAAAACAAAAAACAAAACAAAAAAAAAACAAATTTCTCTCTTCAGCCGAGAACTCTCCCTGAACTCTAGGCTTGAATATACAACCACCTCCTCTAGTCTTCACTTGGATGCTAATAGGCATCTCAAACACAACGTGTCCCAAATGATCTCTCGAGTTCACCTACCTCAACCTGCACCCCATCTGAGGAAAAGGAGCCAGCATTCACTCAGATGCTCAGGCCAGAAACATTGGCCTCATCCTTGGCTTTTCTCTTTCACGTCCCTCTGGAAGCAAGTCATTTTGGTTTTCCCTCCAAATATACCCAGCATCCTGCGACTTCTTAGTGCTCTCCCTACTGCTGAGTCCATAGTCTCCCAGCCAGCTCATCTCTCCTGGACTGTTCTCAGTGAAGCAGCCAGAGGGCTCCTGCTAAAATGAAAATATGTGCGTGTCAATCCTCCACTCGAAACCCTCTAAAGGCTTCCCGCCATGTGCAGAACAAAATCTATGTTCCCTCTGCCTACCAGGCCCCCCGGCCCTCTCCCCGGCTCTCCCTCCGACACACCCAGGAAGCATCTGCCTCAAGGCCTTCGCGCTTGGTTTCTTCTGCTTAGTTTCAGGTTTTGGCTCAAATTTGCTTCCTCGGTGAGGCCTTTGATGACCGTCCCAATTCAGAGCGGCAGCTTTCCCTCTCCTTCACCTGCCTCATTTTCCTTCCCAGCGTTTTCCTGGAGCTACATGTTCACTTGCTCAGCTGTTCATTGTTTGCTGCCCACCCCGCCAGCGTGGGCTCCCCGAGGCAGGGACTTGGTCTGTTTTAGTCACTGCTATACCCCAGCGCCTCGCATGGTGCCAGTTGTTCCTCAAGATACTTGTATATAAAATGACTGAGGGAGCCCATATCTCAGCTGCCTGATGTAATGACCTTCATTGTGCTTGGCCTGTGCGAGCTTGAGGACAGAGGCCATTTCTTACTGCCTTGAGTCACCCACGCTGTTCACCTGGCCCTCCACCTGTGCTTGTGGACTCGGGTGCAGAGGTTTGCCAGAGCTCTCGAGAGGTGAGACGAAGTGAGTGAGCCCTCTCCAGTGACTGCTCGGATTCTATCGAAGGCTTTGATGGGCCGGGCTTTCCCTTTACAAGGAAGATGGCAAATGTGCGGCGGCCCTGGCTCTGGTATATTGTCTCAAAACCAGCTGAGTCTCCGCAAAGGCCCTGCTAATGCTTTCACCTCGCCCGATTGAACAGGGCTTCCCTCAGACAACCAGGCAAATGAGAAAAGATGAGCATCCGAGTTAATAAAAGTGAAATATCTGCTGCATCTTGCCCACTGCTCGGGCTGTGGTGACTCTGGGTGCAGGGAGCTGAGGGGCATCTGCGAAGCCACTCTGAGGGGACTGGGGCTGTCCCCGGGTGCTGGGAAGCCCCTGGAATGAGGAGTTGCTACCCATAATTCAGCAGGACCCTACCCTTGGGGACGGAACAGGTACAGCCAGCAACAAGGAGTGGCCAGCTCCAAGAAAGAGTGTCACCCAGGAAAGACTGTCGCACCAAGGCTCTCCCAAGCACACACTCACTGGTCCACTATCAGCAGAGCGGCCCAAGTCCCCTGTTGACTTGGCAGTTAACCCCAGGCAACATCTTACATTTCCCCACTGACCTCGTTCCACCAACTAGACACAAAGCTGTAAATCTCAGCCAGGACACCTGGGCGTGGGACTCCTAAGCAACCCTGACACTGATTCCTTAAGAAAACTCATTTCTTGTAATGTGAGCCCTGCCGAGGACGGCCACACGGACGTATTAGACTTTTTACTTGGCCGTATTGATTCTGCTCAGCCCGATGCGCCATAATGCTGGCTAATGTTATTGACGAGCCATCAGTCTTGCAGAGAAGTGTGGGGCTTGCAGCTCTTTCCGAACCACAGAAACCTGCTGGGGGACAGTGATGGAGGGGAGGAGGAGGAGGAGGGTGCTGGCGGCTCCTGCGGGCCGGGAAGCATTAATGAAACACATGCACTTGGTGGCCAGAGACAGATGTGCCTCTCCACAAGCCATTTATTTATGAAATAATTATGAACGTGCAGTTGAATCATGGATTTTCATTACTGTGTGTGTCCAACACTCTTTCTTGGTTCGTATTTTGTTGGAGATGATGTGCTGTTGGTGATGGGCTGGGGGTGCGAGGGGAGGGCAGGCTGGGGGACACCTTCAGGCAGGAGTCCTAAGATGTTTCCTCTCTTCCTTCCACCTAACTTGCTGATGGCCGGCCCCTCCGGGCACCATTTTTTGAAGGAAGTTCATCCAAGCTGGACCCAGCCCCGTGTCCAGAGGGAGTTCAATTTCGATCTGTTCTGAGAAAGGCCCAAGTTTTCAACCTCCTAAGTCCGCAAATCAAAGCCTCACGCAAGGAACTCAGCCAGAGAGGGCTGGCAGAGTGGGAGCTGATGACTCGCGTGTGCTGGTGTGGGAAGGAGCCCTTTGACGAGGGTATTAGAAGGAGAGAGCAAATGGAGTGCTAAAGACCCCCCATGTCCCCAGCCCTGGCTCCCAGAGTGAAGGATCACCTGCAAACTAGAGCCAGGGTGGCAAGGGAAGGGCCTGGGCCCCCGCTCCTCATAGTTGCCCTGGTCAGAAGGGACACTTCAGTGACGATTTGTTGTCTCACACTGTGTGTGTCTTGTAATGAATCCAGTACAAATGCCAGTATGTTGATGGGGAAAGGTATGAATTAAAGGACAGAGGTCACGTCAGGCTTTCACTCTCTGCACTGGCATTCGGGATGCAGAGTGACGAATCGTGTGGATCCTGTGAAAACTTGAATGAAGAACTTCTAGAAGTCTTGGGTGAGTGAGGTTGGCTGTGGGATTATTTCTGGCAGGGCCGCTGGAGAGGCACATGCTCACACCAGCCGTTCAGGTGGTTTTAGAACTACTTTAATGAGTAGGTGAGGCTTTGCACCCCTCGGGCCTTCCCGGCATTGACTTTCCCTTACTGTGGCTCTTATGTGTCTTCCATGTCCTCCCTCTGGCTGTGACCCCCTGGAGAGCCAGGACATTGCAACTTTGAATCCTAGCACTTAATGAGCACTTCCTACCTGCTTCCTGAATAAATGAAGATATCTATTTTATTACTACATTTAGGTCTTTACCAGAGTCTGTTACTTCTGACTATTTGCTGCCCAACACTTCTTAAAAGTCTGGTTGGTCAAAATGATACTTATGGCAGATCATGTGAAGAATATGTCCACAGGTGATTTTTAAAATTTTTATAAAGCAGTAGAACCCTTTCTTCCCCAACGACCTCTAACTGGAGCCCCCAAAGTATAAAACAGATAAAATGGAGCTAGTTGGAGGAAAAATAGGGTGGTAGTGAGACAAGGGACTTGGGGATGAAGAAAACTTTTTCCTAAGGCTCTGGTCACCTGTGCATGGCTGAAGGCAGAGGGGCAGGGGGCAGGGAATATGGAGAGACCAAAGACGATCAGAGGGTGTCACCACATCCCTGAGCCACCCTGTTCCCATTGCACACGCTCACTCACACCAGCATACGCACATAAACACACACTCACAAAAACACACACACTCATAAACATATGCAAACATACTCATAAACACACACAAACCTAAACACACACATGCACGTGTGCACACACACACACATGCATTAAGAGGAAGGAAAAGTGGCAACGTTTGATTTTGACACCACAGAGGGTGATCCTTGTCTGAATGTCCATCTTCACAGAATGGGAGTATCAGGGATGTCCTGCCTGCAAACTGGTCCCCTCTTTTGACTCAAACCTTTTGGAGCAGTGGCTTCACTCTTGACTTTCTGGATCAGCTGAGTGACCTCGGGCAAGTTACTACCATTTTCTCAGTTTCTTCCAGTGTAAAATGAGGATAATAACACTTGTCTCAGATTAAATGAGGGGATTAAATGGATATAAATGCGTGGAATTGTGCCTGGCACAAAACAAGCCCTCAAATCCTGTTCAACATTGTCTCATCCTTACAACAGCCCTGTAAGGTAAATATTTTTTAGATGAGGAAACTAAGACTCATGGACCAATAATTCACCCTAAGTCTCACAGCTCCCAGCCCTGCTATCAGAGCAGGAATGTCCTGCAGCCACACTGCCTCTGGTTGGTGATGCTTTGGGGTCCCCTCAGTGATCTAAAGCAGACAGCGCCTGCTGGGCCCTTTGCCTAGGGTCTGTGGCCTCCTTTGAAACCACTGACACCTGTGTTTGCACCCTCTGTGAATGTTTGATCCCTGCAGTTTGGGTCTCATTGTCCACCACTGTGAGGTCAAGTAGGAGCCTGGCATCAGGCTTTCTATGCGGCCCAGAGGTCATAACCTTGAGCACCAATGTTGGGTAGGTGGTGCAGAGCTTGGTGGGCTTGAGGGAATGCACCCAGTCCTTAGGGGAAGGGCCTTTGAAAATAGATACGGTCAATATACACTATTAATAGGAGCTGCAGAGGCTGCTGCATTCTTCAGGGTAATGGCCTCCCTGATGGCATGGAGCGTGACTGCTTAATCACCTCCTGCGGACTCATGGGCACATTTGTCTTTGATCAGTCCTTTTTTAGCTAATGGTAGCAAAACTAAGAGCTTCCCAACTTTGAGTTTTTCTTATGAAAGTAATTTTTTTCCCCAGTTGAAAAAAGCAACATTTGGAAAAACGTAAAATATTTTTACTTTGCATCGAGACCTTTGGGATGACTGGGGGAATAATTGGAGGCCACAAGTTGGCTCGCTGGCCCCTGAAATGATCACTAGTCTTAACACACACATCTCTCCGTTTGGCGTGGCAACGTCAGTGTAGTCCTTGCCTTGAGAGAACTCCCGTGTCTAAGTGAAGGACCATAGTCTACACTGGAAGATGTTTAGGCTGAATGGCAAGATAGTGCTAAGAGAAACTGGGGGAGCACAAGGACTGTCCATGGTGATCAGAGTGAGTTCAGAAGTTGCCTGGAAGTGGTAAAACCATTGCTGCCAGGGATAAGGACAGAGTGCTTGGTGTGGACGGGACAGATCAGTCATAATCACTGCCCAGGAAGCAACCACAGGAGAGGATATGTCCAGGCCCCAGCTAATGGCAATTCATTCATATGGGCATTTCCAAAGTATTTGTTGTGTCTATGTGGATATGGCACCATGCTGGATGGCTGGAGGTGGTTCTGTCCCTGTCCTCCAAATATTTACAATCTTGGAGGGATGAGACCCAAATGCCCCAAATCATCCCATAGCCACCAAAGGCAGAATTTTTTCTAAACGGGGCATATTTGGGGCAGTCTGAGAGGAGAGAAGTCAGTTATTGATCCTCCAGGGATAAACGTGGAGGCCCTGGATGGCTGGCAGTGAGGACAGAGGGAAAGGGAAAGACATTCTCAGGGGGCTGAGCCTTGAGGACCTGGAAATCAGAGAGGGGGCTCAGGGCACTGGTGAATCTGGATTGCAAGGCAAGTTACTAAAACCCATGCTACCTCTGAGAGAAATGCAGAGGTTTGGCGGGAAAGCCGATTCCTCTGGTGCCAAGTCATTAATTTAGAAACTTCTTGGTTTGATCTGGTTATCAGAGGCCAGGTGGAAGTGTCCTAGAGGCAGCTCCAGATTGAAGAGTCGCTGGCCTGGAGAAGGCCATTGAGTTGTGACTTGTGATCCCTGAAGAAAAGGGTCCTGGGCCTTGGAATAAGCTCAAAAGAACATAGACAAAGAGCAGCTGGTGAGGTAGGAGAACTGGGGAGAGGGAGCGGCTTCTGAGGAGAGTGTGTTCATGGGGCACACATTTCAGAAAACTCTGGAGGGGGAAGGACTAGGGCATGGTCATCTGGTTTTGGGGGTAGGGTTTTTCTGAGGACCTTTGGGAGAGCATTTTCAGTTGTCATGAGGTGGACACGAATTGGAGAGAAGGCTGTAGCAAAAAAATGGGAGGGGAGGAGGTAGAGGCAAGAGATACCCACTTCTGGATCCAAAGCCTCGAAACTGAAAAGAAAATAATGAGACAGGATCCAGCTAAGCAGTCAGTGGGGTCAAGTAAAAACTCTTCAAATGGGGCGTGAGCGCCACATGTTTACACCAGATGGAAGTGAACCAGAGGAGTGCCAGAGGGGGAAGACAGGGTGGGCAAAGGCGAGGCAGGAGAAGTCAGGAGGGGTGACCTGGACGGAGAGGAGGGAGCTGTCTGGGTTGTGGGAGGAGCGTGAGGATGATGAAGGGTGGAGCGCAGCAGGGATTTAGCAGGCAGGACTTAGGAGGCTGGAGGATGAAACCTCTTGTACCATGTGATTATGTCTTTCTCAAAAGTAGAAGATCAAGCCAACTTCTGGCAGGAAATTCAAAAGGAGAGGCATGGAGGAAACCTGATGGGTCAGGGTCAGAGAGAGAAGCCACAAGTTCTTTATCCCCACAGAGTCAGGTGGGGAGAGAGGTGGTGAAGCCCTGGGGGAGAGGGTCCTAGAGGAGAGCTCAGCTCCTGCAGAGTCCAGGAAGTTAGAAAGATGTGTCAACTTGGAGAAAGATGAGGTTCACATTAGAAGCTTTAGGGAAGCAGGGAGTGGGAGTATGAGAGAGGGTGCTTCCAGGACCCCTCAAAATGTCAGAGCTACCAAACCACATCCTTTCTTACCTGCCTGGGAAGTCTGAGCACGTTCCTAAGGCATCTATGGTTCCACTTGGCGGGAGGGGTTGAATTTCTCAACACAGCTGAGAGGAGCAAAGCAGGGGTCAGCAAGGGTCTCCCAGGAAAACGGGAGGTACCCTGTTAAAATGGAGACGTTTTCACAGGGGTGGGCGCTAGGCACCAACACAGACTCAGTCTAGGCACAGAGCCAAGCCTGCACCACAGCAAAGGAGGCTAAAAAGCTGCGAAACAAGCAGGTGCAGAGAGTTTTGAGCATCACTATCCAGATCAATGGGCTTAGGCTTCTGCCTGGCAAGGCCCTGTGTCTAGCAACCCAGGCACCCCTGCCCGCCTACCCTGCGGGCCTGTGGCTGAGACAAGGCAGTAGATCTAATGGGAAACAGGTGCTCAATACTAACAATGACAATAATGATATCCACTAACATTTTTGGAGAGCGCTGCTTTCGGTCCTTTACATATAACTCATTGATCTTACTAATGACCCGGTAAGATAAGTCCCATTATTATCCCTGTCCTTCCCATGAATCAATGGAGGCACCAAAAGTTTAAGTGACTTGCTCAAGGACCCACAGCCCATACATGGGTCCGGAGTCTGGACTCAGGCAGTCGGATGTCTCTTGGGTGACAATGTCAACATCTTTATCTCAAAGCACATGAGATGGGCAGGACACTATGCTCAGTGGTGGAAAGCAAGAGAGGTGGATGGTTGGGCCTCGCCTCCAGGGCTTAGCAGGTTGCAGCTACTATTACTATAAGATAGTAATTAATAATTTTCCTGGGATTTCCTGTTTCCTTTTTCTCCATCCTCCCATCCCTCAACTTCTTGAACAAAGAATATACAAATGAAGAAACAGGTTTAAATAAATGGATAATACTCTTTGTTCCTGGCCTATTAAATGTGTAAAATCCATCAGTTTTCTATAACAAAATAAAACAATAAAGCCTCCCACCACTGTTCCTCTTTGGGCTCAAGGACAACCGTGTCCCCTGCCTGCCACGGGCACCGGCAGGAGGGGCTTGGAAGTGCCCCAGATCGGGTCTGCAGTGAGTCCTCTCAATTCCTCCTGTGACACAGGTCTTCTGTCTCCTGTTTTCTCTACTGTATTTTGCCCCTGTGCCCGAGTCTGGCCTTGATTACCTCTTAGCAGTGCTATTATAATAGGCTCCGAACAGATACAAGCCAGGGCTTTAGAGTCGGCTGGATCTGAATTTGATCTTGACTTTCCTACTCATTTGCAGTTTTAACCGTTGGGCAAGTATCTGGATCTCTTTGACTTCAGTTTCCTTATCTGCACAATATGGAAAACAAGACCTTTCCTCACAGGTATGTGAGGATGAAATGGAAGTGACCAAATCAAGTGCCTAGTATAGGATCACCCCCAACAGGAAGTGTGTTATAATTCATGGGTATTATTATCAGATCTCCCATCTCCAAACCAGCCTATATGTTGCTGCCAGATTAATCTTCCCCAAATAGAATTCTGACCATGTCACTTCCTATCCGCTGCAAAAGCTGCAGTTGCCAATAGAGCAAGTCTGTTTGCAAGGCGAGTTACCTCATTTTTCCCATTCTGGTTGCCAGAATCTTGACTACAAGAGACAGGTAGCTCTTGCTTAGCCCACTCTCTCTATAAAAATACCTGGAGAGGTTCTTGAATTTACAAAGGCAATGAAGGGCTTGTTAATCATGGCTGAACTCACCCAATGGGATGAAACCAATATAAGTTTCACTGTTTGGTTAAGTTATGCATACTTATGTGATGGGCTAAGAATTTTTGGACATATCCACAGAGTCCCACCCCCCATTAAAATTTCTATGGCCCTTTGCCCCTTCAATTAGGCTAATCATTCTATATTCATTGCTTCATGGAAATACTGTGATAGGAGAAAGCAAAGAAGACAGGAACTTCTTCCTAGCTGTTGAGTTCCATGGCTGAGCCCGTTTGGGGAAAGAAAGAACTAGTTGACAAAGATATAGGAGAAATTTGGAATTAAGAGCACATGATGGGGGGAGAGAGCTGTAGGGCAGGGCTGTGCTTGAAGGGGCTGGACCTCAGGTCCACATGAGAGCCCCCAGGGCTCTGCTAGCTCTTCTTCCTGTGCTCCACTAAGGATTTCCCTTTGCAGCAGCCAGAATGTGCTTGACCAGCCCACAGGGAGAATGCTCTTCTGTGCCCTGAGATTTTGCTCTGACTCATTTGACTATGTGTGAACTGCCCTCAAGATCTCCTCCAGGCCAGCCAGGGTTTGGACACACCCTATTATAATTGTATATTTCAAACCAAATCACCCACAGTGGGGCTCAGATTTATATTAACTAAGAATGATTCTATTCCAGCCAGACATAAATTTATCCCCCTGCAAAGAATGAAGCTATACAGGAGAGATGGCAAAGATTATTTCTGAGATGGGGGATCTGTTTGGTGCCTCTTGAAACTCATGCAACACAGGTGATGATACAGAAGGTAATTTTTGGACTTGAACAAAGGAGATCCTCACCCCTTCACTTCCAATTTAGGGGCCTCTCCTCCAGAGCCACCTACTGGGTTGGAGATTTTGGAGGGTGGGAGGGTGCTATGAATATAGCTGATGCAGTCACCTGGAAAAGGCTGTCAGTGGATCAGGCATCCTGTAAGGCTTTCTGTGGTAGACTGTTCATTGGTGACCGCCCAGTGGACCATGCTTCCCTTAGTGTGGTCCCCTCCCATGTGGACTCTGGGCTTGGCCATGGCTCTTGTTCAGCCAAGGAGACATAATTAGCAAGCAGAAACTCTATAAGCACTTGCACAGTGAGACCTCCCTCTTGGAAACCCACTGCTGTTTGGTAAGGAAGCCAATGCAGACCACTAGAGAAATGTCATATGGAGGAAGATCAAGGCACATGATAGCAGCTGGCACCAATTGCCAGACATGTCAGTGGCACCTTCATGGACATTTCCCCAGCTGAGCTCGCAGCTGAATGCAGCCACCTAAGAGATTCCAGCAGATACACATGGAACAGAGTTGAGTCATTCCCTCTGAGCCCTGTCCAAGTTGCAGAACCATAAGCAAATAAATGGTGGTTGTCATCTTAAGCCTCTAAGTTTGGGATAGTTTCTTATATAGCAATAGATGACAAAAATAACCTCTTTCTAGAGGATGCTTTTCCTTTGAATTGCAGGGACTTTTCACAGGATGGGGACCTTGTCCAATTTGATCATTATATCCTCATTCCCTAACAGCCCATAGTAGGTGTCAAATAAATATTTGTGAAATTCATGACACAAAATTAAGCAGCACAGCATCTACTGCATTACAATGCTCTATTTCCTGACTATTTTTCTCCCTTCTTAGCCATAAGCATCCTAGTCTTGAGGCTTCCATTGATTGCTGATGAATGGTTGGCAAAGTTCTAAGAGATTTATATACATAACAGTATAGTAAATGGGACTTTGACTGTTTCTGTGGAATTTTGGTTGACTGAAAGCTGAGCACAATGAGTGATAAATAATTCTACATTCTAAAGATTGGTGCTAGACACATTTACAGCACATGCTAAGAAATGACTAAAATCTTTTCTGACACTTTAGTCCATTCTTCAATGGACTCTATATATGAGAAAGAGAGGAACTAGGGATCTGTGATTAGGGTCCAGAAGCTAAACCCAAGCTGCCTGGGTTCAAATACCCACTGTGCCACTTACCATCTGTGAGATCTTGGCCAAGTTACTTAGCCTTTTTACTTCCACTTACTTCTCTATAAAATGGGGTGATGATACCATCCACCTCATAGGGTTATTGTGAGGATTAAATGATTTACTATATATAGATCAGATAGTTCTCTGTATAGAATTATTCAAACATTGACTAGCTCATAGTAAGGGCCTATAAGTGTCAGCTCTCATCAGTACCAACAGAGCAAGTGAAGATCTCTTTGAAGAGATTGGCTGCCTGGTGGCAGGGCATACATTTCTAGTAGGTACTAGCACAAGAACAGAGACATAGACCAACAGAATAGGACTGAGAACCCAGACATAAAACCACCCTCATACTGCCATCTGATTTTTGACAAAGTAGACAAAAACATACACTGGGGAAAAGAATCCCTATTCAATAAATGGTGCTGGGAAAATTGGATAGCCACATGTAAAAGACTGGAACAGGATCTGCACCTCTCACCTCTCACAAAAATCAACTCATGATGGATAACAGACTTAAAACTAAGCCATGAAACATGAAAGAAAATGCTGGAAAAACTCTTACAGACATAAACCTAGGCAAAGAATTTATGAAGATGACCCCAAAAGCAATCACAGCAACAACAAAATAAACAAATGGGACCTGATCAAATTAAGAAGCTTCACAGCCAAAGAAACTATTGCTAGAGTGAATAGACAACCTACAGAATGGGAGAAAATATTTGCATGCTATATATCCAATAAAGGGCTGATAACCAGAATCTATATAGAACTCAGGAAAATCAGTAAGAAAAAATCAAACAACCCCATTAAAAAATGGGCAAAGAACATGAATAGAAACTTTTCAAAAGAAGATAGACTAATGGCCAAGAAACATATGAAAAAATGCTCAACATCTCTAATCACCAAGGAAATGCAAATTAAACCCACGAGATATCAGTTAACCCCAGTAAGATTGGCTTTTATCAAAAAGTCCCAAAATAACAAATTTTGGCATGGCTGTGGAGAGATAGGAACACTCATACACTGCTGGTGGGACTGCAAACTAGTACAACCCTTATGGAAAGTAAAATGGAGATACCTCAAAGAACTAAAAGTAGAACTACCATTTGATCCAGCAATCCCACTACTGGGTATTTACCCAAAGGAAAAAAAAGTCATCCTATAATAAAGACATCTGCTCTTGAATGTTTATAGCAGCACAATTCACAATTGCAAAGATGTGGAAACAACCCAAGTGCCCATCAATACATGAGTGGATTAATAAAATGTGGTACATGTATACCATGGAGTACTACTCAGCCACAAAAAAAAATGGTGAACTAACACCTCTTGTATTATCCTGGATGGAGCTGGAGCCCATTCTTTTAAGTGAAATATCTCAAGAATGGAAAAACAAACACAACATGTACTCACTATCAAATTGGTACTGATTGATCTACACTTATGTACACATATGCAAGTAGCACTCATTGGGTATTGGGCAGGAGGGAGGGGGGAGGAGGGGATGGTAAATTCACACCTAATGGGTACAGTAAACACTGTCTGCAGATAAGCACGTTTGTAGCTATGACTTGGTGCACAGGCAATATATGTAACCTCAACTTTTGTACCCCATAATATTCTGGAATAAAAAATTTAAAAAAAAAAACTGATCAAGAAAAAAAAAAGAAATAAATTCTGTTGTTTATAAGCCACCCAGTTTATGGTATTTTGGTTTTTGTTTTTAAATTTCAGAATATCATGGGGATACAACACTTTGTATATATATTGCCCATTCACTGCCCATGTCACAGCTACAGTCATGGACATCTGTCTTCTACATGTGGCTATCCAGTTTTCCCAGCACCATTTATTGAATAGGGATTCTTTTCACCAGTGTATGTTTTTGTCACCTTTGTCAAAAATCAGATGGCTATATGAGGATGGGTTTTATGTCTGGGTTCTCAGTCCTGTTCCATTGGTCTATGTCTCTGGTCTTGTGCCAGTACCATGCTGTTTTGGTTACTATAGCCTTGTAGTATAGTTTGAAGTCTGGTAGATTGATGCCTCCCAATTTGTTCTTTTTGCTTAAGATTGCTTTGGCTAGACGGGGTCTTCTCTGCTTCCACATGAAGCATAGAATTATTTTTTCTAGATCAGCAAAAAATGATGTTGGTATTTTGATAGGGACTGCATTGATTCTGTAAATCACTTTAGGTAGCAAAGACATTTTTACAATATTAATTCTACCTATCCAAGAGCATGGTAGGGTTTTCCATCTGTTTACATCCTCTGCAATTTCTTTTCTCAGTGTTTCATAATTCTCTCTATATAGGTCTTTCACCTCCTTAGTTAGATATGTTCCTAAATATTTAATTTTCTTTGGTGCTATTGCGAAAGGTATTGTGTCTTTAATTTGTTTCTTGGCTCGACTGTTATTGACATATATGAAGACTATTGATTTGTGTGCATTCATTTTGAATCCTGAAACTTTGCTGAATTTATTTATCAATTCCAATAATCTCTTGGTTGAATCTTTGGGATTTTCTATATATAATATCATATCGTCTGTGAATAGTGAAAGTTTGACCTCTTCTGCCCCCGTTTGGACACCCCTGATTCCTCTCTCTTGTCTGATTGCTCTGGCCAGGACTTCCAGCACTATGTTGAAAAGAAGTGGAGATAGTGGGCAACTTCGTCTGGTTCCAGTTTTAAGGGGCAATGCTTTCAATTTTTCCCCATTCAGTATGATATTGGCTGTGGGTTTATCATATATGGCTTTAATAATTTTGAGGTATGAGCCATCTATGCCTATATTGTTAAGAGTTCTTATCATAAAAGGATGCTGGATTTTGTCAAAAGGCTTTTCTGCATCTATTGAAAGGATCATATAATCTTTGTTCTTGCTTTTATTTATGTGGGGAATTACATTTATAGATTTGTGTATGTTGAACCATCCCTGCATCTTGGAGATGAAGCCCACCTGATCGTGATGACTTATTTTTTTGATGTACATTTGAATTTGGTTTGCTAGGATTTTATTGAGAATTTTTGCATCTATATTCATAAGGGATATTGGTCTGTAATTTTCTTTTCTTATTGTGTCCTTTCCTGGCTTTGGTATCAAGGTGATATTGGCTTCGTAGAATGAGTTTGGGAGGATTCCATCCTTCTGGATGTTTTCAAATAATTTCTGCAGTATAGGCACCAGTTCTTTGTAGGTTTGGTAGAATTCAGGTGTGAACCCATCTGGTCCAGGAATTTTTTTTGTTGGAAGATTTTTTATTACTGCTTCGATTTTGGTGCTTGATATTGGTCTGTTTAGAAATTCTATTTCTTCCTGGTTGAGCCTAGGGAGGTAGTATGTTTCTAAGAATTTGTCCATTTCCTCCACATTTTCATGGTTTTGGGCATAGAGATTTTTGTAGTATTCAAAGATGATGTTTTATATTTCCATGATATCAGTTGTGGCTTCTCATTTTTCATTTCTAATTGAGCTTATTAGAGTCCTTTCCTTTCTGCTTCTGGTCAACCTGGCAAGTGGCCTGTCTATTTTGTTTATCTTTTCAAAGAACCAACTTTTTGTTTTATTAATCTTCTGTATTGTTCTTTCCTCAATTTCATTTAATTCTGCTCTGATCTTGGTTATTTCTTTTCTTCTGCTGGCTTTAGGATTGGTTTGCTCTTCCTTTTCCATTTCCATAAGATGATTCATTACTTTACTGATTTGTGACCTTTCTGTCTTTTGGATGTGAGCATATAAGGTGATAAGTTTTCCTCTCAGGACTGCTTTTGCTGTATCTCACAGATTTTGATAACTTGTGTCCCCATCATCATTTAGTTCAAACAATCTTTTGATTTCCATTTGAATCTCCTCCTTGACTCAATAGTCATTCAGCAACAGATTGTTTAATTTCCATGTTTTTGGATGAAGATGTGAGTTTCTGTTGGAATTGATTTCTAACTTTTTTCTGCTGTGGTCTGAAAAGACACATGGTATGATTTCTATTTTTTTGAATTTGTTGAGATCTGTTTTGTGGCCTAGGATGTGATCAATTTTAGAGAAAGTTCCATGAGCTGATGAGAAGAATGTATATTCAGTGTTATTTGGGTGGAGTGTTCTGTAGATGTCTGTTAGGCCCAAATATTCTAGAGTCCCATTTAGGTCCATTGTTTCTTTGCTTATTTTCTGTTTGGAGGATCTGTCCAGTTCCGTTAGTAGGGTGTTGAAGTCCCCTGCTCTTATGGCATTGCTATTTATTATGTTGTCTGGATCAAGCAGTATTTTCTTTATGTATCTGGGCGCTCCTGTGTTGGGTGCATAAATGTTTAGGACTGTTAAATCTTCTTGTAAGATTTTTCCCTTCGCCACTATATAGTGTCCATTTTTGTCCTTCTTTACTTTTGTTGCTTTAAAGTTTATATCATCTGAAATAAGGATGGCTACTCCAGATTTCTTTTGGTTTCCATTGGCCTGGAAAATTGTATTCCATCCTTTCACCTTGAGTCCTTGTGTGTAAGATGTGTTTCCTGGAGATACCAGATACTTGGCTTGTATTTTTTGATCCATTCAGCCAGCCTATGTCTCTTCAATGGGCAATTCAAGCAATTCACATTTGTTGAGAGAATTGATATTTGGGGTAGATTTCTGTTTATTCTGTTGGGTAGTTTCTTGTTCTGTTTTCCCTCTTGAGTCATTGTGAAATCCGGGTTCTGGAGTTTTAACTTTGGGTAGTTTTACATTGGTGGGTGTCTGTTGCTCTGGTTAGTGTACAATGTAGGTCTAAGCACTTCTTGCAAGGCCAGTCTGGACTTTGCAAATTCTATCCGTGATTGCTTGTCTGGAAAAGTCTTTATTTCTCCCTCATATAAGAAGCTTAGTTTGGCGGGATACAGAATTCTGGGTTGTTCTTTATTTTGTTTTAGGAGACTGAGGATGGGTCCCCATTCCCTTCTGGCTTGTAAGGTTCCAGCTGAGAGATTTGCAGTTAATCTGATAGGTTTCCCTTTGTAGGTTACCTGCTCTTTTCACCTTACAGCTCTGAGGAATGCCTCTTTTGTGTTTACTTTGGTCAGTCTGATAATTATGGGGCATAGTGAATGCCTTTTCATGTTGAGTCTCCCCGGAGTCCTGTGTGCTTCTTGTACTTGGATATCGAGATTTCTGGCTAGGCCATGGAAATTTTCCTCTATTGTTCCTTCAAATAGATTTTCCAGCCCGTGCAAATTTTCTTCCTCTCCTTCAGGGATGCCTATGATCCTTATGTTTGGCCTCTTTATATAATCCCACATTTCATGTATGCTTTGTTCATGCTTCTTGTTTTTATGTTCTTTCTCTTCGACTGATTTATTTAGCACATAGGAGTTATCTTCCAGCTCTGAGATTCTTTCTTTTGCATAATCCAGCCTATTCTTAAGGCTTTCCACTGTGTTTTGTAGATTCTTGAATGCCTCTTTCATTTCTAGAATTTCTATTTGATTTTTCTGTAATACTTCTATTTCTTTAGAAATTTTTTCACTCATTTCTTGCATTTTTCTTGTGGTTTCTTTGTGCTGGGATTCAATTTTCTCTTGAATTTCATTGAGCTTTCTTATAATCCATAAACGAAGTTCCTCTTCTGTCATTCTACCCATTTCGTTTGAGTTGGTATCTGTTGCTGAGGAACTAATAATTTCTTTTGGGGGTGACTTTTCACTCTGATTTTTCATGTTTCCTGAGTTCTATCACTGACTTTTTTCTCATCTGGCCTCTTGGTCGAGAGCTGGGGGTCTTAGGGCTAGTTTATGGCCCTGTCTCCAAGACTCAGAGGTTCATTCCTTGGCAGAGCCAGGGAGAGGATTAGTGGTCTGTATTGCCTTAGGTGTATTTTAGCAAGTTTGGTGGATCTTGGATTACCTCTGACCTGTTGTCTTCTCCTCTTCCTGGTGGAATGTAGTGAGATTGTCCTCCCAGCTTGATCTCCAAGCTGGTGGATTGTACTTGAGGGTATGAATCCACAGCTCCCTAATGGCTAAGTATTCTGTTGTGTCCATAGCAGACTCTGATCTCCCAGGTGGGGTATGTGAAAACCCCAAGCTTTGGGGGAGGTCTTGTAGCTCCTAGGGGTTACTTTGACCCTGTTCCTCCTGAGGTGCGGGTAGAAACACAATGGCTTTTGGCTGCAGTGTGAGAACTGAATTGGAAAAATTCTACACAGCTCAGAGGTTGCTTATCCAGCTGCATGTGTCTGGCCTTCTGAGGTGCGTCTCCATGTGACACTGGCTGATAGGGGGATTGCCTATTGTGCACCCCTTTTCCACCACTAGACCCCAAGGTGAGGCGGGTGGGTGTCTCTATCCCCAGAATTCTCTGCCAGGGGGATGTTCCTACGGGGGGATTAGTGGCCACTGGAGGCACTCTTGGATGGAGTGAAATTCCCTAATGAAGTGGGCAGGGTTAGGGGGAGCTGCTCTGGTTCAGCCTGTGGCTCTTGAGGCATTCGGTTGCCATGAGAACCAGTACTTACACAAAATGAGTCGCTATAACAAGCAACCTTCAAAATGACCGATCTCTGGGGTACAGGAGGGCTGGGACCTGAAGAGTGAGCACTAGGACCAGCACGTAGCAGACTTGTAGGAGGCCAGAGCCGGGGTAGCAAGACCAGATGGACGAGCTGCAAACTGTTTCCAATACACAAAGGTCCTGCTGCTACAGTTCCAGGATCTCATCCCACCTGGAATCCACGGATGCAGCTGTCCCTGGCCACCAAGGGTGAAGCCTTTGGTGCCCCGGCGGAAAAGCCCCCGGGTCAGGGGCGGGGTGGAGCTAGAGGCCTGGCTCACAGCTCCGGGTGGGGGACTTCAAAGATGGCTGCCGCCACCAGCCTGGCACTCAGCAGGGCTCAGATTGTGCCTGTGAATGCAACTTTTCTCAACTGGCCTGTGTCCGGTGGAGGCAATTGCCGACAGCCTCTGAGGGCATGTCCCACTCTCTGTTAAACTCCTGGGCCCCGGTCCCGCTGACTTCCAGTGGTGCGGTGCGGGTCTGCAGATTCCCACACACTGTCCTGGGAAGCTGTATCTCCGCCCAGTCCCTACCCGGCCCTGAGCGGTCCCTGTATAGTGCAGCTGAGAGTTCCGTGTGGCTCTCACAACTTTTCCTCTCCACAGAGCCTGCTGTCTCGAGCAACAGGTTTGCCCCAACTCTGGGCTTGTCCCTGACTGAGTGGATGGGAAGTCTGTGGGGAAGGTGCATAACTGCTTGTAGGTCACGTCGCGCTGCGCTTACCTGGCGAGCGCGTCCCTCCCGCGCTGGGCTCTATTGCACTCCCTGCGCTCTCCGATCTTTGTGAATGATTCTCCCTGTCACCTTTTTTCCTTGGGCTGAGTGTCCCACGATGTTTCTCTGTAAATTCACAATGCTGTTTTCGGAGCCAGCAATCTGTGTGCGCAGGCAGCTGACGGTGTTTTTTCTATGGTATTTTGTTATAGCAGCCTGAAGGAACTAAGGCAATCCTTTACCTTCCCTCCTTCCTTCCTCCTTTGTCTTCCTGCCACAGCCCTGGAGGGGCCACAGCAAGTGGAGGAGGGGCTGAGAATGAAGAAAAGCCATTTCCCCACTGCAGGTTACTGAGTCTGGCTTAGGCCTGAGATGGGGAAAGACAGGGCCTTTGAATTGGATAAGAAATTGAAGTTGTAATATTAGAATGATCTGGACTTGATCAATTTCTGAGAATGAGACTTTTCTAATTCCTGAACGTGACTGGCAATGGTCTGTGCTCAGCCTGAGATTCCATCACAGGAGAGGGCAGGGTGCAAACTGAGTGAGCAGAAGGTAATGGTTGAGAAAAACGTTTGTCACTGCAATACATCAGTTATGGTAACACCATCTCATTTTGTCCTCACAGTAGTTCTCTGAGGGCAATTGCTGGATTCCCATTTTATGGAGGCTTAACAAAGTCAGCAAACTTGCCCAAGGTGCTGCACATGGCAGTGGCAAAGCTGGAGTTCAGGCCCAAGCTTTTCTGACTATGAGATGGAAGCTCTTAAATGCTCCTTGGGGTGGATGCTTCTTCTCACACCTTTGCATCCCTGACACTTAGCCCTATCCCCAACGTACAGGAAGTGTTCCCTACCTACTTGTGAATGAGTGCATTTTCTCAATCAGTGGCTCACTTGTGCCCACCTGAAGCCCCCTGTGGGCTGGCAAAGCAGAATCCTTTAGAGCCAAGCTAATGGATCTCCTGTCCAAACCAGAGCCTTATTGCTCTGGCAGAGCAGGGGAGAGCAGCTGTACTTTGCTGTGTCTGGTCTTGGGTTCTTCTGACCCACCTCCTACCACCCCTACCACAAGAACTTGCCCTGGAGGGGCTATGGTAGCAAACACTGTGCCAGACTGAGGGCTCAGGCTGCAGGATGGAAACCCCAGCTTTAACCATCTTCCTGGAAGGTCTCACAAGAGCAAAATTGTTTGCTATTAGGAAATATCCCCAGTGGCCTGAAAGACTTGAATAAATTAGCAAGGATGCCTATGTCTGTTTCCTTTCTTTTCCTCTCCATCAGAAGCCATTGGGTGGGATGATTGAGGGTTCTAGCTGGCAAAGTGTAACTTACATTCTGCACGGGTGGCTGATTACATGGGTGGAAGGAAGGAAGGAAAGAAAGAAACAAGGGAGGAAGGAAGGCAGACCCAGGGAGAATAACCGTGAATAGAGAGGGGCCAGGATTCCCAGCACCCTTGGCTCGGGTGTGTCTTGTACTTACATTTCACCGTGGGTGTGTCTGATGTTCTGGGAATTCACATCATTTCAAACAAGAGCTCAAAGCCACACACTGAGAAGATTGTCTCTGGAGGTTTGAAAAACCGTTCAACTTCCCTGAGCTGCCCCCAGAGTAGCTCCTCCCCAATTTCATTTGCTGTTTGCAAAGCATTTTCACAGATATCCTTTCATTAGAGCCTCACAACAACCCCTCAAAGTAGATGAAAAAATATCATTATCCTTATTTTACAGAGTTCTCAGAGCTTCACTGTGATCAAAATATTTGTCTGGGGTCAAATAGCCATAGGTGACAGCACCTGGCCTAATTCTGGCCCGTTCTCCACTGCATTCCCTTTCCTCGTGGGGTCCACTCCCAAGGTCACTTCTATTTCTCAATATCAAACCTCGGCTGGGACCAGGGCCCCATTTGCTCTGGAAGAGCGGTCAGGTACCTGTGAGGTTGTGTGTGAGGTTTGTTCACACAGCGTTATTATTTTCATCTCCCTTTCTTGTAGACCTTACACTTTTCCAGGGCCTTTGACCCAGCAATTCCATTTGTAGGGATTTATTTTTAGGGAGTATTCAGACCAGATCACAAAGATAGAAGTCTAAGGTGTTCATCTATAGATAGACGTCTATAGTGTCAATATAAAAGGGATATATTGAAAATAGCTTTAATATCCAAGAAGGAGCCCTTTTGTATAAATTAGGATATATTGAATCAATGCCATATTACTCAGCACTTAAAAACTTACATAGTAGAAGGACATTGAATGACATGGGAAGATGTTCATGGTCCATTGTTAAATAAGCAAAACAGGTTACATAAAAAGCATTTCAGGATGGTGCCATTTTGCTCTAACAAATATTTATATCTCCATAGACACGTTGACAAGTACCCAGAAGGCTATGTGGCAAAATGATAATGGTAGCTATCTCTGGTTGGCCAGATTCTGGATGATTTTTATTTCCTTCTCTTGGATTATCTATATTTTTAAAGTAGTCTACAGTAAACATGAGTTAATTTTACAATATGAAAGACTATCTTTATTGTTCTGGTCATTCATTAATTCAGTCACTCAGCTTTTTTTGTTTAATGTGTTAAGTGCTGGAAATTCAGAAATGAATTCAGAATTTGTCGTGCACACACTGTGCCATTGTCCATTTCCAGGTTCACAGGGTCATCTCTTTAGAAGGAAGTCAATACTTCCTGAGCATTTGTTGCAGGCCAGGCATTCTTTCACGTGCTTTATCTCAGTTAACCTCAGTGCCAATCTGCAAGGGAGGCATTATGATTCCTGTTTTAAAGATGGGAAACTGAAGTTTAACAGACTAATTAACTTGGTTAAGGTTGTGCAGCTGGTTAGTGGTGGAGTTGGGGTTTGGACACAGGTCTGCCTGAATCCACCTCCCCTGCTTCAAGCCCTGGTTGCCTTTCACCATGACCTTGGTTGCCTCTATTTCAGAAGGGTGGATCTTGTGGTCTTGAATGGTTTCTAATGCCTGCCCCTGGTTGGAATTTAAGGGTGGTATTTGAGGACTCCAGGAAGTGGCTGAATTGCCAGAAACAAACCTGATGATCTGTTTTCCTGCGTTCTCCATCACCTAGGGGAACCCAAGCCAATGAAAAGACACAGTGACCCACACTGTTCCTGCTCATTTGCAACTAACCTTCCCCGCCTGCTTCCCATGTGCAGTGTGTTTAGATCACATACCGCTATATGTTAGGACTAATGATTCCCTGCGATCCTACTGGAGTGGAGCAGAGACCTTTTGCTGAAAAGAGAATTTTCAAGTTGACATTTAAAATTTTGAGATCCAAAGGAAAGCATAAAAGAAACAAAAACCCAAAACAAGATAAAAATCCACCAGTGGGCTGAGCTTTGGGGATCAAATATTCTCTTTGAATTGTGCGGAGAGAGGCATGAGGCATTCTGCAGCCTGGGCTGGAGTTTTCAGTTGGCCATGCAGAAAATGCTCCTGGGCACTCCTTTTAAAAACTAAATCAACATTATTTTAATTTGTGTTCCCTGCTTCCTCATTCACAGTGGAGGAGAAGGTACGAGGCCAAGAAGGAGCATAGTTCTCTTACAAGTTAACTTAACATGCAATATGCAGGGGATTACTCTGGGTGCACTCAATACCACAGCCCAGAGCTTTATAGAATTCTATTGATCTTAGCTAAAGCTGTTTAATTTTTTTTGCTTTAATTTTCTTTGCTTATTTGCTCATTAAGTTGAGGTGAAGAAGGGTTGGGAGACTGATAACAGGTGATGTTCGTTGGATTTAAGGTTGGTTTGAGGGACCATGGAGCTGGTCTGGCCTTGGCCACTGGCAGCATTTTATCCCCAGTGGCTTAGGGTGCAGGATGGCCATAGGGAGAGGGGAAATAGAGTGCCAGAACCCCCTGGATATTTTCTGCTGCAAATACTCAGAATAATGACTCTTTGTGCACAACACAGAGGCAAAACTGGGACAAGAGATGATCCACAAGGAGTTTACCATCTAGTAGCAGAAAGAAGCACATTAATCCAAAGTGGGACACAGATGTCCCAGGATAATTTAGATTAATCAGGCCTGGATAATCAACCAAGGTATTTAATTTTGCTGTTGTAAGAGGCAGAAAAGAATGAAAATGTAATTTCCCCCCACCAACCCCTAAAACTTTTAACTATGGAATAATCCCCACAAAGCGTCATCAGGGATTTAAGTGACACTTGTCCGGGAGGGGAAATCGTGGCTGGAGCTTGGGCAGGAAGTGTGGGAGGTGGCAAGGAGAGGTTGAGCTAGCGTTGATGGTCTGAGGGTCAGAACCTTTGGTCCACTCCCCTGCTGTCCTGGGCCAGGTGGCAGGACTTCTACAAGGGCAGCCTATGGGTGTCTGGCTTACTGACTAGGCTTCCACGCTCTAAAAGTCTGGGGTGGGAGGGGGCTGTGTCTGCACTGAGCCCTGTGGGACACACCTCCACAGCCTGCCCCATGCAGCAGGTCCCAACTGGTGGCAGAGGACTGCGCTCACCTATGACACCCTGTGGTAGAAAGGGCCATGGTTATGACCACCACCAAAGATGAAGGACCCAGAATGCTTCTTATTTCCTTGGTACAACTTAAGTCCTAAGATTCTTGTAGGACCAAACATAGTGCAGGAAGGAAACCTAATAATAATAACAAATGACATCTGTTGAGCTTTACTATATGGCAGGCACTGCGCTAAGTTCTTTATGGAGATTATTTTAGTGAATCCCCACAAAATCCCTCCAAGATAGGTGCCATTATCATCCCTTTTATATAAATGACAAGACTGAGGCAGGAAGGAGTTAAGCCCCTTGCCCAAGGGCTTACAGGTGGTAGGGAGCAGAGGCAGGAATCCATCCTGGCCATGCTGGCTCCAGGACGCCTTGCCCTCAGCCTCCGTGCTAGTGCCCCCTCGCACAGGGCCTACCGGGCTAGAGGCACATCCCTTAGTGGTCATTAGCATAGTTTTATTTGCGGGACAGAAAGAATTAAACATGATGTTATTTGCACCCTGGTATTATGGAACAAATTCATAGCTGGTACAGAAGTAAGGAGAGAGATATGCTGTAGGAGTTTAGAGCCCAAAAAGCTTACTTCTGATGGGGAAAAGTGTTTTTAGTGTGGCTATGGATGGACAAGTGAATATGCAAAAGAGAAGGAAGGGGATTTTTGGACATGTGACTGAGAATTAGGCACACACCTGGGGACAGTGAGTAGTTCCACTGGACGGCGGCATGGGATAGGGAGGTGGCGGGAGATGGGATGGAAAGGGAGGTTGCTCCAGATCATAAAGCGTTAAGAGGTTAGACCTCATGGAAGGTCAGGAGTAGCACAGTGTTTCAACTCAGGGTCTGTGTGGCATTGGCAGTGGCTTTCTGGACTGTTCTGTAGGAAGGGTACACGGCATCAAAGGGAAAGAGAGCTGGGTTAATCAACAAAGTCTACCGTGGGCTGAGATGCACCAATGTCATTTCTCGTCTCGGAGCTTAATAAATGACTCTGAAAGAAGACAGTGGGGTTCAAGCACAGTGGGGGATACATGCCCCAAATTCTTACCAAATATCTGGTCTTTCTAAGTATAGAGACTGATTCCTTCATTTTGTCAATTATTCCTTCTCTCCCCTCCCCCAACACCAATTTTATTGGAAATACCTGGAAACTGTGAAAGCAAATACGTTTGGGGGTGCGCAGAGCATGCTCTGGCTGCTTAAGCTTCTGATCTGGAACTGCTGAGAGTCTGATCCAAAGTGAAGAACCCTGAATGGGATTCTAGAACACAGAGTTCTAGGCCGGGCTCTGCCAATAACAGCTGGGGTACTTTAGGCCACACCTGAACCTCTCCAAAGCTGTCCTACAACACAGCTTTTGTGAGGAGCAAAGGAAGTAACCTATTCAAAAATACCACGACAACTGAAATGTGCCCTCCTGGCTTAATGCAATATTATATCAAATAAAAAATGCCATTGGTTTTTTATTTTATCATTTTACATACCACTAAGAAAAAATACTGCCAACTATAGTACCCCATCCACTGTCAATCACATTGTATTATCAGGGATGTTACAAGGCCATCAAAACACCATCTTATAATCAATGAAATATGGTAGGTTTTGACAAAGATCTAGGTCCTAGTTACCAACCCCTATTTCTACAAGTTAAAAATGTATTTGCTAGGATTCCCGTTCAGGTTCATAAAGCATGAATTTCCATATGCAAAAACAACTCATGTACAGTGAAAATCTGGTGTCCCATTTTTACTTTGTAACTGAAAGTTGGAGAGGTGGTTCTTAAGGGGAGACTGCCCCAATTTACAATGACTATGAAAACACTAGCTTGACGGCTGGTTCAGATATAACTGGCTCTAAATCATATTAGCTGCCAAACAGTCCTGATTAAACACTTGCTAGAAATATTCCAAGGTCAGGGAGCCCTGTGGTTCTGTTGTGTGACATGGTAAAGCTGTGTTAGATGTCAGCCCGGAGCTGGAAATGGCAAGGCATGAAGCCCGAGCTTGCTTGCCTGCGATTCGCCCCTCTTCTTTGTTTTATTCTTTGTGCACTTCTCGAGAATGAGCTGTGTGAACACAAACTATCTCCTAGCTGAACAGGCTCCTTTGAAGGAAAATATATGAAACATTCCCAGGGGAGCCTCAGGACAGTCTGCTTACTTGAGTTTACATTAACTTGGGGATCTTTCAGTGAAAGATTTTTGAGGAAAGGTAGAAACATGCACTAGTCAAGACTTTTCTTTGCCAGTGATGGAAACTCTTAACTGGCAATTTGGGGATTGTGAAAGGTCTGAGAGACACCTCGAAACCTGGGGACATGATGCTGCCGGACTGGTTCTCTGCCCCTTGTCTTAGCTTTCCTCCGTGCTGACGTCCCCTCCTCCTCTGCAGACGGGGCTGGGAATGCCCCTGCTGACGGCGCCCAGGCCCCTATATAACAATTTTACCACCAAAGAGGGCCTGAAACTCTTTGGCTCCGGTTGAAAATCCCAGGAAGGAATTCTGATTGGCCTGCTTTGGATCACAAGCCACCCCTAGACCAATCGATTGTGGCAAGAGGCTAGAGCACTATAATTTTAGACCCCAACTATGAATGAAGAATTCAAGAGAAGAAAAGGAACAACTTCCTACTAGGGGTGGCCTGATATCCCAGAAAAAAGGAAAAGTTCTGGCAGACAAATAATAGACGCATTTCACTGATCACACTTACTCTTAGAAAAGCCCTTTCATTGCATGATATGAAAAGTAAAAGACCTTAGAGTTGCAGCTGACAACAAAATAATCTTATCATGGTAAGAGTCAGGCAAATGTAACCCATTAATCAATAATGGGGTACTGAGGTCTCCACAAAACTATGGCCTTCTTTTTGGTGAGGGATAACATGCTTTTCTACAGAGGACATACTCTGAAAGGCAGTGGGTGTCTATACTACAGAAATTCCTGACCTTCAAAGTATTGGAGAACTCAGTAAAGTTCTAACTGTCCAACTGCATCTGTGCTGTGTAGAAGAGTAAATGTGTATGGGCTATAATGCTGAGAAAGACTAGGTCTGATTCTACTACCCTAACCTACAAACAGACCTTGAAAGCTTCTTAGGAAACCCAGTTACTTGTGTGTCCTTGACCAAAACTTGGCTGCCTTGTCTCATAGGATACGGACTATGAAACTTATTGTTCTGATCAAGGATGCTGCAGAAGATGGAGTTTATTACTTCCAAGGACCCTAAGGAGAACTATTTAATTTGTCTTAGTGCCAGGAATGGCTATGTTGCTTCTCTGAACAACTGGTTCATTTTTACTTTACAGACACTAAATCTCATGACATTTCATGTTTTCCTCTTCATGGTGGCTGCTAGGAAGCTCAGAGCCAACATTATGACCCACCTGTAGTTCAAATTTGAATCCTTAATGGCAGGCATTTAGTGAATGAACCTCTTTACTCCATCCTACTTTCCTGACCTTATTTTCCCTTTGCCTCAAATTTTAAAACTTACGTAAGAGTTATTTAATCTTGTAATACCATTTGTTTCTTTGTTAGCCAACTTAAATCTTTTTTTTTTTTTTTTTTTTACATTAAGGTGGTGATATAAGTAATTATTTGACCTTGGGCTCAGAGGTTTTAAAGCCTCTTTCTGGTAGAAACTATTAATATCTTGATGGCATGTGGAAGTCAATATTCATTGTGCTACTCTGCCTCGAACCCTGCCCACTTTTAGTTACAAGCTACATAGTGAATTTAATTTGCTTCCTAAAATTTTTGGCCATGAAAACAATGTTATCTTGTGTTCCTTTCTAAGATTTGGGAGGTAAATACACTTCCTCATGGTGATGAAGTCCAAAAGAGGATTCAGTTTCATTCTCTACAATACTATTGTATGTTTGATAATATCTTCAAGCTTTCACAAATCTGTAATTGCTGAGAGATTTGTAGTTAACAATAAATCTCAGATATTTAGCCATAAGCATTTAAAATTCTAACAATAATGATAACAAAGATAAAACAATTTCTGTCTGCAATAATGATCCATAGCAATGACTTTTAGAAGAATGCTTGATGAATGGCTTTATTTCCGTGATTGGGGGTTAGGGCTGAAAGCCAGATTTAAGTGTGGAAAATCAGTTAATCTAAATGAGCCACTCATTTCTCAACTCAGGGATGTGGCAAAGGCACCTCTGGGAGGCTGGCTGTTCTTTTCAGTCATTTGTTGCAGGGTTCTTCATTTCTCTTCTGGGAGTATTTCAAAGCTTATATCCAAGGTATACATCCGCACAGGCCCTATTTTTCTGAAGTTTCTCCAAAGACATAATAAACAAGGCAAACTTTTTCAATGTAATCTGCATCATGTTCTTCTTTGTGCAAGTTCATATTTTGGTTGAAGTGATAACTATAAATATTTAACATCCTAAAAACTGTGGCTTTCCAGCCCCAACCATCTGATGGGAGACGATGTTGCATGCGTTAATTTACAACCCACTTTCATTTCAAGCTAATCAATAATATTTCATAAAGTAGGAAACCAGACGACATGATTTTGGTGGGAGAGGAAAAGAGCTGAGGGTTGGCTTAAAGACCTAAAGACCAAATTCTGAGAGGGGGGAATGGAAATTGCTTTATGCTTAGAACTCATCTTTTGTTTTTTCTTGACAAAGTTTTCTTTTTCTCTAACTGAAGAAATTAATGATATTTTGAGAAGAAGAAGAGGTGAAGGGCCTCCTTGGACTGACTCCACTCCCTCATCTCCTCTGTCTGTCTCTTTCTCTCTGTCTCTGTCACACTCCTCCCCCCAACCCCCGCAGGGTAGGGGATGTCTCCATGAGAAGTGTTGCTGCTCAAGGGACCAACAGCAAGTAAGAGGGAGGGGCTCTATCCACCAAAGCTGGACACAGTGTGTCTGTGCATCTGACCCAGTTGAACAAAGGTGGTGTTTTGAAAAATGACCCCCACTTGACATTTACATGACACTAAATGATCTATTAGAATGTCATTATTTAAGTGATTGCCTTTTACAGCTTGCAGACAGTCTAATTCTCATTAATTTCACCTTTAATCTAGAAGAGAAATGATAAGCAACAGTGGGAAGAAGAAGAAAGAAAAACGCCCACAACAGAGCCTGTGTCCTTATGTTCCGGGGTGGTTTTTCATTCAGAGTATTTTCTGTAAATGTGATTTTGAATAAACCCCAAACCGACAAGTAAAGGATTGGGTAGAAATAAATTCTTCCTTTTTAGTTGGGATTGTAGAAAAACAGGTGACTAATAAAATATTCGAATTAGGAAAGTGCTACAACAGGATCTATTAAAACACATACATATAAATTCAATCACATGAAAGTAACTATATATATGCTGATGTGTGAACCAACCACTTTTACTCTAGATAATTCAGTGGATATTGACTTTTTATTTTATATGTGTAATAACATGCTCCTAAGTTCAAAAGGACCAAAATACTGATGTTCAGTGATTTTCACCTTCAAAGACCTTTACCAGCGTAACTAATTAAAGCTCAGGCCTCATTGCCCAATGCCCTGGTGAGGTCCAGATGCTGAAAGCATAGCTCAGGGCCAGCAGCCCAGAGCCAACCACCTTGCAGGATTGACTCCTCTCTGCTTCCTTTCTTTCCCAGCTGAAAGTCTTACTCCAGGGTAATGGCAGCAGAGACACAAAGCTACATAATGTGCCCACAGTTAGGGCACATATGGACTCCAGGATGGGCCTAGAGTCTGAGCCACTGTTGTTTCTGGCATATACTGGGGCCAAATGCTCCTGAATCTCCATTTTCCCTTCAAAGAATTGATAGAACTTGTTTTATGGAAAATGACTAAAGCATTGTAAGTTATACAATGAAGCAAATGTATTGGTTCATGCAACTGAAGAGTCTGAAGACAGATGTCAGGTCAGGCTTGAGCCGGTGGCTCAAATGATGTCTCAGGACCTGGCTTCTCTCCATATTGCTGGTTTGCCTTTTGAGGTATTGACTTCATCCTCCGACTGCTCAGAGTGGCCCCCTCAGCTGCTGCAGTTTCTCATCTTGTGGTAATAAAATTACTCTAGCTGGTCAGACTTCCCACCCTCATGTTTCTCCTTAAGGGGAAGGGAGATAGTCGGCCTGGAGCTCACTACACACCCTGAGCATCTCTCGCTCCTGTCCCTGGGGAGATAAGATAAGCTGCGTGACTTAAGCCAATCAGGGCCCAGCCCTGGCACGGGGGGTGTGGCCATCTCCACCCACTCGGAATGAGGAGGGAAGAGAATGGCAGAGGGGTAAATTTCTGAAAGGAAAATCAGGTTACGTTGAAGGGGAGAAATGGAGGCTGTAGAGGAACACAGCACATGTTCACTATGACAACTTTGTAGCTTCTTTTTCAGTAATGCCTTTTACTAGACATCTTGCTTTTATTTTCTCTTGCCGCAAAGTCACCTGAGGAAGTCAACAGGCGAAGTCAGTTCTGGTTGCAGGCTGGAGTCAGACTCAGATGATCCTTTGATCTTCATCTCCAAGTATTGGTCCCATGTCTCCAAGGCAAGGGGCTGGCCGTGATGGCAGACACCTGGCACACAGCCTCCACGTTCCCCTCTGGTCCTACCACAGACACCATCAATCCATCACGGGGCTTCTCCCTGTGAAGTCCAGATGTGGCCCCAGAGACCTACTTAAAACAGTCCTCTGGAGAGCCCCTACCACTGTATTGGTGTTGACAAGTGAGATAAAACGTACTAGCCATTTCTGGAAAGAATTGCACAGCAGCAACCCAAACTACCAATGCATTTTCACTCGTATACTAAGAGCATTCACAAACATATGCACACATTCATATACCTTAGTGTCTCTCAAAATGTGGCTTATAGATCTCTTGCATCAGAACCCCCATTGTGTTCTTATTAAAATGTAGATTCCCGAGACCCACTGTAGAGCTATAGAATCAGAATTTCTAGAGTTAGAGTTGCACAAGCACCTTGGAAGTGGTTTCTAAACCATTTTCTCAAAATAGCAGTTTTAAATACCTAATAGGTTAATACAATAGAACAATAAGCTTTAGTCCTACTAGTTCTCTCAAATACTGGCTTATTCTTCATGTATTCTTTCAGCAGAAGTTTATTGAGCTAAAGTGTGTAGGTGCTGGGCTAGTTTCTTTGAATTAGATGAGAAAGGTGGAACTAAAGAGTTCTTAGCCTTACTCGGTGAAACACAAAAAATGCTCTGTGATTTATGTCTCCTACACAATTGTCTGTAAACACCATTCCTCCAGCAGGAGTGTTGAGGTTGTCATCTTTGTTAGTTCTCACCCGGCACTGTCGTGGAGGGTGAATCTTTATACCATAAAAACCAGAAGAGCAAGTGTCAGGGGTTAACTGCCTCAAAAAAGGGCCTGGGTTATGGAACTTCACATAAGGGCAAGATCTTTTCTATGTGACAGGGCTACAAAGAGAGAAAATGTCATGGAGGACTTAGCCCTGGAGCCTTTGGTAGGTTAGAAATAGTTGGGACATGGGATGAGGCGAGTTGAGCCTTTGGGGAGGAAAAAATGGCAATGGATAGAGGTGAAAATGTGCAGTGAGTGATCATGGGCAAAGAGCCATTTAAGTCATTTGTGCTAAGAATGGGGATCTGAGAAAAGTCAGAAAGACAGGGTTGAGTTTTCATCATGGAGGGTTTTCTGGGTCTGGCTTCAGTGTGTATTTTATAGGCAGTCGGGAGCTAGTTTAAGCAAGGGAGTGACATGATATTAAGCTGTGTTTGAGGATGTGGAGTCTGAAAACGACGTAGGGGAAGGACTAGAGTAGGATAAGCTGATGGAATTTTATTGTAATCATAGAAGTGAGAGATTGGGGTCTGAACTGGAATCTTGGCAGTGGAAATGGAGGGAAACAGATGCAGGGGACATTGAAGAAAGAGAGCCATAGGCCTTGTTGGTTCGACAGCTTGCCTATCAAGGGTATATTAGTCAGGATGTGCCAGGCGATGCTACGATAAAAAAGTAATCCCGAAATCTCAGTATTTTTCATAACAAAATTTTACTTGCTCATGTTTCACATCCAAGACTGGTTAGCAGGGGACTGTGTTCCACCTAGTCACTCAGGGACCCAGGTTCAAAGAGGCTCTGTTTTCTTTTAACTGCACTATTTGAAATATGTGGCCTCCTGGGATGCTAAAGGAGTGTAAGGGAGGGATGGAAGATGCACAAAGACTTAACTGACTTGACCCAAAAGCGATTAACATCACTCACAGTCTATTGGCCTGAACTAATCACATGGCCCCAATGTAACTATAAGGGAGGCCGGGACAAGTAGGGGAACATATGGAATATTTGGTGAGCCCTCACTTTTTCATCTACATTAGGGTAATTTCAGACTTTCAGAAATTCAGAAGTCATATACCTGAGTTACCCCTAATAACATGGAGGCCCCTAAGAAATTGGTAGGAGGAAGAGACTGGAGACTGATTTTTGTAACCCACCCATTCATTCCCAGGGTTGTTATTATGCCTTTAGGCACATGGGTCGTGGTATATCTGAACCTGATTGGTTCTGACTTAGAGTTTTAGTCTTAAGGAGTTAGTCAAATGAGAGCCTGCCTAGGAGAATCTGTAGTAGTGAACTTGTCTCACATGAGACAGACAAAAACCAGTGCTCACACACACATACACAGATACGCTTCTGGGTTTCAATCAATACATTTTTGCATAAAACAAAAACCTCAAATCCAAACCTATTTCTCTTTCTTAACAACCTCAGAGGTTTTTTAGAAAATACAAATATTCGCGTGGAATAAGAAGTCTTCAGCCCTCAATTGCTGTCATGTTTGAAAGCACTCTAAGATAAAAACTCTTCTTCCTGAATCTGGAGCACACTTCCCCCCAAAAGAATCATTACTATTGTCAGACAGACACATGCACGCAAGCAACAAATATTCACCATGTGTCCACTAAGTCCCTGGCACTCTGCTAGGCCCTGGAAATCCAGGAGTGGGGATGCCGCCTTTCTGGAACTTACATTCAATTGGGGAGAGACACAGCTACTCATTACACAGCTGGAACTTTAACTGGGACTTCATACTCCAAATCCTTTGAACTAACATGTCATGCTAAAGACTCGCTTGTTCTCCAAACAACTCTTCCAGCTTTTTATCATTGCCACCTCCTAAAGCATGAGCTCTTTTCCAATCCTCCTTAAAAAACACTAATCAGCCCAGGCATATTGAGTAGCATGCCAGGCTGTGGTGCTGTGGGGCATAGAAAGATGAGTAGGGCTCTCTTCTTGCTTTTGGAGGAGCTTCTGGTCTCAATATGGGGTGCCAATCTATCTTTTTTGGATGTGCCCCCTGAATTCCCATTACTGGTCTTTGTTTTAACAAAATTTCAGGGCAACGCAAGAGCAGTTGAGTAACTGTGACTGCAGCATGGCCAGGAAGGAGAAGACCTCTCTTTGCCCACCTTAGGGAGGGTAGGGCGATGTTTGGGAATAGGATGGAAGTGCTTTCCACCCCTGTACTACTGCCAGAACCGTTCTATTCATTTAATAGATGTGCTTTCAGGGCAAATCCAAAGCCATCTCCTTTTTGCTCCTGGGGACAGCGGCTCCACCTGAAAATACTTGGAGTCACTGGGGCAGAAAATAGAAGGCTCTCTGGGAACAGAGTGCCTCTGATCCCATTCCCTTTATGCCCCAGGAAAAGAAAAGAGGCCCATGCAAAAACCCCTCCTGGGGCTTCCCGGCCAGTTAAACATGAGGGAGAAAGAGAAAGGGGGAAAAAATTCTAAATAAAAGCAAAGTCTTTGAAAAAACTTCAAAGAAACGTTTCTCCTGTTCAGGAGTCAAGAGCACATCTGGCTGGCGGTGAAAAGAGAAGTGGTGTCATCTGAGCAAAAATGTTCTGTTCAGATATGTCCTTTAAGGAGAGCAAGAAAGGAGAGTGCGAGAGACGGAGAGGAGAGAAATAATGCAAGGAGGGAAGGGAAGGTAAAGGGAAAAACCCTCCTAGATCTTGTAATGTTTTAGGAGGGCTTATTAGAGCGAAAATTAAGTGTCATACAGAGCCCTGCTCCAGTATTGATGGCTTTTATTCAAAGAGCCATCACCCTGTAAACTCACTTTAACAACTCCCTTCAGATGAAATATAAAAATTAAAGACATTTACAACACAGCTTAGTAGCAGATGTAGTCGCCCTGTTGGGGCTTAGATCAAATAGTGATGTAACCCCCAGCAGGATCACAGGTTTTAGGAAAAAGGCCTTAACAACAGCCCCAAAAAATCTTGGAAATCTTACAAAACATGTTTCCCATTCTCTCCCCACCTCAAGGCCCCCCCCCCCCCCTTTTCCCCCAGCACCTCCCCTGATCTGCCAGATCCCTTTCCATCGTCATCCCTGTCTGGAGTTCTTGTGAGTCACTCTACACTTCGCAACTGGACCAACAAAAAAAAGAAAAATCTGGTTGGGCTTCTGGTTATCTTCTCCATCTAGTCATCTTCCCCCGTTACCTGGGGGAGTGCCAGGGTGAGGAGGGGCTCAGCAGTCTGGGAACAGGGCTGAAGTGCACATAGAGCTCAAGTGGGGACTGAGGTCTGACCTTCAGCTTGGTCCATTCTTCCCTGTTTGCCTTGTCTCCTCTTTTATCCACCCAGAGGAGGCTGAAAGGAATTTCCAATCGAATGTGAAGTCCGGGTCACTCAGCAGGGCGGGCAACATTGATGTCTGTTATAACGCAGCCCACGGGCCTCCCCACCCCTCCCTTTCCAAAGAAGAATTTCTGGAGGATTCACTCTGGGAACCATCTTCACCCACTCACTCACCCACTGATTGTTTCAGAAGGTATACCCATGTGCCTACCCCAGAGCAGGCGCCCAGCAAAGCGCCGGAGATGTGGGCACGATGGTCCTGTTGGTCCTGGTTCTCTTTGCTCTTGAGTTGACATGTCCACACACTGCCTTTGGGAAGAGAAAAATGTTAGGGGATCGAATTGGAGAGGGATATAAATAGGCTGTATCTGAGAATTTCTGGTCGTTAGGGCCAGTTTCTCCATTACCTTGGCTCTTACAAGTGAAGCCAGTGACCTCTCTTGCCCCCTCAGTCTACAAGAAAAGTCAAGTTGCCCCCCGGGCCCAAGTTTTTGTGCCTGGGCTCCTCTTTTCTGGCAGATGATCATTTAGCCAGTGATTTGGGAGTGGCCACGTTAGATGTTTGGCTGTAGCTTGGCCCTTGGACCAGGCAGAGGCCAAGAGGCTGGAAAATAAGAAAGAATCCAAAGGGCCTTCATGAACGAAGGAGCAAGCCCCAACCCTGTCATGAGCCCCGCTCTGAGGAGAGGTTGGGGCCCTGCTTCATTGGGAACAACCTGATTAAAAAACCAGAATGAAATGTGGCCACCTCCAATGCCTGAACGAAGGCCAGTGAGAAAATTATCCTAGAAAGCCCTGAAAGCAGTAAACAGGAGGCTAGCGTGGACGTCACATGGAGCTTAGGAAGGCTAGAGACAATCCAGGGCTGAGTGGGGGCCTGCGAAGGCCGTGCAGTCTGGAGTTTTCCATCACCCAAGCCAACAGTTACAGCTTGCACTCATGCCCTCCCTGCCCTCTTCTCTTCTGCTTTACCCATGAGATCTGCAATATGACTGGGCTGCAAATATTGCTTGGTCTATCCCCAAACCTCCTGGAAGGCCCAGTTGGAGTTCGTTTCACACGCATTCTAATCTGAAAACAAACACTGAACATCAGCTGCTAAATTGGGAGGCCACACTGATATGTCCAATGACCAAGGAAAGTCCTCTGTTTGGATCCCTGCAAGAAATGACCGCGAAGGTAATTTCCTTACTTACACTAGCATACGTATCCTCGCCCTCACACAGGCATCCTAGCACGTACTCACACAGGCACCGAACACACACATAGATACAGATGGCCTCAATCCCAGGAGGTCCCTTGACGACGCTCTGGGCCATTTGGCCAAGGAGAAGGCAGCATGTGCTTCTACTGATGCAAGGTCTAATCTGTGAAGAAAAGGTGTGCTTATGTAAAGAACCACAGAAAATAATAGTTACAGCCTATGTCACAGGCGTGGACTAATCTTTGATTAAATAATGATATTCAGATGACATTTCTTGGCAACTGGCAGACCAGCTGGAAAAATAAGTCAGAATTTCCACAGAGAATAGACTGTTTTGCCATCCAGAGCTGGCCAAGTACAAACAGCAAAAGTTCTAAATACATGCGAATAAAAGGTCCCAGCATTCTGGCTTGCAAAAGGGCCCCCTTTTTCTCTACTCACAGACCCTGCACACACTAGTTTGCAGATGTGTGTAAAGTGCAGATGTAAATGTAATATCTGCTGGCCTGTCCTCTTTCTCCTGGGATATATGACCTCTAAAACCATGTAGTCCAGCTCCTCATTTTTCAGATGAGGAAACTGAAGTCAGGAGCTGGAGGGACTTGCCCAAGGCCACGCAGCGAGACATTGCTTGACTGTCCTCCCAGTGCTTTCTTTAGTACATTCTGACCTCCACAGAGCTGACTGATGGAACGTGGAAGCGTCCATCATGGGATGTGTGTGTGTGCACAGGAGCTGGAGTGGCTGGAACTGGTGTGTGAAAAGTACATGTGTGTGCATAACATGGTGTGATGGGAAACATGCATGTTGGTGCCAGACAGACCTGGTCTATTGTCAGTATCCCAACAGGAAGGAGATGGAGCCCCATATCCTCATGCGGGGGCTGTGTACAAAGAGGTGGGCAGGGTCAAGGGGAGCCAACAAGGGATGGTGCAGGAACCCGCATGAGCAGCAGCAGGGAGCTCTTTCTGTGTGTAGACTTGCAGGAGGCGAGTAGAGGGAGAAACTCCCCAGCCCAGAGAGAGTAAGGTGGTCCTTTGGGCGACCTGCCAGGGAGGAAGCTGGGCAATCAATGGTGTGTCCACATCCTTCTCCATTCTCAACTCCTGCCCCTGCCTCCCACTGGGTGACCCTAACCAGAGCCAGAGGCAACGGGGCCATCATGGGGCCCTTGTGAGCCTCTTGGTGGAAGAGAGTGTGACTGAGTGTGACATCTGGGTTCAAATCTCAAGTAGCTTTGCCACTTACCAGTGCTGTGACTTGGGACAAGTGACACAAATCGCAGACTTTGGTTTCCTCATTTGTATGATGGTTATCCTGCCACTCACTTTAAGGGGTGCATTGACTCTTGGCGCTGGTGTGTGGAATGCTCCATGCTTAGTGCAGAGCACATATGATCTGGTTCCTCCTCCTCACAGCAACACCAGAGGCCCCTGCATGAGTGGGCAGTATCAGTCTGAAGCCTTACACTTTTGCAGACCTTTTGATCCAGCAAGGAACCAATCAGGCAAACGCACAAAATTATAATGTTGTTCACCACACCACTACTTAAAATGTAAAGAACTGGGAACAATTTTACTGTATCTATCAGGATTCTTGGTTGCAAACAACAGAAACTGATTCTGGATGAGTTAAGCAGAAAAGGAATTTAATGAACAAATACTGGGTGATTCACAATTGCCAGAAGAGGCCAGAGAACCCAGTTCAGAAGAGATCCAACAATAGACAGGTCCAAAAATAGTGGTCTTTCCCCCACCATGAACTACATCACATTTGTGGTGAAAAAGATCTAATAATGTAGGATATTAGATAACATAGGCATGGTACAACCAAAAAACAGTTTGTTACCAAAGAAAGAAGTCTGAAAAGCTATATGCCAAAATATTGACAATGGTTCTTCCTGGATTGTAGAAAAATGATTTTTTTTCATCCTTGTATCCTAAATGGTATTCAATGAACACGTATAACTTTTATAATAAGAATGAAATACTTAAAACAGCAAAATGACTTTGGACATTTGGAACATGTGGAAATCTTCAGTCTGGGCACTGAATCCCTTTTCTTCCTCTTTTGAAGGCCAGTGGCTTCCCTTCCCTGCGAGTGTCCAAAGGATCAGCCGTGGCCTGGGGCCCTGGTGGAGATCCAGGAGTGGTGTGGACATAACCGTGTGAACACCGGCCACACCCCGGGGCAGGGCAGGCTGTGTGATCGGAGATGTGGCGAGAGAGTGAAAGGAGGGGGAGTGGGGGTTAAGTCGTCTTCTCACACACGACTCCAAGAAGTCCTTCATACACATGACCAAAAACCCCACAACCCACACAAAATTGACTATGCTAAGAGTCTCCCATTGCCCCCCACCCAGCTTCAAATAAAGCCTCGGAGCTTTAAAATACTATATTGTACTTCCCTGTCTCCTTCCCTGAAGCTAATTTCCTAAAATTAAAAAGTGCTGCTTCCCACCAAAGTGACTCTGAACTGCAAAGGCAAGGCAGTGAGCACATGCACACACACATATAGGCACATACATACACGCACACACACAGGCTCATAGGCATGCACATGCACACGTGTGCTCACACACGTGTACACACAGGCACTCGCATGCACACATGTATACATATGCATGCACACACATGCATGTACACATGTATGCCCACACACAGACATGCACATGCACACATACTCATACCCCCGTTTGCAGATAGGCACACATGCACTTGCATATATGTACATATATGCATGCACACATATGCATGCACACACATGCACACACACAAACTCATTACAAGAGAAGAAGATCCTACAGCTCCCCTGAACACTTTCTCTCAATCTCTGACACTCAGCAGTTGCGCGGGAGCTAAATCTGTGCATCCCACTTGAATTCCATTCCTGCTCCTCCAGGCTGCTTGGGTGGGTGAGAAGAATTGGCCTGCATGCTTGAGTCTGTGGCTGATAATTGGTGGGTGGCAGTGTATAAGCCATGCCCCCAGATACCCAGGATGTTCATGCCAAGTTGTCTGAGGCAAGCCAGCTTGCCCCTCCCACCCATAGTCATGTTTTGTGGACACACATTTGACAGACAGGGTGAGGCAGGCATGGCTTAGCAGCAGCACGTGTGGGAAGACGTGGAGGGCTGGTCGACGGTGAGCTGCACACCCTGGGTCAGGAGCCCCTGGGGCCCCTCACTGTGCATGTGTGGTTTCAGACATGGGTCTTCAAGGAGCTTGTCAGCTCGCCCCTGTTCACAAGTGTGTCCCTTAATAGGTCACAGGTAGACGGAAGTGATCGCAGGGGAGGGTGGGCCTGATGCTGGCACCTCTGACTCTTACCTGCCTGCACCTGTTCTGTTGAGCCCCACCCAGATGGCCTGTACAGGGTCAGTGCAGCCAGCCCAGTCACTGTGACTGGTGACTGCTGGCTGCTGACAGCTCACGGCTGCCTGCCTCTTGGCTGGGCTGATGGAGGGAGCTGCCTTGCCGGGGCAAAGTTTCTTCATCCCCTGACCCTGAGAAGCAGGTGAAGATGAGAGTTTGCCTGAGCCCATGTCCTTGCTCTGCTCCTTCTCCTTCTCTGACTTTCTTTCTTCCCTCCCCTTAAGGCTTTCCCTGAAGAGCACGCCCTGTATACATCAGGTGCACCTAATCCTTGTCTCAAGCTCTGCTTCTAGGGAAATGGACCTAAGTCACCACCTGACTTAGACTCATGCCTGGCCTGGAGCTCCTTTTTGCATCCAGGGGTGGGGAAACTTCTATTTTAATAAAATCCTTTTATTTTTGTTAATACATTTTTGTTCATCTTTTATATTTTTATTTTATTTTTAAAACAAATCTAGGATTTGTTCTGTAAAATTTGGCTTCAGTCAAAAGGCTGCACTTAAGGACCTAGAAGGCCACATGTGGCCTTAAGGCCGCAGGTTCCCCACCCCTGGCTGGGCCTGCCCTCTGCCCCGGTCTTGCCCTTCTTCACTCCGACTGTTGGTTCCAAGCCCACTGTTACAGTGAAAGAGAGAACGTGTGCAGAGTTGGGGGAGGACCAGCGTTCACTCAGGGCCACCAGTTTGTTTTAACCCTCTCGCAGAAGGAGCCAGGTCTGTGTGATCAGACTGGGGTGCCTCTCCCTCCTCTGAGCCCCCTAGAACCCTGGGTCTACTTCTTTTGGCACGTATATCACGCTGTATTACAATCTGCTGTTTCCTTGCCTTTCGCCCTGACGAGACCGGAGTACCAGAGCCAGGCAGAGACGGGGTCTTCCTCAGGTCAGCTTGGGGCCTGGCCTCAAAAAATGGGAGCTGGAAGGTGATTGTTATTATCATTGATCAGCACCCAGGTGATCTCTGTCAGGCGAATGAAAGAACCTTCAGAGGACACGTCTCCTCCTGCTTGGTACCACCTTTTGGGGAGGGTGGATTTATACAAGAGTCAGGCTTGGTTATCAGAGCAGCCCATAGATCAGGGTAGACCGAGAAAAAAATGAGCCCAGATTCTCATTACCTGGAAGTCACTGAGCTGTGATTAGGAAGAGGGAGAGGGGAAGGGACAAACATTTGTAAAGGGATCCAACATCTGTATTCATCTGTGCGCAGATACCACACTGGCCCACTGGGCCACCTTTAATGAACAACATATACTATGGCTTCCGGGGGCCGTATTGTATACCTGCTTTGTGCTGAGTGGTGGACAACACACAGACATTTTCCGTTGAGGTCCCTATCCCCAAGGACCTCACAATTTTCTTGGGAAGAAAGACAAACAGGCGGCTATAATAATGGACAATATTTGTTGAGTGTTCATTTTACACCAGGCATGGTTCTAGACACTTCACATGTATTAATTCATCCAGTCCTGACTGCAACCCTCTGAGATAGGTAATTTTACAAATATAAAAACTAAGGCACAGAGAGGTTGATTAACTTGCCCAGAGTGGCAAGCTGTGGCTCCTAAGTGAAAGAGTCAGGATTTGAACCTTTAGCCTTTCAGCTTCCTAGCCCCCCAGCACTCCACGGAGCAGTGAGTATTACAAAGAGAAGTGAAGTCAGAGCCGGGAGAAGCCCACTTGTCTTACTGAAAACCGTTAGCTGATGTCCCACCAGCACATGTGTCCCAAATGGGAAGCATGCCTTCTTTCTGTCATCTCTCCCCTTTGTTCTCTGTCTGGCCAGCGTTGTCTGTGCACATGCAACGCCATCCCGTTATCTCAAAGGTTCCTCAGAGTTATCCTTGCTCCTTCCTTCCCTGGTATCACCTCTAGCATCCACCTGGCGGGTGTGCTGACGAGTCCTTTATCAGGTATTAACCTGACTCAGCCCCTTCTCCCTGTGCTCTGGGCCCCGGGCCTCCGGCTTGGGTCATCACAGCCGCCTCTAGCTTGTGTCCTGGCTCGCCCGCTCCCCTCTTCACTGCACCCTTCCCACAGCTGCCACTGTTCACCAAGCCCGCCCTGCCATTCTGCAAGCCTTCGGGAGGGACTCGGGCTCTGCCCACACCCATTATGGCAGGCCCAGGCTCTACCATTTAACAACCATGGTGGGGATTGGGAAGTGACTCATATCCCCAGGGCAGGGCGAGAGAGGCCGGCTGTGTGCACTAGAAATCATAGTGTGTCTGGAAAGTTCATACCCATATGGATCACCTGGGAATCTGGTAAAAGCACAGATTCTGATTCTGTAGGTCTGGGGTGGGGCCTGAGGGTCTGCATTTCTCAGTTGTCACATGAGGCTGATCCTGCCAGTCCAAGTTTGAATAGTAGGATATTATACAGCAGCTTCAAAGACAAAGGCAGGATTTCTCCAGCCACAATCTTTAGCCAGGACAAGGGGAGCTGTAGAATAAAATTAAACAAACACAGCACTTTACTGAGCATTTGCTATATACTAGATGCTGTGCTAAATGCTTATTTTGCATAGTCTCACTTAATCCTCCCCGTAACCCCAGGAGCTTTATACCATTATTATTCCCATTTCCTACATGAGAAAACTGAGCCTTAGCAAGATGAAGGAACTCGCCCAAGGTTACTCGGGGCTGGAAAGTCCAAGATCAAGGCTGTTAACAACCATGGAGCCCAACCATAAGTCCCCATTTTGAGATAACGGGAAGGTGTTACATTTACAGAGACAAGGTTGGCCGGAAGCAGGCGAGGAGGGGAGAGCAGCAGAAAGAAGGCGTGCTTTCCATTTCGGGCCCCTGGGCTGCTGCAGCCCACACAGCTCCTGCAGAGGACTACCTGGAGCAGGTGAGGCAACAGCACAGGGCCCCAGGGCTTAGGAGGCCAAAATCGGAAGTTCTTGCCCTAAACAGCAGAGTTTGACTCAATGTGTCGTGGAAAAACACTGGACTGGGAGTTCTCATCCTTGTTCTAGGGCAAATGAGCAGTGTGACCCTGAGCGGCCACTTTCCCTCTCTGGGCCCCCGTTTTTATAAGTAAGGCCATGGGTGGGGCAGGCTATATATTAATAATTTGCAGGGCCCAGTGTGCAATAAAGATGTGGACCTTTTGTTAAAAAATGATTATGAGTATCAAGATGGGGACAGCAGAGTACTAAACCAAGAGTGGGGCCCTCCTAAGTTGGGGACCCTCTGTCACTGCATGGGTCACACCCCCATGAAGCCGGCCCTGGAGATGGGGTGAGCCTATGTGATGTCTAATACCCTTCAAGCTCTATTGTTCAATAAACTCAGTTTTCTTCTGTTTTCTGTTATTATTCCCACCTTGTTTGTTTATCATTTATATGTCACCCAGGAAATATAAGAGGCAACCTCTCCACCTGGCTGTGTCTCTGTCTGGTATCTCACAGGGTCATCTCTCTCCCCATCCTGTCTGCTCTGCCACCCAGAGACCTTGTAAGGACTGTTGTGTCCTGAGTGCATGAAGCCGTCCGACATCTGTTGCCATCTTGAAAGGGGGGAGCGGCAGTGTGGCCTGAGGAATGAGGACACTTCCTTTTTCTGCGCTGGCACTCATCCTTCTCAGATAGCTCCTTCATTTCCCAATTCCTCCCTGACTCCCCAAGTGTCAGGACAGTCAGTGAGAAAGAATGAGTCAGCAGCTCATGTCCTTGCCCCCACCCCCGGGGAATGAATACCTCAGTTCCCAAACTGTCTGACTCAGGGAGGTCGCCCCGAGGACATCTGTCTGTTTGTCTAAACCATGCCAGGCAAGCAACAGCTGCTGAAATGAGCCCAGAGGCATCACTTCCTGTCGGCTGGAGACCAGACCAGGTGGACTCTTTGCCCTCCCCCCTGATTCCTGCCACACTGCCAGGGTGGCCCCAGTACAGGGAGGGCATTGGCTGCCTGGTTCCATCCCACAGACTCAGCCTAGGGCCCAGCAGTGCCCCTGCCAGCATCTTCTCTTGGGATCAGGGTCACCAAAGAGCAGAGGTAGCCACTAATGACCCAAACTCTGGGGTGGCAGACAGAGAAACTGGCCTGAGTGTCTGCAGTCCTGGGGTCTCTCTGGGGCTTTGCCACTGACCTTACGCAAATATTTTCACCTTGATACTCTTTGGGCCTCAATTTCCTCATCTATAAAGTGGGAAACCTTCTTTGCCTCTTTCCCCAGGCAGAGTGAATTGGTCTTCTCCTGGGAGCCAAAGGCATGAGACATATAACTTGATCTGGGCACTTAACACATTGTGATATGGTTGGCTAGTCATGTACCTGACTCTCCCTCTAGGACATCAGCTCCTAAGGACAGGGAGCAGCATTTAGCACCAACCCTCCATCATTCTGCATCTTAGATGCTTAGACTGCATTGAGAGCACTAGTGTACAGAAAACAACTGCATTTCCAACATATATTAGGGTGACAGCATTGCATATCCACCCCTTGCAATGCCTGGGGATAGATTCAGACAAAGAGAAACTACCTCTGATGCAGGAACAAGGAACAGTAGTTGGAAACACACTCCATCCCATCACTTTGTGTCCCTTGCCTGCCACCCACCGTTGCTGAATTTTTGATCTTCTATCGTCTGATGACTACAGCTCCGTGTCCTGTCCGCACATGAGCCATGCGAAGCTTGGAAAGGGTGGCACCACTCTCTGAGTAGAGAGGTCAGGGTCTTGCCCTGACTGGTACAGTGGTTCCTGGTGCTAGTCATCATGAAGAGGTGTGGACTGCAGACCAGACCTTGGGGAAGCGTCTGAGGAGTAAAGGGAGGTGAGGGAAGTCCTGGACGCAGCCTCTGCTTCCCAGGGAGGTAGTGCCATGCAGACCTCTGGTGCTCTCGCCTGCTGGGGAAGGGACACTTTTGGGGAGTTATAGCCATGGGAACCAATTATGGGCTGAATTGTGTCCCCACCCAAATTCATATGTTGAAGTCTTAACCCTCAGGGGGTGTTTGGAGACAGGGCCTTAAAGGAGGTAATTAAGGTTAAATGAAGTCCCAAGGGTGGGGTCCTAATCACATAGGACTGGTGTTCTTATGCCAGAAATACCAGAAATCCTGTCTGTCACTGCCCGTGCACAGAGAATAAGTCTCATGAGGGCACCGTGAGAAGGGTCATCTGCAAGCCAGGAAAAGAAGCCTCATCAGAGACCAGCCCTGCTGGCACCTTGGCCTTGCACTGCCAACCTCCAGGGCTGTGAGAAAATAAATGTCTGTTGTTTAAGCCACTTAGTCTGTGGTGTGTGGTTACGGCAGCCTGAGCTGACTAATACAGTTGGCCTCTTTGTGGGCACGGTGTATCATGCACCATGGTGGAGACAGATGTCACAGTGTGTTGGCTGAGGAATAGGTTTTATCAGGGGACAACTATAAGGTGTCAGCCATTCTCCCTTTGTGTCCCTGGGGAGGTGTGAAGCTGGAGATCCACATAGAATCCATAAGGATCGTCCTTTCTGAGGACCTCCCTTCTTACGGGGCAAGCAAGAGAGGGCCCCTGCCAGAGGGACAGTGAGCAGACCACTCAGTGAGGCAGGCTGGCATGGGGGCCAGCATTACCCGAGTTGTCTGGGAACACCAGCTGCCAGCACCTGGAGCCCTCAGCATGCATGTGGTATCACAGTCTCCCTGTCGGGGGAAGAAATTCAGTCCTGCCTGCAGCTGAACTTGGCTACAGTCCCTCCCCCTGGGGTTTTGGGGCCCTTGGTGTCAGCAAGGTCATTGTCTAGGCAGCCCAGACTGAGCTTGGGGTTATTATAGACAATCCAGGTATTTTTATTCAGGCCTGGACTAGGGTGATTAGAACAACACTCCCTGGGTTGAGCATGCCAGTGGAAAGAGGACTCAAAGGCAGCAAGCCCAAGAGAAGGTCACACTCAGGGACGTGAGGTCACTTGGTCATCTGTCCCTCCCCACCAGGAGACTCCTCCTTTCCAGGGCTGGCTTTGGAGATTCTTAACTTTGTTCTTATTAAGGGAGCAGGCTTCCTTCCACAGATGAAGGGACAAGATGTCCAGGCAAGACACGGCACATTTCCAGTGAGGCCTTATGGCTCCACGTGCCCCTGAGATGGCTGTGGCCTCCTCTGTGGGGGAAGAGAGCCACTGGGGCGGGGATGAGCAGCTATGATGTTCCTCTGTTTGGGGGAGAGGGCTGGCTTGGGTGCTGGAGGGGAGATGCGCCAGCGTTCTCTGCCAGAGCCTTCTGGGATGGGTGGGATATGCCCAGACTATTTTCTTCCCCATCTTTGGCTGCCTTTACCAAAATGGATTTGTCTTGCCCAGCAAGGGCTTGGGATGTAAAACATATTTGTCTGTGCTGGGCTTTGCTTCTTTCCAAAGACTTTGGTAGCTAGAATGAATACCACCTGTAGTGTGTGCATGCACATGATGGTACACATGCATGTGCCGGCTCTGGAGATAATGGAGACAGAATGGACGTGGTGGGGCAGGCTGCCAGGTATGTCCAAAATCTCTACCTGCAGCTCCAGATCAGGGACCATCTTGCAGCAGAGCTGGAGCCCGAGCCCAGGCTGACTGCAGTGAAGGTTCACTCCTGGAGCTCAGACAGCTGCAGATGCTATTTGCTGGTACACAGCCCTGTCTGGGCTCTTTGTGAGACCACTGGTTTTGCGGTGCTACAGAGGCCTTGCCCTGGGCTCAGCATGCCTGCCTTCCTCCTCTGTGCACCTCTCAGCACCTTCAGCCTCCTGTCTTTCAAAAAGCCCAACTCAGAGGTGCCCAGATCAATCGTCTCAGCTGAAGGTGAATTCTCTCTTTAGAGTTCTTATAACGAGTTTCACCAAACTCCTGGCACATGCCACGCAGAGCAGCCATGTGACTTATAGTCCTATGAGTATATGTTTATATATATGTACCCTGCTAAACTCGGGGTCTTTTGGGGGGCGGGCAGGAACACTGGCAGAGCATTTCTTGCTCTGCTTGGTGGCTGACCCCAAGTGTTGTTCACTGGAAGTGTGCTGCTCTGTTGGCGACATGTCTGCCTCCCACACCATCGTCTCCTCAGTGCTGGCCACCTGTCTTGCTCCTTTGGCTTCCACCATGCAAAGGGGTTTGTCTCCATCAGTGCTTTCTCTGAGGCCCTACCAAGAGCTGCCAGGCTTTGCCTGCTCCTCTCTGTCTCCCTCGTGGGGTCTGATGTTATGGAAAGCAGGCAGAAAAAGCAAAAGCATGATTTTATATGGTTTCACCACTGTCTATCATTCATCCACCCTGGGCAATGGCTGAGTTTTCGTACATTTCCTGGTCACTGTTGTAGTCCAGTCGGGCCACTATAACAGAATAACATAGATTGGGGGGTTTATAAACATAATTTATTGCTCACAGTTCTGGAGGCTGGGAAGTCCAAGATCAAGGCCCTGGCAGACTCGGTGTCTGGTGATGGCCTCCTTCCTGGTTCTCACTGTGTTCTCACACAGCAGAAGGGGTGAGGGAACTCACCCGGGTCAGATCCCCTTTAAAAGGGCATTAATCCTACTCAGAAGGGCTCCACCCTCATGACCTAACCATCTCCCAAAGGCCCCACCTCCAAATACCATCACTCTGGGGGTAAGGATTTCAACATATGAATTTTGGGGGGACAAAATGAGTCTATAGCAGTCACTTTTCTATATTATCAGTTACAGAATAGGTATTAAAAAGCCCAGCCCAATATAATACTAAAGCTTCACTCTCTCACCTAATTTTAGGGCTTCTCCCCATTGTCAGCTTGGCCTTGAGGGGCTGTGGCTAGCTTCTTTGCTGTTTTCCCCTTAATTTCCTTTTCTACTGACCATGCTGCTTCTTGCTACTAGGAGTAGGAGCAGGGGAAGGAAGGCAACAGCAGAGAAGGTCCTTCTTGCCTGGTCTTTTGTAATCTGGCCCTGGGGACTCCAGGTTGGGGCATAGGTACAAATGCTGGCTCATTTTCTTATAATGAGCTTTTATAGATCCTTTTAGGGGTCCCCTGCTGTGCCTTTACTTGGCATGGGAGATGCACTCTCTTCTTGACATCTTATAACCACTCCCTCCACTTCTGCCCTTTCTGGGTCACCCCCAACCTCTTTCTGCTGGGGCTGCCTTGTTCCTGGCGGGAAGTCTTGGCTGGAGACTTTGTCAAGACAAAATCAAACCTGCTGGCTTCTGTAAGTCTGCTTGGCCTACAGAAAATTTCCTGTGTCCTCTCTCTGCCTCTGGTGGAAGCACAACTTGTTCTCGCGCCACCTTCTCTCTGTCTCTTGCCTTAGACTCTGTTTCTCCAGCCCCCACCTTCAGAATTTCCCAGCTAAGCGGCAGGCTTCAGCCCAGCCTTCCTCGCTCCAGGGGATCCATGGCAGGCACTCTCCAGGGCTCTCATGACTGATGACACCAGGACTCAGATTTCTGTGACCCAGCAAGCATCTGGTCAGAGGGGCAAGGTCACTCCCTTGCCATGGCAAACAGTCTTATTCTGTCCCATTCTGCATGTGTGGTTCTTTTGAAGCCCTCCTCATCTTGCTGGAGCTGGGGGGAGCCCTTCTCTCCCTGCCTCCTTGTCCTGAGGAGCAGGGTTGCTGACAACTCACCCCCCAAGGAAATGATCTCCATCAATTTCTGCTGATCAATCCCCTCGTACACCTTAGAAAAAGTGGGAAGAATAAGGGAATGATCTTCAAACTTTTTTGTTTGAGGATCTCCTAAAAGGATTTTGAAAAACGACGTAGCCTCTTGAACATTAGTTGACATTTAAAAATTTTCATCATAAGCTTAAATAGTTACAAAGGACATCATTTCTGGTACATTGAATATGATGCATTGTGATATATGTGCTTTAAATATTTTTTCATCAAAATCTTGAAGCTTCAGATTTGATTCATTCAATTTATGGAAAATATCCACCATATAACATAATCAGCAAAGCCAAATAGCTAAATCAGAACTTTTTGTAACAAAAAGGAAAATTCTGATTTTGCCTCTCAATTTGAAAATATATGTTCATATATACTTGAAACATCTGCATTCTGATCCCAAGATACACAGGTAGGTAGGCAGGGGAGGCACAGAGTTTTGAAATTGGCTTGTAACTCACATTAAATAGGTTTTGCTTGGATTTTTTACTGGACTCTTTCTTGGATTCCTGTGTTTCGTGCCCTGAGGATTTTACCTCTAAGGGAGATTCAACACAGCCAGATCCAAGATGGGCAAAACCTTTCTTTGTTTTGTGGGAAAACTGGAAACCACCAGTGTGTGCTCAGGCAGACTGGTTTTAGAAAAGAATGCCTCTACTAGAGGGGCTGGAAAGGGATGTCCCCAAAGCTGTCTGTGCCTATGTCCCCAGGGGAAGACTGCTGGGCTGTGGTTGCTGTTTCGTTTGTGGCTACCACTCGCAGGTCTGCACAGGTGCTCCAACACCCCTAGGTAGCATGTGGGTACATTAGCACCCTCTGTCTCAGAATTGAGGTCTCATCTGAGATGGGAGTGACAGGCAAGTCCCATTTGAATGTCCTGCTTGACTCATGAGGGGCTTGGGTCACGGCAGGTGCCCAGTGAGGGTCTATAGACCGATGTCTGATGTCGGTAGAGAGTCAGCCCCCACAGTCCCTGCTGCCACCATCCCCGCCCCCTGCTCCTCCCTGTGTGGGAAGGGGTGTGACGGGGAATTCTGGGCTGAGCAGCCATTTCCGTGTGGTCAGGGCTTTGGTGTGGGCGGTGGTGGGAGACACAGCTGGCCAGCAGGGGCTGGGGGATGCCTCTGGGGGATGAGGCCTGGGCCAGGGCAGTGTGTGTCAGCCAAGTAGAATCCCCATGGCCCCATTTTCAAAGCCATTTGCAAGGCTGAGCTATTCCTTTGTCTGTGTCTGAGGACCCCCCACTTGTGGCCACAGCCTGGGAAAATGTGTGCAGTCAGGGCCACTGTGGCCTCTAGAAGCAGCAGAAGTGGAGCAGGCAGCTGTTCTGCATTGAGCCTCCAAGGAATCAGTCCGTCTGGCCCATCACCAACCTTATGCTGGAGCTGGCCTCTGCCTGGGTGGTGAGATTGGAGGACACAAGGGTGTACTTGATCCAAATATCTCCCACACCGGCCTGTCATGGTGGCTAACGGCCGCCATCAGAAAGGAGGGGAGAGCGTGGGGTGCCTGGGGGCTGACAGATCCGATTTCCCTCCCTTATTCTTCAAATACTTGCCATAGGACCCTGGGTAGTCCCCCAAGCCCCAATATGCTCTCTGTAAAATGGGGCTAGAATTCAGGGTTGAACGGAGAAAACGTGATTGAGAGTGTGGATGTATCCGGCACATCTGCGGTGAAGATGTCCTGGGTTGCGCACCCCCAGAGTGCTGACCCTTTGACTCCTTGCCAGAGCCAGCTGGGCCTGTGCCGACCCCCTGCCCGGAGCTGCCAGTCCACAGGCCGCTCTGAACCAGTCAGCTTTGCTTCCTTGGGGTCTTTGGTGAAGGGAACCAAGGTGGCGGGAGCTGAGCTGTGGGATGGCTGAGAAGTACAGGGAGGGTCTGAGACGCCAGGTGCCGAGCCCCGGGCCCCCCTGCCAGGTTCAAGCCCACACATATGGCCTCATGCAGTAATTGTCAAACTTCAGTGGTGGGCTTAGAACAATGCAGATTCCTAGGCCCCACCCCAGAAACAGATTCCGGAGGCCAGGCTCTGTGGGCATGGACAGGGAGGTGGTCCAGGTCATGTGGAGGCAGATCCCTGCCTTGAACTCCACAGCCCGTGGCTGCTTCCCAGCCAGGTCCTGCTGGAGGCTCGGGAAGGGGCAGGGGGAAGATGCGAGGCTGTCCTCCAAGACTGGCGCTGCCAATGAGAGCATTTCATGACGGGCCCCAACCCTACAGGGGGACCAGGGTTCCAGGGACTCAGGACAGAGACAGGAATGGGTGGAGGAGAATTGTGGACTCAGTGCTGGACAAGGGAGCAAGAGGTGTGAGCTCCAGCCGGGCCACTGTCACAGGAACATCCAGGATTCAGCCTGCGCTTGGGCCTCCGTTGTTGAGTTTCTCCCCCCGAAAGGTGGTGAGCTGACTCATCTTTTTTGGGTGGGGGCGAGATCGCCGCTCACTCCTGTCTGTAGTGCTGGCCCAGGCTCCGCTTTTGACCATACAGAGCTCCTGGTGGGGAAACAGTCACCTGAAAGACTGGTTGTCGCAGACTCAGCTTCTCTGACTGCCCTGACTTAGGAGCAGCCGGAGGACTGGAGCACTGGGCCGGCGGCTGAGAATGGGCATCAGCGCAGCTGAGGGCCCCGTTTCTTTTCCTCTTTTCCTGCAGGGCTAGATCAGTGCCTCCTCCAGGAAGCCTTCCCTAATTACTCCTTCCTCTAACTCCCCCTTGTGCCTCAGTTTATCAGTCAAGCCATGCTGCCTTGTGTCATGGTTCTGTCTCCCTGAGGGTAAATCTGCATCTCTAGGGACCCCATCCTCTCTGTCCTGGGCTAGGATGGAGAAGTCAGTCTGGTCTTGGGAGGTCAGATGATGATGCAGCAGTTAAGAGCTTGGCTTTGGGGTCTGAGAGACGTAGATGCAAATCTAATTCTGCTAATGTGAAACCCTGGGGAAATCACCTAACTTCACCGAGCCTCAGTTTCCCCATTTGAAATAATGAGCATTCTTCCCACACGTGGTTTGTTGTGTGGGTTAAAAGAGATAAAGAGATGATACCTATAAAGTAGTGGGACTTTACACTCAGACACCTAGAACACACTTGGAATTCAATAAACACAAATTATGATGACTATTATTATTAATGATTCACGCTGCTCCCTCCTCCAAGGTTACATGTCTGCAATCTGTCCAGTTCTGAGCTAGGTTCTGGGGGCAGCAGGGTGAAGAAAAGACCTCCCTGCCATAGGACAACTCCTGTGACAAGTGTCATGATGGAGATATGGCCAGAAGACTCAGGAATCAGGGATGGGGAAATCTTAGGCTGGGCTGAGATTTGGGACAGGGATGGCTTCTGTTAGGGAGGGTAACAGGAGCCACTGACTCTGGACAGGGTGCACACCTTTCTGCCAAGCTGAGGAAAAGGAAGACAGGCATTCCAGGCAGAGGGGAGAATACAAACAAAAGCGCCTCCTGTTGGAAGGGAGTTCCCAGTCACACTGGGGGCGGGACAGATTAAGGAGGGGCTGGAAAATAGTTCAGGGAGAACACTTCCCTTTCTTCCCCTTGGAACACGAAAATTTCATTCCTCAAATGCTGATTCAAAGCTGTGTGCCTGGCCTGGGAAAGGCTTGCACGGGAGGACCCCCAAAATGTGAAATGTCAGACAAGGCTGTAGGAACCACAGGGAGACAAAAGAGGAACTTATACAGAGTGAACATCTCTCAACTGACAGGTACATCCCGAAAGGCCCCAAAATGCACAAAATGGGGTTCTCGGCACAATACCCTGTTTGTGGACTTCCAGACAGTTAGACAAACAGGCAGAGGGCCATCTATGGATCTTAAAAGAATGGCAGTGATGGGGACATGTGGAGGCTCAGGTCACACATGGGGAACTGGGTTTTGCTCCCACTTTGTACCTCTGGTGCTATAGGTCAAGACTGGCTCTGCCTGGGAGTGGCTGCAGCCACAAATGTGTCATGCAGTGGGAGGAGACAATGCCTTCACCATCCCCAAAGCATGTCTTATTATTAAAACTCATACATTACACACTGAAGCAAATACCAGTCGTAGGGGAATTGGAATCCTTCAGCATGGACTAGATCCATCACATTCTAAATCAGGTACATCAGCCCGTGAATCAAACGCATCACCTTTGGATTCGATGCACTCCCAGTTGGATTAGATGCATCAGCTATTGAATCAAATGCAACTCTGATTGAATCAGAAACTGCACCTCACCTAGTAAATCATCTAAATATTACCCACATTACTAGTTTGGAATCGCTGCCTCACCAATATGTTTTAACAGACGACGTGTTAAAGCTGCTATAACATTTAAACAATTACCTGCAGAAACGAACTCAATACATCTGTCACTCGGGCTGGCTGATCAACGTTTTGAGCAGCAGTCGCCACCCAGACACATGGGCTTTCCTTTCCCCTTCCTCTCTTACCAGCACTGGAGTCTTCTGTGGTCCAGATGCATGCTGAGGTGGGGCAGGTTAGAGAGGCGGGGGCTCCCGATCACAGCCTGGAGAAGGCTGGAGTGACAGCCAAGGCAGCAGACCAGATGTGGGCCCCACCAGCAGCAGACACGTTTTTGCTTAACCTGCACAGTACTTGAAAAACAGGGAATCTTTCAAAATCAGAAAATTCACCATAAAAACCTGGATGTTTGGCTTTTCTTAACAAAATGAGATTTGGCAATGATAGGCCTGCATGACCACTGTCAGCTAAACCTAGTAATAGTAACTATTGCCAGCCGTGGTTGCACACACAGTTCTGTATTATATCATTTAATGCTTATAACAACCTCAGTATAGTCTGTAATAATAGACTATCATTATTTCCATTAGAGGAAACCAAGGGCACAGACAGGATAAGCAACATGTTCAAATCACACAGCAGGACAGTGGTGGACGCAGGTACATAGCAGCCCACCTAAAGTGGTGTGCGGTGGTGGCTGACAGGTGTGCACTGCTGGCTCACCTAGACCCCAGCAGCCCTGACACTGTGCTTTGGACATTGAGGCCCAGTGTCCAGGGCCCTTTGTGCATGGGTGTACACCCCCCCTGATTTCTTCTGGGACATTACCTAACTGGCCCTTGTAGGCATTTGCATTGGTGACCCTAGCTTCCGATGGCAGCTCTGGGCATATGCTCTCAGGCTGTGCAGGAAGAAGGGACACTCCCCACCCTCTGCCTTTGGGCTTATTTTGAGCAAGCCCCAAAGTGCCTCAGCTCTCTTGCCCACAAGTGCAGATTCTGCATCAAAGAAAAGCTGAAAAAAAAAAATCCCACAAAAACCCACTCTATATCATGCATCTAGTTTTCAAATGGTGGGTCGTGACCCATTAGCTGGTTGTGAGATTAATTTAGTGGGTTGAGGCCAGCACTTAAAAAAATTAGTAGATTAGAATGAAATACAAGCTATCGGAGTATGTTAGAGATAGTAAAAATAAGTATTGTTCATGAAATTTGTTTCATTCATATGTATACAATTTATTGTTCCCGTGATTTAGGATTATAGTTGCTTGAAAGTGACTGCCACATTGCCAATGGGATCATGGACACCACTTTCTCAAGGAAACGGGAAGCTTGGTTAACAGTTGCAGGAAAGTGTGGGGGTGGGACGAGGCTTTGGAAGTTTGAGAGGAAAGTAGGTTTGAAATGATCTTCAGGGAGACTGGGGGAATTAATGGCTTAGAGAACTAGAGTAGGATTATCTACTCGGAGGTACAGGCTGTGAGTTTAAATGAAATCATTCAGGACACCTGTACAGGTGCAGGCCCAGAGCAGGTGGAGAGTTGGATGTAATCAAATTTGGGGTTTTGCCAGGTAAATCAACAGAGGGGTAGAGGGGCAAGGGCGATGAGCGAATGAGCACGGAGAGACTGTCATGAGGGAGTGCAAGAGCCAAACTGCGCAAGGAGGGGAGTGAGGCCAGGAGGGGTACAGATGGTGAAGGGGCATCAGGACCAGGGGACTGGCAGCCCTGCTCCAGACTACAGCAATGGGAGTTGGGGGGAGATGGGAACAAACAGTGGTTGCAGAATAGGGTGCTCGAAGTTGGATTATGGCAGGGTGGACCCGGTGGTGGTGACAAAGCCTAGTGGGTCGCCATGGAGTAGGTGGCTGAGGCAGGTGGAGAACAAGATTATGGGAGGAAAGGAGGAGGAGGAGCTGAGAGGCCTGGTAATGGAAGGATTATCTACACGGACATTAAAAGTACCACGAATCACATGGTGTTAGAACAACCAGCCACAAGCTATGACCTTCATGGAATGCGGGCAAGGTGGCAGGGCTGCCAATGGATGGACGGTCCCAATTCACATTTTGGAATCCTAACCCCCAAGGTGATGGTATTAGGAGGTGGGGCCTTTGGGAGGTGATTAGGCCATGGGGTGGAGCCCTTGTGAATATGATTAGTGCTTTCATAAAGGAGGCCTCAGAGGACTCGCTAGCCCCTTCTGCCATGGCAACATGAGGACATGGTGAGAGAACAGCGTCTCTAAACCAGGAAGCAGGCCCTCACCAGGCATGGCATCTGCCCGCACCTTGATCTGAGACACCCCAGCCTCTAGAACTATGAGAAATAAATGCTTATGATTTAAGCCACCCAGCCTGTGGCATTTTTGTTATAGCAGCCTGGATGAGCAAAGACAGTCAGACTGGAGATTCCAAGCTGGGTGCTTTTGGAGAGGAGACAGGGACAATGGCCTAGTGGTGGCAGTGAGGAGAAAGTAGGACACCCAGCCCACTTCTGTGCCCAGCAGTGTGAGGTGTGTGAGAGACACAAACAATGCTACTGAGAGGGTGACAGAAGCAGTGTCCACGGGCACAGCAAGGTGTCCGTTTGAGCCAGAGGAAGGAAAGGGGGAGCATCCAGGGGGTTTATTGGAGACGGGTCATGAGCTCCAGTGGTTCTGAAGCTGGGAGGGGTGGGAGACAGAGTCAGATTAGGGGATGTGCAGAGAGGTCCTGAGGGGGTGGCCTGGGGGTCCTGGACTTAAGCAGGGACAAAGGTCATGATAGGACTGAGCCTTGGTGAGGCTGTGCCTTTATGTCCTGATCTCAGACATCACATACCATCATGTCGACCACACTCTCATCTGTAAATAGATGCCATTGTCCGAAGGGAGCAATATCAAAGACTTTGTGGACATATATGGGGACATATTTGCAAGCTACCACTTAGCTGTGCCTGTGGTGAAGGGGGGCCCTGACAGTTTCACAGATAGGGCTGACACCATTGGGTTGGCATTTTTTGAAAAGTCACCCACAATATTCTGGAAAAAAAAAAAGTGACTGGAACACGTTGAGATGACTTCAGTGGCAGAAGCATGTACAAAACAAATAGGGGTCACGAGACAAATGAATAAAAAGGCAAAAAAAAAGAAAATCACTGGGCGGCCACATGGAGATTAGGCAGAAGAGAGGAGAGATGGGGGAGGGGAAGCTGATCCAGCAGGGGTCCTTCTTACCTCATTAAACCCCATGGCATTGTGTCCGGCCCCCTCCCCATCAGCCAGCATCCATGGCAGGGCCTATCAGAGAGGGCCTCCGCTCCACACCTGCGTGTTATCTACAAAGCGTTCATGCGGTCACAGGGCTGTGCTGGCAGAACTGGAAGAAATGTTCATTGTACTATATTGAAGTTGCATCCCATTCACTATATTACCCTGAGTATGATGCCCTATCATTTGAAATATAATTTAAAAGATACATCCCGCCATTGCATTGCAAATCATACAATTACACTGCACTGTATTTGTGTGCATGTGTCAAAAGTGTTAATTTCTTAAAAGTAAATGCTAAAAAATATAGCACAGTTTTTGAAACCCTGCTTTGGTCTTTCTTCTTTTTCTAATGTACCAGGAGCTCAAGAAAGGAAGTGGCCCAGTCTTCTTTTCCCCAGAGTCCCTGCCCTGGGCATTGCAGTGGTCAAGGCTGCCACCCCAAGCTCACCAGACAGTGTGTCCTCCGTCAGGAGCAGTCTGTGCTCCTTTCCCCATCCTTCCCCAGCCTTTGGATTATAAACAAACCAAGTAAACCAAAGATGACAGCTCTGCATTGCATGGTCTTTGCATGTCACCTGGCTCTGGAAAACCTTAGTAGAGATGACAGGTGGGTTTTCAAAGAAGGGTCTGGAAGAGTCCAGGCTCCAGGTCCACAGAAGCTCAGCTGCAGCCTGTGGCTCTGTGGGTAGTGCCCTGTCTGCACTGGTCACTGTGAGGCCACAGATGAGGATGGTACCAGAGTGCAGCATCTAGGCCACCAGCCCAGCCTGAGGCCTCTCCTGATGGATCAGGAAGCACAGGAAAGGTCTCCTGCATCCTCTGGAGGAAGCTCTGCAAACTGGGGTGGCAACAGTCTGGTGTTCAGGCAGCAGAGCAGGCTCTCTGGGTGATGGCCAGGACCCCTCTATCTCCTAACAAGCAGATATTGGATGCTTCCCCTCCACTTGCTTTCTCCCCATGCTTGCTGGGCATTCCCTTGAGAAATACACCCATCCCCAGGCCATACTTTTTCTTGCTCTGCATGCATGCCCTTTGCTTGGTAGGTCCCTGCAAAGTTGGAAGTCCCTCTGCAAAGGACGTCTCCTCTCCCTTACCTGGGAGGGGGCTTTCACAGGAGGAATAATACCTCAATGCTTTTCATTAGGTGGATCCTTTCTAAGCTTCAAAACTCTTTCTTACCACCAGCCCCAATTCCCCCTGCCTCCAACCATACGTTGATACGATGGGAGTTATACTTTGAATACTTGTGATGAGAAGATGCAAATTGATCCAAAAGCTGCTATGGGTGAAAAAGTGCATATCCTTAATGACAGCGGCACCTGCATACTGGCAAAGGCAACGCTGTGCAGATGAGCAGGACATACATTATCTCTGGACGCTGCTGGTGAATGTTGGGCATGGCAACCTTTTGTGATCATTTGGAGACCCCAAGTCTAGAAACTTCCTTGGGAATTAGAGGCAGCTCATTGAAGTGTTTGTTTTGCTTTTTTTTTCCCCCCAATCTGGCATTCCTCCTGGCCAAAGGAAATTAAAATGCTCTAACTCACAATCTTATCCTTCCAAATCATCCTGTTCCCCATCCTACCACTTCACCTCAGTGTCCTTGGGTTTGGGGAAATGCTCAGGAGTGAGGTCTGTCCTCCTCTACATTTTGATTGATAATAGGTGGGTGTGGAAGGGTGAGTTTGCTTGTGGCTGGGGCTGGAGGCAGGGCCCAGGGGAAGCCTCTGGAAACTGACTGGGAGTGCAGTATCAGGACAGAGGCCTCAGGCATTTGGGCCTCTCATGGGCAGAGGCCTAGGTGCTGTGGAGGTCTGGCTGTCCCTGCCGGCTGATCTGGGTGGTGGCCTGGCTCCCGCCAGGTGGCTACTCAATCTTAATACTGGGTTTGGTCCTCAGCCCAATGCTGCTGCAATCCCACGGTGCCCAAGGAGGCCCCTGTAGAGAGCTGGTCCTGAAAGTCTGCAAATGCATGCCGGAGGCACTTCCCAGACCTGGCCACTAGTGAATGACAAGTAGGCCAGCAGGGATGGAGAGTCAGGATAGTTAGCTGGGCAGGGGCCCAGTGTTGGGCTGAATGCTGGGGGGTTGATAGGAGAAGTGGGGGGTTGATAGGAGAAGTAGGTGGTATGGCCACTGGCTGACGTCAGTGAGGAGGAAAGAGACTTGGGGAACAACCAGATCATCGTCCTAGTGATTGAACTTACTGGAGTCAGGCACATCCTAAGTGCTTCTCATGCATTATCTTATTCAATCCCTACAACCCCAAGGATATTGATATTATTTTTATTTCAACTTTTATGTATGAGATAACTGAAGCATAGACAGTTTAAATAACTTGTTCCCATTTTACAGAGTAAAAAACTGAGGCTCAAAGCCACTCTGTTATCTAACAAAGACCCCCGAGTTAGCAGAGTGGTAGGGTTGGGTTTAAATCCAAACATGTCTGACTCCCCAGTTTGTGCCCTTCAAGATCCCTGCAGTGAGTGTGAGGTAGTGGTTGGTCCCAGCTGTGCCACGGACGTGGCCGAGGAGGGTTCGGGCAGGCTGTGACTAATCCTCCTCCAGGAGGAGGCCGTGCTGCTTCCCACATCACTTACTGCACCATGAACACCCCCAATTTCTACCTGGGACTCATGCCTGTGAGTGCCTGGAAATGGCTGCAGTCAGTTCTGGGCAAACAGGGTGGCCCTGGCATCTTTCATGCAAAGCAGTTTCCAAGTCTCCTCTGAATAGCCCGTGAGGGTGCAGCAGATGCAGCTGGAGGTTGGAGCGGGCTCTGCCACAGTCTGTAGTGCCACACAGCCCCTGCCCTGTCTCCCTGCTCCCTGCAATTAGCAATCTCACCGGCCCAGACACTCAGATGACAGCCTGAACTTTTCTGCCCAAAGTAGCCTTTGATGCCTGAAGTCCCCAGGGATTCTCAAAAGTCATAAGAAAAGAGACATTTTTGTGGTCTCCTTCTTATTGGATGGAAAGATTCCTGGCTTAACATTGCCCTGTTTGTATTCAAGGAGCTTCTCCCTTTGAGGCCACAAGCATGAGATTGGAAGGACATTGAAAGACCCCTGGCCCTATCTGAAATGCCCCATTTGGCACTGCTGTAGGTTAAGTAGTTTTCAAACTTTCTTTAGCTGCAGAATTTTTTGTTCAAATAATATCTTATGCAGAAGCCCAAGTGTTGCAATAGATAAAAGTCAAATATCTCTGATTGAAGAAGGGTATGTGTTAGGGGACCTGGAGCCCTTATCTGCAGGGCCCTCCCTTGCCTCAATCGCAGGACCAGAGGTCCCCGGCCAGGTTTTCCAGCACAGTTTGAAAATCTGTGATCTAGTCCAAACCCTTTGATTTCCCAGAAAGGAAATTGAAGTCCAGTGAGGTTATGAGATTGTCTGTAGTTCAACAGAAAATTTAGAGCTGGCTAGATTGTCCTGAGTTGGATACTCTAGCTCATTTTGCAGGGTATGATAGTCTAGTTGAATCCATTATGCTCTTTCTTCCCATATGCTAATTATTAGCTATTGAAAATATAGTTAGAATCATATGCAGGTGAGTGAGTTAAGTTTAATAAGTTCAAGGCACAGATGGCAGGACAAGTATGCTGTGTGTTGTGCATGGACCAACATGCTGGAGGGAGGGATGCAAGGAGGGAGAAGCAGGAAAGGAAGCTGGGGCCATGTGAAGGATCTCAGGCTTCAGCCCCAGGCAATAAGGATAAAAGGTTTTAAGTCGGGGCTACACAATTTAGGATGGGGGCATTCTGGTTGCTGTGTGATGATGGATCTGTGGGGGTGCAATTGGAAGCCTAATTAGGACATTATTACAATGGTCCAGTGAGCCACGATGAGGGGCCTGGGGTGCGGCTGTCCAGGAGAAATTCCTGAAATGTTTAGGAGATATTTTAGGGAGGTGAGCGATTGGATTTGGGGAAGGGGTGCTGAGGGAGAGGGAAGCACTGGGAATATGTGTCAGGAACCTAGAAGGGCCTGGAAAGAACAGGACAGGGGCTAGACAAGTGCTCTTGAGAGGAAGAACATCTGGAACATGGACAGTCAGGGAGGCATATGGCTGGGGCAGGCACCACCAGGAGAGGCTCTGTGTGGCCAGTAGGAACGTCAGGCAGCAGGCAGTCCCCACTGCCCACCCCTGCCAGCTGACTGGCACACCTGTGGAAGCCTTTTAAACTTAGGCAAACTCTCTTTACCCCCCACCGTGAGAACCAATGGAAAAGTCCTGGAACCGAGGGGGAGGGGCGAGCTGGTAGTGAGGCCTATGCTCTGTGTTCACCATCTGGGTGTGTCCTAACGATACTCTTTGTGATGCCCAGATGTACTGGAATCTGTGTCTACTGGAGCTCTTAGTCCGTTTTGTGCTGCTGTAACAGAACACCACAGACTGGGTGGCTTACCAATAACAGACATTTATTTCTCACAGTTCCGGAGGCTGGGAAGTCCAAGATCTAGGCTCTGGCAGAGTCAGCGTCTGGTGAGGGCCTGCTTTCTGGTTCACAGACAACTGAAGGGGAAAGAGAGTTCTCTGGAGCCTCTGTTATAAGAGCATTCATGCCCATGATGAGGGTGGAGCCCTCATGACCTAATCACCTCCTGAAGGCCCCAACTGCAAATACCATCACATTGTGAATTATGTTTCAACAGACGAATTTGGTGGGACGGGAGCATTCAGACCATAGCATGGGACAAGCAGAAGAAAAGCAAACTCAGGCCCAGATGCCTAAAGACAGCTGTGGTATGGAAGGCGGCACCAGCAGCCCAGCCAGAAAGCTGCTAACTAAGGTCGTGCCTCCCCCGATCGCCCTCTCAAAGCAAGGGGTTAAACATTTCTTTAAAAACCCTACAGTGCCTTGGAAATCAGCTGAATGGCCTTTCTGTACGGCCCCAAATGTCCCTGGTGCCCTACCTGGCTTTCTGACGAGATATAAACGGTGGATTTTATGGGCAGCGGCATGGGCCAGTGGGCTAAGGACAGGCCAGGGAGTCAGCAAGGACGCAGCCACGGCGCCTGGTGACCGCTTGACTCAAGGTGTGACCTTGGACTGGTTGCTTAACCTGTTTACACCTTAGTTTCCTTGGCTGAAAAATGGGAGTCCTGATACCAGCAAGCCTCACAGGGGGGCCGTGAGCAGGAGCTAATTGATGGCTGAAGTGCACCCTGGATGTCTGCGGCGCTAGTAAACTGCTAAGTAATTAGGCGGCGCCTCGGCACGCTGGCAGCCGACTCGCAGGGCACTCTTCCCTGGCCAGGGCCCGCGGAGCGAGGCCGAGAATGCCTGGCTCAGCGAAACGCCAGCCGTCCACCTCCCCGGTGAGCCCTCCGCAAGGTCATTCTTCATTTCCTGGAGATGTTTCTCCTCAGGGCGCTGACATCTCTTCTCTCTCAGACCTGTGTTTAACCTTCTTTTCTGCAAGATGGGGCTTTTTCTTTAATTGACAGTCTCGTGAACAACCATGTTTGTTGAGCAGCCACTAGATGCAGGCTGTTGTGCCAAGGGCTTCCTGTGTCTTCTCTCATGGACTCCTCCCCACAGGGACATTTTAGGGAGCATTGTTGTTCCCATTTAACAGATGCAAAAACCAGGGGTCTCAGAGAATTTAGGCACTGTGTGTATCCTTTCAGGAGAGCCTGTCTGTCACTGTGCCCATTTAAGGGATGAGCCTGTGCAGTCCTGAAGAGTCAGGAGAGGGTGCAAAACCAGAGTTTTCTGGCTTCAAAGACCTTCCTGTTGCTCTGCGCAGCCTTTCCAATTAGCTCTTCATGTCCTGTAGTGTGGTGGGGTGAGGGTGCGGCAGAAACATCACTGCACTGAGGTGCAGGGAACCTGGGTAATATTTTCACGTCTCTACTGCAAAACTTCTGTGAGGCTTGGGGCACATCACTTGATCTTTCTGAACCTATTCCTTTCTACTGATGTCCCCTTTGGCTCTACTGTATTACCACTCTACACCATGGCTGTATACCATAGTCATAGATACCTACTCTCTGCTTGTCCTAATATATAACAGACATTAGTGTATCAGCTATGCCCAGCTAGGCTAAGTGACCCTTGTGGTCAGAGACTGTATTTATATCTAGTTGTCTATAATAAAATGCACAGACAGAATGTGCCAGGCTGTGTGTTAAGAGTGAGAATGTGTCCCTGGCCTGAGGAGCAGAGTCTAGTCAATTAGACAGATACATGAGCAGGAGGTTCTGGGATAATGTGGTCCATACCCCAACAGGTGTGGCCTCCTTCTCTCTCAGGTCCACCTGGCCTGACTTACCAGAGTCATTGAGCTGGGCCCTGGGGGCTGCTTCTTGATAAGCCAAGTGATTCCCATCTGCTTCTCTGGGAAGGGGACAGTGAGTGAAAGTAGAGTTGAGCCCACCTTGAGTTATGACCTGGCACCTATCTTATAGGGTGGTCATCTTATAGGGTGCACCTCTCTGGGGTGCACAAGGTTCCTAGAGCAAGCCGGTGGTCCCCCCTCCTGGGACTGAGCAATGACACCAAATCTCCCACCTGCCCCAGAGGGGCCCTGATGGGTCACAAGGAATAATGAACAACACTATCATCAACTTGAGCTGGCAAAGTGGTGGTGACACTGTTTAATTTTTTCTTCCCCAAACTGTTGATGAAGCTGAAGCTGCAGAACATTTCACTGGCCCAGGCAGCAAACTGCCTGAATCCAGGCAGGCCGAGCAGTCCCTGTTTGGGCACCCTCAGAGTGGCAGCACTGAGCCCACGTGCCTGCTCCTCCCATCTCTGCCTCTGTGTGAATGCTCTGCTGGCCGGACAGCACTTTTCATCCTTCTCAAATATTTCCCCTGTTCTCCCTGTCCCTGGTCTGAATAAAGGATTTGAAAAAATAGCATAATCCCTGGTGACCCACAGGCCCCCCATCCCTGCCTCTCTTCTTCCCCAAATCACAAGGCCCTGCTGTGTTTCAGTCCCCATTTTTCACCCCTGTGCCTGAGCTCCCAGGAGAAGTGCCAGAACGTGAGCCTCCTTTACATCCTGCCTTCCTGGATGTTTCCAAGCAAATGGGATCAACCATCACTTTCTATTAGCACAACTCGGCCTTTCCAGCAGTGATGGGCAGCCACGGGCTGCTCTGTGGATCACTTAGAGTTCTGAAAACCGCTCTGGGCTACCCTGGTATCCAGAGGGCTTCAGGGAGCAGCCAGAGAAGGGGATCAGGGAGCAGAACACAGAAAGCTCTGAATTTTCCACCAAATGCCATCTGTGCCTGGTGCTCCCTCAGACCTGGCCTCCCCACCTGGCTCTGCCCTCTCTCATTAGGTTGGCACCAGGAACTCTCCAGGGACAAGGACATGGAGTCACAGCAGGTAGTGTGAGTGGCTGCCACCTTGGGCGCCTGTGCCAGGAACTGTTCTCAGGTCTCATTTAGTACTGCCATAAAATCTACGATACATTTAAATGTGAGGCTCAAAGGGATTAGGTGACTTGCTCAGGAAAGGGCACAAAGGGGATTCCATAGGTCATGCTCTTTCTACCTCCCCAGGGGCCTTCCATTCCACCTGCCAGGGAAGATGCTATAAAGGAACTCAAGTCAGAGTGAACTATGCCTGTAGGGAGACAGGTTCCTTCCAGAAGGGCCACATCAGGGCAGAACAACCAGTGTCAGCTGGCTGGGTCACAAGGACCTCCTCAGGGCCCACCCAGGCATTCAATGGTTGAATGTGAACAAGTAGGACTTATCCCTCTGCCTCCGGGTATGTGGGGATACTGCTTCCCTCCGAAGAACCCAAGGAACCTGGGGTTGAAATTCCAGCCTCGCACTTTCCAGGCCTCAGAAGCTCTTCTGACTCCCCTGCATGGAGCATGCAGCAGGGCTGAAGTTTGTAAAAAACGAAACAAAACAGCTGGGTGTGGTGGCGTGCATGCCTGTAGCCCTGGCTACTTGGGAGGCTAAGTTGGAAGGATCAATTGAGCCCAGGAGTTCGAGGCTGCAGTGAGCTATGAGCATGCCACTGCACTCCAGCCTGGGCGAGGGAATGAGACCCTGTCTCAAAAGAAAAAAGAAAGGAAAAAAAAAAAAGAAAAGAAGCAAAACTCCCCACAAATCCTGACATAGAGCTGCTGTGAGCCTGGTATGACAGCAAGCACGTGAGAAACGGGGCTGCCTATCAGCTCCTCACGGGGCTCTGGAACTCTGCCACCATTCACGTTTCCCAAGGCGGCGTGGTGGGGCCCCTCGGGGAAGTGCATAGCGCTGGGTGGTGGAGGACGCCCCGCTCGGCCTGCATCCCATCTGTCCTTCCCAGAATGACCCTTTGCTCCTTCATTCTTTTGGTACAAGTTTCTGCCAAAGGAACACAGATGGAGAGAGAAAAATCAGGGCTGGGTTTAGATAGGGGGCAAAAATTCTCAGAATGTCAATATGTTCATTCTAGAGGCAAAACTTAAAATAATATTCAATCATTTTAGAGTTTTTGTGCGAAAACATACACACACACACCCCCCCACCAGGTGCAGAGAATGGTTGTTTGGTTCTCAGCGTGTGCCTCGGTAGGTGCTCACTGGAGAGCTCCGCAGAGGTGTGGGGCTTTCAGTCTTTTCTTCCGTTCCAGTCCTGGGGCCTCTCTGGGGACCTCTTCCTTTCTGTGCTGTTTTCTCGTGCCAGCACGGCCTCCCTCTTTCTTCTCTGTCCTCCCAAGCCCTCAAGCTCTCCTCTCCCTCCCCCAACAACAACTAGCTGTGCAGGAGACTTTCACTTACTCCTGTCACAGGGCAAGGACTGGCATAACTGTAGGCGTCCCTTCCTGGAGTTTTGTATTTCCAGGAGCAAGCGGCTGTGAAGGCGTAGGGTCGGCGGCTCGGGGAGCTGAGGAGGAGCGCTGAGGGGCTGACTCCATTTACCCCAAAGGCTTGCTCTGAGTATAAGGTCTTCTCAGCTCCTCCTTGCTCTACGAAGGCTGTGTGGGAGCTGTGTGTGTAGAAGTTTTTAACACGCGTTCCTTCGTCTGTCACCTTCCAGACAACATTCCCACCTCCCAAAAGAGGCACATAGAGAGTGGGCATGGATCCTGCTCTTGCTAACTGTGTTTGTGGGGAACAGGCCTGTTGACCTGGCAGAGGGCTGTCTAGCAAGGCCGCTGCTGCCCTGGGAGGTGCCCGCAGCCCAGGTTGGAGGGCTTTGCCTGATAAACTGCTGTGGCAGCAGTGAAAGGGCACAGAGAAGACGAGAGCAAGATGCTGAGAGGAGCTGACAGCAGGGACGTCCCTTTGCCCTTTCCTCTCCTGAGTGACTGGGGCCTGGAATTTGAAAACCCCCAAATGTGACATGGCCTGACCTCTGGCATCTGGGTTATAGGAATCAGTAAAATGACAAGAGAAACTGCGTGCCCTAAAGCGGACAGAGCTTTGCTCGTACCATCTCATCAGGCTCGCTCAGGTAGAGCGGGCAGAATTTCTCACCTCTCAGAGCATCAGACTTTCCTTCTAGGAAGTGGGGATAAGGGTCTTTGCCAAGGTCACAAGGTGTGTAAATGGCAGAGCCAGGGTTGGAACCCAGGTCTGCTAACTCCCAAAGGCTCATCCTGTTGATTTTTCCAGAGGTGTGGGAAGTAATCCCAAAGGTCAGGACAAAGTTCAACAACTAATAGCATGCAGGCCCCAGATATACAAATGTATATGTATCTATATATATTATATATGTGTATATAGTATATGTGTATATATATTTTATATATATGTATGTATTAAATGTATATTCTCTCAACTGCTTCTACTAAACCAATCTGCTAGATAACAGCTGCTCTTCAGCCTCTTCCTAAAATATATTCACTGATCCCGTGACATGGTGAAAGGCCTGGGCTAGCAGCAACCCTTGGGTGCCTCTTCCCCAGTGTGTCCCTCTCCAGCACTTTCCTGTCTGACATGCTCCTCTGCTCCTGCTGTGTGACGGCAGGCTGGCTAAGAGTCCGTGGGTCTTTGTTCCCACACTTGCTTCTTGTCTGGTTTGCTTGTCTTTGTCAAAGCCTATTGCAATTAAGTAATTTAATGAAATGTTTTGCAAACAGATAATATAGTGAGAGTGAAGAGAAACCGTTACTCCCGTGCAAACTAAGTTAAATACTTTGAGAAGGTCAAATGACCATGGGTTGCTAGAGAGCATTACTAATGAGTTACACATGGGTAAGGTAACATTAAAGATTGTGGGATCATAATGTGTATTTCAAAACTCCTAAAATAGATTTTTAACGTTCTCACCACACACACGCAAAATGATAAATTGGTGAGGAGATGGATATGTTAATTAGCTTGATTGAATCTTTCTATAATGTATACATTGATCAAAACAGCACATTGTACCCCATAAATATACACAATTATTATTTGTCAATTAAAAGTAAACTTTAAAAAAGATTGGAGGAAAATGAGCACACCTAGGATGGTTCTTCATTCAGATCACTTGGCAAGTGTGCATTTTTGCTCCACTGTAAAGACATGGGAGCTGGAAGCAGCAGGGGATGGTTTGCTGAGGAAAGACAGCTGGACACGCCCATCCACGGACCCGTACTCAAAGGAAAGGTGTTGGACCTACATCAAAGGACTGTGAATGGATGTACATTTATATGTTTTAAGTTAAAATGTTGAAGGCGTATAGTATAATTTTCTCTGATTTCTCTTTTTAACCACCATTTTCCCATTAACTGACCAACACCAGTCCATATTGTGTCAGATAAAAGGGATCCTGATCTAATAGCTAACAGTTAGTGAGCAATTATTCGGTGCCAGACACTGTACCAAATGCCTTTTACGTAGCATCTCTTAGTCTTCACAATCTACCCACGAGTTAGATACCAATATTATCCCATGGTGGCACGTGGACCAGTTTTTACAGGTCCTGGTTGCTCCTGCCTCTCACCTACCTTCTTTTCTCTTGCTGGCCAGTGTCCTGCTACTGAATAGCATCTCTATAAACCAGCACCCTGCCTTTTAAAGTCCTTGGGCTCCTTGGGAAGACCTGTCCCCGATGGATCCCTGGGGAAGGGGGTATGGTGGCTTTACAATGGCCCAATACAGGTTTCATACATGGATATGAAGAAACAGACAAGAAAATCCATGGGGTGGGAGCTGTGAAACAGAAAAGCTGGTGGAACATGCTTGAGAAGGATGAAGCCCAGCACTAGGTACTCTGCTACAAAGTGGGGTGGAGGGTGAGGGTGGAACTTTTAGCAGTGAACCCTGGAAGAGTCCACCTGAGGCACCCAGGTGGAATGGGCTAGGGGTAGGAACGATTCCGAGCAGCATGTGGGCCAGGAAACAGAGCTTCCTGATTCATCTGGGGTCTAGAAAAGGGGATGTTAGCAGCAGCAGCAGGACCACTGTAGGAAGGAACAGAGGAGAGTGCCTCCTTCAGCAAAGGGCATCATGGAACCTGTGACTTCTGCACTCACATAGTCTCAATAGAAACAAGTTTGGTGAACTGTTGGTATTGAGGCAGAACTCCAGTGTCCACTCAGGTCAGTGAAATCAAGATTAGCAGGTGATACAGAAAGGAGAGTATAAAGAGCCATAGACTGGGAAGGGAGAAAATATTTGCTGCACATATACCTGACTAGGAACTTATATCCAAGATGCGTAAAGAACTCTCCCAACACAATACGAAGAAGGCAAATAGCGCAATTAAAAATAGGCAACCTCACAGAACGGACACCGCACAGAAGAAGATATATGCATGGCCGGTAAGTTTAACTTCATCAGTCATCAGGGAAAGGCAAATTCAAACCACAGTAAGACACCACTACGCGGACACTAAGGTAGCTAAAATTTAAAAGACTGACCAGACCAACTCTCTGAGAGCAGTGGTGTGCCAAGGGCGGGGCAACGCAAACAGTCTGAATAAGGGGTGCATTGTCTGTAGAGAATTTAAAACAATAGTAAAACCCCTAAGAGTCCATCTGTTTTTTATTATCACCATGCATCGGCAATTCTAAACAATGTCAGTGATAAGCTATTCCTCCCCAGCTAGGGCAGACCTCCCCCATGGCCCCCTCCCTTGGCACCCCCCTCCTCTTGGCCCGGAGGTAGAGCCACGTCCCAGGCGGGTGTGTGGGGGTGTGTGTGTGTGTATGTGATGTGGTACAACCACCTCGGAGAATTGCTTTGAATTTTCTTTTAAAATTAAAGAAGTTACACTTCTCCTTATTTACCCAAGAGAAATGAAAACAGATGAAATGAATGTTTATAGCAACTTTGTTTATAATAACCCCAAAATGGAAACAATCCAAAGGTTGGTCAGTAGGTGAACAGATTAACAACATGTGGTATATCCATACAATGCAATATCACTTAGCAACTGAAAAAGAATAAAGTCCAATACTCATAACAAAATAATGAATCTTAAAAAGCATTATACTTAGCAGAAGAAGCCAGACACACAAGAATACACGCTGTTTGATTCCATTTATTTGAAGAACAAGAACAGGCAAATCTAATCTACAGTGACAGAAAGCAGAACGGTGGTTGCCTGGGGGTGGGGGTGGGATGGGTATTGACTGGGAAGGGGCACAAGAGAACTTTTGGTGTGCAGATAATATTCATTAGATTGATTGTCCTGGTGGCTACACAGATGAATATATTGCCCCAAACTCCTCAAAACTGTGCACCTAAAATGTGTGTACTTTATTGCATGTAAATTAAGCTTTAATGATGTTGATATAAAACAAAAGTTTGAAACAAAGAAAAAAAAAACTAGGGTTAGGACCAGGATAGATATTGATTAATTCAGTAATATGTCCCAGGCTTTTTGTGGTCATTCCTGAGTGGACTCCATCCCCAGCCTTCCAGAGAGACATGCCTGGAGACCGCGTGTGCAGTGTCCAATCTGGATGTGTATTTGCACTAACCATTGTGGAGAGCTGTGCATGTTTAAATTCATGGAAGTTTTTATTCCTTCCCTCTAAAATGTTTCTATGCTTCTCTCAAGTTCCAATATGTTTAACACCTTCAGATGTAGGTAAAAACTGTTATTTGAATTATAATGATAGTGATAATAATAGTAGTAACAACAACAGCTAGCATTTGGTGAACACATACTGAGGCCAGACGCTGTACTCACTGATTTATCTACATTATTTTATGTAACCATCACATAACCCTGACCATCTGAGGCATTATCCCCATTTTTCAGATAAGGGTGGAGATTCAGAATGCGGAAAGCTCTTGTTCAGGGTTCACAGCTGGTCAGCCGAGACTGACCTTCAGGCCTGTCTGATTTGGACGCTGTGTTCTTGTCATTGCGCTCCAGGGCTTCCAGGCCTGGACTAGGCCGACCACACGGTCGGCAAAGAGGTGGTGCTAAACATGCTGACTGCTGTGGAGCACACCCAGCCCACTGTGCTGCCCACATCTTCAGGGCAGTTTCTCGCCCCCCACCCCCACCCCGTGAGCCTGGCAGATAGACTCACACTGTGTGATGAGTTCTTGTTAGAGTCGCTTATGGACAGCAACCAACTGCAAAGTTGAATTGCCTTATCCTCATGGGCTTTAGGGGTGTGTGTTGGGGCGGGGGGAGATTCCTTCTTGACCTTCCACTCCTTCCCTGAGCTTTCCTTTCTCCGTCTCTTCCCTCCCCTAGGATTCTGTGAAGTTTATTCTTTTGAACTGTGACCGTGACCGTATATATCTCTGGGTGTATTCTAACAGGAACCTGTGCTCCTTCTACCGCTGAGCTGGCTAAAGAAGTTATGCAGGGCTCAGGGGAATCCTGGAGAAATTTGTTCAAGTCTGCCGGGGTCTGCATCCCGACACTCAAGTGCACAAGTGCGGCCAGGCCTGTTTGACAATCAAACCCAGGCACGAACAAAGGGGGACGTGCCTGGGGTCAGCACGGACCCCAAGCTGAGCCAGTGTCTTGTTTGAGGAGGCCCAGGTGGAGGGCCTGGGAGGGGACGTGACAGGGAGGAGGGGGCCCCAGCTGGGGAAGGTACATCTGTAGAAGAGAGGAGAAGATAATGGAATCCAATAGAGCTCCCGAAAATATGTCATCTTGCTGCCGCCAAAACCCTTTGAATACACTAAATCCTTAATCAGAGTAGCCTAAAACTGCAATGACTGCATGCAGACATGTTAGTCCAGATAAATCCTTGCAGGTTTCAAAGATCTGAAGGGCCCAGGCACTTCTCTCTGCAGCGCTGCCCTCTGCCCTCTCCTCCGTGATGTCATTATTGAAGTCTCGCTCTCACGGCGCATGGTGTAAGTTGACATTGACAGTTGCAGCACTCTCACGCCGACTCTGGAGGATTATTAGCTTTGAAGCTATTTGGCCTTGAGCGGTAAATTCTTTTTTGAGCTCACACTGGCTTACAATATCTGAGAAGGCTTGCTTCACTCTGGCCCCAGCTTGAATTAGGAGAGAAGGCCGCTTTCCAACTTGGAACCGATACCAGCAGGAACAGAATGGGGAATATTATCCATTTCTGATGGGCAACAGAGTTAGTGTTCTTGAATCTCCCCCGGCCTTTGCACCGAGTTTCCGTTCTCACATCAGAGTTGGGGCCGCAGCCTGAGCTGGCCTGTGCCTGTAACCGCGGCACAGCCTCGCAGCTGGACGCAAAGGAGGACTCGAGGAACACATGCTCCTCTGGCCTCTAATCTGTTTGTTATTAGGCTGTTGGAAACCCCTCAGTGGGGCTGGAAGCTGATGTCAGAAGAGTATAATTCAAGTGTATGTGTAAAAAAATTAGAAGGGGAAATAAAGCACCCTTCTGTGATAATTTGCATGTGGTGGATGTAAGTGTCTGGAGGGATTAATTAGCTGAACAAAGCTGAGGAAGGGACTGCCAATGAATTGGCAAAAAGAGTGACCTGAAGAGCTTCTGACCTGCTCTTAATCTCATCTCAGGATTTAAGTAAATGTCTTACAAATTTTATTCCAGGGAAAAGGGACCCCTGCCCCCCGTCCCCTGCCCAGGCTCAGCCTAGGACAGCTTTTCCATAAAGAGAAAATGTGCTCATCACTCTCCACAAACTGTGCCAATGTTCACAGCAGCTTGGGAAGTGGCATGGTAGTGTCCCGTTCAAAAGGGACCATCTGCTGGAGTAAGTGATGGGTCTGCAGAGGAATTCTGGAGAGGTTTCTTACAAAAGAAATAAAGAAATCCCAAGTTTTCAGGTTGCTGATTTAGGGAGAGGAAAAGTTTTCTTGAGATTATCACTTATTTATCTACACGTTCTTATTTGTCTAGCTGTTATCACTTATTTATCCATCTGTGTGAAGGTCAATCTTCCCCAACACTATTTATGTCCATAATTCATGGGCTGCGTCTGTCATGATGCAACTGGTTCTTGGAATGTACCAGCCTTGGAACTTAAAGAAACCCAAATTAGAAACCTTCAGATTAGAACTGGCCCGGTTTTTCAGATGGCTAGAATAAACTCAGCACCACTGCCAAACATCAAAGCATAAGAAGTAAATGTGCCCAGGAGAAGATGCTAACAGAGGTGAAAGTACAATATTTCTGAAAACGGGGGAACTGAGAGAGCAGCTGGAGGGAACGGGTTAAGTTGTGGGACACAAACACACCAAGCGAACCCAAACCCATTCCTCTGTGCAGTGGTTCAGTTGAGAAAATTCCTAGCATGTTGCTTCTGATGCACAGATAAGTAAACAGTGCATTTCCTTAACTCTAACGGATGCTCCCCACCCACCACTCACCGTTTCTGAAATTGAGACATCTTACAGTTGACATGTACATTAGATGTATCAGTGTTCACCAAAAGGTGATATTATAATTACATGATGGTATGTCTCACAGTGTGTGTGCAACAAAGAAATATGGTAGGAAAGAAAGCATTTAATCTTTTAAAAATGCTATTGAGACTTGCAGAGAAAGCCTGCACGTAGCTAGAAGCCTACACACAGGTGATTTGGAGATATGCTGAGGTGAGAGTCTATGAACTGGCTGTGTTTGCCTATATGATATCTGGACCATGAATGACTGGTGCCTAGGCTAACATTCCCATTATTAACTTATGCACTTGATGGGTGTTCAACTTTTCAAGGTTTACTTATTTTGGCAAAATGATAAATTGCATTCATATTTTTTTTTGTCTCAAGACAAATTGGTGAGGTTTTTGAAAAAATCTTTTTTGGGTCTGTTAATAATTTCCAAAGAAAAGAGCAGCCAATGCTTGAATAAATAAACCCATTCTTGATGACAATTTAAGAACTGGAGTGACAATATGTGTGCATGTGTGTGCTTCTGTGTGTGTGAACACACAACAGTACAATGTATTTCTGATTAATCCTATTAATTTGGGAAGTACTATACTAGCTGATTCTATGTTTGAATGTATTCATTTATATATACACATATAATACCTTGCAGAGAATAATAAAAAAAAGAGGTAAAGCCCAATGTTAGAGGGGTTATCTAATGACAGATAGCTAACCGAAAACAAAGCGTAAGAAATTTCCAACAGCAACTTAGTGATTTATAGCCATTATTTCAAAGGTAAGATGGGCTGCCTTAGGGGTACTGAGTTCCTGGTCACTGGAAGTGTTTGAGTAACAAGTGTTGAAGGCCCACATCATGGGAATGTTTTGGTTGGAGTCCTTTTATCAAGTGTGGGGAACTGGATAGAGTGAATTTTTTAGTCCTTTCCAACTAGGGAATCTATGATTCTATGACACAGAATATGCAATATCATCTTAAGTGAGAGTGCACTGAAGCCAGGGGCTACATTTTATTTTGGGCCCAGGCCATAGGACATACAATCAATGTATATGGAAGCATGAATGGGTGGGATTGGATGATTTAATGTCGGCTGGACAATAATGTATGTGGAATGCATGACATCCTTCCTCAAGAATGTGTTTTACTAAGTCAGTGGTTCTCTCTCCTTTTGCAGGCTGTGCTCCTTGAATCTGTATTTTTTGGTGGCACACTTGACAGGATTAAGTTATATCCACGGTTATTTCACTATTTATTTGCCTGCCCTTCAGCACTGAGTTGCCTTTGAACAGAATTTCTGACCAGCTGGATCACACAGTGGGATACACTCCTGAGGAGAGTTCTCCCAGGTTCCAGCAAACACCCGTCTGTCCTGGGCGCTGGCTTCTTGTTATGCCTCACCTCTTACGCTTTCTCCCAGGCAGGTGGATCCTGCCCCACACTTGGGCAGGGCTACCTCAGCTCACCTCCATCTGACAGACGGCACCTGAATAGAATGTGTCCCTGTTTTACCAAAAATAAATTTTACACTCAGGACTGAAATTTGGTGGCACACTGGTGAAAAGCAGGAGAACCATTATTCTAAATGTCTCTGTGCTGTTGAACATTTGATGTTCAGCAATAAAATAGACTGGGTCATACTTTAATCCTCAATGCTCAGATCTGCCAATAACCTTTAGTTGAAACTTTCTGATGCTCTGTGTGTTTTGTAAGAAGCTTAGCTTTTCCTGTACCGGGCATGATTTTCAGAAACTCCGCTGAAAATCAATGAGGGTTGGCAGAGGCAGGGTAGAGCAGCTTCTAAGTATGGGTAGCTCAATACCAGCAGCATAGGCAATGCCTATACAACAGCATAGGCATTAAACCACAGTTTGGCACTTTGAAGCTAACCCAGCGTGTACAACTGTTTTCCTGTCTCTGTCCCCCAGATTTAGCTTTGCTCTTGAAGTTTAGCTTTCTGATATCCTTGGAAGGGTCCTTTAGCTGTGCCTGGGCCATATCACATGTGCATACAGCCACATAAGCAATGCCCTGTGCAACTAGGGATGGTGATGGTGGAGAGCGGTAGAATAGATGTGGACGTAAATGGAGCCCTGCTCACCAACTGATGCTAGCTGCCTCTCACCACGAATTTTAGTCTTTCTTCTTGTGCAAACCTAAGTTTGCCTGGTTTGCTTCACCACATCATGGGTTCAGTTGAGACTTTATAAGGGAGATAAGCTCGTGTGATTTTTCATTCCACATCTCCCACTTCCTCCCGACAGTTGGCAACACTGTCCTTCCCCAAAGAATGCTGACCTCCACTTTTATATGGAGCACAATGGGCTCAGCAAGTCTTCCCAGCAGCTTTGATTTTAATTCAAGTGATGTGAGCATTGAGGACTTCTCAAGAGGATATCTTGCAAACTTCAAATTGCTATTGCCTTTTTGGGACTTTAAAGCAAGTTTCTTGTGCCCCTAGGCTTCCCGGAGGACACTTCCAAACACCAAATTTGCTTTGACTAAAAGGAAGTCGACATGTGCACACTCAACAGAATTGCAAGGAGCAGCGAGGAATAAAGATGTAGCAGGGTCGCGAACTCACTGACACTCCACTCAGATGTGCAGTATCAAATAGCTTCTGGACTTCCTAAGGCTGATATGATCTTCCTCAGACACTCCCCCACTTGCCAGTTAACACTAGATGAATCTCCTCCAAATAGAATGTTCTCATTTCAATGTAAACAGTTTCTTTAATAGATGTTCAATTCCCTTCCAGGGCTGGTTTAAATGTTCCCTTTTAGAATATCATCTCCTTCTTCTTTAGGTAAAACTTCTTTCTCCATCCCAAGGTGGTTTTAGGTGGTTGAGGAGGCTTCCATGTTATCTGGTGGAGAGGAGAGTGGGGACCATATGGGATCCTCCAGATTCTTGTTGGTCTTTGTCGCCAAGTGGCCAGTCTGGCCTGCTTCCTGTGCTGGTGATCACTGCCCACCCGGACTTCCGGGGTGATGTACCCATACCCACTTTTGGCCATGTTTCCTGGTCTCGGGGCTTCTTCTGGCCTCTTCATCCTGACCATGGTTTTTATCTGTCCCACCAGTGTTTTTAGCACCTTCACATCCTTATACCCTGGATCCCCGACATGCCATCCCTATGGCACTAGGGACCTAGGAGCCCCGTTTTAGGCTCACAGGCCAGATTACCTTCTGCTTCCACTGTTGCCCCATTTCCTTGTACCACGCTGGCAGTGACCACACATGGAACTTCTCCTTAAGGCTTGTGGCCTTCTCTTAGAATCCTCAGAGAAGTGTGACAAGAGTGTCACTAGTCTCCTGACATTCTCAGCCTTCCCCTCGGCCTATTTAACATGTCCCCCCTTTCCAGGACTTAGGACTGGAGAGAAGAGTTGGGGACCCACCTGGCTTCCCTGGACTCCCCTGCCCTCTGCCTTCTTCATCCAATCTCTCAGCCTGAAAGCAGCCAGCTTTCCCCTCCTCAACATCTTATCGCAAGGGCATGTAGTAAATCTCTATGATCTATTCCACCAGGTATGGCTCTTGATATACTAATGGGAGCTAAAGGAATTTAGAAAATCCCTTTCCTTCTCAACAATGCCTGGCTTTGAAGACTATTTTCTTGCTTAAGAGGTCAAGAAAGTCAGCTTTGAGATTCAAACTGATCAATGGCCTCTTTGTTCTAGGCAGTATCCCTGGGGCCATAAGACTTGTGCCTCGGCCTTGGAGGTAGAAGACAGCAGGGGAAGGTGATTTAAGAGGAAACCGAAAAGTTAGAAGTGTAATATTTGCAAAATATTATCCTTGTTCCAGAAATATGGTTCTTAGCTTTCATGAAGCACAGTTAAACACTCCCCTTTTAGGAAATGTCCATTTATAAAATTTTCCTGTTGGAAACATCCATAATTTTTTACTTCCTTCCTAAAACACTTTCCCCAGAGTCATATGTACTTTGAAAGACTGTCTTTGAAGGATTTTATTACATATTCTTTCTCTATTTTTCTGGCTAACAAACAACACTGAATCAGCAATACGTGTTATTTCTACCTACTTGCTCTTTTACCACAACCTGAGATGCTCCCCTCGGTTAGCCCTCCTTTCACTCTTGGGAACTCCTAAGCCATAAGGGCACTGTGCAGAACAGAATTACAATCCTTAGTGACCAAAAGGAAGTAGGATGGTTTGGTAGCAGCATGCTGGGTGGTTGCTGTGACCATGACTAAGAAAGAACTGCCAATTTGGTTTTCATTAGGGGAATAAACTCTAGTCCTTCTTTGCATGCTGTCTCCACAGTAATGGCCATGACCCCACAGAAAATGGACACAGCACGGAGAGGAGTAAGTTTTCCTCATGCTTGTCAAAGCATGTCAATGTTCTCCCACAGAATGTGGTACAATTCTCCTAATGCAATTAAGCAGAACCTTCTTTTTCTGTGGAAATGTACTTACAAATGTCAGACTGGCTTGCGGTCACCAGGCTGGGAAGAACTTTTGTTATGGAACCTGAAACCTGGCCTGATTACATGTTTTGCAAGAAAACCCAAAGTTCACATGAACTTTTCAACTGGTGAGTTCGGCTGGGGGTTCATCATGGATTCGCTCAAGTTTTTGGGCAGAGGATTTTGACTCAGTGGTGCATAGCATAGTGCTGAGTATCTGGTGTCTTGTCAGTCTTCCCAGACCTTCCTGGCAGGGCTCACCTTACCTTTCTTTGGAGGTAACAAGAAGCCATTTCTCATTCACAAAACTCTGTGGAAAGGATGTGATCTCCATGAGAGGCTTCACGTAGAGAACAGCAAGCCTCTGCTCACCGATAAGCCTCCAGCCTGCCCTTTGGCTCCTCCTACGAGCTGGTCCAACCTGGGCTGCAATGACAGCCTTGCCCTTTGTTGGGAGTGTACGTGGGATAAAAATCATGTCTTTACTTGAGTGTAAGTGTATAAAAATTATACAGCATTTTCACGTACTTTGTAGCATTTAATTCTCATAGACACCTGCACTGTCCTCACACTACTGCTGAAGAAACTGAGATTTGAAATTGAAGTTCAAGATCATTACCAGGGTAGTATGTGGCAGAGACAGGATACAGTGTAATGGTGATCCACACAGCCTTTTTAATCAATGTACATACAACGCTTATGAGAATGGAATTTACCTTGTGGATGCAATACGATATAGTACCGAATAGCACCAGCTCTAGAACTTCCTTTCCAGAGCCAGCTACATTTGTGGGGCCCAGTGCAAAATGAAAATGCAGGGACCCTTGTTCAGAAAGCAGGGGAAAAAATGCCATTAAAAGTGTGAAAAATATAAAGCCTTTTCCTTTCCTCTGTGGTCTCTCTTGACTTATCATGGTTTTAAAAATTTGCTATTTAATGCCATTCTACACAAAAAAATTAAAATCTTGAATTATTAGAGTACCTTTTACCAATTCAACTTTATATTGTGGAAGGTCGTTTTTAAATGCAAACATTAAGAGCATTTAACTCATGTGGAAACATCAGAATTACACAATTTGTACTTCATAGCCTGCACATGTATTTCATTGTTACCAGAATAGTGGAAACACTGCACAAAACTAACTCAAGTGTTACCTTTCAATTCCTCATATACATACATTCTACCGACATTGTCTACCTTGGGCTATGTGCTGAGAAGGACGGATTGAAAGGAAAAGGAACTGTGGGTTGTCCTGTCTCTACTGTTTGTTCCATTTATAATTTTCAGTGTAAATGTTTGGCTGATAAAGGGAGTAACAAGAGTAAGAAACGATGTGATAGGGTTTGGTGGTTGTTTATGTGTCTTAGAATGCCATCGCCCTCTTTCTTTGTTCAAAGCAAGTTCTGATTCAAATGAAAATTATATAATAGCCTCTCAGGGCTGTCAGCACCCCCCACCCCCAATTTACTTGGTTTGTAGACCTAACATGCTTACCTTGTACTCATTTGGAGTCTCACTGAACTCTCAGGCATCATGGGTCTGTTGAAATTCTGTGCCCTGGGGCAAATGCTGTATAGCCATAATGCTATATGTGAATGGGGCAGCAAGGGATGGCAGATACTCATACTGTGCCTCTCTCCTCTGCTCACACGGATGCTCCACTGTCCCTTCAGATGTCACTTACAAAACCCAACTTCAAAGATAAAATTAAGAAGTCCCAGATGGTGACAGCAGAGCATTGAACCAAGTGCCAGGTCCTCCCAAGTGTGGGGCCCTGTGTGAGTGCACAGGTTGTACCCCATGAACCTGCCCTGTGGCTCTCTTCCTCACCTGGGTTCAAATCATGGTCTTTCCACACTTTGACTGTGAACTTGAGAATGTTAGTTAATCTCTTTGAACCTCAGTTTCTCATTGGTTAAATAGGAATACAAATTGTGCTTTCCCCCCCAGTATTGTTACTAAGCATTTGTTCAGTGTCTAGAATAGTACTGTCCAACAGAAATACAGTGTGAGTCACAAATGAAAGTCTCATATGTACTTTTATTTTTATTTATTTTAAAAATTTTATTTTGTTTTTAATTGACAAATCAAAATTGTATAATATATTTACGGGGTACAATGTAGTGTTATGATACATGTATACATTCTGGAATGATTAAACCAGGCTAATTAATATATACCCATCACCTCATATATTTATAATTTCTTTGTGGTAAGAGCATTTAAAATCTGTACTCTTGGCAACTGAAACTTTGTACCCTTTGAATAACATCTCCCATTTCCCCATTCACACCCCCTATCCCCCAACCCCTGCCAGCCTCTGTTAACCAGGATTCTACTCTACTTCTAATGAGTTTGACTTTTTTAGATTCCACATATAAGTGAAATTATGCAGTATTTGTCTTTCCGTGCCTGGCTTATTTTGCTTAGCATAATGTCTCTAGATTCATCCATGTTGTTGCAAATGACAGAATTATCTACTAGCCACATTAAAAACAGTAAAATAAAATAGGTGAAAAATTTAAGAATAATATATATTATTTAATCAAAATACCCAAAATATTATCATTTCAACATGTAATCAATGTAAAGAGCTATTAACAAAATATTTTATGTTCTTTTTGCATACTAAGTCTTCAAAATCTGGTGTACATTTTGCACATACAGCCCATCTTAATTTGGACTAGCCACATGTCAAGTGCTCGTAGCCACAGTGGCTAATGACTACCATATTGGATAGCGTAAGTCTGGAATGTAAGGAATACTCAATAAATGTTAGCTAGACAAATGCTGAGATGGAGATTTTCATGCAAATAGTTTATTAGGGAATAATCTGGAAACAATACCTGTAAGAGATGAGGAAAGTTAGATTGAGCAAAAGGAGAAGTTGAACTGCAATGTAATTGCCAAAGAAGCCTCAGCTAATCTCTCAGGGTGCTCTGAAGCTTGAATAACCTTTCAAAAATACTTCAAACTGAAGCAAGAAGGAAGAGCCTTTTTACCCTGGCATTGATCAGTCCTGGATGTGAGCAATCCCTGGGGAGGGAATATTTGGACAAGACAGCTCCCTTTGGCTGAACACAGTTCCTGGGGAAGGATCTGATAAATTGTCACTAGGCAACATTCCTGGCAGCTGGTGAAATGAGACCCTCAGCCCGCAAGGGGTGATCTGGGTGGCATCTCATAGAATCTACTACAGTCTATGCCCTTGCACTGTTTGAATCTGCCTGCTTCAAGTGACAAGGACACGTCAGGAAAAACTCACTAGGATTCTGGTTGTTCTCTTTTCTCAGAGAAGCTTTAAGAAGAACATTAGTGCACCAAACTACAGCCCTCATTGCTGTAGCTAGTCTTTGGGCCTGGCTGATATCATCATCTCCCTCCTCCACCACCCAATCTGGACTCCCTTCATCCTTGGCTAGTACCTCTGCTATTCCAGGTGGTTTGGTTGGTGGAGTGACCTGGGAGGTCTGAGCTCCTGGTCATCATGCCTTTCTCAGGCTATCACTGCCAGGATTTTCCCTTTACCATTAACACTGAATAGAGAAGTACCAAGAGATGCCCCAGTGGATCACCTGAGGTTATCTGGTGGCACGCATTTTCTTCCTGCCCCATTATGTGACAGCAGTCCCACCTCCTCCTAATCAGGGTCATTGACCCCTGTTAGAATGGTTACTTCTTTTCTTGCCTGTAGTTTCTTATTTCCAGAAGCCTGAAGTGACTAGAAGATTCTTGTAGCTTCCAGTTTAATAGGACCCTTGCTGGGAAACAATACACCAATAGCTTCCAGCAACAGCCATTCAATTCCATAATCCTTATATTTCTTCAAAACCTCTCAAAAATCTAAGATATGTACATGCCAGCACATTTCCTTCCACCTATATCCCACCTAGTTCACCACTAGTGCAAGTGTTAACAATTGCATTGCCTATAAAACCCTAAAGGGTAAGGATCATATCTTGCAAACTACCATATTCCCATTGCTTTGCCCAGGACCTGGCAAACAATCAGTGCCAACTATTCCTTCTGCCATGTGTAGACACATAGAAGGTGCCATCTGTAGAAACAGGCCCTCACTGGACACTGAATCTGCTGATGCCTTAATCTTGGACTTCTCAGCCTCCAGAACTTTGAGCAACAAATTCCTATTATTTATAAATTACCCAATCTAAGGTATTTTGTTACAGTAGCCCAAATGGACTAAGACAGCAAGGCATTAGTGATATTGTGGTGAGCAAAACCAATACTGCCTTTGCCTTCACAAAGCTTGCAGTTTGGGAGGGGACACAGACATCTAAGCAATAATTATGAACTGTGAGAAAGACCATGAAGTGACATTACAGGGAGTCATGAGAACATACAACAGGGAGTCCTGAACTAGTCTATGGGGTCAGGGCAGGTTTCCCTGGGGAGCTGACCTTAGAAAGCTTAGGTCTTGAAGGGGCAATAGGAGCTAACCAGACAGTAAATTGAAGGTTCTTTCTGGGTTCTTATGTTCTGTGAGAACTACTTGATCCTAAAACTATTAAGGAGAAATTAACATTTTATCTCAAGAATTAGGAATGACTAGACTAGGTTAACCATGAGAAAATTGGTTCATTCTTGATTCTTTGGGCCAGGTTACTCTTTTCTGTTTCCTAGAGTGTGAGTGTGTGAGTTTGGAAGGGTCCCAGCATTGCTGGTGGAGTCCTGGCGTGATTCAAGAGCGGAACACTCCATGACATCACCCTGAGTGAGAGAGGAAATTACTTCTGCTTTCTGTCAGGTCATAGCTAGAATCCCAGCTAGCCAAATAGACAGTGGAAGCCAAGGTCTTTTCTACTTAGTGGCTTTCTGCTGACAGACACTGAAGCTTTCTCAGGCTGTTTTAAGTGGGTGCCAAGAGCACAGCAGAATGACCCCCTGGCTAAGTGAGTATATGGGAGACAGCTTTCACATCAAAATCTAAAACAAGAATTGCAAAACCCCTTCTTCCCTATCCCTCTGCTTTCTAGAAGCACAAGATCCTCACTGTCTTAGTCTATCTGCGCTGCTATGATGAAGTACAATAGACTGAGTGGCTTATGAACAACAGAATTTTATTTCTCGCAGTTCTGGAGGCTGTAAGTCCAAGATCAGGGTGCTAGCATGGTCAGGTTCTGGTGAGGGCCCTCTTTTGGGTTGCAGACTGCTGATTTCTTATTTTATCCTCATGTGGTGGAAGGAGGGTGAGAGAGCTCTCCTGTCTCTTCTTATAAGGTCACTAATCCCATTCATGAGGGTTCCACACTCATGACCTAATTGCCTCCCGAGGGCCCCACCTCCTAATATCTTCACACTAGGATTTCAATATATGAATTTTGGGGGGACACAAACATTCAGACCATAACACTCACATTTCCTGATGCCCTGCTGTGTGCTGGAGGCTCCCAAAGGCTTCACCTCGTTCTATCTTGCAACTCCATTAATTAAAGTCTAGTCAATTAATCAAGGTCTCACAGCAAGTCAGTGGCACATCTGTTTAGACCCTAATCTATCAGCAAAGCACACCTTTCCTCTACCATATCACGTGTGTGTTGTCTATTCTAATCTTTGACTATTAGAAAACCTAATACCAAAACATCCCTCAGCCTTCCCCATTGCACTATTCTCCCAGTAACACAAGCCAAAGACCTTGAGATCCTCTTTGATTTCTCTTTTTTTCCTCATATTGCACATCAAATCCATTATCAATAGATATAATAATAATATCCATTTATGTATACACAAATACCACCTACGCATCAGGTATTATGTGTCCAGGCACTGTGTTAAGTGCTTTGCATTTATTATTTCATCTAATACTCATAAACCCCTGAGGCTCATAGAGGCTGTTATAAGTTCCATTTTTCAGATGAGGACATTAAAGTTCAGAGAAGTTAAATAATTTGCTCAAGCTCATATGGCTAGTGTGTGGCAGAGCAAGGATTTGAACCCAGCAAGTTCGGATCCAGAGTATATACTCTTAAATCATTACACTTAAGAATATCTAATTGACCCTACCTACAAAATCTTCCTTGAATTTGTTTTCTCCAACTGAATAGCTACTCAAACCAAATTCATTTTGTGCCTGGACTTTAGCAAGAGTCTTATAAATAGCCTCTTTGCTTCCATTCTACATTTCCCCTGCAATTTCTTCTTCACAAAGAGGGCTTTTACAATATAAATCAGATCCTGCCCCTCCCTACCAAGAGCTCCTCCTACTCTTCACCATAGCCTGTGAGGTTCTGAGTGATCTGAAGTTGCCTTCCTTCCTGATTTCACTTCATACTATGCTTTCTTCTCATTCACTAGCCTCCATCTCCACTGGCCTCCTTGCATTTCTTGAGTACACCAATTTCTGTCACAGGGCCTTTGCACATGCTGGTACACTTTTGTCTTAGATCTTTAGGTAGCTCAGTCTCTGATTTTTTTCAGGTCTTTGTTCAAATGTTCAAATGTCATTTCTGTGGAAAAGCTTTTTCCTGACCACCCTGTCCATAATAGGCAACATTTTAAGATGGCCTACATGATCTCTACCCACTGGTGTAATGTCCTTGTGCAGGTGAAACCTATGATTCAGTGGGCTCTAACTGCTGTCATTAGGTTACAAATCACTTGACTTTAAGTCAGTGAAAAGGAAGATTATCCCAGGTGGGCCTGACTTAATCAGGTGAGCCTTAGCTGTGAAAGAAACAGTAACGTACATTCTCCTCCTGCCCTTGGTGGCACAGCCTCCATGAGTCCTGCAGCTGTAAGGAAATAAATTCTGCCAACAAACACATGAGCTTGGAAGGGGACCCCAGGCCCTGGATGAGACCCCAGCTCTGGCTGTCCCTTGATTACAGCCTTGTGAGACCTCCCCAGAGAACCAGCTAACCCACGTCCTGCTTCCTGACCTGTGGACAGTGTGAGATAACAAATTTATCTTGTTTTAAGCCACTAAGTTTGTGGTAATTTGTTATGCAATGATAGCAAATAAATACACTATCTAAAATACACCCCCACCCACGATTCTCTATCCCTTTTTTCTGCATTATTTTTATTTATAGCATGTTTTGCTATCTGCATTTATAGTATGCAATTATTTACTTGTTTAGTCTGACTGTCCCATTGTAATACAATCTCCATGAGGACAGGGACTTTGGTTTTATTACTATTGAATCCCCAGCTTCTTGGAACCCTACCTGGCACACAGTAGGTACTCAATAAATATTTTTTGAATAAATTCATAAATAAATGAATGTGCTTTCAGTGTTTACCTAATTTTAAAAATGGTTCTTATAGGTGTACTTCAATCAAGGAAACTTGGCACACAGAATCTCAATTTATATATAAAAAAAGAGGTTAGTATTGATTTGGGTTTTCTAAAAGGACATAAAATATGAAACAATTTACCAAAAATTCCACTTTGGTGCAACTTTTTAGGAGTATATGTATTGCATAAAGCAAGGTAAGCCTGGCTGTCTGACAGCCTCATTACTGTTTCTTTTGACAAATGTTAGCGTATTTTAACATCAAACATATAGGACTGGGACAGAATACAGGCAACCTTGACAACACATGCTTGTTTAAAGACATCTCAGTTAGAAAAGCATATGGAATAGGTGGGCTCTATGATAAAAGTACTGTCAATAATATATTTACTTAAAAAATATTCCAATGATGGCAGTGCCCAGAATAATTTAATGGTTTATTTAAAATTGTTATAATGGTGAATTGTTTTATGCCTTATGAATTAAAAATTCATAATCAAATGAAAATGGAACAAACAAGCTTGCTAATATCCAATACTCTCCCTTAGTTATTCATTTGTAATGACAGATGATACACTGAGATATTTGGACTCATTTTTCCAGGAGGGGAATTTTAAAACTTGAAACCACAAACAACAGAAAGAAGAGAACTTTGGGGCTCTGAGAATGAGACATTTCCCATTGTGGGAGGGCTGAGACATGCTCCCCTCACAGGCTGTCAGCTAGGTGCCTCCTGGTGTCATCGCTCTCCGTTTGGGGTGCAGGACTCACAGGTGGGAGTCTTCAAACAGGCCATCCCCTATGTCTCCCTTGCCCCCTGAAGTGCACCAGAAGCAATGCTCTGGAAGCACAGGTTTGTTTTGAAATCCTGAGACATTTCTCACACCAGAGGGGAAGTTTACAAAAAGCACAAGTTCTGAGGTCTTGGAATCACGTCTGACTTCATGGGCTCCATTGCTTTGCCAGCAGCCATAAGTTTTTTTCCCACATCTCCAGTAGGGGGAGCTTGGGGTCTGACTGCGAGAGGCAGCCCTGAGGCCGGAGAGCATCGCCATCGTAGTCCTGTCTATGAACACTCATTCCTCTTGCCATACACACAGTAAAATGACTTCTTCTTCCTTGGAGAAAACACCTGATAAAAGAACAGAGTGTCTCGCAGTTACTGGTAGAGTAGAGCGTGTTGCTTTTCCTTAGCCAAACCTTTTCATCCATGTAGACGAGGGTCCCAGTAGGTTTAATCTGCATGTCTCTTGGGACTGTGGGATGTCAAGACAGGCCTCCTTGGTCAGTTGCACCTGCAACATACTGTCAGGGTTATCTCCTAAATCACGCTCCTACCCAGCCCTCCCAGCCCTCCTCACTGGCCTTGCTCTGTGCTGGTCCTCATTAGCTCCCCCCTGTATTATGCAAAGTGTCCTAAGCGGTTTTCACACTTCCAGTCTTGTTTCTCACCCTCCCACCTCCCCACTCAGCCTCCTCTGGGGCCCCTCCCTATGGATCAGCCACACTGAACTTTCAGTTCTGAGCATGTTCCAGGCTATTTCACGCCACACACTTGTTCCTCACTCTCATCGCCCTTGCTCGCCTGGAACACTGTAAGAGCCAGTTTAAACTCCATTCTTGATGAAGCTCTTCTTCAGGCTCAGCTCCTAATGGATTTTTGATTTAGTAAAATGCTGACTCGGGCTGGCAGGGGACGAAAGAGTGAACAAAGGAGATATGTAGAATGCCACCCCTCCCTTGTCCCCCGTGGTACTCTGTGCAGAGAGCTTTCCTAACACTTGCAATGCTTTGCCATACTTATGGGGTCACTTCTCTGCTTCTCTGCCTTCCCTCTTAGACGATGTGCTTCTTGAGGGCAAGGACAGTGTCCAAGTCATCTTGATCTTCCCAGTGCCTGGAAACTGAGAGTGCTCAACAACGTGTGTTGATGAATGATAATAGTAAATTACACCATCAAACATTTACCATATGCTAAGCTTTATCCCGAGTGCTTTATGTCTAATAACTCACAATCCTATGAGGTAGGTGTTATTTTTATTATCCCCATTTTTTAGGTAAGGAAACTAAGAAAAGAGAGTTTAAGTAACTTGCCCCAAGTCACTTAGCTGACAGGCATGTGGCTCCAGAGTCGCTTCTGTAAACCACTGATGATGGGAAGTGGGGGAGGCTGGTAGGACAGGGCACAGCCAGAAGCATGAGCCCCATATTCAAGCTCAGTTTCACCTTCAAACCCAATGCCGAGGGCAGCACAGAGTGCCACAATGCCTGGTATAAGGAAACCTACTGGCTGCCCCACCATGACCAAGATCTGTCTGACTTTTCAAAGAAGAGACAATCTCACATAGGGAGGAGTGACGGGAAGTGGCCCTGGTCCCTGTTGCCTTCCTCTTGGAGATGTCCACTGTCACTACAGTTCTGAGATCCATAGTGAAGACTTGTTCTCTGTTTCCAACTGCAGGATCTGTTAAAGGAGCTTGTGAATATCCAAAAAGTTGCATATACAGTTCCCAAGCACAGAATAGGGGGAAACATGGATACTTCACTCTTGGGCTTGCCGTGAAGCTGGCAGAACTAGGTTGGCTCTGGTTGGCCCATACTTCAGTCCCTAAGGCTTCCATTCCAGGTAAAAACACCTTTACTTTGGAGTAGAAGGAGTTATGGCTGTCAGTGGGGAAGGAGCTTGCTCAGGGCACCTCTAACCACAGTGAGCAGTGAGTAGTGCAGCAATAGTAGGGCCATATCTGAGTCCAGCAGTGGACCAGGGGTCCAGAAAAATGGTCCAATGGAAAAAAATGGGCAAGGGTGTAAAAAGGCATTTCATGGATGAAATACAAATATCAGATAAGCATCAAAAAGGCATCTAACTTGACTAAAGAAATATTTAAAATAAAAATACCCAGTTTTTAAAAACCTGCTGCATTGATAAAAATTAAAAAGATAATTTTAGTTGCTGGCAAGGGTGTGGACAGTCAAGCATTCTAGTATAGTACTGGTGCAAGTGTAAATTGTTACAGTTTGTTAAATTTTTTACAAAAGGTACCCTAGGTAGCATTTTGTAAAAAAAGTAGAAATAATAGCATAAAATGATCAAGATGCATGTGCAAGGATGTTCAATCAAAGTAATGTTTGTAAGACCACAAAACTAGAAATGACCTAAATATCCATTAAGAAGGGAATGGTTAGGTAATGACAGGGTACTGCTTTAATTATAATAGTACTATGTACTCATGGAGGAAAAATGAATTAAAACTGTATGTTCTAGCATGAAAAAAACCCTCATTTAGTGAAAAACATAAGATTCCACTTTTAATAAAATAGCAACAACACATAGTTTTTGTATAGTAAAAAGTTTTGAGGAATAAACTAACAAACTAAAAACAGGCATAAATAAACTAATAACAGGCATAAACTGTGGTTGCATGTGTGTGTACATATGTGTGTGTTAATGTGTATATTTGGCAGTCTTTACTGATTGCCTACCCAGGGCTCATTGCCCCATTCTTACTTCCTAATACAACCCTAACTTGATCCAAGTATTCACCTCTCAGGGAAAGCAGTCCTATTCCCAGATCTGGGATAAATCCTGAGTAGTCTACAACAATCACTTTCTGGTGATCGGTTAGAAGCAGGCATGTGACTTGGTCTTGGCCAGTGAGAGGTGATGGAGATGTACTGGTTGGCTTCTGGGAAAGGTTTCCCTGTTCTTAAAAAATGGAGTCATGTCTTCTGCCTAAGTCATCTTGTCTGAGTGTGACACCTGGAATCACTGGGGCCATTTTGGAACCATGAGGAGAGCTAACCCAAGGACCAAGGCCACACACGGAGGGTGGCAGAGAGAAACGACGGAAGGAGCCTGAGTGCTCGTTGATGTGAGTCACTGAGTTAACCAACTCTGGACTCATGCTGCTTTGGGACTTCCTACTGCATAAAATAATCCATGTCCTATTGCCTGCGTCAACGGAAGCTGTGAGTGTTCTCTTCCATCAGCCAAAGGCCTCCCAACTGGTAATGAGGGTTTGCGATTACAGGAGCAGAAGGACTTTCACTGCCTAATTTATCTGTATTTTAAAAACTGATGAGATTGTATATGGATTTTACTTTCTCTTTTTTCATTTCCCATATTTTTGCAAATAACAAGTGGAATATAAAATTTAGTGTGGGCTACAGATAAATCTCCCACCCTACACAACAGGACAGTGGGGTTGGCCCTGACTCTGGGGTCAGCCAAACCTGACCTCTCCTTTCTAGTTGTAAGACTTTGCCTAAAAATCTGAATGTCAGTCTCTCAGCCATAAGAATGAGAATAATTACAGCTGCTGCCTCCTAGATCGCTGTGAAGATTAAACGTGTTCAAGGATGAAATCGGTCTGTCACCTCAGTAAATGCTATTCCTTCTGCTCCCCAAACCTCCAGCCCTAATTTTTCTCAAGACTCCTGTGGCCCCGGAAAATGAGGGACGCATAGAGGACAGTAAAGAAGTTGGGTTTGGTCAAGAATGAGAAGAGTTCAGGTCTCAGTCTGGCCAAAATGGCCCAGGTGAAGAGTCAAAACACACATACAATTTGGAGCAATAGTTATCATAAGGGCCCCTGATAGTGTTCTGAGCGAAGGAAGCCATGTCCCCAACAACCGGCAGTCACACACAACTTCCTTTGTTTTCCAGGCAGTGGAGAGGGCGGCGGCCGAAGATACGCTCCCCACCTTTAGGCTGCTGCATGGGCGCACAGGAGCTGGGCGTCTGCTTTTTTGCAACCTTGCTTAGATCAGCTTCAGCTAAGCACATGGCCTCCACCCACCTTCGCAATCGGTGCTTTCTACAAGTTCAGAGGCGGCAAGGCCTCCGCAGCTCCCGGGGCCCTCTGCTCAGGGGGCTATAAAACACTATTGCTCTCAGCAAGCCCCGGTCATCAGTAATAATGAGACGGCTTTGAAACTGCCACTGTGAAACCCTAAACCAGGCACAGACACGCACGCTGGGCCAAGCACTTGGGAAAGGTTGGCCAAGGTTCGCAAACACACCAGCCTGGGTTTGCAGGGAGTGTTCTCAGCTTGGGTTTCTTTAGGGCCTGGGTCTGTTTCAGCAGATGCTGGTCTGGGTACCGTGTGAAAGGCTGGTTTACTGGGTTTGGGCAGAAAATAGGCAAAGCCTGGGGCTGTGAGTAGTTTTCACTTTGAGGTTTTGGGGGAAGTAATTGAAGCCTGAGTTTCACCTTCTGGAGAATTCTGGCCCTCTCTCCACAACCTCATTCCCATAAGGCTCATGTATTTCTTTCACCCACCGCCCCAACCTTCCAAGATGCAGGGTGTGAATGAAGGGAGCTACCTCAAACAGATCGGCTTTTCAGTAATTTCTACATGGAGGCCTCAGAAGAGAGTGGTTTTCTTTTTAATATGGTCTTTAAAGTCAGGCTTATGATGGCACAGCTCAGCACTCCAAAATATATTATTTGAATCTCCCTTCTTACTTGGAACAAAATATGACAAATAATATCTGGGCTGCCCCTGCCAGCTGGAGAGGGGACAGACCTGGTCCACTGCTAGCCTCTGGCCCCGGCAGTAGGGTAAAGGGCTTAGGATGGTCCCATAAGCAAACTCCCTAGAAAGGAGCCCATGCTGGACCCCTTTATATCACATCCCACAGATTTTTAAAACCCAGTTTCATAGACAGAATGCTGGTCGGGGTCTCAGCGGAAAGCAGACAGCACATTCAAACAGGCAGATTGAAAAGAAGTCATCGAAAGGGCTGTTTTCAGGGGTGCGGGTGGGGGTAAGCAGAATCCGAGAGGTGCTGAAGAAGCACCCAGGCTGACAACAGTGGAGCACCAGGAGGGCTGAAGGGCCAGCGGAGGAGCAATGACTGACCCTGGGGAGACGGCGGTGGCTGAGGGGGACCACCCGAGGAGTTGTGGCCTTGGTGAGGAACCTGCCATGGTCACCCTACGACTTGGTAGGAGAGAGCTCGGCATGGGTCCCCCACTTCACTCTTCTCTCACGTCCTGATCTCCCACTGGCACCCCATTGTGGCTGAGCCCAATCAGAAGCCAGAAAGAGGGGAGCGTGCATGGAGTATGGTCTATAAAGTCCCCATTCCCTGGGCACAGAGCAGGGGGGCATGGCATCACCAAAGGCAGTTCTGTGTCATGATCACCTAGAGGAGGTTGGTAACAAGTACAGATTCCCAAGCTGCCCCTGGAAGATTCCAATCCAGGGGGTTTGGGCTGGTCCCGGAGAGGCTGTGCCTTTCCAAAGCCTTTGAGTGGTTCTATTGCTCAACCAGGATGGATAACTGCTTCTTAAGCAGTAGTGATGTTCTTGTGAGTTAAGTGTTACCATCCGGATCTCAGTTCAAGTTGTCTCCTGACCCCTGACATCATGTTCAAAGCTGGCAAAGTTTATTCATCTATGTATTCCACAAACATTTGCCGAGCCCCTACTGTGTGCAGGCACCTTGCTAGGCAAAACAAGCATCACCTTCCCTGAATAGGCTTTGCAAAGTCTCTCTTGCTTCCGCAGGAAATTCTGTATCCTTCTGTAGTGAGATAAAAACATTCTTGGGAGATCACCTGGTGTCACCAGAGAAGGTCTTTGAACATGTTACCTAATCTCTCTGTGCTTTAATTCCTTCGTTTGCAAAATGGGCACAATAATGGTACTTTCTCCCAGGGTTATGATGAGGATCAAGTGAGATAATACGTGTAAACCTTAGTCCAGAGCAGTGCACATCATACACAAGTGATATCATTGTTATTATTAATTTTACCATTATTTATTAATAGATTTTTGTTAACCATCCCCCTCATCCCCCTGACTCCAAAACAGCAAATAAATGAGAAAATGCCAGGTCTGGATCTCCACTTTCACCATTTTTGAATGTTTCCTTCAGAAGAAGCCCTGGGCAAGTCCATGATGTGATGGGCTTTGTTAATACCTACAAGGCTGCCCTAGTCATATCTTTAGTCGATACATTTTGTGTAATTTTTAAGGTGCAAAGGAGGTTCGTAGGGATGCAGGGAACTTGAAAATGGATAGAGGGTAGTGATTTTAAGGGTTGGAAAACAGGACTAATGGGGTAAGATGAAAGAACTGCAGTTATTCACTTGGAGAGGAGATGGCCGAGGGGTAGGGGAGCCATCCTCTGAGATGAAAAGATTATTAAGGAGAGAATAGCCACTGATGCTTCCTTGGAAAAGAAGCAACAAATGGAAAGCAGAGAGTGTGGCAAGAGGAATTTCAGTTCTGCCTGAAGGATCATTTCCCAGTGGAGATGGTTATGAGCTCCGGAATAGGTTAAGAAACCCTTTGCTGGCTCAAAAATACCAAGGCTTTGCAGGAGGGTCTTGGGAAATCCTCCCCAATGGGGTCATATTTGAATAGGCAAAGAGTCAGCGGCAGGCCAATGGGATGGGAAGGCAGGCCTGCATGAAAACTGTGTGTCACCGCATGCCTCTGGGGACCTGGTCTCCTGCTCCATAAGGGATGGGTTTGGGATTGCACCTCCAGATACTGTGCATGTCTTAAGGCCCACCTGAAGTTCCCAACCATCATGGGTATTTGCGGGACGCCCCATGTGGTGAACACCTTGCTGGCTGGCACACTTTCTGAAATGCTGAATTCCACTTTGAAGATGAAGAGTCTTTGTTGACTGGTCAGTTAAAAATTCATCATGCCCGCATATGGAAATGGTGTATGACTCTAGACATTTTTTTGGCTCGAAAATGATTTTGTATTGCAGTATTTCACAGGGTTTTCTACCTCCGGATAAGTAAAGAAGTATAACACAATGCCACAGGTGAGGAAGACCCTTTAACGACTATCTGCTGAGGGGCTTCTATGGGCCAGGTGCTTTACTTATGTTGCGGGACAAGTCTCTTCTACTTTCCCCTTTTCGTCTCCCAGGGTCTGTAAACACAAGGCTGGCACACCAGAGGGGAAAGGCTTTCTTTTAGCAAAGTACTGGTGTAGAAGGAAGGCCTGTTCATGGTGCAGGAACCACATGGGGAGAGCCTCCTTCTGTCCTCCACCTCCTGTCTTGCCCAGGGTTCTACCTGCCCAAATCATCCAGGAGGAAACTAGACCAAGCAGAAGGACCAAGCAGGAGAAAAAGAACAAGAATCCTGAAGAAGGGAGGAAAAGCCTAGAAGTCTGGGAGAGAGGCGCAGAGGAGATGTGATGTCTAATGTGGGAGAGGCTCCTGGGCTGACCTCTATGGCTTTGTGGGCTCTCCAAGGATCGAGAGCTAAAAACCCCAAAATAAAGAAGAAACTAGGGAAGGCAAAGCTAGTAGGCTTGAATGCAGAACTTCTTCTGAATGTTTACACTCTTTGTGGTGTCTGTAGTACTTGCAATGTCCAATTGAACAGTAAAATATTTTTGTAAAGTATTCTTCAAGTTGGCAAACTCTGTAAAGAGCCGGAAAGTAAATATTTTATGCTTCCAGGTCCTGTCACTCTGCCATTGTCAGCAACAGCGGCCATAGACATCACATAAACAAACGGGCGTGGCTGCATTCCAAGAAAACTTAATTTACAAAAGCAAGCAGCTGGCTGGATTTGGCCACAGATCGCCACCCCCGTTCTAGATCAGGGCTTCTCAAACTTTAATGAGCAAACTCATCCACTCGGGATCTTGTTAAAATGTAGATGCTGGTTCAGTGGGTCTGGGCTGGGGCCTGGGATTCTGCATTTTGAATGCACTCCCAGGTGCTGCTAGGCCAGAGACCACACCTTGAGAAGCAAAGGTCTGGAAGTCTCAAACTGCAGTAGCACAGAAGCCAGAGTGGATGTGAGTGAGGTGGCAGGTGGTGTAGGTGCACACGCTGGCTGAGAGGTGGTAGCCGTGGGGCCTGGAGTGAGCTTGCCTGTCTGGAGAAAGCATCCACCTTGCCCCTTGCAGGTCCTGCTGACTGTTGCTCTGTGGGAATGCTGCCCTGTGGGCCCAGATATTCTGATTTGTCCAGAGAAACTGGAAATAAAGGTTTTTATGGGAAAATCTCCAGATTTTTAAGAGTTGGCTTGAAAGTTCTTAAAACCCTGTGCAAGCCAAATAGAGCACGTATGTGGAATGGTTCTCACCCCCAGGCTGCCATTTTGAACCCCTAGTCCTAGACCCTTGACCAGTTCCTCTGGACTGCACTGGGCCTCCTTCTCATGATGGGAGTGTGGTGCTTGGATTATACACACAGCATCTCTCAAGCTCAAGAGCTGTAAAAGAAGGAATGATCTTGATTTTACAGATGAGGCTGGTAAATCCTGAAGAAGCCATGCATAGGCTGCAACTCACACTTGTGGTGGTGTAAATATTGAAAGCCACACCATTTGGGCAGGTGAATTACAAAATGCAGCCCTTCTGGACAGACGAATTACACAAAGCCCTGTTTTGCAGGCAGAAACTCCACAACTACAGTTGTTTGCCTGGCAAACAACTTTTCCAGAGTCCCTGGGCTAGTAATGAAGAAGCAGGGATTTGAACCCGGGCGTTCCAGACTCCAAATTCCATGCTCCTTCCACAACCACCCACTGACTGAAGTTTTGATGGATATTTGAAAGTGAAAAATTTCAACCTGTCATTTCCCTCTAGGTCCGGATCTAAGCCACATTTGTAAGATGCAGGCACAGTCAATGTGATATTTTTATCTGAAATATTTACAGGTGGAAAGGATTAAAGCAAGTGATGGACTATTGAAGGTTAATGCCATCTTTTAATATGGAAAAACTACTCTCTCCACAAGAAATATACTTGTGGGATAATCTTGAGATATGTGTGTGCGTGCTCAAAATGTCAGCTGGAGTTTCATTAATTTCAAGCCTCCCCCTAGAACACTACGTTACAGTTCCGAGGCTGCGTGTTGGCATGCTGACACAGGTGGGACCCAGGGCGCCTGGCTCTCGGGGGTAAATTTATGGTATGATGTGTGAGGAATCCATCATGTGATTTGGCCCATGCCCCCGGCTGCTTAACCAGAGATGGGAGATGCAAGACAAAGGTTGCGCCCGTGCCTTTGGTTGCTGCGTCTCCATTTCAAGCTTTGATCCATCAGGACAAACACTGTCACTGGGCATGCCGATTAATAAGATGACTTCACACTCAGTCGTTCAGAACACAGAGGAACACTTTGCCCTCAGCTTCTCCTGGGCTGTTATTTAACAATTCTCTAGGACAAAGGATCATGTCCTAGAGTTTTTAGGCAAGCAAAGGCCTTTGTGAAGGTGTCTAAAGCATAACCTCATTGACTCTGGCCGAGTTGTGAAGATCACGCTCCCAGCTGGACCAGAGCCAGTTTCCAAAGATGACAGGCCCAGTGATGCCGTCGTGGGTGTCTACCTTGTGAGCCCATTTGAAGGGCTCCTCCTCCTCCCAGCAGCAGAGATCAAGAGGCAGCCTCAAGAGGTGGCTGGCTGTGCATTTCTCTCTCCCCTCCTCCAATTGCAAGCTGAGTAACTTGTGGGAATTACACAAGCTGTTACTTTCTTCATCTGTACCATGAGGCCAATAATAGCAATCCCCACTTTGCAGCGTCGTTGTGAAGACTGGAGATCCTGTGTGGACAGTACCCAGCACAACACTCGGCACTCAGTAAACCATTGCTGGGTTGCATCCTGTGTTTGCAGGTGTCCCTTTTTGTGGTTTTTGCCTCTGTGTGGTGTCCTGGCTAAAAGGACCAGCTTTGGGGCAGGTGGATCAAGGCTTGAGTTTCTGCTCTACCCCTTACCAGCTGTGCAATAGTAAATTATTGAATTTATGAAGCCTCACTTTCCTCATCAGTAAGAGAGAGATAAGAATAGTCCTTGCTTTGGAGAGCTGTGGTTAAGATTGAACAGGCAGTTGTATGTAAAATACTTACATTTCAGTACTTGGCATATACTAAGCACCCAATAGACGTTACAAATATTAGGTAGGATATGCACTTTAGAATCCATGAAGGCTTTAGCTATGTGTGGAATACGATATTTGTGCTCCTTCTCCAAAATGCAATTGAACCTCAAACAACATGGGTTTGAACCGCACAGGTCCACTTACACATGGATTTTCTTCTGCCTGGGCCACCCCTGAGACAGCAAGGCCAACCCCTCCCTTCCCCCTCCTCCTTTTCAGCCTACTGAATGTGAAGATGATGAGGATGAAGACCTTTATGATGATCCACTTCCACTTAATGAATAGTAAATGTATTTTCTCTTCTTTATAATTTTTGTAATGAAATTTTCTTTTCTCTAGCTTATTTTATTGTAAAAATACAGTATTAATACATATAACATATGGAATATTCTGTTAATTGACTGTTTATGTTATTGGTAAGGCTTCCAGTCAACAGTAGTCTATTAGTAGTTCAGTTTTTGGGGAGTCAAAAGTTTCAACTGCACGGGGTCAGTGCCCCAACCCCTGTATCATTCAAGGGTCAACGGTATATCAAAGAAATCTAGAAAGTCTAGCCAAGGAACTCTGATCTTTAAACTCTGAGATAATGTCAAATGTAGACCTACTTGCACTTATTGGGAAAATAACTTTCTAGGGTGCAAAAGGTATAACCCGCCCCCCATCAATTGCAGCTCAGTTCTTCTTTCTGAAATAGATACATGGGCCCAATGTTGGGGAAAGGCACACAATCAAGCCAGAGTTACTACTTATTGAGCAACTATAATGTGTGGTGCACAGAGCTGGATGCTGGGTGAATGGTCAGTCCAATAACCCTGCAAGGCTACTTTTGTTACCCACATCTATGCAGGAGGAGCCCAAGGGTCAGAGTAGTTGAGTAACCAGGGTCTCAGAGCTCAGTAGCAATAGACCTGGGACTTGAGCCCTCTAACTCCAAAGCTTCATAGTAATTGCCTTCTCAACTGTCCTGAGATATCAGACAAGACAGGTGTTCATGTCTCTGTTTTGTAGAGGAGGAAACTGAGGCTCAGAGAGGAATACACAGCTTGGGGCAGAGCTGGGACTTGCACCTTTTTAACCACAGGGCCTGTTCCTTGCCCAGAACCTGGGTGACTGACTTCCCCGTGAGTGACCCGCTCACGGGGGCATGTGGGGGCCAGTGGAGAAGGATGTTTGTCTGAGTCCCTTAAAGAAGTTACATTTTCCCATGATTGCCCTCCTGCTGGCAACCATGGCCATCTTGAGAGGAGACCTAGAGACCAGTGGGCAGGCTGGTGTTGTTGCCCCAAATCGACCACGGAGGGCAGAGTTCCCCGTGAGGCCGAGACGGCTAGCCTGGGGCTACAAGTACATATTTCTCACTATAAAGCAAACAACCCGACTGGCAGAGCACTGTAGGGAAAATGACATCACTGCAGAATTTTAGGGCTAATCATTTAGCTGGATTAGCCCCAAAGTGCTGTGTCTAAAATCAGCATCCCTGCCTCTTTATGTACTCCAGATGAAACACATTAGCAGAAATATGGCAAGGGACATTCACAATACACGGTTCTACACTCTCAGCAGTTTTTGCAAATCTGCAATTAGTCTAAAGGGCCTGGGTAAATTAGGCCTCTTGATAAATGAAGCACCTAGACAGGCCTCAGATTTATTGGATCCCGCTGTCCCGCTGTCCAGAGCCCTTGTCATTTCCACTGCAGAGTGGGGACCAGACAGGGGAAAGGAAACGGAGCCAATTCAGGCTCATAATTGCCCCCAAATCTTTGAAAAGACCATGCTTGAGGATGCTGCCTCTTTTGCCTTAAAAGTTTCTGCCAGGAACACAGTAGGAAGCCCTTGCCAGGAAGTTTGTGGGGGGAACAGAAGAGGCCTGTTGTACACTGGAGACAGAAGGAGGGATGAGGGAAGGGAGGCTGTGTCTTCAGGAGACTTGCTTTTATGCAGCCCGAGGGAAGGGGCCACTGAGAGGCCTTTGCGTTTCCACAGCTCTTTGCCCCATCCCACCCTGAGCCTCCTCCTGGTGCCAGGTCTGTGATGGGCCCCAGTGGGTAGCACCAGCCTCTCCTCCCAGCCCGCCATGTCTGTGTTCTCATTCTTAACCCATTGTTTTCCCAAATGCAATTTTCCACATGTGTTATGTAATAAATGCAATAAATGACATGGGTGTTTTGACTACACAGAGAGGTTACGCAGATTGTAGAAAAGCACCCCTGCCTCCAAAGTTGGGGGGTGGGTGTTTGTAATGCCTTAAAGCAAGTATCCAGGGGCCAGAAGGCTGTCAGTGGCTGTGGCTTAGGTAAAGGGGGCATATGGGGAAAGGGTGGCATGGGCCTATTATTCTGATTTATGTCTCCAAATCATGGGAAGCGGTTTGCAGCCATATTGGGGTGACACCTGCTAACTTTGCTGCTGCTGCCGCTGCTGTGGGTGCTGAAGTCAGCTGAACCAGGCCAACAAGGGGGCCAGCAGATGCGCAGATGTTTCTGGAGTGGCGAGAGTCATTTTTTGTTGAGTCTATCTTATTCATTTATTTTTGCAACATTTTCTTTCCTGATTACTAAAGTAATTGCTGTTTTGTGGTGGTGGATACATAGCCTGAATTTTTAATTTAGAAAATAGTAGAGTAACATAGTAGACAATTTGAAACTGGGGTCCCTGTTTCGTGTGCGTGTGTCTGTCTGCCTCGCCCTCTCTCCCTACCTCTTTCTGCCTCTAGCTTACAACCTCAGGCTCTCTCTTCTCTCTTCTGCGTGTGTCTCTCCCTTTTCTCAGTGACTCAGCAGAGTATGCCACGGCCCTCTGGCCCCTACCATCATCCCCGCAAATGAGCACTTTGCCACTTGACTCTTGACAGCTTGGGCAGCTGGGGACACAGTCTCCTTTAGAGTCAGGAGCACCCCGGGGGGTGAGCTTTCCAAAACCACTCTCTCCCAGAGGCTTCCGCCTGCTGTGATTCAGTGTCTCTGGTCTGCAGATCAGCTGGGCAATTCTCCTGTCAGCCCACATTGATTTTCCCGTAGATTACATTACCTCCAATCACAAAAGAAATTGTGCTCCTCTCCTGGAGTGTCAGGGCAAAATGAATAGCAAACATTTTCCTGCAGGCAGCTCAGCTCTCCCGTCAAAGTCCACTTGAGCAGGCAGGGAGCTGTCCTTGCTCCTTCACCCCCCAAACCTTTTTTGCCTGACTTAGCGGACAAGTTTCCAAGTTCAGGGGGCAACAGATCCAGGAGCACGCAGGGTACCCAATTACGCCTCAGTGAGATCCTTTGGTGTCTTAAGACCTTCTAAATTATGGAATTAAGAGGGATTATGGGAAAAAAGAGCTGGTGACACCAGATGTGTAAAAGAATTTAGAATGTGCTTTCTTGTATGTTAAAAAAGACCCTTTGAATATCATCAAAGAGTTTGAGCAATTTTTATTCATTTTTAAAGTTTCTTTGAGTACTGATTGGGGTCTCTGGTCTCTGGCTGGTGTGTGTGAGAGAGAGACAGAGGGCTGTATCACAAGGGCCTCTCTTACTGTGCTTGTTTGGCACCAGGTCCACCTTCTGAAACCCTGGAGTGCAGAAAGAGCCTCACGCATGTGGGCAGCTTTGGCACAAAGTCCTGGCACTGTGGATGAAGACAGGCGTCAGCACTTTTTAAACAACCAGGAGCAGAAGGCAGCCGCCAATCTCCAAAGTGGGCTTTGTGGGAGAGTGGGGTCGGCATCCGGGCAAGCAACCTGCCTGCAAAAGCTGGATGAGGAAAATGTACAAGGCACTTGAAAAGTAAAAGAATCTTCTCGTATAAACATACATCTCCACCCAACTGAGTGTGGGTTTCTGTGTATCCCATGTGAGTATAATGAAATAATCATAGCAAAAATTTTAGTTGATAATTCAACTGATATTTCTTGAGCAAACACCATGTGCCAGGTACTGGGTAAGTGCTCTATCGATCATAGATCTATTCTTCATTCATCATCTAAACGTAGTCCTTGCAATAAGGAAGGTAGTGTCATCCCTGTTTGACCGATCAGGAAACAGAGCATTAGAGAGCACAGGTGGCTTACCAAGGTGTTGCAGGTTGAATCATGTCCCCTCCCCTCCCATAAAAGATGTTGAAGTCCTACCCTCACTACCTGTGAATGTGACCTTATCTGGAAAAAGGATCATTGTGGATGATCAAGTGAAGATGGAGTCATTAGGATGGGCCTAATCTTGTAGGACTGGTGTCTTTATAAAACAGGGAAATTTGGACACAGAGGGAAGGTGATGTGGAGACATAGGGAGAAGACGGCCATCTGTGAGCCAAGGAATGCCAGTGGTTGCTAGTAACTACCAGAAGCTAAGAGGCAGAGCCTGGAACAGAGGCTTTCCTCACAGTCCTTAGAAAGAATCAACCCTGCCAACACCTTGATCTTAGACTTTGAGCTTTCAGAACCATAAGACAATATATGTATGTCGTTTAAGCCACCTAGTCTATGGCACTTTGTTATGGCAGTCCCAGGAAGTGAGTACACAAGGTCACCCAGCCAGTGGGTGGCAGAGGTGGTACACGTCCAGGCTATGCCTGTCCCTGCTGTTAGGCAGTGTGGGCTGCATACTGCCTTCTTCCTTGAGGAAGTGCACAGCCAGTGCCTGGACTTGCTCAAATGGGCCTTGAATCCTTTGGAGTTGGTATGTTGGGATGGTTTGGGGACAGAGGCCAAAGGGAGACTTTATTATGAATCTAGTGTCTCATATATACTTTTGCTTAAGAGATCTAGGAATGCACTAATTTGATCATTTATGAGAAGGACATTAAAATGTTTATATCATTTGACCTATTTCTAGAAATCTATTCAAATAAAATAATAACAGATATGGGTCATATTTATGTAGAATTATTTATCACAGTACTATTCATGGAACAGGTAGGAATGCCCCACATCCCAGGAAGGTATGAAATGCTACATTTCTATATTTTTCAAAGTGAAACAAAATCTGATTGAAGCCAATACTAGCCAAGGATGGTGAGAATAGCTCTCTATTTCTCACCCCCAGCTGGGTGGGAGGACTTCGGTAGAGCCTCTCCAGCCATTGTCTGTGGTGCCAACTGCATAGACAGCCACGAAGCAGTCCCTGTCTGAGGGCTCCCAGAGCACTGGGCTCAGATGGGGCCATATCTCCATTGCAGGTCAAAGGTCAAACTTTATTTGTTTTCTCAGTCTTGGGGAACCATTAGCTAGGGAGGAGCCCACCCCTGTTTAACATCTGCAGCCCACAGCCTTCATCCCCTCCTTGGACAATGTCGCCTACACCTTTGAAACATAAAGCCCTCTCTCAAAGGACTATATTCTCTCTCTTTTAAAGGAGCAAAGAGAACCCTTTAGAAATATATTCTCTCTCTCCCCCCGCCCGAGGGTGTACTACGGCACAGCAGATGTTGGGAAAGAGATGTTTCATCTCTCTCGTGTGACCATGCAGCCAAAACAAGCACAGACAACAAAACAAGAAGACAACACAATTTTAAAATAACTAATCCCTATCACCTTTAATGGCAACATCTAAATGCCCAATAATACAGACTGGTTACATTGATTATGATCCATACACACACTAGACATAACCATTAAAATTTTAGTTAATAACAATAGGAGAAAAGGTATACGTTGTAATGTGAAGTGAAAAAAATAAAACATTTATATGATTTTCTATTGCTACATAACAAATTATTACAAATTTAGCCACTTAAAACAACCTCCATTTACTGTCTCATGGTTCTGTAGGCCAGAAATCCCAGCAAACCCAATCAACCCAGGAGGCTTTATTGGGTTTTCTACCCAGGGTCTCAGAGGACCAAAATTAATCTTCTGGCCAGGCTGCGTTCTCATCTGGACCTGGGATCTTCTTTTAACTCATTCAAATTTTTGGCAGAATTCAGGTCCTTGTGGTCATAGAACCGAGGTCCCCATTTCCTTGCTGGAAGTCCACCGGGAGTTGCTGTCAGGTACTGGAGGCTTCCAGCATTCCTCACCACATGGTGTAGTCTGTCTCCAAAGCCACCAAGGGAGAATCTCCTTTGCTTCAAATCCCTCCCATGCTTTATTACTCTGTCTCCAGGAAAAGCCTGTTAAGACTCACCTGATTAGGTCAGGCGTGCCCAGGAAAATCTCCCTCCTTAAAGTCACCTGTGCCCGGTAACATAACCAAATCACTGGCGTGAGGACCGTCATATTCCTAGGTCCTGCCTGACCACGTTCATGGGGAGGGGATTATACAAGGGTCTGGGCCTTCAGGGCTCGTCTTAGAACTCTGCCTCACACACATTCTGCCTCACACAGATACCAACGATGTATACTGCAAGATCTCAGCCATGTAACATTTATGAGCTCAGAAGAACACTCCTGTGATATAAACCTCAACATTAATAAAACCTTTCTGTGGGGTAGGATTATAGATGACTTCTGTTTTCTTCTTTGTATTTTCTGTATCTTCCAAGGATTTTATAATGAGCATAGATTACTTTTATAATCGAAGAAAACCCCTACATTATTTAGATAAAGAAATAATTGAGCCTCAAGCTAGGATAGTAACACATGACTAAAAGGCATTTGCTCTGTGGAATTAAGTGTGTGTAGCTGAGTGGTTTGTTCATGCATTTATTCTTTCATGCATTCATGTACTAGCCTTGGGATGGAGATGTGGGCAGATTGCACTTTCCTACAGGACTGTGTGGAGATGGGGTCCCTCTGTTCAGAATCTCTGGAACAGCTTCATACTTTTCAGCAAAAAGATCCCAAAAGGCAAGTAGCATTTCTATTTGTTATTACTCCTGGGAAAAAAAAGTGAAGGCAAATTACTCAAACTGTTTGAGAAATACTTTACAATTTATATTTTCTCACCACCTCCCCAATAGCTTGGTAATATTTAGGTTTTGAAATTTCCCATTGTCTTTGTGAGCAGAAAATACCAGCTTCTCATAAATAACCGAAATGAAACAACAGAACTCTTGGCTCAAATTCACTTTTCAGCCTGACGTGTCAGAAGGAACTGGATGCCAAAACTCTCTCCCGAAACAGAAGTGTGGCCCCGAGAGATCCAGCAACACAAATGATCCAGAAACCCTTATGGTGGGAATCCCCTCCACTAACATTAGAAAGAGGAATTGCTTAAGGGTGGGAACATCCGCATGTGGCAAAATCATCAGGGCACATTGGCCTTCTCGGGGCATCCTGTGCTAGCGGCAAGTCTAGGGGTCAAGTCAAAAATGAAGACAGTGTGGAGTAATTGGAGTTATGCAGAGAAACCAGGCGAGGCTGCCCTGCACCCAAGGGTGACGCTGGCATGATTTCACTCTGGGTCCCCATCTCCTTCCCCTCTGGTGCCCACTCATGCCCTGGTGCATACTCTGGGTCCCACCACTTTCAGTTAGTGAAAATCAGTGAGGGGTTGTTTCTGGATGTGGATACTCTCAGGGGTGTTTGCAATTTAATAAGAGATTATAAAAGGTGGAAAAGACTTGAAGACAGCAAGGAATAGTTTGCTGAAAGTGGGAGGACCAGAAAGGAGGTTATTTTTGCTCAGGGACCCTGCCCAGTGCTCCCAAAGTCATTTCCTTCCATACTGTCTACACAATTCTGCATGCTTTTTGTAGAATGTTGACCTGGCTCGGGAACAGGCTACAAGGATTCTGGTTTGTCAGCCTTGAATGGTGTGGATAGTTAGAAGGGAGGCTTCAAACTACATGGGAAATGGCACCTTGAGATAAGAACTAAAATGTCTGCCCTGCGTCTTCCACAGTGTGTTGTGGAGAGAATCAAATGAGGTCATGTGTGTGACAGAGCCTGGTAAGATACTCAGAAATGAACACGTGTAGAACAATATTAAGATGTGTGGCTTACGTGGTTGTCTCCAACACAGAGAACAACAGCCCAGGTGAAAAGATGATCTGGCTTTTGAGACTGGCACCTCCCCTATAAACCAACACTATTTTATCAGGCCTTTTCTGAATGTAATTATTGTATTTGAATGTCATGAGATAATCCACTGGAATACAAAGGGGCAATAATCCTCTTGAGTGTTGTTCTAGGCATCGTAGATTCATCTGTTACCATGCCTCAGGTCTTATTTGGTAGACCTGAGGGTGAAACAAGAGACGTGAATGGACAGCTAAGGGCAGGCTTCCCGAGGCACCCCTGAGAAGGGGAAGAATCTCTTCTTTCTGACATTGGGAATATTCAGGCAAAGTGGAAATCATGTCACTTTCAGTTTTTTTAAACTTATCAATATTTTATAAATATAAACTTACAAACTACGAAGCATAAGAAATAAATAGGTACACATCAAAGTGCCACCCAGTAAAGATAAATAATGTTACCACCCTGCACCCCATCCTACATGCTCTTCCTCATGTGGGGGCCCCTTTCCTTCCCATGCCCTTTGCCCAGGGCAAGTAACCACTGTCTCAATGATGCTTTTATTTTTTTTAAACAATATTCCTTATTCCTATCTTTTATCCTAGTTTTACCACATATCCACTAACCACATATTGCTTAGTTTTGCTTATTTTTTGAACCCTATATAAATGCTATCACCATGTGTGTATTCTTTCGTGACTTGCTATTTTGAGTCAAGTCAACATTATGTGTTTGTGATTCAACAATTTTTTATGCTGCAGGTTTGGTTCACTCCTTCTCATTCCATTGTATTCTACTATGTGAATACACCAGAATTCAATCATCTATCCTCTTATTGATGGAGCAGCTTTAGATTTCAAATTGATTTTAAACATGGTTTCCCATGGGATTTAGGGTGGTTGTCTTAGTCAAGGCTGCTGTAACAAAATACTATAGACTTGGGTGGTTTATAAACAGCAGAAATTTGTTTCTCACAGTTCTGGGGACCGTAAGTCTGAGATCAGAGTGCCAGTGTGGCTGGGTTCTGGTGAGGGCCCTCTTTTGGGTTGCAGACTGCTGACTTCCCATGTTATCCTTATATGGTGGAAGGAGGGCGAGAGAGCTCTCCTGTCTCTTGTTATAATGGCACTAATCCCATTCATAAGGGCCCCACCCTTATGACCCAATCACGTCCCAAAGGCCCCACCTCCAAATACCATCACATTGGGGGTTAGGATTTTAGTATATGGATTTTGAGGGGCCATAAACATTCAGTCCATAACAGTAGTATTTATTCTAATAGGGGTAAAGATAAGGTATGGTTAAATAGGACTAGGTGATTGGGCAGAAGAAAGTAAGAAATAAAGATTTTTGGGTAAACCAGGTGCTAGTCAAACTCTCCCAGTGGTCTTCCTTGTGAATATTGCTTAATATCTCACCATGCTCAGAAATACTTTTTCGGTGAAATAAAAAAGTTGAGTTGGATTAACTTCAGGTTTCCTTGTAAGGCAACCTTTTAATTCAATGAGTTATTCAGTCATTTAACAAACACTGAACACTTGCTATTTGCCTCCAGTGCTAAAGATTCCACGGGAAACAAAGCAGATAAGGTCTTTGCCATCACAGAACTTTCAGAGTACAGGTGTCAGAGAAAAAAGGAGTAGGCCACTAAAAAGTTGTCTGCTTTTTCTTGTTGCTGTTGCTGTTACTTTGTTCTTTAATTATAATGCTGGTAAGTACTATGATATAAACTCACATGTAGTGAGGATAAAGAGTTCTGGATGGGCCTACTTTAGGGAGAATGGTTAGGAAAGGCCCCTCAGAGGATGGATATCTAAGCTGGAGGGGAAGCAGCCGCACACAGTCAGGAGATAGAGAATTCCAGACTAAGAGAACTGCATGGGCAAAACCCCTGGGTAGAATAGAGCTTCACATATTCCAGAACCTGAAAGAACTTGTGAGAGGGAAGCATGGCTCCAGGCAAGCCCCAGACATGTCAGGGAGGGGCTCTGGGGGCTGTGGTAGGGATTCGGGATTTTATCCTATGTGCAAAGGGAAGGTGTAAAAGGGTTTTTAAGCAAGTGAGTGGCATGATCAAATCTTTTTTAGAAAGATTACTGCAACTGGTGTGAAGAGAATGGGTAGGGGGGGCTAGACTGGACATGGCCACTGTCAGGTCTGGTGGGAGGTGCTGGGGGGCCTCAGAGCAGAGGGAAGGGAACGGGCTGTGTCCCAGCATGGTTTGGAGCCAAGAAAGTGGCTTTGCTACAGTTTATTTTTAATGAGAAACATAATCAATATAAGGGATAAATGGGGAAATAATCAGATCCCAGCTCACTTCCCTAGAGAAGAGAAGGTTCAGAGAAAACTGAGTTGGTCAGATAAGAAAGTTATAGGAAGTAGTAATTCTTTAGTAATGGGACATACAGATCCTCTCTGAGGCTCCCACCCTTGGTTCCTTCCTTCCTTTCTTCCATTTTCTGTTTCGTCTGAAGAGCATCTCTAAGACTGCTCAATTCCAGAATGGAGCAGACAAGAGCCACCTCCCAGCCTTCCAGAAGACAGAGGACATCTGGCCCCTCCTCCAAACCCCCCCAAACACATCCAGGCCCATGACCCTGTTTCCACCAGCACCCTATCCCCGCAGTCCTCCCTGGCCAGAAGTGCCTGAACCGTTTTGTCAGATCCGCACCTTGGCACAGACTTTACATCTCCCTAACAACATACTGCCCATTTAAAGTACTGTAAAACATGACCGAATGGGGAATAGTGGTGGCTGTTTAGTATGCTTTAAAATTCTTTAATTTGCTGTGCCACAATAACTTGCACTTTAATAAAAGCAATCTCTCGTCTTAATAGCTACACGACAAAGAGTTATTTATATGAGTCAGTGTGCAGGCCCAAGCCTTCCAGGTGTGCCCCAGATTCTAAGCACGCCCAGCGGTTTGGGCTGTGCAAGCCTCCCCGACACTGCCATTTTGCAGTGTCACAGCTCCAGGGCCGCAGCCCGCCCTGGGCTCCTGGCCCTGCACAGCCGCTTGGTGCGCTGATTTATTTCGGTATTACGTTTAATTGTTTCCTTCTTGTGGAAGCCTTAACATGCGATGCTTGTAAATCTGACCCAAACCCTCCATATGGCACTCTGGTTTTCCATTTTCAAATGCATTCGCCCTGGAATAATGACTGTGGTATAACTCAATTTGAGTTCTGCTGCTGGGGACTTTATTACATAATGCTTTCTAATTGACCCTCATAGTTTAATAAGACAGAACATTTCACCAGAACATTGACAAAAGTTATTAATTTTCACTTCAGCAGAGACCCATGTCCCAATTAAATCCCCTGATAATGCCTGACTGACTGACCTCATTACGGCTAATGCTTATTAGTCCTGCGGAGAGGATAGCATCACACACTGTTAAAATGCCTAAATGAGCACATACGACCATCCACCGTGATTACAATTTACATACATGACAAATTTTACTCTCTAATCCTTGTCTGGTGTGATGAATGTGGCATGCTGCTGTCATACCACGAGATCAGCCACTGAGGATTTGGAAGGTGTTGTAAAAATGCCCTGTGACTGTGCTAAGCTACACCCAGTTAAATTATAGCTGCCTTTCTAGGAAACTATTTCAAGTGTGTGGGCGTCTTTAAATGAGGAGATTGACTTGTGCCCTTTCCTTCTTTAATGAGAACAACCAGTACTCATTTGTTTGTTTGTTTCTTTTTTTTTTTTAAAGCCAACTTAAAAAAAATAGAAAACCACCATCACCAGCAGAAGACAATGATTTCAGCTTTCCTGCTTGGGTAGCTCATACTCCCTGAAGTGGATTTTTCTTCCCTGAGTCTAATTATATTTTCACATTTTCTCTGAGCTTTCATTTTGCAAAGGACAGTGGGTAGGAGCTTGCAGAGTCCTGCCTTGTGTTGTCAGCCACCCTACTTCACCAATGATGGGACCATTTACTCAAACCAATTCCATATCGTGGGAGAAGGAGCCAGAAGGTCAGTTGGAAGAAAAATGTATATTTGCATGTGCTGATAAAATTGAAGACTCGGAGTGGCAAGAAAATGAAAGTAAAGAAGGCTTACTTCTGTGTCTGAAGCTTCAGATTGTTTTTCAACCTTTCTTTTCCTGGTCTGCGCAACAGTGTTTGTCTTTGAGGCAGTCTGACCATGGCTCAGTGTCTGCTGTTCCTGTGCATTGTAGTCATTCCCCCTGGGCTGTATGATTCGACACATGACAACAATCTAACAGCGGAGATCAAACTTCTCAGACTCACGGCAATGTGACGAGTAATGTGTATTGACACAGCAAAGTGCATTCTGGAAATATGAGTGGTTGGGCAGGCACAGACCCTTGCTCAGCTAGAGATAGCTTAAATCATAGACTTCAGCTGTAACAAAGATAAAGCCAAAATTTAAATAATAATAACCAGCTGGAAGCTGCAATTTATTGAAATCTTTTTCTCTCCCTTTTTTTTTTCCTTTTGGTACCATAATAGTGAAAGCAGGAATTTTGTGGAGAAAACAATAGTAATAATAGCAAAAGAAAAAGAAAATGAAAAAAGAAACTAAATCTGCCTAGGGAGTATTTTAAAATACTGTACACTCTGCTCAATTACCCATTCTGCGCATGTTTACTAAGTAACTCCTTTGTGCTAGGCACTGTGCTAGCTTTCAGAATACTACAGCAAAGGACTAAGAGACAGAGCACACCACACCTACAGACAAGACACCTGACCTTGTGACACTCACAGTCTAACAGGCAGCATTGTCCAAAATAAAATGTACGTGTACAGGATGATAAATTCCACTGATCCCAAAAAGGGGCATCTAACCTACATTTGGTGGTGGAGTGGGGGCTAAGGGGATCTCAGAGGTGATTCCTAGAGGACATTTAAATTGAGTCCCGAATGGTAAGTAGGAGATAGCCAGGCAAATATGGGAGGAGGGGTTCTGTTCCAGGTGGAAAAAACATCCTTTCTTTCTCTCCTTCATGCATCTGACAAGTGGCATTTAGCCCTACTGTGTGCTAAGTGCTCTGGAGACTCCCTGTCTGCGCCTGATGCTGGAGAGTAACTCCTGGTAGTGACCCGAAGTGTGGCCACCTCTTTAATGAGAGGAGGCACTGCTCATGGAAGGCCCTCAGTACCTGTCTGCGGAGTAAATGATTGATGGAATGTATACTGTATACTGCGGAAAATTGAACTCGTTCACCCAAAAGAAGATTTTTAAAAACACTACTGTGGGAGAAGAGTCATCAAGGAGCTGTGTGAACTCAGGGGAAGGGAAGATCCATTTTGTGGAGGGGTAGGTTTAGAGAAGATGTTGCTAAAGAGGTGGTTGCTAAACTCTGGGTGTGGTTTTGCTGCTTAGACCTGACACACACCGTGTCTCCCTGTTGGAGCCTCCTGCTCTTGCGCTGGAGCCAGGTCAAACCGGCTCATGAGAGCCAATCTTGCCTAGCTCTTTCCTACTCCATTTTCAGTTGCATCTCATTGGTGGCTTGAATTTGGCCATGGTGGGAATATTTATACCACAGAAATCAGTAAACTCTATAAACCAGAGCTCTCCTTCTCCAGCCACTCCTGTCCCCTGAGCCAGATGTGAAACATTGATCAGCACCCCACTGCCTGTACACGAGAATCACTAGACGTATGAAAAAACAACAGCATTGATTTTATTTGATGCCTGGCAAAGGCTCTATAACACAACACAAAGCTCTGGTAAAACTCAGTTAGCGTGCACGCCTTAGGCCTGAGGACTCTACCTTCCATGTACGGCAGCCGTGGGACCCTGAGCTCAGGCTGCCTGCAGGGAGGTGAGAGACTTCTAAGTCTGTAGAGGAGATCTGGAGTCAGCTTCCTGAAGCAGCTGCATGGATGAATTACAGAAATGGAGTGACCTAGTTCAGTGGCCAGGCTGCTGCTTTTAGAAGGGGGATGTCCTGCGCAAGGGAACAGGATGTGAAACAGTAGTAAGGAAGGGGCCCAGGGCCTCGCCGAGAGAACAAGAAGTGGAAAACAGTGTGCTCAGAGATTTGCGGTCTCTTCAACTCCATGGCCCCACCCTCCAGGAAACAGGACCCACCTAATGCTGAGCTCTGCCCCCTCAGCCCAGACACCTTGTCCTGTGGAGTGGAGCCCACAGGGAATGGGGAGGACCTGGAAGAGTGGGGAATGTCTCTTCTAAGGGTTAAGGAAGAAATTTGAGTTGATCTATGCCGACTCCCTCCCCAGCAATGAGGGCTGAATAACTGTCCAGCGATGGGACTGGTGGTTGGGCAGTAAGAACAGCATGTGCAGGGGTGCAGCGTTGTGGGTTAGGGAAACACGAAGAGTTCTGTGCAATCTTATGGGTGTGCTCTGGGGGGAAGTGTGATGGCAGAGAGGAGCATAGAAAAGAAGGTGGGACCCAGACCGTGGGCTAGGGTGTTTGTTCTTTATTCTGTAGCCAATGAGAAATCACAGAGGTATTTAAGACAGGGGGACAATATAGTCTGATTTCTTTCTAGGGACATGGAGGGTAGAGCAGTAGGGGAAGAGTCTGATGGCTGGGAGACCAAGACCAGGCTGTTGCGGACACAGTTATTTGCTTATGGGGTATCTTCCTTCCTAACAGAACCTCAATTTTATTCAGGGAGACAATATGCTCTGCCTGAAAAAGAAAAGAACAAAAGAAACAAAACCCCCACTGCCATTCCCAGCCCTCCTTGTGGAGAGAGTGGTCACGTGACACAGTTCTGGCCAATGGAACGGAAGTTCCACTGGTTGGGACTTCTGGCAGAGCTCTTTGAAAGGGGTCAGACTCAGGGCCATTTGTTTTTTGACCTTTGTCCTTCCCCTTCTTCTTGCCCGGAATGTGGATGTGGAAGAAGAGCAACCATCTTGTGACCATCAGGGGACATGCATACGGATGATAGCCCCACGTCAAGCGTGGCTGACCAGAAATGTAGAAGGAACACAGGGTCCCTGGAGGCATTGTGGGGTTGCCATATTGGTTCTGGATCTTCTACATCTGGGTTTCCTATTAGGTGAGGAAAAAAACAAACCCTATTTGGTTAAGCCACTGCAAGTTTGCCTTTCTTTTATATCAGCTAAACCCATTCTTAACTACTTCAGGTACTACTTCAAAGATCCAGGCGACAGACCCCGAGGACCTGACGTATAGCAGCAGCAGTGGCATGAAGATGTGAGGAACATCTCTCAGGTAGACTTGGCGGCAGCATCTTGTTAGGGAGAGTGTGAAACTTGAAAGGCATTCTAGCTCCTGAGGCCGAGTAAAATTCAGAAGGCAGAATAGGCCCCAAGGATTGAGGGTTAAGGGGATGGGTAGGACATATGCAAAAAGACACTGAACTCAGTTCGGGGCAGGCTGAGTTTGAGGTGCTCAACGTACAACTAGATGGGCTTCTTGTGGGCCTTGGAAAAGGCAAGCAGCGTTTGAAAGAGAAGTCGCTTGGGTTCTGAAGTAGAGAGATGGTAGTTATCAGCAGTGACGGTGGCTGGATCCGTGGGAGCACACGGCATCACGCGTGAAGGGGGTGTGTGGGGGAAGAGGAGCAAGGGGGAATTGTGGGGAATACCACCAGGCAACAGGCTGCGGCAGAGGGCACAGGAGGGGTTAGAGGAGGAGTGGATGAAGGGTTGGGAGAGAGCCAGGAGAAGAATTCCGAGGCGGGGTCCCAGGAGCCAAGAGCAGAGACAGTTTTGAGGAGGAAAGAGCAGTCAAGAGTGCCAGACACGATGGAGTTGTCAAGGACCGTGAGGAATGAAAATTAGCCTATGGATTTGGCAATTAGGATGTCAGTTTTTCTACTAAAGCTGCTCCCACTGAGGTCACTAATGAAGCCCGAGAAATAGAATTATTTGCCCAAAGTGGCATGGTTAGTAATGCGCCTAGAGTTAGAAATGGAGGCTCCCGACTCCCTGTGAAGTGCTCTTTCTGCTTTATTACACATACTTTTAGGCTGCCCCCAAAACACAAAATCAGGTTTTCACTTTAGAAGAACAGCTTTCGGGGTCATTTATGGTCAGATGCAAACAACTTCGAGCTGTCTTTATTGATAAGTTGGTTTAAATAGGTGTCATTTTGTCCCCAGATTAAAGAATCTCCTTAACTAATATTTTGATGTGCGGAGACCTAATGAAGAAAGAAGCAAGCCCCAGAGAGGGATGGAGCCCAGACAGGCACCGTGCGCTCCCTGCTCATCACTCACAGCTCTCAGCCCTGGCTGGGGGCTGCCTTCATTTCTCTGTCCATGTCCTGTCCCGCAGCTAGAGGCCACAGGAACAGTCTGTGGTATTCCGTGGTGTAGAAGTGCCATTTCTTTAATCTCAAGTGCGGGGGAGGCTTTCCAGAGTCCGGCCCATCCTGAGTGGACTTGTACCCGGCCAGACAGCCCATATCCATCCCCACGGGGACCAGAAACAGCCTGGGCTTGTGAAACTAGCAGGCGATATTTTAGCCAAAAGTTCTGGCTCCATTTCCAGACCAAGCAACATGAAGTTTGCAGAATCTATAAAAAGCCAGAGCTATCTACATTAGAGGTGGGGCTCAGATAGAGGCAAGAGAGTCCATTTCGAAATTCTTGAGGCTGAACCTGAGTCTCTCTCTTGTTTTTTTCTGAAAGCAGAGGTCAGAAAGGTGTCACAAGGTGAGGGGCAAAGGTGTCACAACCCCAGTGTGCTTAAACCACCTGCTCCCCCAGGCGATCATACACCTACCAGTAGGGAGGATAGCACATCACAGTGTACTGTCAGAAACCCATCTTGCAAAACTCTCCCTATATGAGAACAGAAAGTAAAGCAAATAAACATCCCCAGGCTGTGAAACTCTCCTATTGCCACCCCCTGCCCCAGGCTGACAGGCGGTGAGTCGGCAGCTGGAATATATAGCCGGCAGTTGGCAGGAAAACCTGGTGGGCTTGCTAGGGGGCACTGCAATCCATAAAGGAAAATTGTCTAAACAGAACAAGAGGTTTTGATGGTGGTGGTGGTGGTTGTTTCTCCTGAGCAAATGAGCACTGGTGTTTTCTCCCATGTAAGGAAGCTGCCACAGATCTGGAGACAATTTTTCTATGATGGACAAGGTAGGGAGGGCTTCTGGCTGATTAAAGGGAGTAGCTACCATGCACTATTTGTCAGAAGAGGGAACATAAAGAAGGAGATGCAGCCAAAATAAACAGATGGCTGGATCGGGTGGGGGATGCTGTCATGAGCAGACACACAGGTAGCATGGGCCCCAGGCAACCACGCAAAGCCATTAAGAGGAGCCAAAACTCAGCAAAGAGTTCTAGGACCCTGGGAAACAGCATGTGCCCTGCCCCAGGGGGTTCGCCTTGGAATTGTCACATATCCAAAGGTGGTGAGGTTTGCACAGAGCAGGGGGACCCAGCAAGTGAGCAACCCGGACACCAGGAGGACTGAGAAATAACGGAACTGAGAGGAAAGGGACAAGTTAGCAAAGGCAGCACGAGCGCAAGCCCCAGGAGGTGCTGGAAGATCGGGCAGCAGACGGGATGGTGTGCCAACCGTCAGGCTGCTTCCAGAACCAGCTCGCAGCCACTGGGGCCATGCTGCAAACACCTACTGAGCACCTCGTGGGGATCAGGGTTCTGTCTTTGAGGATCTCATGGTCTGGGGAGTGAAATGTTTAGAAATAGATGAATTACATGACAATACAATAATTATGAACAGAGTCCTGAAGGATCACAGGGAGGGAGCTGTCAGGCAAGGCTTCAGAGAGGAGGTGATGCTTTAACTGCTTAATAAAGACTGAGCAGGCATTTGCCAGGTCAAGAAGGAAAAACTGCACCAGAAGACTATAGTTTGGTAACCATTATAATTAAGGCTGTAGTTGCAAAGCAAAGAAGTTCAACTAAACTCCATGAAGTTATGAGGAACATCACTATAGAAGCACAACAGATAATCTTACAGAAAACTAAGAGGAAGGAGGTGTTGTTGGACTCCATGGGGGCAGGACCCAGGAAGTCATGATGCAATGTTAATTCCCCATACGGGCACCAGGACCATGTCCTCCCAGCCCTGTGCATCTGCTCCAGTGCCCTATCTTTCTGAGGTCTATTCTTCTCTGTTTACTTGTGGCCTGGGAATCCCATACCTTTGCCTCATAGGTGGTGCTGGTTTTCTCAGGAATCAACTTCACAACCAATTCCCTACGACTTCCAGGTCAAGTGCCCATCATCCTGTGGGTACGCCTGACGCCAGCTCTCAGTGTTCTCCTTCCAAATTCCCAGGACAGAGAATCCAACTGGCCCCAATTAGGTCATTGAGATTTGATTGGCGGGTTGGTGCCTGGGGGCCCGAAGAGGGTAAGTGCAAGTGTTATATAGTGTCCACCTTTCAAGGTGGGGTGGGTGCGGATGGGAGGTGGTCACTGGCATATTTGCTATGGTGAACTTATGCATGAGAACACTCCAGAAATTTGGGAAATCTGCCACAAATGCTCTAGATACACTATTGGCTTTTCCTTTGTGCTCGCATTTGCCCCTAGTACAGACCTTTATCTTAACACCAAAAATATGATGAAAACTTATTTTCATGTGGATCTCTCCTTTACTAGAATTTAAATCCTAAAATAAGGGTAACACTTTAATCATACTTAATCATGTTTATCATTGCAGTTCCAGAAAATAGCACAGCATGTGGCACATGTAAGGCTGAATAAACTTTGGTTGTCCTGATTGCTGTTTCTGCCATCACCTTCATTCTCGATTTTCCATTCACTGCAATTATCTGTGATCTCCAGCTTCCCATGGGGGAGAGAGGCATACTCTGTATGCTGTTTAAGCTGAGAACTGAGAACTGAGATTCTTCTGGACTATAATAGATGTCAGAACTGGGCCTTACTTGTGTCCAAAGTCCACATATATGCAGTGGGGTCCTAAACTGAGACCACTATGGAATAGTATCTCAGTCAGTTTGGGTTGCTGTAACAAAAATACCATAGACTGGGTGGCTTAAACAATGGAAATTTATTTCTCACAGTTCTGGAAATATCAAGGTGCTGGCAGATCTGGTGTCTGGTGAGGGCCCACTTCCAGGTTTGCAGATGACTGTCTTCTCGTTGTATCCTCACATGGAAGAGAGCAGAGAGAGAGGAAAGCAAGCTCTCTCATGTCTTTTTATAAGGGCACTAATCCCATTCATGAGGGCTCCACCCTCCTGACCTAATCACCTCCCAAAGGATTAAGAATTCAACATGTGAATTTGGAGGAGGGGGGCACACAAATATTCAGTCCATGGCAGATGGACATAATGAGGCATGTTCACCCCAAGTCCTTTTGCAGGAGCCTCGTGGGAGACCTCATTCCAATGGGGGATGGAATAGGTACACATATGTGACCTCAATGGCAAAGGAGTTGACAGTGCCTGAGTGTACCTGGCCCAAGCTTCATGGAATCCTGTCTGAACACTAGGAAAAGGGATCCAGAAGTAAAAAAAAAAAGTAGTCTGTTTCACTGAAAGCTCTATAAAATATGTGGCACAAGGCAACACCATCTTGGCACCTGAGGACAAAGCATAATATGGCAGGGAAGAAGGCTTCTATCCAAACATGGTGTGGCTTTGAGATATTGAGAGCTACAGTCTGAGCCATGGCAGTGCAGGTGTCTGGCAGCAACTAGGTGGTGCACCAGTCAATGTGACAATATCCAGCAGAGGTGGCAGCAGTGCCCAACATTAGCAGCAGTGCCCAGTGGATGTAGAGGTGTCCAGAAGGTAGACACTGGCTAAGGAGTTCAGCAGTATACCTTTCACACCTGACTATCTTATTAGTGAGCACACAGGATCACCCTCTGGGATTCAATGAACTACCTAGGGAAGTAATTTGTAGAGGTTGAGGGCCTACCAGCATCCATGTAGTGCCACTGTAAGGTAAGTTGTACCCACAGGCAGTTTGGCTTGGGGAAATTTGAGTGATAAGTAAATGGAGGCACCTCGTTCCCTCTGGAACTGTGCTCCAGTGTCAGGGAGTACTGCTTATCCTGTTATAAGCTGAGTTGTGTCCCACTCAAATTTATATGTTGAAGCCCTAACTTCCCGTATCTCAGAATGTGACTGTGTTTGGAAATAGAGCCTTTAAAGGTGTGATTAAGTTAAAATGAGGCCATTAAAGTAGACCCTTATTCAACTGACTGGTGTCCCTATAAGAAGAGGAAATTGGGACGTAGAAAGAGACATTGGGGCTATGCTCACATAGAGAAAATCCATGTGAAAAGGCAGCAAGAGGACAGCCATCTGCAAGCCAGGGAAAGAGGCCTCAGAGGAAACCAGTCCTGTTGGCACCTGGATCTTGGACTTCTAATCTACTGAACTGTGAAAAAATAAGTTTCTGTTGTTTAAGCCGCCTAGTCTGTGGTATTTTGTTAGAGCAACACTAGCAAACTAATATACATCCCAAATAAGGCCCAGCAGGTATTAGGGCCCTCCTACAACGTTGTGCAAGAGATGCGGGGGTAACAAAAGTAGTCAGCTCCCACCAAGAAAATCCAAGGGCACTAAGTGATTGGAAAGAACAGCCACCGATGGAAGAGTGTAATCAGAGAGAAATGAATAGAAACTGCCCAGAGAAAGTACGTGCTACCTAGCAACAATACACAAAGTGTAGAGAATAGGCCAAACAAATAGCTCTAAAAAAGATGTGGTAGTGGTAGGGGAAGTAATCAAAACTACGAAAGCGAGAAAGTATGAAAAAAAGCCACGACTCAGCTAGAGAAATTATAGTACAAAGTTAAGAAAGTGCAAAAACATGATAAGGAAAGCAAAGGTGAGGGATGAAAAGAAGATTACGAGAGAGGCTAAGATAAATAATAAGGCATTTTTCAAGTACAGAAGGAACAAGAGGTCAGTACAAGAGCCAACAGGGCCTCTAAAAGCTGGCAGAGGCAATTTATTGACAGAACATGAAGACATTGCTAAAAAATATTAAAAGGCTTTCCCCCCCCCTCCTTGCATCTATTTTCACAAAGGAAGATGGGGACATATGCCGGAGCAGACATAAATTTCCCAGGAGTGGAAAAAAGACATATTGAAGGAAATCAGGATCGTGTCAGCACAGGTGATCAAGAAATTAGGACGTCAGAAAAATTGCTGAAAGTCTAGAGCCAGGCCAGACCCTCCTGGAATGAGGGGCCCCAAGGCCAGCGCTACAGAGGCCAGGGCAGGGAGGGATGTGGGCCCACGGTGCCCAGGCGCAGGGATGTGCAGGCCTAGGAAACAGGTTCTGGCTGCACCTGTGATTTCATCTTGTAGGTGAGTTTCGTCTCGGGTATGGGGAACAGAGCCAGGATTTTATCAGGCCTTTATACTCCAAACTGTTGGCATTTGATAATCCTTGATGGAGTGCTTGTTTTTAAGAGTACCTGGCACAACCTAAGATTTGAGCAAAAGTTCACTTTCCTTCCCATAAGAAGACTCCAGACCAGAGGCAGAAGACCTGGGTTCCAGTCCTGACTCTGCCGCAGACTGGCATATGGCTTCAGGATAGTCGCTTAATGTCAGAGAGATGTAGGTGCCTTGTCTCTAAAACAGAGGTAAGCACTCCCTTACTCTAAACCAGACCATGTTGCTCAAGTAAAATCATTTCCTTATCCACCAATACAGCAAATGACATTGAGTGCTTTTAATGTGCCAGGCACTGTTTTAGGCCCCGGGGAGGGAGCAGTGATAAAGACAGGTCTCTGCCCTCACAGGGCTGACGTTCTAGTGTGGGGAGAGAGATAAACAAGTAAGTAGAAAAATAAACAAGGTCATTTCAGAGAGTGATGAGAGCTTGGGAAAAAATGCACAGCTGTTCAAAGCCCTGCTCCTAATCGGTGGTCGGGGTGTATGACATTGAGTTGAGATCTGAACTAGGAGGAGGGAATATCTGGGTCAGAATATTCCAGAAAGAGGAGAGCAAGCTTTGGTCCTAAATTTCATGTATAAAAGCACTGTATAGATCATATAGTGTTGAAATGCTGGCTCCGAGAGGTATAATCAAGAGCCTTTTCCGAGGCTGAGAATTTGATATTTCTCTCGTGTTTCCCTCAATCTGCCTAGACTGCAAGGAATTGTCAAATCCAGGCAGACTTCAACAAGACAAACCTGGCAACAAAGAAAGAAGTACAAAGCATACAACATTTACAGACATACAAAACTGATTCCAGGAGGAGTCGGAGAGGACACTTTCTCTCTGAATATAGGGTCTCCCTTGCCACAGGGATTCTGAGGCTGTGGTCACTGCTTGTGGCCTGCCATAAAGTCCCAGACAAAGAATCGGCTTCGGGTGTGTTGTTTATTTTGGGCTTTACAGATTCTGAGTAGTGGATGGGGTACAAAATGGAGAGGCATGGATTTTCTTCCCTACTCCAAAGCATCAGCCCTACTTGAAATTTATTCCTTTCCATCCCCACACTCTGTAATATTGTGATTGAGTCATGCAACAATTAAGGAGAAAAACTTCACTCTTGTGCTTCCAAATATATTATTTCATTTTCATAAAGCAAGTCAAGCTCTTGGTCTTCGAATGCTGAGAGCGGAAAATAAATGGAACCAGAAGCCTCTAACGTTTTGTCTTAACACAATAGTCCAATGAGAGAGAAGTCATTTCGCAAATGCTTATTAAGCACCTACTAGTTTTAGGGCATAAGCAAAATAAATACTACATGGTCCTTGTTCTACATAAGCGCATGCTCTCTACTTTGAATCACACTATTTCAAAATATAATAGCTCCACTGGAAGAGAAGAAAAGTGTTTATGGTGATTTTTACGAAGAAATAAAGCAGAAGCAATTATACTTCATTTAGAATACTAGACACTCACAGATAATCATTTTTTTCTAGTACATGAACCTTCAGATATTTGTTGGGATGTACAAGAAGAGCCTTAAATGGACTCACAAAGGAAAGAAGATGGGCTTTGTGCTCAGGCAGGCCTGGATTGAAAGCCTAGCTCATCTCCTCACTAGTTGTGTGATCTTGGGTAAGCTATGTAGCTCCTCAGTTTCCTCACCTGCAAAATGGGGCCAATAATAACGTCCTGGAGTTGCTGTGAGGATGAGTGAGATCATGTGCTCAAGCTGAGAGCTTGGCTATGGTAGGTGCTCCACAGCTGCCCCTTTCCACTTTTAACTGGAGAAGTTAAAAAATAAGTAGTTAAATGATTAAAAATTTACAATTGTTCGTGTCTTCCTTTTTAAGAAGGAGCGAGAATACCAGCGTGACATTTTGGAACTGAGGTGTTTTATGTCTCCCTCTCTTCAGAGAGAACAGCTCCTTATTTTATAGCGTAATCCTCTGCTTTTCCATGTCACACCGGCCTGAGGCAGCAAGAGCCTCGTGACATAAGAGACACTGCCCCTGCTTGTATTGAGGGAAAGACCCCTCCTAAAACGCTCCTCACTTGGTTCTGGAGTTTCTAAAAGTTTAGTCACATTGCAGTTCATTGAGTGGCTGCTATGTGCTACTGAGGATAAAGTGGCGAAAAACCTGACATAGCCCTTGGCCTCGTAGAACTCGGACTTGTGTTGCTGAGTCACGTGGTCACACAGGTGCATGTTTGTGATCATCTGTCTGCAACTTCTGCTTGCAACTGGGGCAGGTCTTAAGTAGAAGACGTATGTGGTGTTATAGGAAGCTGAAATAGGGAATTCATCTAGGAAGGGAGATCAGATTGCATAACCCTGAGAAAGTGATGCTTGAGCTGAGTGGAAGGCCTGGAAAGAGGAGAAGGAAAAGCATTCTGGGCAGAAGCACCAAAGGAGACAAGTGCCTGTGGCTGGAGTGAAAAGAGAGGAGAGGCTGGCACCACGCAGGGCCTGGGGCCACACTAGGAGTTCTGTGCTCATTTCAGGAGCCATGAAGATCTACTGAAGAGGTTGGTGCAGGGAAGTGATAGGATTCGGTGGTTGTGTTGGAATAATCACTCATGGTAGAGACTGGAAGAGAGGTATGTAAACCTATCGCGTGGAATTATGAGTATCTTGAGAAGAGTTGATGGTGGCTTGGACAGGGTGGTGATAGAAGTTGAGAGAGGGGCCAGGCATGGTGGCCCAAGCCTGTAGTCCCAGCAACTCTGGAGACTGAGGCAAGAGGATCACTTGAGCCCAGGAGTTGGAGGTTGCAATGAGCTATGATGACGCCACTGCACTCTAGCTGGGGCCACAGAGTGAGACTCTGCCTCAAAAAAAAAAAAAAAAAAAAAAACCAGAGAGAGAGAGAGAGAGAGAAGTCAATAGAGAGAATTTTTATAGGTTTTAGGTATATTTAGGGAATGAAGATGACAGGAGCTTGAAGATGGCTTGTGTGGAGAGGAGGGTAGGGTGAGGGAGAGGGAAGGTAGTTTGAAAGGGAAGGAGGAGCCCTGGGAGACGCCTAGAATTCTCCCTCGTGAAAGGATGGGGAGGGAAGGGGGGAAGAGTTTTCTGAGCTGGGGAACACCGGAGGGCATTGGGAAGTTCTGGCTTGGGCATGCTGACCTTGAGGCTGCCATTGAGAAATACATGAGATGTCAGGGAGTGATTTGGATACACAATTCTGGAGCTCAGAGGAGTCTGGACTGGGTGTAACTGAAACCGCAGGTATTATTTTTGGAGGAGGTCGCTAGAAACACCCTGAGATGAGGGGTCATTCATAAGTCACTTACTAAGGCTGTGTCCCTGGGGACACTGGTAAGGAAATGGGGAGTGGAGCCAAACAAGGCGTGATCTCGAGTGAAATCCCCACATAGGGTAGGCTTCAGCCTGACCTCCAAGGGGAGCTCTCGTGAACAAGCTATGCCTCACAGCTTCCCCAACCCACCACAAAGGAACCGCACGAGCAGCAGGGATGCAAACTGTAAGGCAATTCCTGAGGGCAACCCTCCTCCTCCTCCTCCACTTCCTCCTCCTTCCCCTCTTCCTCCTCCTCTTCCTCCTCCTCCTCCAAGGGCTGCAGGTGCAGCTGACAGCATGCCACAGCTGGTGGGGTATGGGGCACAGAGACCCTAAAAAGAGATCCCAGGGCAACTTGACAGGGCACTGACATCTCACTACTGGGGTGGACACAATCACCTGGGGAGACAGAGTGAGATGATCAGGCCCCTGTGCCTCAGGCCTCCAACATTTATTGACAGATTAAAACAGAAGCTTAGAAAGCAGATCGAGAAGGACCGTTGCTTCACAATCATCCTGCAACAAAAGAAGCAGTATAAGTATTATCATCCCCATTTTAAAGATGAGAAAATTAAGGGTAGGGGAGTTTAAAACTTGAACTCAGAGCTTCTGCCCTTAAGCCTAGTGCTCTTTCAGCAGCAACAAGGGAAGGTTTCCCAGTGCTCAAGGCTCCAGGAGTCAAGGGAACTGGTCCTCTTTTGAAGGTGTTTATAGGTGGCCATGCTCATGGCTGAACACTTGCCTTGCCTGATTATGAGAATCAGGGAGGTGAGAGGAGGAAGGGAAGCTCCTTTTTCAGGGAACCTAAGAATCTCCTATTTTGGAGATCATGGCATTTAAGACCCTAGGATTGTCATTTTATATGTGTGAGGCAGGAGATGGAGAAGAGAGGTTTGGAACACTCAGCCCAAGCCCTTGACTTTGAACAGCTAGCTATCTGGCTGGGGGCGTAAGGGGGGCCTGGAGCTACCCCACCCGCATCCTAGGAGACAAAGGTGGGTGCCAGTAGAGTAGAGCTTGGGGCGAATGTGCGGGATTCTCAGCTGCCCAGAGCACAGGCCCCAGCCGGCACTCAGTCTACCAAGGCTTTGAGTTTGTTTTCTGCCTCTGGGGAGGCCACTGCTGACTTTGTCCATTAAACAGGCTTGCCGATGTCTGCCGACCCCAGGTTCTTTCTCTCTGGAGGAAGCCCCCCTGCCTCTGAGATCAGCAGACGTGTGCTGATTCCCAGGGCTCCCCTAGCCCTGAGGGAAGGTGTCTGGGGTGGAGTAGGCTCTGGGCTGGGACTCAGGAGCGTGCCTGGGGGACACAGAGCACGAAACTCTGTCTGCAGACCCTCCTCAGCGTGAGGAGCAGTGAGGAAAATCAGAAGTAAAAATACCTGCCCCCGGAATTGACTGGGATTAATTAGGAGACTGATAATGCACAGTGTGTGCCTAGGATGAAAATGAGTTATAGTCTTGTTACTAAGATAGCTGGATGGATGATTAGTTTATATAAAACAAGGCTACCTCTCAACAAGCCAGAGGTCATTAGTTGTCCTCATAGGGTGACTTAAGCGAACAGCCTGTGAGTGAATTTGCAAATAATTCCCACTGATTTACTGGAGAGTGAGAGTCAGCAAATCAAAGCTGTTTTGCCCAGTTTAGTAAATAAAATGCAAAGACCCAGCACAATGCTTGTGTTTATTTTCTCCTTACAGAAAATATTTTCCATAAAATTGGACACTAACATTAAAAGTACAAGGGGGGTGGGGAAGAAGAAACCTAAAACCAATGTAAATTGGAAGCAAACTAGCATTCATTTCCCGTGGAGGAATTTTATATTTTTTAATGGACTTACTGTGGCTTTTTATTTCAGTATAAGGTGAAGAGTCAAAGTATGAGGATTTAAGGCTTCCAAGTGTGTGCAGTTATATGAACAGACCCTTAAATTTGCCAGCACGCCCCAGGCACTGCTCCTGCATAACTAATATCTCCCTGGCCAGGGCCAGGGCGGAGGGCCCTTTGACTCCCCTGGAAGTTATGCAGGGATAAGGGGAGTGTCAGGAATGCAGGATTAGGCCCCATAATTGAGGCTGTCATTAGCTGCAGAGGCAGGCGGGCTTGTAAGCCTTTCCCAAGTTTGCATTTATTATGGGATGAAGATATGGCTCCTCTGGTATACAGCGGGTAGAGGGGATTTCTGCAAGTCGGCAGTATCCCCCCCACCCCCTGCGCCCCTTTAAGTTGGCTTGTTCTATAACATTCATCATGCTCTTCTTAGTAGATCCCAGAAATGCTGAAATCATCCTTTAGAGGAAGCATTCACTTGAAACAACAATAGATTAGAGAACCTGAAAAATGTTACATTTTCTTTACCTTTTGAAGAAGGCCAGCTGGATGGAGCCTTCTCAATTTATTTCTATTGAGCATGCCAGCCACAAACAGTCCCGATGGTGAGGATGAAATATTATGTTTGTAAATTACATATGGATACAGCAATGCCACTTAATCAGACACTCCTTATTGGATGATGAGAGTAGAGACCACAGCCAAGGCTGAACATCCTCCTATGGTGTAAACAGGCCAGGAAGGGGAGGGGTCTTAAGATTCTGAAAAGAACAAATAACTTGTAGGCATTCTAGGTACACGTATTCTTTTTTCATTTATCTGATTTTTTACTATGGCAAAATATATATAACATAAATTTATCATTTTAATTATTTGTAGGTGTACAATTCAATGGCATTAAGTACATTCATATTGTTGTACAACCATCACCACCATTCATCTCTAGAACTTTTCCACCTTCCCATACTGAAACTTTACATGTTAAATAACAACTCCTTCCAGCCTCTGGTTCCTGTCTCCCTCCAGCCCCTGCTAACCTCTATTATACTTTCTGTTTCTTTGAATTTGACTACTCCAGGTACCTCATCTAAGTGAAATCAATCACACAATATTTGTCCCTTTGTGTCTGGCTTATTTCACTTAGCACAATGTCTTCAAGGGTCATTCATGTTGTAGTGTGTATCAAAATTTCATTCCTTTTTAAGGCTGCATAATATTCTGTTATGTGTAGACCATACATATGGTCTGTTAGACCACATTTTGTTTATCCATTCATCCATCGATAGACACTTGGGTTGCTTTCACCTTTTGATCATTGTGAATAATGTCGCTATGAATATGGGTATATAAATATTTCTTCCAGACTCTGCTTTCAGTTATTTTGGGTATATGCTAAGAAGGGAATTTCTGGATCATATGGTGATTCTATTTCCAATTTTTTGAGGAGCCCCATACTGTTTTCCATAGCAATTGCAACATTTTACATTTCTACCAATTGTGCACAGGGTTCCAATTTCTCCATATCCTCACAACACCTGTCATTTTCAATTGGGGTTTTTTGTTGTTGTTAGTAGCCATCTTAGTGGGCATGAGATGGTCTCTCATTGTGGTTTTGATTTGAATTTTCCTAATAATTAGTGATGTTAAGCATCTTTTCATGTGCTTGTGTACAAATGTCTCTTCCAGGCCCCACTTTCAATTCTTTTGTGTATATATCTAGAAGTGGAAGTACACACCATTCAAACATTGAGCAGACCCCCTGAGGACTTGCTGGGCAGTACTTTGAATGGGTTACTACAAACCCTTCAGGGTATAACAAGACTTCAGTTAACCAGAATTCTTAGAGGTAGGGGATATTCTGGCTAACAGAGGGTTAATTAAATCTCTCCATTTTTGTTTCAATCAATCGTGCTAAAATTCTTCCCAAAATGTGTTTTTCAGACAAGTTATACAGCCTGACCTAGGGGAATTTTTCTTTATCCTAAAGGAATACTATGGGATGCCCACCTGGGAAGTATATTCTTAATGTGATATCCTGGAGTTTTAGATGAGAAGGTATCACATACGTTTAGTCATTTTATAGACCAAAAGGTAACTGCTGTATAGGATTGTGAACTGAGTTGGTTAAATGTTTGGGGATGTGGTTTCAGAATAAATGGTCTGTAGCTCTTCTTTCTGGCAGTGATTGGAGAGCAGGGCCTGTTGTCTATTAAGGCCACTCCTAGTTCATGAAAATAAAACCATGTCAACTGCATATAAAAGAATGTTTATCTTTCTATTCTCCATGGAGGGAATTGGAGGGGCTAGGCTGGGAATGTGTCTTGTTGATCCAAATGTGGTAGCATATCGCTGATGTTTCAATGGAAAAAAAATTATGTTCAACATTCTTCCATGTTTCACCTCATTGGAAATTGTGATTTAGGCTAAATTCAGCATTTATTCATCATTGATACCCCCGGCAGGAACATAGTAAGTGATGGATAACTATTTGTTGAATGAATCAGTGTTGCCTGATCCTTTAAAAGACTGCCATACTACATTTCACTCTCATGCAGTGTCAAGGTGGCAGTTCCCTATCAGGATCGGGGCAGAGGATTTTGCTGGCTGAGCTGGGTCCCAGGTGCTGCTAGTGTAGACAGGCCCACTCTTCACTCCCTACTTTTATCTGTCTGTGACTGTTCCTTTAATTGCATGGGAAACATTTTTTCTGGCAACTGACAGAGGAAGAAAGCAGAAGAGAAAGGAAGACATTGGCTAGAATGGCAGGAATAACTATCTGGAGTCTGGTCTGGTGGATAGGGTTTGAATCCACAACTAGACGAATGAGAGCCAGAGTGCAAGAGAACCATTCTCCTGAGAATGTCAGTGAGATTCTGGGCATGGAACTGCTGCTTTGGGGCCGGGAGGCCTCTATTCTCCTCTCGTTTGCATGGGTCTGCAACTGTACTCTGGGCGCATTGCAGACAAGCCTGGGTGGAAACTGGCACCCTGGGGATGCTCATTGTCCCAGGAGAAGCAGGGGCTCCTTCAGGCATCTCTATGGGAGCCTTAGAGGCAGGAAAAGTGGGTACAAGGTACCCACTGAAGCTGACTGACAAATTATAGGCTCATGCAAGTTCCTTTCGGGAGCATAAGTGGGGTTCAAAATCATAGCTTTTTGGCCAGACCTGGTGGCTCACACCTGTAATCCCAGCACTTTGGGAGGCTGAGGTGGGAGGACTGCTTGAGGCTAGGAGTTCAAGACCAGCCTGGGCAACATAGTAAGACCCCATCTCTACAAAAAATTTAAAAAATTAGCCAGGAGTGGTGGTGTGCACCTGTAATCCTAGCTACTTGGGAGGCTGAGGTGGGAGGACTGATTGAGCCTGGGACTTGGAGGTTGCAGTGAGCTACGATCAAGCCACTGTACTTCAGCCTGGGCAACAGAGCAAGACTCTGTCTCAAAAAAAAAAAAAATCATAGCTTTGTATGTGTGTGTGTGTGTGTGTGTGTATGTGTAATCACCAGCTGGTGAGACCTGGGGGATATTTATTTGTGCTCTGAATTACTACCTTTGTACCTACAAGCAACCAAGCCCATAACAGATACCCACTTCAGTAGTAAATAAACAAGGAAAGGGCAACAAACTCCACACCAAAAAATCATCTATAATTCTAAACAGATTTATACACAACTTGGTAGAAAGCATGGTCTTTGTATCAAATGAAAAACACGGGTTTAAATAATAATAATAAGAATCATAGCACACCCTCTTCCACAGTGCTCCCTATGTGTAAGGCGTGATTCTGAGCACTTTACATGTTTTAACTAATTTAATCCTTCCAGAAGTCCTATGACATGGGAAGTCTTATTATGTCCATTCTACAGATGAAGAAACTGAGACACAGAGAAGTTAAGTAACTTGGCCAAAATCACACTGCCAATATGTAGCAGAATCAGGATTCAAACCCAAGAAGTGTGGCTCCAGAGTCTGAACTCTTAACTACCATGGGATATATATCAGCTTTATCGAGGCAAAATTTACATACCACAAAACTCACCCTTTAAAAGTGCACAATTCAGCAGTTTTTAGTATATTCACAGAGTTGTACAACCATTACCACTATCTACTTTTAGAACACTTTCATCACCCCAAAAAGAAACTCCATACCCATTAACATTATTCCCCATTCCTTCCTCTGCTCAGTCCTTGGTAACCACTAACCTACCTTTTGTCTCTGTGGATTTGCCTATTATGGACATTTTATATAAATGGAATCATACCGTATGTAGTCTTTGTGTCTGGCTTCTTTCACTTAGCATGCTGTTTTCAAGGTTCATCCATGTTGTGGTATGTATCAGCATGTCAGGCATTTTTTACCACCAAATGATATCCCTTTGTATGGATATATAATATTGCATCTGCTTTATCCATTCATTAGTTGATGGACATTTGGGTTGTATCCATTTTGTGGCTCTATGAGTAATGCTACTAGGAACAAACTATGCTATATCAACTAGCAAAAGTTTATTAAAAAATAAAACCAGTGCATATTTCACATGCAATAACTAATAAGCTAATAGGTCTATTTTCTGGAAGATTCAAGGATTGCCCCTCTATAACCAGGCAGGCACTCCTGTGCCCACTGTATTTGTGGAGCTGATAAAGGTTGTGGAGATCATGCCAGCTGATGTATACAAAAGTGCTTTCTAAAAACTTTAAAGCATCAGTCCAAATATTGGTCATGAATGATATGAGGTAGTTCAATTACTTGAGAGTTCTAATTAGACACTTGAGGATGGTTAGCTGACTAATTGAGGTTTTATTGTTAAAAGCACTATTTATTTTAAAAGGTTCTATGCTGTGTTATTTGGGAAGCAGAAAAAAGGCCCATTTCATAGCATGGCCAGCCACAATGGGCTCTTCCCCAAATGTCTTTGTGAGTTCGACAGATACCAGTTTCTCTGCTACCACTTTGTTCTTTTCTATTTGTTATTTATTTTTGATATTTCATTGGTCATTCCTCATGTAAAGAAAAGGGAAATTTTTACTCTCCAATTCAGTTAGGAATATGTTTAGCTGCAAGTAACAGAAAACCTAATAGTGATTTAAACAAAATTGGATTTTTCTCATGTAGCAAGAAGTCTAAAGTCTGCCTTGGTGGCTTGGTGATGTCAGGACTGATGTGTCTGTGTTTATCTTGAACTTTTTCTCATGTTCACAAGATTGCCCCAATGTAATGCTGCCCACAGGGGCCAGAGGGCAGTGGGATAGACAGGCGTGTCAGTGATGTGACCTGGCCCCTGAGAAGGGCTGCATCAAAGCTGTGTGGGTCTGGAGTTGTAGGGGAGGATGCGTCACGGCCTGGAGTAGTTGTGGGGATGTGTGATTAGATTGGCTGCCAGAGTCGTCTTCCTTAGACATTCCAAGCTGCCTGTGGGCCTGGTGCCATGAAGGGGGTCAGGGGCACGACTCTGTCTGGTTTCCCCACTGGATGTGGTCACTAGTGAGAGCACGCTACTCCCTGGAGACCGGTTTCACACAGTTGATGTGATCCAGATCCAACTGTTTCCTCTCAATTGCAGTGGTGGCTCACCCACAACTAACCAGAAAAAACAAAAGAGGCAAAACCTAAACCTATGACTATACTAAAAACCCTGTTTCTTTGATTGAATTGACTCTTCTTTAAAATGCTATTGAATTTACTGGCCAATTTAATTACAAGAGTCGAACTGGTGGTGAAACTTCTGTGGAAGAATTATGTCCATGCCTGGCTTGAACTACATATAATGCATCGAGCTGGGTTGGGGGTCAGGTAAGTCAAAAAGAATGCTTTCCTAAGCCGTGCGCCTGGCCCCAGGGTGACCCCTAGGTACCTCAAAGCTCTCAGACAGTGGAAGCTAACAGAGAGTAAAGAGGTGAATTTAGAGATTGTTAGACAAAGCTGGGAGGCTGCCTCATGCACATTGAACTGTTCATACCCAAAATGTGCATCATAGGCAAGAAACTAGAAATTGGCCTAGGAGGGAATGTAATCACTTTTGGTCTATTAAACCTAGAAATAAGAAGAAATTTAAAAACCAAAATTAGAATCAGAAGTTAAGCTGTAAGAAACTACAGTCCTAACCCAAGGTGTTTGTTCTTTGTCTATTGAATGTTATTTAGCAATGGGTAATATTTTTGAACTAATATTTTGTACCACACTGTGGTGTAAACCATCATACACATTATTTAACTTAATTCTCACAACAAGCCAATGAAATAGGTACTATTATTATAATTTATCTTTTACAGAAGAGGAAATAAGGCTCAGAGAGATTTACTTACTTCCCCCGGGTCTCAGAGATTGAAAGGGATGTAGGCAGGACTTGAACCTGGTCTGCCTAACTCCAGCGACCACATTCTTAACTATTTCTATGCTGGACCAATATTTATTAATTGTCTGACATGAACAAGGTGCTTCTAATGTGTTGTATAACTATATAAGCCATTTAAGATTGCCTCAAATGTGACAGTCTTGTTTTTTTGTCTTGAGCTGCATCATGAAAAGTCAAAATTTCATTCGCTGAGGTGTGAGAGACAGGGCCCTGAATTAAGATATTTTTGCTGAGAGTGGAGGGAAAGAATGACTTCTGGAGATCCTCTGGAAAAAAAAAAGGAAAAGAAGGTCTCAGTATGACAAATCATATGAGAGACTTGAAGATTAGGAGTTGGGAATGAGAAAGGAAACGGCCTCAGGCAAAGACAATAAAACTCGATTTTAGTTTGACATGGTGGCAACTTGCCTTAAAAGAAGGAAGAGCTGGGAGAAACGTGGTAGTGAATAGTGGGAAGGTGGCGTGCCCATGTTTGTGCGTGTGTGTGTGCGCGTGCACGTGTGCGTTTTACAGACATTCCCTCCAGTCTGCTACAGTTAAAAGGGAAGGAATAGAGGAGGTCATATAGAAACAAAGTGCAGAGGGAGAATTGAAGGGAGCGGGGAGAACAGAAGGTGGAAGATCACAGGAGAGGTAAGAAGAAAGCCAGAGGTAGCACAAAGCCCCGGGGAAGAAAGCGTGGCAGTGGAGGAGGGAGTTTAATCAGCTCCGCCTAAGGCAGATGCAGTGGAATAAAGGATGCAGGCGAGGAGAAGGGCATTCTGGAAAGGGAAGGGTCCACGGTGGATTCAGGGGCAGCTATCTGGGGGCAAAGAGACAAAGGTGGGAAGACAGGAGGAGGAGCCCAGTCTGCAAGAATGAGGAAGCAAAGACCAACCAGGAAAGTGATGAAGGCACAGAGGCAGGAGAACCACTGTATCCTCCCCTGCCCAAGGGGGGATTTAGGGGCCGCAAGCTCTTGGCAGGAGGGTGGCAGTTAAGGCCTAAATAACCGCGGGAGGCAGAGGAAAGTTTGGGGCAAGCTTAAAGTGGGTATTTGGATGCCTCTCTAAAAACCGAAGTTCACTGCAGCTGTAAACTATGAGCAGATTTGCCCGAGGCATGTGCAGCTTTGGTCCATCTGGCCAGCTTAGTGCAGAACACAAAGAAACCTGATCTGGTCATTAAAGTGGCTGGAAACACCAGCCCCAACCTGCCACAACCTGTGTCTGAGTGTGCTTTCTCATGGAGGAGGCATCCGATGGACACGAGTGAATGAAAATAAAGAATAAATGCTACAAGAAATGGCTCACTGTGTAGAGAAGTGATTTTTTTCCCCAAGATGAGAGCCCAGCGAGCTTTGCTCTGGAGTGGAGAGAAGGGGAGGGTGTGGGCCTGGGTCAGCAAGGTGGGGATGTGACCTGGTTCTGCCTCTTTTGAATTGAGCCTGGGCCGGTAGTACCCTTCCCTGAGCCTCAGTTTCCTCCCTGTAGAAAAGCGGCTCTTACAGGTTATCATCACGGGCCCTGTGCAGAGAGTGAGCACCTGGGCAGTGGCCGCCAGTGGAGGGGCCTTGCCTTCGCCGTGGGAGCACAGGGAGATGTGAGGGCAGAGCAGGCTTGGTAGGACCCGGAGAACAAACTTCCCAGAGCCAGATTTTATAATGTTGTTGGGTAATGAAAAATGTAATTCCGTAGTCACTCTTCTTTCCATATAGCCACGGAGGAAAAATCATATCTTGTTTCAGAATAACAGATGCCACATTTTAGGAGTCTAGGAGTTGGGGATTATGTGATAATAACATGAAGGTCAGTCTGTTTTTTAAAGGTAAATTTGTCAGGCATATTTATCTATTATTTCAATTATTCATCTCTCTTTATCTATCTAATCTATCCTATCTATCTGTCCATCCATCCATCCATCCGTCCTGGCTGGAAACCCTTGGAAAACTGAGAAACTCTTATCCCTACATTTTAAATATGTAAGTTTGAATTTATGGAGTGCAAAGAAAGTCAATTTTATATCTGCTTTTAGTGCCACATTCAGACTGTGAAAGCTGCTGTTAAAAAACCTTTAGGTAAATATTTGAAATATTCTAAAACTGACATTCTGAATGATATTCTGATGCCACTTCAATAATGTTTTATAAAATGCAGAGGAAAAATAGAATTAAGTAAATTTGAACTTTCCCTTTTCCGAGACAGTTAAAGGCCGTACTATTTGCATATTCTAATGTGGGATCACTGTAGCTCAAGGTACAAAGCTTCAGAAGAAACTGTCCCTACCAGGCCGAAAGAGCATGAGCCATTAACCTTCGCCCTTTCGTCTGTATAAGACAAAAATCAAAGTCTCTTCTTTTCAAAGTGGCTTCTGTGTAGCCACTCAATGACTGCCAATACTTTCCAGAACTGTCTTTGGAAGCACAATTAGAAGGTTTAAAAACCAGAAACACAAGCTCCATCCTATTTACACATTTAAAGTAAAGGTCATTCTCAGAAACTGGGCTTCCCAGATTTCTCCCCCTGAAATCCCTTAAGATATGTAATACCAACATAAAGGGAATCACAAATCCAGTTTTCAGAAAATGGCATTAAATATAGATTTAAACTTTGACCTTTAGTCCCAAGTGAGAGGACAAAAAATTCTCTTTACAGTGAAGGGCATGTTGCTACTAAGCTTCAATGAGTAGGAGAGAACCTGCCTGGTAGTAGCCAGGATTAAGAAGCACCAATCGATTTACCTCCGATGCAGGTGTGCTGCAAATCCGCTGGGCCCAGATGTAGCGCGTGATTGGGCCGGGCTCATCTATATTCTAGAGTTTGTAGAAGTAGCTTCTGGGAAACGTGGGTCTTCTTGGCTTGGGGAATTGACGTTTCCACGGCAATATTTGAAATGCATCTGGAGTGAGGAGGAATAAGAGATGGAATACACAGGGTCTCCCACTCCACATTAGGGTCATGAGTAATAGTGGGAACTCCACGGGTAGCTGGGTGACGGATTGGGCAAACAGGGAAATCATGGAGACCCAGAGCATTCATATTTTTACATTCCTTATTACCCTGATTGCTCTGCAGGTGCTGGCCAGGGCCCCAGGCTGCTGACCCACTCTGCAGCTCATCTCCCTGCTACATCATTGACAAGTTGATATGGGGGCCCAGGTGGGGGAAGGGGTGGATGATGGACAGTGGGAAAGGGAACTAACTGGAGAAAGGGACTATTGGTCACGTGCACACCCAGAAGCAGCAGAAGAAATTTTCCCTGACTGTGGGCTTCGCTAGAACAATTAGGGAGGCAATAAGACAAACAGGAAAGAGCACTGGGCTGGGAGTTAGTTTGTTTTGCTCCTTTAGCTGGGTGAACTCAAGATTACTAAGTAGTACAATTATCCATCTGTTTGTCTCAGTCACTAGACCGTGTGACCTTTAGTGCAAACCTGATCTTGCTGATCTTATACCCATGGTTGCCTGCTCAGTGCCTGGCTCATAAAGCGTGCTTAGCAAATGTTTGTTGATTGAATAAATGAGGGACAGAAGACAATAATTTGTTGGGAGGGACTCCAGCACTCATCCAGTCCAATTTCTTTCTTAAAGACAAAGAAATTGAATCCTGAAGAGGTAAAATAACTTGTTTGAGGTCCCCTTATTTGTCAGTTGCAGAAAAACAATAACAAGATATGCTGCGAGTGATGATGACGGTGCTGATGAACAGTAACATCATCAAGTGCTAACCATTCTCCAGGAGTTGTGCTAACTGCTTATGTTGGTGATGTGTTGGTTGGTTCTTAGCTCCCTACTCACTATTCTATTTCCTCTTCTGTATCCAGGGTTTGGAAGCCCAAAAACTACATTTCCCAAACTTCCTCGCCAGCTTTGATTAGGTTCTGTCAATGGGAAGTACTCACAGAATACTGGAAAATGCCAGCAAAGGAGAAGTCATTATTTTGATATCTTAACAATCAAGTGGTTCAGGTGGCAGCTGCAGAAGTAGCAGCAGGTAATAAAGGGCGACTGCAGGGTCCCTGTAACACCATCGGTGAGTGACAGTACCTGTGGGTTTGTGGGGCTCCTGGGCCCCTGCAGCATCTGCAAGGACACGGGGTCTTGCCTCCTGGTCACGGCAGCTATGGTGACAGCAGTAGGGGCAGCAAAGGCACGATAGCAGCCTTGTGGGGCAGAGCTTGTGAGCTCTGCATCCCCTTTGGCTCCTCCCATCCCAGAGAGTGGGATCTTCCTGCAGTTACTAACCTCTGGTTAACATCACCTTCCTGGTTTTGTTCCAAAGCATTTGTAACCAGTCTGTTGTATTAAACACCCCTTGTTGAAACACCCAGAGTGGCTTCTGTTTCCTGACAGGGCATTGACTGACACAGGACTTTTTGTGGATTATCTCATTGTGTTCTCATAGCAACCTATGAGATGTGAGCTATTAAAACTATAGTTCCTATTCACAGAGGAGGAAACTGAGGCTAAGAGACACTAAGCGACTTGCCTAAGGTTACATGGCCACATGGTGGCCAAGGAGGAATGTAAACCAGGTCCATCTGATGCTTAAATCCACGGATTTAACTCTGCCCCTCGAGAGTGCCCGTGCTTCCCCCGCCCGGGTTATTGTATGAGGCTGTTTGGGTGCGTGGGGATGGGGTCTCCCTCCCTGTGCTGTGTCAGACTGATTCCAGTGGCCCCTTCTTCAGACAGGGCCATTTCTCCAGACCCTGCCTTCCTGCCTGTCACCTGAGCCTCATGGGGCACTTGTTTTCTTCATTAAAAACTTTAGAGGGACTGGTGTCGCTCCTGGCAGCCAAAGTAGCTGAGGGCACGGCGCTGCTGGAAGACAAGCAAGGGGGTTACTTTGAGAGGGGGTTTGAGGGAAGAGGAGGGGGGAGGATGAACGGGCCCAGGATTCCTACACAGCAGAGAGGAGCCCCTATCCTGTCAGGACAACACTGAGGGCCCCGGGCTGTGGCTGGGGTGGCCGTGGGCCCGAGGACTGCAGATTGAAGGAGCTGGTTCATGGAAATAGCTTAGAGTGGTGCTCGGCATGTTGTGAGTGCTCAGCAAATGCTGGGCTTAAAAAAAAGGCACTGGGCGCTGCCGGAGACACCAAGACCAACGAGAGCCAGTTCAGGCCCAGGGGTTGCTGGGACCAGAAGGGGCTGAGATGGTGCATGTCTGCACTGGAGGGAAGAGCCGTGAGGCCACCACAGCCGTGCCATGGGGCTCTGGGGAAGGGAAGGGCATGGCACAGGCTCCAGGGCTTGAGCAGACTCTCGAGAGGGGGCGACATGTGAAGATGTGGCCGTGGGGGAGCGGAGCACTTACCCAGGCAGGAGTCACTGCCATCAGAGTTGTCTTCAAACTAAATCCCAAATTCCCCAAATTTTATAGAACTCTCTGCCTCCCTTCTAAGTGTCTGAGAGCAGCCTTCAGGTGCCACTCAGGGTTGACGCTTTCTCTGCCAGAGATGAATCCAAGGAAGAATTTGGCTTTCTCCACACCCTTCCAGCCTTTCTCCATCTCTCCTCAAGCTCTGCCCACCTCCCCCAGCACCCCCAACCCAGACCCCAGGACACGTCACTGTGGCCACTCAGGACGGAGGCTCCTTTTATGTCAGAACCTTGCTGAGCATCCCCTCCCGCACGTCCAGACCCATCTGTCTACCCCGTTCCTTTAGGCCCTGCTATTGGGCTGCACAGCTATTTTGATATACTGCCTTGAACTAAGATATCAATGGCTTGTTATAACTTAAAATGTTCCCCTTCCAAAAAACATTTGTATCTTAACACTGGCCATCAGCACTTCATTCACAGGAGTGAGAAATGTGGAGTTTCAAGTGACACGACATGGAATTTATATCAGTTAAGAATGCATTTGGCTGTGACAGAAAGCCAGACCTCGGCGGCTTAAATGAGTAAAGGTGCTTGTTTGTTCCAGGCTAGACACGTACGCACACATATATAAAAAGTGTTGACTTGTCTGTACAGGGCATTCTGGCAGCTCTCTCATGCCACCACAGGCCAAACCTCGCTCTCTCTTCCTGCTTCATCCCCACGGTTGCAAGATGGTCACATCAGGCATCACAAGGACGGAGCAAAGAGGAAGAAGGTAGAAGGCACTGAGACCACCTCCCCAGGGACTTCTGCCTACATCTGGTGGGCAGGAATGAGTCACGTGGCCAGCCTCCAGCTGCAAGGGAGGCTGGGGAAGTGAGTTTTTAATTTCTATTTGTTTATTTTTAATAAGTGGGCATAATGATACTCAAAACAAAAAAAGGAGTTTCTGTCAGGAAGTGGAAAGGAGGATGGATGGGGAGTTGGCAATCGCAGGGCTACCACAAAAGAGCAGCGTGCTGGGGCTGGAGAGACCTTAGAGAACATTTTGTCCCTCCCTCTTTCTCTATACAAAAGGTGCAGGGGGGAGTGCGGAGAAGTGGAGGGATGACTCCTGTGAAACCCTCCCAGAGGCAGAGGCGACCACCCCTGTCTACACTGCCACTGTACCCATTGCAGAACGTCCCCCCACTTCCCTCTGGCACACTTAGACCAACTTTGATTTTTACATTTTCTTTTACCATTTTTACCATTTTTAAGTATACAATCCAGTGGCATTAAGCACAGTCACAATGTTGTGCAACCATTGTGGCCATCCCATGGCTTCTCATTGTTAATCAAATGCTGGTTTTTCCAGGTGTGGGATTCAGAGATGGGGATTTGAAATAAAGGCAATGACATTTTTAATTCATTCAAAAATACAAAGTATTTTTACTTTTCAGTGTCTAACAGTTTAGAAACACACGTATTTTCTTCCTAGACATATGTGCTTTCCTATCTGGATTATTTGTCCCCCTTCAATAAATGTTACAGGTGACTCTCTTGCACAGAGAGCTGGCATCAGGGCTCTGAGCTGCCCCATCTTTTATTCAAAGGCATCAGTACCAATCCCCTTGTGTTTGTACTCAGATTCTACAAATAAATTATTTTCTTTGAATGTTCCCAGGGCCATTTTGTGATTCGGGGCAGATGAATATACCTCTGGATTCCTAATCCCTATGAATTGGGCCATAACCATAAAATGAGGAGAAATTTGGGGGAGGTAAAGGCAGTTTCCAGCCCACAAACAACCTTCCACTCTTAGAAATATTCCTTCGGGTCTCACGGGCAGAAAATCGAGTCCTGTAACTTCAGTAGACGCTGGGACTCTGGAGGGAGACAACTGGTGCAATTTCCATTTCTTGAAACATTTAAAATGTATCTGATCAAAGGGGGAGAAAATTAACCACAGTGTAGGAAGCTGGCAGGGGGACGGACAAGATGACCTAATTTGCCTTTCCCATTACTAATTTCAGTAGGAGTCATCTCTGGGAATTCCACACTGAAATCCCAAAGAAGGAGCCCTTCATTGGGAATTTCTGGCTTCAGAAAATGATAATCAGGACTCCTGATTTTTGAAGCCTCTGCTGTTGCATCCTTCGGGGTCTAGCATGGAACTAAATTCTCCTCAGATGGATACTATGGGCCCCATTCTTATCTACATAATAACTTTGGAGAAATTTTCCCCTTGGGTTTCAAAGGATGTGAGTTTGGCCTATCAAAGTTGGGGCTATGCAATAAATTCATTACTCACTGAAATAAAAATCAACACAAATATGTCTTTGCCTTAAGAAAAAAAAAAAAACCCTCACACTACTTCGTTGCTTTACCGACCTCTGGATTCAATTAATTTTTAACATGGAAGTAAAGTCCTTTTTATTTTTTTTTTCCTTTCAAGCCAGACATTTATTTTTAACAAGGGATGAAATCATCTGAGAACAAAACGGGACATCTGTTACTTTATATCTGTTTATTTTAAGTACTTAAATCTGAGTTTGATTTCACACAATTTTGACATTGTTGCTTCATTAATAATCCTTACGTAATTGCGACCTCAGAGCGTGCCCCGCGATTGCAGCACTCACTGCTCATTAGTGCAGAGTCTGATAGGAAAGCCAGAGTTGCCCTGGGATGGGAGAGACTTCCACGTTCAAAGCTGGTCCAAAGGCCAACCTTGGCAACAGCAGGAAACCACCTCAAAAAGTGCAAGGAGAAGGCCTCTGATGGGGCCCTGACACGAGTAAGTGATGGCCTCTAGTCTGCTGTTAGTGTTTGCGTGGTCCTATTTTGCAGGAGTTGTTGGATGGGCAACCGAGAGGCAGGAGTTGTTGCAAGAGAAATATAAGATTGCATATGGAACATGTACGACTAACACATACACACGTGTGCACAACATTGTGTTGGAGCACAGGTACCACTTCTTCTAACAGGTCAGCCAACCTGCCTTCCAAGGGCCTGGGATGCTGTGGCAGCAACTCTGGGGGCAGGGCAGGGTGATGGGCGGATAGGAGGTGTGGCAGAGGGGCAGAACTGCAGGGAGGAGGCTCACTGGCCACAGTGCGGCTGGCAGATGGGTGCAGCCTGGTGCCTGGGGCTGAGAATGGAGGGGTGGGGCTCAGAGATGGCAGTTTAAAATAGGGTGGTAGAATTTCTAATTCATTTAATTCATTTATAGAATAGTTATTTCATAAGCACCATGCCAAGCACTGGATATACATTGGTACATAGATGACCCTTCCATTTATGAAGGTTAAAAGATCAGGGTGCTATGAGAGAGAGTGACAGAGCGGGTATTTGAGAGTTAGGGTGCCACAGAAGGATACTCAGAGATAAAATGTCAGTTGAGACTGGAAGGATGGGAAGGGGCTGGCAATGGCAAGAGGAGGGAGAGATAATTCAAGCCAGAGAAACAGCCGAAGGCGAAGCTGGGAAAGGGAAAGAGACTGGCCGTTGGGTAGCAGCAGGGAGGCCAGCGCGGCAGAGAGCGGCTCGGCGGGAAAGAGGAGGGAGTGGAGGGGAGGAGGGGGAGGAACGGGGAGAAGGGAAGGAGACAGGGGGTCACGCCTGGTCTTGCAGGCCCAGGGGAGGCGTGTGAATTTATCTGTATGCACAAGGGAATCTACTGGAAGCTGTCAGTGGGCAAGTGAAATGATTTGGGTTGTGCCTCAGCGAGATCACGCTGGTATTTGGGGAACGAGTCTCAGGAGCAAGAGTGGAAGCAGGGAGATCAATTTCATAGGCTGTTGTCGTGGTCCAGGTGAGGGTAGCAGTGCAGCTGGTGGGAAGGGCACGGGGCGGGGTGGGAGGGGGGAGTCCTGAGGGTGAGATGAACCTGCATGCTGATGGATTGATGTGGGGAGGGAAGTGAGGGGGTGGTCAGGACTGCCACTCAGGTTTGCAGTCCGACATGGAGTGAATGGCGGTTCTATTTACTAAGAAGGGGAAGGTGGGGTGGGGTAAGGCAGGGAACCCGGTTGTTGGGACAGGGAACAAAGCATCCCATCTAGGACACATTAGCTTTGAGGTGTCAAATTGGCAGCTGAATATTTATTTGAATCTGGAGTTCCTGTGAGAGGTCTGGTGTGGAGATATAAATTTGGAGTTGTTGACAAGTAGATGGTTTTTAAAACCATGATGTGAATCATGTGAATAAAAGTGAGTACAGCACTGGCTAGAGGTTCTCCAGGGAAGAAAGAAAGGTGCCATATTTACTTCACAATATTTTGGGGAATATTTTAAAGTAAATTGTAGACATGATATTCTACTCCTAAATTCTTTAGTGCACATCTTCACAAAACAAGGACATCTTCTTACTTAACACAATCTCAGAAATGAGATTTATGGTCATTAACTTAGTGTCAGGCTCTTGCCTGTGCCCTCAGTGTCCATTTGTATTTTTGTTTTATTTCTCACAACAAGTCTATGAAGAATGTGTGATTGGCCCCTTCTGCCAACAAGGACACTATGGCTCAGAGAGGGCTTGTAACTCATCCAAGGCCAGATAACTGGAGACATGTGCAGCTAGGATGCAAACCCAAGTCTGGCTGACTCTAGAGCTTTCCCTCTGTCCCTCCTTAGTTACAGAAGCCTAGAAACCCATCTTCATGGAAGGCATATGATTGTTCTCCTGCCTTGGGCCCCACCCTTGACCTGGCTGCCTTGTCCCAGAGAACTGTCTTCTCCTCAGAGCACTTGACCCCATGGTTTCCATTTTTTGCCAGGTTCAGAGGGCTACGCTTTGGTTCAGGCCAGGCTGCATTGGACCCTGAAGGCATTAGGGTCTGGGAGGGATCTAGCTGCAACCTAGCAATACAATTATCACAGATTTTGAAAAGCAAATTTTAATTCAGTCTTAGGCTGCCTGCAGCAGGCAAGAATAGGGGCAGTGGCCTTTCCCGGAGCTTGGCAAGAGAGGGGAGGTAGCGTGAGGGGTTCTGATGGTGGTGACGAGAGGCAGCAGAACACATCACATTGCTTCCTGTAGTTGTGTCAATGTCTCATCCTCCCAGGCTTACCCTCCAGGGGACAGCCAGGGGTTGTGCCCCTGGAGGCCTGCCCCCAATTCCTGTGTGCCACGACAAGGGAGGCTACGGGTGGAGGAGTGCACTGGGCTATACTGCCAGTCCTACTCTCCCCAGCAAGGGTGTTCTTAGCTCACCCCAACCAACATACTTACTGCAGATTATGTGGAATTTAGAAGTAAAGAGGCCTCTATCATTCAAGGTAGGGTGTTTGTACACCACAGCGCTCATGCTGAGCTTCCCATCACTCTCCAGCCCCTCACCCTACTTTGTTTTTCTTCGTAACACTTATCATCATCGGCTGTAAATCTGTCTGCTTACTATCTATCTCTCCTTACTAGAATTTGAGCTTCATGCGCACAAAACCTTTACCAATTTGGCTCATAACTCATCCCCAGCACCAATAAGAGTGCCTGGCACATAGTAGGCACTTGATACATGTTTATTGGATTAATGATTGAATCAATCAATCAATCAATCATATTGAGTCACAGACATATCTAAGTATGAACCAAGCAGGTTCAAAATAGCCCACAACAGACGTCTGTCCACCTGTAGCCCCCCAAAGCTCCAAAACACTTTCTTGTCTCACAAATCTCAACAGCAAAAGGAAAAGAATGAGGAAAGAACAAAAAAGGAGGGAGGAAGGAAAGTGATGAATGGAGGAGAGCGTTGAGTACAGACAGCACCAGAGCCAACTAACGGGGGCCCCATTCAGAGCAACAAGGGGAACCCAGGCTGGTTTCTGAGGCCTCCATGTGGGGTACAGGAAGGTTGCATTACTCCAAAGCCAGAAAACTCAAGGAATTGTAGCTTTTGATCACGGATTTATTCCAGGCTGGCTTAGAGGTCTGGGGAGGACATTCAGGCACTCTGAAATACAGCGATAATCAAGAGAAAGAGGGAGTCTTAAATTGAGGATGGAGAGCAATATACTCAGGTTAATGGAAGCACTAGCAATATTAAATGAAATTGCTCTACCACTCCTTCATAAGACGGCACCGGGGAGCCTGCTCTTTGCATAAGCAGGGAGGGTCCTGGGATTTAGCAGGAGGGTGGAGGGGTTGGGGATCAGTCATGCAGCAACCGTTATGGTTCATGGGGGCCCAGCACACAAGCCCTCGGCGCACCTGCCGCATATTTACTCAAGCCCACGCAGGAGCCAGGCAAATTTGGGCAGGATTTCAAGGGAGTCTGGAGCCAGGGGAGCCTGCTTTAGTCCAATTAAATGAAGCAGTATCAGGTGGAAAGTAATTCTGAGTATTCACCGTTATAGGGAGTTTTGTGTTTAAGCCCCTCAGTGGACCTTCTTTTAATGAAGAACTAAAGTGCATGGTCTGGAGGTGGGCAGGAGGAATTGCTCCAACTAGCAGAGCTGAACCTCTCCCCGAGGAAGTCAGACAAGGGCCAGCAATGTTTCCTAAGGGCTACATCTTCTGGTTCTGCTAGGCACTCCCACCTGAACCCGTGGCCCCTCTTCACCCACCACCCACCCCCGTGGCTATGTCACCTCCATTCTGTAAAGATCATGGGGAGACCTCACCAGGACTGGGGTGCTAAGAACCTGATCCGGACAATCATAGGCAGATCCAATCCACATAAATGTTTGGGGATCTTCTTTCTGCTTCCTGCCTTGCTTTCTTCCTTCCCCTGTGTTGGTCTTTCAAGGCAGTGGAAGCCAAGGAAGTGAAGATGAGCTTATAGGGTTGCAGATCAAGAGTCTTATATAACTGTTTCAGGGAAAACAAGCCCTCTAGTGCAGGTAATAAACCAAAGAGGAGGAGGGTGCAATTCACGAGTTCAAACAGCACAGAGGGATGAGCTGCTTTTAAACTGGTAAAGATACCAGAGAAATCTATCAGTGGACATTGACAGGGGACTTATGTGCCAAGCACTGTCTACCTCTGAGGGGACAGGAGGAGGAGGGGCAATACAGAGGCCTCAAAAACAGGATTCGGGCCCTCAAGAGCTCATGACAACAATGCCCTGAAGATATTTGCAGAGCTAAAGAGACAGAGCATAATTATGCGAAATGAAATAACCATGCGTAATTTAACCACACAAACAACACGTAGACCCTTCTTTCAAGCCCTAATTCTTCCTTGCAACAGCACTGGGGGCATATTTGAGTGTACCATCCTGCTCGCCACCCCCATCACCTTCCGACCTGGCCACCAAGGGGGTGGGAGGGGGTGGGCAGCAAGAGCAGAAGGGCCTCGGTACCAGTGTGTTGTTGGCCAGCTTTCTATCATCACCATGCACCAGTGACTCGAAAAAATGTCAGTGATAAAATATGCCTCTTCCCACCCCCAAAAAATCTTTCATTGGTCTATGTGAAGCAAATGCTGCAGTTACTGTTGAGTTTTAATTATATATACATATATGCACATTTTTATTGCTTATTTGGTAAACTTTGTGTTCTACATAGAAGCTAATTCATAAATTCTCTTCCACACAGTCTCTGAAACTCAGAGGCAGACACAGATATTCATCTTCCTTTTGGGAGTACATACCTACAGGTAGAAATTGTTGGAGCTCACTTTGGGTGCAGTTTATGTCTTCAACTCCTGTGATAGAACATATTCCTGCATCTAAACAATAGATTTAAAAAAAAAAAGTGATGGCACACGATTGTAAGGATGAAGAAGCAAAACTTGGGTTATATCAATTCTGACATTTTATGTGACCTCTTATAGTTTTTGTGTTTGAAATTCAAGACAGTGAAGCAGAGTGCAAACTGTGAGATATTGTTTAACAAGTATAATTTTTAGGGCATATATGAAATATTTCGCTGCCTTTGAATATTATCTTTAAAGCTGAGTTTTCCTCTTTTTAAATTGCTAATCATTATTAGTTTTAAAAACTAAATAACAAATAGAAGTAATTATAATTAAATGTTACATGCTGGTTCCTAAAAATTAATGTTGTGATATTGGGGGGGTGGTGTTAAATAATGACCTGCTGTGTGTGCAAAATACACTAGGATACCACTGCTTTCCAGAGATTCCAGAACTTGTCCTGGAAGGATTAGGGCCTGAACTCACGCACTGGACATTGCTTGGTTTGGTAGAGTCATCACATTTCCAGACGCCAAGGCAATTCACGTCCCTCCACAATCCACCTCCATCCTACCTTTCTCCTCCCTGTTCCCCCAGACTTTCCACTCTGCACCCCTTATAGTCCCCCTATCTCATATTCTCACAAAAAGAATTTTGAAAAACAGAAATGACTATTTTTTCTTTTAAGCCTGCTACTTATTTTACCCTATTTCTACTTCCTGATTTTTTATGGTCCTGACTTAATTCTTTGATATCTATAAAGGAAGCCTACACCAAGAAAGGGTGCTTTTGGAAGGAGTACGGATCAGTAGATTTGAAGGAATCTCCCTCCCCTGCCCCCAAATTAGAAGCTGATCAAAACAATTGCTTAAGAAGTCTGCTTATTAAAGGGCTGAAAAATATGAATCATGAACAGGGGATTTATCAGAAGTATTAAAAGAAGACATGTGGGACTGATTTCCAAAATAGGAAAGCATTACTTCCCTGGAAATAATCCAGGGAAAACATAGAATTGGGAATTTTAGTGTTGTGCAAGAAAATGGAACAAATCTTGAGAAAGGCTAGTGAGTATCTGCAAGACAGGACGATGAGACATTAACATGGCGTGTTTCTGAAAAACTGAGCTCACCAAACAAACCTGATCTCTTCGAACATTTCAGTTTCAGGATTAGCAAATGAGGTGGCTTCAAACCACTTCATATATCTTCATTTTTGTGTTGGATTTGATGTGAAGACTAGAGCAGAGTTTGCAGCAATGACAATTGGAAAGTGACCAAAAGACCCACACATATGTGGCGCTGCTGCCAACTCAGACAGGAGGTTTTCAGCAAAGTACCAAAAGGATCTCTTTCTGGCTAGCGTTGTTTTTTTGATGTTCTGGAAAGAGAATCAAGTAGCATAGCACTAGATGGGAGAGTCCAGGTTTAAGAACAATCCGTGTGATAGACACCCAGAAGAATTAGCAGAGCCTGTGATCAATATGAGCCTTGCTCTGCACACCTAGGCAGCTGAGAGTGTGAACTCGACTGGAGCTGACACGGAGAGGTAGATTCCTCCGAGCCCAGCTGGCAGGGTGCCACCCTTTCAGGCACTGACAAAGAGAAGTGTGTGTTTCAGAAGAGATTCCCAGGGCAGAGGAGTCTGGCAAAAAGTTGGAGATTGTTAAACCAGAAAAATAGAAGCTTCAGGGATAACACTAGTGGCTTCTTCATATGTCTAAAGGGCTAATTAGCAGACAAGAGGCTGTTATGGGTTGAATCCCCTCCCCCCCAACACCACCCCTTCCCTAATTCATATGTTGAAGGAAGCAGAGGGAAGAAACACCTAACAATTCAGACTGCCCTAGAGTGGGCTGAGCTGCATTTTGGTGTCATGTGCTTTCTAGCACTGAGGACGTTTAAGTAGAGATGGGATGACCACCTTCTGGGGACATTAGAAAGGAAATTCCTGCCTTGGGAGCAAGATGGGATGGATAACCTCCAAGGTTTTTTTCCAACTATAAAATTCTATGGTTCTAACTACAAAAGTATTCGAAAACAATAAGAAAATTAACTTAAAATTTTAAATTGAGAATGGATCTGTTCTTAGAAAAGGCAGAATCTAAAGAAACATAAAAGTACTAGTAAAATATAATTCTACACAAGAAAAAGTGCAAGTTTTTTTAATTACACTTATCCTAAAATCTACCCTCTCAGCAAATTTTTAAGTGTGAAATACAGTATTGTTAACTATAGGCACTACACTGTACAGTAGATCTCTGGGACTTATTCATATTGTACAACTGAAACCTTGGGCCCTTTGACCAACTTCTCCCCATTTTCCCCTCTTCCCAGACCCTGACAACCACCATTCTTCTTTCTGCTTCTCTGAGTCTGACCATTTTATATTCCTTATGTAAGTGGGATCATGTAGTATTTGTCCTTCTGTGTCTGGCTTATTTCACTTTTAGCATAATGTCCTCCAGGTTCATCCATGTTGTCACAAATGGCAGGATCTCCTTCTTTCATAAGGCTGAATGTGTATATTCCATTGTATGAATATACCACATTTTCTGTATCTGTTCATCTGTTGATGGACATTTAGGTTGCTTCCATGTCTTGACTACTGTAAATAATGCTGCAGTGAACATGGGAGTGCAGACATCTCTTTGAGATTCCAATTTCAATTCCTTTGGAAAAGAACAGGTATTAAAGATGGTAATATATAAAGAACCCAGTGGACAGGAAGTACGTGAATAACAGTGATGCTGGAAAATAAAAGGGCACTGCATTACATTAAAGATGTACTGATGTGATGTGGCTGCAAAACAGGGTGGTTTAATATGAGCATTCTCTGTAGGGGTTAAAAGCCTGAAGTTTCAAGTCAGGTAAGTTCCTGTCCTACCACTTAAGAGCTCTGTGGTCTTGGCCTGCTCTGAGCAAGAGTTTCCTCATCTGCGAAGTGGGACAATATCGCCTAGCTCAAAGTGTCAGGAGGATGACATGAGATAATAAAAAGTGTGAAGCACATTGTAAACATTCAATAAAATGTTTTATGAAACATTTTATTATGAAATTATCACCCCCGGAGGCAAAACAGAAGCACACATATACACATGCCCAGAGACAGAGAGAGAAAGAGAAATAAAATGACAAAATCAAAGTTTTAAAGGAAACTTCTTCATTAGATTTCATGACGTAAAAAATGATCTCTTCTATGTAAATGTAAAGTTGCATTTGCTAATATTGTATCTAAATTAAATTATTGGAAATCATGACTTGCTACATCATTCCACATAGACTCAAGTGGAATGGTAGATTTTAACTTTTTAATGAGTAACCAGCTCATTTGAAAGTCCTGAGTCTGCCCCATGTTTGAGACCTTGGTCTGATGAATGGCCTTGGATAAACTTCTGTTGCTCTTGGTTTTCTCATCTGTGAAATGGAACTAGCCTCGCCCCCCTTATCAAGTTGGTGTCGTGAACAAATGGGGCCAGGCTTGGGAAAAGCTTTAGGTAGATGGCAGATGTTCATTTTACCATTGCATCCTCGTAGCTTTGGGATGGTGATTGTAGGTACTTACTCTACCCCCAAGTATAAAAGCCCTAAATACCATGGGGAGCAAGGGCCAATTTATTCTGATAGAGCCAGTCAAAACGAGGAATAGTGCGTGAAATTAAGGTAGATGAGGCTTTAAGGAAAGGAAAAACTTCTGTTCAGCAGGATCTTTTAGATAATGAAGTGGTCTCTAAGGAAACTTGAAGAAGCCCTACATTAGAAGAAACACTAAAATGAGCAGCGGCCCTGTCTGCTGAAAGGTGAGTGATTTCAAAGCTTCAACCTTCCCTTACTCTTTGCCTCTTCTCCGTCCGTATTTTATGCTTTCCCCAAGTGTGTTCCTTGATCCAAACTGCTCTTTATTCAAGGCTCTGATCCATTCCTGGTGTGGTTTAAACTGGCCCGTGTCTGTAGTATGTGGTGAGAGAGTAGTGTCTTAAAAAGGCAACCGCCATCTTTCTCCCTGGTCCACCCTCGGCGCCTCCCCGTCACCCCACTCCGCGTCTGCCCTCCACAGCCTGGCCTGACTCTTCAGTCTCAGTGTCAGCCTCCTCATTAGGCATGCTCTGGAGCTGGCTGGTGTCAGGCCGGCCGGTGCATCAGAATGCAGGGCATGCCTCAGGCTCCCGGGAAGCTGCACAGTCCGCATGAAATATGAAGGCAACAGCCAGCCCAGGGGAGACCCAGGGTGGATTTAGTGGAATAGCAGCAAAGGTGGCTGCTGGGGGAAGGGGGTTCTGCGGGGTCACAGAGACGATGTGAGCACCCATCACATATTTTAAAGGCACCATTTGGTGCGGAAAAGGGAGGCAGGGAGGGGCGCCTGGTTTGTGTATCCTCTCGGCTGTTCCTGACACATGCTCCCCTGGTACATTCTTTCTGCATATGCTCAGGGTACATCCGTGATTATGGTGATGTGCCCTTTTGAGATAGGCAGCCAGCTCCCTCTCCTGCTGTGCTCATCGCTGATTCCTGAGTTTCTCTTTTGGGATAACCTGAAATCATGAGAGCAGTCCATGTGGATTTCAGAGTACCTGACAGTAAGAAGCATAATAAAAAGTAATGATTTGTCCAGCAAGCCCTGCGGATGCTTGTCACACATCACCTTGGGCCTACAGAGGTTAAGTGTGCTTAATAAGCGGTGGCCTTGGGTGGCTCCAAGGCTGTCCTTATCTTTCTCCAGAATCTCTAGTTTCCAGACAAGGTTCTGTGCTGGGGTTCAAGGTACCCATTCTGAGATGAGGAGAAAACCGTTCACCCTTGTCATCAGCACCAAGAGCTTACTGTGTGTCTGGGACACATCGCAGTGTAATGTGCTGTGCACATACCCTTGGAATACTTACGTACTGCAGTGTGGGCAGTTTATGGGCAAGACCCCACTCTAGCCATTACATCAATGAACAGAGATGTTGTGTTATTTGTTGTTATATAACCAAAGGATTGGCACATAGTAGGTACTCAATAAATACTGAATAAATTATAGTTGATGAGACTTCCCTCCCACCCCATCACACATTCAAATCATCAAGAAACACAAGTTTACTCCCCCTCCAAATACAGAAATTTGGGGAAGCCATTTTTTCTCCCCTAACCTAAAACCACAGTGCCCATTACAGTGTACTCAGACAGGGGATAATTCCATTTCATGACATGGATTAGAGAGCATCCCACCTTCTTTTGATCAGAGAACAGATAATTTTATATATATATATACACACACACACACACACACATATATATATATGTATATATATATCTCAATATATTCTCCCCTCCCCCTTAAAAAGAACTATTGGGTTATTAAGTTCCCCAGGGGCTCCCTAGGAGTAACTGACAACTCAGTTGGAGCTGCACAATTCTTATCTCTGGAAACCTCCTGCAGTCAGGATAAGCAGGGCTGATGCCAAGAGCTGTAGGGTCGTCCTGATTGTTCCTACTGTGATGGAAACAGTTTGAGTTCCTTGTGTGTCAGATGAGTGTCAGAGTTTTCTACAAGAACCCCCAAGGCTGTGATGTCTCATTGGAGCCCCAGCCATTTCTGGTTGGCAGTGCTGCCTGCTGTGTAACCCCAGGAGGTGCCATTCAACAGCAGGGTGGACATTGAGGTTGCCCTCACTGGAATGTGGTGATATAATATGTACGCGTGTTTTATACATGGTATACCATTGTATTTGGTGACTTCCTATCAATTTTGCGAAGAAATTGGCTTCTTTGTGAACTGAGGGGACTCTATACTTCTGTTTGGTTCCTGATGCAGAGTAGCAGGGAGCAGGAGGATTCAGGTAAAATGTTGTCCTCTCTCAAGACTGAGCTCCCTGGGAGCAGGGCATTCTCTGTCCTGTTCACTGTTCTGTCCCCAGTGGCTACAGCAGTGCCTAGCATGGAGTAGGCACTCAACAAACATTTGGTTGACTACGGCAAAGAAACCTTATTATCCGCTAGCGAATGACAGGTTCAGAGTTGGGTCCATTAGAATCTTCTCTGACTTTGATATACAGATGTTGAGAGATAGAATTTCTCTCTCTGCTGGGGCTGCTAAGCTGAGAGCAGGGTGCTAATTATAAACAGGAGAGAATTAGGCTATCAGACAAAATGAAGAAATAGAGGGAGAGATGGAGGGAGAGAGAGAGCAAACCAGGTAACCCTGACAACATAACATGACTTTGTGTATCCAGCCCCAGCTGAAGCTCTAATCCAGAATGTCTTGGTTATAAGAACCAATAAATTATTTATTTATTTGTTTGCTTGGGGTAATATAGAAGAGGTCTCCCATCACTTAAAATCAAAAGCAGTCTGACCAAGAGGCTTGTTTCATACTATCCCTATCTACTTTTAAAGCTATTCATTTACCCTGTGCTAACAGCTAATCTTCTCTTTACATTTAATGTGCGTGGATCTTCTAGATGTCTATTTTCACATAGTGGTCATCTTGCCCAGCCCTTTTGCTCACTTTAGGCAGAGCTGTGTTTAAACCACACACTTAGGGCAGGTGTATCTTTTATATACCTACACTCTAGAGAGAGGGAATTCTTCAAATCCTAACAGTTCCCACTGGTGACAGATCTTACAACCCTAGAACACACAGCACCCCCTCAGCAGTGCACATTAACTCTGCAGTAGACCTTGGTGAGGATGCCTTACTCTGTACTCAGCTCTGCTGGGGCAGCACTCAATTGTTTGTAGCTTGTTTTACAGGAATAGGGTTTGTCTCTCCAGCTAGAGAAGAGATAGCTAATTTTCAGAGAACAAAGGAAAGGGAAGAAGATAATGTTCCTTGGACATATAGTATGTGCAAACACCGTCCATGGCACTGCACATCCCTGTGAGATAAGTAATTTCCCCTGTCCATAGCTGTGGACATGAAGGCTCAGAGTGGTTCTGCAATTGCTTGTCCATAGGCTGAGCTGTTTAAGCGACAGAGCAGGTCTGTCTAATCTGAGCATCCATGCTTTTTCTCCCTCCACTACATTGTCTCCTGGGGCCATATTTTGATTTGTTTTGTGCACTGCAAACTACTCAGCACCATACTGGCCACACTGTAAGTCCAAGGATGACAGCACTGTGTTTATCACCATTTCATATGGACCTAATGAGGAGGGAATGTTGCAGACCACCCCCTCCATGGTGTGAGAGAATTGCTTGACATGGAGATGCACAGCAACAAGAGAGGTCTGGAGTCCAATTTCCTTCCTCTGTGGCCCGCCCGGCCTCTAGGGTTGAGAGTGTAGCCCGGGAAAGCATTCTGTTCCTGTGCACACAGGGCTGCCTCTGGCTGGGTGACAGCCACTGACCCACCTCGTTCTTGTTCTGCAGGTGTTGGAAAGAGGATGCAGGCGTCTCCAGCCCCCAACAGGGAAGGGTGGAAAATGCTGCACTGTGCATGGGTGAGTGTGCACATGTGTGTATGTGTGGTCCCGGGAGCAAGGGCTGGGCAGGGACCAGTCTGCAAAACAACATTAAGAAACCGAAACATTTTCCACTGAGAAACAGAATTACTGCCCATGGAATTCTTACCCAGCCTGAGAAGCTAGCAACAGCCTCTCCTTTTCATTAGTTAAACAAAGAGGGTTATTTTTCAAATGAAAACTTTCAATGTGGAAAACAATCTAATTCCCAAGGCTTTTTGGGAAGTGAGATTCTCAGTGCTGCCATAAACACGTCTGTGTGGACGTGCAGCTGCAAAGGCTGCCTGGGTACCTGATCAAATGCTGGGTCAGGCCTGGCCAGTCGGGGACACAGGGACTTAGCTTCAGGCCTCTCAAAATAATCCCAGGTAGAAAGGCCAACAGAGGGAATGAACCATGGCCTGGGAAGATTTGAACTGTTCTGCGAGGGGAAAAAAAGTGAAAACAAAAATATTTTCTGTAAGTCCATTAAATTATCTCTTTCTTCCTCCAAGTCAGTGAACTCCTTTTGGTTGGAAAATAATCTGCAAACTCAAGCCCTGGTTGGTTCAATGGGGTGTGTTTTGCCTTATTGAACTCCTGGACTACAGAATTCTTTCAAACAAAAACTGGCGTCCACTTACAAACCCATGGGGTAATGTTGCAACTTTCTCTTGAGGTCTTCTCTTCATGAAAGTTCCTGGGTACTTGCATTTGTTTAAGAGCAGGTAAGAACATGAAGGCAGACTGCCAGGGTTCAAATTCCAGCTCAATCACTTGAAAGCAGCGTGTGCTTACTGTCTCTGGGGCTCAGCTTGCCCACTGCAAGGGGGAATAACAGTGGTACCTATATCATGGAGATATCATGAAGATTAAATGAGAAAAAGCTTACAGAAAGCTTAGCACAATTTCTGGATGGAGGAAGAGCCCAGTCAAAGTGTGGCCATTGTTACGAAGTTAAAGGGACATGGCATATGGTCATGGGCCCAAGCTTTTTAAATTAATAAATATCGTTCTTTGAGGTTTCTACTTTTCCTGTCTCACTTGTGGAGAGCATGTTGTTTAAGAAAATAAAGGCAGGCACAAAATAGCCTCTCTCCAAATCGGAGCTTCCTTCTCTAATCAGTCCACGAATGTTTCAGGGAGTGCTCTATTTAACTTGGCTGGCCCCTGGTTTTGCCGTGAGTAATATATTGGGCTTAATTTCAAACTCCACACAGCCGAGATCACTGGATACTTGAGCTTCCCCAAGCTGAGTTGATACAGCTGCTCTGCCCCTGGTCACTGATGAGTTGTCCCTGCGGATTCCAAAGGGTCCTAACACTAACAGGTCAAGGTGCACAGGCCAGCCGAAATGGTCAAGAACATGGCTTCCCATAGAGCAGGAGCCCAAGTGAGACAACACTGAGGAGACCTGGGAAGCCCAAAAAGGTAGTCAGAAGAAGCTGGGACAGACAGAGGATGGGCAGAGATTGTGGAGGGAGGGCTCAATGGAGCTTGGGGAGAGTATAGCTTGCTCCCATGAAGGGAGCCCAGGAGGTAGGAAGAAACCATCCTGATTTTGACATTGCCACAATGATAAATGAAGGGTGCTAAAACTCTCCAAATTAGGATTTTTGAGGCCAATTAGATCAGACAATAGATATTTGCTTTGAAAAGAATCGAGTATGGCTTTTTTAAAAACATAGGTTTCATTTCAAATGGAACTGAACAAACCAAATTCAATTTAGACGTGTTTTTCCCCAGAAACTTAGCTCTGGCATGAAACAAGGCCTGCCTGAGGCCACTTGAGAACACAGCAATGTGATGGACAAATAGAGAAGAGAGTTAATTTTGAGGCCAGTTGAACCCCAATGACAGGAGGGCTGGTAAACAGATGGAAGAAGCTAATGACTATTTAGTGCTTTCTTTCCAGGCTAGGAAATGTCTCTTTGGCTTCTGAGGTAGCAACACCCTTACCTTAAAAGGTTTGGATTGATGATCTGGGCCTAATAAAAGCCCCTTCTGAAGTCTGCTGGGAAACCCAAGCATTTCAAAAGTGAAAGATAATGACGATGTTCTAGAAGCAATATCATTATGAGTATACATTATAAATGATAATTACAATTAATCATATTAGCCTTCATAATCTCCCAACATTATAACTTAACACTGGTAGATTCAACTTCTCTGGGTTCTTCTGAAGAAAATTTTGCCCCAAACTACAAATTTTCCCCTTTCATTTGGTTTGTGGTGGTTTCTGCTTTCAGACTTATTTCTCTGTCTCCTGAAGATAGGCATGTGATGGGGAATAAGGTCTGCGTATTATAGGAAGTTAAGGAGTTGTGGTGCCCTGTAAGTTCTAGAACTTCCGCATATACATGGCGCCTGAAGGAGGCACTTGGGCAGCTCATCTGGTTATTTTAATGCTGTCACAATCCATACATGCCCCATGCATGTAGTCCATGGTCAGGCACTCCCTGATCCCTCTCTGCAATCTAAATCAGCCTCCTTCTTTTATTCTCTCTCTCTTTTATTCCCTCTTCTTTCTCCCCAAGCACTCATCACCATTTTTAATTATTTCTTTATGTTTATTTGATGTTTAGCTCCTCATTAGATATGAGCGCAATAGGAGAGGGATCGTGTCTATTTTGTTCACCACCATATAATGAGTACCTAGCGTGGTGCCTGGCATACAGGAGCCAATAAATGATTCTGAATGAAAGACAGAGGGGGTTGCACAGCTTGGAAAAGCATGCCCCTTAGAATGAAGCTCTCTCTTCCCATGGACACCAACATTTACCATCTCTGTAAATACCACAAAGGTCAACAGTGATTTACCACATGTCAAGTCCAGTAGCTTTCTTGGTCCTCCTCCCTTGGCTGCTCTATAGAGTCTGATACAATGAACTCTCCCCTACAGGAGAGTCTGCTTTCTCAGTGGCTGTGGCTCCAGGCTCCCCTTTCTCACCTGTGCTTTACTCCTTCAAGGGAGTAATGTGGATGGTTCTGGACTCAACCCGATGATGTCCTCGTGCTGTTCCCTGCCTTGACAGCTCATTCACTATCTTGGCTGCAGCCTTCAGTTTTATGCTGGGACCTATGAAGTCTACATTTCAAACCCTGAAATACTCTTCCTCTTGCCTTCTTTTTCTCCTGGAAATGTCTTCTCCATTCTCCCAATCACCAGGTTGGAAAACATGGAGTCTTTCCTCAACATTGTCTTCATGTTCACCAAATATTCAACATATCAAAATATTGAAAATATATATTCAGTTTCTTCTCATTGTCTATACCTCAAATCTTTTGATAGTCCAGACCATCCCATTTTTCCCCAATTCTCTGCTACACATTATCCAAGTGGCTATTTCCAAGTTTCCCTTTCACCAAAAATACCTTTTCTATCTACACTGTCAAAATTCTACTTTTCCTTCAAGGTTTATCTCAAATACTTCCCACTTTAAGTCCCTCTTGAGATTTCCAATCAATTATAATTTCTCCTGCTTTCAACTACCAACACACTGTATACTTTTCAACTGGCATTCTCTTACACCCTACAGACATTTAAAAAAATATTAAGACAATATTATGAAAAATTTGGAGAGGAAATATACAGGCCAATCTTTCTCTGTAACATAGATATAAACATCATAAACAAAAAATTAACAAGTCAAATCTAGAGATATATTAAAAGGATCAAATGTCATGACAAAGAAAAGTTTCCTCCAAAAATGCAATGCTGGTTTAACACTTTAAAATCAATCAGTATAATTCACCACAGTAACAGAATAAAGAAGGAAAACCATATGATCACCTCAAAAGATTAATAAAAAGCATTTGATAAAACTTAGTACTTGTTCATGATAAGAAGTATAATTCTCATCAAACTAAGACTAGAAGGAAACTCCTTAATCTGTAGAGGGTATGTCTAATAATTCTATGTTTAGTCATGAAATAGGAAAGCTTCTACTGGAGATCAGGAAAAAGACAAGGATGTTCACTCTCACCACTTCTATCTAACATTGTACTGGAAGTTCTAGCCAGAGTAATTTAGACAAAAAAAGAAATCTCACAACTTAAGGGTTAGAAAAGACATAAACCTGGATATTATCTGTGGACATGATTGTATACATAGAATCTACAGGTAAATTATTAGAATGAGTAAGTAAATTTAGCTAAACTAATGAATCTGAAGTCAACATATTATACAAAAGTCAGTTATATTTTTGCATACTTGCAACAAATATTGGAAAGTAATATTTTAAATTTGATACCGTTTATAATAGCATTTTAAAAATCAAGCACCTTGATAGGAATAAATTTAGCAAAGTATGCACCTGACTAATGCATAAACATGCCAAACATAAGCATAAACATTACAGAGAATAGTTTTTAAAGATTTAAAAAAGTGAAGAGATATATCATGTAAATTGCTGTAAAAATGATAATGCTCTCCAAATTGGCCTATTGGCTCTGTGCAATACTAGTCAAAATGCCAGCAGGTTTTCTCTCTCTTTCTTTCCTTCCTTCCTTTCCTCCCTCTTTCCCTCCCCACTCCTTCCTTCCTTCCTTCCTACCTTTCTTGGGAAAATTGGTAACCTAATTCTAAAATTTACATGGAAATGCAAAGTGCCAAAAATAATCAAGACAAAATGGAAAAAGAAGAAAGCTGAAGAACTTGTACTACCAGATATCAAAACATATTATAAAGCAACAGTAATTAAGGCAGTGTGATCTTTGTGTAAATAGAGACAAACAGATCCATGGAACAGAGTTGGGAGTCCAGGAACAGAGCTGCATATAAATCACCTGACTTACAACAAGGGCACCACTGCAGTGCAATATGTAAAGAATAGTTTTTGTAATAAATGGTTGGGTTAATTGGATTTCTAAAAGGAAAAAAAAAATTCTTTGACCCTCCCCCAACTTCACACATACACAAAAGTCAGTTACAGATGGATCATAGACCTAAGCAATAAAGAGTTGAACACTAACACTTCTAAAATTTAACACATGAGAATATCTTCATGACCTTGATGTAGGTAAATCTAAACAAGACATAAAATTCACTAACCATTAAACAAAAGATTGATAAATTGGTCTTATTAAAATTAACAACTTCTCATGAAAAAAAGAAAAGAAAAGACACAGCCATGCATTAAAGAGAATTAAAAGGTGAGTCGCAGAGTGGGAAAAGATATTTCCAAAAATATACCAGACAAAGGATCCAGAATATTTAAAGATTTCTTAAATAACAAGATGTATAATACATTAAAAATGAGAAAAAAAATAATTGAAGAGTCCCTCCACAAAAGAAGATATCTAAATTGGTAACAAACTTACAAAAGGATGCAAAATTAGGCATGCTAAATTAAAATCACAATTTAATATTAACCACTTACCCATCAGAATGTACATTTAAGATAAATTGATAATGCTGAGTATTGGTGAGGATGTGAAGCAATAGGAACTCTCACATACTGTTCACAGGAATGTAACCAGATACAACTGCTTTGAAAAACTTGTTTTGTGGTATCTACTAAAACTAACATGCATACTCTATGACCCAACCATTCTCCTAGATATATACCCACAGAAATGCATGTATGAAGGCACCAAAAGACATGCACAAGAATGTACAAAGCAGTACTATTTTTATTAGCCAAAGGCTGGAAGCAACACAAATGTCTATCAACAGTAGAATGGTGTAAATTATTGTATATATACAATGGAATACTATATATCAATGAGAATGAACAAACTACCATTACATACAAAACTATGCATAAAAGTTATAAATATAGGGTGGAATGAAAGAAGAAATGAAAAGTATTGTATGATTCTATGGGACTTTCAAAAACAGGCAAAAGTGATCTATGCTGATGGCTGTCTGAAGAGGGGACACTCTTGGACAGTGGAAATAATGATGGTAGCTTTGGAGTAATGGCAGTGCTCCACGGCCAGATCCCAATGGTGTGTTCACTCTGAAAAATCCATCAAACTGTACACTAATGGTAGGTATATGAGTTATACTTCAAATTACAAAGTTTACTAAAACAACAACAAGAGCAAAAGCCCTGGCCCAGAGGACCTGTATAAATTTAATTGAGACTTAGCATTCATTTTTCACAGGTTGCTTTACGTCTTTGTAGTTCTGGTGTTGTCTCAATTCATAGTTTCCATTGCTTGTCTATTGACATGGTTCTGTCATTTTCTTCTACTCAGCCCTTTGCTTTTAATCTAAACTTGATATTCACCCTGATCCTTCATCTAGTTGTTTTGCCCCTAGAGCTGATTTATCATTCTTAACTCAATATTTCACTAATAATGCCCCATATCAGGTTCATTCTGTTTCTTCTGTAAATGTTGTGAATGGCCTTGGTTTAACTAATATTGCTTAAATTTTCACTCCTTCCATATTTATTTTTTCCTGGTTTTGTCTAATGATTTTTATGTTCTTACTATCAATAATTTTTAAATTGTTTTTAGATTATTTGCTTGGCAACCTTTTTTTTCCCCTACCAAACCCACAACTTTAAAAACAAACAAAAAAAAGCTTTCTTCTCTACTTTTCCATCTAAGGGGGTAGGGCTGTGGGTTGTAGAATTCAAGCTCTTTCTTGTTCTTCACCTTCCAGCTCCAGCAGTAAAGAGCCAGGTGATCTGACATGCGATAGGAAAGGGCAAGAAAGAAGATTCCAAAATGATAACTAAAACAAGTGCTTCCCTCTTGCCCAAAGTGGTTTAACAGATTACTTTTCTTACAGATTTAGCTAAGAAGCCGTCTGACCTGAGTCCATTTATGGAACTATTTGGTCTAGCTTTCATTTTTTCTTTTTGGAAATAAATCCTCTAGTCCTCAATTAGAGACACTGAAGAAAGCAGGGAGTTTGTAGTTTTTAAATCCATGTGAAAGTTTTGGCCAGGAATTTTTCAAACACTGGAATAAATTTTTAATTTGGACTTTGATATCCAGACAAGCCCAGCCCATGTTCTCTTGGGTCTCCTTCCCAAAGACCAGACTTCAAACAGACACTGCTTGCTGTCTTTGCAGAAGCAGCAGAAACACCACAGCAGCCACGATGGCCGCGGTCAACAGAGAGTGCTGCACATTCTGCCTATCTGGGCGGGACCCCTGTATGCTACCTTGCCCTGGAAACCAGCACATCCTATTCCGTGGACCTGAAGCAAATTTCCTCAGAGGAGAATGAATGCGCACGTAGACCATAAGGGCAGGAAATTCTGGGGACGCTGCATTTCCACCTGGGGACCCTGCCTGGAGTATTCTCAAGAGCATGGGGTTAGAATCTTGAAAGGAAAAAGGCAAATAAATGCTATTTTGTTTGGCTTTATTATTTGCTTCTTCTTCTTTCCATTTCTGACTTTGTCTTTTAGAGTCTGGACTGTGGAAGAAATAGATGTGTTTCTTACAGATGAGACCCCAGAGAACATTTGGTTTAACTCTTAGTTTAACTTGGTAAAACTTGACTGACAAAGCAGAGAACGGGAAGGAGAAAAAAGTAACTGATTTTCAGTGACAAGTCCAGAAGCAGCTCGTTTCCTCTTGGACATTAGATGGGAGACTGTAAGTAACTGAAACTTAATACCCAGAGTCCCTCAGAAAAGTGACCACCCTGGGACTGTTACCATCATTTCCTGTTAATTGTCACCTGAAATAACCAGCTGTGGAAATGGCACAGGAGCCTGAAGCAAAGGAATGTAGTTTGGGGAACGTCTAGCCTGCTCGTGCTCCATAATGAAATACAAGTGACTTAGCAGCAGTACTGACAAGGGTCTCGGAATAAATCATTTCCATTCTCACCACTTCAAATCACTTAATGCAATTGCCCCGAGACAGATCGGGGCAGCTGGCTATTGGTTACCCAAGCCCTGGGACAACCCACTCCCCACATCACCGATGAGGATAAATTGCAGCTCTGACCTAATTTACTTCTCTTCCCTAAGGCTGATAGGCAAGTATTCTCTGTATCCCAGGGAAATCTAGAAGTTAAAGGTGACCAGAATAATTACGAAGTCTTTCCAAGAATCCTCTACCTCCACATTGATGCTGAAGTGGTCTCCTGCAGGCCTGAGTGCTCACATGTGCTGCTGTTGCTGGGCTAGACTAGCTTTTCTACCAAATCAAGTTCCTGAACAGATCTGCTATGCTTTGAATGTTTGTATCCCTCCAAAATTCACACTGAAACTTAATTCCCAATGCAATAGTATTAAGAGGTGGGACCTTTTGGAGGTGATTAGCCCTCATGAGCATAATTAGTGCCCTTATAGAAAGGGCTTGAAGGAATGAGTTCATCCCTCCCATTCCTTCTGTTCCTTCCACGATGTGAGGACACTGAACCTACTGGCGCCTTGCTCTTGGACTTCCCATCCTCTAGAACTGTTAGAAATAAATTTCTGTTATTTGTAAATTGCCCAGGCTAAGGTATTTTGTTGTAACAATCTGAACAGACTAAGACAAGACCCAGTCATGCCCTTCTGTGTATTTCCCCCAGTTTCTCCCAATCTTTCTCTCATCCCATTGCAATGAATAAGGTTTGGAGCCTCTCTTACTTTTTTAAGGGGCCAAGTTACTCTGTGTACTTGACCAATTGAGAGTTACAAGCCTCTGTGAACTATGCTTCTCATTTGAGTTAGTCACATTGTCCTCTTGGCCTCCTCAGCACTTTGGCCATGTCTGTATATTGGTTTGTCTATCTCCTATGGGCTGAGGGCACAAGGGAAGAGGGACCTGGTGTCTTCCATCTTTGTATCCCACCATCTAGCAGACCACACATGGAACAAGTATCTGGAAAAGCAAGGGAGGGGAAGAATAACAGGAAGAAGTCTTGGCCTTGTGGTTCAGTTCCCTGGATCTGGTTGCAAACTGATTTAATGTGCAGAAACAGAACTTCCAGGGAAACTTCCTGGAAAGTCTTTATGCCAAGATGGAAACTCTGATATGAATACCACTGCAATGGTAGGATCAGGATGGCCGTCTACCCCAAGACCTGCCAAGAATGTGTCATTTCTTTATCTGATACTGACAGCTTAGCTCTGACTCTTGGTACCCCATACCAGGTGGCCATCCTGAGCAGATCATGTATCCAGGCTCCCCCTGGCCCACTCACTATCACTCCATGATGGCTAAGTCATCATTCCCAAAGGACAGACCCTGCCACTCTCCTATTCAAAAATAAGATGCTCACTCCAAGCCCCACCTGACCTTCAAGGCTCTTCAACATTACCTGTGGCCCCATGCAACTCTGCAGACTCCCTGAGGACTCTTGGGCCAATCCTCTTATCACATCTGGCTTATTCCTACCTTGGGTCTTCTAATGCTTCTCTGCCAATAGGTATTCATCTGTTATCCTACAATGCAGTTAAAATATTGCTTCAAGAAACCTTCCTAAGGGACCATATCCAGCTGAGCTTTCCACACTTTGTATTCCTGCCTTGCTTGGGTGCCCCATCTAGGCCACATCCTCCACATCCTCCTTCTCCCCATCCAATCCCTCTGTCAATGCATCTTTACAGAACCTTACCAGGTGCTAGGCTCAGATGTCCTAAGTGGCAGAGCTGAGATTCAAATCCAGATCTAAACAACAGTATACTGCCCCCGCCTGTAGCAGGGGGTCACTCTTTCCCTGATCTTGTACCCTCTTCCTTTCTTAGTGAAGAGAGAGCTGGCTTTGGCCAGAAAAGCCCGAGTCTTGCCAGATGGGCTTCAGCCCCCACGGTTCCTCTCTTCAATAGTTTCCATGCACCACTTTTGAAACAAAATCCCTGTGCAGACCCCAGAGATGCCTTTCGTGGAGTGCAAGACAGCAGCCTGGCTTCAAAAAGGGACCTGAGCTCAGGGTAGAAAGAGAGAAGCATTCTTCCCTCCTCATCTGGGGCTCCCTTGCACACTAAGTGGGGAACCTCTCGTGTGTTTGTCCCATTGTTGAGAAAGGGAAGAAAGGAAGCAAGTAAGGGAAATGGAGGTGGCGGCGAGGAGAGGGGCCCACAGGCCAAAAAGTGCCTCACAAGCCAGAGCCACAGCACAGTGGCTAGACCAAGGAAGGGATTGGGACTTGGACGCAGGGGCTGGTACCCTCCTTCCCTTCTAGTAGAGACGTCAGCCTAATCCGTAGCTGGTTGGGCCTGCGGAGGAGGAATCTTTGGATGCGGGCGTGAGGTTTTGAGTTCACTCATAGTGGGTGACAAAAATGAGGTGGTTATTTGTTTTATGGTAATGATCTCCATGAGGCTCCAAACGCCAGGGCTGTAGTCGGCACGCCACACGGCAGGCCTTCCTCTGGGTGCAAGAGGATTTCCTTGGTTTGGTGGGATTCATTTGTTTTTTAAACGAGGCTGTTTATTTTCTCTTCTTTTAATGTTATGATTTTTTTTTCAGACTCACAAGGAGGATACATAATGTACAGCCGAATCTGCAATCTCCTATTTTGTCAGCTGCTTGTGTTGATTAAAACTTCAATAAAGATCCTGTGATAAAACAGAGCTATGTTCAAAGGATCTTGTTATGTTTTTAAAGGGCTGAGCATGGCAGAAAAGATGTAAAGTATAGCTTTGCTACCTTGATATTTTCCCCCTTTTCCAGGTTAGAAAGGAAGCAAACTGGGGGAGCAACGAACAGTGGTTTCTAGTACCTGTGGGATTGTTGGAGGGCACACGTTTAACTAAATCCCAAATAATAAGCAAGGCCCAATTTAAAGGATATGAAAGTTGTTTATCAAACTGGTGTTAAATGTGTGACCAATTGCCCTCTCCTCCCATAGGTCTGACTGACAGCCTCTCTCTGCAAGAGGTCTCAGCCTGACACAGAGGGAGAGGAAATCAAGCCACAGGCAAAGTGAGGTCACAGAACTCCAGGAATTCCAGACCCAGTGATTCACCCAGCTCACCCAAGATGATCCATTCCAGCAAGACTCCACTAAACTGCCAGTAACACATTGTTTTAAAGACCAAGGATCACTCAAGGATCTCAGGGGAGAGGTGTCAGTGGTGCCACCTACTCCCCACCCTCCTCCCAGCCCCCTTCCTTCCAGACAGCCCATTCCTGGCAGCCACTGAAGTCTCTCAACGCTTATTCTGAAAGAGGTCAAGAAATGGATGTGCACGAAAATCAGGCTAGCCAAAGTCGCTGACTTTATGCAAAGCAGGCAAGTGCAGTCAAAACACTTACAGCAATCAATTCGAGTTGTTGGGTAAAGTTTTTTCCATGTCCCATACATTATTGAACAGTTAATTTCGTCTTTGTGCCTGCTAGAAATTCCAGCTCTCAGATGACAGCTTTATCCATTAAGAAGCGCACGGTGACAGCCGTACAGCGAGAGCCTTGCCAGCCCAGCCTGCCGGGAGGCGCGCCTGCAGCACCACCGAGAAATCCCGGGACACATCAACATCTTAATCAATATGCGAGAGTCAATTACCGGGGAAGTGAGGGCTTAAGCAGGAGCTGATGATGAGGTTCACGTGCAAATGGGCTTGATCAATACACAGCTGAATCTCACACGTGGACTCACATCAGTCCTCCCAGGGCACCCAGCCCCTGACTGGCGGGCCAACCATGTCCTCTCCCAGTGTCTTTTCCAACCCGCCAATCACCCGTGTTACTGGAGCTTCTGTGATTCATTCCTTTGAGGGATGTATTGGGAACAGAGAAGCAGGGTTGAGGGAAACAACCAAAGCCTGATGACTGATGCCATGGAGAGGTCGGGGAAGAGCCTGGATGGGCTCTCTCAAAGACCAAGAGAGAGTGTTTCTACAAAGATGCCTTCTCTCCACATCCACGCTCCTTTTCATCACTTCTCAAAGGAAAAGCCAATTCAGCTTCTGAGGGAACAGTATTCCCGTTTTTACAGATGAGAAAGCTGAGACTTAGAAAGGCCACGCACTGATGCTTGCACAGATAGTGGATTCAAAGCTGGGACTTGAACCAAGGTCTTTAGCTTCTAATATCTGCTTAATCTAATTGAGTCAGATAGCTAAGGGTTAGTTAGAGGACTGCAAAAATAGGAGAGCCACGAACTAACAAAGCAAAAGGGAAAAAATGTGTTTTTGGTTGCAATTGGAATTTCAAACTGGACCTTGGAGAGTGGAGAATGATTTGACAGGGATCAGGGGAGAAGGCAGCATTCTCTGAGGGAGGGGACCCACGTGTCTAAAGAGCAGTGTGGGGCCATGTAAACAGCAAGTGGGGAGGGAGAGGTGCTGACAGGAATGAGGTGGATGGGTAGGGCAGGGCAATGCTATTTGAGTCAAGTTAATAACTGTGTTTGGAACACCAAGGCCAGGATAAAGACTTTGGACTTGATCCTCTAGGGAAGCCTTTTCTAAACTAGTCTGCTATGGAACATTCACCCTCTAAGATGCTTCACGAAATAGAGGGCCTCAGGATCAAGGACATCTGATCAGTACCAAGTCATCCCCTCAAGAAGTGGCGCTGCACTCTAGCACATCATCACTCTTTGAGAAGACCGGCAATAAAGACATGTCTTTAGTTTCCTTTAACCCAGTATATACCCATAAACACCCTTTGGATCTTCCTTAAAGAAGCCTCCCTGACTAGCTAACTAGATGAGATTATCTTACGTTTCAGGGGCTCCCATAATTGTTCTCAACTTTTCTTCAAAACATTCGATACTCGTGACTTTTATTCAATGTCTACTCTTTTATGAGACTGAAAGCTCCATTAGTCTGTCTTGTCCCCTTCCTGGCACAGAGCAGACTTGCACCCCTCTGATGAGGATGTGTGTGTGGAATACTCAAGGAACACAATTTGGGTAAGGCTGCTTTCCTGGAGAACCCCTGGAGGTTAGTCAATATGGCAACAGGGCATCTTAACAAGATGAGCTCTTGATGAAGCCAGAGAAATCATGGTGCCAGGGAACTCAGTCCAGGAGAAAGGAGGTGAGGTGTGAAGTGGACTGGGAATAGACCAGGGCTGATGACTTCAAGAGATGTTTCTTAGGAAGAACTGATGGGAGTCTGCCTGATTGGTACAGAGTGTGGAGTAGTTGTATATGTGGGGTCTGGAGAAGGACAGACCAAATTCTGATTGAAACCCATCTCTTGTAGCTCCACACACAGTAGGGTGACCTTGGGCCAATCACCTCCCATCTCTGAGCTCGTTCCTCATCTAAAAAATTGGAAAAATCATCATCATAATAATTATATCTGTTTCATAGTTGTGATGAGGGTTCAATAAGACTATGAACTCAAATGAGGCAAAGCACACGACACATAAGAAGAATCCAATTAAAGTTAGCCTTTATTAATAAATAGCAACTTTTGCTAATATTAAGAAATATAGGAGAGTGGAAATGGTTTTAATATTTCAGATATAGGTAATTGGAAAATTGGGGACATTGGCTAAAGTATAGAACTCTGGGAGGAAAAGGGTTTGTTTGGGGGCATGCTGAGTTTGAAGTGAGGCCATCATGTTTCAATATTCCACAAGCAGCTGGGCACACAGGACTGAAACTCTAAGGAAAGGTCAGCATAGGGCATAGAGATTAGCATAGAGATTATGATGAGCAACTCTAGAAAAGGAATAGAAAGAAAGGGCAGAGAGCAAGGGGCTGCCTTGGGCAGCTGCCTTATTTTGAGAGTAGGAGAACACTGCTGTTGTGAGAGGAGGCTGTCGTTCACAGGTTGCTTTAGACAGTTGAGTAGCATCTCATCAGCCTGGGTTAAGGAAAGGCAGCTGTGTGGGCTAAAGCTTAAGTGGTACTCACAGGAGACGTGGAAAGTTCCCGTGGCAAATTTTTATTGAAAATCCTCACCCCGGTTATTTTCCATTCCTGCTGAGACATCCCTGTGTCCCTCAGGTTATGATATAAATATTTTACAAAGAACAGAGGGTTGAGCTATCTTAACACTTTAACTGAAAACTCATTATTTTTTTCCTGAAAGTTAAAGGATATATTTTTCACTTGCAAAAATGTGAAACTCTAGATTGGACAAAGAAATGGATTTTTCATATTGCCGTATTTTATGCAATGCTTCTCAGGGTTTCAAAGTCCTTAAGGTACTGTTGAGAATACCATTCCTTTCTCCATGAGGTTTTTAAGTTTCATCATCCACGTTTAAAATTGGGTAAGGAATAAGCACAGTGTCCCAAACATAGTAGGTGTTCAATAAATATGTGTCCTCTTTCCTTTTTATATGATGAAGCTTGAAATGTGGTCTACAGACTCAGGGAGGTGAGTCATCTGAGATATTTCCTAACTAGACTAAACTTCATTACCAGAGGTTAGAGGAGAGAAACAAAAAGAAACTTGATTAGAAGCAGTAGAGTAGAAAAGATATTCTGAAAGGTGACTAGAGAACTCTCTACGATGGAGTGAAATTGTGGGAGCCCAGGGTAGAAAAGATGAACCATAGTTCATGAATGGAGTGTAGACCTTGCTACTTAAAAAGGGATCCTTTTGCTAACTGCTCAGAAAGAGTTGAACAGCCTTTGCCAAGCCTAGTTTTGGCAAAACCATCTGAACTTCAACTCTCTCTGTGGATCACAATCATACTATAAAGAACAAGAAAATGTGAAATGACCAAGGAATGAATGTCACAGGCTACATTGATCCTGCGCCTATTCACCATCTCCATAGAGTTCTGTGTCTAGAGTCCTGTTCCTACTTCTTTATTATACCTGTGGCTTAGGAAATCAAGCGGTTTTAGGGAAACATGGTTTCTGGTACCAAACAGCATCCCACTAACTCAGAGTCTGCATCCTGGGCTTGGTCGGCCTTCATTTTTATCGCAAGGGGGTGGGTAATATGTGAGGGAAAAAAAATTGGCCCTGTAAAGGGATCCGGAAAGAATGACATATTTGTCTGTTAAGTATAAATACGAACAGCCATGGAGATATGGTCCTGTGGTGCTAGGTTTTCACTCCAGCAACATTCATCTATTGCCAGGAAACGCTAGATTTAGTACCTGAGGGACTGAAGTTTCAAATACCTTGTACTTTTTTTTTAATACTCTGCCAAGAATTTAAATTGGTAAAAGCTGGGGACTGACAAAACTTGATCCCCAAGAGCCCTTCTGGCACTGGTTTATCAGAGAATATGGTGCCATTATTTTTATTATAATTATTATTTTTTTCTTTGGTGGGGCGAGAGCTCATTTATAACCCAATGACTTCTACTCCCAGATGTATTTTTCTTTTTTTTTAAATCCCAATGCTTAAATAAACAGGGGCTTTGCCTTTTGTGGTGGCGTTAGAAGCTGTCACTGGATTTACATGCAAGGAGGTTGCAAGCCTTTTCATGTTTTTAGATCAGATCAGAAAGAGTTGAAAGGAGAAAGCTAATTTTAGGATACGTGTTGCCACCAGCTCCCTGCTGCACACGCCTTCCTCCCAAGCCTCAGGTCCCCACCATGCCCTGACACCAAAATCACTTAGCAGGGCTTTGCAAAGAGGCCCTGCTGGCCTCAAACAGGGACAGCTGGAGAAGAGCAGAAAAGGCCAGAAACGAGTTAGAAAGCCTGGGTTTGAGTCCTGGCGCCATGATTTTTTTAGTAATGCAACTTTGTGCAACTTAGCCTCTCTTGGATTTTTCATCTGCAGAATGATAATTGGGTTTTCCTCTGAGGGTTGTTAGGAGGATGAAATTAAGCAAGATAAATGATGTGATAATGCTTGGCACCATGAGTTTTTTTCAACGACAATCTACCATGATTAGTCCAGGGAAGGGGGAAGAAGGGTGAGAACGTGGTGGAGCAGTATCGTGGATTTCTCTCCACGGTGAGGCTCTTGACATAGACATTCTAGCTGAGAAAACAACTGCCACCACCGAGACACATAAAACAAGAAGATGCTATTTATGGTACAACATCTTTACAGTCCCTCATTGCTCCCTGCAGCCATATTCCCGAGTCCCTTCAGATCCTCCTCTGATTTTACCCACAAGCAATTTCCAGGGTCAGCTCACCTCTCTCCTGCCCGGGGCAGCAGCAGCAGCAGCCTGAGCCTTCTGCAACAGACCTGGCATGTCCAATCTGGCCGGAAATGATTCGAGTTTTATTATACAATTAGATCAAGTCTCTTAGGTATAGTAGCCCTCCTCGTACTTAGAAGAATAGATTAGCCATTAGGACTTTGTATATTTTTCCCAGTAATTGACACCACATCCCATTTTCCTCACCGAAGGGAAAAAGAACCACATAAAACAATCACGATTTGGGGGCAGAAGGTGGGGGACAGGGGCATTCACAATGCGGCGATGTCTCGGTCCCCGCCTCCATCTCTTTCCTCTACCCAGCTTTGACTATCCCTGGAAGACAGGAGAGCAAGCCTCGTTTTCTTGTGTTTTGTTGTTGTTTTTCCATTCCAGAGCCCCTCAGGCTCAGGCTCCCTAAGCACTTTACTAAGAATAAACCAGGCATCATCTCTGCCACTGATAAACGGCAGCCACCACCGGACGGGAGCCTGGACATTCTTAAAAGCCCACGGAAACTTCACCAGGACGTAATTGCTTCTTTTCTTTTCTTTTCTTTTTTTTAGTGCCTTCAGGCTATCCCAGGGTAGGTCCATTAGACACCCTTCCCCTCGGTATCACCTTTCTTGTCCTGGTCAGGGAAGAAGGGTGGGATGCGGGGTGGCCCAAGCAGCAGTGACTTGAGGCCCTTTGGTATCGCAAGTTGAGAGAAGGGGAGAGGAACAAAAAGGGTTCAAAGCCCACAGAGTCCCCACTCAGGTCTGTTTTTGTCCTCTCCCTTCAACCACTGCCAAAGTTTAGATTTGGAATAGAGCAGGGATTTAAGTAGGGACCAAGGCAATCACCCAGGTTGGCTTTGCCTGTGTCTGGCGCAGCCCGTGTTCGCCATGGGTCTCCATTTTGCATCTGAGCCAAAAGCAGACACCTCAGGCCAGGCAGGCTGCATCCACACTAACAAAGCAGAACAGATGTTCTCAGATGTCTGGTCAAACATTTGTTTCCTTTGGTCATGTCCTAGCAGCCCAGACTCAGATTCCAACTGCAAGGCCTGGTGGTACCAGCACACGTTTTTTTATGTTCCATCCATTGCTACAAAACATCTGTGAGCTAAAGGCTTTTCCCAATTGCAACAATCTTTGTGCCAAGGCTTGTTAGGCCCTTGACAGCTTCCACGACTGCCTGTAGGCCTGTCTGTGAGGTTGCTCGGGTGCAGGCACAGGCAAGAGCCATCTGCAGAGAGAGGTGGTCACTGTCCCCCTCCCTCCCTTTCTTCCTGATTGGACCATCAGACAATACAGCCAGCAGAACCAGAATCAGTAGACAGAAAATGTTGTAAGTACATTTTTTATCTCAGGTCGATATGTCCAAAGGGACTCTTTGCTGACACGTCCAGGCTGGCTCCTTGGAGAGAAGCTGAAATGCCCGTTTTCCAATAAGATCAATAAACCCACTCAGCTCTGAATACAGAGTTTTCCTCAGGTAACCTCCAACCAAGTCAGACTGTGCTGGACTCTCATAAGGGTAAGGTGACCCCGCATGCCACACAGGACTTATACTTCACCCAGAGTTTGCTTTCCCGAGGACAAAGGCAAAGTCCTAAAGATTTCAATTTGGTCCCCAAGGACCATGGAAAATCACAAGATGGAAAGTGACCTTTCTTTGGCCACAACTGGTGATGACTTGTGAACATGTCTCTTTTGCCCAACTTGGCTTTAGCTAAAACCTACTGTTTTGAATAAAACTTGGGCCACTCTCCACCCCCTTCATCCCCTACCTCTAGGCACCCCCCGCCAAGTCGTAGGAGGCCCTCCCTTTTTCTAACTAGGAACACAAAATGAAGCTGTAGTCATAACCTCTCTTGCTGCTTCTGCAAACATGCAGATGGAATTCTTTTTCATTTCTCACCATACATCTGTCCCTTCATTATTTTTAAAACTTTCCCTCCCTGCTCCCCTACCCCTGCCCCCGCTGTTATGAGCCAGGGGCCAGGTTCAGCTGGGTGCCACCCAATCTGCACCAAGCCAGCACCTGAGGATGACAGGACACGGTGGCACTTTCCTGCTTCCCTCTTATTCTGGTTGCCAGAAGAAACCCAGCTGGGTCCCTCAGCCAACACGGGCCCCTAATTTAAGTTTAATAGCACAGCATTTTTACTGCTTTTGGCCAGGGCATTTTGAGAAAGGTTAAAATATGTGAAAAATATACCCTAAAAAAAAAGTCTGTTTAGAAAACAATTCCAGTCTAAGTGCTCCATGCTCTCAGCTTCTGGCCCCCTTTCCAAGAGAGCAACTATGGCAACCACACAATTTAGCTCCATTTGGGGGGTGGGGGTTTTCCATTTCCTTCCTATGGGATTTTTTTTTATTAGTTTTTTTTTTGAAAAAACTGTTTTTCTTTCCCTATGCTGGTTTACTGCCTTGTATCTATCTACCCCCAAGGAGTTTAAAAACCTCAAGTAAGTATTATTAGATTTTTCTTAGCGTATTTTCTGATTTTGCTGGTGTGAGAGTGTGTGGTCAGGATCCGTGTGTCTGTGTGCTGGGGAGGGCGGAGGGCTGCCTGCGAAGCCACAAGGGCCAGAACGCCTGGTGAGAGCCAGCCAGGCCTTCCACACATGTGCTGAAAAGTGGACTGCCCCTTGCTTGTAGTGAAAACCCTGCTGGTTAAAGGTTGATGCACCTAGTAGGCCTTTAACAAGTATCCATTGCATGGATAAGGGAATGATAGAACACTGGGTACCATTTCTTGAGCTTTTAATTTGCATATCACAATTGGTGTTTTATGCAGTTTATTTTCATTCATCCCTCACAGTAGCACTGTGATGATGATGTTCTCCACTGCAAGTGGGGAAGAAACTTCAAATGTTGAAAGGAATACGGTTACTTCCTCTGATCACACGTGGAATAGGGCAGGATTCTAATCCAGTTCTGCCTTTCCACTGGAAATCATCTAAACTGGGTGAAATTATGCATAACCATGACTCCGCTCCCCGAAAGACAAAATACATTGACTGGGAACCTTGAGTAAATGTTTGGATCTGTTAGAAAGATGCAGTTCGTTCTAGAATCATTGATTCAAAACATTTGAATAGTTCTGTTAATTTCTCTGGGCTTCTTCCTGCTCTGGGGAAGGAGCATGTTGAGCTTGATCCAAAAGAGCAAAGGGACCTCACAAGTTGCTGTCACCCTCACTCGCCCCCAACACTGCCCCATGCTCCATGGCAGGCATTGCTGATGGATAACACGGGGCCTCGAATCCTTCTCAACACAAGATTCTAGGCAGCTGCTAACAACATGCTTGCTGTCCTACTCTTCAAGGAAGCATGGCCAACTGGGGCACCCCCAATCTCCAGTCATTGGTTTGTCTCCTTCATGATTTTTACCGTATCTGCACCCTCCACCATCTCAATATATTTTACTTAATTGATTTACATTGATTCTCTTTCTTTTAAACCAAAAATAGCCTTTTCTTAGAATAATATCCATGAAATAGTGGGTTTAATATGGTAATAATAAGCCTTTGAATATTTATTTTAAAATACATAATTTTATAATTTTTCATAAATTTGTCCAGGAGCCACTCAAGGTCACTGTCGTGTGTTCCCCACGCTTTCTGTGATGCTGGCATGGCAGGAAGGCCAGAGACTTAGGGGTCAAAGAGACTCAGTTGGAACCCCTACTCAATCATGTACCAGCTCTGTGGCCTTGAGCAAATTGTGTAAACTTTTTGAGTCTCAGTTTCCTTCATGGGAAGATAAGACTCCCTTTGCTATACTGTCTTGAGGACTAAAATGAACTCAATGCAGCAGCGCAGACAAAGCTCCTGCCACAAGTACGTGGTAGATGTTCAGTCAGTGGCCACCGTGGTGCCTCTCCGTGTGCTAAATGCTGTGCTACTGGGGTCACAATCCCCAGTGCTGTTTGAAAGTCCCTTCCCTTCCTGAAATTCAAGCTGAATTCTATTTTTCCAGATGCCTGGAAGTCCTGGAATATAGGAGAACTGAGAGTACTGCAAGAGGATGTTCTTCAGGAGCAAATATTTACGCAAAGAAGGGAGGTCCTTAAAGGATTCTGTGCTTGCTGTGCTCTCAGAGGAGTCTGGCAGTAGCGTCGTGGACATGCGGCTTCAGTAATAAGACTTCCTCATCATTAGGGAGCCATTTTGTTTTTGCGATACTGTCATCCCCAGGGCACAGCATACTTGATTACATAAGTGTTTTTTCCTTCCTGCCTCGTCTCTGTTATTACTTCTAATGTTTTTCTTCTTCTGAGGGATGGGAAAATGAAGCATACCCATGGACAAGACCTCTAAGTTGGGGACTAGAGTAGAAAATACAAAACAAATTTTGCCTGTCCCTGCAACCGGCCCTGCTGCCGGTGAGGCCCCATCTTTATTTCTCCAAACCCAGCTGATCAGTTGACTTTGTAGATTCAAAGCAGCAAGTGACACTGAAAAAGCTGTATTTCGAGGCCCCTGTCATCCCAATGTGTCTATGAAAAGGGGATGAGGCAGTGGTGTGACACTGAATCCCCCTGTGTTCTGGTCTGGAAGATGTCTTTGTTTATTTACTGACAGAAAGGAGGGAGGGAAAGTGAGAGGAGCGGCAAACCAGATGTGTCCTGCAGGCTATCAGGGGTCGTTCCTGGCGCTGTCCTTCTGTGGACTGTAAAGTTTGGGGCTAACAGGAGGAACGAGAGGGGGAGCCGCGTCTCCAGGGTAAGTGGCGAGATCTGCTCTCTCTCCTCCTTCCCACTCCCATATCTTGTTCTCGCTGGGGTTCAGACCAGCTGTCCCCAGGAGGGGGGAGAGAAGTCTGAGGCCTTCCTGATGGCACTGGAGACAGATGTAGGCCCAAGGGTGATCATTTCTGCCAGGCGGAGGGGAGGGAAATTCCTGATAAAAACAACATAACCCAGAGAGAAAAGCAAGCACCAAAATCACGCCTGGAATGTAGGGAATTCACGGGGACGGGAAAGATGAAGAAAATGTATGCAAAGGATGGGGGATAGGCAGGCAGCAAATCTCCAACTCTGATTTTGCTCCTTCTGGTCAACAGAACCAGTCTCTTCCATACAGACAATGGCAAACACTTGGGCAATGGTCCGCCACCTCGCTCTCTGGCCGGCCGTGAACTCGGATGCTCACTTGGCGTGTGTGTGCGTACATGTGTGTGCAGAGCAATTAAAACGGAAGACGAAGGACGGAACAAATCAATGTTTACAGATTCATAATAAGTTCCTTTCTATATATTTATTTATCCTCTCTTTCGCCACTAAAGAAGCAACAGCAAACTTGCAGGGAGCAGTTGTTGCCAGAGGGTGAATCATGGCTCTATTGATTTGATTATGTAAAAGCTCAGAGGAACCTAAAGCCAGATACAGAAATATCTCATAGCCCTGAACCCTATGGGACACACACTAGTAAAAAAGCAATCTTTATATTGTTCCTGATAAAAGCATCATTAGTTTCCTCATAGTGAAACCATTTCTCTGCTGATACAGTGTATGGTTTTCTTTTTCTCGAGAATCCACTCAGACATAATTAACACTCAGTTACTAGACTTGAGGTTCCCTGGGGTGAGCTGCTCAAGTTGGGGAGGGGGTGGGGCTGGGATGGAAAGAAAGAAAGACTGAGGGAGGGCTGGGAAGGGAGGGAGAGAGGACGGGGCGGTGAGGAGAAGGAGGCAGACAGAGGCGGGGTGGGGGGAACATCCAGCATCGATCTGTCCTTGGCCTTGCTGAGCATCGCCTGGCCTGCCCTGCGCCGAGACAAGCGCCAGCGCGGTGGCGCCCTCTGCTGGCCCTTCTCAGAGTCCCGACCAACCCCGAGAAAGCCAAGCAATTCTGGTGACTCCTCTCGCCACCCCCTGCTCTTTGCTCCCTTGGGAATGTCACTCCAGCCGTCACCTTCCTGGGAGAGAAGCCCGGACTGACACTTCTGCAGACAGACAAATGCCCGCAGAGGTGCTCATGGTTTGTGCTAAAACTGCAGCAGCTGTAACAACAGCAATGCTCCCCTTCCCCTTTTTCCTGTGTGCCTGTAGGCAGGGGCTCCCTGAAAAGCTCTTGAATAACAATGTTTCTGTGGACAGCAGGGCTGGCCTTGGATGGGCTCTTAAGATTGTAAGGGTTTGGAAAAATGGAACCTGGAGGGCCCTCACAAATCTGCTTCATGGCTAGATGGTTAGTGCCTGTGCGCCCCGCCATACCAGGGGCTGTTCCTTTCCAGCGGGGCCCCAGCTTTGTCGAAGATAAGAGAAACATGCCAAATGTATTGCTCATCCTATGTACTTCTGAGCAAATAATGGCCCTTTCAGAAAAAAAACTGCAAAAGTGTTGATTTTAGAATTCTTGGATATGGATTTGAACTCACTAAGCAGGCAGAAATCAAGTCACTTTACAAGGAGTTTATTCTAGCACCTCCCATGTACATTAACAAGCCCATGGATGTGTACACACACACACACACACACACGTGCACGTGCACACAGTGGGTATAAGAACATAAATGCATAAACACTTTCACACACAGGGACAACTGGAACCACATGTACACAGACTTCCAAACACATATATGCAGGCATCTTAATCTAATCCCATATGGACTGCAGACTGCATCTTACGTCCTCAGCCTCACCCTTACCGCCTTTCTCCCTCTGCTCCCCAAAAAGCTGATGCTTTTGTGAAACTCAGGAAATTTCCTCTGGGTGTCATCACGTTGCTCTATTGTTCCATCCTGAGGATGCTTCCAGGGAGCCCTTCCCAGCCAGCACAGTCTGTATTCTCACCAGCACCAGATCTGTGCATGTGCATGAGTTTAGGCAGATCACAGGGAATTACAGTTAAAAACTTCTGGAAATACTTAAGGAGCAGACCTCCTACGTCAGGCAGGCTTAGTGGTTAACAGCATGGATTCGAGCCAGATTATCTGAGTGGGCCCTAACTCTGTTGTGGGCTAACAGTGGGCCTCAGTTTCCCCATTTGTAAGATAGAAATACCAACAGTACCTGCTTAACGGGGTTGTTATGGTCATAAAATAAGCCAATATTTAGACTCTGCTGGAACAGTGTCTGACAAATAATAACCACTGTATAAATGTTTGTCAAATAAAAGTGCATAATCCAGGCTGGTTGTGTTATTTTCATGAGTAATCTTGGGGGACTATTCCCCTATCTCTTGTTAGGTAAAAGTAAGAACACAAGGAAATGATGACAAGACAGATACATCCTTCATACTCTTTTAATCTTGGGGATCCTTTTGATCCTCATGGATTATCTCTTATTATATGTTGTCATAGCATTGTGACCTGCAGCCAGTCAGTATGGAGAGCAGTCTCCTCATCTGCAAAGTCTCTTAAATAATTCCTAAGATCATTTTATTATACATTATTTTAAAAGCAAGATATAGGCAACTTTTAAATCTCATTTTAAACATCCATTTCAACATCCTCCGCTGACTCTTACCCCTCCTTTAAAAATTAGAATTGCCAAAATGTAGAGTATTTGACTGTTTTAGATTCTCTTCTTTTTTTTTTTCATCCTTCCCACTTTCTCATGGAAGTATAATTAGTAGTGAAATGGCAGAAAGTAGGATGATTGTGGTCACAAGATAAGTTGGCTAGTGAGCTTTAAACAATTAATGCATTAGGAATAAAGCCAGACTCAGACATGGTGGTCTTAGTGAGAAGTCTAATAATTTGGCAACCCTCCAAACTGATTTTCTTTAAATATCTGCTCAACATTTTTGTGGAGGAGTAGAAAAAAGAGGAGGAGGACAGCTGATAAAAGTGACAGGCCCCTTCTCTGCTCTCCCAACAATTCTGCTCTGCCCCAAATTTGCCTACGCCACTCAGATAAACAAAAGTTCTGCAGCCAACCAGACCTGTCCTCCTTTGAAGACAAAACAACATGCAACTATTATGAAACCCCAACCCATTGCAAAGAATATTTCATTTAACTATTCCAATTACATGTGTACTTCTGGTGAATACAACCTTTTAAATCTTGTTATGTTTCCAGTAAGGTTTAGCACTCAAATGATGCTTCAGTGCCCCTTGGGAAGCAATGCTCCTAAGAACTGCACACTGACCCTCCTCTGCAGCTGGTTTTGATTAGCAGGGAATTTTTCCACAGATGCCTTTCCTGCCCTGGGTCAGAGGAGGCCCAATACACTATCTGTGGTGGCATCTGTTCTCTGGCATGGCCCTGTGTTGCTCTGTGAAGGTCTTCTCATTCCAGGAATAACCTGGAAGATGCATGATTTCCAACGTTGACATCCACACTCAACCCTCAGAGCAAGATTGGTGGTTTCCACAGGAAAATAGTCTTTGCCTTCTTTTTCCTTCTTAAACTCATGTACCCATCCTACCTTCATAACATGGACTTTAAGAACCCACAAAATCTGCAGTGCCTTCAGAGTCCTCAAAGAAATACTAAATCATGTACAGAGTTATTTTAGAATAAAGTGATGCTTCATTAGATTCTAATTATTTGAAAATTAGCAATGTATAGATGACCTCTGTAGTAACCCTTAGTTAATTGAAATATTCAATTAACCACCACAACCTTACTTATCTAGTCATGCTAAATAGGATTTTGATACGGCCATGATGTGATTTTTCATATAGAGGGATGGTTTCTGTCATCAAGACATGTGCTTTAAAGCCTCTCATTTACCCCTGAGAAAGTAGATGGAGCTTACCCAGCTTGAGTGTGACCAGCCAGATGCCCCAGTGGGACGAACAGCTGGCTACCAGTGGTCACTGTCTGTGGCAGGCATCAAAGAAAGCAAACCAGACCATGTGGGAAATGAATCAAGAGAATGACCTCATTCCCAGTCTGCTCTGAGCAACGTGGCTAACTAGATGCAGGCAAGACATGGACATTTCCCTCTTTTTCCTATTCCCGCCTCTGTCTCCTCAAAGGCCTATTTGGTGCAGGAATTTCCTTTTGGGGATGGACCAAAATCAGACTGTGGGCATGACCTGTGTAAGACCCAGATGTGAATACTACAAAAAGCCTGTCTAAGTCTACCAGAATATAGGAGAGGCCTGTGGGAAAATCTCAGCAGCTCTCTACAACGTGGCCTCAGTAGTCACAATTTCTTGCCCAGACTGTGTTCTCTTTTACATTGTCTGCTCAAGAAACTCCTACTCATGCTTTGCAGCCCCACTCAAACATCTCCTCTTTCAGAAGGACTTTCACAACTCTGACTGCCACGCAGGCAGGAAGAGGCTCCTCCTCTCTGGGCTCCCCCAGTGCTCCACTCTTGCCTCTTCTCCCAGGTCTCCCAATTATTAGTACAAACTGTCCCTGGACTTAAAATGGGGATAATGTCAGTACCTCTCTCACACTGTTGTTGTGAGGGTTGAGTGGGTTAACACAAGTACAGCCTCTCTGACAATGATGGGCACACAGGAAGTGCTCAATACATCTTGGCCATGGTTTTTAGAGCACTTGTTAGAGTACTGCATGCAATGTATGTAATGAGCTGCCTGCTGTCTTTGGGACTGTGTGCGTCTCAGAATCTTTTCCAGAGCTCCCTCGAAGCAATCCTATACTCCACCTCTAACTAGGTGTATGACCAAGAGAAAGCTTCATCCTTCTGGTTTTGTTAACTGAAAGTCGTGAGAGTCACAAATTTCTTGAATGTCATTGAGATACCTTGGTGCTCAAGTGGGCCTGTGTGGTGGTGTTTAAATATCCACAAATACTGTGGTGCACTTTCCTATAATTAGTAGACCCTAATTCTCTCCCTTGAACATCAGCTGTACTTGGTGACGTGCTTCTAACGAATGGAGTGTGCCAGCGTGACAGCATGGACTTCTCAGATTAGAACATAAATGGCGTTAGGGCTTCCTCCTTGCTGTTTCTCAGGGATGGCTCACTCTGGGGGAAGCCAGCTGCCATGTCATGAGGACACTCACACTGCCCCATGGGGAGGTCCACGTGGCAAGGAAGTGAGGCTTCCTGCCAACAGCCAGCAAGGGACTGAAGTCTCCAGCCCGTGGCCACATGAGTGAGCCACTTCAGAAGTAGGTCCTCCAGCCCCAGTCAAACCTTCAGATGGCTGCAGCCTTTGAGAGACCCAGAGCCAGAACTACCAAGCTAAACCGCTCCTAAATTTCTGCCCCATGGGAACTAAGATAATTGATGTTTATTGCTTTAAACTGCTAAATTTTGGGATAAGTTGTTATGCACCAATAGATAACTAACACAGATGGTGACTAAGTCAACAATACGTTTTGGGTCAGATTTCTGCCTAAAAGTAACATGCCTGTGAGTAATGCAGAGTATAGGGGTGGTAATTTCCTGCAAAACTATATGCCTTGGGGACAGAGACAGCTCTTGTCATCTCTCATGAGGGCTGGCCAGGCCGTTACTCATCTGGGAGTGCCATGGCCTCCTGGAGGCTCCCCTCACAGAGAGGGCTCTGTCTGTGCATGGAGACAGGAGGGTCCACTGCCTGCTACTGCCCCTGCTCCCCTGGGTCCTGGTTGCTGGCTAAAAAACTGACCTGAAACCGTCTGTGAATATCTTCAGTTCCCTAAAGAATCCACCTAGTGTAGGAAAAAACTGTTCAACCTAAGGACCCGAGTCACATCTGGCTCTGTCTCTTATGTCCAGAACTTGGAAAAGTCATAGAATCCCTCAAAGCCTTGGTTTTCTCATCTGAGAGATGGGAATAATAGAAATATATTTTGCATTCTGGTGGGGAGAAAATGAGATAATATATGAAGAATTTTACAAAGCACAGATTTATGTGCTTATAGAAATATTAGAGATTGGCTTTTCCCAACAGTTTACATAGATTCCAAGTAATCTAGAAATCATTCAGTAATTCCCTACTGCACTAGAAAAATGTTATTTGATAAGTTTATATAAAGATTAAAAGAGAACGCCTGGAGATATGCAGCCCAAACAAATGGCTTCTAACTGAGGAAACACAGCAACAGAAAGAGATTTGGAAGAAGGGCAGTACCTGGTATTCCTTCAAACAGGTCACATTTAAGGTCCACTCTCCTTGGCTAGAGAAAGACGGGGAGGAGGGAGCGGCCTAACTATAAACAATACCCTTGTTGCCAGTTTGAAGCAGGAGGTGCGTCTCCCCCAGTTTTCAAACAGTCCTGCCTGCAGATGCGGCCCACAGAGACTGACCCCTTGAAATTCCTCCCAGTTTTATGATTTTGTCTCCACTACCTGCCCCCCCTTTCTCCCCTCCTCCATTTCCACACGCTTCTACTTTGTCAGACGAAACCCAGAAATATTGAAATGTGGTTTGAGTATCACAGCAGCCAGGAAGTTGAGAGAACAAGTTAAAACTATTTTCTTAACTCACGGCTTCTTTCCAGGAAATACAGCACTTACAACATATAGATAAATAGCTAGAGCTGTTTAGATAATTTCACTTGTCGTTTCTCACTTGTCAAAGCATTGAGCTACCAACATGATGGGCCCTATTAAGTGAACGGACATCTCCTTCAACCGTAAATGGTGGCTCGTCTCTGGGGTTTCGTTCATAGAATTAGGTCACAAGCAATTCAGAAGATTCCCAACCAAGCAAACTGTGGGTTTCTCCGGAAAGATCTCAAAATCCAAAGACTCTGCTTATCTGAATCAGACTCTTCATTTAAGGTCACTAGATGCACCCCTTCTTAAGGGTGAGTTCTTGGCAATAACAGTTCTCAGATCACAATCAAGGTCATACCAAGTGAGGCCAACTTCAATTGCCAGACTTGTGAGAAAATGCCCTCAGGGTGAAACACTGAGTGCCTCAGACCTTACGAGTGGTTACGAGGGTGAGATTCCAGGCATAGCAGCTTCTAGGGTAACAGTGGACCACGAAGCCTTGGATCCCAGAGGAAAGGACAGGGAAACATCTCCTTGCATTTGTGTTGACCGGGACTCATCCTCAAGATGCATTAGGACTTGACAATCCTCCCTCCCATTTATCCATTGTGCGATTCAGACCATTTGGATTACAACAAAAGGACTAACTCTTAAGAAGAAAAGAATTTGTTGTGAATATACACAGGCCATGGACAGGAATTGGAAAACTGTTAGTATTAGAGACAGTTTTGACAATTTTAGGGACCAGTCTCTCTCTCTCTCTCTCTCTCTCTGTGTTTTTCCCTGTGCACCTCTTTCTCTTCTGTCTTTCAATGACCTCTGTTCACCTGTACACCACATCTTTTCCCTACCTGACAGCTCCTGCTTCCCTGTAGTATCTGCTTCCTCATCCCGCTCATAGTCTGCTTCCCCAGGACCTTGTCTAGCCCTATTCTACCCCATGACATCCTTTCTACTTGAGTTCCCATCTACTTGAGTTCCCGTCAGTGACACCTCATTCTTTCCTCTCTGCTCACTAGAGATCTTGGTTACCTCAGCTCACCTCTGTAGGGCCAGGGCATGTCTTGTGTTTTTGACAAGCTTTGGTTTGGCTTCCTTGGATCAGTGCCCATCCCTGGTCCAGTCAGGCATGCCTGGGGACAAGTCATATGGTATAAAAGATGACTGCCTAGGGATGACTTTTAAGCAGGAGGTGTAGGCAGGGAAACTGGCTTTTAATTAGGCACCACTTGCAGGTTCATGGTGTTCTAACTAAATGTGTATCGGGACTGAATACAGGAGAATGGGGTTCTGAGCCGGTTCACCCCAGGCCTCAGGAGTGCTAAGTCTGTTCACCATTGACAACTGGTCATCTGGGTACCTTGGCACCCAGAGAGAATCCTAGAGCCCCTGAGACTGGGGCTGAAGCTCTGAGTAGCAGTGAAGCCTGATTTACTGACTGGCGGAGTCTGATTATCTTACTCCAGGGGATCAGGTTCCCCGGGTGTCATGTAATAAACCCATGGTTTAATTTGGAAACTCCTTAAAGCATAAGTATATACCAATGATGTCCCAGAGAAAAACAATTTTGTAACTGTCGCACAGATGATGGAATGGTCAAAAGGACGGGAAATCAGCTACTCAAATTGAGAGACATAAGTCACTTCCATCTGTACCATGACAGTGTGAAAATTGGAATTATTTTTTGTCAATATAGAAAAGAAGTCAGAGACTATGTGCACTGTCTTATGAAGAAAACCACTGTACTATGTCCAAATTATCTGTGACGTGCCTCACTACACCCTTGATTTTTTTTTTCTCACTTAACCTATGGCTCAAGGACTATCAGTATTGTGTTGAATTTGATTTTCCAAGAACCTAATACAATGGATGTATACATGTGACTATTAATAAACACTGTACTGGTTGATGATGAAGAAACAAATCATGCCATATTCTGTTGATAATCAATCGGTTTAATTCTGCCAATTCAATTTCAAAGATGTAGAAAGTAGTAAAAAATTGAATATGAAGTTCAAAATATGTCACCATTAAACAGGTACCATGGTTAAAATATCCAGACCACCATGTTAAACTGTAAGTTTGATGGACTAGGAGTGGCATTAAACTACTTTTTGGAAGGTAGCATAGTGTAGCATTAAGAATATGGGCTTGGGAGATTAAAATTTCTCCCATAAATTATGCAATGCTTCTAAGCCTTGATTAGCTTATATGTAAAACAATGATCATGACAGCTTGTTCTAGAATTCTTGGAAGGACTTAGTGAGATGATGCCTAAGAAGTGCTTAGCACAGTGCCCGGCACATGATAAATACCTGATAATATGTAGCATTCATTCTTATTTTAGCCATTTTTTTCCTTTTGGAAGGAAAAAATACTTAAAGAGCAGCTTACCTCAGAGGTAAAATTCAAAATATAATAAATAACGCAAACCCTTAACTGTTATTAATCACAGCCTCATTTGACTTTAATTCAATTGAAAAATATATTTATAATTCTCCCTGAACCTTTATGGTAAAATCAGGTATTTCCCAGGCTGGCATATTTGGCATCACATGTCTCACAGTTGTCAGCAATGTGTTCTTCCTCAGTAACTGGTGGAAAAATAATGATATCACAACAGCAGCAGCAGCAGCAGTAGCAGCAATAATTTGCTTGACTATTGATCCTTATTAAAGGAAGAACATTGGTTTGTCTTTCTAGTTTCTTTCTGAAACTCTTTCCCCCAAAATCCCAAGGGTACAGGAGCATGATCATCCATAGGCCTGGCCAAAGAACCTCCCCGAAAATAGAAATTTGCCTTGATGCTTCCTGCTTTATTTCTAAAATTCTTGTGGGTTTTGAATTCTACTTTATAATGTATTGGTATTTATTTTAAAAACAAAATAATGTTTATCCCCTGCCTTTGCATAATCCCAGTACATCAGCCCAAACATCAGTGTATCAGTTAGAAAGGCTTTCAGCTGCAAATACAGAATACTCAAGTATGGTACATTAAGCCATTAGTACCTATGTTGTTACTTAACATGTTTAAGTGGTTCAACTCTATCATCAGTGACCCAACTCTTTCCCTCCTAAGTAAATCCACCATTTTAAATATGTTGGCTTTCTGTGACTGTCTTGTTTGTTTGTTTATTTTGTGATCACAACATGGCTGCTACGGCTCCAGGCATCACTTCCCACACTATCTGAGAAGAATGAAATGGAAGGGACAAGGCCTCCAAAATGCCTATACCTCAGTCTCTTTGGCCAGAATTGTTATGATCCTCCCTAGCTACAAGGGCAGCTGGATTGTAAGTTGTGGCAAAGGGGAATGGAGATTCAATGACTGGCTTAGACTAATCATAATTCATCCCTTGGAGTATGGCTAACTGGGTATAAGGAAGCAGGAAATGTCCATTGAATAGGCAAATGCAGTAGCCTCCCCCCTTATCCACAGGATAAGTCAAGACTCCCAGTGGATGCCTGAAACCATGGATAGTACGGAGCCCAATATATACTCGTTTTTCCTATGCATACATAGCTATGATAAAGTTTAATTTATAAAATCAGGTACAGTAAGAGATTAACAATAACTAATAACAAAATAGAACAATTATAACAATATAGTGTAATAAAAGTTATGTGACTGCGTTCTCTCTCTTTCCCTCTCTCAAAATACCTTATTGTACTGTACTCATCTATTTTTGGAGGTAGTTGACCACGGGTAAACAAAACTATGGAAAGCAAAACTGTGGATAAGGGGGGACTACTGTTATAGCGTCTGACATACTCAGTTTGGAAAACACAGAGGTAGGAAGTTTTGCCTTTTCTGCTTCCTTTGAATCTTCTCTCTTCAGGAACTAAAGAAGAAAGAAATTGTTTGGCTTTGTCTCATGAAATCTATATAGTCAGTCTCTCTCTCTCTCTCACCCCCCCCAAATCAGAAAGGAATAATATTCTACTTTTTCTCTTAAAAAGAAAGAAAAATATTTCTCTTCCTAACAGGAATGTGTAGCACTAAATGGTGTTGTAGGCGTTCTTAAGATTCAAATACAATTACATTAGAAAACTCCCTGCTTTAGGAATACAATCTATAGATTGAGGAAGGTCCATTGCTAGGGCCTTGAGGAAATCTCCATGCAATTGACACTCAGGGTTCTTGAAAAAAATGGCATACGAGGGGCCAAGGAAGGGTAGCTTTCCTGAGCCATGTTTTAGACCCTAAGGCTTGGTAGGGGGGATCTGAAGGGTGTGGTCTGCCTTTGAAGGGCTCAGCGGCTAAGACCACCTCTCCCATGGCTGCCTGAGTGGAGGCAGCATGCTGAGCCAGTGGGTGCCTGCAGCACAGGCAGAGGACCTGCCCCCTCTGCTTGCTGTGTGCAACCTGGGTAAAGCCTGTTCATCCCCCTGGTCCTGGCTGCCTTCAAAGGCAGCAACAATCTTGGAATGAACAACTTCCCTTTCATGGACTTGGGGACAGCACTTCCCTGTCATTCATGAAGAAAAATAAGATCCTAGAGGGCTCCCCATGCCTTAAACAACAGGACTCAGCTTGCTAATCTGTTGGTAACTAACTGGTGGAAAAAATATTCCTCCTTTCCCTTTGGTCACCTGTCAATCTTCCACCACGTGTGTATGCCCGGGAGACACCGGTATCCTTACCTACACAAATGCCAAACAACTCACATACACTAATATAATTAAGCAAAGAAAGATCACAAATAAAACCAGTAGCCTACAGAAAAGGAGACCAAGCTGAAACCAGGATAAATAGTGCTTGTTGAGGCTGATTTAATAGCAGAAATAGGACATATAACAAAACAAAATAGAAAACTAAAATGAAAATGCTTAAAGTGATACAAGATGATATTGCAATGGAATAACCCAAGAACATAAATGTTTCTGAAATAAAAATGTAATTTCTACATGTTAAAATAGAACAGGGAAATTGAACAATAGACTGGATTATGATGAGTACTCAACTAGGGATTTGGAAGATTAAATGGACAAACTATCTCACAAGACAGAGCAAAAATATAAAGAAATGGTATTAATAAGTGAAAACATAAGAGATGTGGAAGACAGATCCAGGAAACCTACTGTGAAAATAATAATCCAGAAGGAGAAGAAGAAACAGTTAGAAGAAAATAATCAAATATAGTTTAGAAGAAAATTCCCCCTTACCCAAAAAATGACTTGCATTTTCAGATCAAAAAGTCTTGCTAAGTGCCAGGTAGATTTAATAGGAGAAAAGAAACAAACCTAGATATATCTGGCTAAAGATTCTGAAATCAGCCAGTAAAGGGAGAATGATTTATGTACACAGAGAACAGAATTAGACAGGCACTAGTTTTCTTATCTGTAAGAAAGGGACTGTAATTTCAAAATTACCCAGCCAACCAAGATATTGGGAAAGCCAAAGAAAGATGTTTCCACACATGCAAAGACTCTCATACTTTTTCTAAAGGAATTACTTAATAAAATGTGCAAGTCAAATAAAAATAAAATCAGAATACAAATCTCAAGGTAGCAGAAAAAGGAGCATAAGAATTAAGGGAATTCCATTGTATAGAAAGGAAAAAGAAAGAAAAAAAAAGAATTAAGGGAAGACCAAATGCAACAATGCAATAAAGCTTATAGTTAAATCTAATGGGATGATAATAATACTACCTTACAGTTTTTGGCTACCTATCATCTATCAAGTATTTTTCAAAATATATTATATGTATAACTTACTGTAACTTTCCCCACATTGTAGGCAAAAATCATATTTTACTATTACTTTTCCTTTGGTAACTTGTCCGAGCTCATTCAGCCAGGACTTGAACTCGGATTGATTCCAGAACCTGCACATTTACCCTATATACAATGATACCGTACATAGCATCATAATGATGCAAGTATAAATCATAATGCAAATGTTAAGAGAGAATATTTTAAAAATAAGAGATATACTATAATAAAAATTTAATAATTGGTCAGAATTAAAGTCTCATATTAATTAGACAATACCTAGGAGTGGGAACGAGGGTGAGGGCAGGTGTAGGAATTAAGAGTGAGGAAGCAGCAGCCTGCTGAAGGTGCTGTGCTTTCTGGGAGAAAAGGCAGCGGTGAAGTTGTTCATTTTGGCAGAGAAATAGGTTTAACTAGGACTCTTAAAAATATGAATGTATCTGTGAACAAAATAAGATACATAGCAGAACTTCACACTAAAGAAAGAAAAAAACATTTTTAAAAAATGTTCAAATCAGAAAAAAGAAATGGAAAGAAAAAAGAAAATATAAAATAAGATGGAAGCATCAGAGCAAACATGTCAGATATCACAATTAATGTGAATAGCTTATTTTTCTCATTAATAGACAAAGACTCGTAAATTAGGTTAGAAAAACAAACCAACCAGCAAAACCCAAAATTTAGCTAGTCACTGTTTGTAAAAGTGGCTAGCTAAAACAAAATAAAAAGTTTAAAAAAGTTTAAAAATAAAGAATAACTTTAGCCACATCATCCAAAACACAAACTTAATGAAAGGAAGAACGGCAATATTAATGTCACATAAAGTGGTACTTAAGGCAAAAACATGAAATTAGATAAAGAAGGATATTTTGAGTTGTTGAAAATAACAAAATATATAATATAAAAACTTTTAACCATATAAGAATAATTTGATACAACCATAACCATAGTTGGGGACTTTGGTTCTCTGGGATTCCAACAGATCAATTTTGGCGAAAAGAAACAGACGTAAAGAATTAAAATAATAATAAGTTCTATCTAGTATATGTGTGTATGAATATTTTCAGGAATGTGAGTGTATATACACACACACACATATGTGCACATGTATAATGTATGTTACAAAGGTTCACTTTTCCTCTGTGTTCAATACACATTAACAAAAAATTGATAGTGTGCTTGGCCAAAAATAAAACTAAAAATATAGGTCATATTGTCTTAGCACAATGAAATCAAGTTGGAAACCAGCAATAACAACAAAAAGGTAACCAAACAAAACTTACTCATCTGGTAATTAAAAGGAAAATTTTAAACAATTTCTGAATCAAAGAAGAAATCAAATTGAATAATAAATTATCCAAAAATTAGCAGAAAAGTGAAAAGATAAAAATCGAGTAGTAGCTAAAGCTGTATTCAAAATAAAATGTAAAGCTTTATTAATCAAGAAAATAAATAAATTAAACGTGCAACTTAAGGAAATAGAAAAATATAATAACAGCAGAAAATCAACTAAAAGAAAGTGGGAAGAGAAATTATATAGAAATAAAAACTGGAACTGGTCAATTTTATAAATTTAAATAGCAAAGTATAAATGACTAGTAAAACCCAAGTGGATTCTTTGAAAAGGCAAAATTGACCAATCCCTGGCAAGCCTAAGAGATAAAGAGAGGAAACAAAAACATGCAACACGAGCAATGAAGGAAAGGCGTAGTCACACATACGGAAGAGCCTGGGTGCATTTTAAGAGGCAAATGCAATCACACTTCTTAGCCGCCGAGGTTGCCTCAGAAAATTTTGGCGTTAATAACTGCCTTAGATAAAGACCTCTGTCTCCAGTTCCTCTAAATCAGTCTATAAATGAATTTGTATTTCTACCAGAACAAAACATTTTAAAATTGTACTAACACAAACCCTAATAAGGGTTTAAACAGAGCGTTGCAGGGATTTTATTACGTATGTTCACACGACTTTGTTTTAAGTGACATCTGTCCTCTCATCTGTTCCAAGTGTAATCAAATGCCCTAGTCCTTGCTTTGGAAGGAAAATCAACACATCGTTTTTAATAACCAAATCACAGTGGTCCAAGTCTCCCATCCATTTAATTGCCAGAAACTGAGCTCCCTCAAAGGGCTTCTCAGTTATCCCTGGGAGTCCCCAAAGGGGTGCCTTGCATGTCCTAACCTGGGTCAGCAGCTGCCACCCGCGGAGTTGGCCTTGTTTCTTCTCTTCTGCTCTCTCTGTTATGCTGCTGCTTAGAGAGCACCAGGCTTTCTGTTGTTTCTGCCACCCAGTTTTCAACCACCTTCTTTTCCTCTGGGGAACCATCTGTCCTGTCCTTCTGATTCATGTACTTGGGTAGATTTTATGTTTCTCCTGGCTCCATGGGTGAGCTTATGACTAAGGTCTGACCAATCAGAGCATTCGCTGCCCTGGACCATGGAATTGGTTCAAGGATGGTCAGGTGGCCCCACCAGAGGCAACAAGACACAGTGGCATTTTTGCTGGGCATGCTGGGAGAAAAGCTAGCACTCTGTCTACAGGAATTGAAGTGGTCCACTACATAGAGTCTGGTCATGAAGCCAACTGGTAAAGAACAGAACCAGGAGTACGGGGATGGTGGCATCTTTTGGGCCCCTGGGACAACCTTAGAGCTGAAACCAGCCAATTCCTGAATGATTGAGTCACATGAACCAATAAGTTCTTTTTTGCTTTTCTTTAGGCCAGTTGAGTTGTCACTAGAACCAAGAATCCTAAATGAATTATCTGCTTGGCAGAGCAGTGTCAGGTGCTCTGTAGGTCCCAAAGCAGTTATGCTTGTGCCTAGCAATTTACCAAACCTTTCTATTTGTTTTCCTTAGCTCATTTTTATTTATTTATTTATTGTGTATATTTAAGGTATATAACATGATGTTTTGATGTACATAAACATAGTGAAATGATTACTACAGTCAAGCAAATTAACATATCCATCATCTTACATAGTTAGCTTTTTTTGCCTGTGTGGTAAGAATACCTAAAATCCACTCTCGACAAATGTCCATACAATACAATGTTACTAACTAGTGTCCTCATGCTGTGCATTAGATCTCTAGACTTATTTATCCCACTTAACTGCCACTTTGTACCCTTTGACCTCCATCTCCCCATTTCCCCCAGCCCTGGTAGCTACCTTTCTATTCTGTTTCTGAGAGTTTTTTTTTTTAAGCATCCATATACAGTATGCAGTATTTTTCTTTCTGTGTCTGGCTTACTTCATTTAGCATAATGTTCTCTAGGTTCATCCATGTTGTCCCAAATAGCAGAATCTCCTTTTTTTTTTAAAGCTGAATAATATTCCATTACGTAACAATTTCTTTACGCAATTATCCACTGGCAGGTGCTTAGGTTGCTTCCATGTCTTTGCTGTTGTGAATAATACTACCATAGGACCCAGCAACCCCTCTTCTGGGTATATGCCCAAAGGAAATGAAGTCACTACCTCACAAAGATATCTATGCCCCTATACTCACTAAGTCTCTTTTGAGCTGTTCTGATGGCTTTTGCCTTTAATCTGCCTTTCCAAAGAAACTTAAAACCAGCCCAAGGGAGTGGTGGATGCAATTCCACCCCCTGTCTCTCTATAGCGCCCCCCGGCTCCCACTTGCAACCAAAACGCCTCCCACCTTTCCCACATATACCCACCGGTTTCATAGGATGCGCACAGATGTGGTGAGCAGAGGAGTTGGCGGAGGGAGTGGGGGTTACTTGAGCAGCATCTAGGCTCTTGCAAGTCCAGCCAAGGTGTCCTTATTCACCATATTCTCAACCTGCATGACAAGGAATCTGTCCCTTAAGCACAAAATGCCAGTGCATAGAGAATGACCTGAAAGAAAAAAGTGAGCTAGGAGAGATCTCTCCAAGCTCTCACCAAATATTTTGGCTTAAGCTGCATATACACATCTTTAAGGCCTCTTAAAATTCTTACTAATATTTAAAAATTTTCAATTCAATGACTCAGACTTTTTAAAGATTAATAAACCTTCTCAAACCTGCTCTTGTCAACCATTTTAATAGATTTGTCCTGCAGAGGTCTTATCCCCACCCCCTCAGAATAAAACAAACCAAACAATAAATTAAGACCACTGAAATGAAATCCAGTCTCACATCACAGAGCAACAGTTTTATGAGTGGAACGTGTGCTTGCTAATTTCAAGAACAAATTATTGTGTTTTATTTAGTGCAGTTCAATTTATACACTTTTAGCTACAGGAAATAAAAAATAAAGCACACAGGCCAATTTCAATTTGGTCAATTTTTTCTTTCACAAGCATCCCCATGGTAGGAAGAAGCTGGCTAACATCAAGCCTGAAAACCCCTCTCTGCTATCTCGCCCGAGAGTAAACACAGCCACTCCAACTGAGAATTTATCTCACTTTAAGTATCAATGATATTTAATACAGCTGCATTATTAACAGAATAACGTTTCTGCCTGGCAAAGCTGAAGTCAATATTTAATAGATTTAGGTCCTAGTCAGCAACTGGATTTTGGGGAAACCTGACAAAATTAAACTCAGTATGCAAACTAATAGAGTAGATTCAAAGATGACAAAATAAACATTTCCATAAATATGCATTCCTCATAAATATTTCAGGCATTGAATGGAAGGATATCCAATATCCTTTTATCATTTCCTAATTAATATTCTTTAGATAGGGCAATCCTGAGTAAATATTAGGCCTCTGCCAAAAAACAAAATATCCAACCAAGTGTTTTTGTTATTGTTTCTGTTAAGGAAGTATTAGCAAGTTTTTTCTAAATAAAAAAACTTGCTTCACTTTGATGAGAAGAAATTCCTTCCTATATTCTAACCACTGTTAAGGAAAAACGGAGCAAGCATTCGTGATCAGATGAGACAGCTGGAGGGAACCTTAGGAATTGCCTCTCACTTCACAGAGGTTCAGAGCTAAGAGACTAGGGTTCAAGACTCCATTCTGCCCTAGCATTGGACAGCTCCTAGATTCTGAGATTCAGTTTTCTTGTTTGCAAAGTGGAAATAATAATTCTTTATCCTGCTTCCTTTCCAGAATAATATTGAGAAGTTGGTGAAACAGCTTTTGTGAAAGTCTTTGGAAACTGTTTTAAGACTCTAAACAAAAATCACGCTGCCTAGGTCCAAAATCCAGCTGTCCTACTGACCCACTGAGTAGCTTTAGGTGAATCAGTTAAACAACCTGGGCCTCAGTTTCCTCGACTGTGAAATGGGGATGATATGATGCTAGCACCTGCATGGCAGGGTTCTTGAGAGATGTAGATGGGTTAATTCACGCAAAGCGCCTAGGTGGTAATAATGCCTAACATAATAAGAACACAATACATGTTAGTGCTGCTGCTGCTTCTTATTATTGTTACTGTTATCCAAGATGAGGAAATTCAGTCCCAGGAAAATTCAAGGTCACAATTCCATAGAGAAAGTATGATGTCAGGTGACAGAGCTGATGCATTTAAGTCATTTCCTGTACTGTGATGTCTGCTTCATTCTGGCAGACTCTGGCCAGGTGCCACCCAGAGTGGCATTGACAGTGCCCTCAGTAGAGAAAGCATGTCTGATGGAAACTGTGGTTGGCGGGACTTGCACAAGACCTAGCCACAGTAAGCCCCAGCAGGAGTTGCCACCCTCAGAGCTAAAACTGGGCATTGATTATCCACACTCCAGCTCAGGAGAAGCAGAAAAATCCCTCCAGGAGGCCTGGTGGGAAAGAATGCAGCAAGGTCACCTGACATTCTCACAAGAAAGGAAAACAAGAGAAGCCCAACTGCCCTATCTCTGACCCTGGACTGGGAAGACAACCATAAAAAACGTCACTCTGATTGATGCAGAGGTGATAAGGTGTGGAGTGGTGAGCCAACTCCCCTTCAAGGTTGGTGTGTGTTCTGGGGGCTTCCCTCCTCAGGGGCAGGCTTATAAATCTCAGCTGGTGTTGGTCATCGAAAATATGAAGTTGTTCTGGAACAAGACAGCTGCTTTCTCTCCTAACATGAGTGCTCCATGTGCAGGGACCCTCTGCAGAGGCCGAGGAACTTTCTTAAGAGAGCGTGAGAGTGTCCAGGCTACCTTCAGCCCCCCGACGTGGCCACAGCCTTTGACCTCTCACCTTCCATATACCCCACTGCCTTATAATCAGACTTCCACCCTCTCTCCTTTCGTGACAACAATTGGGCGTCTTTCATTTTTCTCCCTGCGGGAGAATAATCAGGTATCACCCAGAGATACCAAGAGTGCATGAAACACCAGGTATTTCCTTGCCTGTGGGGTGACGCCTTTCACACAGTTCCGGGATCCGTGGGAACCCTGCCCAGAGGCCAGGACAAAATGCTGCAATATTTGGGAGGCAGGTGGTGTGAGGTCTACAGAGCACAGTGTGGAAGTTTCTTTGTTATTCTTGTCACTCTTTCCTTTATCTCTCATCCCCCATCCTCTCTTCCTCTCTTCTGATCCTCTCTCTGGCTTTCCCTCCCTTTCTGTCACCTGTCATTGTCTCCAAAATGTGAGTACTCCAGAAGGAGATTCACAAAAGGCCAAGCTATTTTACCTTCTTTTCTTTTCTATTGTCGCCCAAATAACACCAAGCTAAGTAAATATTTTTAAAATGTTTTAAATCAGCCCCAAACAATGTGAAGTCAAGGAAAGGAAAGGCACCAAGAAATACACAAAGGGATGTCATGTGCTTTGGGCACAAACCCTTTAATGTTTACCTGGGCCTGCTTCTTAGGAAGCTGCATATCAGAAAAATATTGCACAGTTCTCAAATGGAAGCCATACTGTGCAGGAGCAAGTCAGCACCTCCCTTACTCTTAAACTTGCTTACTCTGGCCTCAAGACATTTTCAACAAGGTGTTTCAACAGCAAGTGTGTTTCCACAGTGCAGTTGGGCTTCATCTGAAGCCAGGGCAGTAGCTCAGAGATCCCACAAGCAGAATTGATTGGGTTTATCTAATAACTCGCCTGCCTCTGAATTAATATCCCACGGGATATGGGATATTCTTTGGCTGATGTCCCAAGTGTTGATCAGACCCACACCAGCTATCTCTTAGCCACCTGGGAAGTAGGTAGAAATGCCAGTCTTCTTCTTATGATGCTGGCAAACACAACCAATAAATTTGTTCCCTCTTGGAATGAAAGCACACACAGCAGGTACTATTATATAATTGCTATTAATAATACATTAAGTGGATGCAAAAGTGCCTACATGCAGAAACAACAATCAAAACCCCAAACCAATGAGAATTAACTTTGAACCTTTGCAGTACACAGTATATCACACTCACACAACCAATTAAAAAGGCATGTCATCTTGTTTGGAAAGTATCTATTGATTTTCCAGTTCATCAGATCAGGTTGATGTGTCTTTCAATGGCCTCGATGACATCATCAATATTTTTCTATTTAGAATAATGACTTATTTTGTATGCCAACAGCTATAAAAAACAGCCCACCTATATATATTTCTACTGACACCAGCTTAAGAGCCATCTGGTTTTCTCTCCTTAACATATGATATTGGTAATTTGGGGCAAAAGAAATGTTTTGGTCTTGTCATGAGACTCATTTAGAGACCACAGTAAATTTGTTTAGTTTAAAAACCAACCACTAAATCATATTTTCTCTATTAGAGGCTGATGCTCTCCACTGCATTTGGTGTCCAAATTACATCCATTTTAGAGTGAATTACATTCATTTCAGAAGCAGCCCCCAACTCCCTTCTCCCTCCTGTCCAAGAAGGCAATATACTCACCAGCTGTGTGATCTTTGGCAGGTGACTTAATCTCTCTGAAAAGCATCTTCTCATTTATTAAATGGGGAAAACAAGTGCTAGGTGACTTATGCATATTACCTCTTTTAACCCTCACAGTAGCCCTGCAAGATTGGTACTGCTATGAGCCCCACTTTATAGATGAGAGACTGAGGTGCAGAGGGGCTAAGTAAATTGCCCCAAAACAACACAGTTAGTACACAGTGAAGCCAGATAATCTAACTACAAATATTCATAACCAGCTCTACTTGCCTCATAGGGTTGTGTGGGGATTCAATGACATGGTTAAAACACCAAAATGGCAATTCTGGCACTTGGTAGATAGATGCTGAGGAGACATGGCAGAAGGTTGGGAGTCATACCACTTGAGTTCAGATCCCAGCTTTATCATTTAGTACCTGTATGACCTTAGGCAAATGACTAACCTCTATGTGTTTCAGTTGCTGCACTGTAAAATGGTGGTAGGAATGGTGCTTGCCTTGTAGGGTGGTAGTGAGGATAAAATAGCTTGCAGCACGTACAGTGCTTAGAATAGTGCCTGACACAGAGTCAGTGCTCAATAATGGCAACTAGGATTATTAATGGGCACTCCATAAATGCTATGTCCCCGTTCCCCCAAATCCTTCCTGTTCCCATAAGCTTATATATATTCAACTTCAATCCATGACCTGTGGATCAGAAATTAAGCACCACCATGGCCTTACAAGAAGTGCCCTGCTGGAAGAATTTCTTTCCCCACCAAGGGGCAGCATTGAGGAAGGAGGAACTTAGCTGGTGGCTCCTTACATTTTTCTTCCCAAGTTAATATCTATTATTAGTGCATATAAAATTGAGTGATAGAACAGTGTCATTCCAGGCCCTGCTTGGTGCAAGGTAGTGACATAATCAGAACTGGAAATGAAGAGAGCACAGCACTATGCTGAGTTTTAGCTTCCTTCTCTGTAATCTAGGATTAATACTACTTTAACTCATAGTATGGCTGTGAGAATTAAACAAGAAAGCACATTGAAGCTAAGTTCCCAACAGGTGCCAGCTCCCTTCTTCCTACCACCTTCCCTGAAATGAATCTGGAGGAAGGGGTGACAGGGGTCTGTACCTTTTCCAAGTCAGGAATGTTTTTCCATTTGAACTGGAGTCTGGAGGAGGCAAGGGTTTGCTTTGAGTGGTTCTGATTATGGAGAGTTCAAACATCTAAACAAGTCATTGGGGGTGATATTTGGGGGCAGTCTTTAGAATTTTTTTAAGAAAGGGGCTAATCTAACCAGGCCAAGTTTTCGGACAAAACTGATCATCAACCAGCCCAGGAAATACAGCAGAAGGGCTCTTGTATGCAGTTCTCTGGGGGGCTGCTTGGGTGGGAGTCCAGCCAGGTGCCAGCAGTGAGTAGCTCTCATGACAGTCTTGGTGCGTTTTTTCCTTAGCCCCCCTTGTCTGTCTGGTGAGGTGCTCCACTCCATTTTTTTCCTCCTCGTTTCCAAATCCAAGCCTCAACAATTCAGCATTTGCTTCTATAAAAAGGAGCCCAGCTGGCTTTTTTTCTTCTGCTAAGTAACGGAGGGAAAGCAAGGCTGAGGCCCTGAGGCTCTGGAAAAGGCTGCCGGGGGAAGAACCGAAAGCAGCCTGTAATCTGAGTCTGGCCCTGTCCCCGGTGGGCCAGGCACCCTGGGTGAGCTGCTCCACCTTTTGGGGTCTCAATTCCCTCCTCTCTAAAGAGGGGAGAGTGGAGCAGCCGCGGTCATCACACTGCGTCCCGGGAGCCCAGTGCCCCGCGTGGTGCCTCTGGGGCAGGGTCAAGACCAAGCACCTCATGGTCAGCCTGCACATAAATTTTTAATTGACCTGTGCAATGTTTTTATTTTTCTTAAATATTGAAGTAGTAGCTAAAATTTTAAAAACAGGAGTTTTTAAAAAATTAATTGACTTTATTTTTTATAGCAGTTTCAGATTCACAGAAAAATTGAGCAGAAAGTACAGAGAGTTCCCATACTCCCTCTCCCCTTCCACCTCTCCCTCACCCCCGTTGCTTTTATTATTAACACCTAACATCTTGCATTAGCATGGTATGCTTGTTACAATTGATGGGCCAATATTGGTACATTATTATCAACTAAAGTCCACAGTTTACATTAGGGTTCACTCTTTGTGTTGCACATTCAATGGGTTTTGTAAATGCGCAATGTCATGTATCCACCATTGCAGTATCATACAGACTAGTTTCACTGCCCTAAAAAATCCCCTGTGCTCCACTTATTCATCCCTCCCTCCCTCTACCCCATGGAAACCACTGATCTTTTTTACCATATCTATAGCTTTGCCTTTTTCCAGAATGTCATATAGTTAGAACCATAAAATATGTAGTGTTTTCAGACTAGCTTCTTTCACTTAGCAATATGTATTTAAGGTTCCTTCATGTCTTTTCATGAATTGATAGCCCATTTCTTTTTAGTGCTAAATAATATTCCATTGGTTGGATGTATCACAGTTTATTTATTCTTTCACCTACTAAAGGACATCTTGGTTGCTTACAATTATGAATAAAGCTGCTGTGAATATCTATGTGCAGGTTTTTGTGTGTATGTAAGTTTTCAATTCATTTGAGAACACAATTGAGAGATCATATAGTAAGACTATGTTTAGCTTTGCCAGAAACTGTCACACTGTCTGCCAAACATAGTGCACGAATTTGCATTTCTGTCACCAACGAATGAGAGTTCCTGTTGCTGTACATCCTTGTCAGCATGTGGTGTTGTCAATTTTGGGTTTTAGCCATTCTAATAGGTGTGTAGTAGTAGCTCGTCATTGTCTTAACTGACAATTTCCATGAGCTATGATATATGATGTTGAGCACATTTTCATGTTTATTTGCCATCTGTATATCTTCCTTAGTGAGATGTCTATACAGATCTTTTGCCTGTTTTTTAATTGGGTTGTTTGCTTTCTTATCGTTGAGTTCTTTGTGTATTTTGGATTCAAGTATTTTATTGTGTGTGTTTTGCAAATATTTTCTCCTAGTCTGTGGCTTGTTTTCGCACTCTCTTAACAGTATCTTTCACAGAACAAAAGTTTTTAAAAATCAGGATGTTTCACATAACAATCTGATTTTCTGGCTTCTCTCGGAAGCAGATATGTAACACTGGGACCCTTTCCTGCAGGGCTAAAGCCATCCAGTGGCTGCCTCTTTGGACGGCTGGTTCTCTTCAGTTCACCAAAGCTGTGCCCATCCTACTTCACCCAGTACACTGCCTTTCTGGCCCCCTGAGATATATGACATGGATGACTCTGGCCTAAAGGAAGCTCCACCTTCATCTGTTTCTTACATCGGGTTCCATATAGGTTTACTTTGAATAAAACCATGTGATGATTGAAAAGAAAAGTTTAAACATGCCTGGCTTAGATAATCTTCCTGCTCCTTCACGTCAGTCCTACCCTTTCATTGTCACGTCTGACTTGAATGAGCGAAGAAGCAATTTGATAAACACTCTGTGTGGCTTCTTCTAGTTGTTAGCCCATGTGCTCACTCTGATCTGGGCCATGGAACACAATGCCTATATGAAGATCACCACCAGCAATGCCACTGTGCTCACCAGACATGTCTCACACCAACCAGATCAGTAAGAAGGAAACCTTTACATGGAGTCACCTCCCGGGTGTGGATGGGTGTTAGAGTTATCTTAGAAGGTGCAAGCAATTTAAACCCCAAATCACCCTTGACCTGTGGAAAATAGGCGTCTTTATAGACAGGAATCACCCTAGCCATGGAAAGATGTTCTCACATGAAGGCACCTGAGAACTGAGACCCAAAGGAAACAGCAGATTCCTGTCTCTCGGCTCGTTCTCTTTCTAAAGCATAAACCTGTGGTGTGGGATGAGGGACAAACTCGCCAGCATCATCTAAACTACTCTCTCCCTTTCTCCCTGAACTGGTGTAGCTAACTTTCTTTAAGGAGTATGTGTATGGCATGACTCTATTTTCACCAGGCCACTGGTGCAACTGGAAAAATGCTTCTTGGGTTCTAAAAAGTGTCAGTGAAGACAAATCCAGGGGGCCTAGCTCAGGATCTCACACTGAATTAGAAGTGAGGGAATGGTTTTTGCATAAATGCCTCATCCCCAGGCTGTCTGGTATCCCACTGTATACATTTGTTGAACTTGGGTATGTAGAGGCCTATATTCATTTCCTAGGGCTGCTGTAAGAAAGTATCACAAACTGAGTGGCTTAAACAACAGACATTTATTGACTCACAGTACTGGAAGATAGAAGTCCAAAATCAGGGTGTTGGACAGGGTTGTTCCTTCTGAGGGCTGTGAGGGAAGGATGTGTTCCAGGCCTCCCTCCTTGGCTTGTAGGTGACTGTACTCTCCCTGTGTCTTCACACCATCTTTCCTCTATGGGTGTCTCTGTGTCCAAATTTCTCCTTTATATAAGGATGCCAGTCATCTTGGATTAGGGCCCACCTTAATGATGTCATCTTAACTAATTACATCTGCAATGATCCTATTTCAAAATAAGGTCACACTCTGAGGTACAGGGAGTTAGGACTTCAACATATGCATTTGTAAGGAGGACACAGTTCAACCTATAACAAAGCCTCTAGTGTAGGAGGACAAAATTCCTTGTCTCCATAAGTCAGTCAACTGGCTGGGAAAAATAGGTCACTGGGAAAGTGAATTAATGAAGAAAGTCCATAAAAGCAAAGCTTAATGATGGCCTTCCCAACTTCCTCCATTCTTTTAGAATCTTTCCTTTCTTTTTCAGGTAATAGAGACATAATAGAAACAAAGAGATGCTAAAAATAAAAGGAAGTTTTCTGAAAGTTCCCAAACTCTTCTCCACTCTTCCCCCAACCCTCTCTAAAATCTCTAAAATCTGTTCTTAACGGCTGCACCATGAACAGCCCTTAGAGCAGCCACCTTGGCCAGGTAAACAGAGCTCTGTGGTAAAGGCCAGTTCCACCTCTTGCCCAGCATTCAAAGATATAGCTCCAGAAGCTCCTTGTGTATCTTCACAGGCTCTTGTGGCATTACTCTGTCCATTCTCCTCACTCCTACCACCTCCCAGCCACCACCTGACTCCACTGTTGCATCTCTGACTTGTGCCATCCTCTGATGGCACACACTTCCCTTTACCTGGGGATCCCACTCCCAGGAAAGCTTTTAGTCTCAGCTCTGTATTCACCCAAGTTCTTTGGTTTATCTTTTGGGGTTTCTGGCCCCTAGGACACACCCCTTTCCTACACAATCGCTCTCCTGGACTGAAGCACAGTTTGTTTCCTTTCTCTAGTGAAATGGTGAAGGCATAAATTAAAGTGAAACAGGGTGTGTGGGGAGAGGTAGACGGGAGGAGTGATTAGCAATGGGTCTGAAAAGGCAGGTCAGCAGTTCCCAGGGAATGGATAGGCTCATTGTTCGTGGGGCCTAGTGGAAAGAGCCTTTGTCACAGGACAAACATGGGCCTGGGGAGCTTAGGTGCACCAGTACCTGGAACAAGGTCATTACATCTCTGTGTGTAGCTTTAAATATCATCTTGGCATCAACCACTCCCCAATTTGTATCTCTAGCCCAGATCTTCCTCCTAAACTGGAGGATCAAATTCTAACTTCCTTCTAGATATTTCTATTTGAATGTTGGATAGGTATCTCAAACTCTACATATCCAAAACCCAACTCTTAATTTCATCCCCAAACCTGTTCTTTACCTAATCTTCCCTATCTTGGTAGATAAGTCCATTCTTTTTGTACTCAAGGCAAAAATTTGAGGAGTCATCCTTGATTCCTTTTTTTCTCTCTCATACCTCACACTTTTATCCATCAGCCTATCTTCTAACCTTACCTTTAAATGTAGAATTTGTACACTTCTCAACATCTCCAGCCCTGTCACCCTGGCCTGTGCCATCATTACTCATTACCAGGATTATTAAAATCACCTCCTAGCTAGTCTCTTTACTTCCATCCCTGGCCTTCCAGACTATTTTTCAATCTGACATTTAGAGAAATCTTTTTAAAAGCATAAGTCAGATCATGTCACTCCTCCACTCAGAACTTTCTGCAACAGACTCCTAGCTGTCCCCCAACATCAAGTCTCCTTTCTTCACTTAATTACAGACCTTCCAACTTTCACATGGGCAATGACTAATGAATCTACTTTCCAGCTTCTGTTGCAGTTGGCATGCCCATGGGACGTGAGCAGAAGGAACATGTACAATGTCCAGGTCATGCTCCAAAGGAACAGGAAGTCCCCCCTCTTCCTTTGCTCTTGATACGGTTTGGATGTTTGTCCCCTCCAAATCTTATATTGAAATTTTATCCCTAATGTTGGAGGTGGGGCCTGGTGGGAGGTGTTTGGGTCATGGGGGCAGATCCCTCATGAGCAGTTTGGTGCCTTCCTCAAGGTAACAAGTGAGATCTCCCTCCATTAGTTCCCACCAAAATCTGATTGTTCAAAAGAGGCTGGCACCTCCTCCCCTTCTCGCTTCCTTCCTCTCACCATGAGATGCCTGTTCCCCTAGCCTTCCACTGTGAGAAGCTTCTTGAGGGCCTCACCAGAAGCAGATGCTGGTGCCATCTGCAAAACCGTAAGCCAAAAAAATGAAAAACCTCTTTTCTTTATAAATTGCCCAGCCTCAGGTATTCCTTATAGCAACGCAAATGGACTAAGACACCCCGCTTCTTGCTGATGAGTGGTCATCCACCATTGCACCCTGGGGAAGAGGGGAGTAGAGCCAGCCTAACAACTCTGAACTCCCCACCTCTGGATGTTACATGAGAGAGAACTTGACTGCCATCTCCTTAAATTGTTACAGCTGCTGAACATGTGCCCTAGCTATACACCCTCCAATGCCTTGCTTTTGCAATTAGAATAAAATCCGAAACCTTCCCAAGGTCCAGCAAAGCCCTATGTGATCTTGCCCTTGGCTAGCTCTTGGACTTTGTTTCTTACCCCCCTCCCTGGTTCTCTGTGCTCCAGCCACCCGAGCCTGCCCACTTATCCTCAAATACACCAAGGACGCTCCTCCTCAAGGCTCTGCTTACATCACTCCTCATGAGGGAGCTCTGCTCTGGCCACCGGGTGTTGCCTCACACCCTGATTTACTTTTCTTCATCGTCTTATCACTACTTGACATATAACTATTTGTTTGTTGCCTGCCTTTGCCTTGCCCCACTAGAATGTGACCTTGCTAAGAAAGGGACAGTGTGGTTTTGTTCACAGCTTTAAACACATGGTAAACTCTCCAAAAATATTTACTGACTGACTGAATGAACCAGCTTCTGTTTCCTCATCTGTAAAATGGGAATAGTAACATCTGCCATGTAGGCTTGTGGTGAGAATGAGGGGACATAATGACAACGGCTGCATGTGGTGTCTGGCACTTGGGAGAGGCTCAGGAGATAGCAGTTACCCAATTTGAACAATTTCTTACCTTTGCACTAATGGGTGCATTTCAGCAGATGTTTTCCTGTTTAAACCTGGTAATTCGTTTTTTTTTTTTTCCTTCCAGAATCAAAGAAGTCCCTTTCGATTAATGTTTTCTGTGCTATCATGTTTCTCTGTTTGTTCACTACTTCCTCTCACATTTGTGCCTCTCACATTTGTCTCCATGCACCGGCAGTGTCCGTTCATTGGCTCTGTCATTGATCCAGACATCTCTGAAACTGGTGATGTTGTTTCTCATCCCCGCTGTGCTCATATCCCAGCCTGGAACCTTTAGGAACAAGAGACATCCCGAGCCGCAGCCTCAGGGGATGCTCCCTGCTGACTGTGTCTTTCAAGTTGGCAGAGGGAAAGCGCATCGTGTTTTGTATTTCTCCAACTTGAACATAGCTTTGCTGATTTAGCACAAATTTCCCATAAAAAGCTGGCCTCCAGGGAGCAGAGACTGAACTTGGAAAGTGTTATCCCAAAAGGAGAACTTGTCGTAAAGTTAGGAGTGACTGAAATGCGAGGGGCTGGGGCCGTTGGGAGCGAGTTCAACAGCAGCGGTTTTACGGCTCCTGCGGTTCTATTTCCTCCCGCCAACGCGCAACTGTTCCCCCACGCGCCACCCTTCCCCGTGACCCTTGGCAAAAAGCAGCATCACCCTGTTCTCTCGCTGAAAAAGAGGATTAGGACCGTTACCAACAAAGCTACTTCCCATGGTGAAAAGAGGCTCTTGGATTGCGTGTTCTCTCTACGGTCACTGAAAAGGACAATTCATTCCTCCTCCACTCGCTGGATGCTATCTGCAGATGCACACCTGCGGACCCCATTGAAGTCAGAGAGGCCCCGGACACATTTGAGGGCTCTTGTTGGTGGCAAGAAAGTGGTGCTATAAAGACAAGCTCTAGAGAAGGGTGTGCGTGTGTGTGTGTGTGCATAGTGTGTGAGCCTGTGTACGCGCATGCATACACACATGGGCAGATGGGCGGAGAGTTCTGATCAAAGCCTAACACCCATTTGCCTTCATGGCTTGAAAGCAAGCAGATTGTCCTGAGAATCTAACGACTATGCTGCAGTGTAACAGTGAGATGACAGAAACGTTCTGTTAATAGCAATCACCACATTTATAAAACCATAAGATCTGCACGGCAGGAGGTAGAAGGCACTATAGGTGACAGCAACATACACAGATTTTGAGGCCACAACAGATTTTGTTCACACCCCAGCTCTGTCACCTTCTAGCTCTGTGTTCTTGGACAACTTCTTTAATTTCTCTAAGTACCAGCTCTCATGACTTCCTACACTTTTGTCATCTGTAAAATGGAGATTAAGATATTATAAATGCCTGGCATGTCACCAGTGCTCAAATGCTGGCTGTTATCATTTCAATTAACGGGAGGCTAGAGGACATCAGGCACATTGCCCCTACCAATGCCACGCCTCCCCCCTGCACACACACACAAACATATCCACGCAGACACATACACTCAATGGAAATACTAAGCCTCTCAGGTATGGCACACTCTTGCAAAGGTCTGCTTCCTGGCCTCCAAGTCCTCCCCATTCACAAAGCTGGGACTGCTTACCTCCACCTTAGTCTGGAAGTCTCTGGAGTGCCCCAGAGTAGCAGCTCAAGCAGGTTGGCACTGAGCCATTCTCCATGCCTAGCCCCACTTGGAAGTACAAGAACTGGATTCTAATCTTGCCTCCACTCTTGCTGGGTGTTGTAAACTTTGTCCATGCTGACTTAAACATGTGATGATGGATACTGGTCTGCAGTCTTCACAAAGATGTCAAACTCAAGTAAAATAAAATGTCACAGATGCTCTCCAAGTATTCTTCTCCTTTCATGTGCAGCACTTACGTCAGTGGTTACAATTGTCTTTGCAATGATTTGTTTAAAATCTGCCTCCTCCAATAGACTGTAAGCTCCACGAGGCCTACTTTGCTCACCATTACAGCTCAATGTAACACACCATAGCACAGTGATTAGAATATAGCAGGCCTTCAATGAATATTTGCTAAATAAATATGAGAGCGAGAGTGTAAAAGTACTTTGAAAACTGCCAAGCACATATTCATGTCAAATATTACTATTATTATGAGACATCATGTAAATACCAAGTGATTGGTTACTGAGTTGCCCTGTTCAACCAATTTATATATGTATTTAAGAGTTTTCCACTGTACAGTTTTTAGGCATATCATTTCTGCTTGAAAGAGTATGATGCTTTTAGTCATTTCTATAGAAATTCAGCATGGAGCCCTGATTCAGGGGTATAAAATCCTGCATTTAATATTCCTTCCTTGGAAAAAAACAGATTTCTTTCTTTGTTTTTATTCTTAGATCAGGAAGAAAAAAATAGATTTTTTTTGCTGGGCAGGTACCTGTGGGGGTTACCTACATTTTATCCCCATATATCCATTTATCGATTCATTCATGTACTTAGGAATTATTAATGAAATGCCTATTTTGTAGCGGGCATGTGTTAAGTGCTGAGGACACAATGATGAATATGACCAGTGGTCCTTGTATTCATCTCACTCTCTACTGGGGGAGCCCAACCTATAAGCGCAGTCACAACAATGTGATGGGGAATAATGGAGAGGTACACGAGTTACGAGGCTGATGGGACACAGAGCAGGAAGCGCTTACTTTGGAATGGGGTGGAGTGTTGTAAGAGGCCTTTCCCCCAGTCTTGAAGAATGACTATGGGTTTCCTAAGTGACCTACATGGAAAAGATATGTTCAGGTATTGGGAAGAGCATAGGTTTGATGAATAAAGGAAGATAAATGAGTGAAAAAATAACTGAGGCCATGAAGGAAATAAACCTAAATTATCTCTCACCTTGTGTCTCGACTGCGTGGCTATTTGTGGATGGACTTGGGTGCAAGGAGCTCCTTTAATTAATATGCTGCCCAAGTAGCCAGAATGGACACCTGGAACCACGGGAATAAGAATATCAAGAAAGGAGTTTTAGGCAGATACCCGCCACTTGCCCACTTCCAAAAGGAGGATAAGGAATAATCGTCAATGCTGTTACAACCAATTTGGAAATGTCAAAATGCTATAGAGGACTTCATCTTCACATGTCACAAAGATGTTCCAAAGAATGGATAGAGTGATGGACATTTTCCTACTCTCCAGGATGCACAAATGCGCTTTGGTTCAAAGCAGGGGACATTGTTAAAGACAACATTATTCTTCCAGAAAGCCAAACCAAGTGCTTTTGAAAGCCTCTGCCTTCATTCTGAATGCGTTGCAATCTATGCATTTTAAAATCATTTTCTAAGCCTGGGATAATGACACAAACATCCACACAACACAAGCTGCCGTGGATAAAGTTGGGCTGCCTGGTCTAGTTGAGCTGAAAAGTGCTGTTACAGGGAGTTTTCATTTAAAAATTCTTATTATTTTTTAAAGAATTCTTGTTATAAATAAAAAATTATTATTATTCAAGTGCATGCTGAAACTGAATCATGCCATTCTTACATAATTTTTCATTGGATTGTTGCAACCCATAAAGAAATCCAATTAAATTTCCCTTGCAGGCACAGGCCTTCATTCAAGGGGCCTTGAAAAAGCTGGTTTGTTGTATTGTATGGCAAGTCGATGAATCGAGAAGCAGAGAGGGCTTGTCCCGTTTCTTGTCCTGTGTGACATGATGTGAAGACAGTCCGCCAGCAATGTTTCAAAGAGCTGCATTATCAGACAACATAAAGGCCCTCCGTCCTTTCTGCTGCTATGCTGCAGAATATGCACATACCAGTGTCTCCGTCTGATGAACAGTTTTGAACACCGTATGGTTAACATATTGCTTTCTGGATCTCATGAGCATTCACCATCATTATCCCAGAGACATCAGACTCACCGTTATGATTGGAGTGTACCAGAGATAAGATAATGTTTTTGAAGATGTTTTAAAGGGAATTTCCTGGAAACCAGACTACACAAAACATGTGTTTTCACTACCTAAAAAGAAGGCAGAAGCCAACGTGTCACAGAATTATATTATTTTACATTAATCTGCTCTTGGTTGCTATCTGGGTTGTTTATGCATTTTCCTTCACTGACTTATATATTATGTGGGGGTCTCAATTATTTCCAGACATATAGGATTTTTGTTTTTAAATAAAAATTCTGCATGAATAGACACACAAAACATACACACACACTTTTTTTTCCCCTTATCTGCCCTCAAGTATAGCAAAAAGCTCTTCTAAACTTCTGCCATGTAAGTGAAACTTCCTTTAAAATGTCAAGCATGTGGTAGAATTCAGTCTTCTTGCTATTATCATGCTCGATGCAGAGAACTAAAGTTAGAGTGAAAACAAAGAGGAAAACACCAGTAGGTGTGACAGAGGAAGATGCTGTTCTTTGCCTTTCTTTTTGAAGTGCTACCTAAAGACTATTTTACATTCTCTTCTCTTGGTGGCTACTTTTTGTTTGTTTGTTTTTGTATTACTTTTCATGGTATTTCAAAAAAGTAGCAATTGCCAAATTGTTTTCTACCATCAGCTATCAGCAAACATGAGAAGCTTGTTTCACTACAGCTGGGGTTTTATGGGACAAGGATGGTCCTTCAACCCTGCCCTTTCAGACTCTCTTTCTCTCTCTTAGAGGGTACAAGCATATCTCACAATCAAATTTTCAAAATAATTCACTTATGCTATTTCCCTGCACAAGGAGTGCAGGCTTGTATTTGTCTGGCTTTAGCAAGAAGCAATGATTTCATTGGTGACAAGATATATAGGCAGATGTCACTGTTTCATGTAAAAAGATTCTTAGGGACCAAAGCATGCTTGAATGTCAATCTGTGTTTAATAATTTGGAAGCTGCACTGGGGCTTTTCCAGCTCTAGTGTTTGCAAATTATTTATGTGTCTGAAATGCTTCTTTAAAGTTGGAGTTCCGAAGTGGGGGCTTGTGATGATCACTGTTCTTCCCAGAGAGGCCTAGTTAAAATAGGGCCCATGGAGGATGTAGAGCACTCCCTCCTTTGTTTTGGGTTTCTGAATTCCTTAACACAGAAAATTTCCTCATTTTTCTAAAGCACAGTTCTCTGAGCCTGAAAGTGGGTCAAAGTGAAATGTAGTTGGAAGAGTCCCTCACATGCAAACCTTATAAAACCTACTTAAGGTGTCTGTCTGTCTGTGTGTGTGCAGATGTGTCTGGCTTCTCTTTAGAAGAACCCTAAATTGTTCTTTAGATAGGAAGTAAGTCCTCCTTGCACACCTAGTCCTAACTGGACACAGACCCTCTCCCACAAACCGACCTGGGATCCCCAGGAAACCAATCCTGATGAACTATCAAATTTGCCCAGTCCTCAAAGGTTGCAGCCACAAATCAGCCTTTAGCCGAATTTGGCCCAGGCTGTGGGTTTTCAGTGAAACTTGAGCTAAGGGAAGAACTCTTAACTTCAAATTTAGCTATGGAAATTTCAGTTTTGTTCATTTTACCAGGACCCAAAGACACGTCCCCACACACACACATCCCAGTCCCACACTGGCACTTTCACTAAAAAGGAAAACTTCAAAAGGAATTGGGTTGCAATGACTCTATCCTTGGGAAGACCTGTAACTGACTGTTAACTGAATTATTTCCCAAAGAAAAACAAACAACATTCTGAGAGTTAACTAGAAGTTTAAAAGAGAAAGGCTCAAATATTGTTGCTCTTTGCAATGCAAGTTTTTCATTTTCATCAAATAGCATTTATAAAATGTCCACCAAGTGGTAGGGGAAGTAGAGTAGAACTCTTAGACTAAAAGAATGGCTTCCGTCTTTTATACACATACATAGTGAGATCTAATAAAAATGAAGAGCTCTGGAGAATGTGGCCAAATAACTCATGTACTGGAAGATTAACTCCATGTCTAATCAAGCCACTAATTTGTTCTGAGGAATCCATCTGCACTTCATTTTGCCATTTGTAAACCAGAGCTCCTCATCATCGTGCAAGAAAATTAAATTACCCCAAGTACCTGGAGCCACAGCAGTGAGTGGACAAGGTTAGGTAAAGACAACATCTGACCTGGTGGAGTTTGCACACTGAAAATCCAGGAGGATGAGAAGTCACACACACCAACTTGCAGGCATTTGGGCAAATAGAAAAATTATGGAATCTTCATTATGTGAAAGCTGCAGCAGCTGGAAGGAGGAAAAGACATCTGTGCATTGAGTGTCAAGATAAGCGACCAGCACTCTTCCAATGGGCAGAACGGTCATTGGGAAGGAAATGGGATTTCAGAAAATCTTTGACAAATAAAAGAGGAAGCTGGGCAAACTGTGAGGAGGAAAAAGGCATTTCCAGCACAGGAATGGAAAGAGACAGAGAAGGTGGTAATGCCATTTTCTTGGGGGTAGAAAGGGAGTATGAGGTTATGACACTCTTAAAGACTTTGAAGTTGATAGTAGGAGACATGGTCCCTCTCCAGGTCTAAAGGAGGAAGAAGTTTGGGGTGGGGTGTTGGAATGAAGCTGTGTTGAGAAGAGCATGTTTCCAAGGCCTGTGAGAAGTGTGAAAGACAAAATCCTAAAGAAATAGAAAAACATTTAGGGGTGGCTAGCACTGGACTAACGATATCAAATAAAGGGTGAAGCCATGGGGCTCAGCTTTGCTTAGCAATTTCTAGCATATTTCCACAAAGAACCAAAAATACCTTAGGAAGACACACACACACACACACACAACTCAGGAGGTCCAGGTTGTCGTGAGCACCTGAGAACCTTTTTTCCTTTGGTGTTGGAGACCTAGGATGACATTAGAAACCTGAGATGTTCCTCGGGTGTGACATATGTGATCAGAAGGTCTGGTTTAAAGAGGATTCCCAAGGCAGACTGTGGCTAGCTGAGAGTTCCCAGCCGTCTTCCTCCACCTGAAACGAGAGTGTGAGGTTAGGCAGCAGCAGAAAATGTTGAGAGACCCACTGAGATTCACCTCTGAACCACCTGCCCAGGTGTCCTTGGGCCAGAAGGATTGGTCTAGACTAGAGAGTGGGGCACGGGGGAAGACAAAGACGGGAGTTCATCTCAGATTGGAGCCATTCGAAGATGTCATTGAGTCATTCAAAAAATAATTCCAAGCCAGGCCAGTGCTCCAAATGAGCCCAAGCAAACACCACCCGGGAGACAGCTGGGCCTGCCAAGCAGTGACCAGACATTACAAGCAAAATTAGCCAATTAATGGGCTCTCGCGTCTCGTGGCTGGATCGCTGCGCTTGCTGCTGCAGCCCCAGCGTGGCGCCGGAGCCGCACACCCGCCCCCTGCCGTCGCGGGCGGCGCTCCACCAGGTGAGCGACAGAAGGGTGGCGGCAGGGAGAGCTCGCTCCAGATGGCCGAGCGGCCAGGAGCTGCGCTAAGCGTTTTCTCTGCCGCACCTTGCTCTCAACGCACGCACCCCGGTAACCTTCCGGAGGTGATTCCCGATGTGTGCGGACGTTCCAAGCGTTGCCTAAGTGGGCGATTGTCACATGGTGTCTTTTCCCCCCACTCTACAACTATTCTTGTTGCAAGATTTTCCAACAATGAACTGAGCCCTCGACTCCTGCTTTGGGTTACTATAGCAACTTTTTCTTTTGAGGACTTGAACGTGTGTGAAGGATCTTCTTTTATTCATTTTTACAACACAGCTGACAAATGGCCATCAGGAAGATGAACATTGTCCCCACTTTACAGGTGGGGAGGTCAGGGTGAAGAAATGCCAAATAACTTATCTGTGTATGTGCAGAAAGCTGGGAATGGATTCCCACTTCCAATTACAAACTGGACCACGTCTTCCGACTGTGCACTTTGGGCTCTGGTAAAGAATGCTTTTAAGAGAAAAGAGGCAAAAACACTTTGCTCCTAAATTAAGACAAGTATAGCTGTTTGTTTTGTATGCCACAGAGAGAATAAAAATCCTGCGTTTTGTGACATCGGTAATATGACTGATGTAGGAGCCTGAATGGATGCTACTTCAAAATAGGAAGCAAATATCATAATAGTATCATTTGTAATATTAATAAAAATAGTCCAATTAAATTCAAGAAATATGTATCACATACTGATTTTTTTTTGGGGGGGGACAGGCATTGAGCTAGGCTTTTTAAAGATATTTTATTCTTAGAGGGAGGAATTATTCCCACATTTTCTACACGAGGAAGTTGAACAAATAAAGGCTTAGGAAGGTATAATTGGATGGACAACCAGCTTCCTGCCCCATTTCCCACCACCCACCCAGAGCTAGGGAGGAGGAGAAGACCTGGTCCAAGGACTCCATTTGGCCATTACAAGCTTTGCTTTGGGGACTCTGTGAAGAAAAGGGAGCAAGCTCAGATGAAGGGCTCAGGAGGCCAGGTGTTTAGAGCTGAGGGTGGAAGTTAAGTGAGCGGGGGCTGACAGCAGAACAAAAAGCAAGGAGAGGAAGAAAGGGGTGCAGAGGCTGGGCAGAGGGTGACACCAGCACTCACTGGACTCCACTCCCACCACCATCCCACCACCACCATCACACCACTTACCATCCCACCACCACCACCACTCTGCAAATCATTAGAGAGAGATGGTCCCAAGGAGGACGGTGAGACGTACCCCAGTTTTCAAGGCTCAGCGCTATGGTTCATTTCATTCATGGAGCTGCCCAGTGGCCCCACAATCAGCAGAGGAAGCATGGGAGCCCACCTTCAGAACCTCTGGAGCAAATACAGGCTGAATGACTCTTAAAGACACATAGCACATGAAAGATGGAACCAGTGCAACAGTCCAGAGAGGACGAGTTCCATCTGCTATAGAAACGTGGAAGCTACACGTGGAACTCCATTCAGGGAAAGAGCCACTCAACTAAATGTCAACTTTCCTGAGTTTTAAGCCAGACAAACAAAGAGCCAGACTCTTCTCATCCAACTCTCCTGCATTGTTTCCTTTTGAAAGAATCCTTCCTTAAACACAGGCCTCTTCCCTGACTAAATACGTCATTTCAGCCCTGCTCATTCTGCTTGTTACCACGATGGTGCTAATTCGAGCATGGCTCACTTCAAAGTTGACACTGATCCTCCTCGTAAGCAATTGTTTTTCAGCCAGACCCATCAGTGTCTCCCGTCAGCCCCTTTCAAGCATGGCGCCAGCTTTTCAAAATGCTGACAAGAGTTCCCCTCTGTTGCCTAGGACAAGCCGTGGTTGTCCTTTTCCGAGCATGTAATTGTCTCCTGGGGAGAGCAGATCCCTCTACCCCATAGGCCCAGCCACCTGTCTTTCCCATCGCAACAACTGGTAGTTCAGACTCAGGCAAACGCTGGGGAAAGTTGAGACATTTTAGAGGTTGGCGCCAGAGTAAGGCTGTGAACCAGAATAAAAACAGGACCAATTCGTGATATCCACAGGAATCTTTAAACTGCTGCCCTGGCATGTGAAGCCGTGGGACTAGAAGGGTTGCCTTTTCTGTTTCTAGGGAGAACCAACCAGGGCTACCCCAAATGGCTATCTTAGTCCTTTTTAGAGCAGTGGTTCTCCAACTTTAATTTGCATGAGGGGAACTTGTCAAATATGCAAATTTCTAGGCTCCATCCGTAGAAGTTCTGATTTGGCAAGTCTGGAGAAGCCCGGGGAGCTGCATGTTTGACAAGCTCCCCTGTGATTTAGATGCAGGTGGTCTTGAACTATGTTCTGTGGAACATTACTTTAGAGTCTTAAGAAAACAAAAGTCCTCTACCTCCCTTAGGAACCCATCCAAGAATTTCAAAAGCTTCAGAAAATTCTTCCTTCTGTCTATTCCTTTGTGTGTTTGAGACTCATGGTGATATTCCTTGAAAATAAAATAAATGCATCTAAGTCAGAGGAAGACAAGAGCCAGGTGTCAGCCCCTGCCTCTCTTCCCCAGCTTTCCCACCCCTGTTTTTTCACAGCTCTATCTGCCGATGGGCAACTCCTGCAGAGCTGCAGGACCTGTGGCCAATCGGGATTGCAGGAAGGAGTGTGTTTGCAGCCTCAGTCCCCCCAGAGGGACAGGATGGACCTGGAATTAAGTTAGCCGCCATCCAGACATGATTCCCCAGGGCAGCCCTAGGGTAGGCGTGGCCACTGAGCTGTCACATGCCTCTCTGACCACCTCAGGCTTCCCACCTCCACCCTGTGGGCTCAGTCTCAAATTTGGGGCTTCTGTCATGCTCCCCATTTCTCATCCTCCATATTGTCTCCCTCAATCTCCCCTGGATCTCAGGCCCTCACTTGGGCAACGTTCTCCTCATGAGGGTCTGAGCACCCCATAGGAGGGTGTTGTGCCTGTCGTTAATGCTGTTCACCGCGTGTTTCCAGGTCTCCTCCTTTCCCCCTACCTACTTGATAAGATTGTACTTCCTGGATCCCTTGTGCAAGGGCTGTGAAACTAGTTCTGGCCAATGAGTTGTGAGTAGAATTTATGAGGGTCACTTGTCGGCTATAGCATTTATTTACTGATGTAAACCCCCCACCCCCAAGCTCTCTTTTCTCTCAGGCAGGGTGACTGGCAATATTTGAGATGGTGGCTGTCACATCAACCTGTGTCCCTGAGTGACAATGATAAGCTGAGCCCCTTGCTGATGCAATAGACACATAGTATGAGCAAAAACAAACGGTTGTGGTTTTAAGCCACTGAGCTTTGGGGGTTGTTTGTCACCGCAACATAACTTAGCCTGTCCTGGTTAATGTAAGGTGCTCTTTTCAGCTCTTGCTAATCCCCTTCCCCAGGACTTGAGTCCCCTCCTTTCATTCCAAGCTGTCGGTGAAAATCTCCATGAACAGACAGATTGAGCAGAGTGAGGGTGCAGCCCTGCCTGTCCATGGCTGTCATGATTCTCTCCACCTTTCACAGGCACTCATGCTTGACTCAATGTCACCTGTGTTTTTATACCCTGGGGACATTGTGTCCTAAGCTCTCTTGCTGCTTCTCCAACCAGGTGAATACCCTCCATCTCGCACCTGACACCCTGGTGTAGGGAGGCTCTGCCAGGGTCATACTGCCTTCTCCTCCTCCTGGTGCAGTGTTGCTTCCCCATCTGATGAAAGCTTCCTCTAAGCCCCTTCTCACAATGACAAGGGAGGTAGTTATCCTTATGATTTCTAGAAATATCTTCATCACTAGAAGTTTTTGCCTAGAGTTGGAAAATTACTACAAGTATATCCAACCTCACTGTCTCTATTTTTCATGATGATGATAATATAACTGCTAGAAATAATTCATTTCTAGCAGTTGCCTTGTCTACCCTGTGTTCTGATTCCTAAGGACAATTGGCAAGTGAACCTCCTCCGCTGCAGGCCTTGGCAGCTCACGTGACTATCTGGTTTTGCAATGATGACAAATGAAATTACTGCAGGTCCTGGAGCCTTAGTCCCTGGAAACCGTCAACAGGATGACAGCTCCTTCTATTTGGCTTGTAACAATCTCTTCCAGGCAACTAATCATTAGACAGGGTCTTCCATCCAGAATGCAGAGTTTGTAATCTTATTTTGAAGAATTAATTGCATGATCTTGGTACTGGGATTATTCCTCCTCAAGAATTCCACAATTGCAACTCAGTATAAAAGGGTAATAATAACCCCAAAGACATGATAACATAAGAAAGGAAAAATTTAAAGAAGTGACACACTTGAAAACAAAGTGAGGTTTCAGAACATATATGAGTGTAAAGAAATAATTTCTGATGTAAAATTTTTTGTTACAATTACAATAAGCAAAAGAGATTTAGTTAAGATTCAGCGGAAAGGGGGCTTTGCTGGAGGACACAGACCATTCTTATTCCTTTTTCTAGGACTTTCCTCTTGCCCCTGCACCTGGTAGGGAGCTTTGCACTAAGGGGTGTTCAGTTAATGCCTAATGAGCTCTAACTTGATGCATATGACTTCATGCATAAATGTTTTGTGCTTAGTATATGTGTGATATGTGAAGTGATGTGTGTGTGTGTGCATACAGGAGTGTATGTGTAGGTAGGTGTGTGTACTTGGAAAAATATATATAAAGAGAAAGAGATAAAGATATGTAAACACTAAATATGAAGGCATTCATTAATTTCTGCTACAAATATTTATTGTCTACTATGTGCTAGACACCAGTCTAGGGACACAGACAAAATTACTAGCCTTGTGGTTTCTATATTTGAATGAAGGAAAGTAAATAACAAACAAATAGATTAGTGTTGTGAAGAAAAATAAAGCAGGCGAGGGAATAGAGAATGAGGATGGGGTGTATTGGGTGGCCAGGGAAGCCTATTTGAGTAGAAATATGAACAAATCAAGATTTAGCCATATAGCTACTTGTGTAGAAGGCATTCCAGGAAGATGAAACAGCAAGTGCAAAGGCCCTGAGGCAGGAACTGTTTTGTGTATTAGAGAAACAAAGATGTCAGTGTGGTTGGAACAAAATGAAGGGCAACGGTAGGAAGTGAAGCCATGAAGGTAGGCAGGGGCCAGATTATGTAGGGTTTGTATGTCATGGTGAGGATTTTGAATTTTGTTCTGGGAGTGACGGGAAGTCATTGGAAGATTTTGAGCAAGAGAATGATATGATGTGATTTAAAATTTGAAAAAATTCCCCCTGCTGCAATACAGAGAATAAGCTATAGGTTATAAGGGCCGGTTGTACCAAGTTATATTGAGTTTCATTCTTCATGATTAAGATTACGATCAGACTTCCTTTTCAAGTGACAGTGATCACCAGGACCCTGCATGTTTGATATTTCAAATGGATTCCTGCCTTTGTGTGCCCACCCTTTTCTCTCAGAATCTCATCATGGGAAGGAATACTGCAATATAATCAAAGAACCAGGACACCAAAGATTGTTCCATACGGATTTGAGAACATAAGACAGTATCTCCGGGCTCCCAGGAGGAAAGGGTAGAATAAAAGTAGAATTTGTACCACCCTCCTAGCTTCTCCACCCTCGATGCTGTATCCAATAATTACCAGCTCTGAAAAATGACAACACAGAATAAGAGCTGCATTTTTAGCACCTTCAGTTTTGCACATAAACCAAGGGTTGAGCCTTCTGGTATTTTTGTTCCTTACCAAGTTGGAGTTGGCCCCAAGACAACTCAAGGACAAAATATTTCTGAGGGCTCTATAAGTTAAAGTTTTTCTTCTGCCACTAAGAACCTCACAAGATAGTTTGCCCAGCATAGGCATGCACTTGCAGCCTTTTGCAAAATACAAAAGATCTCCAGACCTTTGTTTTTAAAGCATGAGGCAGAGAGACAGAGAGAAAAGGAAGTAGTCCCCAAAAGGAGGTGAGGTCATGGGGCCGGTGATGGGCTCTGAAAGGCTTTCATGTCCCACCAGGAAAAAGAAGGCCTTCTCCCCCGCCTGAAGTTGCAAATGACATCACTTTGCTAAACGGAGACTTTAGGACTCATCTTGTCTGTGTGATGATTTTTAAGAATCTTAACTTCTCTAATCTTGGTTTCCTCCTTTGTTAAAAGAAACAAGGATTGGATTAGATGACTTATCCATGATCAATTTAGCCTTAAATTCTGATTTTTGGACTCACACACAAAGAGAATCCAAACCAACATATTCCAAAACCAGTGACCTAGTCCTACAACACAGATATTCAAGCATGAATTCCAAGACCTACTCTAAGTTATGTTGCTTAGTATTAGATATTTTACTGTAGATTCTATTCTCATCAAGGAAATGGAGGCAGAAAAGCAGAAGAAAGGAAGGAAAGGGAGAGAGGGAGGGTAAGACCTGAAAAAATATGCAATTAATATCCACCAGATAGAGAATAGCCTTCTTTTCCCAGTATCAGTAGAAATAAAAGTTTCCTGTTCCTCAGTGTAACCCGTGTGTTGTGGGGCTGGAACATTTCGTGGCCCTGGCTCATGCATCAACCTTCCTACTCACACCATTTTATTTAGAAAATAGCTGCTTTGAAAGGCACTTTCCTCTTCCTTTGCATTTTCCTTTGACACCAGTGGAGAGAGCACATGTGACTAACTTCTGCAGTGGGTCTTCACATGGCAAAATGCTCTTTCCTGCTGTCACCGACTCATGGCAATAAGACACATCTGGCCACCCTGGGAACCCTCCAACTACTCTGTTTGTCTTGCCCTTAACTAGTGCTCCCCGGAGCATGGATGTGGTGTCTCCTCTTGGAGACATCATTTATTGGGATAAAATGCTATTTAATCAGTTCTCTGATAAAGAAAATAGAAAGAAAACCCATGTTTCTACACATAGGATGAGACTGCTCAGTTGACTTATTCAGACCTGAGAAGCAGCTTCAAGAAGCCCACACAGCACCACCTCTGATGCCACACAGCAGCCCTGGCCATAAGGAGGTTCTGTCTCTCCTTGAGACTTGATCATCTTGGTGCAAATGGAGAAACGCCTGTGGTATTTGAATCTTGTGGAGCCAGTGGCTCCTAAAACTCTGAAACCTGAGAAGCAACATCTGTCTGCCTCTCTCCTGTTCCCACAACCAGTCTGTGGCACTACTAGGGAGCAACTGCTGAGTAAGGCCTGGTGGCTGATGGCTGAGCAGGGGAGACGCAGCAAAGTGGTAAACACCACACCTTCAGCATGTGGGGCTGGGCTGGCTTCTCTCTTTCCTTTCCCTCTCGCACAGAGCAAAGGGAATTTATTAGGCAAATTTCTTCCACAACAGAAATAGCGTGGGAGTCTCAGCTTTCGGCAAGTACTTGACTTTGGGTCTGCAACATGTCAGGGTCATGAATCGCAGTGGCCAAAGCCATTTGTCTTGTGTTTACGTACAGTCTGAGGGACATCAGCTCACAGGAATTAGGGTGGTCACTTTGTGACCTTTTCCACCCAGCTCAACACAGAAGGCAGAGGCAGAGCGTGGAGAGGCCTAGAGAGCAGCAGGAGAAACAGCCATCCGAGGCCCGGCAGGGGAGGCACAGCGCTGATGAGCTCTTTCTTGCCTCATTTTCTTGGGTGCTTCACCCTTCTCTATGGAGTCTGAAGCTGGAAAAAAATTTTGCTTTCCAATCCAAGCTTGCCGTTTCTCCAGGCTCTTCATGGGAATTTAAATTTCTCTTCCTTTTCTCTCCTTACCTTTGGCTTGGAGTCAGACTCGTGCCCACGTTTCCAAACACAGGCAGGAGAGCAGTGGGGTCTTGACTGCTGGCGGGGAAAGTAGGAGGAGGGCGCCTGGGCCTCTGGAGGGTGGTGGGCGCCCTGGCCTCCCGTCCACGGAAGCCCGCCTCTCAGACAACCACCATAATTAGTTTGGGAAAGTAGAAGCCCCAAATCCAACGTGATGTCCTTTGGGGATTCCTGAGTAAATGAACTTCCGGGAAGGGTCTCAGAGAGGCTATGACCTGAGAATGACAGTGCTTTTGGAGTGCAATATGAAAGGGTAGAGAAACCACAAGTGTGCTGGGCATTGCCCCTAAGGCCGGGCGTGCCCATTAGTGCCAGTCAGATGTGGGTGCTCCGATGGGAAGCCTTGAAAACTGCTGACCCAGGGGGCAAAAGACTAATTCACTAGCAAGTCTGACTCATCATAGATACTCCCCAAATATTTGCATAATGGAATGAGGAAGAAATTCACTGAGCATTATTGAGCATTATTAACGTGCAATCTCCCCCACCCCCCACCCAGCATTATGAGTTTATAAATAGGGTCTCTGGGACCAAAGGCAAGGAGGCCTTGCAGCACGTTGGCTGAGGGTGGTCGTCAGAATCAAATAATTCTGCATCCCAGTCCTGGCTCTGCCACCTACTAGCTGTGTTATTTTTGGCTACTTACTAACCCTCTTCAGCCTCAGTTTCCTAGCCCGAAAATGGGGATTATGCTGGTGCCTACTTCACAGGGTTTTGTGAGGATTAAAAGAGGTAAAGTAGGTTTGGTGGCTAATTTTATGTGTCAACTTGGCTAGGTTATGGTGCCCACTTGTTTGGGCAAACACCAGTCTAGATGTCACTGTGAAGATATATTTTAGATATGATTAATGTTTAAATCAGTAGACTTAAGAAAAGCAGATTACCCTCTGTAGTGTGGGTAAGCCTCATCCAATCAGTTGAAGGCCTTAAGAAAAAAGGCTGAGGTCCCCTGAGGAGGAAGGAGTCCTGCCTCCAGACTGCCTCTGGACTGAAGACTACAACAGTGACTCTTCCCTGTAACTCCAGCCCACCGGCCTACCCTGCAGATTTTGGAGTTGCCAGCCCCTGCGATTGTGTGAGCCAGTTCCTTAAAATAAATGTCTCTCTCTCCCTCCCTCTCCCTCTCCCTCTCTCATTGGTAATATGTATGTATATATACCCCCTAATGGTTCTGCTTCTCTGGAGAACACTGACTAATACAGCATGTACAAAATACTAGAACAATTCCTGGCACAGTATGTGCTCAATGAAAGTTTGAATAGTTCCCAAATAATAAAGTTTTCCATACCTGGACAAAATTCCAGGTGCCTGCAGGAAGGTTATTAGGAGGCTGGGGATTAGGGAGGGCAGGAGTCCTGCTCATCACCCTACAGCCTATAATTTAGGTCATACCAGCTCTGGGAGTGGAGCCGGCCTGAGGCCTGCTATCTGGGGAGGCAGGAGGCTGGCCTGGAGGCCCTCAGCTGTCTAGGCCTCCATCCCTTGCCATCCGCGTGGCTCCTCAGCCCTCCCCAAGGAGATGGTTTGCGGTTCCTGCGCCGGTGGATGCTGGTTTCTCCCTCCCCGTCGCCGTAGCCCAGCCTGCAGATGTTTTCTCCTGGCTTTTCTCCTTTCAGACCCTGTTTCTTTCCCTGACCCAAACTCCCCGTGAGGCTTTTGGCAAGCTGTGCCTTTCCCCAGAGTCTCTTTGCCTCTGCTGTCACCACTAAATTATTAGAATCATCAGCTCAGGACGAAGCCACTGACAGAGGACACAGAGCCCAGCGCCCCCTTCTCCCCGCTTCCTCCTGGGGCCACCATCACAGGCGGACGGTGAGGGACAGTGGGACCCTGCAGCACCAAAAAGCCTGTTGTTCTCTGTCCCCAGCCCAGAAAAGCTGAGTTTTCCTTCCCTTGGCCTGGCAGTCCTCGCCCTCTGAGTGAGGCCCTGCCCTGTAACTCACCTCCAGCCCCCGGCAGTTCTTCATCCTGAATCTCTGTCCCTCTTCCCCAACCCTCTGATTATGCCCCCAAGGACAGGCCTGCCTGCGGGACTGGGAGCCACCTGCCAGGCTGCTTCATGACCTCACTGCCACGAGCTGGAAGCTGAGATGTAAGATCTGCATGTCACACATTTGATAGTTCAACTGCAGTCTCTAGAGAGTCTGTGGCTTTCAGTGACCGTGGCTCCTGCACCAAAGACCAAGTATGTGATGGCTGTGGGCATCTTCAAAGGCCACCTACAGACTACCACGGTTTGACAAGCTCTAGCAGATCACCTAGGCCACACCCTCTTTTTTTAGAAATTTTTTAATTGACAGGTAAAAATTGTACATGTTTTTTGTGTACAACATGGTGTTTTGATATATGTATATATTGGGCAGTAGCTAAATCAAGCTAATCAACAGAGGCAGCGCCTCACATATTTATCTTTTCTTTTTTTGTGGTGAGAACATGTAAGCTCTACTCTCTTAGCAATTTTCAAGTGCAGCTGACCCTTGAACAACACGTTTGAACTGCTGAACCACGTGGAATAACTTATATGTGGATTTTCTTCCACCTCTGCCACCCCTGAGACCCAAAGAGAAGGCCAACCCCTTCTCTTCCTCCTCAGCCTACCCAGCATGAAGACAGTGAGGATGAAGACCTTTATGATGATCCACTTCCACCCAGTGAATAGTAAATAGATTTTCTCTTCCTTATGATTTTTTAAATAATATTTTTTCTCTAGCTTACATTATAGTAAGAATACAGTATGTAATACATATAACATACAAAATATGGGTTAATTGACTATATTATTGGTAAGGATTGTGGTGTACAGAGGCTATTAGTAGTTAAGTTTTGGAGGAATCAAAAGTTATACATGAATTTTTGACTGTGTGTCAGGGGTCAGTGTCCCTAACCCCCGAGTCGTTCAAGGGTCAACTGTGTATGATATATAGTTATTGACTATAGTCACCATGATGTATAAAAGATCTCTTGAACCTATGCCTCCTGTCCAACTGGAATTGTGTACACTTTGCTCAGCATCTCCCTATGTCCTCCTCCCCCTGGCTCCTGGTAACCACCATTCTATTTTCTGCTTCTATGACTTTGACTTTTTTAGATTCCACACATAAGTGGAGTCATGTGGTATTTGTTTTTCTGTGCCTGGCTTATTTCACTTAACATAATGGCCTCTAGGTTCATCTACGTTGTGGCAAATGACAAGATTTCCTTCTTTTTTTAAGACAGAATAGTATCCCATTATTTTTATTTTTATATATATATATATACACACACACACACATTTTACAAATATATATTTATCCTATTATATATATATAAAATATTTTCTTTATCTACTCATCAGTTGATGGATACTTAGGTTGATTCCATATCTTGGCTATCGTGAACAGTGCTGCAATAAACATGGGAGTACAAATATCTCTTCGACCTACTGATTTTATATCCTTATATACCCAGTAGTGGGATTGCTGGATCACATAGTAGCTCTATTTTTAATTTTTTGAGAAACCTCCATACTCTTTTCCACAGTGGCAATTTACATTCCCACCAACAGTGTACAAAGGCTCCCTTTCTCCACACCCTCCACAGCGCTCACCTTTCCTTTTGTCTTCTTGATAATAGTCATTCTAATAGGACCACACCCTCCTTTGACAGAGGCAGTGGCTAATGCCCAGGGAAGGGAAGAGACCTAATTAAGATCACACAGTTAACTGGGAGCCAAATTGACCCTCAAATATGGATCTCCTGATCCCAGCCCAGTGCGCCGACCTAGAATAGGCCATGGAGATGACATTCACCTTGGCAAAGACCCTGGATACTGCGTCTGAGCATTGTTCATAAACTGATCCAATTTTTGTTCAATTAGAAAGTAGGAGACAGGGCTATTATGCTGGTGCCTATGGAGTTTGTATGTAGAGAGAAAAAGAAAAGAGTGAAGACCAGAACAGACCAATATTGATCTTCCATCTCATCTGTTTATTCATTCCCTCTTTTATGCACACAGGGATCCTTTTATTCCACTATGGGTCTTTGGGGATGTCCTGTCTAGCCCCCACCAAACAATGTCACAGTTTCTACCTTGGAGACCTCCAGGCCCCACACTCCAAGCATGGGAGATTTGAGTCCTGGGAATAGTGACAGCCTTCACACACAAACACACACACACGCATACACATAGCCTTGGCCAAACTGAAGCCCACACTATGAAGAAGAGAATGTTGTGGTTGATGGCGTCCTGCAGGTGAAGGTGTCTACTTTCTTCCCACAGATCTTGGCGTCACAGATTGTGTCTGCTCTCTCTCTCTCCCTCTTTCTGTTTCTCTGTGGACCACTAAACTTGGAAGTCCACTGGCTCTAGTAGCTATGGCTCTGGGATCCTACCTGGACTCTAAGGCCAGGGCCTGAGTGCATAACCTCTTCCTCCTTCCCGACCATCTTCCCTCAGCCTCACAGCTATCAGAGCTCAGCCTTCTAAGTCTCCTGGAGTCGTATGGATCTCACCACCCAGTGTAGACGAGGAGGAGATGGGGATGCAGAAAGCTCAGTGAAAAGGTCATTTCCAGGAGACAACACTCTGGGGCCCAAGCCAATCCTACTCCTGAGTGACATTTTCAGCAATTCCATGAGGAGCATTGGAAAGGGCATTTGGCCAAAAGCCCACTGGTCTTCACAGCACTGCCCCTCAGAAACATGTCAGGGATTCTTTAAAGAGTCGCAGAGGACAGTGCACAGGGTTGGGGGAAGAAGAAGCAAGGAGAAAATTTATCTCTAAGAAGAGGCCAAGGGCCAGTGGACGCTGAAGCTCTAGCACTACTTATGGTCAGTGCCTGTACAGTCCATCAAAGCAGAAAAAAGAAGACAGAGGAAAAAGTATCAGGAGGCTGTGGGATTTCCTATGAAGAGCTTAGACTTTGGGGTTAGGCAGCCTCTAACACTGCCTAGCTCTCTGACCTTGGGGAAGTTGCTTAACTTCTCTGAGCCAAATCTTTAAGATGGGATAATGGTATCTTTCTTGCTTGACGGGTGTAAGGATTAGAGAAAACACATGCAAAGCACCAAGACAGTGCTTGATAGTACCTTAATAATAATGATGACAGCTAAAGTCTGGGGAGCAGGCAATGTGTTCTTGGAAGCTGGTAGCTATTAAGTTATTTTATTTTTATTCTTGGTGAAAGAGAATGGACGTTAGAGTTTCAAATATGGACTGGATCTCTGACTTGGTACCTTTCTGGGGAGACATGAAGACCCTTCTCCTTCTCACAGAGGGAAGTGACTCAGAAGAGGGGATGCCAGGATGTGAGTCACCCAGGTCCCGTTGGGTGGCTCTGCAACACCCAGCAATCAGGCCCAGCCCTACTTGGCTTCTGCAATAGCAAGGGGGTATGGTCGGCAGCTGCAGGAGAGTTCTTCTTTTTCCAACAGTATGTTTGCTGTATAAACACAATCGTAAAATGAAAGCCAAGTGTCAGCGATGGCGGGGCTGCAGCAAGAGTGGGGAGAGAGGCTAGCCGCGCCCAGCTCCGCCCCAGCCGTCAGCGTGGAGGACGACAGGCCCTGCATCCCATCACGTTGTCAGACCCCACTTTCTCCAAACTTCACTTGGCTGGAGCAATTCAGACAGGGTCAGGGGAGAAAGAGACAGCTGGGAGGAGGAAGAGGAGACAGCCAAGGAGTTCTGCACAACTGCTCCCTCTTCCTGGCTCCAAGGCTTTGCTAGACTCAGAAAAATAATACAGCTTCCATGGCTTGTCATTTGATCCATAAAATGCACTGCTTGGGTACTTAAGATATTTCCCTAAGGCTGCATCTGTGTGATTCAGATTCAAAAGCAGAATTACTGACCATGGAGATGGTTCCACCATCAAGTAGCCTGAAGGACACACAGGGTTCACAGAGACCCTCCAGCTGTGTCTCCAGGGGCAGAAGTTCTCAGAGACCCTCTGGCTCTGCTTCCTCAGGTAGTATCAAGTAGAAGATTGGAACAATGATTTAAGGCAACTCAAGCCCCTGCCTCTTCAAAACACAAAACAAAGTGCAGAAACCTCTATAAAGCAGGAGAAAGTCGGCATGAGGACTTGAGTTATCAAAACAGCTGCCTCACCTCTCAGATTCACTTTGGCAGCAGAATTCCTTCTCTCCCACCCCTGCCCCCTGCCCCCTGCCCTGCCAGAGCATTCTTCCTCCCCATCCCACCTGCCACGCCTTGTGGACTTTAAGCTCTTCCCCCAAATACATCCAAAATACCACCAGTCCCAGCCACCCCACATTCTACTCCATGCTCCTCTCTGACTTTCTCAGAGAACTTGAGTTCTTCAAGGAGGTGGGGAGCAGGGGAGGATGCCAGAGGTCTGAACGGGTGTGCTAGGTTCAGAATCGAATTCAGATGTACCGTGCTCTGTCTGTTCAGAAGGAAAACTTATGACTCGCAGCTGCGTTGCAACAAGCACAGGGATGAAGCCACCGAGGGCCCCCGCGTATTTTCCTTGGCTCCAGCACAAGCCGTTGACATCATTTCAGGCTTTGCCTTTCATCCACTGCTGTTTGGAGCTTGTGGCTGTGTGAGGCTGTGTTCCAGAGTTGGAGGAAGGTCTGATTGCAAATTGGGTGGGTGTGGGGGTGGAGGTGAGTTTGTAAAAACAAACAAAAATGCACTGAACGGTGCCTTTCCTCCGCTGGAATGATGACTGAAGCTTACCCCGCCCCCTCTGCCCAGCCCACTCCCCCAGTGCAGACAGACTCAGGCCAAGGCTAGCCCTCAGACCCAGAGAAGCCTTTGTTCCGTGCTGTCTGCACTATTTTGGGAAATGATGACGAATGTTCGCCGCAGGTAAGAAAAGCCGGGGTTCCAGTAGCAAATTCTATCACATCCTTCCAGACGTCACTTGGGCTGCTCTGGGCCCATCTGCATTCTCCTGCAAATCCTGGGTAGCAGGAAAACCGTGTTAATGGTTCCCAGAGGTCTCAGAAAAGAAAATGGCAAAAGTAGGAAATGTTAATATTAGGAAACAGGGCATGTGCGTAGGTGCATGCCGTGCATGATGAATAATCATTTTTGGAAGACAGCTCTTCTACGTGGGGGCTGTCGTGAGCCCACTCAGCAACAAAGAATCTGTCCATTCCAGGAGCATGGCGTACAATCAGGAAAGAGGTCAGGAATGGGGGAATGCTTGAGGCAGGATTAGGAAATGAGATGGACAGGGCCTGTTACCTACCCAAATGTTGCTCCCCATGTTGAGAATGTGAGACGTCATGTCTCCCAGCATGGGCAAAAGCACTGGACTGTGTCACTGGGACAAAGTGTGACTTAATGAAAAATACCTAGCCTTTAGAGGCTGGCTGAACTGGATTTGAATCCTGGCAGAGGACACTGTTCCGTAACAACTTCCCTAGGGCCTGATTCTATGAAAGAGTGTGGGAATAGGACCACTGCCTTCTCAAGCATCAGTTGACACAAAGGGTTTGAGGAGAGAGCTCAATCCCAGGAATGCCCATACAACTAAGAACTGGAGGGGAATAATGATTGTCTTGGAAAAAGTGTTTAACAATCAGTTCTATAGGGGGAAAAGCCCTGATTTGTAGCATTTGCCAATTTCTGTGGTGTAAATACTCCCATCATGGCCAATTTCAAGCTCGCAACAGTTAGGAGACAATTCTTCATTGGTCTATTGCATTGTGCACATCTTGTGAGCAGAGGTACTGACAACTTTTGTTCCGGACTATCTTTTTGAAGATGTTTGTATTCTCTGTCTGTCTGTCTCTCTCTCTCTCCCCCATTCCACCCTTTCCTGGACTCTTCCAAGGCTGGAAACATGGATTCTTGGTCTCTCAAAGACGTGAGCTACACACAGCGGAAAGAGTCCTCATCTCTGAATTATTTCTTGTAGAGCAGCCACCAGGAGAGCCACTGATCAAAAGCATATGCATTAGACTTTTCATGGATACAAAATAAACTCTTCTCGTGGTAAGACAATGAGGTTTCCATTTGTTGGTTACCGTACCTATCATTTCTTGTCATGACGAATACAAGTGGTTACCATTATTATCTCCATGTATTGATGAGGAAACTGAGGCTTGGAGGTTAATGGATGAAGTGTCACTGCTAGTAGATGGCAGAGCCAGGATGCAAGCCTAGGCCTGCCTGCCTCCAAAGCTTTTTACTCTGCTTTGCTGACTCTTCATGACAAAGGCCTGTGTGTGGCAAGGGTTCTGAGGTCCACAGACTTGCCCATAGTGAGAAACAGGTCTCCCTGCCAGAGAAAGCCAGTTATCTTTGGTAATCAGCCCCCACTCCAGGGAAGTCTGGAAAGAAGTCTGACCATCTGCAGCTTCCAAGAAGATTGATTCATCGTGTCCAAGGCACTGCTATTCAGGGCAGGGCAAGGATCCTCTAAAGAACTCTTAACCTGATGAATATTACGCATTCAGGACAGCTGGCGGACTAAATGAGGGCCCCCTACGGCCACTGAGAGACCCTGTCACCGTGGGATTGCAAACATTGCAACAATTCAGTAGGAACTCATCACCATGAAATTGCTGAACACCCACAGACCCTAGTTGGATGGGAGCTCCTCAGGGTTCACAGCCAGGATGACAAGGACCCTGGGAAGCAGCTGCCTGGCTTTAACTTCCAGAAGGTCCCATGTGGCTTAGGTTAGGCACCTTTTAAGCCCTTATAGACCACCTGCTATGTACATACAACTACAGCTACTACTACTTATGAGACCCTGTTTCAGAGGCTGACAAAGGCTTTGTTGTTCTGATATCTAGATATGTTTTTTTTAAACCTGACAAAGGTACTAAAAAAAGATGATATTTGGTTTGACATTGAATGAATCATCTTTGCTAAAAAGGAAAAAATACATCATAAATTCAGGACTGTCTTGGAAAATACTTTTCTTGGAAATGCTGCTGGGCGATACAAACGGAGTAGAGAGGTGAAGAGGCCTTGTCTGTCCCATCCACTTCTGCGTCCCAGTGCCGACGCAGAGCAACAATAGTACACGAGAGTCTCCTGAGCTGCTTTGGTATTTCGTACATCTTTTCTGGGCCCTCAAGAAATCAGCAAGGTTAATGGACATGCTCAATCAGAATGGCACAGAGGTGTTTCTGCTAGCCTTTTCCAGAATATTGGAGAAACACACCTGGCTGGCTGCTCAGTAACCCTGCACTCTCTGAGCCTGTGCCCTGTTGTTCCACCATCGTTGCTTTCCAGAGAAGCAGGGCCCTCGGCATTCTCACACGCCCCTACTGGCATGTCCCCCACTGGTCACCACTGTCTGCAGCAAGTCCCAGGTTCTCGGAAGTTTCTGACACAGATTGAAGTACACAGCCCGAGTGAGGTGTGCATGGATGAACATAAAATAAGTAGCCGCAAGGCTGAGCGCCTGTCTGTTGAGCTTTGGAAAATGCAAACTTCACAGACCATTTCTTTCTCTGGGTTCGGCCCAGTTCTTCCCAAGCCTTGCCATTTGCAGTCCAAGAGTAGTAATAGTAACTAATAATAGAAATCATTTCCAATAATAACACGCGAGCTGATCTTACTATAGAGTCATAGGGATTAAAATATTCTCTGTATGAAAGAAACTGTTTGTTTCACAATGTGACCTTTGGCAAACACGGCTACTAGACCCTGGCAGTTTCCCTGGGCTGGCCTTTGCATACGTGGATAGGGAAATTCCAGTCTGTGCATAACTTATAGGGGCCCCTGCCCCTAACGAAACTTGTCATCTATTCCCTCTCCTCCTCCATACTGCCATCATTTATGTTCCAAAAACTTGCGCATGAGCTTGTTTCTCCCTTGTTCAAAAGCCTTGGATGGTTCCCTGTTGTTTAAGTAGTAAAATCTAAACTCCTTTGGCATTAAATGCCCCAAACTCCATCAGTCTTATGTGCTATTGTATTCTGTACCTATTCCCATGTGTAGAATCCCATCCCCAAATAAAAATTAGCCATTCATTTACCTGAACACATCCTTTTTTGTTTAGTTCCTATTAAAAGAAAATTTATACACAGTGAAATGCATAGATTTTAAATATACAATTTGATGAGTTTTTATACATATATATTAATACAACTACGTAACCACCCCTCAACGTTTCCATATCTCAGGAAGTTCCATTGAGTTCTGTCTCCCGTAAGCAACCACTATGCTGGTTTCCATTTCCATCACCATAGATTGGTTTGCCTGCCTGGAACTTGTGTAAAAGAATCATATAGTATATACTCTTTTGTGTCTGCCTCCCTTTATACAACATAAGGATCTTGATGTTTATATATGTTGTCACATGTATTAGTAATTCATTCTTTTTTATTGCTGAATAATATTCCATAATATCAATGTGCCACAGTGTTTTTATTCATTCATCCATTGTAGATACTTGGACTGTTTGCAGTTTTTGGCTATTACCAATAAAGCTGTGATGAACACCTCTAGCACAAGTCTTTTTGTAGACATATGTTTTCATTTTTCTTACATAATGAATAGAGTGGAATTGCTGGAACATAGGTTAGGTGAATTTTTAATTTTGTAAGAAACTGTTAAACCATTTTCCACAGTGGTTGTACCATTTTATACTCCCACAGACAATGTCAGAGATTGGACATACTCTGCATTTTCTTGCTTCTGAGTCTTGTTTTCACTCTTACCTGGACAGCCCTGTGGCTATTGCCTGACTCTTCTTCCATTAGCTTCTTCTATTAAGCCACATAACGTCTGCAACAAATACACCTAAAGTGTGTAATGCCCCAAACCCAATTCCTTCTCATTCACATAGTGCCTGAGGTGGCTCTACATCAGCAGGGTGTTTTGGGGTGGGTTTGTTCCACAGTCATCTAGAGACTAGGCCACTGGCAACTCTGCCACCCCCAAATGAGGCTTACCAGGTAACCCTGAGCATCAACTTTTAGCCAATGCATGGAGAACGAGAGGATGGAGAAGGAACACCTTTTCCTTTACTCATGGCCCAGGGGTAACTGTCATACCTTTGGCTAACGTTCCTTGAGAACTAGTCACAGGCCTTACCTACATGCAAGGAACCCTGCGAATTAAAGTTGTTCCCTGCCGGACAGCTGCTTATCAGCCACACGTCTGTACTACGGGAGGGGAACACAAGTCTTTGGTGTACAGTTAGCCATCTCCACCACACCAACAGTTAAAGTATTAAACTCTTCTTCAATGTGACTGTGCCTGGTGACACTGTCCCGCAGTCCATATGGAATCAATCCCTCCTTCCTCTGCACTGCCAACTTGCCTGCTGTCTCTACTGCAACATGTACTGCAGTTGTCTACGTGTTATGTGTTTTCTCCACTAGACGGTGCTCTCTTGGAGGACTCTGGGCTCTGCTTGGCACACGGTGGAGCCTCCATGAGTGTTTACTGAATTCACTGTGGTAGAGACGTGCAGCACCCACCAACTTGTCCTCTTGGACACCACTTGTCCATGTTCCCCAGCTGCCTGGCACCTAGGTGAGGTCATGTGACTTGTTCTTGCTATGGCAACATGAGCCACAGCAGCTTGGCCATCTCCAGGCTGAGGCAGGAAGGAGTGGGTGTCCTGTTCAGGTTCTAGGTCTGTCTCCCCTCACCTGCCAGCTGTCTGTGGAGGCTCCAGAGGAGGACCCCAGACCCAACAGGCAGGACCAGTGCCCTGAAGATTGTGTGGCCCTCACTGCAGAGATTTGGGCATTGCTTATTAAATCAGCTCGTCCACCCTGGGTAACACTCACATTGTGTGAACCAAAGCAGCTCACTTCAGGGGTGGACGGTCAGTTCCTTTGTCTTTCCATGTCCTCTCATTACTTACCACGAGGTGCGAACTGTGCATCAGTCCCCATGCTGGTATGTGATGCTAGTGTCTAGGTAAAGTTTCCAAACTGTAAGTTTAATTGATTTTGTAGCTAAACCTGCTAATGACTCCTTGGAGTCTTAAATGTTATGTATTTCTTCTACACCCCCGACTATAAGCTCTTAAAAGTCAGGTGCTGGTGGGTGTGGTGGCTCACACCTGTAATCTTAGCACTTTCGGAGGCCGAGGCAGGAGGATTATTTGAGGGCAGGAGTTCTAGACCAGCCTGAGCAAGAGCGAGACCCCATCTCTACAAAAAATAGAAAAATTAGCCAGGTGTGGTGGTGCACGCCTGTAGTCCCAGCTACTTGAGAGGCTGAGGCAGGAGGATCACTTGAGTCGAGGAGTTTGAGGTTGCAGTGAACTATGATGACGCCACCGCACTCTAGCTGGGGTGACAGAGTGAGACCCTGTCTTAAAAAAAAAAACAGTCAGGTGCTAATTTTTCCTCTATACGCTAAGTACATAGCTATTCATTTAGTAAATATGTACTGAGTGCCTACTATGTGTCATTCACTATTCTAGGCACTGGAGATAGAGCAGTGATCAAAGAGACCTAGTCTTTGTCCTCAGGGAATTTATATTATAGTGGGAGAGACAGATAATAAACAAACAAGTGTGACTGTTGAAAAAGCAGAAACAACAGAAATTCCTGGATGAATCACTCATACAGCATCGTGTGCATCCTTCCTGGTGCCTACCACAGAAGCATTTTCACATTTATTTGGGCCAATAATTGATTAATGTCTATTTCACCCACAGAGCTGTGAGATCCATGAGGCTGGGACACCGCTCTATCCTCCACATCTAGCAAAGAGCTGGCACATAGTGAACACTCCATAAATATTTATGGAATAAAAAAATTGAATCGTAATTGTAATACCTGCTATCTGCTAAGAGCCAATTATTTTCAAGGCCCCATGCGAAGGGTTTGAGTGCACTACCTCATTTCATTCTCTCTGTTTTAGCAGTGGGGCAACTGCGGCTCAGAGAGGCTAAGTGACTGGCCCAGTATCACATGGCTAGCAGTAAGTGGCCACGCTGGCGTTAGGATCCACACACTTTCCTCAGGGCTACACTGTGGCTTGAGACAAGTGCTTTTAAACGCCCCATATATTCTTTCTCAACCATGAGGAGCAACAACTACGGGCTACCATTCCAGTGAGCTGGACAACTCATCCCGCTCTGTGATCTGCCCCTGCCGGCTCGGGCTGCCTTCCCCAGCAGATGGAACATGAGGGCTTGTGGTAATTACAGACCGTGTTGTCCTTTTCATTTATGTCTTCACAATCCAGCTTGACGTTGTGTCATAAAAGTTTATGTACTGTGTTCTCTCTGCTCCTTACTAATATTCTCTGGCACTCTCCCTGGCCGTCCAGAATCAATACCATTGCTCCTTTCTCAATAAAGAAGGGAGCTATGAACAAGGCCCAAATGTGCACAATGACTATTTGCAGCAATTAGACGTCACACTGAAAAATGGCCTTGCCGAAGGAGAGTGGGCGAGATCTAAGGACCAGCACATCACTAATGTCCCTCACCAGGGACACTGGAAATTGGACTGCTTAAAAAATATCCTCTCTCCTCTCCCCTCTTCTCTTTGTCTCTCTCTCTGTCTCTTTCTTTCTCACAAGAGATAAGGAGAGAGAAGAGCATTCAAATTAGAGACGGCAGCAATCGATTTTTACTTGCAGTTGGTGGATTGTAATCAATGTTAATTAACCAGATTCTTTTTCAGCAAAGGTTGGGACAGGAGAGTAACTGCACAATATTTTTGACCAAGATGACAGTTATTAATGGGCTTTGGTACCATCAGAGGGCAGGAGGGAGAAGGAAGGCAGGTGCCGAGAGGCCCAGTGGAAGAAAAAAATGTGTGCAGGAAGAGGAGAGACTTGAAAAATGTTTAGGTGTTTTTGGAAGCTGGTGCAGGGAGGCTCAGCTATTTGCACATCCTTGAACACAGGGCAGAATTTCTGCCCCGGGAAAAGTGGCTTCATCAGGGGATGGTCCCACATTGTCAGTTAGGTCAGTGGCAACCCCCAAGAGGGTGCCAGTGCTAATCCCTCTGCAACGCCACTCATACCTAGACATCGTGGCATGATTCAAAGAACAAGTTTAGCAATAGAAGGCTGGGTTTGTGCTGTAGGTGGTGCTGTGGAACTCTGGGCAAGTTACAGAACATCTCAGAGCCTCAATTCACTCACCAACAATGGATGTGATGACAACTGGACCTCATGAGAGTTGATGTAAGACTCAAATAAGATTCTCCGTGGAGGCACACTGCACCGTGCTGCTACCATGACAAAGCCCCAGGGCCTCTGATCTCAACCAGCCAGCATGCTAAGTGGGCCCTGAGGTTGCTTCCTGATCTCTAATGACACAGGAGGTTGTCTTGACAGTTATGCATGCCAATTTTATTTGAAAATATTACTCTCTAAATATCAGTGTAGCATTGAGGAGAGGTCCCCAAATGGGCCAGTGTTACTTTTTTCAATATCCCAGAAGAAGTAAAAGAAAGAACAGTTGGAAACATGATAGAGCTGCCAAAAATAAAACCAAAAGTTGTATCTGTTTGGAAGCGGTGAGAGCCTTACACATTTTTGGCCAAGATAGAAAATAAAAATAGAGGAAACTTGCAAGGTGCCGCCTCCCTGGAGACCTGGAAAAGCCAGCTTCTCAGGGCTTTCCCCAACGCCGTTTTGGTCAAATGGTGCCACTGCCTCCAAGGGAGGCTCCCAAAGCCTTCAATCAAGAGAAGGGCACCCTGGGAGTGGGACAGCACGTTGGGGAACACCTGTTGCAGGTGACATTGTCATGCAAGGAAAAGATTCCTAATTACCCTGGGTGGCCCCGTTGGCCTCTGGGATGTGGGAAGTCCCAGCTGTGGTGCTATACACTAGCTCCTCCTTTCCCGGGCACCTGTAGGAGTCTTCCCCTTAAGGAAGGGGAGTGGAAAGAGAGGGGAACAGGAGAAAGAAGATGAGAGAAGGGAGAAGAGAAGGCCAGAGGAGGGTGTCAAAGACTCACGTGTTCAGTAAACTGGACTGAGCGGCTGCCACAGGGCAGGCCTTCTGTCCTGTGCTGGGGCCCAAGGGGGAAACACCACATCTGCACTCAAGTTGTTCACAGAGCACTGGGGTTGGCTGGAGAGAGGCGAGTCAGCAGGTAATTACCGTGCAGTGTGCGGGGCCCAGAGTAGGATGCATCCCCAGCTGGGGCTTAGGGGCATCAGAGAAAGGAACAGTCTCTAAAGAAAGGACATTATCTGAAGAGAAGGACAAAAGAGCAGAGGGGAGAGTGAGCTGAGGAAACAAGAGAGGGAGGGAACATGAGGAGATAGCAGGGAAGACAAATAACTGCCTCACCCCAGGATTTATATACTAAGCTCATATGCAAATCTGGTCTCATTGATCTGTGACTTCAGTGAATAAAACTGCCTTTTCTGGAGCCATTGATTGGGAGCAAGCTGAGAAGGCCTGGTCAGTCCTGGATGGGCCTGGGGAGTGAGCTCACCGTGGGGTGGGGGGATTGTACTCAATTAGGGAAGAGCAATTGCCCGAAATGGCCAAAGGTGCATCCTTGAGGGAGGAGTGTCCATCATTTCTCTTACAAAAGCCACTGTAGTTTGACAAACAGAGCCCTGGCCACCATCCCAGAGCCCCATAGCAGGGCTATCTCTTGGCCTGGCATAAAGGTGGGGGGCCTGGGGTGCTTTCAGGAAGAACACCCCCCGAAGCTAGTGAGGATCAACATAGTCCCAAGAGGGTCTGGACCTTGAGTAGGAGCCAGTCTGAACAGCCGGGGGAAATGAGAAGTGGGTTCCACGGGCACTCCTGTGAGCAAGGGGACGAGAACACAGAAGGCCCCTTCTCAGCTGTTTGCAGCAAACATTCCCAGAGCTGGGTCAGGCAGCAGAGGCTTGGGAGATGGAGCTATGCAGGGAGATATGGTCTGAACACAACAAAGATTTTTAAGAAAGGAACACAATGATGAAAATTCTGTCATTCTCCTCTTAAAAATTTTTCAGTGGAAGCCACTAAAGGCTATTAAATCAGATTTTCACATTTTCTCTCTTCACTGTTAGGAAAGGAAGTGCTCCAATGACATCTACTACTATCAATATTGGATGTAGGGCCTCGACCTCACCCAACCCCTAAGACTGATTGATGCAGAAGGATAAGGTGACACCCATCCCAGTTGGCCTGGGGCACTCCTAGTTTTAGCACTGAAATTTTCTCAAACTAGTTCAGTTGGTCACAGTAGGCAAGACTATTTGGGTCCAACTTAGGACCCTCTGAAGGGCTGTTTTAGCTCCAGGGAGGCGGCCATTGGTCCTTCTTCCCAGTCCAACTTCTCCTGGTTCCTGGCTTTCCCTCCCTCCCACAGGGGTTGATCCAAAAGACGCCCCTAGTAGGCACCTTAAACTCTGCCTCAGTCTGAATCTCGGAGACCCTGACTGACATTTCCACTAAGTAATAGTTATGCAAAGGAAGAGAAAGAGGAATGTTATGAATCAAATTGTGTTTCCCAGTACCTCAGAATGTGGCCCTAGGAAATATGGACTTTGTAGATATAATCAGTTAAGATGAAGCCATCCTGGAGTCAGGTGGGTCCCCAATCCAATGTGACTGGTGGCTTTTTTTTTAGAAGAGAGAGATACAGAGAAGATAATAGCCATGTGAAGACACAGAGACACAGAGGAGCACACGGCCCTGTGAAGACAGCGGTAGAGACTGGAGTGATGTGCCACGAGCCAAGGACAGCCTGGGGCCACCAGAAGCTGGAAGAGGCAAGGAGGACCCTCTCTGAGAGGCTTCAGAGGGAGCACGGCCCTGCCTACACCTTGATTTCAGACTGCTAGCCTCCAGCACTGTGAGAGAATAGGCTGTCTTTGTAAAGTCATCCAGTGTGTGGTACTTTATTGTACTGGGTCACAGAAACAATAAAAGAGTTCTTGTTCAAGCTGGAAGCTGTGGTTCTGGTCCTGGGATGTCAGCCTGACCCAGGGAGGAGAGAAGTTCAGTGAGGGATGCCTTCCAGCAAGCACCTGGAGCGTCCCTGGGGCCAGGAGAAAGCCCAGCCCAGTGGGGATGTGCGGGGATGTGCGGGTCTTCCCCTGCAGGAGCTGAAGCTGCCGAAGTAGACAGGCCCGAGGGACAGCGTGGAGAGAGAGAGGCAGAGACTCCCGGCTAATGCCTGGGGAGTGGCGTTCAAGGGGTGGGAGAGAAAGAGAGACCAGGGAGACACCACTGGAGGGAAAGAGAAGAGCAAGAAAAGGAGATCATGAGGGAGATGGAGAGAGAGACTCAAACACATCTGAGGAGGTGAGCTGAACAAGAAGCAGGTGGTGACGGGTGGATTTGCTGCTTATCCTGCCTCAGCAGCTCATGAAGCGCCTCTTCACTGGGGCTGGGGGAGGCCCTGTGAATAAAACAGAGAGCCCAGGTGGTGCCTGCCCTCAGGTGGCTTGCAGTCTCCTGGGGAAGACAGGAGGCCTCTGCAGACAGGGCTTCTCAAACACTCTGTGGTGAAGGAGCAGCTGTTGTTTTATTTCCTATCCACTGGACTGATACCATGCTACACCAATGTCAAGTTGCTATAAAAATTTCAAAATGCTTACCTTTCCGTGTTTATCTGCCCACAGACTAACAGGACTACCTACCACACCTTGAGTAGCTTGGGTGACAGAGACTCCTGACTGCCTACCCAACAGCTCTCTCTTCTTCTACTTCACCAAGGGCACCTGGTGTTTTTCAGGGTGCTAAAAGACTACACTTACCAGCTAAGGACAGGCATGAGATAGATGTCTTTTGGTAGAGCTTACAGAAAAGTTCCCTAAAGGGGGCTGACTCATGTGGGAGTTATTTCTTTTTATTCCTGCCCCTTTCATGAATGTAATGGCTGGCACTCCAACAGCCATCTTGCAACCATGAGGTAACACTAAGGGTATTGGAACAAAAACTTTAAGAACCTGTTGACCATACAGCTACCATACCAACTCTGGTCAGCTTATCTTCAAACCTCACGTTACATGAAAGCAATTAGACCTTCATCTTGTTTAAGCCACTGCGATTTGGCGACTATCAAATGTACTTTTCATCTGTGACATGAGTTAACAGGCATTTACCATGTGGGGTGGTAAATACTATCATCACAGCAATTGGGAAAATCCAGAGTCTTATGGGGTCCAGAGACATTGCCTCTAACCCAGCTTGGAGCTAGGGTCAGGGAAAGCTACCTGGAAGAGGCAGTGATGGGATGGAAACCTGAAGGAGGAGTCAGAGTTCACTAGGGAAAAGGATTGATGGGGAAGAGAATTTTCCAAGCCCCTCCCCCCAAAAAACCCTAGTTTATGCAAATACAAGGAGGTGAAAGGGAGTGGGGCCCATGAGAACTTAAAGTAGTTTAGTGTATCTGGAAGAAGCGCATGAAAGGGAAGGGAGAGGGGAAGAGATATTAGTGGTCTGCCTGAGACCTGTGGCTGCCAAGGGGTGGAAGGTGTTTGTCCACATAAAGGAAGCCAGACACCTGACCTTCTGTCTTTCCCCCAGTGGAACTCAGAAACTTTCAGAAGACAGTGCTACTGTTAGAAATCAGCTAGGGGACATCTGGCTCTGCTCTCATCTCTCGGGGAACCACATTCCATTTAGCCAAGTCACTCACCTCTTTGGGTTTCCATTCTCAAATCTGCAAAACAGGCCTCATGATACTGTCCCATCAATGCCACAAGGAGTCTGTGACCAGAGACTGTGATATCCTACAAACAAGGAACATAGAGACATCACATTCAACCCTCTCGTTTTACTGGTAAGAAAATAGAGGCCCAGAGAAGTGGCCCCAGCTAGATGAAGGGAGAGCTGAGCTAGCATTTAGCTCTCCAGACTTGCAGGCTGTTACTCTTTCCCCAAAAATGGCTGAGTACTACACATTTGAAGTGGGTGGTTAGTGTTGAGGCTCCTGCCAAAGGGAACATAGCAGAGCAAGATGACAGAGTTTTTATTTCAAGAAACCTAGTACTTGAAGGTGCTTTGAATAACACATAGTTCTGAAACTAAATAAATATTTGGAGTGTGTCTTCCCACCCTTCCTTTCTCCTCTAAAAACAAAGACAAGTCTCTGTAATTTGGTGGTGGTAGTGGGGGTGGGGATTGAATTAGATAAAAGGGACACGATCTAACTCAGTGACCACAGATGTGAACGTGCCCCAAAGTATTTAGTCCAGATAGAGATATTTAGAGGAAACACAGCCAGCCCCTTTCAGCGACTTTGTAGTTGCTATCTGAAAAGTTCATTGTAATCCATACTCTTCATACCATAAACTAGCAACTCTGAAAGCCATGTAGGGGTGACATTATTTAGGGAACTACAGAGAAAGTTCATAACCAAATTAAATGTTGTTATAGTAGAAACTGTTACTTATTGAAAGTTTACCCATTATTTTGCTTGGTGTTCATAACCCTCCTGGGGTGTGGGGATTGTCCCCATCTTATGGAGGAGGAAACTGTGCCCATACATTCTGCTGACTTCCTTCACATACAAGCCCTGTCAAATCATCTTTGCACGATGTCCCTTCATGTGTCTTAGCTTTCCCAGTGCTTCCTGGACAGTCTGGTCCCTTCCAGTCTCTGGTAGCTCCCATCCCCCCAAGACCCTCCATGCTCAGATAGACGTGAGTGTCACTGCAAATTCAGTATATGTAACCCTGGCTGGGCACGGTGGCTCACGCCTGTAATCCTAGTGCTCTGGGAGGCCAAGACGGGAAGATCGCTTGAGACTGGGAGTTGGAGACCAGCCTGAGCAAGAGTGAGACCCCGTCTCTACTGAAAATAGAAAACATTAGCCAGGCGTGGGAGCACGTGCCTGTCCTCCCAGCTACTTGGGAAGCTGAGGCAGGAGGATCACTTGCGTCCAGGAGTTTGAGGCTGCAGTGAGCTATGATGATGCCACTGCACTCTACCCTAGGTGACAGAGTACGACTCTGTCTCAAAAAAAAAAAAAAAAAAGAATATACCTAATGCTGGACTTACATTCCCTTGCAAACTGCTCCTTCATCCCAGCTCTTTTGTTGGGAATCAGGTACTGATTGAGACCACACAACCTACACATCAACCAAAGAGTTCTATTGACAGAGCCCTGAATACGCCTTGTCCTTTCCACTCTTGCTCATGTTCTTCCCTTCCCCCGGCTCTACTAAAATTCCACCTTTTCTCTGAAATCTTCTTTGATCTCCTCAAGCAGAAGCTGGCTTAACAAGTGTAAAAGCCAGTAAATGAACCAGGGTATTCACTGCAACACTGTTTCTCAAGGAGTAAAAAGAGAACTGAAACGTCCGGTCAATGGGAGACATTACGTTACACACCTGCGACGGGCTATTATGCAGCCAGTGGAAAGTAAACTGAGGATAAGATGTCTCTATGTAATGATATGGGTTAGAAATCAGTCAGTATAATAGGAACCAATTATCAATTAAGAATGCATATTTCTATATACATAAAAATTCTGAATTGCTACAACAAAATTCTTCTTCTTTTTTTAGACAGAGTCTTGCTCTGTCACCCCGGGTAGAGTGCAGTGGCGTCATCGTAGCTCACTGCAACCTCAAACTCCTGGGCTCAAGCGATCCTCCTGCCTCAGCCTCCCAAGTAGCTGGGGCTATAGGCAAGTGCCACCATGCCCAGCTAATTTTTCTATTTTTTGTACAGATGGGGTCTTGCTCTTGCTCAGGCTGGTCTTGAACTCCTGAGCTCAAGCTATCCTCCCGCCTTGGCCTCCCAGAGTGCTAGGACTACAGGTGTGTGCCACTGTGCCCCAGCCTACAACAAAATTCTTAATAGGGTCTATCCCTGGTGTTAGAGATGGGGAGGTGGAAATTTTATTCTCTTTACAATACATTTCTACTTTATACAAATGTCTATGACAGTGAATGACTTTTATAATAAAAAAGAAATTAATTTTGAAAAAATAAAAAGTTTTTTCCACTTTTTTGAACAGTTTATAGCCCATAGTGTCCTTGGAGGGTCTGAATGTGTCTTACACATCTTTGCACATCCCCTAGGGCATGTAGCATACTGCCTCACATGTCAAAAGTTGTCTTAAATTGGGATATTTTCATTGGCCACAGAGCACTGACATAGGAGCTTAAATTTAAAAGCCCAGCTTTCTGGCATTCCCTTCTGTATATTGTGGATGCTCTTGACACATGAACATACATGTGATTCGCCACCTCCCTTCCCCCCACTTCCATACTCAGGTGGAGACTAAATGAGGCAAAGAATGCACAACCATTATTCAAAGGGAAAACCTGTTCATCAGATTTGGAGAGAGGAGCTAGACCACTCTGATAAATAAAATAAGGAGGGAAAAAGGAGGACAGATTTGTTGGCTCTTACTCAATCCCTATTTTCTCTTGGTTTTTAAGTTTTAAAATGTCTCTGGGAGGTACTGTGTTATAACTAGGGTCAAAATCCATCACCAAGATAGGAGAAACTCTGTTTAAAGTGTCAGTGAAAGAACGGGAATGCATAGGCCCCTCTATTTACCTCTCCCTGGTTGGTTATTTGTTGAGAGTTGGTGTAAATAATTTAAAGTGCTGAGTTGTATTCTTGAATATCAGTCTTGTGGCAAGGCATGAAACACAGGCAGCTGGAGCATCTTGTCAGAGGACTTCTTAAGGACAGAACACAGAGTGCCAAGGGCCCTCTCAGCAAACAGTAGTTGTGAGTGCATGATTCTTTGGAGACCCTGAAGTATGTCCTTAAGAAGTGGAGCCTCAAAAAATAGAAATGTCTGGTAGACTGAAAAAGAAAACCGGGCTCCCTGTGACTACCCATAGATAACTTCAAAGTTATCACAATGGCTGGACAAGGATGTCAGTGTGTGGCGTCACTTCCAAAAATAGCCCCTCACCCCAAAAGATACTAAAAAATGTTAGTTTTACCCCTCCCACACCAGTCCTTGAGAGGTTTATGTTCATCAAAATAGCTTTGTGGGATTGTGACTTGTGGGGAGACAATAGTTTAACAATATCATCCACTAATCACAAATCCTTTATTGATGCCAGATCCATGCCTGCCTTAGTACAGCATAAAGAAGAAAGAGGTGAGAGCCAGGCATCGTGGTGGTGTGCGCCTGTAGTCCCAGCTACTCGGGAGGCTGAGGCAGGAGGATTGCCTGAGCCCAGGAGTTCAAGGCTGCAGTGAGCTATGATCGCCACTGCACCTCAGTCTGGGTGACAGAGTGAGACCCTATCTCAAAAAAAAGAAAAGAAAAGGAAAAGAAACGAGAACTTTTAATCATTAAGGAACTGAGACCAACATGCAACAGTAGTCAGCACAAGCATAGAGTGCATACCTACGAACTCAGGTAAGATTCAGTGTTGTCTGAGGTTTCAGAGGGTTAGTCCATCAGGCAGTTATTAGCTGCCTCTTACGAGCCCTGCAAATGCTGAGAGCCGTGTGGGACACCAAAGACGCATGAAATGAGACTCAGATGCTTCAAGACCTTAGTGTCTTGTTGGGGAGCGCAAGACTTCCAATCGGAAACAATGTGCGAACAAAGTACAGAATAAAATACAAAATTATGTGGTACAAAGGTAAGTGATAAATTGGAATTAAGATAAAGGAAAAAAAGGTAGTCGAAGACTTCAATTCTACAAACATATATGGAGCTCCTTACTGTGTAACAGACATTAGGCAAACACTTGGGAGAGGAAAGTGATAGGACAATTTGGGACAATAGATTTCCTCCCCTCAAAGAGCCCATAGTTTAGTAGAGCAGATAAGACTATTGATACCAGATGCTGCAAGTTGGACTCCATTGCTGGGCCCTGTACAGTCAAGCCATCAAAAGATAGGTGTTGAGCTCCAAATCAGTTGGAAGATTTTGGCAGGAAAAAGAAAGGACAAGAAGAAGGAAGAGGAAGGGAAGGGAAGGGAATTAATTAGAATGGCTTAAGCTGTAAGGCATTTGCTGTTCACATAACTTCAAGTCTAGAAGTCGGGTGGTCTTGGACTGAGGTTCCCTCCATCTCTCTGCCCTGCTGTCCTCATCACTGGTTTCTTTCAAAAGCTAGTTGCACTTGGCCAGTAAGGTGACTGCAGCAGTTCCAGGCAGCAGTTCCAGGCATCACTTCCTGATATGAAATCGGGGAAAACAAGGCACAGTTGCTTTTCAAGATTTTTCTCCCAGAAGTTCCCAGCACACTTTTCCTCACATTTCACTGGCCAAAGTCAATGTTGCAGTGAAACCATGACCACTACAGTTACCTACCATGAGCTGGGCCCCATGCTAGGTGTCATAAATAAGACAAAGTCACTGTCCTCAGAAAGCTCATAGACTAAGTGGAGAAACAGATAAAATAACACCCCATTACTGCACCATGTGCTATTAGAGCACTCAAGAGTGGCATTTGGGAGGGATGGGAGGGATAAAGAAGGAGAAAACTCATGGACCAGTAAAGCTGGCTGGTGAAAGAGGTAAGGAGGGAGTTGTGGACATGGAGAGAAATAAGTTCTAAGGATGGAAATGGATCCCATGAGTCTTGGTCAGATCATGTTCTAGACACTGTCAGAAGCAACATATTCCCAGAGCCTGGTGAACTGGCCTGGAAAAAGTAAACACTCAATAAATTCCAGTTTGACGTCTGAACAAATGAACGAATTAATGAGCATGGAGTGAAAAAAAGAAGAGCCGGCAGTTTCATAGGTCTGGTGGGAGAGACAGAGGCCTTTCATGCTGAGCTAAGGAATTCAAGTTTTTTTTGAAGACTATGGAAAGCCATTGTGTGTGTTCAGTGCAGGAGTGGCATGAGCAGATTTTGGTCTTTTAAAAGATCATTCTTGCTGTGGTGCGGTGAAAGAAAGATTAGAGGCAGTGACATAGGTTAGCAAGAGTCTGCACCAAAATAAAAGCAAAAGATCAGAGACTGGTCACTATCAGCCAACTGTGAGCCCACCACATGGACAAACCTTGCAACTCAGAAACCTGGATCTCTCTTCTTGTTCCATCCATTTGGCAGAAAAATCTGGGAATCATCTCTCAGGGATATCTGACAGGGAATTTTTGCCTTCACTTCCTGAACTCAGTGGGACTATAGTTTGCAAGAAGCAGTACTTCTCCTTTGCCTTGCAACTGCTTGGGTAAAGCAGCAATGATATTTCTACGTGACCCAGCATTATCCTCTTAGAATAGATCCCCTTTGCTATTAATAGTTAAAACAGACAGACAAAAAGCCTACTAGTTGCCTAGCTTCTGGGACAAGGTATGATATACACCAGGACTTTTAAATTGTTAGGATCTCTTTCATGTGCCTATAGCGATGGAGCATGGAATCAGCCCAGAGATTTTCTGCCTCCATGAAGGACTCTTACCAGATCAGCTCTTCCTGCCTGCTTCCTGTTACCCCAACCCAGCTTCTGCTGCAGCCGGCTGACTCACGGACATCTATTGCTCTGGGCTGTGATTTCCTTATCTATTAAAAAAAATGGGAGAGTGGATCAAAACCTACCTCAGCCTCGGGGAGTTGTTGAGGGTGAAGAACATCCTGTTTGCTAGGTGCTCTGAGCTCTTCAGAAGAGCAAAGGAGAAGACGTATTATTCATGCAAGACAGTGTTTTCAACTCTCCTCACTGGGGAGTCCTTCACTAGAGAACAGAGAAGATGGAGCACGGTCCCCCCACGCTCTCTCCCTAAGTCCGGCTGTGGGAGGCTCCAGGGGAGCATAAATCACCTGTAGCACAGGCCTGAGCGAAGCACAACAGAGGCGCACAGTCACAGGTGTGTAGTAGGCAGTCCTGGCGGGGCCACCGGGCGCTCAGCCAGCTGTGGTCTGGGACAGGCTCAGAGGCTGCCTGCGCCCTCGGCCCAGTTCCTCTCTAGGGAGAGACCCTCCCATGGCTGCCCTCTCCCAACGTCACATGAGCCCCGTCTCCAACCCCGGGTTGGAACCTGAGGCCCATTAATAATGCATCACTGGGACTTGAATTCAATTCATCCAACATGCATTCATCAGGGTAATAATCAGGGTTTATATCCATCCTGCATGTTGGCCTGTTTTTCCTTTTTGCTACAGTCACCACCTGAATAGGATTAGAGAAAGCAAAATATTGCAATTCACTGGAGATCACATTTCCCTTTCCTCCACTTTGCCTTCACTTGCTGCTGAAAACAAAGAATCAGAAGCAGGGTACGGCTGTGGCTGTGGCCCTCAGAGGAGCCCACTGGGCGGTGACGGGGAGCTCAGCAGCCCGGTGCCACTTGCTCAGGCCTTGATTCCCTGGCCGGGCTCCAGGGAGCTCCCTCTGCCCATAAGCCCTGGCACTGAGCTCTACAACTCACAGAGCCAAAGGGGGCTGCCACCTGCCAGAGGTAGGTGGGGGGCAGGGAGGCAAAATAGTCCACGTTTTACCTTGAGGGAAAGACCTCTGGGTGGAATGTGTCCTTGGAGACAAGCCGTGTTGTGTCTTGTGTTTTTACAGGGGTGAGCAAAAGTCCAACAGTCCTCATCTGTGTCTGTAAGGGGACGACAGTGGGTTCCCAGTGCCACGACAAGCAGCTCACTCCCTCTCTCTCTCTCTCACAAACACACTCACTCACACGCACATGCACACCCTACCCCCTGCCTTCCTGATTAGGAAGAGGAATTTGATGATCTGTTTTTGTCGGCACCCGTAATCGTTTGGGGGCATTTCCCAGTTTGCTTCTTCTCTGGGACGGTAGTTGGATCTGCTCAGTTAGGGTGCCTTGATGGGACATTCGATATCATGCATCTGTTGCTTTAAAAATACCAGTGCTCCAGCAAGAGAAGGTCATGTACTTCTTGCTGGCGTATGTCCCCAGACCTGGTGTTTTCTTTGTCTTGAAGAATAGTTTAGGTTTAATGGGTGTTGCACACAAAGAATGACAGGAATTTGGTGATCCATTAAAAAAAAAAACAAGAAAACAAGAGGAAAGTAATCAAACAAAAAGAGGCCGTCCTGGTCCTCGGTGCTCGTGCTCGTGCAGGGCCCGGCACTCAGAGCGCTTCTCCTCCCTTCCTCAGCAAAAGCCTTTGGTGGCACCAGGGGATTCTGGATACCCTAGTGGGAGGCATGTGGTGTCACAGAAACTCTTCTCTACCGCCAACGTCCTCATCTTCTCTCCGTGGACCACAAGAGCTACTCCACTCCCCCTCTCCCTCAGACTCCCTCTACCCCTAACAAATCCCATCACTCTGTCCTGTGCACTCTGGGAGGTGATTCTAATATAGTCATTTCCTGGGTAACCCCCACTAAGGTAGGGTCTCATTCCAGGGTGTTTTCTCCTAAGATGTCCTGGCTGATTCTTACACCTCAGCAAGTCACTTTAGATCCAAGAAAATGAGGTAATAATTATCGCCCAAATTGAAGAATGGGGGGTTCCTGATGCTCACTGTTTTCTTCCTGTTCCGTGGGTGCCAGCTCTGGGCAGGGTTTCTGGGGTGGGAGCATGCCACCCATCAACCTGAGGAGGGACAGAACATTGATCCGTAATGGCCCTGGGCATCCCATCCTGGCCTTAGTTTGCCTGGCCTATCCATACTTCAACCAGGAACATTTTTTTATCTTTTTTTAATCAGAGCTGCCAGCTTTCCCAGGCAATCCTTGCAGCATATCAAGCATATGATATGCAGCATATAAAGCAAAATCTGCTTTCTCCCCCTAGCCCGAGCTCCTTAAAAGAAGGGCCTGGTCTTGTTCACCTCTATATTCACAGCACTTGGCATTCAGTAAACATGACAATAGTAGAAGCTACTGTTTAATGAGTACCTTACCATGCACCAAACACTTTGTAAATATCATCTCTTACCATTAAATAGGCTGAGTTGAATCTAACTGACCCACGTAATAGGAATGGCACTTTTAAGGGGACATGGGGACAACCCAGACATGGAATCAGAGTGGCCTCAATTCAAACTCTGGCTTTGTCAAATATTAGCCATTTGACATTTGAAACTCTAGGCCTGAGTTTTCTCATCTTTAAATCGAGGAAAACAATACCTGCGCTGCCTGCTCCATAAAATTATTGGGAAGGAAATGTGAAGAAATACTTGTCAGATATTTTTTTGGACGTTCTGAAGTTCCCTATAAATCTAGTGGTATCAATAGCCACATCACACAGTGGGGCTGTCACAGTTTGTAAAAAGGTATGATTTGAAGAAAGGTCACATTTCCCAGAATATCTTCCCCACCGATATGCCATAGATTGTTCCCTCCTCTCTGGCTCATAGTTCCCACGCCCGTAGCTTAGACAGTGAAAGAGAGGGTGGTGTCCACAAGTCACTGTGTTAATTATCTATTGCTGTGTAACAAATTAGCCCAAAACTTAGTGGCTTAAAACAGCAACAAACATGTGTCATCTCACATAGTCTGTGTGGGTCAAGAACTTGGAATAGCTTGGCTCAGGGTCTCTCATGTGGTTGTAGTTAAGGTTTTGGCCAGGGCTGTGGTTATCTAGAGGCCTTATTGGCACTGGAAGATTCACAACCAAGATGGTTCATCACAAGGTGCTGGTTGCTGGCAGGAGGCCTCGGTTCTTCTTCATGGACTGCTTGAGTGTCCTCATGACATGGTGTCTGGCTTCCCCCAGAGTGAGCAGCCCAAGAGAAAGAGCGAAAAGGAAGCCACAGTGCATCTTATGACCTCGGCTTGGGGACACATACTATTACTTCCACCATATTTTTCAGAAAGGAGTAAATAATTCTGGCCCACACTCAAGGGGAGAAGAATTAGGCTCCACTTTTTGAGGGAAGAATTGTCAGAGAATTTGTGGATATATTTTTAAGTCATCATAGTCACCATGAAAATGTATCTGTTATCTTGGAGGAAGACCTCTCCTATTAGTCCTTAGCTGGGTCCAGCTAGAGGAGGTGTTGAGGCGGGAATAAGACTCAAGGCCAGGAGAGGTCACAAGGAAGGCATAGAGATGGAGGTCTCTGGGCTGCCAGGTGATAAAGTGTTAAGGGAGAGGCATTCATGATGGAGAGTCATTTCCTGGGAAAGAAGTCACCTTGGTATTGCCTAGAAGGTGACCAAAGGCTTTTATCCCAGAGCAGTTAGTCTTTCTCCTTCTTGTTGAATTTCTTAGTCCTTATGGAGCCAGAACATTCTCCCTATTGGACTAGGGATCTTTTAAAATCACTCCTGGAGTGATTTGGGGTATGGGGGTGAAATCTCTCTCTTCAAAAGACATTTATTATCCTGGTGTGGATCAGCACTATTTTCTCCTGGGTCTTGGCCCTGACAAGGGTTGAGCAAGGGATTAGAGCAGGATCATGAACTCAAGGGGCAACAAGGGATGGTCAAACAGAAGATAGCAGATGTAAGAAACAATTAGGAGTGTTAAGCATGTGGCAGAAGTCACCCAGCCCTTCTCAATTGTTACCATGTAGGTCTATGGACCCCGTTTGGCCAGACATTCTGATAAAGTCCAAAAATCATATTTTTATGTGAATTTTCCTGATTTTTAAGTATTGCCTACTATAGCTTATATTGCAGACAGGTTCACTCACCCCTATCCCAACTCCTTTGTAGCCGGTTTTGCTGCACAGTGGATACTGGGAAGTGAAGGCTACTTTATCATGGTCCAAACATTAACCTAGCCTCCTCCGGCAGATGCACTCATAGGAGACTCAGGGGCTGCACTCCTGCTGTCTCTGCATTCTCTTCTGGAAAGCATAGTCATGGAGGCATTTGGTTTTCCTGCCCTTGCAGTAGCAAAGATATTAATGTCAAGACCTTAGTTTTATGGAGAGCTGAAAGAGAAATAAGATAGGCTTAGGGTTTGAAATTCCTGGATCAAGACATGGTCAGAGATGAGAGGCTTTCTATAACTTCCCTAAAAGAATATCTTTTCTCTTGGAAAAATCTTCTCTCTTTTCAGTTGAGGTAGCTGAAAAATCAGAAAAAGGATCTGATCCTACAAATCACTACATAACAAAATAGCTTTAATTCTCAGCCTTATCATGTCCCTTACTTGAAAGTTAGAGATTGATCTGGAAGGGATAGGACATCAAAAATTTGCATGGTAACAGGTGGAAAGATCTGCAGGATCATGCACACTCCAATTCCCAGCCCCCACCAAGCTTCCCTTCCCAGCAGAAATGGCCCCTTCTCCATCTGATGAGGTGGGTCCTTCCTTGCTTGAAGACTTCATCTGAGATTCCCAGGGACTTCATTTTTGAGAAGTTCCCAGGTGATACTGATGGTGCTGGTCCAGGGATCACACTTCGAGAACTCTAAATTTTCATTCCAGTTCCTCAAAGGAAAATGTAGCAAGCTACAAATAATTTTGCCCTAGGAAAAGAAAACTATCTGGACCTTTTAGGAATTATTGGACATTGATTCTGAACTAATGCTAATAATTAGGGTTCCAGAAAATCACCACAATCCATAAGTAAAAGTGGATGTTTATGGGAGTCCATTGATAAATGGAATTTGGGTGTTATTTCACTCTCACAGTGGACCCAGTATATCCATGAACATATCTTTTTGTTACTTCCATAGTTCTTAAAAATGCAGTTGGAATAGGTATTCTCAGCTACCACATTGGCTCTTTGGCTTGCAGAGTGAGGGTTTTTATGATAGGATAGGTAAAGTGGAAGCTTCTGCAGCACCCTCCTCCATACCAAGTAATGAACTAAGAGCAATGCCACATCCCGGGGGGCCTAGTGCAAGTTATGCCACCAACAAAGACTTTAAAGTTGCAAAGGTGGTGATCTCTACCACATCTCTGGTTAACTGATTTATTTGGCCTGTGCAAAAGACAGATGGATCTTGGAGAATAATAGTGTGTTATTTTAAGTGTTGTCAGGTGATGACCACAATTGGCACTGCTGTGGCATATGTATCTCCTTACTCTGTGAGTTTGCCATATGTCTATTGATCTGACAAATGCATTTTCTCTATTAGAAGAAGTTTTCTTTTGCCTGGCAGGAATAACAGTATTTACCATCCTGGTCTCAGGACTATATTAATTCTTTTGTTTTATACTATAATTTAGAACAGCAAGAGTTTTGATTCTCTTTTTAACTTACAAAACTTTACGCAATTTAAATGACACTATGCTAATAGACCAGGTGATCAGGCAGGAACAAATACCCTAGATGCCCTGTAAAACATATATATGTCAGAGGGTAGAAGATGCATCCGTTGGAAATTCAGGAATCTCAGAGATGTTTCTAGAAGTTCAGATGTCTGGATAATATCAGAATATGCCCTTTAAAGTGGAAAGAAAAATTGCTGCACCATGCACATCCCACTACTAAGAACAAATAATACATTAGTTGTCCCTCTTTGGATTTTGAAGGCAACATATATCACATAAGGATGTATTCCTCTGACCCTGTTGCTCAGTAATGCTTAGGCTACTATCTTTGAATGGGATCCAAAGCAGGACAAGCTTATTCAGGCCACAACACAGACAATTCTGCCCATACATCTTATGGCTAAAGAATCTAATGGTGTTTGAAGTGTCTGTCTGTTAGCATGCTGTATGTGGAGCCCTTGCCAAGCCCTGATAGAAGAATCACAGTGAAGAACCCTGGAGTTTGAGGGCAAAGGTTAGTACATTCCTTTTCTTTATTATTCAATAGCAAGTTAGTATATTCTTTTTCTTCTCTTATTTCTTTTTTTTTTTTTTTTTTTGGAGACAGAGTCTTGCTCTGTTGCCCTGGGTAGAGTGCAGTGGTGTCAGCATAGATCACTGCAACCTCCAACTCCTGGGCTCAAGCGATCCTCTTGCCTCAGCCTCCCGAGTATCTGGGACTACCGGTGGGTGCCACGACGCCTGGCTAATTTTTCAATTTTTTTTTTAGTAGAAACAGGGTCTTGCTATTGCTCAGGCTGGTCTCAAACTCCTGGCCTCAAGCAATCCTCCCATCTCAGCCTCCCAGAGTGCTAGGATTACAGGCACAAGCCACCACGCCCGGCCTATTCTTTTTCTTTAAGTCACCTTTACTGAGATATAATTTACATACAATAAGATACACCTATTTTAACTGGGAAAGTTCCATGACTTTTCATAAATTTATACACCTGAAAAACCACACCAAAATCAAGATAAGGAATATTTCCATCAAACTAGAATGCTTCCTTGTGCCTCTTTACACCAAGCCCCCTTGAACCTAATCCCAGGAAACCACTTATCTTCTTTGTCATTATACATTTGATTTATATTTTCTAGAGTTTTATATAAATAGAAGCAGGCAGTATATATACATTTGTGCCTGGATTTTTTTTATTCCATATAATGTTTTTGAGATTCTTCCATGCCGTTACAAGTATTGGTAGTGTCAGCAGTTTGATCCTTTTCATTGATTAGTAGTATTTCATTATATGGATCTACCACAGTTTCTTTATCCATTAACAAACATTTGGGTTGTTTACAGGTCTTGGTTCTCATGAATAAAGCTGCTATAAATATTACTATAACATCTTTCTGTGGACATATGTTTTAATTTTTCTTTGCTAAATACCTCTAATAAATTTCTGGATCATATGCTAAGTACATATTTAACTTTATAAGAAACCAACAAACTGTTTTCCAAAGCAGTTGTACCGTCTTACATTCCCATAAAAAAATGAGAGAATTCCAATTGCTGCACATCCTCTTCATTTGATATTGCCAAATGTTTTTAATTTTAGCTATTCTAATGAGTGTGTAGTAGTATTTCATTGTGTTTTAAGTTTTCATTTCCTGATGTCTAATAATGCTGAGCATCTTATGGACTTATTAATTACTTTTATATCTTTTGTAAAGTGCCTGTTCAAATTTTCCCCCTTTTTGATTGAGTTATTTTTTCTTGTTACTGAGTTGTAAAAGGTCTTTATATATTCTAGAAACAAGTCATTTGTCAGATACATGTACTTTGAACATTTTCTCCTGATCTGTGGTTTAGCTTTTCATTTTCTTAATGGAATTTCTCAAAGAGCAGGAGTTTTTAATTTTGATGAAGTTCAATTATCATATTTTATTTAATGGCTTGCTATTTGTGTCCTATCTAACAAATTTTTACTACCCTTATGCCACACAGATTTCCTGCTACGCTTTCTTCCAGGAATTTTATACCATTAGCTTTTAGTGTTAGTTCTATTATCCGACTCCAGGTAAATTTTGCATATGGTGAATTGCAAAGGTTGAGATTCAGTTTTTCCCTATGGATAGCCAATTGCTCTTCTACCACTTCTTGAAAAGACAATCCTTTCTCCATTTAATAACCTTGTCAAAAATCAATTGATCATGTATGTTTGGAAGTATTTCTGAACTCTTTATTCTTTTTTAATGACAATAGATAGATGGATGTAGAATTTTGGGTTGACAGGTGTTTATTCTTATTATTCCCTACAGCATTTAAAAAGTACCATTTTCTTGTGTATCAGTTTGCACTGATTCTGATGAGAAGTCAGTGGTTAATCTCATCTTTCTCCCTTTTTATGTAAGGTGCTTCTCCCCCCTCTGGCTTATTTAAGATGTTCTGTTTATCTGTGGTTTTTCACCAAATTGATTATGAAGCACCTTAGTGTGATTTTCTTTCTATTTATTCTGCTTTGAATTTGTTGAGCTTTTGATATGTTGATTTATAATTTTCATCAGATTTGGAAAAATTTCAACCATTATTTCTTCAAAAAAATTTTTTTTGTTTTCTCCTCTCTTCTCCTTCCTGGGTAGTGATTATACATATCTTAATGCACTTGCTATTATCCCATAGATCACCGGAACTCTGTTCATTTGCTTTTAATCTCTATTTCCTCCCATGCTTCCATTTGTGTGCTTTTTATTTTGATATTTTCAAATTCATTAATTTTTTCTTTTCCACTATCTATCACCCAACCCAGAATTTTTTTTCAGATGTTGTATCTGGTTCTATTTGGCTCATTTCTTTCATTTCTGTCCTTTTTATGTTTATATTTTACTTCAAATTTGTAAGTATATTAAGCATATTTATAATTGCTCTTTTAAAGTCCGTGTCTACTAATTCCATCAAATCTGGCATTTCTGGGATTTTTTTTTCCTATTGACTGATTTATTACTTGGTTATGAATCACATATTCCTGCTTCATTTTATGTTTAGTACTTTTTTTTTTAATTGGATGCTGGACATTGTAAATGTTATATCCTTAAATACCTGGATTTTGTTGTCTTCCTCCAAAAAGTATTTGACTTTGTTCTGGCAGTCAGTTAAATTACTTGTGATCATTTTGATCCCTTTAAGCCTTGTTTTTAAGGTTTTAGGGAGGGTCAGTAGTAATCCTTACTCTTGAGATAGTTTAGCCCTACAACCAAGGCATGAGCCTCTTGTCCCCAGGTGATCAATGAAGATTATTTACTCTGGGTTGTCTAAGCATGAAAGGCATCCTTCCCTGTACATACCCTGTGTGGGAATTCTACAGCTTATAGCTACGCTGTGATTTTTTGCTTAACTTCGTGGTATTTTACCCTAAGCACGTGCATGTTGATATTCACTCAAAGACTCAAGAAGACCCCATCCACATTTCTGGAGCACTTTTTCTGCACAGTGTCCTCTTCTCTGTATTCCATTGTACAAATTACTCCCACCTTGGTGTCTCTAATTTCTAATCTCTGTCTCTTAACTCAGTGAGACCCCTGGTTCTCACTGAGGGATCCCTGTCCCTACATGGCCATACAGAAATTGCCTCCAGGCAGAGTGCTGGGGTTATTATAGAGACCACCTTGTTTGTTTCCTTTTATTCAGTGATTAGTCTTGCATTGACTTTTTCTAATTTTGTTTTATTTAGTTTTATAAATTTATATATAGATAAGCTATTTCCTGTACTTTGTTAGTTTTCTAGTTGTTTATGGTGGGAGGGTAAGTTCAGAAGTGGAAGTAGCCATGATATTACCATTAAGAACAGCTCTGCACCAGCCATTAACCCTTGGTACTGTCAGAACACCAATCTGTTGGATATCAGGTAGCTGTGCTACCCGAGCTACCCATCAATGAACTGGGGCATTGTCTGATATACCAAAACACATGCAGCAGCACTACACCGTCAGATGGAAGTGTTTCTGTGAGGGTAAGATCAAGCAGGCCTTGGTTACTGACTGATCTAGTGGCTCACACTCCTGATGTGTCTATTCAGGACACATGCCTCCTCTTTCCTCAACCCACATCTGTATTCTCTAGGAATGTTCTGTGACTAAGAGTTGACTGAAAAGGAAAAAAAAAACCAAAACACACCATGCTGTCTATTTAACAGATGGCTCTGAGCAGTGTGTTCTCACCAGCTTGAAATCAATGGCTGTGATGTCGTAGCTTCTGTTAGGGGTGGTCCTGAAGGGCAGTGAAGAAGGGAGCTACCAGAGCTTCAAAGAGAGCTCACAGTGACACTATTGCCTTCAGCTAGTCCCCATTTTTCCCATCTGCAAAGTGGGGAAATAAAAAATGGACAAGGACAACTATTCTATTTCTTAGTCTTGCTTGATTAATACAATGCTTAATTGGACTCTTTGATCATCTCAAATAATGGTGTATAAACTATGTAAATTTATGCAAACTATTTCTTTTGAAGAAGTAGAAGTGGAAACAAAACATATTCACATCCTATTAATCTTCAAACTTTTCAATAAGGGCATTAAAAAAAGGATCCCACTTCCCAAACTAGAAGCCAAACTTGGATTTCAGTCTTAGCTTTGGCAGTTACTTTCTCTGTGACTTTAACTAAGTCACTTCCTTCTCAGGGACTTTATTTTATCTGCAAAATTACAGGATGAGACATTATAACCCCTGTGGTCTCTCCTATCTCAGGACTCAGTGATGCTGGGCCTTGTGCTATCACTTGTTCCAGCCCAGACAGGGATTTGTCCCTTGTCTCAGAGTTTGGAAGATGTGAGTAGCTTCTCCTGGTTATTGGTTGCAGTGGAAATGTAAGGCATAAAGTGTGGAAATATAACTTGTGAACTTGACATTGTGGTTTAGACAAAATTAGTCTTTGATATCCACTGCTCTATATTTATTGAACCTCACATCCCTCTTCTCAGCCCCACCCCGACCAAACTTCCCCTGAGTTCTGGCATTCTCCCGTGGGATTTGGGATAATCTGCCAAGGGGGCTGCCTCCAAAGTCCCTGAGGAGATGAGGAGGCTCAAGGACACAGTGATCTCAGCAGTCGGCAAGAAGGTCAAGAAAATGATCACGAGACCAAGTACCGACACTTTATTTTTCATTTATGCTCAGGACTGCATAAATGGAGAAACTCACTTCAGCAAAACAACTTATGATAAAATCAACCAATCTCGAACATAGACATATACAGTTGTCCCTCAGTCTCTGTGGGGATTTGGTTCCAGGACCCCCAGCCCCACCACCACACACACCAAAACCTACAGATGCTCAAGTCCATTATATAAAATGACATAGTATGTGCATATAACCTACGCACATCCTCCCAAATGCTTTAAATCATCTCTAGATTACTTATAATACCTATTACAATGTAAATGCTGTGTAAGCTGTTGATATACTGGATTGTTTTTTATGTGTATTTTTTAATTACTGTATTGTTATTTTTTTCCTCAGAATATTTTTGATCTGAACTTGGTTGAAACCATGGACATGGAACCCGCAGATATGAAGGGCCGACTGTATATCACGTGTTTCATGGAATGGAGATTTATTCATATTGAGTATATTCATATACATGATGCCAAATTCCTAGAAGAAGTCCTATTTGGGTCATCCTAGTCCCTGGAATCCTGTTTTACATCTGCTTATTTTAGAATCCATGAAGAATCTGCCCCCCATACACCAGTACCATATTAACTAGTGACTTATGAAGCAGCACAGGGCACAATATGTTGATACCCATTTTGCAATCAAGGAAATCAAGGAAAATATGGGTTAGGTAACTTATTTTTTTAGCACATAGAAAATAAGAAATAAAATTTACGAGCCTCTAATATTTACTTGTCAAATGGAAGGTTGTCAATAAATATTTGTGAGTGAATGCAAGAAGACAAGAAAGTGTTTGGGTTACGGGATTATACTGCCTCTCAAAGACAGCATAAGTGTTGAGACTGGAAGGACAAACTCCTACAAATGACTAGAACACTGAACTAACTTGGAGTTAGTTCATTTTTGTCCTATGAAATTGACATCGGGTGAGTAGTCTCTTGTTTTGTTAGTGTTTTTGAAGCAACTTCCAAAGTCTGTAAATTTCTCACCCAATTTCTTCCAGCTTCTGAAACTGTAGAATACTTTGTGATTGAAGTTTATACTGCCAACCCTGAGATTTCCATTCACTTCTCAATAACAATATATTTTTGTATTATTATGCAGAGTACACTATATTTTATATCTTTAATATTAAAATAAAACTTTTATTTTATTATAATATTTATTATACCATATATAAATGTATGGCATCTGCTACATTACAATGAAATGTTTTCTTTTATAATAGCTCCTACTACGTGCCAGGCCCTATCTGGGTACTCAGTCTCCAAAGATGGTTAAGACGTATGTTCCTGACATTGAGCAACTTATAGCCATGTGGAAAAAGATGAAAATGTTAAAAAAAAATTTGTTAAGAAAATCATTGTTTATAGGAAATGCTCTCTAAAATATTTAGGGGTAAAGAGGCATCATGTTTTTGTTACCAAAAGCTCCGCACTTGTCTCCGAGGCTGCATCAGAAGAACGGGGACAAGTGGTTTGAGGAGAAAGGAAGAAGCTCATTAACTTGCCGGCAAATGAGGAGGTTGGCAGACTCCCATCTTAATGTACCAAGGTCCTGCCTCTGAGCAGGAATACAGAGATTTTAAAGGGCACATTTTCAGCTTCAGGCTATTGCTGTTCAACTATAGTTGATGGTTCTGATTTGTCCCATCTTCGGCTAAGACAATCTCATGACCTCAGCTGGGACAATTCCCTTGAGCCATCTCCTGTGGTACCGAGAACAAAGGACACTCCCCTGCCCCTCCCGACCACTGGCCTGGGGCAGGGCTACAGGTTTTAATCCCCAAAAAGGACATTCCCCTGTGTGTTACACACGCACATTTAGAGAGAGAACAATAAAGCAAATATAGTAAACTATCAGTATTTGGGGAATCTGGGTAAATGGTATATACCATGCATTTATCATGGAGGAAATATTGCACTCAAGGGAATGAAAATTGTTCTTGGGGATCAAAAATTCATACTCTTTTTACATATACAGCTCAGATATACATGGAGTCCATAAGCAGATAAACAGTGTATCTGTGGTATTAAAATTGCATGCCAGAGGGCAATTAGGGAAAACGTGTCTACAAAGGGCTCTTTGGGGGCAATAATCAGAAAAGGGTTGAGAAACACTGGTGTATAGGAATTCCTTATACCTTTTTTGCAACTTTTCTATAATTCTGAAATTATTTCAGAACGAAAAATGTAAACATTGAGCCGCAACAGCGCAATGAGAGCTATGGGAGGTAGGCAAGGCAACCCTAATTCTGCAGGGGTGGGTGAGGGTGGCTCTGGGGCAGGTGGCACAGAAGTCCTCACCTGGAAGGTGACATTTGGCCCAAGTCTCACTGGAGAATCATGAGTGTGCTAGGTAGATAAGGATGGCCTAATCCCAACAAGCCTCAGAGGGAGATTAAATTCTCTATTATTTAGTTTTATTGTTTAGCATTTTTACCATATTCTAATGAGATACAAATTGATAAGCCATGTCTTTTCTAAAAGATGACTTTCAAATAACAATCTTTTGTTGGGCAGAAGATCTGACTTCTAAACTTTTTAAAGAAATGGGAGTTTGTGGGAAAACAACCTTTTTTCTTCTGGGATTCACTGTTTATCCAAACTTTTAGTCCCCAAGGGAATGTTTCTCGATTCATGGTTTATAGGTTTGAGAAACTCTTTGGGGTTTTGGAGAAAGAAGGTGCCATCCTGTGAACTTTGCCTTTAGCTCTGACGTTGCATTGAGTCAGGAGGCCTGAGAGAGGCAGAAGGTGGCTTCACATTCTGGAGCAAAAAACCCTGCATTTCTGCAGGCTGGAAATCTGACACTGAGCTACAGAAATGCACAGAGTCCGAAAGCATGCTGTGCGAAGGGGCACAAAGAGGGGCAAACGCTGGAAAAATGGTACTTTTCTCCCCATGACAGCTGGCTTTTGTTTGGGCAAATAATTTGAGGAGAGAACAAAAAAGCAGTTGTTTGCTTAATGCCAAGCCACAAAAACATGGAGCCTTTCTGGCCCCAGCTAGGAGAAAACTCCTTATCCCGGGAATTCTTGACGATTTGCCTGCAGACTCAGGGGACACAGAAAGTGCCCACTGTCCCCAGAACCCCTTTCACTGGGCAGAGGCCACCTCACTCATTCATAACTCAATAGCACAGGGGTCCAGAGAGGCCAGAGAGCTCAGTGCCAGGTTGGACCAATCCAAAGGGTGGCTGGGATGGGGTGGGGTGGCCTGAAAGCAAGTTGTTAATGCACAGAGATGCCCTGCCTGCCAGCTGCCTGTTTTCTTGGCCAGAAGAATCTGTAAAAAGAGTACAAAATGTTGTGTTCAAAAGTTTTAGAGTTTATAACATATACAGATTCATACACACATACACACATGCCCAGAAATACACAAACTGCTTGTGATACATACATTTGGTGCCAATATAAATAGGGCTCTGGCCAAAAACCGTGTTGGTTAGCAACCAGCCCATGTAGCATTTAAAGTTAGAGGCAACAGAAAAACCCAAACAGCAATGTTTTTCCTGAACATGAAGTCACCAGTCTGTATTGCTTTTCCTTTACAGAATGGTTTTCTAATCACTTCATTTGGGAAAGGTCCTGTCTACAGAGAGGCCCATGATGGGTTTGCTGTCAGGTGAGTTCATTACTGTAAATCTATCCAAAGCTAGTTCCATCCAATAACAATTACGAGACCATCAAGCCATGAAACCTGATGGCCACTTGGAGTTTGTGACCAGTGCCAATAAAAGGGAAAAGGGAGGTTTTGGGCTTCTAGAACCACGTGGTCTCCAGAGTTCATGGAAGCACTGAGGTCCCAGGGGAGGAAGGAGCAGTTTGTCAGGCCAGCCAGCTGATACTTGGAGCAGCAGGCTGGGGACAGTGTGTACTATGCCCCAGGCCCCAGAGCCTGCTCCTGGCCAAGTGTAGAGGGAGTGCCAGCATCCTAGGTACCCTCAGCTTCCTGGGAAGGACTCCCCTCCCCACACATCTCTCGCCTCTGTGTGTTAAATCCCCCTTCTACCTCCTGTTAATAAGGCCTGTTCCCGGGGAAGGACTGATTTACATTATTTACCGCTTAGTCTGAATATATTTAAGTTACCTTTACCACCTCATATGATGTACTGCATTTGAAATCTGTGTCCTAACAGCCTTGACTTCTGCTAAAAGAATGGGAATTCTTGGCCAGCAAATGGGAGAGGATTTGGTAGGGATGAGGTGGGTCGGGCTTTGCAAGAGCCGGCCTGGCTGCCTGCATGCTCCTTCCTCTCAGCCTTCAGACCTCTGCCTAGCTCTCTGTTCCTAAGTCAATCAAATCCCAATGAGATGGTCTCTTGGTACCATAAACCTGTCCTTAGTCTTACTGGAGTTTTACATTTTCCTGTGTTGTTACTTATGTCTGCCTCTACTACTGAGCTCCATAGATCAAGCCCCACGTCTATATTTGATCACCATTCTCTCTCAAGGGCCTAGCCCAATGCCTGGTAGATAGCACATGCTCAAAGAATGTTTGTTGAATGAATAAATCAATGAGTGGTTTGGTTAAATGAAGGCCTGGATGAATGGGTGGATGGACGGGTGGACGGATGAATGATTGATGGGTGATAGAATTTCAATGCAGTGCCACCTGGGCTCTGTCCATCTCCCTGAGATCCTGCCTCCCTAAGAACTCTGTTGCTACTGGTGTTACTGGGTGCTTACGATGAATTACATCAGTAGCAGCTGAGAAAGGCCAGAAGTGCAAGCAAAGAGAAGGGCTGGGAAGATAAAAGGCAGGGAGGGAGAGACAGAGGGGGGAGAGGTATACAGAAACACAGACCGTGGGCAGCTGGAAGAGAAAGGCAGAGGCTTTGGGGGTCTAAAGGAAAAGCACAATGACGTTGAGACTAGCAGTGGGGAGGGGGAGACAGCTGAGAGGGGCAATTTTGTAAAAGAATTTGTGTCATCAGGACAACAAAAAACGATAGGGGCTTTCTAACAGGACTGCAGGGAGGTGAAAGTTGAAAGCGGGAGGCGTGTCAGAGGAAGAGAGAGGAGGGGAAGAAGGCTGAGCAGAAAAATTTAAGTAGCAGAGAAAGAGGGAAACAAGACGAGAGAAAAATGCTGGCCCTGAAAGCTACAGAGGGGTACGCAGGGTAAGACAGCCAAAGCCACAGCCACGTTGCCAAGGGAGGAAACCTTAGGAGACCCACCCAGACAGCATCTTGAAGTCTCGGACTTTTTCCACCTTATGAGCTGTAAATTGATCTATTCAGTTAGAGAAACCTGGTTTTTATTGAGTAATTTCCTCTGAACGACCTCCAGTTTTGAAAATGCCCCCCAATTTCTCTGCCTCTCCCCCCTGCCCCTGGGGTCCCTGCATCAATGCCCGTAAATCACCGGGAGGCAGCCCCTCTGGCGCTTGTCAGGTCGCTTGGCTGATCCTGTTATGGCCCTTGGTCCTGCCTGCTGCGGAGACCGGGGATCTGTTTGTTCTGCAGGCCAACTCCCAGCATGCCCCTCGCGACTCCCAGCCCAGCCGCAGAAGGGATTTCTAACTGGTCCCGAGCCGCGTCCTCCGCCTGGCCTCGGATACCAAGGAAATCTCTCAATTTTTCTTCTTTGCCTTCAAACGGGGCCTCGTGCAGATGAAAACAAGGGGCTCTTTATGGGAAACATTGCCCATCACTGTTTTTACATTGCATCTTTTGTGCCCGTATCCCTCAAAGCATTTTCACAGACAAGTGCCGTTGTCTTCCCCCTTACAGATGGCACTGAGGGGAAAGCACAGCAAGTTAAGTGGTTCAACAGAGGTCGCTCAAAATGTCAGAGCAGAGATGGGAAAGGAACCCAGAGCTCCCTGCTCCCAGGCCCATCACCTGCCCACTCCCAGGCCCAGCTGCAAACAGTCGGTGTCTGTGAGCACCCTTCCCACCCCCGCCAGCGTGCAAACCCCCTCATCTTTGCTACTTAAAGCTCTGAACTGAAACCCCATCTTCCTATCTGGGATTGCACAGATCTTTGGATAGAAGAGGCCATCTTGCAAAATCAATTGAAGGCCGATGGACCTGCCAAGACCCAAAAGGGTGGGAGGGGGGCCTGTGGGCCCCCTCAGGAGGTGAGATGCAGGCATCAGGCTTGAAAAGCAATTGCATTACCTGTGTGGCTGAGGTTTTACTGCCTGCTCAATCTGAAAGTTAGCAAAGTAGTAATCAATGAAAAGGAAATATAATTGAGAAGATTAAAAGCTGAGGGTGGGTATGGACTGGGGAGGGAAGTGATTGCTAAAGAGGTCCATTTGTATAATTCAAAGGTCGATGCCTCTCATTAAACTCGCATCTCCAGACACTCAGGGGATGAAACAGAATCTCTCCATGCTGACTGGCTGACACCTAAAAGTTTCCTCTGGCCACTTTCAAGGGCAGCATGAGGCCAGAGGGACAGAAGCAGCTTTTGGAAAGCAAATTTTGGGGAATCCATAAGCAAAAGAACATTGGGAGAATTGAAAAACACAAACAGGTCTTTTGACCCTTTTAGAAAAGATATCCAAGTTTCTTTTAGACTATGAGAGTTTATTTACATGATCTGAACAAAAGCCGAATCTATGCCCACAGAGGTTCTAGACTGGCACAGCTTTGCCTTCTCTGTTTATATTCATACCCACCCCTCCCAACACACACACACACACACACACACACACACACACGCTTTTATCATTATATGAAATACATCTGTTTCTACAGCTTCGGATCAGTAATGGGCTTTGGCTGATGCCACATGTTTACTTACTGACTTAGCAACTATACCTGTTTGAGACAAGTGGGAAGCTTGTCCTGCACACTCCTCCCTGGAAAGGAAGGTGTGTAGAAGAGCAAGTTGTGTGTATGTGTGTGTGTGTCCACAGGTCTAAACAGATGTCGGGGCTGCAGGGTCCAGGAGGCCAGGACACAGCACTAGAGCAGTGTTATAATTTGCCTGCCTGCCCTGTTCTTTGACTGTGGAGTTGCTAAGAGCAGTTTGTGCAGTGTGTCCTCATCTCCCTGTCCCTCCACTTCATCTTCTGTCTGTGCTGCCTACATAAGAAACCCTATAAGTGGCCATGGGGACCACAGGATACAGATAGGGCTGCCAGGATTAGCAAATGTATCAGTTCACTATTGCTGCAGAACACATTACCACAAACTTAGCAGCTTAAAACAATGTACATTTTTGTATCTCAGAGTTTCCCAGGGTCAGAAATCTGACATGGTCCAGGTAGGTTCTCTGCTCCGGGTTGTGCACAGCTGAAATCCAGGTGTTGGCCGGGCCCAATCTCTCATCTGCAGCTCCAGGTCTGCTTCCCACCTCTTTCAGTTTGTGGGCGGAATCCAGTTCACTGTGACGTAGAGCTGAGGTCCCACTCTTTTCTTGCTGGCTGTCAACTGGGGGCTGTTCTCAGCTCCTAGAGGCTGACCACTGTTCCCTGCCCTGTGGCCTTCTCCACGACACAGCAGTTTGCTCCTTCAAGGTAAAAAGAACCATTCTCTACTGATTCACATCTCTGACTTCCTCTGTCTCTGGCCTCCAGACCCAGAATTAAAGGGTTCATGTGGTTGGGTTAGGCCCACCCAGATAATCTCCATTTGGATTAACTCAAAGTCCACTGAATAGGAAACTCAATTACATTTGCAAAAATCCATTTTGCCAGGTAACTTAACATAATCACAGGAATGATGTCACATTATATTCACAGGTTTCACCTACACTTCAGGGGAGGAGTCACTGGGGAGCTTCTAAGAATTCTCCCTAACATAAGGAATAAAAATACAGGATGCCCAGTAAAATCTGAATTTCAGATAAACAATGAATTTTAATTGTTTCTCACACAATATTTAGGACATACTTATGCTAAAATATTATTCATTGTTTACCTGAAATTCAAATTTAACTGGGCATCCTATATTTTATCTGGCAACCCTAGGGGCAGAGCCCACAGGCCTCTGCTCCATGAGAAGGCTGAGATCGGCTTGCAGTAGAAGAAGGCATTTCCTTCATGAAGTGAGCATCAGTAGAACTTTCTTCAGCTGGGTGATAAGAGAAGGCCTCTGTGGCCTTATTTCTGCAGCACGACTTTCTTTGCTCCCCTCCCCAGCTACCTCAGCCCAAGCCTGTCAACACCCTGCATACTCACTGAGAGCAATTGCCGTTCCCAGGCCGTGTGCAGAAACAGGCCGCAGAGGTCAGCCGCAGAGCCTCGCTTGCCTGGAATCACAGAGCCTGGCGGGGAGGGCAGGGAATCTGGAGAGGGAAGCTGGGCGGCAGGGGGAAGCAGAAACAACCCTGGCCTCTCTCTTCCTACCCCAACAGAAGCTCTTGCCCTTGAGGGGGGGTCAGACAGCCTCTTTGGCCCACGGAAAGCTGCCCTGAACCGGCAGAGGAGTCTTCCTTGTGAGTGATGCTTGGCTGTCCCCACGGCTGCTCCAAATCCTTGCCAGCAACACTTCAAACTCTGGCCAGCCCAGTGTTACATTTTAACAGGCCAGGCCCTATTAGCCTGATCCTAGGATGGGTTATTCTTTCCAGTTTTCACTAACAAAAATCCCCTTTTATTTGGACACTCAAGTGGCCTCTAGGAAAGAAGCTTTCATGAGTTGCCAAAAATGTTCAGATGCGGCAACATTTGTGTGTGTGGCCAATTACATCAGTACCTTGGGGGGCTGATCCCACAGGCCTTTCTCAGGCAAAATTCCTGGGAACTTCCAGCAGACCCCCCACCCCTTTTCCTGAGCTCTCTCGGTAAGAAGAGGCCCTAGGTAGCTGCCGGGGCAGCTGGGGACCGGCTTAGGCGTGGAGTTTTTACTCTTATGAAATCAATCTGAGTGAGGAGAGTGATTTATATGAGCACTAGTCAATGCATTATTAGAATTAATATCATTATTTTGCTGCTTCCCTTTTTAGGTTTTTCCTCTCATAAATCAATGTAGTTCGATAAGATTGGGCTGAGTTTTGGCTGCACACAGATTAGCGTGTTCTGCGCTGTGGGAGCAAAGGACTGTTTGGTGAGTTCAGACAATGCCTCCATTGTTTTCTGATTTATTGAAAGCTCAGGTTTTGCTGGTATTACATGCATTCGCTGATGTTTTGCAAAGCAGGGATTAGGTAGATTTTTTTTGACCTGAGAATTATCTCCACACAGCCTTGGTCTCTAAAAGAGTGTCTAGTTTGTTGTAGGCTGGCCTTTTTCCACAGCCGAGTCGTGGCCACTGAGAGGGTGGGTAGGTGTTTTTATAGCCATTCTTTCTTTCCATCTTCATGTTTGGCCAACACACACTAACTTGTCTCATGTCTGTTCTGAGTTTCCTAACCGCTTGCAGAAGAGGATCCATTTGAGTCTTTTTCTTAATCATCATCCTTATTAAATGGCTTGGATGAGTGATCTCTTTCTTCTTGATGCAACCTCATTGCCAAACCAGCGCAGACTGTCATCACCTGCTAGAAGCCACTAATGTGGCCAGTTGGGCCATATTCCTGGGGACCCAGAAGCCCCCTTCAATTTGCTTCTTCATGCACCTCCTGCAAAGGTGCCCTCCACTCCCTGATTCTCAGAAGCTTATTGCAGAAGTCTCTAGGGAAGCCTAAGGTATTTTTCTTATGAAAGGGACATCAGAAATGCTTAGAAATGGGTCTGCAACAATAAATCAGAAACAGCTGATGCATCTGCAGGTCCAGCTATGCTCCCTTCACCCATCACCTTTACCTACCACATCTTCACCTTTGCTTTTGCTCCCCACTTGTTCACCAGAACCTTCTGAGAGTCCCTGCAATGGATTTTCCCATCTGTGCTCCTTGCCTAGAGGCTCCTCTGTCCCTTTTTCTCTTTGTTCTGAAAATGAAACTTAAAAGAGTAGACTTAGAGGAAAAGGGTGCATCCCCACTGTCACAGGCAGCTGCTCCTAAGAGGAATTCTGCTGTTAACCCTTCTGAGGGTGGCTAAAGGCCTGGTGGTGCTTTATTTTATTAAATCTACAAGAACCTAGCAAGAAACCGATGTTTTAAATAAGCTTTAAAGGGAGGAGGTTTCCAAACAGAGTCTTACATGTAGCAGTCACTCACTAAACAGTTCTTGAATCAACTGGATTTGATATTGACTAGTTTTAGTGTTTTAAGAGAAATTATTAAAATAAAAATTTTCCCCAAATGAAAACTTTCCCAAATAAGGGCTAGTCCTTAGTGACAATCCCATATCAGAGCTACAAAATGAGCCCTCCCTGCGACAGCACTTGCAGCTGGAAAATTCTCAGAGCAGCCTCGGTTTTACAAGGAGCCTAACATGCCTACACACGTGCACCCCAATCCCGATTTACACCGTCCTCTGGCTGCTAACACACGCAAGTCTATTTCTTCCAAGGGGGGATATTCCAGAGGAAAATGAACCAAGAAATTGCTTTTGGAAACAGAAAGGATCTTTAGAACAGTGGTTCTAAATTGAAATGGCAGTTCAAGGTGGCAAAAGCCTGACTAGTTGTGTTAGAAGTTAGGAACACTCTTATGACCACGTAATTCCAGTGAGGCACTGGATTTCATTGGCTTCATTAGCGCAGTATGCTGGGAAGCTGACACGTGATTAGCCCCACGGTACATATGCCAACACTGAGGCTCAGGGAAATTGGGTGTCTTACCCCAGCACTCAAGGGCATGGACCAAAGCCAGCCTTTTTGTTCTCCTTTTGAGAAACACTGTTCAGAATGAACGCATTTTTCTAAACACCAGCTCTCACTCACATACCCTTCCAACCTGGCCGTGAAGTCCTTGATGATAATGGTGATGACAACAATGATCATGATGACAACCGACACTGTGACCGTTTCTTTTGATCCACTACATTCCAAACACTGTCTTACACTTGAATGTAATTTAATCTCCAAAATGACCCTGTCAATTAGGGTAATAATATTAGCCCCATATTATTCATTAGGGGAAAAAAGGCTCAGAGATGTTGACTGACTAGCCCAAAGTCACAGAGCTAAAAGATAACCAAGCTGTGATTTAGACTGCACTGTGTGTGTACTCAGCAACTGGTAGAGTGCACTGAACACAATGCTTGGTTAGAAAGGCCAGGCTGATTGTTTCTACATCTCTTTCCCTTTGAAGTTCAGACTTTCTATCCCCTCCTTTCTCACAGTAGGTGCTTCCCACTGCTAGCCCCATATAACATTTTCTAACGTATAACTGACTGGTACCAACATAGAGCTGACCACTACCTGGGGCAGAATACATGGGGTACAAAGGTGGGGAGAATGCAACGCTCTCTCTCTCTCTCTCCTCGCCGTTCCATCTGAAGCTATTGTCCTACCCCTGAATTCTCACCAATGATGTAGATCAGATCCACTAAGAGAGATCCACTCGTTTGCTTCAATGAGCCTCACTGTAAATGGTGCACCTTATACACAATATGGTCTTAGCAAGGTTTGCCCTTGAAAAAATAGCAGAACATAGAAATGTATAATCATACCTCAACTATTAGAAAAATAGTTCACAGATCATTCTGGGTACACATTCATCTTTTTTGAGATAGTATGGTTCCTCAGTGAAATCAGGAAAGCTGTGTTCAGCCCCTACCCCTGAAATGCACTAGCTGTGTAGCTTCAGGCAAGTTACTTAATTTCACTGAACACACTTCCTCACCTAATAAAATGGGGATAATACTATTCCAATTTCAGGCTGCTATGAGGATTAAAATACACCTGTTCTGAAAAGGAACAGGCCCTCAACAAATATTGCTTTCCCCTTTGGAATATATGGAATATAATTTAGCTTTACCTCCTAGACACTAGCTTATATAAACTGTAATCATCAACTCCTAGATTTTGTCTCAATACAGTGAAATGCTCAGAGGTTACTGACCTAACTGGGACTCAATTTCTCCTTGTCCTAAACACTCCAGCCCGCCCGTGTGGAATGGCTTGTGTGGCTTTACCTGGACTCTTGGGATGCTCTTGAGGGCAGATGAGTTTCAGTGTAATGCGCAGCCAGCCTGCTAGGTCCGTGGTTGCTGTCTCTCCTCCATGTCTCACGAGTCACTCAGTTGGTGTCCCCCAATTTGTATCTTGCCTCCCTCCTCCTCTGTCCTCCAATGATACTCTTCATTTCTCCCATAAACCTCTCTTCTTTCTGATTTTCTGTGTTCTCCTTTGTCTCCTTTCCTCCAGTTTTCTCAAGCCAGTCACCAGGGAGACTTGGCTTGCATCAGTGCTAACTGTACCAGTCTAGTTCCCAGCGGGAAACAGATGGTATGCTCAAATTAGAAGAACTCTAGAAGAGTTTAACAAAAGGAATATCTACCAAGTGTGGGCAGAGTGAACCACTTTCTGGTTCACTCTGGCTGGTGCAATGCTCTGAGTCTAAAAACAAGGGAGCTGTTACTACCTCTAGGCCCAAAGGGAGGAAGGAAGGGAGTGGTTTCCAGAACTTGGCAGGAGCGTGTCATGGAGTGAGACCCCACTGGAGAGGGACAGTGACCTCAGCTGAGAGGACCATGGGGGTAAATACCTCACTGCCTTCTTTTCTCCTTCTCTCCATATCCTTCTAGGGTTTCCATTGGACAAACCCAATAAGAAGCCAAAGAGCAAGCCTTCTGGGGCACAGAGCAGGGTGGAGGGGTTTACACGGCACACAAACCAAAGAGAGCCTGCCTTCTTCTGACCCATGGACCGAGCAGTCATGCATCTTCAACTTTTTGCAGCAGTGTTTCATCCTCTTTTGCAACTGGACTCTCCATCAGTGTAGACAGCTAGGAGTCCTAGGTATGGAGGTGTGGGATGATTAGGGTGTGGCCATCATTTTATGCAGACCTACAGGCTAAATTGTGTTTTCAATCCTTGTTCACTTTTATTCCTTTCTTTAATTTACTATAGCCTGCACTACACTTTATGGAGCTATGTTAAGCATACACAGGAGATCTTCTTGCCATACACAGGGAACAATCAATGTTCTCATTTAATAATTCATTCTTTCATTAAATGCCCCAAGTAATTAAATAAAACATGAATAAATTCCACACTGATATTTGCTAAAGTTTTGTTTCTAGAGAATTCTACCTGTTGGAGGATATGCTGGAACCATTATTTACTATGATGAACAGTGAAGCAGAGAGATGTTCACAGTGTATTGTCACATAGTACTAATTTCATGAACTCTATCAAATACTTACTAAGCACTAGATATTATTTTATATTTTTTATATATATATATATATATATATATACACACACACACACACAAACACACACACACATACCTCCCCTCAACATTCAAATAGCCCTATGAAGTTTTAAAGAAACTGAGGCTCAGAGAAGTTCAGTACCTTGCCCAGGGTCACAACTGGCAAATGTCAGATACAGAATTCAATACTAGGTTTTTCTGGCACCAAAGTCCCTGCTCTCTCTACTATTCCCCACCACTACATCTTTCTTTCATTTTCATGAAATGAATAACTATCCTAATAACTCACAGAGCTTGCCATATTTCGGTGAGAGAGAGAGAGAGGGAGAGTGGATTTCAGAAGCCTGGGAGACAAACTTTGAGGGAAGTTCTAAAAGAACAGGAGTAGGAGAAAGAACTGGCAGAAGATCTTCTGTTTTGAGCATCTTTCCCCGAAAGAAGTTTGGCCAGCATTTTTCAATGGGCCCAAATGTGTATCTAGGTTGTCCAAGGAAGCCCACACTCACTGAAGGCGACTGTGTCCTTGCCCTGCTCTGAATCATTAAGAGGCATAACTGCTCCTGAAAGTGATTTCCCATTAGTATGGGGGTCACGTTCCTTTCTGATAACTTGCTTCTTTGATGCCCTCCTTGTTAACACTTTCTGATGGTTTCACATCATCGTGTAATATACCTGTCTGCTTTAACATTTGTTTGGTAGAAGATGTGGATTGATAACAAGTCTCCTGAAAGTCCTCTGAGTGTTAGAATAGTCCCACTCTTTAAGAGGAAAACTCATTTTCACACACATCCCAAGACTGCTCTCCTACCCCTACTGTCCCAAAGAGCTCCTTTTCCTGCAAGTCCCCTTTGGAATAGTGGCTCTATCAGTCCTTTTGTGGTCTAAGTAATCCTGGGCTCCTGCCCCCACACCCACACCCACATCAAATCAGTCACCAAGTTCTGTTGGGTCTGTACTGTGACTCTCTTCCTCCTTCTTCCTCACACTGACCACCACAGTCTAAGCCCTTTCCCCTCTCCTTTGACAGACAATGAGCACTCACTCCCTAAAGGTTTTTCAAATGTGAACAAATGAATCATTTTGAGAGAGAGAGCCTCCTACCCACCTCCCCACTCTTCATTCATCTTTGCTGGGTCTCTAGAGTGAACACTGTAAATTCTAGATGTGATCATTTTACTTCCCTATTTAAGGCACCTCCTAATGGATGCCAAATGCCTGAGAGAATATTCCAAATACCCTAACCTGATGCAACAGGAGCCCACCCCCTTTTCCAGGTGCTTCCTCCAGCCTTCCATGCATTCTGTCTTCATTTATGCCTCCCTGCCTTTGCCCATGGTTCTCTCTGCCTACAATGCTTACCACCCTACCTCTCATCACACCTATCTCAGCCTGAGTCCATGCTCTTAACCATTACCAAGAGACAGAATCCTTCAGAATGCTGACTTCCTAAAAAAAAAAAGAGACGGAATCCACTGGCCCAGCTTGGCTCAGTTAGCTATGGCTAGAAAAACGAAGCCTCTTCTTATACACATGACTAAGGGGAGGGACACTCATTTAGTGGGGCACAGAAGGATAAGTCATTATCAATCAGGCAGCCACCCCAAGTTATCTATTATATGTCCTATATTGCTGTGGGGACATAGAAAGGATAGGCCCTGCGTCCATGAGCTAGTGTGGCACGTAAGACCCAGGCATCCCAGAGACTTGTCTGCCCCCTGGGAGAGGCTGAGGCACTTACTGTATTGGTTAGCTGGCACACTTGTCCTGGTAGTCACAAGATGCAGATACATCATTCTTTACTAGTTCTTTCTGACTCTTGATAACTCAGCCTTAAGTTATCATGCACACCCCAAAGGAAGGAAGAGATGGTTAAAGAGGGATGTGGTGGGCGACCTCAAAGAGAGCAGAGGCACGGAGAGCAATGCTCTTCTTGTTAAACTGCTGTTCTTTTCTCCTCCTGTCTTCGCTGGAACCACCCATTAGAATGCACATGAGATCAGACAGACTAGAATATTCCAAATGCTCTTTAGCTGCCAAACCTTTTCTTCAAAAGCGATTTTAGTGGAATGACGTTAAATGAATCAGAGGGAAATGGGCCTGCTTGGGTGCAGGGGGACCGAGGGCACCGCAGGGCCTGCTCGGGCCCCCCCCCTGCTCCACCCCCTCCACAGTGGCCTCTGGGGCTGGAAGCACAATCCGGGAGCCCCTGGAAAAGGCCAGTAGCAGGCAGGCTGGCCCACCAGAGAGGACTGAGTCTCAACCAGGTCAGGAAAAGGACCAGCGAGGGAAGGCAAAGGAAGTGTCATTACAACCTCCGGTTGACTTTTCCGTATTTGCTTTTCATCAAAGAATTCTAACAAAGCCGTTTTTCTTTTACCTTTGCAGGTCCCTTATTTGAGAGGAGAAAATGGCTGTGTCGTTTGTAGCCTGGTGTGTTGTGTCTGGTTCCCGTGGTTTGTTTTCCTGCTTTGAAAATGAAACCGTTCATGGCTCAGAGATGGAAAGCAGACCACGTTTTGTCAGCGAGGCCATTCGTCATGTCCCCCAGAGGGGGCCATGAACTCCCGCAGCCTTGCGCTCTGCCAGCACGAGGACCACCCATGTTGCAGAGCTCAGAAGGCCACCAGGCAGCACAGAGCTAGCCGGGCATGAGGCTCTGCTACCCAGCTGGCCTGAGGCCTCAGCCAGCTCCCACCCACCCCTAGGGACACAGGTCTGAAATAAGCCAGCGTGATGGTCTGTGGAGACCAGATTCCACGTGGTGGTCCAGGTCTCTTGCAGGGTGAATTTTGCCAAAGGTGGGCCCAGAGTAAACTTGCAAAAGGGTCCAGAGTGAACAGAGCTTTTCAGATCTGCCTCAGAGGAGAGCCCAGTGAGGAAATCACTTTACTGCTCTGGTAAAAGTTGTTTGGCTAAGTTTAAGCTGAACTCTTGTTTTTTACTGTTCTGCAGAAAGCTAGTTGTAAAACGCTCTGACATACAGCAAAGAACTTCTGTTAGCAAATGTCTGCACCTGCTGGGTAGGGGGAACCAATGGAGGAAGTGATGTGGGCGCATCATTGCAGAAAGAAGTTCCCGAGCCAGCTGTCCCAGACAGGCCAGCGCTTCTCAGCAACTCTGTCAAACTCACCTGGAAACACACTAAAGATGCACTGTGGGGCCTACCCAGACTTTTGAGGCTGGCAGCTTGGAATCTGCATTTATAAGAAGCATTCCAGGTGAATGTGACCCAAATTCATTTGAGAATCAGGCCGCTGGGGCACTGTTGATTATAGGATCTCATGTCTGGGGAACATCTCTCCATGTGAGCCCAGAAGGGTGTTCTAGTCTGTAGGGAATAGAGGCAACCGTGGAATGGTCCCAGAGCTGAATAGTAAGGCCAAGGAGGAGGATCCTACTTGCTTTGCCAAGTTATGTCAAGACTGGAGAAAATGAGCATAGAGCTCAAACCTTATGAATCTGTAAAAACTGGTGTAAATGTTCCACTTAGACCTGGAACAACAGTACAAGACAGAGCAGGAACTGATTGTAATTGGGCTCAGTGAGGAACAAGTTGAACCCAGAGCCTATGTTTAAAACCTTGTTCCCTCTTATGTCTTTGTTCATTTTTGTAGAGTGATAACTGACTCACATCGTAATTTTAATAAAGATTTAGCCATAACAGAAAAAGCATGAAGTTATGTGCTTTCTCCCTTCCTCTCATTTAACCCTATCGGACATGCTTTCTTATTCGTCTTAGGTGTGCACATCCAAGGTACTACAGCATTCACCCAAGTGGACTCCAGGTGCTCAGGAAGAATCAACAGCATCAACAGGCCTTCCCTTGCAGCTATAGGGATATCAAGCCCACAGTTCATCCTAAACCCTGAGCTTTTCAGGGTTCCCCAGAATCTTCCAGAAGTAGTCCCAACTCTCTAGTCCCCCTCAGGGGTAGTCCATCCTCAGGCCAGGCCTGTGCTCCGGGGACAGACTGCTTTAGGAATTGTCCCAGAGCATTTGGTGCTTTGTCAGCTCCCACACTGGACGGCGACTCCTGAGTCAGATTTCCCAGCTTCATGACTTCAGCATGTGTGGCCGAAGGGACTGGGCGGTCATGCTCTCCACAACATCTGGCACGCTCTACCTCTTGGGCCTCATCTTGCAAATTTTCTAATGAAAATAAAAAATCCTAATTATCTAATTTCTTTCCCATTGGATGAGTTTTGGTGGGAGGAGGAAGCTGAGGAAAAAAAAGGCTCTTATTTCTTCCTGTGCATTGTCCGTATTGGAAACCCAGAGATGAAGATATATGTGGGACACAGGAGAGGTTCAGGATACATTCTGAGACCTACCGGCCTGATCGGGCAGCTACCGTGAGCCAATCATGTTGTCCACAATGATTTACAGTCAGGCAATCCATACCCTGGGGTGGGGGAAGACTGTCACTGGCTGTGGCCAAGTCCCCTTGGAAAAGAGGGGAACAAGAAGAGCAAACGGCACAAGCAGGTGAGGAGAGAAAGGAGAACAAGAAAGTGATGAAATGGGATTAAAACAAAATAGTCAGAGGCAAGAACCTGGACGCAATTCCCTACTTCACAAGAATTATTTTTTCTATTGCCCTGGTCATCCCTCTTTTACTTTTAAAAGGAAAGGCAATTTCTTCATTGTATTAATCCCCTAGAAGTGCTCCAATGCATCAGACATTTGGGAAATTACTCTTAATAATTCAGGAATCTCTTTATATCAGATTATAACTCCTACTCTTAGCCAATATTCATGCCAGACTTGGTAAAGACTCAATGAATAATTGGAATGACTAATTTAAAAAAAAATTTAACCCCGCTGGTGAGAAGTTGTTTACTTTGGGGACAGAAAGGTAGACAAAAGTGAGGCCACCATTTGTTTCCTTCTCTCTTTGTTTTTATTTCCCTACTTTTTTGCTAAAAGAGCAATTTTGAAAGAGAATAAAGACTTACTGATTCCAATTAGCACTCACGTTCATATTTGTGTCATCGTAGAGACTTGTCTCATGCAGTCTAGCACTGTAACAGTGTTTTGCATGTAGTGACCATTGAAAAATGCTTAAAGGATGAATACAAGTCATGCTTTGCTTGTCAGCTGCCAACTCAGCATCCACGCCATCTCCCGCTACATTCTCTCTGCATCACAGGGGAGGAGGCTGGAAACACACTTCCCAGAAATCTTCCCAGTATGGTTGTGGGTTAGAGTCAGCCTCTAAGAGCCCTTGCACACGATTTGGAAGCCAGTGTTCTCCAGTGTCACTTCCAGGCAGACGTGTGGTCAGTCGGCAGATGCAGGGGTTTCCAGGCAATCTTTAGGGAATAACCTGTCCTAGAGCTGTAGGACAGTGGTGTTGGCTTCCTATAGACTCTTGCAATTACAGTGACTTGGGGGCAAGTGTTTGAGATTTACAGATTTCAGTGCAGCATGCAGCTGAGGGCAGCAGCTAGCTCCCCACCTCTTCCAACAGTGCTGTAAGCCTCTAATTCTCTGAATTAAAACATTACTGCTTGTAATACCTAGAGTAGCTTCTGTTCCCCTGACCAAGCTCTGGCAAATACAGCAAGCCACTGGAATGGGACAAGATCACTTAGGGAGGGAGTATAGATAGAGACAAAAACAGGGGAGCACATGAGCTACTTCCTTCTTCCCCTGCTTGGCACAGTCTGACGTGCTGCCCTCGGTGGGGCTCTCCTAGTATGTGGCAGGGAGACTGGTAGTTACAACAATAATGGGCATCAGTTATTAAAACCTACCACAGGCACCATGCACACATAATTCTGTAGGTGTTGTTATCTTCATTTCACAGCCAATGAAACTGATGCTCAAAGACATTAGTGACTTGGCCAAGGTCACTTGGCTAGTTACCAGTTTGGACTTGCACCCTGGACTACAGTGAAATCCCATGTTCATTCTACTCTGCCACACTGCCTTAAGTCACCACCCTTACAGCCTCCTTGCCTCAGTTTTTCCATCTGTTAAATGAAAGGAATTGGGTTTGATGACATCCAACACCCTGCTTGGATCCAATCGTCAGTGACCTTGTGAAAGGATAGAGTCCACATCAGGCCTGTCCCCAGAGGCCACCGAGACAGCCTATGGCTCATCACAAATGGCACAGGCAGTAGGAAATTTGAGGAGTCAACATGGCAAATTGGAAAGAGGATGGTCTAGGTTCAAATTTTACACTTTCTAGCTGTGCAATGCTGAGCCTATTACCAAAATGAGTGAACCTCAATAGCACAAGGGCTTAATAAATTGTTGTTACTATTGTTTCCCTCTGGCTGAGCCATGGACATGAGGTAGACAGAGAGGACAACCAGGAATACTGGGGTGAAGGGGGGGTGAATGCAATGTAGGGAGAGAACACAGGAAGGGTAGCAAGTTGCACAGCCTTGGGAGATAGCTCTGGGGTGTCTAAGGTACAGGGAAGGCAGACAGCCAAAGACAGAGAGAGAAACAGTAGGAAATTATCAGTGGCTGAGCATAGTGAGCAGTCAGCCACCCAGGAGGTGCTTCTTAAAGTTAAACAAAAATGGTGCTCAGGACCACAAGATACTCTTTCCTTAGTTTAAAGAAACAACCTTTACTTTAAGCATTCTGCTTTACAGATTTCAAATGTTAATAGCACAACTTCTGGAACATATTGATTCAGGCTTAAAAGGAACCATGTGTGTCCAACATTCACTCAATGGAATATTCTGTCAGGGCAGTGTAACTCAAGTAGAAAAACAAAGTTTCAGTGTCTTTAGTCTATCACTTATCTCAGCAAATTCAACTGTTTGCCCCCAAATACAGTCCCTGTAAACAAGAAAACATGGTGAAGTCACTAAAGGGAGGACTGAGCCTTGCCAACATATAAAAGACACTCGAAAATTGGTTACCTGAACCAGCTCTTGAAATCACAAGAGGGATTGCCAGGAGATATGGTTATCAGGACAAAATAGTATCTCTTAGATGCAGAAAGAGTGTTGAAACTTTGTAACTCTTCCATGGGGGAGCTAACAACACCAAAGGTCCTTTCAACACCGGAACCTAAAGAGGCTCCACTCCTAGAGAATATGAATTTCTGGGCTTCTAAGAAAGAAAGACTAGGTCTTTCTAGAACCTCCTCTACCTTCGCCCTAAGAAGGATTTAACAATACAGAAATGATTTAACAGGCACGCCAGCTGAGGTACCACTTTCCAACAAAGGGAGTTATTCAAAATCTCCATGGAATATCTGTGAATATTAATGTCAAGAACAACAGAGGCAATATTTTGGACATGATCTCAGAGTATTATTTCAAACTTGGATTCTTCCTGTTAAAAAAAGAGAGTGGAACTCAGAAGCTCTGAGTTTAAGTCCCAGGACTGGCCACTTTTTAACTGAGTGACCTTGGGACCTTGGGAAAAATCACTTTGCTGCCTTGAGTTGTTTACTTCAACTATGAAACAGGGATAATGACATGTGCCCTGCTGACTCCTCAAGATCCTTGTGAGGTTAAAATGATAAGAGTGTGAAAATGTCTTAGAAAATAGGAACATTCTTAGCATATAACCCATTGCTAAAATCTTGTATCCCTGACTATGGTAACCCTATCTAATAGCTCAGATTTTAAGTTATCACTCTTTTAATGACAAAATAAAAACCCTCAATAACCAATGCTTATAGTATGGGAGTGGATAGTGATTCCATTCCATTGACTGACAAACAATAAACAATCTACAACCACACACCACTGCCATTATACACATAGTCGCAAGTAGGAAAGTCCAAGAAAAATTGGTATGGCAACAGCTACACTGTGAGTGTGAGATTGGAGGGGACCATGTCCTCACTAATAAATGTCAGCTTGATTTGAATTACTTGCTAAAGCACAGCTTAGACAAAGCCAAAAAGGAATACCAAAGCTTTCTCGATGAAATGGAATCCCAAAGCATAAATAAAAGATTCCACCTGAGAAGAAAGATTTATTATCTCTCACTCAAGAAAAGAATGCACAGTCCATTCTATGTTACCACATCTCTTAAGTTGTTTGTTACTGGTTTATAAAAAGCTCATGCATGCGTGTATACAGACATAGACACACGTGTGTGTGCACACACACACAGAAACCCCACGGATTTATAAGTTCTGCTAAAAGAAAACCTAGAAGTTATACTTTGATTACTTGAAATAAAACCAGAAAAGTTTATTCTTTTCAAAAATTGGCAATTTGCTTTGAAAAAGCACATTACCCCATACCCAGGTCAATAACACCAATGAAGATTTACATCAGCCAGAGAGAACTTGGGATTCGGGAAATCCAAGGCTACCAATCCTTGGATATTAAAATGAAGTTGCCACAAAAGAAAAGAGACTGAATGTCTAAAATTTAAAAACTCATTATATCTCCCATGAAGATGTGAATGAATTGATTCTGCATCAAACCAGTTTGGACCATATATAATTTGCTTCCTTATAAGCTATTTGATTAGAAATGCTGGAAATAATCATTTTACAGCATAAAACCCCTCATTCTCCAAGTTCTCCAAGTCCACAGAGATGTGATATACTATAACGAATATTTACATTTTTATGAGGAAGACACCAAATACCTTTCCTAAGAGCAGTCATCTAGAAATGAAAGGCCACAATATGTTTTTTCTTTTCTTTCCTAGTCATTCATGCCCCCCCAAAATGCTAAATGTTTCCTTTTTCTAACGTAATTTAGACAGTTTTTCAAAATCAAGAGCAGATTTTTGAGGGTTTTTAAAGGTTCTTATAGTTATGTACCTCTCATAAGACATGACCAGCTTGCCATGTGACCATTCCACTCTATAGTTAAGATAGGTGGAATATTCAGATAAAATATTTGGGATAAGATATTGGATGAGTGAAGAAGAGTCATTGGGGGACTCAATGAGCATTTCTGTCTTGAGGTTTTAAAAAAACTAATCAATAAGAAGCAAGCATTTTAGTTACATTATTCAAACATAGCTGACATTTCAACACTTAAAACATTTGCATGTTTTCCCCATGCAAATCCACCTCAGAAGCTCTACTGTACCTGGCAAGACCACAAGATTATTATTTTGTGTCAATTAAGATGTGTTATACTCTTAGAAGTGTAAATAGCAAAGAACTGTATTACCTCACATATCAGGAAGTCTAGGCACATCATGGCCTAGGCTCTGTTGCTCCAAAATTTTCTCAGCTTGGCCCTTTTGCACATGTTGGCTTTGTCTTCAGGCTGGCTGCCTTCCTGGTTACAAGTTGGCTGTTAACAGTATCTAAGGCTACTTACCTTTTTCCTTGTTTATGTTAGTGAACGAGAACCCTCTCCCAACTGTGGAAAAAAACCCTCTCCCAACTGTGGAATAAAACCCTCTCCCACTTGTGGAATAAAAGTCCTTCCCTTCAGTCTTTTTTGGCCAACTAATTCCCATGCCCACCCCTACACCAACAGTTGCCAGTGGACCATCAAGCATGAATTGTCTTAGGCTCTTAACAGCAAGAAAGATAGCTTGGACCAGTCAAGACTCACCCCTGAAACCAGGGATTCAATAAACCTCCCTTGGCTGCATTGGATGTGGGGGTTGAATAGCTAAAGAAAATCAGGGTTGTATTAGGAAGGAAGAAAGGAAGAATGGATGCCAGAAAACAAATGACAATATCCATGCTAGAACACACTGGGATTCCCAGAAGAAGTGGTAAGAAGAATTTTGGCTCTGACGGCACGTCTGAAATTTATCTGGACCACTTACTGGTCCACTGTTAGTAGGATGGAATGTTTCTAAATGTAACTCTGTGCTTCCACCTAGCCCCAGGAAATGGATTCTAAGTTCCTTAAGAGACAGGGCTGCAAATAAATTGAAAATAGCCAGATGAAACTTTATCAGAGCCTTTTATAAGAGCTATAAAATCAGTCAAAACAAAGACATTCCCCACATCAGAAAAAACAGAGACAGCAGCTAGTGACTGAGGACAGCAAGTAGCAGAGAAACACAGCAGGTGGCAGCAGAAAAGCCTAAATGCCCTCAAGAAGACAAAAGTCACACACTATGGAAAGGAAGGAGAATTGGGTGGCTTTGGGACTCATTATTTCTATTATATTATATTCTTTCCACATCTTTGGACTCAGAGCCAAAGATGTGAAAAGAATTCCAGAGTCCTGGGTAAATGCTAAGAATACTTGTTTACAGCCCTCCTCTCTCTCTGAGGCTCAAGGATGTTTCTTATAAAGGAGGATCTTCCAAGAACTCCTGAAAGGTGAGCAGATTGGAATTCTTGATTTACTGCATCACCATAGGAAGAATACAGGGAAAGAGATATAACAGTGCTCATTTTGGTTAGATCAAGCCTAGAACAAGGGATGGTCTTTTGATCTGAGCATGCTTCAATATTCTTATTTCAGAGATACAGAAAAGTGGTAGGAAACAATTAAAGAGCTTAACAAAAATCAAAGAAAACTATGGGCAAATCAAGTCTTAAAAAAATTAGAAAATAGTGTATGTATACACACATATGCACACACATACACACACATGCAAACTATTGCCTGAAATTTTCATATCATTAAGACAAATGTTTAGCATAAGTCATCTTGAATTAGGTAGAAATAACATAACTTCCCAGAAGACTAGCTGCCCACAACATACCCCAATGAAGAAATCCTCTTGTCTGAAATAAGAATAAGAAAAAGAAAAAGAAAAAGAAATCCACTATATGATGATAAATGGCCATGAATTACAGAGTCAAGATTCAAATAATTTTTACAGTCTTAAATGTTGAAAAAAACAATAAAATGATTAGGGACAAATGCAAAGTCCATTACTTCAGTTGAAAAAATCAACTGTATACACAAGAGGATACCTGCTGAATAGCTGCAAGTTTTGACTGGGTCTGTTAGTTGACCACAAGTCTGACATGTGATCATTAGTATAAGATAACTTCTTAAAAATCAATAAAATATTTATATCATGGAATGTGATCACCTCACCATTTTCCAACTGAATCAGATCATATTTGGGAATATGGATATCTTGGTCCTGGATAACTGAAGTAGTTAATAGCAATGTTGATAAAGTAGTACATGTGCCTGAGACGGTAGAAGCTCTGGAAACCATGTCATAAATGCAGCAGAGAGGCCATCCTACAGAGTTTAAATAAAGTCCCCCTGTGTTATTCCAGGGAGCAAAGATTTCAGCTCTCTGTAAGAATAAGCTGACACCATTAAATGTGACCTATATCACAAACCTGGACGGCAAGAAGAGCTCAGACTCTGAAGCCAGTTCACCTGGGTTCATGTTCTGGCTCTGCCATAGTGACTCAGTAACTTTGGGCAGGTTATTGAATCCCTCTGTGCCTCAGTTTCCTCCACAGCAATGTGAGGATACCATGAGTTCTTACCTCATAGGATTCTTATGAGGAATACATGAGTTAACATAAGTTAAATCATGGAATGTGATAACCTCACCACTTAGAACAGTGCCTGGTAAATTGTAAGCATTGTATAAGTCTTTGTCATTAATACAAAGGACCAGTTTTTTCATAAACAGAGATTCCACATGTATTGGGTTGCTAAGGCTGCCCTAACAAAGTACCACAAAGTGGGTGGCTTGAACATCAGAATTATTGCCTCACAGTTCTAGAAATTAGAAGTCCAAAATCAAGTTGTCAGCAGGTTTGGTTCCTTAGGGGGGCTGTGAGAATCTGTTCCAGGCCTCTCTCCTACCTTCTGGTGGTTTGCTGGTGATCTTTGGTGTTCCTTGACTTATAGAAGCGTCACCTGATCTCTGCCTTCATCTTTACATGGCGTTCTCCCTGTGTGAATGTCTGTCTCCACATTTTCCCCTTTATAAGGACACCAACCATATTAGACTGGGGCCCAGCCTCACGATCTCACTTTGACTTGATTGTCGTTGTAAAGACCCTATCTCCAAATAAGGTCACATTCTGAGATACTGGGGGTGAAGACTTCCACATATGAATTTGAGGAGGACAAAATTCAAACCATAACACCATGTCACTGGGGATCTTTGCAAAGAGGTCAGATGGCCTGTGGATCAGCTATGTTGCTGGTTTTAGTCCTACAGTGCAGCCAGTTGAGGACATGCTTTTACAAAATAATTATTGATCAAATCAGGACTCCCAGCATGCAATTTAGGGTGCAAGAAAAAGGTTGATTTCTTAACCCAGGGACTTAACTTGGCCTTACAAATTAGTGCAGTGAAAGTACAGAGCAATATAGCTGTTGCCTCCTTGGACCGTTTTCCTGCACAGACCATGGGGGAAAATACCTCGTTATGGCCCCTTCGAGGCTGAACTCTGTCCTGAATCACCTGCATCCCTGCTTCAGCATTCTTTCTGCTCCACAAGTACCAAGCACCCAATATTGCAGCACCTGTGGGGAAACCATGGTATCCTCTCCCTTCTGGGTCCCTGCAGACTTCTTCCACCTTCATCTCATCTCAGCCTTCATCCAATTACTAGGAAGAAGGACACCAAATGGTTACATTCTCATCTTCACGTGAGAGAACTGAGAGGTCAAGCTTTTATTCTGGTGTCATGCAATTAATTAATGGCAGTGCTGTGATTAGGTTTAAGTTTCCTGATAATCTAGCAATCACAAGTTGATTTATCAAGCATCCCCTGCTTGTCTAGCACTGTGCTGAGTAGCGAAGACTGAAACTTGAACCTGCCAGTGCTGACTCAAGAGCCCCATCACTCCACGCAAAGTGGACTTTCTGTTCACTCTCAACCAAGCCATGACCATGAAAGCTTCCAAACTTGTTTTTCTTTTTCCTGGCACAATTACACGCAGATTGCCCAAAGGCCTTCACGTCAACCTCCCACTGTATGCAATACTTTGAAATGCTGTTTCCCTGCTCCTCACTAGAACCATCCCTCAATTCTCCTTGCTACACTTCAACAAGTGCTGCAGACTGTTCCTGCTCCCCCCTCCAGACTCATACCTTGGAGAGGATGGCATTGCGTTTGGATTGGTCATTTTTTCAGCTTTGTGGTGTAACTGACAAAAATTGTATATATTCAAGGTATACAATGTAATGTTTTGATATATGTATACATTGTGAAATGATTACCACAATCAAGCTAACATAACCATCACCTCACCTTGTGTGCGTGTGTGGTGACAACACTTAAGATCCCTTTTAGAAAATTTCAAGTATATAATACATTATTTTTAACCATAGTCATCATATTGTATAGGTCTTATTAATCTTATAAACTGCAAATTTGTACCCTTTGCCAACCTCTTCATACAGAAAGCAATGTTTTAGATTTTTTCTATGCACTGAAACTACCTCTACTTCTTAAACTCAGGCATCAACCCAGAAATAAGCAGTATATGCCTTCTGCATTTGTCCAAGGGCATCCCTGTTCAGTGAGTGCATCAGTCAGATTTGCTGCATAACAAACAACCACACACAAAAGCAATCTCAGTGGAAATCAACACATCCATGACTCGAGAGGGCTTTGGCTGCTGATGTAGGCTGAACTTGAGCTTGTCTGGGCTTGTCTCCAGCCTGTGAACTGTGAGCTGGGTTTAGATCTCCTCTACTTGTCTCCCATCTTCCCTGGACCAGCACTTACATGAGGTGTGTTCTTCCCATGACAAAGGGCAGGAGCACAAGAGGGCAAGCACAATCCCATAAGTATATTTCAGGCGTATGCTCATATCACATCCATTAACTGCCCATGGGCCAAAGCAAATCACCTGGACAAGCCCAAAGTCAAGGGTGAGTAAGTGTCCTCCACCCACCATGAGGTCATGGCAAGGGTCTGTAGGTGTAACACTACTACAGGGAATGAAGAATTGGGACCAGTAATTTTATCTACCCCAGTAAGGCGAAGGCCCCATTCCTCAGGTTGCCCATGGCTGGCTCGCCCATTGCGTACGTGTCTTTCCAGCGGCAGCGGCAGCAGCAGCAGCAGCAGCAGCAGCACATGGTTTGATCTTTGACCACTGAGCTCTCCAGCCTTCTCTTTTCCTCTCCAAATTCCATAACACCATCATTTCAAAAGCAGCTCCTCCCTCCTCATGCTGCTTTATTAAAAGCTTTCTGCCAGGCTGGCAAGTTGAGGAATCTCACCTGCATCTAATATACAATAATTTACTAATGTAACCCAGCACTGTTTGCTTTTTTTCTCAGCCGGTTGCCTGCCTGTTGCATTATTGTTGGCTGAGTTCCAAAAATCATAATAGGAAAGGGAAAAAAAGAAACTATTTAGAAGATGATTATCCAAATATCCAAGTCATTCTCCAGGTAATGAATCCATATTGAGTGAGACCAGCATTTGGAACAATAATGGAAGAGGAAAAGAAAAATGAAAAATTTCCATCAAAGTACCAGGTCCTACACGTGTGCTTTTGTAGGCCCACAATATGGAGCCTAATAGATTTAGTCATTCACACCTCTCCCATATTTTCAGAGCCATTAAACAGGGTGGACTTGTCAGGGTTAGCTATAAATTTCTCTGCTGGCTGGGGCCTGAGGTTTCCAATAATCACAGGCAAAAGCAGAAGTCAAAATAGATAGTGTGCATGGAGGAAGGGAGAGAAACCCAGCATGAGGATGTGCCCAGGGAGGGGCTGGGGCAGGGTGGAGGGGGTGAAGTTTGCCCGAAGCAGAGGATGCTGAGAAGCACAGCGCAGCACCAGGGAAGGTTGAGGTTAGACTGCAGGCAAGGGTTCTGCTTCTACCAAGATGAAAACAAGCCTCGGCAGCTGACTGCCTCCCACACAATAAACCTGGAAGAACCACAGAAAGGAGAAGGAAGACTGGATGGGTTGATGAAGTACATGGTGAAACCAACCCAGGGCATGGGGTACCAAGGGCAGGGATGGAGGACGGGCTGAGGGGAGGCTCTGAGTTCTGCACTTGCTCACATTACCTCTGGAGGATAACTGCCTGCCCCGTGGTGGAAAAGGAGCCAGTGGCATCGGCCAGGTGGTAGGTGTGAGGTGGATGAGACCACAGCAATGCTGAAGCCGCAGGGTGAAGAGCTGGTGCAGAAAGGAGACTGGCCGGCTGGCCTTGAGCATTCACTCCTCTACCTCCTCCATGCCCCCTCGCCCACAGACCCTCAGGAGTGGTGCATCACAGTCAAAAGCTGTGTTCTTCCACCGGATTTTGACTATCACTCACAATAAGGAATGTATTTTACATGGTGGCTCAATACATACACAGCTCTGTACTAATGGAAGAAAGTTTTATAAAACAGTGTGATTACTGGTGGGATGCCCTCTACATTTTTCAACCTATTCTACTCTCTATTCTATTCTATTCTATTCTCTCCTCCACTCTTTTTTTTTGAAATGCTGGCTAACTCTAAATTGATTTTGTGACCCATTAATGAATTGCCACCCAGAGTTTGAAAAACTGATCTATAGAGATCGTTTCCATCCCAAGTTGCTTTTTTCGAAGCATGTAAAAGAGGGTCCTTCCTAAAGCTATGGCCTAATAGAGGGGCAAAAAATTAGGGTGTTGGGCTAGCATTCCATGGGACCTGCAGCACTACGCCTTGGAGTCACAGGCACCCTGGCCCTCTTCTAGAAGTGGGATTTGAGCCCTTTTGTTCATATAGATAACAAGGTACAGTAGATGTTACCCCTAAGGGAACTTGAGCTCACAGCCCAACAACTGAGGACCCAAGGAGTTCAACTACTAGAAAGGAAAGACAACAGGCTGAACAACTTATACTGCTTAAAGTAGATTTATTGTAACAGATAGATCAAGATATATAAATAACCATGACAAATATCCTCAGAGAGACAGCAGGTAATGTTGGTAATATGAAGAAGAAATGGGAAATCAAAAGAAAGAAAACAGTAGTGATTTTAATTATAAAAAATATAACAGTTGAGGTAAGGAACACCATACCTGGAAAAATAACAGGAAGTACACAGCCAAATAACGAATTAGGGTGCTGAAATATTAGGGTCTCTAACAGAAAGAAGTAGGTGAGGATAGAGAGAAAATACCAGAGGAAACCTGGGAGACAGGCCAGCATATGGATAGCACAAGTTGAAGAAGGAGGGGGGAAGCAGTCATCATGGGGTATATATCTGATTATATACATATTTATATATATTGTCTCTATATCTGAAGATGTAACAATAATGAATTTCTCATAATTAAAGATTAAAAGAGCTAAGAAAGTTTCAAACAAAACAGATGAGAAAAATCCATACTTTGACACTTTAAAAATGAAATTTAAGAATATCACAGATGCAGAAAATGTTCCAGAATCTTCCAGAGGGAAAGAGCAGACAACCTTCAAAGGGCCTAGAATCTTACTGACTTCAGACTTAATTGACAGCAGCTGACAGCAGATTCTAAGCAAGATGATGTATAAAGCTAAAAAACAAAAAAGAGTACAAAAGCAATGAGGAGAAACAATTTTAATATGGAATAACATATTCAGCTAACTATGACTTAAATATGGGAGCTCAATAGATATATTCTTAAGCATACCAGGCTTTAAAAGGTTTGCCATACAAAGAACTATTTAGAAAACTCAGGTAAGAAGTCAATCCAGGAGATGGGATTATGGGAAATACGGGAAATAAAGGGATTCAAATAATTTAGTGGAGTTTATTATAGTCTAAAGAAACAAGAAACAAAGAAAATAAAAGGAAATAAGTTTATCCATAATAACCCAGCACAAAACTTTTAAACAATATCAACAAGGGGGTGGTGGAAAGGAGTGGATACCAAAGAGACATGAGAATGTGCTAACATGTTTAACTTGTTCAGTGGAAGATTCTAGATGGATAATAGATGATAATTATAGATAGATGATGGATGGATGGATATATAGATAGATATGAGGTATCTATAGGGGTAAATAAATATAAGCATAGGAGAGACAGAGATTCAGATTAGCTAAACATTGTGTGTGTGTGTGTGTGTGTGTGTGTGTGTGTGTATGTCAATAATATGCAGTCAGAGAAATTAAAAGAAAACAGAGAGATGAAAGAATGAAAAAGATATCCAGGGTGAATAAGGATCAAACAAGATCAGAGTATCAATTTTGATACCTGATAAAATGGAATTCAAGACAAAAAAAGAATATCAAGAACAATAAGCAAGAATCACACCGCCATCATTGGGATATTCGCACCTCACGATATAGATTCAGTATGTATAAAGTAACAAGGGTAAAACTGGGAGAAATAGAAAACAAGTCAACACTCTCCACCCCATCCAAAAAAAGCACAAATGATTTAGCCACTTTTGTACTTGTAGCATTTGGTGGCTTCCTACTACCCTAGAATAAAGTCCAATATCAGGGCTTGTGAGGCCCTAATGATCTGGTCCCTCCTAACCGCTCCAGCCCCATTTTTCATGCTTTACTCTCTTGAATGCTTTCTGTAATGTTTTTGAATTTGTTTTTATTCTTCATATATGCTTCTTATCTCTTACTTCCAAAGCTTAACATTTGTTGTTCTGCCTGCAACATCTCTCTTCATCTCTTTATCTAGCTGACTACTATTTATCCAAACCATCTTAGACTAGATGTTAATTCTTCCACAAAGCCTTGCGTGTATGTGTCCTTTCATAGCACCCCTCTCACTTGTAAATTTCCTATTTAACTATCTCCCCCACTAGACTGTATGCACTGTGAGGACAGGACAGCGTCTGCAGTGGTCACCAACGTATTTAGGTCATTAAATATGAAATGTCCGATTTTGAGTCAAAAGTGTAGTTTATTATATCTCGAACTGAAGCAGTACAATTAATCAAAATATGTGCCTAAACTATCGACACAGTTTTGCCCTCTTAATGGTAGCTTGTTTATGCCAACAGCAAAGAAGCCTGGAGAGCAAGTGGCGATGAAATCGCTAAAGGTGTTTTCCACAATTTGTTGACAATTGAATATTTTTCCTTGCAATAAGTGGCCCAAAGCCTGGAAGAAGTGGTAGTTAATTGGTGCAAGGTCTGGTGAATACAGTGGATGACAGAGAGTTTACAAGTCCAGCTGCTGTAGTCTGAGCAGTGTTGTTTGTGGGACATGTGGTTGAGCGTTGTCTTGCAAGAGGATTGGCCTGTCTCTATTGACAAATCTTTGCTGCTTAATCGCAAGCATCCTCATCATTTCATCCAACTGGGTGCAGTAGACATCTGCTGTAATCGACTGACCAGGTTTCGTGAAGCTGTAGTGGACAATATCAGCCCTGGACCACCAAACAGATACCGTTAGCTTTTTTTGATGAATATTTGGTATGGGACTGTGTTTTGGCACTTCGTCTTTATCCAACCATTGTGCCAAATGCTTGCAATTGTCAAAAAGAATCCATTTTTCATCGTATGTAACAATATGGTGTAGAAATGGTTCGCCTTTATGTCATGACAGCAAAGAAAGGCAAGCTTCAAGACGATTTCTCTTCTGATGCCCATTTAATTCATGCGGTACCCATCTTTCTGGCTTCTTTACCTTGCCAATTTGTTTCAAATGGTCCAAAGTTGTTAAAATAGTAGTGTCAAACCTTGCTGCTAATTCCTCTGTAGGTTGAGATGGATTTGCTTCCCTACAGCTTTTAGCTCATCGTTACCCACCTTGGTCTCAGGTCGCCCACGTGGCTCGTTTTCAAGATTAAAATCACAAGAACAAAACTTCTCAAACCATCGACGTACTGTGTGTTCATTAGCCACATCCTTTCCAAACACTTCATTGATATTTTGAGCTGTCTGTGCTGCGTTGGTTCCACAACAGAACTCATATTGGAAGATAACATGAATTTTTTACTTATCTGTGGTTTCACGAAAATTGCTCAAAAAAATTTTTTTGAAAGATAATCACAATCCAAACCATGATGTGAAAGAATGAGGATGTACCATCACAATAAAAATAAAACAAGAAGTATCAGAAATGTCAGAGATATCAACTTTCTAACTTAGTACTTAAGGAAATAGGATATTTCATACATAATAACTTCTAGTGCCCAGGACACTGAAAGGCACAGGAAGTATAGTAACTAAATCCAAAATAGAATTTGTATAGTAATAATGGAATTAAATAAAAAAGGAAATCAGCCCAACTTCTGGTTCAATATGGCAGGATTAACATGTGCATTTAACTATCTCTGCCCTCCCCCTGGTAAAACTTTACTAAAATGCCCATAATATGATTTTTTAAGACATAAATCCACTAGGACAAAGAGAACATTATTGGAAATATTAATAGCTTATCAATATAGCCTAACTGGACGGTGGTAGGTGGGCATGAAAACCAACAAGAAGCAAAATTATAAGCACCAGAGAAAGAGAAAGCCTCCATGATTGAAGGCACTGGGTATCTCAGAATATGGGGGTGTAGGGAGTAGAATATATGGCTGAGAATAGGGGGATTGATTGAAAGTCCTAAATGGAGAATGTAGATCCCATATCCTTTCATCCCATCCAGTAATACCAAGCAACTGATCTGCCCTACATCCAAGCAAAAGACAAGAGGTTTGCATGGTGGCTAGACTGTTCTAGAAGGGCTCTGGACTTGAGGGCATCAGGTAATGCAGAGTGGCAGTGGGATGCTTTACCAAAACCAAGAAGGTTAAGTGAAATTTTGAAACCCCCTTCCCAATCCCTTCTGCACTTGGTTTTTCTTACCTCAGTCAGTGATCAGAAGAGAGAGGAGACTGCAGAAACTGACAACTCCAATGGAAAAGACCCACCCACAATGACACATGGGGCCTCCATCAAATCAACTGCCAGATCACAATTTGGTGAGGTCCACCACCCAACAGTCCCACCTATGCACATGGATTTTTCAATTAGTTTCTGGTCCCTCATTCTTAAATATGTATAGATGTAAATGATTTATACTCTTAGGCACTTGGGAAAAACCACTAACCCAAAAGGAAAAGACCAAAAGAAATTCACAGGAAATAGAGGTAAGGCAGGGAATAAAACAAATATACTGAATAGGGAAAAATTGAAAGTATTCCTGCTTAAAACTTGAACCAGACAAGGTTGCCCACTATCTCCACTTCTGTTCAACATAGTGCTGGAAGTCCTTGTCAGAGCAATCAGACAAGAGAGAGGAATCAGGGGTGTCCAGATGGGGGCAGAAGAGATCAAATTTTCAGTCTTCCCTGACAATATGATATTATATCTAGAAAACCCCAAAGATTCAACCAAGAGACTACTGGAATTGATAAATGAATTCAGCAAAGTCTCAGGATACAAAATCTATGCACACAAATCAGTAGCCTTCATATACGCCAATAACAGTTGAGCCAAGAAACAAATCAAAGACGCAATACCTTTCACAGTAGCACCAAAGAAAATTAAATATTTAGGAACATATTTAACTAAGGAGGTGAGATATCTATATATAGAGAACTATGAAACACTGAAAAAAGAAATTACAGAGGATGTAAACAGATGGGAAACTGTACTATGCTCCTGGATCAGTAGAATCAACATTGTTAAAATATCTATACTACCTAAAGTGATTTACAGAATCAGTGCAGTCCCTATCAAAATACCAACATCATTTTTTGCAGATCTAGAAAAAATAATTCTATGCTTCGTGAGGAACCAGAGATGACCCCGTCTAGCCAAAGCAATCTTAAGCAAAAAGAACAAACTGGGAGGCATCAATCTACCAGACTTCAAACTATACTAGAAGGCTATAATAACAAAAACAGCATGGTACTGGCACAAGAACAGAGATATAGACCAATGGAACAAGACTGCAAATCCAGATATAAACCATCCTCATACTCTCATTTGATCTTTGACAAAGCAGACAAAAACATACACTGGGGAAAAGAATCCCTATTCAATAAATGGTGCTGGCAAAATTGGATAGCCACAGGTAGAAGACTGAAACTAGATCCACGCCACTTACCTCTCACCTTTCACAAAAATCAACTCACAATGGATAAGAGACTTAAACCTAAGACATGAAACCATGAGAATTCTAGGAAAAAACGTTGGAAAAATTCTTATAGACATTGGCCTAGGCAAAGAATTTATGAAGAAGACCCCCCAAAGCAATCACAGCAGCAACAAAAATAAATAAATGGGACCTAATCAAATTAAAAAGCTTCTGCACAGCCAAGGAAACTATCACTAGAGTGAACAGACAATCTACAGAATGGGAGAAAATATTTGCATGCTACACATCTGATAAAGGGCTGATAACCAGAATCTATACAGAACTTAGGAAAATCAACAAGAAAATATCAAACAACCACATTAAGAAGTAGGCAAAGGACATGAACAGAAACTTTTCAAAAGAAGACAGAAAAAGGCCAGCAAACATACTAAAAATTGCTCAACTTCTCTAATCATCAGGGAAATGCAAATCAAACCACAATGAGATATCACTTAACTCCAGTGAGATTGGCTCATATCAAAAAGTCCCAAAACAATAAATGTTGGAGTGGATGTGGAGAGATAGGAACACTCACACACTGCTGTTGGGACTGTAAATTAGTACAACCTCAAGGAAAGTAATATGGAGATACCTCAAAGAACTAAAAGTAGAACTACCTTTTGATCCAGCAATCCCACTACTGGGTATTTATCCAAAGGAAAAAAAGACATTCTATAAGAAAGACATCTGCACTCAAATGTTTATAGCAGCACAATTCACAATTGCAAGGATGTGGAAATAACCCAAGTGCCCATCAATCCACGAGTGGATTAATAAAATGTGGTATATATATACCATGGAGGACTACTCAGCCACAAAAAACAACGGTGAATTAACACATCGGGTATTACCCTGGATGGAGCTAGAGCCCATTCTTCGAAATGAAGTATCACAAGAATGGAAAAACAAGCACCACTGGTACTCACCATCAAATTGGTACTAACTGATCAATACTTATGTGCACACATGGAAATAATATTCATCAGGGGTTGGACAGGTGGGAGGGGGGTGGAGGGGATGGGAAAACTCACACCTAATGGGTACAGGGCACACTGTCTGGGGGACATTCATGATTGTAGCTCTGACTTGGGCAGTGCATAGGCGATATATGTAACCGAAGTGTTTGTACCCCCACAATCTTCTGAAATAAAAAACAATCTAAAAATAAATAAATAAATAAATAAAACAAATGTATTTAATATATAGACAATCAAAATAATTAATATTTTAAGAGAGATAAGAGAAGATCCTACATCAATGAAATAAGAACAGAGTGCTTGTGAAAAGGATTTTCAGCAAAAAAGTAAGAGCTCTTGGACTTTAAAAGTAAAATTGACAGCTTCCCTCTGGGCTGGGACAGAATAACATGAATAAAAAAATGTGTGTCTAATCCCAAATTGTCTCTCTGCTGACACTTACCCAGGGCTCCTGCACCAATCCCGAGTCTGTGGATGCTTTTCTATGCAAGGTGTCCGTCCTGGAGAGGAGGATGCAGCCTTGGTCCTGCTTCTCACCAGCCCTGGTTCCTCATTTATGATCTCAATCCCAGACCCAGCCTTCGGCTCCAAGCTGTGTGACCACTGATCCAGGAGCCCTCAGGCAGATGCAGGTTAAAAAAAATACGTGCACAAAACAGACTTGACTAGAAAATAATACACAGGCATAGAGAGGGAACATGACTTTCCCAAGGTCAGGTGGACAAGGGGTGGAGACATTAAATCCTGAATATCCTGATACCTCTTATTTGTTCCTTCATTCATTGATTTAAGAAACATAGCAGGAACAACCAAGATGACTAGTTCTTGCATTTAGGGACTTCACAATCTGGTGAGCTGAGAAAGGGCTAAGCAAGACTGTTCCAATTGATGCTACGATGGAGCTCTGCTCAGGGGGCTGGCTGAGAAGAATATTATTCCTGAGCTGAGTCTTAATGGGTAAAGACCAGGGAAGAGGAAGGGGACCAACACAGAGGTGAGAGTGATCACTGTGGTGGTTCTTGAAGGCTGGACAGCAAAGTTCAAGGGGCAGTTACAAGGGGGATTGAAGCTGAAGCATGAGGCAGGGACTGGATTGGCAAGAGCCAGCATGCCATGCTGAGGAACCTGGCCTTCATCCCACAGCCAGGGGGGCCTTTTAAAGGGTTTGAGCAGGGCAGTGATTCTTGTCCAGTTTATGATCCATTTATGAATGTGATTCCAAAGGCTACTCAAGGTAAGATAAGGAAAAGGAGGAGGGAGATCATTTGAAAAAGGAGGCCATAGTATGAAACAAGGTTGGGAATGTGGGTATTGCATTCAAAGAACAGCCAGAGGAGCCTCCTACCTCCAGGAAATAATGAAAGACAAGGAGGTGGTTGGAGAGATAGGGCCAGTAGAGGTAGACACGAAACTGAGGATGTTAGACTGGATTCAATATGCCAGTGCTTCTCCAAACTTTCTACCCAAAGGCAGAGGAAAAGGAAACCCAGAAATCTTGGGTAGTGGCCAGTAGTGGACTTCTACAATCTCAGAATTTCTTTGAAATCTGTGTTTAATCTTTAAAATTCATGAGTTTTACATTCTACTTTATATAAGATCAAAGTGTTTTAATATAAAAATACTATTTTTAATTACTTTCTAGTAAAAATACTTAACTTCCCACACCCCAAGAAATCTTGCAGTCAAATGGATATTTCAGCAAGGTGCTCCTGTGGCTCATGTCCCATGATAACCAACATTTGAGGGCGTGGAGAGGAACAACAGTGAGGAATTTGGTTTCTGCAGGCGAGCTGTGAGGGGGAAGAGGTGCTGGGGGTATCAAATAAGCTGGAGGGTGCTGGGTGGGTGCGATGGTTCGAAATGGGTGCTGGAAAGCCAGGCGAGAGGCTTTGGAGAGAATCCTGACAAGATCTTAGACTAGACCATGGTGGTAGATGGAGAAAAATATGACATACATGAGAGAAATTTTTGAAGACCTGGCAGATGATTCAATATAGGGGCCAGAAGAAAGAGAAGAAGGAATCAAAGATAATTGTGACTTTGACCCATGGGGACCAGATGCCAGGGTGGAAGAAGAGGAAGTTGAGAAGGGCCAGGAGGAGCATGTTGACTTGGGCCAGCTGTGCATGTACAAGTGCATGTTGCACATGTGGAAACTGGACACCGGGGACAGGCAAGGGGATCTAAGCTCAAAACACAACGGCAGGAGAGGGGTCATTTCAGAGAGGTCACAGCTGACACCACATGAGAGAGTGGAAAGTCTGAGGGCGTGAGGAGAGAGGAGGAAACACTGAAGGCTGAGGACCCAACTTCGGGAGACAGACATAGATTAGCCATAGAAAGGGGGAGAGAGCACACCGTGCAGGAAGGACAAAAAGGCACATTGAGCTACCATGTAGATGTAAAGCTGTCATTTACAAGAAGCAGAAAAGTTCAAAATGGACATAAAATCAAAAGAGAGGGGAGGGGAATTTCTTGGTTAGCAGGACTGAGGAACCCAGGGGCAGATCCTGACCTCAGCCATGCTCAGGGCCCAGTGCTCACACGACGCTGTCAGAAATCCGTCTCCACTCATCACCTCGCTCTGCGACCCTTGCCAGTGGCTTCGCCTTCAGACAGACTTTCTCATCATGACAGCCCCTGGATGCTCCAGGCTTTTGTCCCCTCATCTCATCAACCCCAGATGAAAAAGAACTTCTCTGTCCAAAAAGTGCCAACAAAAGTTCCAACCGAAGTTTCAGGTTTGGCTCTGATTGGACCATGTTGGCTCAGGGCCTATCCGTAAGCCACTGCTCTGGCGGGACCACGGCCACATTCCCCAGGGTCTCCCCACCCAAACCTATGTTAACTAAGCACTGGGGAGGGGGTTCCCCTAAATTAAAGCTGGTCATGCAACCTCCATACAAAGAGGGAAGGAGTGCTGTCAAAGAAGCAGAGTGGGCCCAGTGGGAAGGGACACTTTAAGAAGCTGGGGGTAGAGATGGGTGGCCAGACATGCTAAATGTCACACAAAGGCCACAGTAGGGGCCACAGAGGCCCCCTTGCACTTGGCTAGAGAGGAAACAGGACAACTCTTCTCTCCTCTGTGTCTCCCTCCCACCTTAGAACGTGAGCCTGAGGATGGCCAAGCCCCATCCCCAGCATCTCCCTCCTCACAACCAGCCTGCCATCCAGAGCTCTGCTCATAGCCCCACCACAGCCTTCTAGAACCACACCAAAGGCTCCTTTGCCGGGGCCCTCAGGCCCCTCAGGCAATAAAAAGTCCCTTCTGGCTTCTGAAAGCGGTCTTGTAATGTGACAGCTAGGTCCTCCCTGGCTGAACTTCCCCGCCACACACATCATACGATTCCTTCTTTCCCAGCAGGTAATTTTTCCAGTGAAAGAATCAACCCTCCCGTGTCCTTTGCCTCTGACCCACCAATTGTTTGCAGAGGCAGGACCAGTAACACTCCTTGGCTGGACTTCAGAGCTCCAGTCCAGCCGGGGGTGCTAGGCTGGGATTTAAGCAAGGCCCCGGAGGGGCTCATGTTATATGAATCATCTCCCCGGTGTGCCAAGACATCAAACCAGACTTCACCCCTCGCTCTCTGTTTCCCGGCCCGCTTCAGCTCATTGGAGTTTAAAGCAACATCGCTGGCAGCAGCTTATCTGGAACATACTGGCACGCTCCCCTTTTCATGATAGCAGACACCCTTTGCCTCAGAGAGCGAGGTAGAGAGAGTCAGACAGACAGACAGACAGATGGACAGGGGAGAGGAGAGTCTGGCAGACGGACAGAATGAATATGGATTCGTGCCCCTGCTGTGGGAGGGGGAGCACTGGCAATCACGTCCTGTGTGAAAATCCAGCTTGGGATGGGCCGACAGCAACTCCCCCTAGGAATCTGAGTGGGTTCTTTTTTGTGTGATGTTTTGAAGCATGTCAGCATTCCTGGGCACTGTCAGCCTCCTTCAAATGACCCGAGTAGGGTTGTGAATAGCAAGCTCTCACTGCCTTAGGCTGTGCAAAAGGAAAGGCTGGGAATACTGTTCCAGAGGTTTCTTCTTACTGTGAAAATCAAGGCAGAAATGCCTTGTCCTCAGCTCCCCAAATACCCTTGAAGATCAAGGGGCAGTTAAGCTAATCTATTATAAATTCTAATGTAGCACAGTTCCTTGACCAGAGCCTCTTCTTCAGTGCCCCGAGCATTAGCCAATATTTCATCAAAACCAGCCCCCTCCCTTGGGCCCCACCTGCTCCTCCCACTGACCCCGAGAGGCTTGCACTCTGGCACCTCCTCTGTGCACATGCTTTCCATGTGCACAGTGGGTACATGCACATGCACACGCACAAGGCTGGACCCTTGTCTTTCTTTCTGATTGAGGATACTACCTGGCCCAGTCCGGTTTGAAATAATCATTTTTCACCCTCAGCATGTTTGAATCCCACAAAAAGATGTTCAGAAACACCAAAATGCTAGTACACACACACACATACACACATGTACACACATGCATATGCACACATACACACACACACCAAGACTCTCAGAGCTTTTCCATGAGATGTTTGTTTCTGAGATCTAGTCTTTTCTCCTGATTTTAAACTTTATTCCTTGCTACTTGTAGGTCCAAATGTCCAAAGTAATAAAAGTATATCCCAAGCCCAAGGAGTGGCCCAACCACTTATATGGGCCAGGAAGTCCACCTCACCTGCTTGGAGACCTCATGCTGCCACTTCAATATCTGCTTAATCTTAATCCTTCCTCTATAAAATGGGTCTAACAACAACCACCAGGAATCAGACGGTAGGGATTTGTGAGTTAATTTCCGCCAGACTCTTCTGAAGATAAAGACACGATTATCACCAGGCAGCCCTGGCATGCTGAACCAGGAGGTGGGCAGGACTCAACCTGACTCTGAGACTCGGTTCGGGTGAGCGGTTTAAGAAAGCATTATAGTCTAGCAGCTGGGTGTGAGCAAAGAAAAACTGCCCCCATAAAAGCTGCACTTCTAGCAGAATATATCGTATGATCCCAGGTTTCTGTTGTATGTAGTAATCCTAAAAGAAAATCTCTATACAGTGTGTAAGTGTGCCAGGTACTGTGTTCAAATGGATTAACTTGTTTGCTTCTCTTAACCCCCATGCTGAGGAAGGTCCCATCAGGAAGTCAAGGTTACAGACGAGGAAACAGCAATGGAATAGTTAAATAACTTGCTCAAGTGGTAGAGCCAGAATTTGAACCCAGAATGGTTCAAGAGACTGTGCTTTTAACCACCATAATATACTGCAGAGAGCAAGTTTGTGAACAAGCAAGCACGTGTGTGTGCACAGAAAAAGAGGCTGGAAGAAAACACAGCACATTACCTCGCAATTACAGATGGTAGCATTACAGATAATGTTTTCCCTTTCACTATAGTATTTTTATTTTATCTAGATTTTTCCAACATCTACACTGAACATGTATTGCCTTTATAACAATAATTTTAAAATGTTCTTTTGAAAGAGCATCTCCCATTTCTGTTTCTCAGACCACCATGCTTTTTCACCCAAAGCAGCAGAGACTGGTAGGGGCAAAGCTCACACTGTCAGACAGGCATAAGCCATTCCTAGACACAGCCACCAAAACAAGGCAGAATGACCTAGAACAGGTTAGTCTGCAGTTAAGAAATCTCATAATCAAGGAAGTACAAAGTAGCCTCATGCACCCCAAATCTCCTCAACCTCCCAATTGTCCATGGACAGCACTGGGGAGAGAGTGGGAAGGATGGAAAGAGGCCTAGATTGGGTTGGGAGTCAGGAGACCGAATTTCTAGACTTATCTCTTTCTCTTTATCATCTTGTGGTATCCAGATAATTTTGCACTATCAGACCCAGTGTTCTCACCTTGACTTCTTAAAGCCTCCCGGATTCTAAGACAGTCACAAGAGATACTGTTTGTGTGCCAGTCACTCTCCATGGTGTTTACATGTGTTGCCCCATTTAATCGCCACAAAAAGCCCATTAAGTAGGTATTGATATTCCCATTCCACAGATAGGAAAACTGAAACTCCAAGACTTAATAACTTGATCAAAGACACAAAGCAGGAAAGCCACTGAGTTCAGATGCCAACCCAGGTGCATCTGGCCCCAGACCTAGTAGTTCTTTTTGAGTGAATAATGTTGCCGGGTTTCTAAAGCCAATATTCCAAAGACAAACACCCAACCTAATGCTCCTACTCAATTTGTGTGTCAGCGTGGTATTGACATGATTGTTACTGCTTCCGGTGCTGTTTTAAGGAAAGTGCTTTGTAACTCTTTCTCTACTTCAGCCTGCACGTCCCTTCTTCCTTTCTTATCACTCAACAGCGTCCTTCAGGGCCCCTCGAGCTTCCCAAAGTGAGGGGAGTTCATCAGGAAGAGAGCTCTGTTCCCAGGCACCCACAGAGAGAATATCTCACGTTAGCCCTGAGGTGCTGACCCACAAGCTTTTCCCAAAACGGGCAGAGTGGATGGGCAGGAGGGGGCTTGCACTACACCCAACCAGTTAGGTCTCCAGGCAGCAGCAATAATGGAGAACGTGATAAGCTGCCACTAGAAGCCAGCTCAGTTCTCTGAGACTTAATGGTAGAATAACACAATAGGGTCAGACTAAAAAGGTTCCCTTATGAAAATTTTATCAGCAACTTTGGTAAATGGCTGTGGGAAAGGTGCTTTGCTCGCAGGCAGACCTGGGACCCGATTTTACAAGGTACAGGCGGCCCGCATTGCATCACCCCCGCAAGATATTAAGGGCACTCAAATTGAATTAACACCAAATCAAGCCGGTGCACTTAACAATACAAATGCACTTAAGGGATGCCTCAGGATGATTTGTGACTAAAGAAAGCAAAGAAGAAAACAGACTGCAAGCCACAAGGGTGGTGTTGTGTGTCATATACAGGAAAGGCCATAAGTAGAACTTAGAATACCGGAAAACCATGAACTTCAGGGGCTCTCAAATACCTTAGACCCAGCCGTAAAGTAGAAGGCCGCTTTTGTGGTATACAGAAACAATTGATAAATAAATTACAGCCAATTTTCTTAGTGGCATGGTCTCCATTACCTCTGACAGCGGCATAACCACTCTGCTAAGATGATAAGAGGCCAATAATGGTGTATCAGGTAGCGCCCCAGGAAATTCTTTGCCAGTTGCCAGGTTTCTTCATAACAGTGATGACACAAAGATCCTCAGTGAGAGCCAGGTGATGAGAAGCGACAGCTTGCCAGGCAGACTTTGACAGGTCCTAAAAAGAATCAGCTGAAAATGTCCCTGGCAGATGGGACCCCAGAGTCAGGGCTGGCCCGTTGGTTTCTTTCCTTGCCCGTCAGCATGTGTCTGCACATATTTCTCCTCACGTGTCTCTCTCCTTTGTCCTCAGCCTCCCTCACCCTCGCCCCGCACCCCTAGTTTACTCCCTCACCTTTTCTCTTGCACACGCCCTGTCTACCGAGCTGGAAGACAATTCGGCCATCTTCATAGATGAACAGCTCTTCCGAGATAATCTCAGAAACTTGGATACATTCTGGACTTGGGAGAATTCAGGGGGAAAGAATGGTCTCGCTGGGGATTCCTCTCCATCAAGTGAAATACACACACGAGCACGCTTTTGTTAGCCTTTCAGGGAAAGAGCTGCCAACACGCGGGGTCTTACTCTGAAAACGGGCTCCATTTAGCTTGGAGGTGGCCTAATTTTGTCAGAGTTAAAGCAATTGCTCGTCGAGTCATGAGGTGGCTGGGAAACTGGGGCAGGCAGGTTCAGTCTTTCATTATAGAAAAAGAAGTTCTCAGATAGTAAGAAGGGCCGTCTGGCCGCTGTTGTGTCTCAGTCAGGACTTGTCGCTCCAGGAAACTATCGTGAGGGAAACCGGGAGAATAAGAAGGTCTCTACATTGAGAAGTAACTATCTTGGGCCCTTGCTCTCCTAGAATTCAGCTGTGTGACTTCAGGTGAGTCACTTGACTTCTTTGAGTCACACTTTCTCCTTTAAAATGGAGACATTTGCATCTTCCTTAACATCCTCAAGGGATTGTTTCCAGGATGTAGCAAAAGTAATTGTGGAAAAAGTCTTTGGAAACTAGGAACCATCTACAAATATAAGGCATTGTCGTGAGAAATATAATACACAAAATGTACACGCAGATCCACTTCCTACAGAAACAGTCCAAAGTCCCAAGGAACAATATTCAAATTACCCTAGTTTTCCATAATAGCAGCCTCCTCTCAGATAATCAAGGGAACAGAAGAGCAAACACAAATCAAATCCATTAAAATCCCCAAACTTCACTTTTTAGCTCCTCCCATACTGAACCTTTAAAAGAAAACAATGACTTGTGTGTTTGCTGGCATTCCCAAGCTTATCAAACACATCTGAAGGTCTTGCTTCTTTCTCTGATTGGGAGCCAGAGATTTGCCCCATGTTCAGATCACTCCGGGAGAGATTGTCCCCACCTGCCTGCCAGGTAGCGTCTCTCCAGGGCACCCACTCTTCTGAGTACTTTTCCTCCACCAGGGGCATCTGGAGTCCCTGCCCATGTTCTGTCTTCTGCTCACTCTATTACTCAAAATCATCTCCTATATGCTTAGGGACCACTACTGACTTTGCTCATTTTCCTACTGTCACTGGTCTCCTTTCTTCAAACAACCTTCTTTGTAGCTCACGAATCATTATTCATCAGCGATTCATCCAGTCAACAAATATTTACTGAGTGCCCACTATGTGCCCAGCATGGTGCTAGGTGTCAGTGACATGGGATGACGCAGACAACATCCCTAACTCCAAGGAGTACACTTTCTGCATCATTGTTCTTTCGGCTCCATCTCTGGTTTTTCTGTTTAATTCTAAAACGCAGAGAGCTAAGCTAAGAACATTTCTCTAGTGAGGGAAGCTCTTCCAAAAATTAGAAAGGAAGCAAAATTTGTGTTACCTGGAACTGCATCCTCCAGGGACGGCCAGGTAGAACTAATTCCTCCCACACCAGGGTTCCCACAGACTCGTATACATACTTCTGTCACGTGATGCACCCAATCACTTGTTTATATGTCTCTATCACCCCAACACACTCCAGCTCTTCAGGCTTCGGCACCTGTACATCCTCCTCATGTCTGTGTCCTAAGTACATACATGTCTGTGTTCTAACGGTACTTAACTGGTAATCAATAAGCCTTAGTGGAATGAATGAATGCACACTTACATAAATGAATTTGTCATCTCCTTACTTTCTCTGTCCATGACCATCTCCCCTCTCTTGCTTTTTTTCTGATCATCCCCAGCCCTGGCCTATGATCCAAAGAGGCAGTGTAGCCTCGTGGTGATCAACACAAGTTCTCTCTGGGACACACTGGGATTGGCTCCTACTGATTCACAAGAGTGGATTGTTAAATATTCAAAAAAATTTTTGAAATGGTTTTAAACTGTTGGCAACTTGAAATTGGCTGTGGTGGGAGTATTTACACCATGGAAGTCAGTAAATGCTACAAATTATGGATTTGGGGTTTTGTCTTTGCTTTTGTTTTTTGAGAGCCTGTTTGTCAGCATACCACTGCTCTGAGTTAGCCAGACCCGAATTTGTGGCAACCTTGGACAAGTTGCTCGATATCTCTAAGACTCAGTTTCCTCATCTATACAATGGAGATGATAATTACGGTGTCACAGGGTTACTGTGAGGATTAAATGACTCACTGTTTATAAAGTGCTTAGCATGGTTCTTCACCCATAGTACGTGTTCAATAAAGGCAGTTACTAGTAGTAGTAGTAGTGGTAGCATTATCATTACCTGGCTTTCAGCTAATGTATTCTTTCATCCAGTTCCAAAGTCACCATTCCCAGGTGTGGCATAGAGGTACCACCCAAAGGCTCTCGTGCCCGTGGCTCCCCTTCTCCTCACCTCCACTTAGAAATGGCTCTTGCAGTCCCAGAATCTGTGCTGACAATTCTCCGGAGGCAAAACTACAGCTCCAGTTTGGCTTGTGTTTTATTCCCACCTCTCCTTCAGGCTTTACCTGAAGTATCCCAAGGGAAACACAGCTGGGAATTGGTATCTTTGTGGGTCTATTTACAAGGTCTTTCTGTGAAAATTTTCAAGTTTCTGAATCTGTAATTTTCGAACCACCACTTGCAAAGTGCCTCTTTAGGCAGAAGCACCACTGAAATTCACTACCTCCTCCGCCGAGAACCAGGGAGAGGGGCAGGACCCACGTGGAGAAGGCCCTCACGCTTATGAACACATCTGGACAGAGGGAGGGTGACCCGTGCAGGCCGGCGAGGAACCCCAACGTGCCAGTCACTGCAGGGTCACAGGCAAGGGGGCTGAAGCATGGGGGTGGGGGGTGGGGAGGAGAGGCAGGCAAGTGTTCTCACGGTAGGTGGTGAGGGGACAGTGGGAGGATGTGGTCGTGGGGACAGAGGGAAGAAAGATGAATGAGGCCTGAGTCAGTCACAGGCTAAAGCAAACAGGAAGGGTTTAAAGTGAGATTCGAGGAGAGGAAGTGGTTCTGTGCAAGGGAGGGAGAGAGTTCCAGAGATCTGTCTTGGAAAAGAGCTGCTCTTCATTTTTCTGGATAGTTCTACTCGTTGTGAATATTTCTTGGCAGTACTGACAGACGGGTGAACCAATTTTTTATTATTTTTTTTTAAATCAAAACTGGCTCCAACTTTTCCCTAGAACTTGAACCAAAAAGGATTGAGCCTTTAGGTTTGAAAACACTCAGTGGAATCATCCGTGTTCAGTTGCACAGCTGCCTGCTGCTCTGAGCAAGTACTCAGGGCCACCCAGACAAGCGCCCACAGGAAGGCGACCCAGCCCCTGTTCAGCCTGTGGCTGTCTCTCTAATACTATGTCCACTGTGCCTGAGTAGACCAGGGAACATAATCTGGGGAGAGCTCAGCACCTTTATAAATCTTTCTAAGTTGCCAGATGTGGAATTACAGTTGGCTAACTCCCCGCCTGGCAGGAGGGCCTGCCTGCGGTAGAGGGAGGAAGGCGAGGGGCGTGTGGGCTGGGGCCTTGAGGAAGCTCACATGAAAAGACAAGGGTTTTTCACTTGATACAGCATGAAGCACGAAGATACAGATCCAACTAGATAAAGGGCAACTTTTGATAGATGCACAATGCCCTGCCTTCTGAAGACTCATCTTAAGACAGTTCTGAAAGCTGAACATATAAACAAACAAAAAAAAAAACTAACAAAAACAAATTTCGTTTAAAGGACTTAACCAAAACCAGCAAATCTTAAATCTTTCCAGCTCCTTGGGGGACTCCCCTTCCCATGACAGCTTATCAGAAATTATTCTTTCCATATCGTGAAGGATAATAAAATCCTCTGTACTTCAGGATGTAAGAGGCTTCGCTTTTGCTTCTTGGTTCATGACTTTGGGAACTGAACCTTCATGGATCTCATTTTTCTCATCTATAAAATGGGGATAATAAGTTTGCTCACACTTTAAAAAATATTACCTACATGATTTAAACTTCTTGCATACAGATCAAGACACATATATAAAAGAATATCATTTATAATAGCAGAAGTTGTTGCAGAACAACAACTAATAACATCCAGATTATTATTTCTTCCTAAACTAAAACTTAATTTTGGCATGAACAAGCTTAATTAAGAAAAATGCTTAATGCACTTTTTTTATTTCAGAATATGTGGGGGTACAAGCACTTTGGTTACATATAGTGCCTATGCACTGCCCAAGTCAGAGCTACAATCGTGAACATCCCCCATACAGTGTGCCCCGCACCCATTAGGTGTGAGTTTTCCCATCCCCTCCACCCCGCTCCCAACTGCCCGACCCCTGATGAATATTAATTCCATGTGTGCACATAAGTATCGATCAGTTAGTACCAATTTGATGGTGAGTACCAGTGGTGCTTGTTTTTCCATTCTTGTGATACTTCACTTCGAAGAATGGGCTCTAGCTCCATCCAGGATAATACCAGATGTGTTAATTTACCATTGTTTTTTATGGCTGAGTAGTACTCCATGGTGTACATATACCACATTTTATTAATCCACTTGTGGATTGATGGGCACTAGGGTTATTTCCACATCTTTGCAATTGTGAATTGTGCTGCTATAAACATTTGAGTGCAGGTGTCTTTATCATAGAATGTCTTTTTTTCCTTTGGGTAAATACCCAGTAGTGGGATTCCTGGATTAAATGGTAGTTCTACTTTTAGTTCTTTGAGGTATCTCCATATCACTTTCCATAGAGGTTGTACTAATTTACAGTCCCACCAGCAGTGTATGAGTGTTCCTATCTCTTGGCATCCCCACCAGCATTTGTTGTTTTGGGACTTTTTGATATAAGCCAATCTCACTGGAGTTAAGTGATATCTCAGATACTTTAGATTGCCTACAGGCTGGCCCCTCCACTGGGGGCTAATCACACTTAAGTGCTTGGTAGCAATATGTGGCTAGCGGGCTTTGGATTAGACAGTACACATATAGACTATTTCCATCATTGTAGAAAGTTCTTTTGGGCAACACTGCTCTAAAATAATACAGAATAAAGTCATTACAAAAATTTAGAAAATATATAAAATCAGGAAAAAGATAAATAAATCTTTTATTTTCCCACCACCCAATGAAAACCACTATTACTATTTTGACAGATTCTTTACAATGTTTTGGTTTTTTCCTGAACATTTGTTTCGTTTAGATTATGTGGTTGTGATTTATTGAATATGCAATGTTATAATCTGCCTTTTTAACTTTAAAATATAAGCATTCTTCCATGTTATTAGCTACTTTTCAGAAACATCATTTTTAATGGTTGCAGAGTATTTCACTACCCTATTATTAGGCATAGGGAGGGTACAAGTTTGAATTTTTTAAAAATTAAAGGTAAAAATCTAATTTGATAGCATTTGCCAGCTTTAAAAAGAGAGACCAGAGAAATTACCTCATTCTACAACAGTTTCTAATCAATTATATCTTACAAGGAACATACACAAAACTCAGGAGCATCAGGAACAATCCACTTGAACCAGGGGTGGCCTCCTCTGCTTTTCTGAGCCCCTGACTTTGGAGGAAGCCACATGTGTGTTGCCACACATCATAACACCCATCCCCCACTCCTTCAGGGCTGTGCTCAGCACACGCTAAGGAAGGGCAACATGCTGCAAAATGAAGATAATCATCATGAAATTACGTGTTTCACTTGCCAAAAGCTAAAGCAGGAGGATTCTGCCCTCGCAGAGCCTTCTCGCTGCAATACACCAAGAGCCTCACATGGCAGAGGTGAGTAGCTGATGGGGTAATTGATGTGAAAGGGCCTGGCACACTTTCTGAAGAAGGGTTCCAGAACCTTCCCTCTGCTGGTTCTTCTCCTCCTGCACTGGTCTGCTTTGCTGAATCCTCCTCCCCTTCCCCTTCCCCCTGAGTGTCAAGGACCCCAGGGCTCTGGCTTCAGACTCTCTAGGTGACCAGCTCAACCAGCCCTGTGGCTTTAACAACCCTGGGGACCCCCAAATTTCTCTCCACCTCCTGACCTCTCTCTGAACTCCAGACTCATGTATCCACAGGAATCTCCTCTGAGCACCTCAAAACTAAAATGTAACTTTATCCCATTCTCCCCATCAACCAACCAACCAATCAACCATAACAAAAACCACTGCCCCTCCCATACCTTCCCCATCCCCATCAACGACACCTCCGTTTTTCTAAATGCTCAGGTCAAAAATCTGGGCTCCTTCTTGCCCTTGTCTCTCTCTAATGCCTCATTCATCACTAAATCCCATAAATTCTACCTTCCCACCTCCACCGTCCCAGCCGAGGCCCCACCCTTTCTGCCTGGACCACCGCAGCCACCTCCTAACTGGTCTCTCTGCTTCTGCTCTTGCCCCAGGAGCTTGGTCTCCACAGCAGGTTCTCTGCCCACCCTCCCCAAGGTATTTGGAAATATGCAGGGGCATTCTGGGTTGTCACAACAATGCCCATGGCCTTTAGTGCCTGGAGGGCCAGTATCCTAAATGCTTAGGACAGTCCTTCACCTCTAAGCATCATCCCACCCAAAATGCCAGTAACACCTCACTGAGAAGCTCTGAACTGGAGGGATCCTTTTAAAAATGAAAGTCAGATTCTATTTAGCTCTGTTCAAAGACCTCCTGTGGCTCCCATCTCACCCAGAATAAAGTCCCAATTTCTTAACCACAGCCTAGGAAGGCTCCCCAACTCACCCCCGTAGCCTCCCGACCTCAGCCCCAATCCCTCATGGGCATCTTGGGACAGGGCCTTCACCCTGGCCTGCCGTCTGCCCGGCACTCCTCCCTCGGCCGCCCACCTGCCCCGCCTCTAGCATTCAGGCTTCTGCTCACAGGTCACCTCCTCAGAACGCCCTTCCTGCCTGCGCCATCTCTAACAGACCCCCCACCCCAGCAGCCCAGCACATTTGGTCCCCTTTACTTTCTTTCTCTTCATAGCATTTATATTACATATTTACTTCTTAATTTGCAATCTGTCCCTTCCCTTTGAATGTAAACGCCATGGTGTTAAGAACCTTTTGTAGGTGTTTTTTTTTTCCCACTTCTACCTCCCCTACCCCCAACCTAGAACCTGGCAAAGAGCAGTAATGGCAGTCATAAGCCATGCTCGGGGAGCCAGGCTGTGTCTGAGCACCTGCATGCATTAAGGATGCTGGTTTCTTTGGCCAGGCCCGGTGGCTCACACCTGTAATCCTAGCACTCTGGGAGGCCGAGGCAGGAGGATCACTTGAGATCAGGAGTTCGAGACCAGCCTGAGCAAGAGCGAGACCCTGTCTCTACTGAAAATAGAAAAAATTAGCCAGGTGTGGTGGTGTGCACCTGTGGTCTCAGCTACTTAGGAGGCTGAGGCAGGAGGATCGCTTGAGCCCAGGAGTTGGAGGTTGCAGTGAGCTCTGATGATGCCACTGCACTCTACCCAGGGCAACAGAGTGAGGCTGTGTCTCAAAAAGGAAAAAAAAAAGGATGCTGCTTTCCTATACCTGAAGTAACAAATCACTGCCAACTTCATGGCATAAAACAATGGAAATTAATTATCTTACAGCTCAGGTGGTCATAAGTTCAAAATGGGTCTTATTGGACTAAAATCAAAGTGTCAGCAGGGCTGCATTTCTGCTAGAGGCTCTAAGGGCAAATCTGTCTCTTGCTTTGTCCATCTTCTAGAGGCTGCCCGCATTCCTTGGCTTGTGGGCCCTTTCTCCCTCCTCTCTCTCTCCCCTGCTTCCCTCTTATAAAGACCCTTGTGATTTCACTGGGCCCACTCAGATAAACCAGGATAATCTTCCCATCTCAAGATACTTAACTTCATCACATCTGCAGAGTTTCTTTGCCGTGTAAGGTAGCATATTCACAGGTTCCAGGGATTAGGATGTGGGCCTCTTGGGGGCATTATTCTCTCTATTGTGTTAACTCACTAATCCTCCCAGCAATTTTATGGGGCAGGTACCAATATTACCCTATTTACAGGTGAGAAAACTGAGGCAGAGGGGATTAAGTCATTGTTCAAGGTCACAGAATGAGTAAGTGGCACCATCTACCTTTCTTAGGATCAGTGTATAATGTGTTGTTTTTCTTTATTTTTGATGCTTTTGCCATTATGAATGGGTCATCCCCAGATGAAGTTATAAGGGCTCTGCACTGCCAAACATGTCATTGGAAGAGAGTTTTAAATGAATGATTTAATTTTTTTTTGTTTTTTGAGCCTTGAAGCCAGCAGTTTCCACGTTTAGTCTTCCTGCTGGCTCTATTCTGGACGTGTAGGAGGCCTGTCACAGTTACCACCACTAATCAAGGAATCTCCAGGTCCCCAAGGGGAAAAGACTGAAGAGGATCTTTAGAGAACACAAAAGGGTGCTTATTGGGACTCACTGTGCCTGGAATGTCCCTCCTTATCTAGCTGGTGCACGCTTAGTAATCCTCGAGAATTTACTCTTAACATCACCTCCTCCAGGAGCCCCACTTCCTCCAGCAGATACAGAGTCCTTTGTGCCTTTGCTGGACATCATGCATACCTGTATGATAGCACCTGTCACAAGGCAGTAATTATATATTATGTATCTTTCCACCTACTAGTTAGCAGGTTCCTCGAGGCAGGACAGTAGGCTGATAGGTGTGCTTCCAGGACCCCCTCCGGACATGATCTGGCTGCTATCTACAAAGCCAGCACCAGGACCAACCTCCACTCCCCAGGCTGGACCCCTGGCTCAGACAATAGACCCCAGAGAAGAACCATATCTTTCCATGCACACAGAGATGTCAAGGCCACATGAACCCACTTTGCAAAGCAGCACTGAGCCCTGAAGAAAGAGGAGGGAAGGTTTCAGAGGCAGGAGAGAGCAGCAGCAGGCCAGGCTGCAGGTTCTGGGAACCAACCCCAGCTCCTCTCCCTTTGACAAAGACCAGCTTAGCCCTGGGGCTAGAAGGAGAGTGCTAATGGGGCAAGAACTTGAAAGCATCAACTAGGTGACAGGCAGCATGCCCAGGGGAAGAGATGTCCAGATTTACATTCACCTGTGGACCCAGAAATCTTCTGGTGGAATAATTTTGAAATGATGCCTTAACACTCATCACTCTGAAAAGTCCACGAAATGAAGTGCAGCTCTGGAGAGGAAGTCAGCACCTTGAAGGCCTCTGCAGGTACCAGGCTCACATCAGGAGCTCTCTCCGGCCCAACACTGCAGCATGTGGCCATTCAGCCTGCATGACAAATAGCGTCTGCTGCCACCATTGATGGAGAGGAACACATCAGGAGACAAGCTGACCAGTGGATTGCTTTTTGGAGAGGGAAAGGAGTATGAGGGAGAGAGAAGAGAAACAATCACTTCTTGACCTATGTCTGTGCCATGCACCCTGCTAAGTTATTTACACGCTCACATCCTCAAACCCACAACAAGGAGAGGAAACTGAGGCTTGGTTTCATAACTTGTCCAAAAACACAAAGCGGGGAAGTGGCAGAGCTGAGATGTGAGCCCTTACCTGCCCTGTCACCCCCCGGGCCCCCTGTTCATTACACTCTCCCACACCAAAAACTCTCAGGCTGTGCTATCATGAGGCTAGGAGGTGGGAAAAGATGTGAGTTGCATCAGAAAGGTTCTGGGCGCTGCCCGAGGGTCAGCAGGCCTGGGCTCTGGTCCAGGCTCCAGTTGGTGGGTGACTTTGGGCAGGTCCCCCGAGCTCTAGGGGTTTCAGGTTCCTCATCTATCTAGAGTGGAGCTGCCTGTAGATCTCTAAGAGGACTTCTAGCTCCAAAATTCTGTGATCTTAGGAACCTACACTCATCAGGCAGGACTTGTCCAGCTACAATTCTGAAAAGAATTATTCCCGCGGATATGAGACTTGGAATGTTAAGATTTTGCAAATGTTACCGTTCCAGCAACAATGTGTGCATAGACTATTCCTGGCCAGGAAGAGCGATCTTAGGGAAGAGCGGAAGTCCATCTGTCAGCAGTAGCTTAAATGTGGCTGAACGGCCAGTGGGTGATGGGAGAAGGGAATCTGGAAAGACTCACATTCTGTTTGAAAAGAAAAAGGGTTTTAATGGGGCACACTCACTGGCTCTGAATTTTAACAACTTCTCAAAATGTAATAGGGGGTGGTGGGTGGGAGGAGGAAAGGAAGAGGATTTGTGGAGTGAACAGAGGGAAGAAAGAGAAAGTGATAAAAACAGGACAAATTCAGTGCCAGGGGTCACTGAACACATCAAAAGACAGCAGAGTCTACAACCAACCTGGCCCCTGGGGATGGAGGCCCAAAGTTGACTCTTACAAGTATTGTAGCACCAGAAAGTGGGTTTGGGAGACAAATTTTATTTTATTTATTTTATTTTTATTTATTTATTTATTTTTTGACAACTGAAAAGCTCTAACATATATGATGTGGGTCAGTTAGTTAACCTCTCCAGGCCTCAGTTTCCTCATTTCTGGTCGAAGAAAAGTTCATACTGCGTAAGAATTTTGTGAGAATAAAATGAAATGACACGTGTGTAACCCAGCAGTGTCCCTGGCCTGAAAGTGCTGGCACTCATTCAGGGGCAGCCGACAGCGCCGATGAGCAACAGTCTCACCGCAGCAGCCGACAAGGAAGGCCAGGCCGTGTGCGGCCAGATCTCTGCGGTGACAGCCCACAGCAACATGCCAGAGAAGCAGCAGCACGATCTAGCCAGGGCAGGAGAGGGCTCCTGAAAGCCTCATTCCTCCCTGCCTGTGGTGTTCGGACTGAGACAGACAATTCAGAGGATGGAGAGGCTCCAGCAGAAGCATGGTGCTTCCCACTACCCCAAAACAGAGCGGGCTCAAACCAGTGTTAGAAAATTCAAGTGACGTCTTGTCACTTCCGTCCCAAGATGGTGAGTATAGTGTCGTGGTTAAGGACTCTGGATTCCAATGCTGGGGTTTGATTCCCATCATTCAAGCTGGGTAACAGGAGAGTTTAATAAAGGGATTTTTTTCTTTTTTACCACAGTGTGGACTGAATTTAGGAAAAACAACAAAGGATGGGTGGGACCTCAAACAAACAAACAAACAAACAAAAAAAAAAAAAAAAAAACTAGTCACAGCAGGGGGCCATTGAGGCCCTGCAGGTCGAGGGGGGGGCTGGTAAATAGAACCCTGAGACAGCTCCCTAGAGAAGAGGGAACCAGAGCAAACTCATCCAGGCCTCTGGGAATGGAGGATGAGGGCAGGGGCAGGGAGGGGTACAGCCTGGAACTCCTCCTGGCACCGGGTGCAAAACCAAAGCCAGGGGCCTGCTTGCTGTAGAAACATATTGTCCAAATGCTATTTGTAGATAAGGTCAGGGGGGAATAAGTGATGTGAATCATTAGAGACACAGAGGAGACTAGAACCCAGCAGGGTTTGGGCTGCAATCCCCAAAGACACGATCCCCAATGTTGAAATCCCAAAAAGATCTAAATCCCAAAAATATAATTCTGGAAAAAATAATTTTAAAAATTCATATAAAAATGTGACAGAACATATCATAGTCCACTTTACATTATTGCCTAAAATAGGCAATAATGACATACAAATTTTTGCAAGCATAAACACTCAGGTATACTAACAATAGTCACATGAGTACGACAGTTATAAGTAGATGAACTGTATTCATAAAGAAATAGGAAGGAAGGAAGGAGAAAATAAAGAAAGAGAGGTCAAAAAGTAAAATATCACTATGGTTGATAATTGTGTGCTCAGCCAGCTTTATAACTGTGGTGATGTGAAATACCGTGACAAATAACCTAAGTTTTTCAATGAGATCAATCAAAAACTTCAATGGGTCACCACTGGATATGCAGTCATGCAAAGAGTCAAGATCTTGAGAAATTTTCTCTCTCACAAACGTAGATGTACAAAAAGGACATCTCTTCATTTACTGAGGAAGTTTCAATATTTTTATGTACATGCACAATGCTTACACACAAAGTCAATGTTGTGATAATGCACTTTCATGGTGTCAAATCTGCAATAAATGCATAAAACAAATTAGAACTCTCTAAAAGTCTTAACACAATTTATTCCTCCAGCATTGGAAATGATGTGAAGATGAAATACATAGCGTAGTGGATTGGCGCTCTGTGTGAAGGGGCAGGAGTTGTACACGATTGAATAATTTGGCAGGGGAGGTTCCCTCTATTTTTCACCTGCATTTTCACTTCTTTTAAGATCTTTGAAACACTGCATTTGTATTTGGAGAGTGATTGTGGCCTGCAAATTTTGTAAGTATACACTGTCCATTTGAAAGTCTGGTTTTTGCTTGGCCATTGCATTTAAGCAATTTTATGTTTTTGCAGCACCAATAATTAGCTTCTAAACATTTATCTTTCACCATTAAGTAGCCTTATGCACTTAACATATCATAACCTTTTTGAGAAGGAACCATTTCACATATCTCTTCCATTGAGTTGTAAGGAACACAATTTGGCTTCCCCAATACCAAATTTGTATTAGGGTTCTGCAGAGCAACACAACCAATAGGATATGTATATAGCTATATGACAGGGCATTTATTAGGGGAATTGGCTCACACAATTATTGCGTCTGAGAAATCCCATGATAGGCTGTCTGCAAGCTAGAGACCCCAGGATGCTGGTATCGCAGCTCTGTCCAAGTTTGAAGGCCTCAGAACCAGGGAAACTGATGGTACAACTCTCAGTGTAAGGCTGAAAGGCTCAGGACCAGGGGAGCCACTGATGTAAGTCCCGGAGTCCAGAGCCTAAAGTTCAGAGGTCCAAAGCGGCAGAAGAAAAGTCTGTCTCAGCTCTCAGAGAGAGACCAGTTTGCCTTCTTTATTTGTTTTCTCTGGGCCCCCGGCTGATTGGATGGTGCCCAACAACATTGAGGGCAGATCTTCCCCACCTGGTCCACTCAGACTCACACACCAATTGCCTCTGGAAACACCCTCACAGACACACCCAAAATAACATTTTATCAGGTTCCTAGGTAGGTATCCATTAATCCAGTCAAGTTGACACCTAAAATTAAGTCCACAAGCCTATTCCTTGTCAACTTGGCACCCATATGAATCTCCTTAAGCCATACTTAATTTCCGAATAAAGACAACAGCAAGGTAATAGTTCCCCCAACATGATGCAACTAACGTGATACAACTATCCTGCACAGAACTGAAAACGTACTAATCCTTTCCCTAGAATTATGGCTTTCAGACCACCAAACTCAGCACTTCTCTGTCTATGGTGTGGTCTAAATGCCTCCTTGAAGTCATTATCCATACTGTCTGTCCACAGCACTTGCCATGTGCCAGGCACTGTTCTAAAAACTCATTTGAACTCCCACAACTCCATAAGGTGGGTGCTACTATCACCCCCACTTTATACATGAGAAAACAGCCACAGAGAGGTAAAGCCACTTGTTAAGGTTACACTGACTACTGAGTGGCTGAACTGAGGTTTGAATCCCAAGGATTTTGCCCCCAAATCTGTGATGTTAATCTCTAAGTGATAATGGTCAGAGGCAGACCCTTGAGGAAACTGAAGGGGACTGTCACTGTTACTGAGGTAACAGGACCCCAGGTAACTAACTCATTTGCAAGGTGGCATTGGCTGTCCTCACCCCACCCAGTGCCTGCAGCTCACTGTTCAAGGTGGGCCCCTGGGACAACCTGCCACCCCACTTCCCTCAGCCCACTCTCTCCTCAGAGGGAGTCCCGCTGGCCTGCATATCTTCTGGTCAGCCCCGCTGCCAGGTGGAGTGCCACCTGTGTACAGTAAGGGCTCCACACGTTTCCCACCAGTTCAACCCTCAGGCAGCATGTCCTGGGAACACTATAGACCCCTTAATTGTACTCCCGAGGAGGCTCACAGGACAGAGTGGTGAAGTCTTGAACAGCTCGAGCTCTGCAGCCAGTGTCAAAACTTGGTAAGTCAATTGGCGCTTTGACCGACTCATAAGAGCCCATGAAGGGACACAGCACAGACTCAAAGCTCTGTTCCTCACCCAGGCACCTTCTGTCTGTCCTCTCCACTGGAGGCCTTGCCTTTTGACCAAGTCACCAATGCTGGCAGTGTGTTACTCATTCCTGTGTCCTCACTCCCTGCCTCGCCCAGGGAAAGGATTCTGTGTCAGGGATGAGGAAACAAGGGTGAAGCAATAGGAGGCCGTCTGGCAGGCGGAGCTCCTCCACAAGTGTCAACTTACGTTATAGCCACAACAACCTTGGAAGTCAGCTAACAATAAGGACAGAGAGTTATTTATTGATCTCTTAATATGGGCCAGGCTCTGTTAAAAGTGCTTTTTGTGGATTACTTATACACAGGTCCTGTTGATCCCTGGTTTACAACTGAGGAAACCGAGGTCGAAAGAGGTAAGTAATTCACCCAAGGTGTCAGCATTTAAACCCAGGTGCTACCGAGTCTCAGCCACTCTGATATTCTAACTCCTCAGGTAACGAAGGACTTGCTATGTCTGGCTAAGCTATTTGGATTTCATCCTGAAAATTGGGGCACTTTTTGAAATTGTAAATAGAATTTGGTGATAGTCATATTTCTCTTAGAATATGGCCGTGGGTGGATCGTTGAGGAGGGGACACTTAAAGACGGGGAGGCCAGTTGGGAGGCTGTGGTGATAATCGAGGGCTGACGAGAAAAGACCACCTGCACAAAAGCAGTGGCAGAAGGTGGTGAGGAGGCAAGTGAAGAGACACGGGAGGTGGAAGGAGACTTGCTGGGTGGGAGTAAGCGGAGGGTGCTCAGGGAAGGGGAGAAGTTTAGGACCACTCCTGGGTTTCTGATTTGAGAAGCTGCATAGATAAACAGATCACCAACTGGGAAGAGATTACAAGAAGGGGGCAGATTTAAAGGCCTTGGAAGGAGATTAATGGATTCTGTTTGGGACTTGTTGAGTTCAAGGTACCCACAGGACATTCAGATGGAAATGCCACCCCCACTGCCCACCCTGAAGGGTCTCAGCTGGAGATCAGACTTGGAGGTTGCCAATCTTAAATTCATGGACTAAACACATCACAGTTTATGAGACCATCCAGGAAAACTGGTGAGCGATACAACAAGTAGGCCAAGGACGCGCGTGGTCTTTAGAGTCCATGCTTCAGGGCAAGCTGTGGGAGCAGAAGCAGCCAGGAAGACTGGGAAGGAATGTTCAGAACAATAGGAGATTGAAGAAGATTTCCAGAAGGGAGTGGTTGACTGTGTCAAATGTCAAGGTCAAGTGGAGGAAGACAGAAATATGTTCATTGGACCTGCCCATTTTGGGAATCTTTGCCAGAGCTTTGCCAGAATTCTATCAGTGAAACGGTGAAGGAAAAAGATCACCCTGCAGGAAGCTCCTGGATTGTAACACAGCCGCAGCCCTGGGGACGCCACCCTGGTTTGGGCTTGGTGGAAGGCCAAGCAGACGCTGCTTGCTCTGACACACCCCACTCCTCTGAAATGCTCCATTCCCACACTCGAGACCCCGTTTGACTGCTCAGTTGGTTTCTTCAGCATTCATCCATGTGCTGGAGCCTCCTGAAGATGTCCCTCTTCCTAAAATATTCTGCCCCCATCCTCACCAACCCACTGGGAAAACAGAAAATCCATGCCCTTTATTAGATGCAGGGAGGGCTGAGTTCAAATCTGGATTTTGCCCTCAACAGCTGTGTGTCTATGGGTGGTGACTTACCCAGTGTGTAAAGTAGGCTAATAAGACCTTTATTGCAGGGTTGATTTGAGGACTAAATGAGATAACCCCTAGGGGAAATTGCCTCCCTCCTAACAGGCTCCAGAAATGTTTTCCTTTAGCTCAACTTCTCTCCAGGCCCTAAGAATGTCTATAGCCCAGGGAAGAAGAGCCTGGGTTTACCTAACCTTTTCTTAGAGAGGATTTTATGGGGGTGAAGGATGACAGGACACCAGGTTAATGGGAGCTTGTAGAGTTAGGAAAGAGTCACCGAAAACAAATATTTCCGTTGGTTTTATGTCAGGCCTGCCTCATCCCAGCAGCTGGCTGCTGTCAGCCAACACCGAGTGATGGGTGATTCTGCTCACTCCTTGGCCTCCCCAAGTGCTGCCCTAGAAGGGGATGTAGCAGACACTCCAGGGCTCACTTGTCACCTTTACCACCTCAGCGCATGCCAGCCAGACTTCCCACGGTCAGAGTTTCACATGGCTCCTGTGGTTCTAAACCATGGGTGGTTTTGTACCCCCAGGAGTATTTGGCAATGTCTGGAGACATTTTTGATTGTCACAACCCATGAAGCGGGGAGTGCTACCAGCACCTAATGGGTAGAGGCCAGGGATGCTGCTAAACCTCCTGCAATTCACAGAATGGCCCCCACAACAAAGAATTATCCGGTTCAAAGTGTCGCTAGTGCTGAGGGTGGGAAGCCCTCCGTGCAATATTAAAGCCCGCTTGGCCCCGAGCTCGATGGTGCTCCCTTTGGTGGCCTCTCCACACCCCCATCCCGGTCTCATCCCCCACTTCCCTACTGAGGTCTCCAGGGCTCCTCCCGATTGAGCCACTGTACTCACATCACTGTCTTGGGGTGTGCTTCCAGGGACCCCTGAACAAGACACACCCCGAGCTGTTTCTGGTGTGGGTAAGGTGGAACTTACCTCCCATTGCCACTGGAACAGGTGCTCCCAGCATGAGGGAAAAATAGGCTGTTCACATATGTACACAGCAAAGGTGAAAGTCCAAATGAAAATAACACAAACAGTAACCCCTTAGGACACACTATAGGGGACACTAAAAAGAACAGGGACTGGATTTGGGCAGAGTCAACCTCTGCATGTGTCCTTGAGGTGAGTTTGAAGCCAGCCTCAAAGCCAGGAGTGGGACAAATCGGCAGCAAGAAGGAGAAAGCACGGAGAAGATTCAACGCCAGATCCCAACCCCAGGCCGCAACGCCCAGGGCCGCTTTCCCTTCCAAGGCGAGGCTCGCAAGGCACCGTGGGAATTGTGGAAACAATACAGAACGTTGCAGGGAGTGCATATGGCCCAGAACGTCCTCCTCCCTGTGCCCTTCCTCTTTGTGGGAGGGGACAAAATGGCCACACATGTCTCCAATGTGAAGAGAAATCTTTGCTGGCGTCACGGCCCAGGGATTACATCTGCCTACAGTTACAGGATGTTCACTTGCAGAGAATTCCTTCTACAACATACACCACCAAAAAAAAAAAAAAAAAAGTATTAAATAGCTGGCTATATTTGATCTATATTTTTCATTCTTTTTTTCCCTCCTGTGGTTTTTCACCAAAGTCCACTTTGACAAGCCATTAAAAGAAAACCCTATGTATGTGAGCAATAGATTTAAAAAGAGAAAAAAAAAAACCTAATATATCGAACAACTCAACGTATACAATTTGGAAGAAGTAACCGGATCCTCTGCTCTGGCAGGCTGTAAACTGGGCCAGGGAGGGACATTGTTTTTCTTTTGGTCATTCTGCCAAGTTAAAAAGGAAGTTGGAGATTAGAACAAAATATTTAAATCAAAAACGAATCCTTCAATGAAAGTTCCTGATCCCCTTTACTACCACCCCTGCCTCCTTCCCCCTTATTGGAAGCATATTTCTCTTTGCAAAGAAGTAGTGTATTGTTGCTGAATAGAAGGGGGACAGCCCCCAGGGGAGACACATTGATCTCATCATTTTAAAAGTGAGAGATAAATGACCTAAGGCCTCTTCCCAATCAAATGCTGTTTCTGCACATTCTCAGAATAAATGGCACTGTTTTCCCTGGTGAGCAGGGAGCTCCCTCTCCTTGGCTGGGTTTGCCTATGCTGGTCATGCATCCAGGCCCTGGGACAAAGGAAAGAACAACTAAAATGGAGGTATCTGTGACAACAGGGCACCAAATTGTTCTTTGAAACCCAGGCAAGATCTTAACTCTTCCTCATGGCCCTGTATTAAGATTCAGTATTTTGATTTCTTGAAATCTCCCTCAAACTTACTATAAGAGATGGATAGATAGCTTAGGTTCTGCAAGTAACTACTGTAGGAAAAGGTCCAAGAAAGAAGGAGGAACGAACAAAGCCACATCTGATAACCAAAGATCTCCTCCAGCACTGCAACCTACTAGTCTCTCCTCAGAAGGATTCCCTTTTGGTCTCAGAAGCGGCACAAGTAAATGTGGCCCTTTTGGTGCTGAGCCCACTCAATCCATGTTTAAAAGAACAATGCAAAACAAATAATGTGGTGGGAAGTTTTGACACCTTTTATTTCCAAGAATGGTCTTATTAAATCTGCTATCATCTTCACAACTGGCCTGGTTCTACATACTTCAGTACTCATCCTCATGATAATGTGATCTTGCAAAATTAATTTATCTATCACTCTTCACCACCCTGCACAACTGTTGGTAATATAGTTCCCCAATACAGATTGTATACTCATAATAAATTAACAACACAATCATCCAAGATACAAAAACAAAGATACATCGAAGGCATTCATAATAGCATGAAAATATATAATAATGATTTTGCTCTCCTGAGGCAACAGTGAGTTGTATTATACAATGGATTTTACAGTAAACATTTGCAAAAAAAAAAAATGTATTTTGATAGTGAACAATTATATAGAACCCATATGAATCCTGATTCTTCCCCAACCTCTCTGGCTTCCCCATCCTGTGGCCTTGTGTATTTCAACACTGATCTTGGATCAGAGATGACCTGGGCTCTTTACACTTCCCTGGTTGAACACTCACCCAATACCTGTGCAAGCAACCCAGAAGCCTCGCACTCCCCCTTGCAAGCACTAAATACTTTAGAAGGAGGTCTTAAAATGGGAAAACAGCATCCTCACCAAACGATCCCTGATAGGCCTACAAATGGGCCTACTAGTGGGTGCCTTCTCCTCGGTGTGCTTTGCTCACCTAGAGTCTGTCCTCAGCAGGAGGGAGCAGTGGGTTTTTTTTCCTTTTTTTTTTTTTTTAAGTAGATTTAGGGGGTACAAGTTGAATTCCATCACAGTATATATTTTAAGCGGGGAAGTCTGGAAAGCACTCAGTTTTTCACACTATGTGTGTGTGTGTGTGTGTGTGTTGCTTCTCCCTGATCTTCAATGAACTATTAGAAATGATAACAAAGAGAGAGTTACTCTCCAAGACCCTTTCCCTTGGAGCCTCTCTCTCTCGTTCTTAGACATAAACCGCATTAGCACCCTCACCCCTCGAGACACTGCAAGCCTCCACATCACTGCTAGTTCGCCTGCTTGACAGTTCTTGGTGGCACTCACTCAAAAAATCTGTATTGAACTCATAAGTGTCCCAGGCACTGAGCTAGATGTTCCGTCCAGCCTTTTCATTTAATCCTTTAACACCTGGCCTTCAGGTGTTATAATTCACTTTATTTTGCACAGGGAGAAGCTGAGGCTCAGAAAAATCAGGTGACTTGTTCAAGGTCCCTGGGGAACCAAATGCCTTCAACCTTTCAGTCTTTGCTCAAGCTGGTCCTGCCCAGAAGCCCTCCCTGCCACCTGGCCTATGGAGGCTGTCGATGAGGTTGGTGGTGGCCTCTTCTCTCAGGTCAGAATTCTCACGATCCTCTTCACAAGGGCTTTGTCTTCCATGCCTCATTCCTAGTCATCTTGTTCCCACCTCACACCTGCCTGGCTACAACAGGCTCTCTGCTCTAATTTGGTCACCTCCTTGACTGTGCGTCTGCATCTCTAATCCACTGGAGCCCATCCACTGCCAGCTCACTCTGCCAAAACACTGCCTGGATCCCTCCAGCCTCCCACGAGTCTTGCTCCACCAAGAACTAACTGAGTGAGTCTGGGAAAGCCATTAAAACCCTTTGGCAGTTTCTTCACAATTATAATAGGCACAATAATCTCAGATTTATCTCTGGAAGAAAACTAAAGTGAAGATTGAATGAGACTCAGAAAGTGGTCTTTTGGGGACATAATTCCCATGCCAGATTTTATCTCCAAAATGCCCCTGAAATGCAAATTTTCATCCAAACTTGCACAAAATGTGGTGTTTCTGGATCTGAATCCAATACCAAATTTTTCCTCCAAAATTTCCCCCTCTGCCCACAAAAAATGAAAGTTGGTCAAACAACTTTTCCCTGCAAAACCTGAGTTTATAGTTTGTGTTCCAGAAGGTGTGGCCAAGAATTATACTCAATAACAAACTCTGCATTTCTCACATGTGAGATCACCAGTAGGGATATTTTGATAAAGAGTCTTATTTTTAATACCCAAGCATCACCATATTTAACTAATCCTACTTTTCTGGGTTAAGTGATATTCACTAAGGTAGCCAAAAAGAAAAAAAGTTTTGGAAGCATAAATTATTGAAAATCCTGGTACTCAGACTGGTTCAGATCAAAATAAGTACTAAAAATCTTCAATGCCTCCCCTTTATCATGAAACAAAAGCCCCAGCTCCTTAGCCTGACTTTCCCAGTCCACTCCCAGCATCTGTCTACACTTCCCACATAAAGATCCTTTTCTCCTGCAGAAACCATTTGCTCTAGACACTCTGGATTATTTGCACTTTTCTGAAAGCCTCTTCATTTTCTTTCCTCTATGTTTTCCCTCAGCCCTTTGCCTGGTATCTAAATGCCTCCCCCACTCACATTGACCTAGCTTGCCCAATCCAACTGGTTCAAACCTCCACTTCTTCCGTGAAATCTGTCCTGAACACACCCCAGTCTGAATAGATCCGTCCTCCCTCTGCAGGCCAGTGGCAAGCTCAAGTGTTTACTCACTCTGTGCTTCTGTCTTCTGATACTTCTCCTATGTCATCTTGAACGATCACTAAACATCTTTCCTTGTTATATTTTAATGTTTGGTGCCCCATTCTGCTTTTATACCCTACAGCAAGCTACACATACAGTAGCCCACTCACTATAACCTTGATGCTTAGATATGACCCACATGCTCACAAACTACTCTCCTCAGAAGACATATTTCTTATACTAAAGCAAGGGAATTGTAGAAATTCACCCCCATCAAATACTTTTGGCTTTAAAAAAAAAAAAGGAGTATCTTTCCACAGTCTTAACGGAAACTGTGCATGTGAATGTGTGTTTGGGGTACAGAAGCAGAGAGAGGCTTGTTAATTTTAAAGCCACATAGCATGTTTGGCTAAGACTGTGACTCCATTTGTGTATTTCAACCACGTAAAATACACCCTGGGATTCTGGACTGAGAAAAATAGCCATATAAGGAGAAAACAAGGCATTCCCTATAGCTGCTCTTGTAAAACACTCTATGATTTAACCCTCTGCTCGGACAGATCCAAGCTTCTGCACTTTACAACTGCAAACAATCAAATTCCTGGGAGGAGCTCAGCGTGTGACCTGTACCACTGGGCACAAATGATCACAAACAAAACCTGACAGGTCACACACAGGGCAGCATGACCAAAGCCTTGCAGCTGCCTGCTTTTCTCTCTGCGGTGGGCCGTCCCAGCCGAAGCAGGCACCGAGATGAGCTCCAGCCCAGAGAAAATTCTGAGGGCCCATTAATCCTTCTTTCCTTCAAGAACACAGGGATCTGGGGGCTGCCTCCACTTTCCAGGTGACAGTCCATCAATCTGAAGAATCCCTCCATCGGGGAGGTGCAGGAGATGCGAAGGGGGTCAGGATAAGGAAAGAGGGGCTCCAGGAACAGCAGCCAGATGCAGGGCCAGCCAACTGTTGGCCCACCTCCAACACGCTGCCTGGCCCCGCGGTGCAGGGTGTGCCTGGCTAGGGGCCTCTGCGCTGTGCAGAGGAGGGATTACAGAGCAGGGGGCTGACAGAGAACCCAGCTGGCATTAATAACAACTCTGTGAGATACAGCTTTCTAGATGGCAAAACTGAGGTTCTGAGAGATTCCAATGCCCCTTACACGCAATGAGTGAGCTGTGATTAGTAATAACTTTTATGCTGTGGCAAACACTGCTCATTTTCTTTTGTTACCCAGTCTAACCTCCTTCCTTCTGGCAATCGAATGACACACCCCCCTCCTCCATGTGTACACACACACACCCCCAAACCCACACTAAGGAGCAAGGAAGATGGCTGCCTAACTGGAGATGCTATTTCCCAGACTCCCATGTAGCTCTTAGTGGTCATGTGGCTCATTTCCAAGGAGTGGGACATGAGTGAAAGTAATGTGTACAAATTCTGGGTCACATCTTTTAAAAGTAGCTGCTTGCCCTTCCCATGGGCTGGAATGCAGATGTGGGGATGAAGAAGAGGACAACCCCGGGTGGTGGAGCAGCAGAAGGAAGCCGGATGACTTTATGGAACAGCGCCACCTACCTGCCGGTACTACCGACCGCCTACTGGACTGTTCGTGCAGGGAAACAATCTCGTCTGAGCCACTGTGTTTTTCATTGTCTTTGTGACAGCAGTTTAGCCAGCATCCTAACTGATGCATGTGACTTTGACTTTCTGCTGCCTCAGCTGTGTGCAAAGAATCTTGAGGCCATACTAGCTTGCACTAATTTAAAAAGCAGGAGGGAAAAAATCATAGCCAAGTTACATAACAGTCAGCAGTATGCGCATGCCAAAATCACCCCCTCCGTGAGTCAAGGCTGGAATGGGCCTGAGCCACGTGAGGGAGTCCTGCCCGGGTGAGAGTGAAGGTCAGAGAATCCAGCCCCCCACTCCCCATAAAAGAGTGTGCTACGGGAAGTTTGCCTTTGCGAATGAATTTCAGATTGAAGGGCCTGAAACCTCATTTAGCTGGAACCAGAAGCACTATTTGGACAATTGTCATTATTCCTAAGAGGACTTATTCAACTAGCCTTCCTCACTAATTTTTTAAATGTGCTTTACCTCCCTGCGATAGATGTGTTAAAACATTTACTATGATTGTAATTTGACAGTTGCTCCTGGGAATTCAAGTTTTGCTTTATATTTGAGGCTTTAATATTACACATATATTAGAATTGTTATATTTTTCATAAAAATCTTTATCACTAATCAGGAATTTTGCCCTTAAGTCTAGTATACATGTAACCATATTCTGCCTTTTTTTTCTGTTTTTTGGCCTGATAGATCTTTCATTCTTTTGCTTTTGTTCTTTCCTCTGCCCTTACATTTTATTTTATTTTATTTTATTTTTTTGCCCTTATATTTTAGATGAGTCTCTTATAAACCACATAGATTTTTATTTTTTCATACACGTTAACAATTTCTGTGTTTTAATTGATACATTTAGTCCATTTACATTTATTTAGAGTTTATTTCTGTCATCTTACGATGGGCTTTGTATTTGCCTTGCTATATATACATATAATTTTGCTTTCTTTTTTCCAAACTTTTAGTGGATTAATCCAGTTTTCTTTATTTTCTCTTTTCCTATTCTCCTGATTTGGTAATTGTACATCTCATTTTTTTATATATATATATACAGCCTTTTTAGGTGTTACCCTTACATTTTTAACACACATACTTGACTTTGAAAAGTATAAAATATGAATAAGTCTGTTCTACTCACCCAGCAATCTTCAGAGCTCTGATCATCTCCCACCCTTCTTACGTATTATTGTCCAATATTTCATTTCAACTTTGTTTAGTACTCTTAAAATTTGTCAATATTATTAATTTCCATAGATAATACTTATTTAGATTTAATTTCCCTTCTTAGATCTCACTCCTTCCTTTTTATTTCAATTTTTTTTTTATTATTTCAGAATATTATGGGGGTACAACACTTTGGCTATATATATTGCCCATGCACTGCCCGTGTCATGAATCCTTTGCCAGTTCCTTCATGAGAGTTTTTGGTGAACAAAAACAACAACAACAAAAAAACTTTCTTAATTTCATATTTGTTGTTGAGTAGTAATTTAGCTTGATATAAAATTGCAAGTTGACAGTTATTTTCTCTTAGTGTTTGGGTATATCATCTTATTTACTTTTGGTTTCTGTTTCTGCTGTTGAGACGTTTTCTGCCTGTCTAATCACATTTCCTACAAAGGAAAATCTTCTCCTTAGTTGCTTTATTTTTGGCTTTTTAAAAAATTTCATTATAGTGGCCGTACGTTCTGGATTCACACTTACTTATTCAGCTCATGGCTTGCTGTGCTTCCTGAATCTCATGATCCTTATCTCTTAACTATTGTAAAAAGATTCTCAGTCTTTTTTCTTTGAATATTTCTTCTCCTTCATTCTCTCTTCTCTTCTTTTAAAACTCTTATTGTTTCTCATTACATCTTCCATATCTTTAGTTGCTCTCTCATATATGTGTCTGTGATGCATCCTGAGTTGAAATTAGATCTCTTCCAGTTCACTACTTTTTTCTTTAGCTATGTCTAATCCATTAAAATTGATAATTATGGTTATTACTTCTAGAAATTTAATCTGTTTATTTTTCAAATCTGTATTTTCTTTTTTCCTAATACCTTAAACATTTATTATTATTTATTGTTTTTTCAATTCCTTATTTTATGCCTCTAATCATTTTAAACATACTTACCATCTTTATGCAATGCATCTATTATCTGAAGATTTTGGGGATCTGATCCTGATGTGTGTTCTATCTGTTGATTCTCCCTCATGGAGAATTGTTTCCTAAAACGTTTTGTACTTTTGGAAGGTGAGCTCATCTTCAGTGGGGTTTTATCTATGGATATCTTGTGTAGCCTGGGTTGAGGGTGTGACTTACTAGAGTGTCTTGTGTTTAGTTAATGATTGCATGGCCTAGAATCATATTTTTATTTATTTTTTAAATTGACTTGTAATAATTTTTCATATTTATGGTGGATAGAGTGAAATTTTGATATATGTATACAATGTGTAATGATCAATTCAGGGTAATTAGCACATCTATCACCTCAAACATTTATCATTTCTTTGTGTTAGAAACATTCAAAATTTTCTCTTGTAGCTGCTTGAAAATATACAATAAATTATTGTTAACTATTGTCATCCTACAGTGCTATAGAACACTAGAACTTATTCCTCTTATCTAGCTATAATTTTGTATCTGTTAATCATCCTCTCCTTCTTCCCTACTCCCCTTCCTAGCTGCTAGTAAACGGCACTCTACTCTCTGTAAGCACAACTCTATTCTACTTCTATAAGCACAACTTTTTTAGTTCCCACATATGAGTAAGAACATGTAACATTTGTCTTTCTGTGCCTGACATTTCACTTAACATAATGCCCTTCAGGTTCATCCATGTTGCCATGGATGACAGGATTTCATTCTTTTTTATGGCTGAATAATACAATCATATTTTTATGTTAACATCTCATTTTGGATGTTCCTGGACTATGTATATAGTATAAATTCAAACCCCAAGCCCAAGTAAAGCATTAGGTTCTTGGTTCAGAATTCTTGATTGACAGTTGTGAGACATTTTTCCATGCCCAGACCGCTGGTTAAGACCATTACATTTCTTTTTTGTCTTCCTGTACTGAAGCCTTTCTTGGCCTGCACTTGGCCTATCGTGGAAACCACAAAATGTAGGTCTCAGTAGTCACAACTACTCGCCTTTCCAATTCAAGTTCCTAAGACAACTAACATAGTTTCTGTGTCTTCAGAGTAAATGGCTTACCTTGGGTCAGGGATCCATGTCTAATACAGTCAGCTATAGACAGACAGAATCTCTAATACTTAGGGAACTCCCTTTTGGTCTGTGAAGAGAGAAATTTTGCAGCAAGAGGGCCCAGAGGAAAGGTAGAAATGATCATTAGAGGAAATAATTAGTATCTCTGCAACCAATAACTTTTCTTCAACACTTCTCTTTGTTCTTATTCTTCTCTGATCTCAATGATTGTGTAGCCCCCACTGTGGGCATAAAATTATTAAAGGTAAGAGTCAGTGTTGTAACCAAGAAGGGTGTTGATAGTGTCTCACAGGAAAGATCAAGGTGAGCATGTTTCTGCATAGCAGTAGAATTTATTTTCAACTCCTACCAAATTTGGAAGTTACTCTTCCACACAACACCTAGCCCAGTGATTGACATAGTAGATAGTGAATAAATATTTGTTGGAACAAAATATCAAACACTTCCTCCAATCTTCAGTAAGGGGAGAATGCAGCACACAGAGGCAGCAGGCAGAAAGTGTTTAAAGAGAGACAGAAGGCTGCAAGGCCATGCCAAAAAAAAAAAAAAGATAAATATTTCTTAGAAGAAATAAGTAACTTAAGGCAGGCAGTTAGCAAAGAATGCTGGAGGAAAGTAACCTCTTTTAAAAGTCATCATAAAGGCTTGGAACCTGGGGTGGACTTTGAATTAGCACATATGCCAAAGATTGAGGATGTTCTTCAGTTCATAAATAACAGCCCTGTGACAGGTGGGATGTTCCCCACAGACCCACTCTCATGGCAGGGGGTCATCTGTAGCTTGGGCATTACATGGACGTAAAATACCCCACAAAAATGAGGACAATTCTTCTAGGCACACCTGCGTAAGGGATTTAGAGGGAAGGAACTAAAAACTTTTTAAAGGGATCTACTGTGTTAGTTTTTGGTATATAACAATGCCCAAATTATGTATTAAAATATTTATAGTTCACATCATCCTGTGGATTCTTTCTTAATATGTTCTTTTTGTTTTTAAGACTCAAGTTAAAGGATCTCTCCAAATAGATATTTGGGTTAGCTGAGAGCTGCAGTCAAAACTTGGGAGCTAAGAAAATAGTTCCTCTTACAAAATGCTGCCATGCCCAGGTTTCCTTTATTCTAAGTGTATAATTCATTAGATTCAGCCTACTAATGGAATCTCCAAAATTTCTTTATAAAAGGTCTTAGAGGTGGCCATCTGGTTGAAAGAGGGAGACTATAAGACTTAATTTGAAACTGTGTTTGCGTATCAAGTATGCTAAGTTTCTACTCAAATTGTATATTTATTAAGGTTGCCTTGGGGAAGGGGAGGTTAGACCCCACTCTCCAAGCTAACCCTGGAAGAACTTGAAAACTGAATAGAGGACTCCACATGTAAAAACCCCAGAGAACAAAACCCACAGCATGAAAAAGACAATTGTAGTGCCAATCTGAGATCCAAGGAAGCTTTGTTAGCCAAAGTTTCATGCTGTTTAACTCTTCAAAACACTCAAGTCACCTGTCCCCCAGGATTGGTGTGGTCTCTATCACAACAGCAAGAATGCTGGCTCCCTGCCTGTTCTTATAGAAAGAACTCATGACAGGAGGCTTCCTTGAGGAGTTCAATAGAACGCAACTATGTCACAGGCCCTGAAACATCTAATACAGATAATGACATCAACATTGAGCCTTGGATTGCATTCCCAACAATAGCTCCTGCAGTTGTTCTCAGATGAAATCAAATTACTATGGAAAAAATGTATGAGACCTCCCTTTCCACAATGGGGTAAAAAGGGCAGTTTACAACCCGTAGAAAACTCCATCTCACCAGCTTACAGGTGGTGTTACTCAAGCACAAGAATGTGCAGAATGTGTCAAATGTGTGTGTTAAATGTGTGTCAAATTAGGTAGCGTCTCTTTTTAAACCATTAAATCTTTGCATCTCATTGTAAGGAGGGCTTGTAGGCCATCGGTGGGAACTCAGCAACACAACCACTGAAGACATGCATCTCACTACAGAAACAAAGAGGCGCTCTGCAGTGGCCCAAAGAATGTGACCAAGCCTAGCACCTGTCAGCACATATTGTACCTTCCTTTCCCCAGGTAATTCTTTCCAGAAATGCTGCTGGGGGCACATTTTCCCTCTTCCAGCATTCCTGAAAATATTTAAGATATAGGATAAGCACTCAGTCTTCAAATTTATATTAAGGAATTTAGTTAGGTGAAAATATTCTATTGTGCGTATCTCAAGCATTCAGAATTCTGGGGCACCTTCAGCCTGGAAAACACCATTGCGCTCCCCTCCTCCCTCGAGCTCACTGGGTGGGCACTCCCAATAACCAGGAGACACACTTGCCCTAGGGCCCCACAACTGGATCTTAGCCCAGGGTGTAGTGAGAACCCGGGCGATTTCCTGAGCCTCTCTGTCCTCGGTTTACTCTCTCTCAGGGCAATTGTGGAAAGTGATTGTAGTGACTGCAGTGACACGTGCAAAGCAGCAATATCAGATGCATACTAAACCTCCCCTTTCCGTGATTCCGTGGTGCCTGAGATGATGGCTGGTGGAGGTTTTGTCCTAACCCTGTACAGTGAACACTGGTGTCCTTGTTTGTCCAACTCCATTTCCCTCTTTCTCTGATGACAGCCCCTCAATTTTCTTCTGGAGAGCATCTCCTCCGTGGCTCATTGGCCAACAGCTGAGAAGGTGACCCGGGTAGACCAACTGGAATTGCCCCATGAGTGGATCTTGGGCAGGAGCTGTGCTAGGACAGAAAACTCAGAGCTAATCAAACCTGGAACCCAGGTCCTACAGAGCCTGGCCATTTGTCCCTGTTGTGCCACGTCTCTACAGCTGCCCTGATTCTCACTCCTTCCTCAGGTTCCAGGAGTTACTCCTCATCCTTACAGTAAATTCCTGTCTGCTTCTTTTTTTTTTTTTTCCTATCATCAATCCTGGCCTCCCTGTCTGCTTCTTGGAGCCAACCTGGATGTCTGTGCCTTGCAACAATGTGTCTTCGTTCCCTCTTTCCTGCACAGATGAGGAAACCCATTCCCAGGTCAGGGGAACTGGTGCAGAAGTGGGCAAGAAGCCAGGCCTACAGACTGGCTGCCTGCACCCCTGCACCGCACCCTCCCTGGAACTCTCCTCTGGGGCTCTCGCCAGTGACCCGCGGCCCTTCTCCTCCCTGCCGCCCCTCCACATCACTCTTTTGTACTCCACGTCATCCAAGCTTGCAAACCATCATCTATTTCAACTCACAAGCCTCTCTTTTCCCCCTCTGGTACCAGGCTATTTTCATAAATCTTTCATTTTAAAATAAATCTTGGTGTCCTGCTCACCACAACATTTCTGAAATTCATTCCTCTGCTAGCGTGCTCATTCCAGAGGAGGGCCCTTCCCACTTGAATGTTGGCAGCGCCCTGCCCTCCTGGCTCCCTCCCCCGCCACCTTCCTCTCTCCCAGTGAGAAAATGAGGTTTGGACTTGGGTGGGTTGAAAGCCCATCCATGCATGCCATGCATAACATTGCCTTCCTTGGCACCGATGCATTCCTGGACAAAAAGGCCTTTGAAAATGTTTCTCTCGGGGCCCATTTGGCACCATGTTGCGACTTGAGTGGAGCGGGCCGTGCTCTGCCTGCTGGAGAATCAGCAATGGTGGTTGGGGAAGGGCCCAGCCCAGTGAGTCTCCACGTCCCCACAGAGCCCTGGCTGGGAGCATGACAATGGATCATGGGGTATAGCACCTACTCCACCTCAACATGTTCCACCTAGTTAGACCTCATCAAAAATGGCCCACTTTGGCAGCCAGGGATCATACCTATCCCTTAGGAAGTGGTTATACATTAGGACTCAGTGTACGTCTTGTGGCTGGGAAACACATTCTGTGGGCTGTCCTCAGGAGGCCCATAAGAAATTCACACCTGTGACTAACTTAACTGCCCATCCGGTTTCCCTAAAGCCCTATACAGATCCAGTTGACAGAACAGCTCCCTGGCAGTGAACCACTTGGGTTTATAGAGAGAAATTAGGGTACGACAGATTCAGGTAATTTAGCATATCACAATAAACACTGTGCCTGTAGTTTGGCTGGATTATTGCTGACATACACAGTGAAGAGTGGTTCTGCTGGTCAGTATATGTACAACCTAACACATATTGTTAGATTGGTACTGAACATTTTTAAAAGCTTTTCTGGTGTGAAATATTGAATTTAGTATTCACTAGAAATTTCCTATGCTACTTAAAATTATATTAATAATTTACTTTTGTGTGGTATTCAGTAGCATGTTATCCGATAGAGTGCCCACATATGTGGAACATGTGTTTGTGTTACAGCTGGAAGTTATTTTTATAAATGCAAGCTGAAGAACCTATTTTCAAATGAATGCTCCTAAACATAAAATTCATTTCAGAGCTAAACCCACCACCACCATTAAGAAAGAAGAGAATGTGGGCAAAATTCAACAACCAATTTCATGGCCATGTTGCATACGGTGAGTTCTCTAAATGAGCTCTTAAAGCTCTGGCCTCAGAACTAGATTTCGTTGTAGTTCTTGTGTCCAGGATATTCTTGTGCCCCTGAAAGTTGAATCATTGACACAAGTTTCCAGTATTTTCACTCTCTTCCTGCTTTGAAGTCCATTAATCTTCACGTTGATTTTCTCTCCATCCTCTTGAAAAAAATGTATGCACCCTCCAGATGGGAAGCCAGGAGCTGGCACCGTGGGAAGAGATCACATGGAGCAGGAATGGTAGGAAAGACAAGCTCCTAGCCAGTGTGGTGAGCCACTGCCACAAACCAGGCCCTGCAGCTCGGGAAGGGAAGTGAGTCAGGTCCTCTGAATTTTGTGGTAACAATCCCAGAGCCTCTGTCACCTCTCCCCACCCTGTGGGTGTGCACCGAACCAAGCATGGAACCTCCTGGTGTGAGGCAGGGCCAGACAGATGTTCTTTTGTCCTTAACACACCATGCAAACTGCTACCTTGAATATCAAGTATTGTTCATATTCTTAATCTAAACTCGCTTTAAATAAAAACATTCTTTTTCCAGTAAAGATAAATTGAACGATACACACTTACAGTAGGTTGTATACTGAAATTTTTTGAAGTGCTTCAGAACAGATGAAATTGCTATGTACATTTTTACATATAAAGAACAAACATGTACATAACTAAATATGAACCTGTGCATTTATCTAGTCATCCAAATACTCCATACATATAGAAACACACATGCAAGTAGAATGGCCATAGAAAATAGAACGTCAGGCAGATGGTGATGACTACTGCTGCTGCTGCTGCCACCGCTGCTATTTATCTGAAGAGTAACTCAAACTACCACTATGGTTTAACTGTTTGTGTCCACCTGTCCCTGCTAAATTTAGGTGTTGAAACCTAATCACCAAAGTGATGATATTAGCGGGTGGGGTCTTTGGGAGACGACAGGTCATGAGGGATCTCCCCTCATGAATGGGATCAGTGCCCTTATAGAAGAGGCCCTAGAGAGCTGCCTTGCCCTGCTGCTATGTGAGGACACATAAAAGGTACCATCTATGAAGAACAGGCCCCTGCCAGAGACCAAATCTGCCCGACCCTTGACCTTGGACTTTTCAGCCTCCAGAACTGTGAGAAATAAATTTCTGTTGTTTGTCAATTACCCAGTCTAAGAAATTTTGTTAGAGTAGCCCAAGCGGACTAAAACATGGTTCCGGTTGGCAAGAAGCTTCTGGTCTGACTAGTTGAACACGCACACACTCCTCCATCACTGAAACCTCAGAATCTTATCTGAGTCCTTCCTTTCCTTTACCTTGTACATCAGTTTGGTTCCCAGGTCTTTCTCATTCTAGCTCGCAAATCTCACTTTTCCCTCCCTATCTTTTCCTCGCCAACCCCGACTGCCTCAACTCTACTTCAGGCCTCCTGCTTCTTTCTTAGACTACAGCAACAGCCTCCCTTTCCGGCACAGGATGTTGTCTCTAAGAGCCCACCAACAGGGGCAGGGATGATAAGGACATAGCACTCATCCCGTGGTCCCATTCCCTGCACCTTGACAGACCATGCTAATCGGTCCCAGTGCTCTTTCTTCCTAAGCCCAGACACAGCTCTACTCAGCACAGCCCTCCAAGGTCATTACCAATTTATCAGAGTTGCTCTTGAAACAAAATCTATTTACCACCCTGATCTAGGTCCTTTAAAATAAGGTTTTTCAACCAGAAGTGAACATCAGAATCAAAGATGAACAGTATCTAAGATCTAAATCAGAGTTTTTGTGGGCAGGAAATATGAGCATTTTTTAATGTATTATGCATGGTTTGGGGGTGCACTCTTCATCAAGAACTAAGTAAAACTAACCCAAACCAAATAATGTTGTTCTAAGTCCCCCCCCACCTCTCTTTTTGCCACCTGTTGCCTTATAGCCCTTACTGGTTCCTATTCCACAGCTGATAATCTGAAACTTTCTCAGCTCAGCTCCTGACATCTTGCATTTGAACATCAGGTGTAATACATTAGTCCAGGTCTTCTAAGAAGCAGATGCCAAGATGGCATTAGATGTGCAAGGCTTTTTACTAGGGTAAACACCTAGAAAGAAAATGTGGACAGAGCCAGGAGAGGCTGGGAGAGCTGTCAGACTGCAGTGCAGGTCTGACCCCATGAAAAGGAGAGTGGGAAGGAAGGGGGTTGGGTGGAAGCACCTTAGACTGCAGTGCAGTGCTAAGACAAGCTCAGAAAGGCCTTTAGGAGTCCTGGAGCCAAAGTCCTGGGTGCATCAGAGAAGTGTCTAGTTTAGCACTTCTGCCATGTTGAGTCAGTGGCTGGGAGGAGCCCACGGGAAGCACAGCCTCGACACAAATGCAGCAACTTCAGAGTACAGCAGCAGAGGCCCCAGTCAATGATCTCCTACAACTGGAGATCTGAGAGGTGCATTCACAGAGCTGCCACACCAGGTAACTGACAGCAGCTAGGGCTGCCAGATTTAACAAAAATACAGAATGACAAGTTAAATTTGGATTTCACATAAACAACAAATAATTTTTAGTGTAAGTGTGTCCCAAATACAGGTGTCCTATATTTTATCTGGCACCCCTCACCATAGCTCTTTTTTGTGTTAGGCTTTATCCGAGACAATCCTTTCTCTTTTCAACTGGACCTGCTCTTTGGCTGCCGGTTCTTTAGTACCTGCATTGCTAGGTACCATCTTGACAGGTCCCTTTCCTGGTCAGTCTCTCTCCTACCCAGGCATCATCCTCCCCACTACTCCAAATCATTCTTCTGGGAACACCATCATGGTCATGCTACCCGCCCACCACCCAAGAAACTTCCAGTAACTCCTATGGCTTTCCCAATGAACCTCAAAGTCTGGCATCTTATCTTTGCAACACTGACTCCCACTGACTTTACAGTCCCTGGCCTCCGATCAGACCGAAATTCATGGCTATCAAGATACATCCTATGGCTCCAGGCATCCTGCTTTTGGTCATGCTGGGCCCCCTCCCTGGAATGCCCTTCCCAGGACAGCCTTCCCCCACATGTCAAATTTAACCTATGTTTCAAGGCTAGCTCAAATGATGCCTCCTCCTTGAAGAGATGAGCTATGTGTACCATCACCCTGCCCAGAATCCCTTACATCTAGTGACACAGGACGAAGCTGAAATGATATAAAAAGACAGAACTTGATATGCTCTGAATGTCGAGCTTCCCATACAGAGTGGATTTTAGCAGACAATATTTCCCCATCCCATGTGTGGCATTAATGTCAATAGCTCTTATGCAACCAACAGGGTAAGTCTTGCTTTTAGCCCGGGTACAGATGTTTAATTAATCAGGGCTGCCGTCCTTGTTCGCCCTTGACTGGGTTTCCCTGATGATTACCCACTGGAAAACTCAGCCCTTTCATGCAAACAATGTCCTGATTAATGCTTTGTGCTGTGCATCAGGTTTGGCAAGTGGGTCCTTCATTAATGAGTCAGCCTGTACGGCGATGTTTCGTCCTCAGAACTCAAACCTGATTTCACACACAACTGTCTTTCCATTTTCTTGTGTTGTCAAACCTTTTCGTAACTCCCTTTCCTTCTTCTCAACTTTGATTTTGGAGAGAAAAGTTCGCATCAAGTGAATATAAAGTATTAAATTATTCTGACTTCAGCACAGTCTTCAGACTGACTTGAGTGTTGAAGATGCCCTCCACCCGGCCGCGTGGCCGCCTTTCCCTGCCACAGGCTGGGTGTGCCTTCCTTTTGTCGCTGGTCACAGGTGTTCATTCAGTCTCTTTCTCTCTTCCTTACCAGAGAAGTGTGGGGGATGTGGGGGGCGCGGGAGGATCAGATGATGAAATGAAAAGCTTTAAATAAAATATCATTCCCACAAAGGAAAAGAATTTTCCTCTGGGTCATTACAGTGGAAGACCAGAAAAAAGATAATAAGCACAAGATTCCTGATTAATTAAACATTTGTGCTCATTGTATGCAATTATTCTGGGGAAAATCAACTCCAGGACATCTGTTTACTCAACCTTGGGCTGAGAAACCACCAAACTACTCCTGCCCTGCCTCGCCAGGCACAGCGTCAAGGCGTAGAACTGATAGGCCACAGGCCCGAGGATTAGGCCCACTAATTTTCTGGGTTGGAAACAGATGACCATGCTGCACAAGCAATAAATTATGAAGGCTGAGTAAACTCATAGAGGGTTAAATGGGGAAATCTAAAGTAACAATATATTAATATAATACACATTTACTAATATACATAATTATTTTATGCTCCAGAGCAATTAAATATAGATGATAAACATTTCCATGAATGCTTCAATTATTACTGCTTTTCACCCAGTGAAACATTTCTAGTTTTTTCGTTTTTACCCATTAGGTCTCCAGTTTCAATGATTTCCCTAATACCTTTCACTAACCCCTTAATTGTCATTCCTGTCTAATTTCCTTCCTCTGACAGTTGGGATCGGGGATCGTCCCTGCCCAGTGTGGGGGCCCAGGAGTGGGCAGAAGTGGACACCTCCCCTTGATAGTTGATGAGCAAAACCCACACTTGTGGATCGAGTGAGGATCAAAGTCCAAGAATAGGTTGAACAGAAAGTGAAACTGAGGCCCAGGAGGTCCAATGTGAGGAGACGCCGGCAGCAAAGGAGCAGGGGCTGCCGAAGTGGCTTGAAAACCCACTTGCTGGAATCCAGATGCCTGTTGCAGCTTCCTGTGAATCTTCCACCCCAGACGCAGAGACCCCAGGGAGGAGTTGTCTGGATTCTCAGCCAGAGAACCTTTACTAGATGGGATCAAATGAGCACAAGTGTGTGAGGATTTGCTACTGACCGGTCCATTCTCCCTGTCTATCCCACACCACGTGTACCTGTTGAGACCCCGGCTCTGGTGTAGCAGGGTTTGGGTGTTCCCTTATCTACCAAGTAGAGGACTCTACAGTCTTTATGTTCCCGCGTGAGGGGAGAGTGGTTGTCCCACTCCCTCCTCTGACCCAGGCCCTCTCCAGTAAGATGTGGCATTGTGCAATCATTACCATTATCTACGTCCAGAACATTTGCAGCGCCCCCAAAGGAGACCCCATTCCCATTAATTCCCTGTTCCTTCTTCCCCCAGATCTCAGCAACCACTAATCTGCTTTCTATCTCTATGAATTTTCCCAATTCTGGACATTTCATATAAATGGAATCATACAATAAGTGGCCTTTTGTAGCTAGCTTTTTTCACTTAGCATAGTGTTTTCAAGGTTCGTCTATGTTGTAGCATGTATCAATACTCTACTCCTTTTTATGGCTGGATAAATTCCATTGTGTGGCTAAAGCACATTTTGTTTCTTCATCAGTTGATGAACCTTTGGGCTGCTTCCTCCTTTTGGCCATTGTGAATAGTGTTATTATGAACATTCCTGCTCAGGTTTTTATGTGAACATATACTTCCAATTCTTTGGGGTATATCCTTAGGAGTGGAATTGCTGAGCCATATGGTAATTCTGTTTAACTTATTGAGGAACTGCCAAACTGTTTCCACAGTGGCTGTGCTACTCTATAATCCCACCAGCACGGTAAAAGGGGACTGTCTTGGATTTAAAAACCAATGTCCCGTGTTCTGGGAACTGCCTCAGCCCCAGGCATCCAGGATGGTTGGTTACCCTAATAGCAAGTTCTTAGCACACTCAGAGCAGTGTCAAAGAGTAAAAATCAAAGTTAGGAAACAGCTCGCATGGGAATGCCATCAGGATAACAGCCTCCAACACTGAAAAGGCCCAAACAAACAGAATCCACCCCTGAAGGACAGGGTATTCCACCTCCCACATGGTTTTCTTTCCCACAACTTGATCTCAGGCCTTGTTATGCCACTGGTATGTTTATTAGTTCTTCTAAATCAGTCCTGGGGTCACCTGGAACTCTTGTTAAAATCTAGTTTCTCACTCACCAGGTCTGAGATGGGGACTATGATTCTACATTTCTTACAAGCTCCCAAGTGATGTTGATGGATCGCATTTTGAAGAGCAAGGATGTAGATGTCCTTGTAGCTCCCTTAGGTTCTGACCAGCTTCTCGGCCATTAATGTGCTAGGAAGAGTGAGGACGTGATGGGGCTGGAAACCATACTGTCAAGGTTGTTCTAGGCAAAGGAGGACAATGGTACATCAGAGAGAAATGGGTGAGTTAATCACACTATCTTAGGGAGTCTAACAGCAAAGATGTGACTCTAGTACCTGGTTGATATTATCCATCTGGCTATAATTTGTGGGAAAAGGAGGGTGGACAGATAAGCATCATTATGAAAGGCTTTAAAAATCATCTTCTAAAACCAGGATGCTCACCAAGGGATGAAATGAAAAAGGATGCAATGTTCTCCTACCTTCGTCCCAAATAAACAGAAAAGAAAACAAGAAGTAGCTTGGGGGTCCATGAAGGTAGAAGATCTGTATAAAGAGTGTAGCTAATACAGATGGAAGGGACAGAAATTAAAATTTTCATGAGGATGTCTCTGGAGTAGCATATTCAAAAGGACAAGACATTCCTACAGGCTGGGCCTCCCAGGACTATCTTTGAGTGGCCCTAGATCTCAGGTGCCATATATATGGATATCCCCTCTTGCCATATTGTTTCTATTTGTTGTGTCCAATATGCATGGCCACAACTTCCTTTGGTCACATGACTTTCCTATTCCTGGAATGGAACCACTTCTTGATATGTGCTCTAGTTTCCAGTATAAGGGGAACTGCTTGGGGTGCTGGCTGCATGTCTGCAGCAGAAGGTAAAATCAAAGCCATCAGAAAATGTAGCCCAGGGTCCTTGACCTGCACTCTTAAGTCTGTCTCAACTGCTCTTGCTTTTGTGGTGGTCTGAGCATGCCTTTGAGGGGTCCTTCCATGCCTTGAGCAGCTCTGATAACACCCAGTAACTCAGTCCCATTTGGAGTGGCTGCTCTCATAGGGCCTCAGCTTCTGGAGGCAGACAGAAAGGAGGAGACGTTGGGAGTTGGTCCCTTCTAAATCAGTATAATCTCCCTTTACAGTAGATGCGCTAAGTTTGATTATACAGGCCTGTGTCAGTTTGAGATAGGGCAGGATTAAGGCATTGTATTAGTTTCCTATTGTCACTATAACAAATTACCACAAATTTACTGGATTAAAACAACACAAATTTATTATCTTATAGTTCTGGAGGTCATAAGTCCAAAATAAGTCTTACAAGGCTAAGACCAAGGTGTAGACAGGGCTGCATTCATTCTGGATGATCTAGGGAGAGAATCTAGTTCTTTGCCTTTCCAAGCTTCTAGAGGCAGCCTGCATTCTTTGGCTCATGGCCTCTTCCTCCATCTTCAAGATTTATCACAAGGGAAGGATATGCTTCCCTTGTCATATCTTCTTTTTCTATCTTTAACCCTCTTTCTCCCTCTTACTAGGCCCCTGTGATTATATTAGACTAACACAAATAATCCAGGATCATCTCCCCATCTCAGAGTTCTTAATTTAACCAGAAAGTCCCTTTTGCTATGTAAGGCAACAGGAATAGGATGTCGACATCTTCTGTCTACCATAGGCATATTTGAACATGAGAAGACTTCAGTTGTGACAATGACCAGGTGACTTCCTTACTGATCTTGAGATGATCAATTACTAGAACATTCAGAGAAAAAAACCCAAAAATGTTGAATGTGCAGTTGGTGATGCCCAATGAACCCCCCAAATTCATGAACATCTTTATTTATTCTGGAGGTCTCCCAGTTGAAAAGGGCTGACTCCTTTGAGAGACTTTATGCAGAAATCTTGGCTGGACTGAATATGGTCCATCCCTAACCTCACAAACTTATTTCTCTGGACAAGGCCAGAAGTCGTGCTGCCCCAAGTCATGGGGAATAAATTAGGGTAGTGATTCTTAAGTCATTGTTTCAAGGTTCATTATTTCTCAGATGTTAATCATTTTACTATAGTAAATGTGCCCCATAGTTACATGCAGATAAATGTGACAAAAACACAGTTAAAGATCAACCTAACTAAATCTATTTGATTTAGTTAAATAGATAGTCAAAAAGAATTTCTTTTGAGGACCTATCAGAGCCTTTAATTTGCTAATAAGAAATTAAAATTGCTGAAGAGGAAAAATGGAATACAACATACCCCCAAATGCTTTGACCTCATAACCCCTTAGTAACAGGGCACCGATATATGTCTTTGCTTGGGAAACACTGAATCAGGATATGAACTATTTAGATGATTCTGCTGTACCCAGGGTTTGATTAGGGTAATTCTGGTAATTCAATGCATGGATGATTGTTTACTACTTATCAACCTCTTGGATGTGGGTAAAATGCGGGCACCCCAAGGTTTAGCTCTACAAAAGGGGATGCAGGAGCAGACACCTGACTCAGCTGGTGGGACTCAGGAGAACATTGTACTCTCTTGGGAGCAGAACATCCATCTTTCTTTTTTATGGTGAACACAGTGACTGGAAAGAGAGGTCAAGGGCCTGACAAAGCTTTACCACAAAGTTCATATTTTTCTATTTGGAAAACATCTCAATTTCAGATTCAGTAATGGGGTGTATCCACTTAGAGGGAATACAGAGCAATTACTTTGTTTTTGGATCTGAAAATACCTCCTAGTAGAGAGCAAATTTGTCCAGGAACCCAGACACAGATAGCAGACCCCTTTTGGGGGATCCCTAGCTGAATCTGAAGAACAGGTGACATAAAGGGGTGAGCACATTTCACCAGTCACTCACCTCTCTGTAGATTTAGTGGGCATGGGTGGTGCACCCCATATGGTGGGTGGTGGCCTTTCCTGGCCCTCAGGGCAGCCGCAGTCACCCAATCTGTGGCTCCTTCTCCACAGACACTAACATGACATTTCCATCCTGGTTTGACAAGGAAAGCAGACAGCGGCTATAAAAATATATGGGAGGTCTCCAGACCCCTTTAACCTCCTGTGAGACTTCCCTGGAACTGAGCCAGTACATTCAATACCATTCCAAATGAATAACATTTTCCTTGTTCCAACATCAGTGAGGACATGGGGTTCCATGCCTACTCTACTGCTCACTGCTGGAGTGCCCATTGCCTCCTGCCAGTCATGGCCACTCTGTCCTCAGTGCATGTGCCCACTTGCCCCTGATCCTGTGCATTGTCCAAATCATCTATCTCTCCCTGGGTCCTAGATATGCTAGCAGTGGAAGCTCCTGTGTTCCCTCCTGCATCAGTCAGGAGGGGCTGCTTAGGCTGCAGTAACAAACAACTCCCACATTTCAGTGGCTTAAAAAAGCAAAAGCACATTTCTAGCTCATTCCACATGCTCATCTCTCACTGGCAGAGGACTCTACATTGGCTTCACTCAGGGGCTCGGGTCAATATGTCCTGCACCATCTAGAACATAGCCAGTCGCATAGTAGAGAGAAGGGGGAAAAATCAAAAATCTTGTACAGACTCTTAAAGACTTTTGCTCACATTATTTCATTATTAGCATTTTTCATAGCAGCTATCATTTATTGAATACCTCCTCTCGGTCAAACACTTTTCAAACATTAGCTCATTTAATCCCTACCACAACAAATTTATGAGACAATTATTTCCCCCATTTTTCAGGCAAGAGACTGGAGTCTTAGAGAGAATAAGCAATTTATTACAAATCTAGCAAGTGGCAGAAACTGGCTTTGATTCCTAGTCCAGCCAGCTCCCAAATCCCTGCTTTTAACTATTCTTTTCCTTGATTGAGAACTTTCTCTGATTCCTGAACTTATTTATATATTTATATATGTAGAAAAATATCACAATTAAATCATAGTTATATATTTAAAGAATTATGTTATTTAAAGGGAAAAATTTAAATGAAAAATTAAAATGTAGCAAAAGCACACAGTGCAATACTTGCATTTGTCTTTGTTATTCAAATGGTGACATTGCTAGCGTATTTTCCTATTTATACTCATAAGAAGAACTTCATTTGTTCAGTAATTGTTTCCAGCAGTGCCCTCTTATCAGTGGTTTCAGTTACCTAACGTCAATGATAGTCTGAAAATATTAAATGGAAAATGCCAGAAATAAACAATTTGTAAATTTTAAATTGCTTGCCATTCTGAGTAGTGTGATGACATCTTGCACAGGCCCGTGCCATCCAGCTTGGGACATGAATCCTCCCTTTGTCCAGTATCACCCTGCTCATTTGTCACTTAGTAGCCGTTTTGGTCTCGGTATCCCGGTTCTGTGTTCAAGGAGACCTTATTTTACTCAATGGCCCCAAAGCGCAAGAATAGTGGTGCTGACAATTCAGATATGCCAAAGAAAAGCCATAAAATGCTTCCTTGAAGTGAAAATGTAAAAGTTCTCAACTTAATAAGGAAAAAAATAATATCATATACTGAGTCAACTCCCAAATCAAAGGCTCTGAGGAAGAGACTTTAAAAGGAAACTGTTAAGGTTTTGCCTTTGCAACAGATTTGTTCCCATTTTTAAAAAATTAACCCACTACTTCTTTAGATTCAGTCAGTCTTCAAAACAGCCCTTAAAGTAAAAGTCATATTATCCATAAGCAAAATTGTTCAATCTTAGCTGCTAATTCAAGTGACAAAAAGGCGTGACTAGAAAGGTGTTTCTTTGGACAGGAATGGTGGATGGCCTGAGTGATGCCTTCTGAGTTCACACTATCTCTGAAAAAAGGCCCTTCTAGGTTTTCTAAGGGCCCAGTTCCTCATAAATCTCTGTAACTCCCCTGGGCATCACCATGTTTCTAAAAAAGCATTCTAAGAAGAAAAAAGTAGAATCAGTCCTCCAATGAATGGAAGGAATCGGCAGGGCCACTGCATTGGAGCACAAATCCACAGAGTGCCATTCCAATCATATTCTACGTGAACAGTGATCCCTGGAATTACGCAACATGGCAGCCCTGGGAAGTGGGTGAGGGGTAATGAAGGATTCTTTGATTTATTACTGATTATGCTTAAATGATAGTAATTTATTCAATGAAGAAACAAGTTGCTTAAGAAGTTAATGAATGAATAAGGTCCAACTATTACAAGAAGGAAAAATAATAATATTTGAATTACTATGCTGCTGTATTAGACATAACAGGAATTTATGTCTTTTTAATACTTAAATATTGGCATACATACAAAGAAACTCACCTTAGGCCTTTGGCACCCCTGGCAGTGTGGGAGCCCATGGACACATCCCCTGCTGTCTCTAACTTCCATCTGTCCTCTGCTCTTGCTAGGGGTAATGCCATAAGCTTCTTAGAAATAATGATGTCATGTCTTTCTCATCTCTGGCAACTTCCTTTACAAGTTAGCTCACAAAGGGTTAAAAATTGACAATTCATTTAAGAGGCAATATAACAAGTTACCAAACATCATAAACAGATGAGCAATGTTGTGGTGGATATGGGAGACCAGCACCTAACATCCATTCCACCTGCCTTCTTGTGGGTCTTCCTGTACTGTAGAAGCTAAAACTCTCTAAACTACATTTATCGGACTCCCTTGTAGCTGTAGTTCTGGATGTTATTTCAATGGGAAGGCGGAAGCGAGATAAAGCCGTGTTCTGTGCTGCTTCTGCTGTTTCCCCTGGCAAACACTGTGCTGGGCTCTCTGGTTCTCCTGTGATGGCTTTCCAGCTGTGGGAAGCTGGAAGGCAGGAGCAGTTCTTTCTGTGGCCCAGTTCCATGGTGCAGCTCTCAAAGTCATATCTCAAAGCTCAACCTAGGCCTGTGTCTTCTGCAAAGCATGTCATGCAATAAATCTCTGTAAACTACATTAGGTACATTCTATTCCCTGCTACTGAACCTGCCTGATTCCAAGTTCATCAAATTTCTGTTGCAATCAAAGAAATGAAAATTGCCTCTTAAGCTAGCAAAATGTTTTAATGATACTAATTCATACTGGTACTGTTGCAATGAAGTGGGTATTCTCAACATTGCAGGTTGAAACACAAGTATAAACTCTTTGGAAAGCAATTAGGTAATAAGAATCAAGAACCTTGAAAAGTTTATTTCCTTTGACACAGAAATCCTTCTTCTTAGAATCCTAATTTTAAAATATAGAAGAAAAAAGTTGTATGGACTATAAAGTCCACTGCAGTATTATTTATAATAGTTAAAAAGTGGAAATGAGCTAAAACTACAACCACAGGGAATGTAAAACAATTATATGTTGTCTATGTGACTTGGCCATAGTAACACTGAAGTATATTTACATGATTCTATAAAGTTTTTAAATCAATATGGCAAGTTTTTTGTGCAGTATGATAAAAAAAAAACTATGACAAATACAACGTGTAAACATGCATAGAAAATATTAGGTCAATATACCAAAATGAAAAAATAGTATAGGTGGCATTTTTATTGATTTCTTTAGCTTTCCTGGTTTTCCTCTCTTGCTTTCTTTAATTAAAATGTACATTTTAAAATAGAAAAATAAACTTAAAAAAAAACTTATCTCAAACCCACTACCATAAAAAGTTTTGTGGTTAAGTTTCCACTGCTCAAATTCATCATTCCCCTTTCTTTATCATCCAATATTTACTGAGTAGGCTCTTTAATGTCACAAGACTCTAGTGCCATGCATTGATTTTTATGATCTTACTGGAAAACTGTTAGGTGCATAGAAAGGCATTTGTGCATGGTGTCTGCATGCATATCATATATCATTTTGGACTGCCAGACAGCAAAGGAAGAACACCACAAACACTAATTTTTACTCCTAGATGGTTTAGTAATTTGCTAAATTTCCTTGTAATTGCTTCTAATTATTCATTACATTAGAGTAGAAGGTGGCGGCTATAAATTTTCAATGAAAACAAAATTTAAATACAATGCATCCAAATGTCTCCACAGACCCAAGTGGCAACCTGTTTTTCATATTAGGGAAATCCAACAGACGCTGGCAACACATGCTGCTTCTTAATGTGACAAAGGAGAGTGAGCCAAGCAAGCAATCCTACGAGTTTGATGCTAGCTTTGTGAGGAGACTGCAGACGTAGCTCATCAACCCCATTTATGTACCAACGCATTTTGGGAGCTGACCTTTCCAGTGGTGGGGAGTTTGCACTAATCTCCTATACCCTCCTCTGCGAGGTGTCAGCATCTCCTGGTAATTCAGAACTTCCTTGGCCATTGCTCCATCCATTCATTTATTCTTTCTTTCACTTATTCACTAAGCCTGTGTTGGGCACCTGCCTCTGTGTGAGGCTGTGTGGGAAACAAAGAAGTCCCTTCTAAAGGTGGCTGAGGGAAGGTGATCTACGAGTACTTCACCATGATGTGAGGCAGTGGATTGTGTCTCCAGAGTGGTATGATCATGATGCAGCTAGAGTTCAGGGAAGAGACTTCTATCTAGAAAGGGGATCTGAAACAAAAAAATTTGACAGTGTACGCAGCTGCTAAGGAAAACAATTGAGCCATTTCTCAAAAAACTAAACATAGAACTACTTACTATTTGATCCAGCAATTCCACTTCTGGGTATATACCCCAAAGAAGCGAAAGCAGGGACACAAATGGGTACATTTGTACACCCATGTTCATAGCAGTACTATGCACAACAGCCAAAGGTGGAAACAACTCAAGTGTTCATCAACAGATGAATGGATAAAGAAAATGTGGTATGAACACACAATAGAATATTACCCAGCCTTAAAAAGAAATGGAATTCCCATACATGCTACAACACAGATGAACCCTGAAGACATCATGCTAAGTGAAATAAGCCAGACATAGAAGGATAAATATTATATGATTCCACTTATTTGAGGTACCTAGAATAGTGAAACTCATAGACAGAAAGTAGAATGGTGGTCACTAGGAGCTGAGAAAAGGGAGGAATGTGAAGTTAGTATTTAATGGGTACAGAGTTTCAGATGGGAAACATAAAAAAGTTCTAGAAATAGATAGTGGCAATGGTTGCACAACATGAATGTACTTAATACTGCTGAACTGTACACTTAAAAATGGTTAAAATGCTCAATTTTGTGTTATGTATATATTACTACAATAAAAAAAAACTATTAAAAAAATTTAACAGTGTACAGAGAGGAGGAAGGGCACTTGAGGCAGAGAAACAGCATGAGCCAGAGTACAGAAGTGGAAAATAATGGGTTCTAGTCTGTAAATAAGGAGGAGACGAATTTGGCTGAAAGATATCAGACGCATGACATGAACAATAACAACAATAACATTAGTAGTCACCATAAATATAACCTTTAAAGAGCGTTTATTATGTACCAGGCACTGCTACTTCTTTTATAAGTATCATCTCATTAACTCCTCTCAATAATACATAAAGTAGTATTACTTGTTTTATTGCACTTCACTTGATTACGCTTTGCAGATATCGTGTTTTTTACAAATTGAAGGTCTGTGGCAACCCTGTGTCCAGCAAGTCTATTGGACCCATTTTTCCGACAGCATGTGCTCACTTTGTGTCTCTGTGTCACATTTTGGTAATTCTTACAATGTTTAAAACATTTTCATTATCATTATATCTGTTATGGTGATCTGTAATCAGTGATCTTTGATGTTACCATTGTAATTGTTTTTGGGGCACCACAAACTGCACCCATATAAGATGATGAACTTAATCAATAAATATATGTGTTCTGATTGCTCCACCAACTGGAAATAGCCCCATCTCGCTCCCTCTTCTTGGGCCTCCCTGTTTTCTGAGACACTGTTGAAATTAGGCCAATTAATAACTCTAAAATGGCTTTTAAGTGTTCAGGTGAAAGGAAGAGTCACATGTCTCTCACTTGAGATCAAAATCTAGAAAAGATTAAGTTTAGTGAGGAAGGCGTGTCAAAAGCTGAGATAGACTAAGAGCAGCCATCTTGCGCCAAACAGTTAGCTAAGTTGTGAATGCAAAGGAAAAGTTCTTGAAGGAAATTAAAAGTGCTACTCCAGTTAACACATGCATGATAAGAAAGTGAAACAGCCTTATTGCTAAAAGTTGTAGTAGTCTGGATAGAAGATCAAACCAGCCACCACAACATTCCCTTAAGCCAAAGCCTAATCCAGAGCAAGGCCCTAACTCTCTTCAATTCTATGAAGGCTGAGAGAGGTGAGGAAGCCGCAGAGGAAAAGTTTGAAGCCAGCAGAGGTTGATTTATGAGGTTTAAGGAAAGAAGCCATCTCCACAACGTAAAAGTGCAAGGGGAGGAAGCAGCAAGTGCTGATGTAGAAGCTGCCATAAGTTATCTAGAAGATCTAGCTAAGATAGTTGATAAAGGTGGCTATGCTAAACAGTAGATTTTCAATGTAGACTAAACAGCCTAATATTGGAAGAAAATGCCATCTAGGATTTTCATAGCTAGAAAAGAGAAGTCAATGCCTGGCTTCAAAGCTTTAAAGGACAGGCTGACTGTCTTGTTAGGGGTTAATGCAGCTGGTGACTTTAAGTTGAAGCCAATGCCCACTGACCATTCTGAAATCCTAGGGCTCTTAAGAATTATGTTAAATCTACTCTGCCTGTGTTCCATAAATGGGACAACAAAGCCTGGATGATAGCACATCTGTTTACAGCCTGGCTTACTAAATATTTTAAGCCCACTGTTGAGAACAACTGCTCAAAAAATAAGATTCCTTTCAAAATATTACTGCTAATTGACAACGTACCTGGTCACCCAAGAGCCCTAATAGAGATGTACGTGGAGATAAATGTTGTTTGCTTGTCTGCTAACACAACATCCATTCTGCAGGCCATGGAATAAGGAGTAATTTTGACTTTTAAGTCTTATTATATAAGAAATACATTTCATAAGGCTATAGCTGCCATAGATAGTGATTCCTATGATGGATCTGGGCAAAGTAAATTAAAAACCTTCTGGAAAGGATTCACATTCTAGATGCCATTAAAAACATTCATGATTCATAGGAGGAAGTCAAAATGTCAACATTAACAGGAGTTTGGAAGAAGTTGATTCCAATCTTCATGGATGATTTTGAAGGGTTTAAGACTTCAGTGAAGGAAGTCACTGCAGATGTTGTAGAAATAGCAAGAGAACAAGAATTAGAAGTGGACCCTAAAGATGTGATTGAATTGCTGCACTCTTGTGATAAATCATGAGTAGATGAGGAGTTGCCTGTTATGGATGAGCAAAGAAATTGGTTTCTTGAGAAGGAATCTACTCCTGGTGAAGATGCTGTGAACGTTGTGGAAATGACAACAAAGGATTTTAGAATATTACATAACTTAGTTGATAAAGCAGCAGCAGGGTTTGAGAGGATTGATTCCAATTTTGAAAGAAGTTCTACTGTGGGTAAAATGCTATCAAACAGCATCACATGCTACAGAGAAATATTTTGTGGAAGCAAGAGTCAACTTAAGTGTCAAACTTCATTGTTGTCTTATTTGCAGACATTGCCATAGCCACCCCAACCTTCAGCAACCACCACCCTGATCAGTCAGGCACCATCCACACTGAGGCAAGACCCTCCACCAGTAAAAAGATTATGACTCGCTGAAGGCTCAGATGATCATTAGTATTTTTTTTAGCAATAAAGTCTTTTTAAATTAAGGTATGCACATTGTTTTTTTAGACATAATGCTATTGCACACTTAATAGACTACAGTATAGTATAAATATAACTTTCATATGCACTGGGAAACCAAAAAAATCATGTGACTCACTTTATTGCTATATGTGCTTTATTGCAGTGGTCTGGAACCCACAATATCTCTGAGGTGTGCCTGTACTTTTATTAGCCTAATGTCAAAGCTTAGAAATCTATGGGTCAAAGAGGGCAAATAACTTGCCCTGTAGGTATCAGAGTCTGGACCTAACTGTCTGTCTGTCCCCAGAGGCCAAGCTGCACGCCCCTGCCTCCCATAGGCAAGGTAGGGAAGAGAAGTGGGTTGGACCCTGGAACACCAGATTGAGAAGATGGGCTATGATGAGTACATAAAAGAGATCCAGGAAAGAATTCTGAGCGGCAGAATGATATAAAGAGACCTACATTTGGGGAATATATTAATCTGGCAGTTGAATGTAAGAGGGGTAAGAGGCAGGAAGCTAGAGGGAAACTTGGATTTCTTCCAGGGAATAAATAATAATGGCCTAACTGGAGAGATTGTGATGGGAAGAGGGAGGAAGTATAGACAGGAGGGATCATCAAGGCTTGGGAACAGACTGAATAAGGAGAATAAGATCTGTTCTGATATTATTCTGTGGTCTTCAGTACGGGGAAGACAGTGTAGACATCAGAAACAGGAGGAAGTCCAGAAAGGCAAACAGGTTTGTGAAGGAAAAGAGTATATAGTGTTGGGGCATTTGGAGTTGAAAATGCTGGCAGACCTGATCGGTGAAGATGTTTCTCAGACTGTTGGAAAATGAATGTGTCAGACTTCAGCTGGAGAAGTTCAGGCACCCACGCAGGAAAACTATGGCAGCTAGTGTGAGGGTTGGGATCCCAGGGCTGAACCTACACGTTTAAGCATTTAGGAGTTCCCAAGACACTGGCTGGCTTGCTGCCTGCTCACCCAGCCAGTCAACGCTCTTCCATCCATGCACACCAATCCCATCAGTCATCCATGAACAGATAACAAAGGAATATCAGACACTTGAGAATATCTCAAACATGAATAAGAAAGACCAAGATGAACAAACACAAACAAATGACCCCAGAGGAAGTGGGTATAATTCAGTGAACCAAAATACTCTCATTCATATTCTGCAAGAGTTTGAGCAAAATTGTATTCATGAAAGGAGAGCATGCTGCCATTATAAAAGAACAACCAGTAATCCATAAAGAATTCTTTGAAATAAAAATTTTCTGTGTTATTGTAAAAAAATTTTGATAGAAAATTTGGAAAGAAAGTCAAGGAAATACCCCAGAAAGCAGACCAACTAGTTAACAACATCTAAGACATAATAAGAAAAAAAGATAAGAGACCCAGATGACGAATCCAAGAGGGCCAACCTCTGACCAATCAAAGAAATAACACAACAACAAAAGCTCATGGTTCTACGTGTTAAATGAGTCCCTCAGGTTCCCAGCACAAGGAGTAGAAGGAGCATACCCATAAGTCCCTATAAGACTTCTACACCCAAAGGAAGGAGATCCTAAAATCTTCCAGGCTAAAAAGACAGGCCACCTTCATGGATGCCGTGGCCAGAGGAGCCACACAGGAGACACCCCCCATGAAAGGCTTTGGTCTTAAAGGGCCTTCTTTGGGCAGCACGGAGGAAAGTCACAGTTAGCCAGAATTAATTCCCTTCTATATTTGCCTCCACCTCAGACGAGAACTTCCTGTTTGCTGATGTGTCCACAGGGGTCTGATGCTATCACAGAGATGGGGTGATCAAGGAGGAAGAAGGAGTGTCCTCCCCCTCATCATTCCTTCAGGCTCCACAGAGAGAAATGGACACTGCCCCATTAGGGACAAGGTTCTGAGTCACCAGGTTGTCTCGAGCAACCCTTGGGAAGACAAGGGACCAAGGCAACATTTTGACTGATGGGTGGGAGGGGAGAATCCCTCTGAGAAGGGAAACTCTTGAGTTTCTCACATTCTATTGTAATTTCCTGTTTATCTGTCTCTTCAATTAACTGTAAGCTCAGGGAAAGCAAGGCCTGTATCTTATTTAGCATTTTTACCCTGAGCTTAACCAGCCCTAGTACATAATAGGAGCTCAGTAAACGCTGAATGACTGTATGGGCAGATGGAGGAATGGATGAATTTCCACTTTTTTTTTTTTTTTTTTTTACATAGAAAAGGTGACAGTGGCTGCAGCCCTGCCTCTGAAAAGTATGTACATTCTGCTCCATTATTAAGAGAAACTCTGCATAATTGGACTCTGTTGTCACTCCTAACAACAGAGAAGACCATTTTGCCTGTCATTCTTCAAAAAAATTGTGAATAATAAGTTTATGTGGATTATTAAGACTTCATCTCTAAGAGAATTACACTGCAAAAAATGTAAAATATGGCATTTTTCATACCACTACTATTCTTCAGATCACATCTTTCATTCCTGCTTCCACGACTGTCTTCCTGCTTCCTCAATGATGGTAGCTTAAATAAAATGGAATCGTTAATTCTCTCATGAACAAAGGAAGCCCAAAGGTAGTCCATCCAGGGACTCAGTGCCTATCTTTCTGTTTCAGCATCCTAGCATCCTCAAGGTCACCTCATGGCCACTTCATGGTCCAAGAGGGCAGCCAATAACCCTATGCCAGGAGGCATCAAAGGAAGGGAGAAAGGGCAAAGCGTTGCACCTTCTACATGAGTCATTAAAAAGCCTTCTTGTAAGATCCATACAAGCCCTTGCTTTACTCTCCATTGGCCCCCCAGCTGTACCAGATGCAAGGAAACAGTGTTTTTTAACTGAATAAATCAGGGCCCTCTTACTAAAGAAGAAGGAGAAGATGAATACTGGGGAGCTGGTCAGGCTCTGCCATGTGGCAGTCAGATGTGGGTATTCCCAGGGACCTCACCTGAATGCCCCCTTCTCATTCTGTGCTCTTTTAGGGCAAACTAACCTAAAGTCCATGGCTTTCAATGTCATGCTAAACCAGAGGTTTTTGGGTTTTTTTGTTTTCGTTTTTGTTTTTTAATGGACTATTGGCTTTGGAATCCCGAATGAACACTATACTGTGATCTTGCACTTGGACCTAGGTGTGCCCATCACCTAGGAAGGAGCTAGGATTCCAGAAATAATGTGTGAATCAGAATACCGTCAGTAGCAAGGAAGTTCAAGAAGCAGGGAAAGGAAAAGGGCTGAGTGGGCCACTTCTTTATGACGCGGCTTCTGTGTTGGGGGTCTCTGGAAGCACTGACGGGGAGTGAGGAGGCTGAGCTGCCCCACTTCCATCTCCCTCACGGACTCCAGGGAGACACACTTGGCTGCCTCCAAGGCCCTTGCTGCCTGCTGTTCATTCCTGGGACATTCCCTAGTGACCCATCTGCACATATATCCCTGCAAAATCCTGGCTAGCCTGGAGTCTCTTGCAAGCAATCTGGATGTTAAAAACATTCAGTCCAAGAAGTTTTGATTTTATTGAACATTATAGAATTATAATATAAAGTTGGAGTGATGAGAACCATTCACACAAAATCAACAGGAAGAGGACGAAGGCTATTCTGTGGAGGAGTTGGACGAGGTACTGCGGGGAGGCAAAACCTCCCCCACCACGAAGCACACACACACTCAGACTCCAGAACATTCCATTTCTATTCTACTTAATTCAACAATTTCTTTTTTAAGTTTCTACTCCACGTTGGGTGTTCTGTTAAGGCACTTGGGAAGCAAGGATATAAATTACTCAGGCTAGAAAATGGTTCTATTTTTTCTGAATTTTAATAATGAAGAATTGAGGAGGATCAATTCTTGTTTTGGGATAAAAAGAACATTATTTATTTTTAACAGAGTTGCCAGCATTCAATTTGCCTGTAATGCATTTTTTAGATCTCGGAGATTATTACCATTAGCTGTCTACTTTCAAGATTTATTTTTTTCCTCAAATTTATTTTTATAGCAGCCCCAATAAAATATGTTTTGTTAAAAATTAGTTCCATTTCCCTTCCAAATAATATTGGACTACATAACTCAGAAGTTTGTCTAGATTTTTAAAAAGACGAATGCATGTCACTTATATTCACATCATTCTTGTTAAAGGCGTTTGGGTGCTCTCAATTCCCTACCAATTTGACTATTGATGCACGTGGTTGTCTTCCTGCTTTGGTAGGACGATATTAGAGCGACTAAGTGATTCTCATCTCATTTACTTACCAGAAGGAACCGTAAGGGAAATGATCAAAAAGCTTAAAGATAACACATCCAGGATAAGAACATATTTTCTTGAAGCCCAAAACGGAAGTAAGACATAACTCTTATTTTTTTAGAAAAAAAAAAATCTTTAAGTAAGAATTTTTCTTTTTTTTTCTTTTTTTTTAAATTTCAGAATATCACGGGGGTACAAACGCTTTGGTCACATAAACTGCATAGTCTTAGCTGTGCTCTGGGAATTAGGAGAGAGGCTGTGGCCAGGCCTGGGGCCCAGCAATCCAAGGAGAGGGGCAGCAGTGAGAAATCGTGACAAAATGGCAAGAACAGGGGGCCAGAGGGGGGTGGGGGGCTGCATATCAGGAAAAGCAACCACTAGGACAGACCCATGAGATACCTAAGCATTTTCTGGGGGCTCTCAAAAAGACTTGGGGGAAATCCGATGAAAGAATAACATTTCTGCATTCATGAAAGGTGGAAACTCTGGCTATGTTACATGAGATTAAAGGGAGGGATGACCCCCAAGGGTAAGAATGTGAAGATACTTATGTCACAGACTCAGGTGAGATCTTAAGAAGAAACCTATAAGGGTGCCAAGACCATTCAATAGGTTTTTTTTAACAAATAATGCTGGGACACCTAGATAGTGACAGGCAAAAGAATGAAACTGAATTCTTACTTCACGCCTTAAAAAAATTTATTCAAAATGGGTCAAAGACCTAAAATGCAAGAGCTAAAACTATGAACCTCTTAGAAGAAAACAGAGGGATAAATCTTTGTGTCCTCTGATTTGGCAATGGAATATTAAATATGACACCAAAAGCATGAGCAACAAAAGAAAAAATAGATAAATTGAAAGCCATCAAAGTTGAAAACTTTTGTGTTTCAAAAAACACTACTGAGAAAGTGAAAAGACAACCCACAGAATGGAAAAAATGTTTGCATATCATATATCTGATAAGGGTCTTATATCTAGAATATATAAAGAACTCCCACAATTCACTAACAAGAAGGCAAATAAACCAATTAAAAATGGGCAAAGATTCTACATAGACATTTCTTCAAAGAAGATATACAAGTAACTAATAAATACATGAGATGCTCAACATCATTAGTCACCAGGGAAATGTAAATCAAAACCACGAGATACCACTTCACACCCATTAGGATGGGTATAATCAAAAAGTCAGATAATAAGAAGGGTTAGCCAGGATGTGGGGAAATTTGAACCATTATACATTGCTAGTGGGAATGTAAAATGGTGCAGCCACTTTTGAAAGTAGTCTGGCAGTTTCTCAAATGGTTAAACATAGAGTTACCATGTCACCCAGCAATTCCACTCCTAAGTATGTACAATCATCCCTCAGTATCCATGGGCGATTGGTTCCAGGACACCTCCCCCGACACAGATAGCAAAATCCATGGATGCTCAAGTCCCTTATAAAAAATGGTATAGTATTTGCATATAACCTATGGATATCCTCCCATATACTTTAAATCATCTCTAGATTACTTATAATACCTAATCCAACATAAATGCTAAGTAAATAGTTGTTCTACTGTATTGTTTTTTAAATTTGTATTATTTTTATTGTATTATTATTTTTTATTATGTTTTTTTTTTCAAGTATTTTCAATGCATGGTTGGTTGAATTGGCAGATGTGGAACCCTCGGATACAGAAAACCAACTGCACTCAAGAGGAATGAAAACATTTCATGCAAAAACTTGCACAGGATGTTTACAGTAGTGCTATTCACAATGACCAAAAGGTGGGAGCAATCCAAATGCCCATCACCTGATGAATGGATAAACTAAATGTGGTATGTCCATAAAATGGAATATTATTAGGCCATAAAAAGGATTGAAATACTGATTCATGTTACAACATGGAAGAACCTTGAAAACATTACACGAGGTGAAAGAAGCCACTCACAAAAGACCATATTTTATGTGTTTATATTTATACGAAATGTCCAGAATAAGCAAATCTATACAGACAGAATGTAGATTGATGGTTGCCTAGGGTGGGTGGAGGGGGAGTGACTACTAAATAATACAGCATTTCTTTTTGAGTTGATAAGAAAGTTCTTAAATAGACTGTGGTGATAGTTGCACATATCTGTGAATATACTAAATACCATTGAATTGTACACTTTAAATGGGTGAATTATATAGTATGTGATTAATATCTCAATAAAGCTGATACATAACATACATTTAATCTATAATATATGTTTGATAACTTTACTAAGAAATCTTAACATTCTACATTAGACGTCTCAAATTTAGACACCGGGAGGGAAAGCCAGGTAGCAGAAATGTGTGGCTGTGTCTCAGGGCAAGGCAGCGATGGGGCATTTGGTGAACTGAGGAGTACATCACAGCTCTGCAGCTGCCAACGGACACCTGCGGTCACGTGACATGTGGGCCCTGACAACTCACCAAGACATTCAAAATTAAAACAAAAGAGAATGAAACAGCACAAAACCAATACTGGGTCAAGCAAGCAAAGCATATCACTGGTCAATATTTCTCCCATGGGCCACCAGTCAATGATCTTTGTTCTAAAAAAGATGAGTAATAGCTATAAGTTTGTTACTTTTCCTTTTCCTGGATGACTTTTTCAACTTTCTAAAGGGCATGTAAGTAAGAAAAATCATCTCTCCCCACCTGGACCCTCCCCCGCCACTTATTTGCACTGGCTGTGTCCTGGGCTGACAAGTTCCTTAAAATCTCCATTTCGACCGGGAGAGCCTCCCATGTCCAAACCTCTGCTTTGGACCTTCACTGCTGGCTTGTGCTACCCCAACTTTGAGCTTTCAGTGTTCAAAGGCAAAATGGACAGACATGATGGCTGGCCACTTCCTGTGCTCCCATCACATCTTCAGGAATGTGTGGCCAGTGCAAGGCAGTGATGTAGCCTGGCGACATCATCTACAGACTCCCACTCGCTCCTCTCTGTTCCGAGCTGCAGCCCTCATTAGTGTTGAATTGATTTCTGGGGCTGCACTGCCCAGTCAATGCGCACCGCCCTTCCCTCCCAGTGAGAGGTAAAAGGCTGCAGTCCCTGTGGGGCGCTTGTGCTTACTGTAAACCCATGCAGACTCCTGCCGTGTGTTTGCACACAGCCCTCACCTCTTCAGCTCCCTTCCACGGGACCTGGCTCCACAGTAAACATTTCAGCAAAGTGCATTTTGGGGGGTTGAAATACAAGCACCAAAGGGACACTTTGTAGTTAAGGGAAAGCAGGATACCCCAATCCTCATATATACAGCACCTCTTAATGGTCAAGGGTGAATACTTGGATTTTATCTGAGCCTGTAACTCTATTTCTAAATTCACCTATTATCTAGAGATCAGCAGCATTAGTTTCACTGCCAAATAAGAAGACAGAAAAGGCCCAGCTAGAGCATTTGGTCCTTATATGGTACATTTCATCCAAGTATTTAAAAGCTTTTCTTGATATTCGTAAAATGTACCCCTCCACCCGCCACCCCAACAGCTTATCTGGTAGGTAAATGTTATCAGCTTCGAATCTAAGTAAGAAACGCAGTTGAGCCCAGGTACTTGCCCTCCCTGAGGGGTCTTGTTGACACTTATGCATCTCCTCATTGCTGCTTTTCTGAACTTCTCCAATCAATTTCAGTGCAAATTTCCATTTGCTGTGTGCCCAGGAAATACGAGGGAGCCATTGTGTTATGTAATCATTTAATTTTTGGAGAAGAAGAACTCTGATCTCAGGCATAAAATCCTTGAATGATAGAGCTGGATGAGACTTTAGAAGTCATCCAGTCCCATCACCCTCAATGCAGATATTATTCAGGAGACACCAAGAGGGTATATGACTTGCTCAAGGTCACACAGCAAGGTAATGACAGAGACAGGACAAGAACTCAGGATGTGGGGAGTTGGGAGGTTTTTGTTGTTGCTGTTGTTTTGACAACCGCTAACAGAGATGCAGAGATTGTGTCAGGGGTTAGCAACATGGTGAATAAGCAGTATGAGTATTGTACAGTCATGCGTCACTTAACACATATGAGAATATGAGAAATTTGTCATTAGGTGATTTTTTTTGTTTGAACATCAGAGAGTGTACTTATACAACCTAGATGGTATAGCCTACTACACAGCTAGGCTCTATGGTATAGCCTATTGCTCCTAGGCTACAAACCTGTACAGCATGTTACTATAGTGCATACTGTAGGCAATTGCAACACAGTGGTAAGTATATGTGTATCTAAACATATCTAAACACAGAAAAGGCACAGTAAAAATACTGTATAAAATTAAAAATGGTACACCTGTATAGGGTGCTTACCATGAATGGAGCTTGCAGGACTAGAAGTTGCTCGGGTGGGTCAGCGGGTGAGTGGTGAGTGAGTGTGAAGGCCTAGGGCATTACTGTACACTACTGTAGACTACGGTACACTTAGGCTACACTAAATTTGTAAAGAAAAATTTTTCTTTCTTCAATAATAAATTAATCTTAGTGTACTGTAACTTTTTTACTTTATAAACTTTTTCATTTTTTAACTTTTTGACTTTTGTAATAACACTTAGCTTAAAACACAAACACACTGTACAGTTGTACAAAAATATTTTCTTTCTTTATATCCTTATTCTATAAGCTTTTTCCTATTTAAAATTTTTTAAAACTTTTTAAACCTTTTTATTAAAAAACTAAGGCAAAACCACACACATTAGCCTAGGCCTACACAGGGTGGGGGTCATCAATATCACTGTCTTCCACCTCTACATCTTGTGCCACTGGAAGGTCTTCAGGGGCATGGAGCTGCCATCTCCTGTGATAACAATACCTTCTTCTGGATACCTCCTGAAGGACCTGCCTGAGGCTATTTTACAGTTAACTTCTTTTTTTTAATAAGTAAAAGGAGTACACTCTAAAATAATGGTAAATAATGGATACATAATCTAGTATCATAGTAATTTATTATCATTATCAAGTATTATGTACTATACATAATTGTATGTGCTGTATTTTTATAAGACTGGCTGTACCATAGGTACGTTTACATCAGCATCACCACAAACACATGAGTAATGCATTGCATGACCACATCACTTGGCAATAGGGAGTTTTCAACTCCATTATAATCTTACGGTACCACTGTCATATACATGGTTTATTGTTATCTGAAATGTTATGTGGTGCATGACTGTAATGGCAAAATACAAAGTCATCACCAGACTTTTGACTCTAGGTGATTAAATAGGAGCCCACCCTCACCCCTCTAGCACACATACAAACACACACACATACACACAAACACACCCCACTATATATACACACACATATACGCATATATACATTAAAGAGAAAACCCTCTAAGAATTCATTTCATATAAGTTAGTCAGGATGGTGGTGATATGGGCAAAGTGTAGAGAAAATTAAGCTGGGCAGCTTGAGTTTGAGGGTGCTATCTTGTTTTCTTTAAGAGAGAGGCTCTGCATTTAATGGACTCAAGTCACATGGCCACTGATCAGATAAACTTTTTCAGAAGGGCAGGAATAATCTACCAGGCTTTTGAGAAATTGGACAAACTATCCCCCAAGATTGTTCAACTCCTTTCACTGTAATTAATTACGTGTTTCCTGTCAACCACCTGATTCCTGTCTTGATTACCTAGGCAACTGGGTCCTGAAAAGGTGAGTCCCTTCTTTGAATCACTAGAAAGTTTTATATGTCACTATAAATTAATGCACTGGCTATCTGATTTATACATCAATTTCTTACAAGTTTGGTTACTGTGAATCAGCCAATCATTTCTGAATAAGCCAACCCTCATCTTCAGACTATACGAAACCGAGGACCAGAATTGGACCATGATGATCCTCCCTTTCTAGTCTATTCTTTCCTCCTCCTCCACCAAATGCTATAATACTGTCAGACTGTCAGGCCCGGCTGGAGACAGCCTCCTTGTCTCATTACAATTGCTAAAAGTATACATAAGAATAAGTGGATTTTAGCAGAGAAAAGAAATAGGGGAAGATCATATTTGTTAGGGCATAGAGTGGTTGTAGCAAGTTCACACACACAGTAGGTGAAGCAAAAGAGAATCTCTTACTACTAACGAGGAGGTGAAATTTTGAGAGTGGTGAGTAAGCCATAAGGAAGTAAGTCAAAAGACGTCTATAGACATGCATAGGTGGGCAAGACACGGGACACTCAAACTCAAATTCTGTCTCCCTGCTCTCTGAGATGACAATTTCACATCTTTTTCCCTCTCTTCCAATCTCCACAGTTACTTCCCCACCCTCAGTTTGCTGATAGCCTCATCTCAACCTATTGGAGAATGGAAAGTATTAAACACGACTTTTAAAAATTTTTTTCTGCCTAAAACCTTTTGAAGTATTAAGCAGTTTGCCACCCACACTTCCTTGTCACAGAGATCTGTCTCATTTAGGCAAGTCAAGAGACTCCCATTGCCTTGAGGGGAGTTGTAACAAAAAAAAAAAAGGCAAGCCCAAAAGTCAATCCCTTGTTTTTGAAACTTATTTTATAAAGAATAATCTGCTTTGGGTTTGTAGGTTTACAAACATTCCGAGTTTCATAGATTTTAGCCAGAAGACATGTGGAAATGTGTGTGCATGTTTTGGGTTTTATAATGATGAGGATTGGGGTTCAGGGGTGGCAGGACATGCGTTATGACTCTCACACAATGAAGAATTATTCTACCCCCAAAGCCATCAGTGCCCAGTTAAGAAACACTTCTTTAAAGTCTTGAAGGTCCCAGGGCATTATGCTTTTGCCATAAATATTAGATTTTGGCAGAATAGTTATAGATCCTGGCTACCTTACCTCAAAATTGGGAAAGATGGATGGAGAAGAGTCAGAGTGGGGAAAAGATCTTAGACATCAGTGTGCTCCAGAGAAAAAGCCTGCGGCCTTGTTCCCAGGCTGAGTCTCAGGAGCCAGGAGACATGATTAATTTCTCCACCCCACCCCCAGATAAGTTGTGGAATCCAAGAGCAAAGAACTATGTCTCCATCCAGAGCCCAGGAGCGGGGTGGGAATGACACAAATGAGGAGAAGGTAATGTAGGAGCTGCAGACTTGAAAATGGCTGCAGGGGGTGCCCAGGCGGTGGGGCCAGAGGAGCCTCACAGAGGGACTCTGCAGCCCTGGCTGTGGGTGCAACAGCTGGATGACCCTGTGCCATGGGCCGGCAGACCTGGGGAGGGCTCAGATGAACACAAGGACTGCTCGGGATGGACAGAGAGGCCTGAGCTGCAGGTGGCCGGCCCTGCTCTAAGGGTACCATGTGAGGCCCTGTGGGCTTTCCACACAAGCCTTGCGGGGCAGAGGACCCTGAATGAATGACGGGAGTTAAGTTTATGACTCATGTTGAAATAGGGGGTCAAAACAGAAGAGTTTCGCTGAGCAGGAGAGGGAACTTAGTGGCTCCCTCTCCTCAAGTTTTCAAAGGGGGAAGGTTGTTCTGCTCCACTGCCTAGGAAGGAACAGTATTGGGTGGCAGGGTGAGAAGGGGAGAATCTTCCAGTACTTCCTTCCCACCTCTTCACTTGCTCCTCCCCGTGGTAGGACTCATCTACCTGGTGAAACAGGGGCCTTGTGCCAGTGTCCGTCTCTCTCTCTGTCTCTCTCTCTCTCTCTCCCTCTTTCTCTCCTGCCTGCCTCCGTAACTTCAAGTTATAGAAACTCAAGATCTTTTCTCAGTGTCCTCCTGTCACACAGGTAGCTTCCCAGGGCAGCGCTTTCCCCTCTGCAGTGTGGGGAGGCCAGTGGCAGCTCTCCAGTTGTAATGTCTGACTTGGGGGCAGTGGGGTGACTTTCATTTAAGAAGAGGAGGAGTATGAAGTCCTATCTTGGGTACAAGTGCCGCTTTCCAATCCAGCTTTATTACTAGCAAAGGTAATAGTTTTATCCTAATTTCTACTAGTTCCTTCTGTATCCTATTGTCCTGGGCTTTGAAGAGGGTGATTCTAAAATTTCCTTTTCATATTAGAGCTAAGTGCCCACTTATCCTCTAGATCCCTTCCCTTCACCTTCTGGAGGATGCTGCTCCTCAGTCAAGCCCTCTCCCAGATCAGCAGTTTGCAAACATGCTCAGGTGCCCCCATCCTGATGCAGCCACAATTATCTCTCACTGGGTCATCTCTCTCATTCAGCCCTGCTGAAGAGTTTTCTGTGTCTCCCAATTCACTTGAAATCAAATCTAAACACTGCACGCTGCCTGGTGTACAAAGCCCTGAATGATCTCTCAGGACACACACATACCCTACGTGACTCCCAGTCACACTGGTCCTCAGCCAGTTCCTTGAACACGCAACCCTCAGGGACTCTCCCTGGACATGTAGTTTCCTTCACTCTCACAGCACCAGGAACTCCTAACCCTTCAAGTCTCAATTAAAATGTGACTCCCTCTAAGAAACCTTCTTCAGCTACCCTGTCTGACAGAGGTTCCTTCTATCATCTGTTTTCTGTATTTGTTTCTGTCTCATCTTATGATTGTTTATTTGCTTGTTTTTTGTTTGTCTTCTCCACCAGAAGGTAATCTCCCCGAGGGTTGGGTCCTTGTTTGTCCTCACTGCTATATCCTCATGTGCCTCTTAAATGGTAGGCTTTCAATAAACATCTGAGAAGTAAGTGAATAAATCAGTGGTGTTGGTGTGGCAATCATGGACAAGCACTGCTTGGACTGCCCTTCAAAAAAGAATTTGCTATTCAGTGGTGCAGAATACCATTAGCTGACAGCCTCCAGCTGCAGCACCTTTGCACACTGTTGAAACTAAAGCCACCCCCTTCTGGGGCAGCTCCCCACCAGTGGCTGAGCATGGTGCCTAACCATTTCTGCCCAATGTGGGAGTCCTCTAATAGGCAGTCTTTGCTCAGGGGCTCCCCACTGGGTGGAACAGGTTGTTGTTAGGTCATGGCCTCGGCTTGTCCTGCCCACAGTGCCCATTCTCTTACACTCACCTCGTCATAAACTTGTGGGGGAGGGGGGGTGGCAGTGAGATGGAAATTGTACATCTAGGACCGAAAATAAGACCAGAGGGGGCAAGAGCAAGGTGAACATGAGCAGGTAGCTGGATCCTCATGACATCAAGCACAGTTGCACCAGTGCACTCAGGTCACACCTATACTCATATAACAGGTACACATATGACCCTCTGAAGGAGGAGGGAAAACCCAGAGCTTGGTCTGTGTATGGGTCAGTTCAGTATGTGCACACAAGCTGAAAATGAATAGCAGTTATATTCATGTGTGCCTTGAAAGACAGTGCTGAGGGAAAATCTTCCCAGTAGGTGGAGCTTCAAGCGGGGCACCTAACCACCTTGTGCAGAAGGGAAAGTGGCCCAAGATGAGAATATATGTGGATTTATGTACAGTGGTGAATGGCCTGGCTTCATGGTTAGAGGCCCAAAAGGAAACAGACTGGAAGACGGGAGACAAGGAGGCCTGGGGTAGAGCCCTGGATGGATATATCAGACATATGGTATGTGAAGATTTAGCCTACCAGAAACCATCCACCACGGAGAGGGCACTGAACAACCAAAGAGATGAAATAACTTGTCCAGTTGACGTTAGCCCATCTTTATCATTAGTCACTGCAGAACTGGCATAGTGGCACACAGAGTAGTCACTCCAGTAACAGACATAGAGGCTATGCTTGGGCTCAATGGCATGGACTACCCCTTGCCAAGCCTGATTTAGTTACTACTGCTTCTGAAGCTCCAACTTATCAGCAACAGAAATTAGCAATGAGAGACCAACTGGCCACTTGGTGACAAATTGACTACATTGGTCCCCTGCTACCCTGGAAAAACTAGTGGTTTGGTCTGAAAGGAATAGACACTGAATCTGGGTATGGATTTGTCTTTCCTGCCAGCATCACTCTCCGGGGGCTTATGAAATGCCTGATCCACAGACGTGGAACTACATAGCATCTGACCAAAAGATACACTTCCCAGTGAAAGAGGGATACACTGGTCATATCTCATATTTGCACCATCCAGAGTGGCCATGATAGAATGACCTGCTGAAGACTCAGCTGAGAGGATATATTTGGCAAAGATGGTGTACCAAACTCCAGGATGCAGTATACATGCTGAATCAGAGAACTCTATATGGCACCATGTCACAGAAAGGAAGAAAACATAGGTCTGGAACCAAGGGGTGAAGCAGGAGTGGCCCCACTTATTGTCATTCTGATACCCCCTGGGGGACTCTATGTGTCCCACTCCCACCACTCTGGGCTCTGAAATGCTAGAGATACTGGTCCCCAAAGGGAGCACACTCTTGCCAAGGGATATAACAAGAATCCCATTGAACTACATGCTACAGCTACCACCTGAGCACTTTGAATTCCTTGTGTCCAGGCACCAGCAGGCAAGAGGAGTCATCTCCATCTTGGAAGGAGTAACTGATGCTGATCAGCAGAGGTAGACATTCTGTTACACAGTGGGGTGCATTCCAAAGGGAGGGATACATGTCAAACTCAGGTGACCCATTGGGGCACACCCTAGTACTTCCTTGCCCAATTTTGATAGAGAATAAACAAGGGCCTGTAAAGGTTATGGTTATCAGGGACTCAAATCCCTCAGGAATGAGGATTTGGGTAATGCCACCAAGTAAGTCCCTGACACCAGCAGAGGTGATAGCTGAGGGTAAGGGGAATTTTAAATGGATAGTGGAGGAGAAAGAATGAGTACCACTTACAGTACTGAGATCAAATGCAGCAACAGGGGCTGTAGTTTGTCCCCCTAACCTCCCACTTCTAAATTTTCCATCATAAAGAGAGGCCCACTGGAACCCTGGAGGAGCTGCTCCCTGAACATACATGGGAAAGTGGATCTGGATTCTGGCAATCAAGTAGGTGGACCACTCTGACCTCCTGTTAAGAAAAAACTTGCTCTTCAGCTGCCAGGAGTGCAGTTAACTGACAGGCTCCAGCTGCAGCAACTTTGGGATCCACAACAGCACAGGAGCTGAAGCCATGCTCCTCTGGGCAGTCCCCAGCCAACTGCTGAGCATGGTGGGGGTACCAGAGTCTGGCCATTTCTGCCCCAAACAGGATTCCTTTTAGAGGCAATCTTTGCTCTACATAGCATGGGTTAGGGTTAGTGTTAGTGTTAGGGTTAGGGTTAACTCCACATTGGATTGGCTTTGTCTCATCTGCCTTGTGGTTTGAGTATCTCCCTGTCCTATCCATCTTCCTTTCTTTGCCTGTTATAGGTGTTGGATCACCACCATAGTCTGAAGGCTTTTCCTTCCCAATCCTCCTTCTTCCCCCTTTATCTTTTACAGACTTTTCTCCTCAATAAACATCTTACATTCCTCTTTCTCAGCATCCTTCCCAAATAACCCAAACTGACACAGATGGTAAAAGAACATGAGATCCAGGACACAAGTGACAATCCCCTCACTGTATACCAAAACAGGACTATTCCCTGTTGATTATTCTTTCTCAATGCATGATGTATCTGTTCTCATGTGCCATTTTCATTACCTGGCTTGAGCCTTTACTATAATTTGCCCCCATATTCATTTAACTAAGTAATGTTTTAAATAATTATAAAAATAATACACTGTAGAATTCAAACAGTATAAAACTAAAATTCATCTTTTATACTTCAGTGCTAATTCTCAGAGCTAACAATTAATAATAGTTACTTGCATATCCTTCCAGATTAATATATATTTCTATAGACAAATGGGATTATAGTAAACATTGTTATGCAACCTTCTGGGTATTTTTAACTAAAAACTGCTACAGGTGGAACATGCCTAATCTGAAAATCCAAAATCCAGAATGCTCCAAAATCTGAAATTTTTTGAGTGCTGAATTGATGCCACAAATGGAAAATCTCACACTGGACCTCACGTGATGGGTTGCAGTCAAAATGTAGGTGTACAATATGCAGTTTATTTGGTGTCCCCAAGAGACATAAGACCCCACCCAGACCGCTTTAGCTTCGATATATCTTTTTCTCACATGCCCAGAATCCCCCAAGCAAGCACATCCACAAAATGGCACATATACAGGCTAGACACACCAACGGCAGGTTCCCCATGATGCCCCACATGGGTCCAAGACCTGGATGCATTACTCACTGTGTTTTCTTTGCTCTGTGGTATAAAGATATTGTTGAAAATATCAAAAGAGCTAAAGATAACTATATGGGTAAAAGTGATAAGAAAAATAAGAAGCATTTATGTTTATCTATGGCATAGAAAGTCAAACTGTTGGAGAAACTGGACAGTGGTGTAGTCCAGTGATGTAGTGTGAAAGGTCTTACAGAAAAGTATGGTATTTGAATGACCACAGTGTAGACCTAAAGAAACAGTAGGATAAACTGTTGAAGTTCTATGCTGAAAGTGATGAACAGAAATTAATGAAAAATAGAAAATACTACATTAAACTAAAAATGAAGATCTTGATCATGTATTAAAAGAGTGGATCCATCAGGTTGCAGTGAACACATGCCACTTACTGGTATGGTGATCATAAAACAAGCAAAGATCTATCACAATAACTGAAAATTGAATGGAACTGAGAATATTCAAAAGACTAGTTGCAGAAATTTAAGAAAAGACATGGCCTTAAGTTTTTAAAGGATTGTGGCAATAGAGCATCTGCTGATCAAAAGTACCGGAGAAATTCATTGTTGAGTTTGCCAAGGTCATCACTGATGAAAATCTGATGCCAGAACAAGACTATAATGCTGATGAAATATCACTGTTTTGGTGTTATTGCCCCAGAAGAACACTGAATATGGCTGATAAGACAGCCCCGATGGGAATTAAAGGTGCCAAGGACAGAATAACTGTGCTGGGATGTGCTAATGCAGCAGGTATGCATAAGTAAACTTGCTGTGATAGGCAAAAGCTTGCATCCTTGCTGTTTTTAAGGAGGGAATGTCTTACCAGTCCATTATTATGCTAACAAAAAGTCATGGATCACCAGGGACATTTTTTTTCTGATTAGTTTCACAAACATTTTGTACCAGTGCCTCATGCTCACTGCAGGGAAGCTAGACTGGAGGAAGACTGCAAGATTTTGTTATTTCATAACAATTGTTCTACTCATCTTCCACCTGAAATTCTCATCAAAAATAATGTTTATACCATGTACTTTCCCGCAAATGTGACTTCATTAAATCAGCCATGTGCTCAGGGTATTTTTAGATCAATGAAAATAAATGTAAAAACACTTTCTTAAACAGTGTGCTAGCAGCAGTGAACAGAGGTGTGGGTTTGGGAGGTTTTCAAAAGGAATTTAGCATGAAGAATGCCATATACGCTTTTGCCAATGCTTGGAACACAATGACCAAAGACACAGTTGTGCAATCCTGGAACATCTCTGGCCTGTGACTATGTTCAGAGATGATGATTAATAAGGTGATAACTAAGGATTCCATATGTCAAGTGAGAAAAAAATGTCTGACCTCTTTACAGATGCAAAAAATACACCTTCAGTGTTTGTCAGCAAGCTGGAAGAAGTGGATATTGAAGAAGTTTTTAACATTGATCATGGGGATCCAGTTGTTCATTCATTGACCGATGGTAAAATAGCTGAAATGGTTCTGAATCAAGGTGAGTGTGGTAATAGTGATGATGAAGATGATGTTGTTAACATGGCAGAAAAAGTGCCTACAGATGGCATGGTGAAAATGTGTAATGGGCTTATTGAAGGACTAGAGCAGCATGCATTCATAACAAAACAAGAAAAGATGCCAGTTTATAAAATCAAAGAGAGACTTCTAAGACAAAAATCATTGTTAATGGGACAGATGACTCTGGAGGAAATATTTTTAAAAGCCATCCAGCACAATGTCTCCTCATCCCTACAGGACCCACTTCCTGACCCTCAACTGCTTCTGATGTTTTTTCTCACTTAAAAAATAAAATACACTGTGCAGTAACCTTTTAATCAAAACACAATATCACAGGTGGAGACTGAAAGCCTGCTGTTGTTTGCTGTTGATGTTGTTTAACAGTTGACATGGGTATTCTGATGATGCTACTGTGCTGCTTAGTTACCTTGAATGTTATTTTTCACTGTATTAATGGTATATCATATTTTTACTGTCAAGTACTTATGTGTGAATAAGCGTAAGAAAATGATTGTTTATTGGCAACATATAAATTCAGAGTCAGAAATGATGGTGCTGCCAAACAACCACAGATTGTCTTCACGTGTGGCTGAGATAGTGACACATTTGCTTTCTGATGGTTCAATGTACACAAACTTTGTTTCATGCCCAAAATTATTTAAAATATTCTATAAAATTACCTTCAGATTATGTGTATAAGGTGTATATGAAACTTAAGTAAATTTCATGTTTAGACTTGGGTCCCATCCCCAAGATATCTTATTCTGTATATACATATATTCCAAATTTAAAAAATCCAAAATCTCCAACACTACTAGTTCCAAGCATTTCCAATAAGGGATACTCAACCTGTATTTTGGACATATAAACATTTTTACATACCAAAATATGTAACTCTACCTCATTCTTTCTAATAGCTGTTATCATAATTTAGTTAACAAGTCATGCCATTGAAGAATGTTTATCTCCAGGATTTGGCTATTATAAACAAGGCTGCAATGAATCTCATTGTATTTATTTTTCTGGAAACTGAGGATGCATGTCTTGGTCCATTTTTTAATTAAAATGTTTATTTTTAATATATTTTTTATTTTTTATGTTTATGTTTTTAAGAGTTCTTTAAATGCTAAAGAAATTAGCTTATTTTCTGATATGTGTGTTACAAACATTTTTCTCTATTTTGTTGTTTATCTTTTGACATTGGTTGTGGTACATTTTTCTCTATAAAAGTTTAAAATTTGTATGTAGTCAAATTTATCAGTATTTTCTGTTACAGATTTTATGTTTGGAGTCTTGCCTAGAAAGCCCTTCTCTATGTCAATATTATGAAAAACAAATCACCTATGTATATTTCTAGGTCATTCATAGATTTCCTTTTTAAGTATTTAAATCTTTTATTTTCTGAAGTTTATTTCAGCATAAGCAATCTAGTTTGTTTTTCTCCAAATGGCTGCCAGTAATTCTAATGTCATGTATTACATCTCTCCCCACTGATTTGAAATACCACACTCTAAATTCCCGAAGTATTTCTTAATTACTATGTTTCTCATTCCCTTAGTATCCTTACAGAATCTGTGTTAATCAGTCATATGTGAACAAACAAATGAGACAAACAACAGAATGGAAATATTTACCTAAGTGTAAGTCAGTAGGAAAGTTCTTCAAGGTCCTAGTTACTTTTACTGAGTGCAATGTCTAAAGTTCAATAAGATGGTCCACATCTCAAGCAGGTGCCAGGCGTACAAGTGAGAGGACAAGGATCTGGGGAAATCTGGGGTTTAGTTGCCCTCTTAATATAAAATACTTCCCATTAGAGTTATTGGATTTTACAAGAGCATGGTAGCTTTTAATGAGTGCATAACTGAAGGAAGGCTTTGCATTTCAAAGCCTGTTGCTATTACACCTGCTGCATTAGTAAATTAAGTAAGGGGATCAGTTGCAACGAGAACTTTCAGTGTCTTAGGCATCCCTCTGCAGCAAGACAGCCTTTCTGAAGGTGATTGCAGACAGACATGGTCCTGTATCTTTGAAGTATACTCAATACTGAATCAATTCAGGAACTCACAGATACTAGTTATCAGCTTGTGTTTATTCACATCTCAGAGAAGGGTTTAATTAATGTAATACATGTTGGTCAATTCTTTGCTTTTAAACTTTACCTTATGCCCACCAGCAGATCAATATGTATTTTAATCTTCTGTTTTAGAACTGGTTTTAAGACTCACAGCAAAGAGGCTCAGATTTTACAATCATGAATTACTATTATCAGCCCCATTCATTTCCTAAACATCAGCAGTTTCTTAAAATTCTGCTTTTACTCCTTTACTAAATTATCCCTTCTTGTTCATCTCTTCGTTCTGTTGTGTCTTTCAACCAAGTACAGAGTTTACAACTAGCCAATAATGGAAAGAAAAAGAATGCTCTGAAATTCTCCATTGATTAACCAGTCTATCTGACCTATCAACAGCTGCACACAGAATTCAAGTAGTCTGACCACTTCTTAATGGATGCTACCAAGTACTTCCAGAGCTCCAGGTGGGTCTGTCAAAGGGTAGAGGACTTATATTCATTTTCTATTTTAAATAAGTATCGAATTATCATCTGTTGGTGGTCAATTATTCTACATAGCACAATATAACTTGTTTCTTCCTAAACTGTCAGTATTTTCTACTATACAAAAAGTTGGAGATTTAGGAGAATCTGCCAATTCCTTCACTGCCTAATTTGGCAAGTCACTTAATCTCTCTGGGTCTTAATATCCTCATCTGTAAAATGGAAAAATAGGGTGCTTGGAAATTTGAAATAATCTGAATAATGTATTTTTCATAGAGCCTGGCTACCAGGACAAATGAGGGACTCAAAGCCCAAATGAGGGACTGTCTCTGATAACAGTGTTGGTATCATTGCTGTTTTATAGATTAAATAAAGGGTAGTAACTGAATGGAAGGGGGAATCTGACTAAATGGTCAGTTGTATTCATACCTGAAAATGCATCTCTTACTTGAGACTTATGAAGAAAAGGAATTTGTATGATTGGACAAAAAAACAATAGTCTTTGCACTTGGTGTACTGCATTATTATGTTAAGTAACACTAGTTCCATTTGCCACATGATTATGAAACCTCCCTTCTTGTGGTGCTCTTTGTATCCACAGTGCAATGTAGTTTGGTGTATTTTCTCCCATATATGTACCAATATAGAAATTTACATTATGTATAAATGTAGAAATAAATCAAAATTTGCATTTTAAAGTACTTCCTACAAATAGGCTTGGCTCAGAAATGTAAAAACACTTGTTCAAAAGTTCATAGTGGGTGAGGAGGAGGAGAAAAGATGGCTGACCAGAGATATAAGCTGCCAGTTCATCTCAGAAAGAAGGAAAAGTTTTAGATGAAAAACAAACAAACATAGATTGGGTGTAATTCTGAGGGAAAAGTTCCAGAACCTACCAGAGAGTCCACAGGAAGAAGTTGCAAAGCAGAACAAGAAGGAGCAAGATATCAGCAGAGATCAACCCCCAAGAGGCCTGGAGTCCAGTGAAAAGGGTAGGTGGAGTGGTTTGTTTCTCTCTTCCTCCCACCTCTGGCAGTCAGCAGGATCCTGAGCTGCTGGAGAGCCTTTCTCATGAGCCCAAAAGTTGCTGCCACCAGTGAACTGGGAGCTTCTTAAGGACAAAGCACCAGCCTGCCAGCCCCCTTGGGGTCGCTTCCTGGCACCACAGACCTGAGCCGAGACAGCAGGTGCCATATTGCTTCTCCACTCACCCAGTGCCTTTGTCCTACGTAGGGAGCTTCAGCCCATCAGTTTTCATCTTGTTCACTCCCACACAAAGGTTTCCTAACTCCGGCCCAGACTACAGATGCCACAGGGGCCTGCATGACCCCTGGGTCCCAGGGAATCTGCGTGACCTCAGAGCCTGGACATTCTAGGGGGGGCTGCCTTCCAGAGAGAGGGACAGAGATGACCAGAGTCCTAGCTGTGCTCCATTCAGACTCTTTTCCTCCCCTTCATGTCCCACAGCTGCCAGAGACAATTAATCTGGGACTCTCAAGAATGGCTACTTCCTCTCTGTTGGTGCATCCATGATACCAAGGCTTCCACAGAGAGTGGGGTTCAAACCTTTCCTCTTAAAGACCTGCAGAGGACTAAGGGATGCTCAGACTGTGAGCTCCCTGCTCACCAGCCCTCCCTGGTGCTGCTTGTCTGGCTGTTCCATCAGAGCAGGGCACACCCCAAAATGGAGGGATTTCAAACCTGCTTGAGCACCCCATAGGCAACTCGGGACCAGCATGCCTCTCCCTGGCACAGTCAGGGATGGATGTTCAGGGATCTGGGGAGATCCCCAGGCCAGATCCTGTACCCCCAGGACTCGATCGTGTTGCTTAGGGGCATGGAGGGGAGATTTGTGAATTAATCTCAGAAAGCAAGGAAGCCCTCATGGGCAGAACTTAAAAGAGAATGTCATGTGGGTCCCCGCTGCAGCCCACTTGTGGAGCACCCATCCCCTCACAGAAAGGTCACCCTCTCAGCCCAGGGGAGGATCCTGGACACAGAAGCTCCTAGCCTGCAGTGCCATTGCTGAGGAATTCAGCTAGTGTGACCTCCTGCCTGCTGGCAGATTCAAATATCTGCTGTTTCCAGGAAACACATCTAACCCACAAGGACTCATACAGACTCACGGTGAAGGGATGGAAAAAAATATTCCATGCAAATGGAAACCAAAAGAAAGCAGTTATAGCCATTCTCATATCAGATAAAATTGACTTTAAATCAACAATGGCAAAGAAATTCAAAGATAGTCATTATATAATGGTAAAGGGAGCAATTCAACAAGAAGGCATAATAATCCTAAATATTTCTGCACCTAACACAGGAGTGCCCAGATTCATAAAGCAAATTCTACTAGATCTAAGCAAAGAGACAAACAGCAGCATCATAATTGCTGGGGACTTAAACACTCTACTGACAGAACTGGACAGATCATCAAAGCAGAAAATAAATAAAGAAACACTGGACTTAAATGGGACTCTAAAGCAAATAGGCCTAACAAACATTTACAGAACATTTTATTGAATATACATTCTTCTCATCAGCACATGGAACATACTCCAAGATTGATCATATCTTAAGCCACAAAACATGTCTCAACAAATTCAAAAAAATAGAAATCATATCATGTATCTTCTCAGACCACAGTGGAATAGAACTAGAAATTAATGAGTGCATAACTCATTATTTACAACAACCTGCTGCTGAATGATTATTGGGTCAATAATGAAATTAAGATGGAAATAAAAATATTCCTCAAACTGAATGACAAAGGGGACACAATCTATCAAAATCTATGGAATTCAGAAAAGGCAGTCCTAAAGGGAAAATCCATAGTCTTAAATGCCTACATCAAAAAGACAGAAAGATCATAAATTAACAATCTAATGACACATCTCAAGGAACTAGAAAAGGAAGAGCAACCCAAACCCAAAGCCAGCAGAAGAAAAGAAATAACTAAGGTCAGAGCAGAACTAAATGAGATGGAAAACAAAAAAAAAGTACAAAGGATCAATGAAACAAAAAGTTGGTTGTTTGAAAAGATAAACAAAATTGATAGACCTCTTGCTAGGTTAACCAGCAATGGAAGAGAAAGGACCCAAATAAGCTCAATCAGAAATGAAAAAGGAGATATTACAACTGATACCACTGAAACACAAAATATCATCTGTAAATACTACGAAAATCTCTATGCACATAAACTCAAAAACATAGAGGAAATGGACAAATTCCTGGAAACACAAAACCTATCAAGACTCAGTCAGGAAGAAACAGAACTCCTGAATAGACCAATAATGAGCAGCAAGATCGAAGCAGTAATAAAAAATCTCCCAACCAAAGGAAAGCCCTGGACCAAATGGATTCATGGCTGAATTTTACCAGACCTACAAAGAAGAGCTGGTACCCATACTGCGGAAATTATTCCATAACATTGGGAAGGAGGGAATCCTCCCCAACTCATTCTACTAAGCCAGTATCAACTTGATACCAAAGCCAGGAAAGGATACAACAAAAAAGAAAACTACAGACCAATATCCCTTATGAATATAGATGCAAAAATCCTCACTAAAATACTAGCAAACTGAATTCAACAGCACATCAAAAAAAAAAAAAAATCCACCATGACCAAGTGGGCTTCATTCCAGGGATGCAAGGATGGTTCAACATACGTAAATCAATAAATGTGATTTACCACATAAACAGAGGCAAAAAGAAAGACCATATGATCACCTCAATAGATGCAGAAAAAGCATTTGACAAAATTCAGCACTCTTTCACAATAAAAACCCTCAACACAGTAGGAATAGAAGGAACATATCTCAAAATTATAAAAGCTATTTATGACAAACGCACAGCCAACATCACACTGAATGGGGAAAAGTTGAAAGAGTTCCCACTAAGATCTGGAACAAGACAAGGGTGCCCACTCTCACCCCTTCTACTCAACATGGTGCTAGAAGTCCTAGCCAGAGCAATCAGGCAAGAGAAAGAAATCAATGGTATCCAAATCAGCAAAGAGGAGGTCAAACAATCGCTTTTTGCTGATGATATGATCTTATATCTAGAAAACCCCAAAGACTCCATCAAAAGACTCAATTAAAGACTCAATACCATTCATAATAGCTACAAAGAAGATAAAATACCTAGGAATATACCTAACCAAGGAGGTGAAAGATCTCAACAAGGAGAACTACAAAACACTGAGGAAAGAAATCACAAATGCTGCAAACAAATTAAAAAAACATAACATGCTCATGGATTGGTAGAATCAACATTGTTAAAATGTCCATGCTGCCCAAAGTGATATAAAGATTCAATGCAATACCCATCAAAATACCAACATCATATTTCACAGATTTGGAAAAAAATAATTCTATGCTTCGTTTGGAACCAGAAAAAATCTGGAATAGCCAAAGCAATCTTAAGCAAAAAGAACAAATCTGGAGGCATCAAATTATCAGACTTCAAACTATATTACAAGGTTATAATAACCAAAACAGCATGGTATTGGCACAAAAATAGAAACATAGACCAATGGAACAGAATAGAGAACCTAGATATAAAACCATCCACATACAGCCAAGTGATCTTTGAGAAAGCACACAAATGTATACACTGGGGAAAAGAATCCCTATGCAATAAATGGTGCTGGGAAAATTGGATAGTCATACGCAGAAGAATGAAACAGGATCCATATCTCTCACCGCTCACAAAAATTAATTCAAGGCGGATAAAAGACTTAAATTTAAGGCATGAAATCATAATAATTCTGAAGAAGATGTAGGAAAAACTCTTCTACATATCAGTCTAGGCAAATAATTTATGACTAAGACCCCAATGGCAATTACAGCAACAACAAAAATAAATAAATGGGACTTGATTAAATTAAAAAGCTTCTGCACAGCTAAAAAAAATAATCAACAGAACAAATAGACAACCTATAGAATGGGAGAAAATATTCACAAACTATACATCTGATAAAGGGCTAATAACCAGAATCTACAAAGAACTCAAACAAATCAGCAAGGAAAAAAAACACTAAAAAGTGGGCAAAAGACATGAACAGAAGCTTTTCAAAAGAAGATAGACAAATGGCCAATGAACACATGAAAAAATGCTCAATATCACTGATAATCAATTGAAACCACAATGAGATATCATCTTACCCCAGTAAGAATGGCTTTTATTAAAAAGTCCAAAAACAATAGATGTTGGCATGTCTGCAGAGAGAAAGGAACACTATACACTGTTGGTGGGACTGTAAAATTAGTACAACCTCTATGCAAAACAGTATAGTGATTCCTCAAAGAACTATAAGTAGACCCACCATTCAATCCAGCAATCCCACTACTGGGTATTTACCCAAAGGAAAAGAAGTCATTTTATCAAAAAGACACTGGCACTCAAATGTTTACTGTAGCACAATTCACAATTGCAAAGATGCGGAATCAATGCAAGTGCCCATCAATTCATGAGTGTATTAACAAAATGTGGTATATGTATACCATGGAGTACTACTCAGCCATAAAAATGATGAATTAATACTGTTTGCAACAATTTGGATGGAACTGGAGACCATTATCCTAAGTGATGTATCTCAAAAATGGAAAAACAAACACCACATGTACTCACTATTAAACTGGAATTAATTTAATGAGCAACTAATGAACACACATGTGCACAGAGGGAAGTAAAACTCAGTGGAAATCAAGCAGGGGGCCAGGGGCAGGAGGGGATGGGCAAAAATCTACCTAATAGGTACAGTAAACACTATCTGGGTGGTGGGCACACTTATAACCCTGTCTCAAGCATTACAAAAGCTCCATGTAACCAAAAACATTTGTGCCCCTGTAATATTTTGCCATAAAAAAATGTTTAAAGTTCACAGTGGCCTTAACATTTGTTGCTATTGAGCAAAATTGACCCCTTTTTGTTCTGTTGTGTGGTTTAGTTCATATCTATGAAAATCTGTGAGTGGAAAGTTTATAAAGAACAGATTTTGTATCCTATCTTTCTCATCAAACATCAAATCATGAGAACTTTGCAATGTCAATAAATATTCTATAAAACCATGATTCTCAATATTGCATAATAGTCTATTGTATGAGTATAAAATTTATTTTATAATTTATTTATGAATTTATTTAAAAATTACCCTGTGGCACCTATCATACAGAGAAAACTTAGTCTATCTCTCTAGTTATTTCCTTAGGAAAGATTCCTACAAGTTGGATCAAAGGTAATGAACTTATTTAAGGACTATCATGTATATGTGTGTGTGTGTGTGTGTGTGTGTACATATATAGTCAAATGCTTTCCAGAAAGATTGTACTTAATTACATACCTAGCCACAGTGGCACTATTACTGGGCACAAAGTTATCACCATTTTTAAGTCCTCTCTGGTTAGATAGGCATGAGGCTATATCTACCCACTGTGGTGTGCTTTTCTGAGCCCTGGAAGTCTATACTTTCTCATTGACCATGATAGGCCTTAGGGCTCCAAATTATCTGTCATACCTCACATTTGGCCCAGGGCCCATGGCTTCCCTGGCTTTGCCTTCTTTCTTGTCTTGTTGCCCACCTGGGCTCTACTATTCCAAAGCCATACTGAACAGTTTTGCTTGATGTGAAACTATATTGCAGTCTATTCTGATACAGAAGATGACAGATGCCACTGGTGTCTACTCTATAGCATACCGGAAAGGGCAATCTATACTGCTTCAGTGGTTCCAGATGGGGAGATGGTTTCTGAGCAGTTTCCAGTTTCCCTACTTCAAATTTCCTCCTTATCCAGCAGTTGGAGGTGAAGTTGACACAGTAGTGCTTAGTTTTCAAAGGTCAATGCGTGTGCATGCATGCATGAGCACATATACACACGTTTTAGCTCTTGTCCCCCTACCTTGGGGTGAACAAATGGAAATAAAGTGATTATTATAGACCTTTCCCATTGCAGGAAATCACATCCATCCCATTGAGCAGATTATTATAATTCCTTATACAATTATCTGGCATCAGTCAAAGAGATTTCTCAAACAGTATTAAACACAACTGTTTATCCAGGAACAATTGCCTGAGGGACTTTGGGAGTAGAACTGAAGATCCCTTAAAAAGGTGCTAAGAACCTACTAGCCACTTACTTAGATATTCTATATATACGTCAGAGATTCTCTCTCTCTCTCTCTCACTCACGCACATGCACACACTCACATACACACCAAAACTCATCACAAAATGCACAATACAAACTGTACAAAATACAGGAAATATCGCATATTGCCAGGTCTGAAAACATTGAGAATCTGGGAAATAAGCTAAAATAATAATATCATGTTTTTAAGAAAGAAAAGACATATATTACTAGAAAATTAAAGATAGAAGGAAAAATAGAAATGAAGAGGTCTCCCATTTACTTGGCAACTATTACATTCCAGGTACTTTGTAGTTGAATTCACCAAGGGATGACAAACTGGGGAAAGAGAGTAAACAGGAAGGTACAAACTTAAAAAGTGTTCATTATTTAAGAGGAAGGAGGAGGGGATGTTAGAAAGGATCTGGAAAAGGATCTATCAAAGAAGTAGGATAATGAGTATCCTGTATTTTTGTGGAAGTTAGGGGCTTCAAGAAGCATAAACATGTCTATACTGAAGTACTGCACAAGAAGCCCAGGGTAAGAACTGACATGATTAGGTGGGATTTATTTGTAGGAGGTAACTTTTAGGAGAAAATGGATGTTAATGTTTCTTGAGTGACTTTTCTGGAAATGCCCATCATTTCCACCTCTCCCTACACCACCTTCTTATAGAACCTACCCATGCCCCTCTCTATCTCTTCCCATTGCATCTGCTGAGCAGGTTAACAGCCCATAGGCCCCTTTCTCTCTGGACACAGATGATTGCAGGGAAGTGGACCATGAAGATTCTTTTAGGTTCTTAAACTGGAAAATTGTGTGAATCAGAGCTATAGTGGCCATGTCTGGGCCATGAGGAAATGGAGCTGAGTGAGCCAGTTAGCAGAGAGAGGGAGGAAGCAGAAGCACTGAGAGTAGCAGTGATGAGAGAGCAGACAGCCCCAGAAACAGAGGAGAGGGAGGCCACATTGCAAGAAAGACACCCTTTACTTCCTCTGGAAGCTGGGCTGCACTCCTTGGCCTGGGGTTCTGTGAATTATCCCCCTTTCCTTTCAATAATTTTTGAGTGGGATTTGGTGCCTCAAAATCAAATTACCCCTGAGACAGTGACTACTGTGTACCACTTAGCTGTGTGCGAAATGCTGGCTCACATAATGTTCACAAGAGCTTAGTAAAGAAGGTGTCATTATCTCCCTTTTCCCAGAGAGGAATCTGAGGTTCATGAGGTTAAATAACTTGCCTTAAGTTACACAGCTGGTGAGTGAATTTGGTTCTAAATTCTCATACCACCACCCTGGGCCATAAACACTAAACAAGCTCAATTATTGCTAATTGATAAGAAGTTCTCAGAAATGCATGAAAGCTATGCCTGTGCTATGCTTTTTTATATTAAATTATAAATGTAACACCTTCATTTGCATTACTCATACATCAACATTCAGTATGCTCCACAATAGAGAAAGTATGTCTAAAAGTGCCAGAATCTTCTCAAAAGAAGCTTGTATTCTCCCAGCTCATGGAATAAACTACACTACAATATGAACTTTATCACAAGTTCTTAGAGACTCTAACAGAAGTATAAGCCTTTTCAGTTATTAAAAAAATTGAAAGCCTTTTATTGTTCATGAAAAAGACAAAACTCCTCCCTTTCAAATTATTCTACTTTATAGTACAATTCCTTCTGACTGGGAGGAGAACTTCAGACATTTTTTCAAATAACCCCAACCATTTAATCTGTACCTTTAGGAAGTCATGCTGAGAGTATATGGAAAAGAGAGAGACAGAGCTGAAAAGGGGGGGGGAGTGGAAGGGAGGGGACTAGGGAGAAGAAAAGGTAAGACATTGTTTCTGAAGTAGTAACAATCTCCCAGTTTTTCTGGCCTACTTTAAAATGAGCTAAGTATTTCTAGCCACAAAGAACACCTAACATTGTTTGGGCAGCTACAACTTAAAAACCTTCTACTTATCTACTCCAGACAGATCTTTCCACCTATTTGTCATCCCCACCATGCATAAATCAGGACTGCTTACATTAATTAGACACTTTCACTGGAAGTTAAGATTCTGTCTCAGTCAGTTCAGGCTATAACAAAACACCATAGATTAGGTGGCTTTAGCAACAAACATTATTTCTCACAGTTCTGGAGGCTGGGAAGTCCAAAATCAAGGTGCCAGCTGATTCAATTTCTGATGAGGGCTCTCTTCCTGGCTTGCAGACAGCCACCTTCCCATTATGTCCTTACATGGTAGAGAGAGTGTAATCTCTTTCTCTCTCTTCCTTTGCTTATAAAGCCACTAATCCCATCAAGAAGGCCCTACCCTCATGACCTTATCTAACCCTAATTACCTCCCAAAAGGTTTATCTCCAAATATCATCACATTGGGGGTTAGGGCTTCAACATATGAATTTGGGGTAGGGAACACAATTCAGTCCATAGCAGATGCTTTGAACTAGTTATTTTAAAAAAAAAAAAAAACTATATGAGCAACATCCAAGAATATCAGCCATGACATTATAACAGAATGTCTGCCCAAGTAGAATGGTAAACCTTAGACAAGTACCAAGGACCTTCTATAGTTTGAGAAGGTTGGAGAAAAGATCTTTTGATGATTTGGGGCCATGAGAGATGGCTTTTAAGAAAACAGTTTTAGTAGGTCTCCACTGAGAGAGAATCCAGATTGGAAAGCACGGGCATGGGGGGAGCAGAGAGGCCTTACATGCAGACTGCTGTCTCAGGAATAGAAGTTGGACTCTGAAAATGCTGAGGGAGGTGAGCTGCTGAACCCCTTCTCTGAGCCATGTGCTGGGGAGACCGCTGGGGTTAGGGGAAGCTTAAGAACTTTAACTTGATTCCAGCTTAAGAATTGATTCTGGAATCTTTGAAATCTTGAAAATAACATAATTTCAGAAGTTCTGTTGCTTGAATTCACTTTTAGGGGCTAATTATTCTTGTTTTTGGAAAACTACTTCAATAAACCTTTGGTTCCACAAAGGTAAAGCCAAGATCCTAAGTTGAAATAGAAAATTTCCAGAACACATTGCTTTGTGTAATTCTGTCTAAAACTATCTTTATTATGTGTGTAGTTGTCTATCAGTAGACCGTAGGTGGGAATTAGGCTGGGAGGGAAGATGAGATTTTTTTACCTGCTCTTTTCAGGCTTTATGGTATGGATAGAGTGCTTAGACTCTGCATAAAGGAGACATACTACAGAGCACACCCATTGTGGAGAGGGAAGTTGGCTTCGGAAGCATGGCAGCAGACCAAGGAGAGTCACTCTGTGGAAGCACTAAAAACATCAGGAGTCTTTATATATATTTCCAGTTTTAAGATTTTTATTTTCTATGATAAAATACCCTTCAGTTATTCTCAAGTCTTTATTAAGTTTTGCTAAACACTACAACCTGCTCTTGGTAAAAAGATTGAATTTAATAATAACAAACTGTTAAAATGGTAAATTTTATGTTATATGTATTTTACCACAATTTTTAAAAATTAATAAAAAAAAATTTCCCACAAAGAAAAGCTCAGGTCCACATGGACTCATAGTGAATTCTACTAAGCATTCACAGAAGAATTAACATCAATCCTTCCCAAACTCTTCCAAAAAATAAGAGGAAGCATAATTTCCAAACTCATTCTATGAGTCCAGTATTATTCTAATACTAGATAAAGACATCACAAGAAAAGAAAACTTCAAACTAGTACCCCTTATAGAAATGCCAAATCTTCAATAAATCCTAGCTAACTGAATCCAGCAACATTAAAAAAGGATTACAGACTCGAGTGCAGTGGCTCATGTCTGTAATCCCAGAGACTCTGGAGACTAAGGTGGGAGGATCGCTTGAGGCCAGGAGTTTGAGACCAGCCTGGACAACATATTGAGACCCCCATCTCCAAAAAAAAAAAAAAAGGAAAAAATTAGCCAGGCATGGTGGCATACACCTGTAGTCCCAGCTACTCGGGAGGCTGAGGCTGCAGGATCACTTGAGCCCATCCCAGGAGTTTGAGGCTATAGTGAGCTATGATCATGCCACTGTACTCCAGCCTGGGCAACAGAGTGAGACCCCATCTCTTAAAAAAAAATTACACACCACACCATGACCAAATCAGATTTATCCTAAGAATGCAAGATTGATTTAATGTGTGAAAATCAATTATATTTCTATATACTAGCATATGAACAACCAAAAAAAATGAAATTAAAAAACCAATTCTATTTATAACAGCATCAAAAATAATAAAATACTTAAGAATAAATTTAACAAAAGAAGTGTAAGACATGTACACTAGAAAGTAAAAAACATAATTGAAGGAAATTAAGGAAGACCTAAATAAATTCAAAGACATCCCATTTTCATGGACTGAAAGACATAATATTGTTAAAATATCAATTCTCCCCAAATTAATCTACTGATTCAAAATAATCCCTATCAAAATCTCAGTGGTGTTTTTTGCAGAAATTGACAACCTGACCCTAAAATTCATACGGAAATGAAAGGGATTAAAAAGAAAGTTAGAGGACTCACACTTGTCAACTTCAAAACTTACTTCAGACCTACAGTAATCAAGACAGTGTAGTAATGTCTAAAAATAGACATATAGATCAATAGAATACAATTGAGAGTCCAGAAATAAGCCCTTACACATATAGTCAATTGATTTTTTAAAAAAGAGTGCCAAGACAACCTAACAGGGAACGAACAGTTTTTTAACAAATGGTGTTGGGACAACTGGATATCCAAATGAAAAAGAATGAAATTGGACTCATACCACATACTATTAATATATACAAAAATTAACTCAAAATGGACCATTGACCTAAATGTAAAAACTAGAACTATAAAACTCTTAAAGAAAACCATAGAGTAAATCTTTGTGACCTTGGGTTAGGAAATGGTTTCTTTGATATGACACCAAAAGCATAACTGACAAAAGAAAAAAATAGGTAAATCAGACTTCATCAAAATTAAAATGTTTTGTGCTTCAAAGGGCACAATTAAATAAGTGAAAAGACAACCCACAGAAGAGGAGAAAATATTTGCAAATCATATATATGAAGGGTCTCTTATCCAGAATATATAAAGAACTCTTACAACTCAAGACTAAAAAGACAAATAGCCCAATTAAAAAACAGGCAATGGACTTGAATAGACACTTCTCCAAAGAGAATATGTGAATGCCCAATAAACACATGCAAAGATGCTCAATACCATTAGTCATTAGTGAAATGCAAATCAAAACCACAATGAGGTAACACTTCACATCTACTAGGATGGCTATTATCAAAAAGATGGACAATAACAAGTGCTATCAAGGATGTGGAGAAATGGGAAACCTCAGACATTGCTGGTGGGAATGTAAAATGATGCAGTCATTTTAAAAACCAGTCTGAAAATTCCTCAAATACTTAAACTTGGAATTACCATATAATCCAGCAATTCCACTCCTAGTTATATACCCAAGAGAAATGAAAACATGTCCACACAAAAACTTGTACGTGAATGCTAATATAAGTATTCTTCATAATAATCCAAAAAAATGGAAACAAACCAAAAGTCAATTGATAAATGAATAGGCCAGGAGCGGTGGCTCACGCCTATAATCCTAGCACTCTAGGAGGCTGAGGTGGGAGGATCGCTTGAGGTCAGGCGCTCAAGACCAGACTGAGCAAGAGCGAGACCCCGTCTCTCCTAATAATAGAAAAAATTAGCTGGGCATGGTGGCACACACCTGTAGTCCCAGCTACTCAGGAGGCTGAGGCAGGAGGATCACTTGAACCCAGGAGTTTGAGGTTGCAGTGAGCTATGATGACACTGCTGCACTCTACCTGGGGTGACAGAGGGAGACTTTGTCTCAAAAAAAAAAAATTGATAAGTGAATAAACAAAATGTGGTATATCCATACAATGAAATATTATTCCACTTAAAAAGAAATGAAGTAGATATATGTTATTAAATATAATATAAATAAACCTTGAAAACATCAAGCTCATTTAAAGAAGCCAGATACAAAAGACAATATATGAGATTCTATTTATATGAAATATACAAAAAAAGGCAAATTTATAGAGACAGGAAGTAGATTATGGTCACCAAGGGATGGGGGAATGAGCAATGGAAAGTGATTGTCAATGGGTACAGAGTTTCTTTTTGGGGTAATGAAAATGTTCTGGAATTAGATAATGGTGATAATTGTACATCCTTGTAAATATACTAAAAACTATGGATTGTATACTTTAAAAGGGTAAACTGTATGTATGTGAATTACATCTCAATAAAGTTATAATTTTTTTTAAAAATGATATGCATGTGCTCTAACCTAGGTGTTTGAACTCTTACTTGAATTGTTGTGAAGTATTAATATATAAAACTAATCAATGGAAGACTGTCAATTGTGAAAGCTATTTAGAGATAAAGTGATACAGGGTTTCTACTCTGATTAACTTCATATTCAGGAAGGGATGTGTTAGACTTCCTCAAGAGTATCTCTTAAGGAGAACAGGGATTCTGCCTCCCTACAGATTGAAGAAAGCAAGGAGCCGTACAAATTATTAAATGACTTCGAAGCTGACAGTGGCTTCCATGTGCCAGGACTGTTCTGCGCAGCCCCACATGTCACACACACTATGATGCAGAGGATGCCCTCTTGGACCCATGCACACTTGAGTAAGAACACTACCACCATTCATTACCAGAAAGTATTTTAATTGTGACTGTGAATGCAAACTCTGCTTCACAAGAATCTCTCCATATAGTCTTCAGAGCACACATATAGAGTATTCCTCCTTGGCATAGAAGAAAACTGAAGTGTATTCACAGGTGGTGCTTCTGTAACCATAGAAGCATTTACAATGAGTTCAATAGTCAGCTGTACATCAAAGTCACTAGAATGAACTGTTGCCTTTAAACCTCAGGTCCTAAATGATTTGCAGGGAGTGTCCATGTTCCAGAGCTTTCCATGTGCAGTTTTATTGTTGAAGCCTCTTACTTTTAGACCAGATGTGAGCTTAGAAAAAGTAAAGAAAAATATATTTTGCTTATTGTTTGAAGAAAAAGGGCAAAAATGAGATGTCCTATTATACATCCTATATTTACTTCTTTTATGATTCTTTTTACTAGGCATCCAACACAATTCCATTCATTCTGGATTGCATTTAAGATTTTTCCCTTATGTAGATACCAAAAACATAGAAGGGATCTATTGAAGACAGATAGCTCACCTTATATTCTTGTCACTAGTGAATATTTATGAATATTTGATAGCTCTTAACCTGTCAGATGAGTCTTCTTCAGATCTAAGTAAGACTTTTTATTTTACGTAGTTTCCTATAGCACAACATTCTGGAACCGTTTCACTGGGAGGACTCTGTCAACAATCAGCACTCCACTGGCATTAACATGCAATAAAAGACAATGAAGCATGACTCAATTAAACCACAAGAAAACTGTCTTCAGATAATATTAACCCAGTAGTTTTCAAAGCCTTATGTGTTGAGGGGCTTTTGCTGCATAACTAACATTAAGGTCAGTGCTTTGTAAACATGCCTAAGCATCTAACACACCTACACACAAGATGATTTAGAGGAAAGAGTAAAACTGTGTTTTGATATATCTCCTTTCCATACTGTATCCAGAGATTTTACAACTTATAGTACACAATATCAATTAAGTATCACTACTACAAAGATTAAGAACAAAATTTTCCATTGCGATGTCCACGGAAATGTAATTTTGCACAGAAGATACAGTTTGAGAGACCTTTAGAGTCAGATCTGCTTAAAACAACAACTAAAAAAGATTATGCAGGGGTGGTTCATAAAAAAATATGTAAGCAACCCACAGTATGAACTAACAGGACATCTGATATCTGGGTATGTCAATTAACACATTCCATAGCCAGAAAAGAGTCTTAGAATAAAATTACTAAGGTACAAGAGAAAAGATAGAGCTCTTCTAAATATGTAAATTTACACATTTATGTCTCACTTAAGCAGGAGGACTGGAGGAATGGATGTGTTCCTTTTTTTTTTCTTTTCTTTATTTTTTTTTGGGGGGCTGTACTTGAAATATTTAACATTCTAGGTTTAAATCTTTAATATTTTAGGTTTGATTTTATTGAACATTTAGTCATTTCAATTAAAATTTCTCTCATTAAATAAGTCATCAGGAAAAATTATATGATTTCACCAAATTAATGACAAAATGGATTTAAATATTATATAGTGAAAATCTAGAAGATTTCATTGTTGGGGGAAATTATTAAAAATTCTTTCACTTCAATCGTAACAAAAGGCATGGATAAATAACCAGAGACATGTTGAACTCATGAGTAAATAGTAAAAGAAAGCACATTTAAGATATGATTTATAAATTCCATATCATTATTTTAAGCTACGATTAATACAAATTCTTTCAAGATTCAATTTTTGTACGAAAGCTATAAAAATATGTCAACCAAAATGGAATCAAATAAAAATAATCATTTAAAGTAGATCTTTAAGATCAATTTAATACATTTAAAGCATGATAGCTTTTTAAAATTGTAGAAATTAAAATGCATATTGAAATCACAGGTTAATTGAAGAATTATCAAAAATGATGACAATAGAGTGTGACTATATGTTGGCCCAATATAGATAATCACTGTTTATTATATTCAGAAGCCATGAATATAAAATGAAAACCTAAAAAAAATTTGGAAATCAAGTTATGAAAGCAACTAATCAAGATAATTTTTAAAAAGGAACAATTTTTCTGTTTGCTAATATCAAAAAATTATGTATTAATCTTTTATAACAAAACACTAAGAGTTTACTGGTTGTCTTAGTTTCCTACAGCTGCTGAAACAAATTACCACAAACTGTGGCTTAAAACAACACAAATTTATTCTTTTACAGTTCTGGAGCATCTCTGAGAGAAGAATCTGTTTCCCTGCCTTTTTCAGCTTCAACAGCCGTCAGTATGCCTTAGGTCTGGCCCCTTCCTCCATCTTCAAAACACTTTTCCTCAATCTCTGCTTCCATAATCACATCACCTTCTCCACTCGATCGTCAAACCAACCCCTGTGTCTCCTTCGCTTATAAAGATACTTTCTATTGCATTTAGGGCCCACCCAGATAATCCAGGAAAATTTCTCCATCTCAAGATCTAAGCTTAACTTCATCACATTTGCAAAGTCCCTTTTGCCATAAAAGGTAATATTCACAAATTCCAGGGATTAGGACATGGTTATCTTTAGGGGCCATTATGCAGCCAACTACACTAGTCCAGAAAATATATTTTAAAATCTTCATCCTAGGAGTAACACAAGTAAGTGTTTTCTTGATCAGTGTTACTCAGCAGATACCATTGCTCTCCACTGGGAAGTAACAGCTTGGTCAGGCTGGCTCATCATCAGTATCTTTCAACAGAGGGTTTGTTTCTGAGAGTATCTATGTGGCCCCTCCAACCGAGCCAGAGGCACTGGGCAACATAGTGGGGATGGTGGTTTCTTTGAAAGATAGGTACAAACTTCACAATTATTTCAGTTGCTAGTTACATACATACTTCTAGTACGTATATATTTTGTTTTGTCTCATCAATGGACAAGAAATCTGGATTCTGGTTGGGCGCGGTGGCTCACAACTGTAATCCTGGCATTCTGGGAGGCCAAAGTGGGAGGATTGCTTGAGGTCAGGAGTTTGAGACCAGCCTGAGCAAGAGTGAGACCCCGTCTCTACCAAAAATAGAAAAAATTAGCCAGGCGTGGTGGCCCGCACCTGTATTTCCAGCTATTCAGGAGGCTGAGGCAGGAGGATCGCTTAAGCCCAGGAGTTTGAGGTTGTAGTGAGATATGATGATGCCACTGCACTCTACCTGGGGCCCCAGGGCGAGACTCTGCCTCAAAAAAAAGGAAAAAAAAAAAAAAACAAAGAAAGAAATCTGGATTCAAACCAAACATACTTCTCTTTAAAAAGTGTTAATTATTTCTGGAAAGCAGGCCTGGCAAAGTGAAAATAACACAGGCTTTAGAGCTGCAACTCTGGGCTTATTAATTCCTAGGTTATCTGTGATCTTAGGTAGTCAAATGCTTAACATTTTAGATCCTCAGGTGTTCATGTCTGAAATGGTGATACAAATACCTACTCTAGAGGTTTGTTGTGAGAATATTAGAGATTTGCTATAGTGACTGGCATAAAATAGTTGCTCAACAAATATTAATTACCTTCCACCTTCTATATTAGAAAACTTGTCCATAAAAAGTACACAGTGAAATAGGATCAATTTACCATTGTTCAGTATGGTCTGCAGAATGAATTCAGATATAATCTAAATAAAATAACAGGAAAATAGTAATAATCTCATTAAGCTTTCAAGAATAGCATATATAATGTATCATTCAATAATAGCATATATCATAAATAAGAAAAAGAGTTGCTAAGTTCAATTACAATCAGACATTTGGTAAAATAAAGTGATCATTCTACTATTTAAAAGGTTATTTGCTTATATCATTAAGTTATTACTGAATTGGCAATTCTTGCAATTTCCTAAGCCTCTGCATTTGTGTTATGTCACTCCAAAATATTTATATTAAAAATATTCACAAACCCTCAACAAATAAGTGTGACTTAGGTATCAAAACAATAACTTTAAGAATTAGTAGTGATGGGTAATATAAGCATTTTTCTAAATCACAGGTTAGTAAGAAAATCCACACACTGAGGTATATAGTAAAACTTCCTTTTCCCTACAAAAATAATTGAAGTCTTTCTCCTGAGAAATGTCTATTCTATACATCATTCTTAAGGAGATAAAGAAGCTGATAGAGCAACTGTCCTTGCCAACACAACACAGATCTCAAATATGCAGCAATTGGTCACTAAGGTCCTTAGAAGCAGTCTAGAGTTTCTCAGATCTCCATAGGATATGTCATTAAATCTTCTCCTCCTGCTGGGTCTGACTTCTGGGAAGAAAGCATATGGTATAAATATTACTATATTTGGTAGTGAATACTAATGATTGCTTAGGAGGTTCATCCTTCAGTTTCTATGGCCTTTAGCATCTAGTTGCTTATACATGTGACATGCTTTGATTTGATTTAATAATCTTTTTGAATTTATAGTTCAGAATTTACTGTATAAAATGTATCTGTAAAATCATACCCATATATAGAGAGAGACATACACATTTATTTTTGATGTTATCCCATTAACAGATTGTAAAATTAAGGCAAGAAAACCAATCCCTGTCAAATGCACATTTTACAAAGGTGCTTATTCCTCCAAAATTAGTAAAATCTGGAATCAGATTCAATGCAAGCATACACACACACAAACAAAGACAGACGTATAAGTTATACATAGAAACACTGCTTTTCTATAGTGTGAGAATTGGAAGCTCAATGATATCACATGAACTAAAAAATTGTCTATCGACTTCTATATGAACAATATCCTAACCATTGTATGGAATGGCAGGAGAAAGTGTTTTGAAATGTGCAGAAATTATTCTATGATTTATATAAAAACAATCAATAGCAATTTCTGTGTTATAATAAATTTGCAAGTTGAATTTCATACAGGTTATGTTACACAGGGCATATTAAGAAGAATAATTCCAAGGAAAGAATTAAGAGAAATTTGGTTTAAGACACAATTTTACTCCACATGAAAAGCTTTCTTAAGTTTTACATAAAGCTAATTATATTGGCTCAGTATTATAAGAAATAGTATTGTGTTATATAGTATGACAGTAATAGTGCTATGTTACCTCAGACGGCATAAATCACTTGGCTAATTTGACTAATATAGAAATAGTAATCTAAATATATGTTTTATTTACCAAGGCCAATAAAAAAATTCTCAGAAATTGGGTGTATTTGAATCAAATGTCACTGTAAAAGATAAGACAATATAGCCTCCACAATACATACTGTTGTTTTCTAATTTATCCATAATGAAAAACTCCATAATGAAAAATAATATAAAATATACACTTTGTATCAAAACTCTTCATCAAAAACTACAGTTCACATCAGAAGTTAATATCACTAGGGAGTTAAATGATTAATACAAAAACAAATACACATTACACATATTCTTTTGTTCGTCACTTACCATGATGCGAACTGCAAGGATTTAACCTTTAAGGGTTAAAGAGTTTAATCAATGTCAATGTCTGATCTTCTGAAGGCGATAAAGAACAGTCTGTCTAGTGATACCCAACAGAACATCACTTTGTCAAGCCACAGCGCCCAAAAGCTTGTCAAGTAAGTTACCAGAAACCTCTTTGTGGTTAGAACTCAGCTCCTTCCTGCTTGACCTATTATTTGATATTTGACCACTTGGTTGCAAGACACTTGCTCTTTCTAGCTGAAATGTCACTGGGGCATCTTGTCAGCTCCCCGACATCTCGGCCTGACATACAATTTTACTTTTGTGTGCTACAAGGCAGAAAATGCAGGGCAATGGCCTTGTTTTAAATTCTGTCAGCATCAAAGATGGGCGTCACTCTTGGGTCCTACCAACAACAAAAACAAAAAAAGGAGTCTATTTTGAAGGTCAAAACAGCCATTACCTTGAAGTTTTTCGGCTTATACTAAATATATTACCTGCTATACTGGTGTGGGAACTGCCCTTATAAAGTGCCTAAACACACCACAGAAATCCTCCCAGCACAATTGCTCTACTTTCTTATCAAATGCAGACTTGATAAAAGAATGAGTTTTCAATGCCTGCAGGGACCAGATTCAGCAGTTAACTTAACTTGTTCAAATGGGCAAGTGGTATCATGTAGCTTTACAAGGAGCAACCTGACCTTCTCACATTGACCAGGAGTGACATTATTGTGCAGGAGGAGAAGCAGTCACATCATTTCTGTTTTGCACAACCTGCTTAAAGTTTGCAACTAAATGCTTGTCTTCAGTTGAGCTGACAAGAGAGAAGAGGGGGCTCAGTGAACCATGGCAGGGCTGCCATGAAATGACAGGAATCATTGGCACACATTTCAAATAGCTCTCTCAATCCTATTAAAGTATTGCAGTCCTGCTTTAAAACAGACAAGTATGAAACAACTTTGATAGATAGAGACTAAAATGGCTTATTGATTTTTTTAAGTCCGAGGGAAATTACCTAAAATGTGTCATTCTTTAACATTTAAAAATATGTTACATAAAAATGAGCAACTGTGATAATAAATAAAACAGAGAGAGAAAAAAGTTGGTTATTTCCTTATTCAAGGACACAGAGCTACCCAAGCACATTAAGATATTGCACAATTTTTAAAAACCCACTGCCACTTGTGCTAGAAAAAATCCAACTGATAAGAAAATCCCCCTTCAAAACAATTTTAATTGTACTGTTAACTCTTCCTCCAGTTTTTATTTCATAAAGTCATAATCCAGTCTGAGTTGGTCGTTTGGCATTAGCAGAGACAGTCACTGGGGAGGAGTGAGACGATGTCAGAGCGTGGGGCGCTGTATTTATAAATGTCTCCTTTAAGAAAGTATAAGTTGTATCAAGTTCAGCTTTCAATGGCAAAAAGTCCCCAACACCAATTGTGTCAGCCGGAAGAGCAGCTCTTGAAGGAATGGAGAGATTTGAATGGTCTCGTGATCCCGTCTGTGACATACAAAAGAAAAAAATAATAAACATAGAGTTGGAAACTCTAAAACAGAGTCTAAAACCATAAACAGGGGAGTAGACTAATAATAATCACTGTAATATAAAATGGAAGGGAAATTGCTATTTACGTAATCTATATTATAATATATAAATATTAATTTATTTTCCAAGTGTGACTTAATCTCTTATCTGCTCTGCCATAAACTTTTCAGGACAATAGGAGTTTGCCTAAACACCAAAACTTTATGTAAAACTTTGATACAATAAAGTTATTATATCAAAGAGTCAATACAATCAGGCATTTTTACCTCGATTGGCAATCGATTGGCAATTTACAGAAACCAATACTAATAGTATTTATTTCATTATACTATACAATATGTGCCATATAATATGGAAGATTAGACCTCTTAGAAAATTAACTATGGTTATTTATGTTTTTTAAATCTATCAGCATGACTTACTTAATTGACAAACATAGCACAAAGAAAAATAAGCCGATTTACTGAGATATAAAATTCTAGTGAGAAGAACTTCTTGCCTTTGCTATTAATAATAATGCCAACACCCAGTTTTGATAAAGACTGTTCTATTATAAGTACTTGGAAATCATGTACCAAAATAAGGGATTGAAAACAATTTGTCATATATTTTAAAACATTGCTGGTATCCAGACACTCTTGGAAATAAAACCTAAGAAATGCCACATACTCATGAAGTACCTGACAACAGAATTAACATTTTGATAAAACTATACATTTAAGCCTTAAGTAACATCAGTAATTAGCAGTTAATATTTAACATGAATGAAGTCTTAGCAGTAAAGCAGGTAAGTATTACTTTATGACATTTAAAGACAGTAGGAAATAGTACTGAAATAGTACAATAGTAGTGATGTATGTTGGAATTTTCCAGATTCCCAGCAAATAAATGTGGCAGAGACAAGTCTAGTCATAAGCATCTCCACTAAAAACCATATTATAGGGTTTTTTTAAAAAAACACTTTTTTAGTAGATCCTCTTACAGTTTTGATAACAATGTAAAGTATAAGGGTCTGCTTTATTATGTCATGTCATACAAAATTGTTTCTACATGTGAAAACAAGAGGGAAGCTACTGATTGCTTTAGGAAAGTATTAGAAATTCAACTGTTGTATGCATTACCATTTTTGTGGATTTTTTTTAAACTACAACTGCAGAAAAATCAATGTCTGCATCTAACACCTAGTTCAGCAATTTTCTTTGATCTCTGTTCTTTTGATTTCTTGATACTCTACTGTAAGCCTATAGCTGACAGAAATCATCTCTTTTTATATTGAAAGTTAAAAAACACCTAAAGTGGCTACTTGAATAGCTCTATGAAGGAGAGGGTTTAGCTTATTCCCATGGAAGGAAAAGAACTTCCAAAATTATGAATTGACTCAGATTAGTAGCATTAATGAGGTTTCACTTGCAGAACCTCAATACTGGGCCTGATCATGTCAGTTCAGGACCCAAACAGAGGCATCTCATTACATCAGAGGCTGGAGGTGTAGACTCTTGCACTTTTACTAGTACTAGAATCACCTTTTCTGATTTTTTTTCCCAGCTGTGAGTCTGAATTGGTAATGTCCTTACCTGATTGATTTTGCTGCTGTAAACACTATAGTGCTATCTACTAACTTCTCGTTCTGCCAGACCTGGGGGTAACGGGAATGCTGGAAGAGCAGGAAATGGTGGGGACTGACTTTCTTCTTAATAAAACTTAGTTATAGCAATAGTTTTCTTTATTATGATAAAAGAATATTGTCAGGACTGGCTTCAAAATTTTGTTTTGATACATCTTTATACTTCAAATTCTGGTCTAAGAAAACTATGTATGAAAAGAGAGGAGGGTGCAGAATCAGACCAAGGAAGGTCAGGTATCCTCTGAGGGTATTTTCTTCTTGATGTTTTAGACTAGAGAAAGGTCACTGTGCCAAACTGACCAACCATTCCTGTTTTGTCAATATTAGAGATATGAATAATTTACTCAAACCTATACAATGTACTTACAGTTTCCCTTTTTGTTATTGTGAGTTCATCAACCTAACATTACAAAGTTAGGAAGACAGTCCTTTAGGGAGGGTCTCTACTAACTGCCCTCTTTAATGTCCCTTTGTAGGGATCTTGGTACCCTACAAAGGCCCCCCTGTGCCTTTTCTCATCTTGTTAATATGTCTACTTTCTACCATGTTGTCTGAAAGCACCCATTTCTCTAATATTCAACATTCTTTGACAAATAACCTTGAAATAGGGTCTTGAGTATTTCTCTAGTATTTCAAATCAGTCTCACTTTCTGTACACTATCTTCTGATCTTATGTCCTAAACATGGAAGATTGCCTAAAAAACTCAAGGAGGGAGGAAAGAGAGAGAAAGAAAGAGAGAGAGAGATCCTTAAAGACTTGCACCCCCAAAAGGTATACCCTCTAGCAAGTAAACAGACTTACTTCTCTGTAAATGAAAACAAATGAATGCTTTTGCTACTGGGATCATTTGCTGTACTGCTAGAAAATAATTTTTTTCGTGAAATGGGATAAAATTTGATTTCAAGTCACTTAACAGTTTAAAAAGAAGCCAGCAAAAATTTTGGTGAAATTTTGATTTGAGAATGTAATGTTAAAGTAGCAAGTAAATATGAATGATTTTTCTTGTTACAAATAATATCCAGAAATACATCATAACACTTTTTTACTTTTTTAATGTAACACAGTGAGTAAAAGACAGTTAAATAACTTTTTGTCAGAGATCATTAAAATTTAATATTCACCACCTGATCTTATATTTTAAATCTGTAAAGACCATGGTCATTTAAACTACTTTTTAAACTGCTGTAGTGTTCTTTCTGTCTCTTATGTAAATCTAAATTTAGGCAATTTTTCAAAAGGAAATTAGTTACCTGAAATAAAAGCTAGGTGTCATGTGAATCTTTATGGAAGCACTTTTATTTACTCAATAAGCTGTAAATGATTCTATTTGAACTGTTATAGTCCATCAGCTAAATACATATTCACAATACAAAATGTGTCTACGAAATTTCTGCATTTTAAAAATCTTATGAAATGCAGTAATTGGATATGTCCAATAGCCATTTTTCAAGGCTTTAATATCTTAATTTTCTAAGAATGTTTTCCAAACAAAAATAAATATATAAAGCATTAGTCTAATAATAAAATAATCACCCAATAAACTGCCAATATATCAAAGCCTTTTTGCCGACCAATGCTTCTGAAACAATGATACTAAGCCATTTGTCTCCTGTGTAGCATTTATGATCAAGTTAAGTCTTCCGGAATTTAGTCCTATAAAAAGTGAGGGAAAATGTGATTTAGGAAGCCTGAGTAGTATTGCCTGGAGATTATGCTAAACACATGGTGTGGTGAAAAGGATATTAGACTGGAGATCAGCAGACTATAGTTTCTTCTTCCAGTTCCATTACAATCTAACTGGGTCATTTTGGGCAGGTGAATTAGTCCATCCAAGTCTCCCCTACCTTGCCTATAAAATGAGGGACTGAAGCTCTGAAGTTCCTTCCACAGGTCCATCATAATTCCATGTGTGATAGCATATAATATTAACACCCAACTTTTGTGGGTAGCATTAACCCAGAAATCAGAGTCTCCCACACATAATACCTAAGATTTTGAGAGGATATAAATAGGCCATTCTTAAGGGGAAGGAATACATATTGCACATGATTCTAAAATGAAGCAAATAAATAACAAGATTAGCTACAGCTTAGATGATGTGGCTTAATTCAATTAAATTCTATAATACCCTTTTCATTACTTCGATCTCCATGATGATGTTTTAAGCCCTGTAAATTACTGACCAGTTTGAAGTAGGGTGCACAGTTCCACATAAACTGATGAAGAAATCAAAGCACCCACAAGAGGGCTTACAATGAGACTCCCTGGCCATTTCTACTTTAGTTCCTAATGTGTTCTTACCACTAGAGTCTCAATACTCAGTGTCACAAAGTTTTCTTCCTTCTAAATAATTCAACTTAGTTAACCAAATTCTACCTGTTCATTTTCCAATTCTGCCAGGCTAGTATCATAGGATACTGCAGTTTATACAGACAATCAGAGTTGTCAATAATCACATATATAGTTTTCTCTTATGGAATATACAATTATATATCTGATATTTTATATATATACACACACACATACATACACACACATATACTTTCATCTTATATATACACATATATACTTGATATATGCATTTTATATACACACACACATATATCTGCTAAAATGCATTAAATATTTATTCATTGTACAGTAGTTAATAATTCTAACTTTTAGTTATCAATACCAAACCATAGGAATATTTTATGCATTCTTCCCCCATAAGTCATTGAACCTTAGTACAGACTAGTTTGACTCTTTAGTTCAGTGACATCAAGGCATGGGGGAAATGTGAGTCAATGGAGCAATGTAAAGTCTTCAGATAGGAAATACCCTAAGAGTCCTGTGTACCTAGAGATTAAGAAAGACGGATAATCATAGCGGTAGAAACAAATCAGAAAAAAGAGGTAGACGATACTAACAACAAACTTGATTCACATAACAATTTTGTACTCAAGCACACATTCAGCATTTGTTCAGGAATCCCAGCTCTCAAGTCAATCTATCTGGTTCAAATTCAACCTCTGCTACTTGTTTGATGTGGAAGATTGATTGGATTAATGGTTTCGATTCTTCATGCTTCCCTATAGCCATGCCCTTTTTGCCATGTAACTTTGCTGCACTTTGCAGCCTGGCTCACAAGCTCTTGGCTTCCCTGTATAGCTTTATCTACCATTTCCTCACTTGTACTATGCAGTCAAGGTACATGGAACTGTGAGTCCCTAAATATGACACTCCATAGTTTATACCGGCCTCCTGTATGTCTACTTCTGCCCTTTGCTGGGTGAATTCCATGCCTTTCCAACTCTGGTCAAGATTTGCCTCTTTGGTAAGGCTTTTCCAGAACCTCTTCCCACCCTTCCCCAACTACAGTTAACTGTAACATCTCCTTTTTAAATTTCTTCATAAGCATTTATTTTACTATTTTTATACTTACTTGTATATCTTTATATTTTCCCTATAAAACTATGAGAACCAGGTGTGATGGAATCATGACTGTGTATTCCTGGCACTTAGCAGAATATTTGGGACTAAAGAAGATTCCTAAATGATGAATGACTGAATGAACAAACACTCCTAGTATTACCTCATGGTTTTGGTATTATATTGCTATTTGGTTATTTTACACATACACAGATCATAATCCCAATTAGAAGTAGTATGGTATAGTGGGAAGAATATGGGCTTTAAAGGTGGAGAGACCTTGGGTTCCAAACTTTATTCTGCCATTTATTAACTTGACAAGTTACTTAACCTGTGTGAGCCTGTATTCTTATCTGTAAAGTAAGAAGAATAATCCCTCATATAGTTGGCATAAGCATTAAATGAAATAATATACATAAATATGCATAGAATACAGTAACTCCTCTTCTTCATTTCTCTTTCTACCCTCCTCCAGTGATAAATTACAAATTTATAATTACCGCTAACATACATTGAGCATATATGTCATGCACTGTGCTAGGCTCAGCTTTATAGGTGCTACAGTTTGGATGTTTGTCCCCTCAAATCTCTTGTTGAAATTTGATCCTCAATGTTGGAGGTGGGGCCTAATGGAAAGTGGGTCATGGGGGCAGATCCCTCACGAATGGCTTGGTGCTGTCCTCATGGTAATGAGTGAGCTCTTGCTCAATTAGTTTCCTGGCACCCACCCCTGCTTCCTCTCTCACCATGTGATCTCTGCACACGCCAACTCCCCTTCACCTTCTGCCATGAATGCAAGCAGCCTGTGGTCCTCGCCAGATGCAAATGCCCAATCTTAGACTTTTCTAGACATCTGAACCATGAGCCAAATAAGCCACTTTTCTTTATAAATTATACAGCCTCAGGTATTCCTTTATGGTAACATACATGTACTAAAACAGGAAACTGGTACAGAGGAGTGAGGTGTTGCTATAAAGATACCTTTGGAACTGGGTAATGGGCAGAGGTTGAAAGAGTTTGGAGTGCTCAGAGGAAGACAAAAACATGAGGGAAAGTCTAGAACTCCTTAGAGACTGGTTAACTGGTTGTGACCAAAGTACTGATAGAAATATAGATAGTAAAGGCCATGCTGATGAGTTCTCAGATGGAAATGAGGAATTTATTGAGAACTGGAGCAAAGGTCACCCTTGTTACACCTTATCAAAGAACTTGGCTGCATTGTCTGATTCTCACAACAACTCCATGAGAAAGTAGTACTATTATCCTCACTGTACAGTTGAAGAAACAAGGGCTCAGAAGAGTGGAATAAATTGCCCAGGTTGCACAGCTTGGTAGAAAGGGATGTGAGTCTTAATTCCTCTGATTCTCCTACTCATACACTTGACCACTACTTTACCAAAGCACCCAAAGAAGACACAGCCTCAGGTTTATTTTATATCTAGAGCCATTTCATAAACAAAGTAAAAGTTTAACAAATCTCTGTGAAACTGAAAAATAAAAGTACATAGATTGTACTAGAGGCCAAAATAAATGTTTATATTTTTGATAGCATATTTCATTAAGGTCCAACATTTGAATACCTGTGGTACTGGAGTAAATAAATAGACTTTATAGTATTCACACAAAATGAAAGTTGAAGCCCTTTCACCAAAGGAGCTTATACATTGTTAAATTCTGAGGTAAAATTCAGCAATGAAGTTTTAAATTACACCAGAACATTTAAACTTTAATTTTAAATTACTTTAAAGATGTCTTGTGCCTGACAAGATAACAATACCCATTTTCTTCTCTTGGATATTTAGATTCCTGACATCGTTGAGGTTGGAAGAAGAGTTGAAGAATTTTCCCAGATGGCTTTTATTCCTTCTTTTCCTAGTTTCCTTTACCTCCTGTGGTGCTAGTCTCCTCCTATCCTGCCAATCCTGACACACTTGGTAGTAGAAAGTGCCAGAAACAGCCAGAAAGTGCAAAGGAGGCATTTTCTCCCTGTATCTTAGAAATATATACTCCCAAAAAACTCAGAATTTGAAATGTAAATATGTTTATACACTCAAATATATAAAAACATACAAAAGTTGAATAAAAAACTTAAGCATACTATACAGGAAAATGCCACTGAAAAACTGAAATGACAAAACTGGTAAAAATATGTTCAACACACATTATAGCTACGGAAGTGACTTTCTTAATTTACAAAAGTCTCATGTAAATCAATAAAAAGAAGAATGTAATTAGAAAATAGGCCAAGGGTAGTCTATTTATTAAGATTGAGTTCAAATGTAACACAAAACCCAAAATATCATTGACTTAAGTAAGATAGAAGTTTATTTCTCTATGAGAGTCTATATGAAGCTATCAATAATCCAGGCTGCTTCTATCTTGGGCTCCACATCCCAGTATGTGGCTTTCACCTCATGGTCAAAAATGGCTGCTCAAGTTCCAGCTATTATATCTGCATTCTAGCCAGAAGAAAGGATGGAACAGAGAACGAGGCACTGCTTCCATTTAAAGACATTTCTTAAAATTTAACATTTTTGCTTACAGCCCATCGGCTAGAACTTAGTCACATGCCTAACTTAGCTTTGGGGGAGTCTTGGAAATGTAGCTTTTCTTTTCTTGAGCAGCCCCCAGGCAATATTCAAAGGTTCTATTACTAAGAAAGAAAGTGAAAACAGATACCAGGAAACCACTGCCAACCTCCGCCTCAGGTGCAAACTGGCTGTTTGGTTGGAGGAGAGAGGAGTATAAAAACCAAACATAAAAAAAATTTTAATTAAAAAATACAACACAAAACATGCCAATGAATAGGTTACTTTTTACCTATCAGATAAGCAAAAATTTAGATGTCTGATGATACCCATTGTTGAGAAGAAGAAACAGAAAACTCATCCCACGTAGGTAGGGATGTAAGCTTTGCAAAATTTCTGGAAGACAAAATTGTACATGTACCTACCCTTTGACCTAGCAATTCCACAGCTAGGCATTTCTTCTATGGCTACACTTTACAAAAGTTCACCAAGATGAGCATACAGATGTGTTCACTGAAGCATTTTTAAATAGAGAAATATTTTTTAAATGAAACTAGAGTATCCATCAACAGAAGGCTATTTAACTGAAGTATGACACAACCATATAATACAACTATTTAAAAAATGAGGTAAATGTATAAATGCTGATATGGAAATATGTCCAAGTGAAAAATGAAAGTTCAAAACAGTATGTATATGTTTCTACAAGTGTATACATATACACTTGTATTGTAAAAACAAACATAAGTACACATACATACATACCTATCCCTATTTTATTTTCTAAAAAAAGGAATCACAAAAGACTTAATTATCTTTGAAGAAAAAGGACTAAAATGGAGTGTGGGTTTGGAAAAAAGTTTTGAAAGTTTAAATTTTTCTTATGATTTTTTATCTTTAAAATTATTTGAATGTGAGCAAAAGTTATGAACTAGCAGTTCACAAAAGTAAAAATACACCTGATTAACAAATATAAGGGCAAAATGGTAATCCCCCCTAGTAATCAAAAATTGAAAATAAAATGAGACATTTATTGCCAATGAAAATTAAATTTTAAAAATTATGATACTAGATGTTAGTGAAAGCATTGTGAAACAAGGCATTCATAAATTGCCAGTAATTGTATAAACTGATAGAATCATTTGGTCTATAATTGGGCAACTGTCTTAAGTGGTTAATGCCATTTGATCCAATAATCCCATTTATGATTAGGTTCCTTGTATTTTTAATAACAGACAAAAATTGGAAATAATCTCATATTCAACCACAGAAAATATGGTTAAGAAAGCTATAGCCACTTGGTGGAATATTATGTAGCTATAAAATTTATGGTTATAAACTTTTGGATAACATGGACAAATGCTTAGGCCTAACCAAAGGTCAGCAAACTTTTTCTGTAAAGGGCCAGATAATAAACATTTTATGTTTTGCAGGCTATATGTTCTCTGTTATAACTACTTAACTCTGCTGTTGTAGCACAAAAGCAGCCATAGACAATATGTACATGGCTGTGTTCCAATATAATTTTATTTATGGACACTGAAATTTCATTTCATATCATTTTTATGTGTCATGAAATATTCTTCTTCTTTTTCTTTTTTCACCAAACATTTAAAATGTAAAAACCATTCTTTCCTCACAAGCCATACACAAACAGGTGGCAGGTAGATTTGGCCTATAGGCTGTACTTTGTCAACCCTTGGGCTAGACTATATAAGTGAAAAAGCAGTACACAAAATTACATATGGTACTGGTTTTGTGGTATTGAAATTGTTGGGATATTTTTTCTTTATTCTTAGGGTTAGGGTTTGTATTTTCCAAATTATCTACAAAAATCATGCTTTACTTTTATAACTAAAAACCCTTTATTAAAAACTGAAACTATATATATATTTTTATATGTAATGAAATATATATATAAAAATATATATTTTAGTATAGTTATGACTCTGAAATGTGTGGCAAAAAAGGAAATTGTAATTGGTTAGTTAAAAGTCTCAGAGGGTAGGTCTTTAACCAAATGTTTTACAAGTTTTGAAAAGATTTTGATTGAGCAGAGAACACTCTTATTTTCAATTATCTAACTCGTATTCACAATCTGACATTGAGTAAACACATACACAAATAATTATACTGAGTAACTTGTTCCTCTACTGTACACAAATACAACTCCTTCTGCAGAGTGGCTACTTACAACTTGTGTGCCTTCATTTTACTCCAAATACCACTTCCAGCTGCCAAATTATGACTTCTGTGGTCAAAATGTACACATGTCACACTCTCTCTGGGAACTATTAGGCAAACGTTTTCTGACCACTATTTCATTACTGAAGAATTTCCTCTTAAAGTTATAAACATTTTTTATTCAATGTCAAAAATTTAGTAATAATCTGGAAGCTATAAACCTAGACCTTTCAGCAGCATGTTTTTCAATGAGTGGAATTACTAAGCATGCTCTCAGGTAAAGAGAAATAGGGGAAGGGAAGAATCATTTAGAATTTACAATTGTTTGAAAGAGATGACTTTCCTAAACCTTACTAACAATGTAAGTTTCTGTCAATCACACATCTCAACAAAATTAGCAATAAATTCACATTTTACAATTTGAAACCCATTTTTTCATGCCCCTTCCTCCTGCTGTTTTAGGCAATATTTACCCTATTGTTCCATTATATCACTCCTAAAATCCCTAGCAATTCTTCATGAAATGCTGCAAACAGTCTATTTCCCTGCTGACCATCCATTGTATAATCTCAATATTCCCCAGGGCTGTGGACACTTTAACTAGTAAGCTGGCTAGGGTTTTCTGGAGGGACTGGCTATCTTCAGTTAAAAGAATTTCATCCCTCTATTTCTCAGGGGGGGCACTTCAGATGTAAGACAAATCATGTGATCTTGGGGTTGTATCTGTGGAATGCCTTCAAATCACAACAAGCACTGGGGCATATGTTCCAAAACAAATCACTTAGCTGGCAATGACACTTCCTTTACATAACAGTTAGGAATGTTATTTCTGATAGAACCAGGCCATTTCCAGCAGTCTCAAACCAAACCCATGTCTAGGAATAACATCCTATAGAACTGTGAGAATAATGTAGCAAATACAAAATTCCAAAATAATATACCTCTAGGTTATATTTCAGGAATCTAATCCCTGCATTATGAATCCTGTATGATAGATTTTTCCTCATGCTTACATAATACACAAAGTATATCTAAACCCACATCTACTCTTAGCATCCTAAATTACCCCTATTCATTAATTCTTTCTATAAATATCTACCAAGTGCCTACAATGTACCAAATACTATTCTAGGTACTGTAATACAGCAGTGAATTAAACACATACAAATTCCCTACTTCAGGATCAGTTATTGGTCCTTAACTAATCTGCATCTAAGCCAGTTCTTCAATTATAATTTGCTGAAATACCATGTGACCACACAAGTGCTGTTTTCACAGCGTAAGCTTTGATTCACAATGGCACTGTAAGTTTCCCAACCTTATTGTTCCATGGATATAGATAATGGTCCAGTAACAAGTCTCATGTCCCTGGTTCTTCCCTGACCTGCTCACACAAGACCTCAAACAGCCCTGTAGGGCCCCCATCCAGAGTTGCTGGATGTCTGTAATCCCTCCATCAGATCATGCCACCAATGCATTAGAGGGCTCACTAGGCCACATGGATGATGTCTCTACACAGATTTGGCTAGATGCCCATCCTTTCCTCTCTGTCATCTGAAAACTGTGGCACTCTAACTCTGTCTTGCAGTGTCTGCCACAAAGCATTTCTTTCAGCCTCTGCCTTTTTCTGAGGCCCTTTTTCTAAGAGTCCAAATGTCAGTTCCTAGTCCTGCATGAAGAAAGCAGTTCTCTCCACTTCCCATCTCTTCCTCTGGGTACCTGCCCACAAAACCTCCACTAGTCCTTCTTCACCAATCGCCAGAACTCCCATTCAAATTAACTCTCTAAAAGCCTGCACACCAATTCTTGAAAAAGGCCTAGAATTGTATGAATGTAGTTTGGGCTCAGAGTAGGATGTGTACTAGATAATGATTTTGACATAGGTTTCAAAGGTCTTTACTAAAATTTTTTCCTCAGTTTTTAAGTGTCTTGTCACTTTCTCTAGCCTAAATTCACTTTTAATTCTTGTAAACAAGTCATCCCTTCAGGTTTTTCTCTATTTCCTACCTTATCTCTTCTTTATTGTATATTTGCCTTTTATTTGAGGATATTAAAATTTGCTATTGAAGACAAGAAAAAAATAGGATCGATGAAACTCATAAGAAGTATTGAGCACAGATAATGAATCAGCAAGTAGTTTGTGAGACATAGGCAGAATCCATACGTTAAAAATAATACTAAGCGATCAGGCACGGTGGCTCACGCCTATAATCCTAGCACTTTGGGAGGCCGAGGTGGGAGGATCACTTGAGGTCAGGAGTTACAAGACCAGCTTAAGCAAGAGCAAGACCCTGTCTCTACAAAAATTAGAAAAATTAGCCGGGTGTGGTGGCGTGTACCTGTAGTCCCAGCTACTCGGGAGGCCTCGAGGCAGGAGGATTGCTTGAGCCCCAGAGTTTGAGGTTGCAGTGAGCTATGATGACGCCACTGCACTCTAGCCCTGGGCAACAAAGTGAGACCCTGTCTCCAAAAAAAAAAAAAGTAAGTTAGTAGCCTATAAAACATGTTACTTTATAAAGGCATGGGAAGACCACATTATATGGTAGAGATATGCCACCTCTAGGCTAATTTCTTCCTTAAATTGGCCCTACAACTGCAGATAAAACCCAAAGCTATTCAGCAGCCTAGGTGGCAAACAACAGTTATTGGCCAGACATGTTTGTCCCTGCATCTCTCATAGAAAGCAAGTGTTTCTAAATGGACCCAGGCATCTTCTGTCTTCCAAGTCCCCTTTTTCTAACCTTAACCCTGGTCCTCATAACCTCACAAAGGGTGGAGAAGGCTGGCGCAGCAAAGAAAGACAGTTCACATGAACACTGCATAACCAAGAAGTCGGGTACTGTGGGCCTTCTCTCTGCTGGCTCCCTACCACATCCCTTCTTGCTTTTTGCTATGTGTTTAATTCATTCAGTAAACCATGTGATTTGAGTATCTTAATTTGGTCTGTGACACCTTCTGTTATGACCTCTGGGATAGCTTACCTGGTAGTGTCCCCAGAAGCTACCACTGCATTAAGGTAATTTCTCTTAAAATATCTCTGGTCACCAGTACTATCCAAAATGCTGATCCTGAAGTATACCCTGCTTTCTCCTATCTCGGTCCTCTTTTATGTGCTGCTCTTTCTATTTAGGAGGAAGCTCCTTCATCAGGCTAACTCCCACTATTTTTCAAGACTTACGTCAGGTATCACCTCTCCCCCAAACTTTCCCTGCTATCCATCACCTCACATTTGGGTTAGATGCCCCTCCTCTGTGTTAGAATAAGACCCATGGACACTTTTATAATAGCAGTATCAGAGTCTTCTGTTTGCTTACACCTGTGCTATTCAATATGGTAGCCACATGTACCTATTTAAATTTTAAATTAATTAAAATTTAATTTAATATAAAATTAAATTAGAAATTAAAGTTCACTTCCTCACACTATCCACATTCCAAGTGCTCAAAAGCCACATTTCCATCATCACGGTAAGTTCTAATGGACAGTGCTAGCTTAGAGTGTTCACTTGTTGAAGGCACAGGCTATTTTGCCTGTTTGTTTGTTTCTGTATTATCTGTGGCCTGTATGATGACAGGTAAGAGCAGGTACTCTATATGCCTGCCGATTGTTGAATGAATGGATGAATGGACGGACTTCTTCTAACCTATATTCTAAAGAAAGTGAACAAACGGGGCATGTTTTAATATTAAACTCTTCTCTTTCTGAAAATATTTTTATTTTACAGACTTAATTTCATTTTCTTTAATTCCAACTTTCTTCAATTTCTTCTAAGTGCTTAAAGTTTCAGAAGGCACCTCACTGTTCCCTTCTATGTTTATCTTTCTTGACCTTCTGGTAGCTATCATTATTGTTTTTTACCTAAGGCCACTCAGAAAAAGAAAGAAAGAAGCTTGTAACAAAAGACAAGAGGAAAATTATCTTAGCAAGGGTCCATTCTCAAGACATCCAGGCAGGAATCCTAGCTCCCTAAAGCTAGATTTTCTATACCAGAGACAAATGCATTGCTTATTCTACTGTCTTAATTGTTAATTTTCATAGTCTCTTGAGGAAAAGAGTCTATTATAAGCTAATTTTGGAGGCAATCTAATTGTTTGATGTAAACCTTCAAAGTTTCCTTTGAGTTGAATGCCTATCTGCTTGGGGAGAAAAGGGAAAAGAGGGAAGTTACATTCACTTTGCTAAACATTAGCATCTTTTGTTCAATCATTTGAATGCAGGACAGTTAGGGGGAAACAGCTTAGAGAACAAGAGTTGACACACACAGTGTAAAATCTTTTAAGGTGCTTGGATTCAATGAGGGAGAAAGTGAGACGGAACCATATTTCAGCTTCCTAACTGTGTTCCAGTCTGCGGGAACTTTTTGACAGGTCTCTGTCTCTCAGCTACACTTGACTGGCTTTTGCTGACATTCAGCTGTCAGACAGCAACCCTTTACCAGGCCCCTAACATGCTCCACAGCTTCACCCAATTAACTCCCTTTCACTTGACACGGCAGCAAAAAGCTTCATAATAGGTGGTCAAGGTACATGGTGTCTGCCTGCCCTCGAACTGCTCACACACAGCAAGATGTTTAACTACTTTTCTTCCTGCCTGTATGCTCAGAACTAGCATGATACAATTTAGTCATTCCATCTATTGAATTGGACAGGAACCTAGGAAATATTATAGTGATACATTAAGCTGCTCAAAAACAGACCTCTAGATGACTAAAGTTAAATTGCAAGTCAGTTCTTTAGGCCCTACTGAGAGAAATTTGATTTTTAGATTACCAAAATTTAATATTGACTAATAATTTATAGTTAGTTTTTCCACATTATTAATAATAGTATTGTACAAAGATTACCCAGCATTAAAAAAGAGCATTTGGAAAGTAATGGCAGAAAGGTGTAGGCACAATTCAAAAGCATGGACTTTAGCCTTTGCTCATAAAAATGCATTTTGACAAACTCAACAATAATTTTCTTGTAAATTTTTGCAACATTACTTAGCCTTTCAGATGAAATACGTTGAACGTGAACATATGTTGGCTAAGAAATAAAATTTTTTATACTTATTTTGAAAAATGATCTGAGTAATTTGTACATTTTCTCTCACCTCCCAATACGTTCAGACCTAAGCATATAATTAGTTTTCATTTATTTGCATTCTGAAAATTTGAGAATTATGAAAAAAGTCAATGTTACATAAAGAAAAAGGAAAGTAATATAAACTGTACTGCCTTCAGAAACTGACATTTGTAAAGCTATGTGATGAAGAGGCCACAAAAAAAGTTAGTTTAAGATAGGGCTCTTTATTATAGACATCCAAATGCAGATCCTTATAGTGATTATTAAGACAGAGTTATGATTTCAATGCCAAGTAGTCTATCAATAATCACAACTGAAAATCTAATTACAGGATAGGGAATTCTAGCCTCCACATCCATGAACTAATCCCAGCAGAGATTTACCACTACTTCAAATCAGGCAAAGCAGGGTTTGACTATCACTTGCCATTCTATGAATCTGAGAAGATGCTCCAAACTTTTAGGGTCAGGTCTTCAAGTAGTAGTGCTTTTGTGACCTGCCTTCAAATTGAAGAATATCTTTATATTTAAATATTTATAATAAATATAATAATATAATTTATTTAAATATTTATTTAAATAAAATGCAAATATGTTGTATTGAACACAGCTCACTTTTTACCAGAAGCTCAAGGCAGGGGGAGATCTTGAGTGAATTACTAGGCAATTAGGAAACTACTATGCATCTATTTTATTCATTAAGTCCAGCCAAATTTTCCATCTCAATCTATGTAGAATCTAATCCTTCTATCTCCACTGTTACTATCCTCACACAGATAATTCTCACTTCTCACTTGTACTTCTTTAATATTACTTATCATAATTTGTTATAAGTATTCATATATATGTCTGTCTCCTCACAAAAACTATCAGATTCCTGAGAGAAAGCACCTTATCTCATCTTATTAAGGATGCAATATGAGGTAGTGCTTATAAGTAAGGACTTGAGAGGATTCTGGAAAGATGGCATAATAGTAAGCACCAGGAACCACTTAAACAACAATTGCACTAGCAGAATATGTCTGATATAACTATTTTGGAGCTCTGGAGTCTAATGAAGGCTTGCACCTTCCAGGGGAAGGGTTGGACCATAAATTGTGGTTAATTTTGGTCAATTTCAACTCTAAGCACAGTAGCAACTACCCACCTGCCACTCACAGCCCCATGACAGACACCTGTGCACATGTTCCTAGAGCATCGTGCACATAGCTTGCAGGAGCCAGGTGGGCAAAAAGGACCCTGTTCTCCAAATATCAGGATCTGTGCTCTGATTGCTGCTTCTGGTCACAAAGGCACAGACAAAAGGGAGGTGACCATTATTGTTGCACCTCTCCCCCACTGTTACAAGTCTCTCCCCTTCAGCTAAAGTGAAGGGCGATTTAAAGGGGCTTTCTTTACCCCACTTCATCTTTCTCTTTTTCCCCCTTTGGGAGCCAGACATTAAATATGAGGACATTCAATAGCAACTATATATGTAAGGAAAATTAGAGAGCGACCATGCAAGTCTAGGGAAAAGTACAGGCCCAGAAAAGACTTGTGAAGACCATAAGTTTACATCTCAGGCTGATCCTTGACACAGAGATCACTAAAACAATAAAACAAAAACAAAAAACAGCAAACCCTAGGGAAGGAGGAAAATCTGATTTCCAGGGTTATCGCATTATTAGACCAAATATCCAGTTTTCAACAAAAAAATTACAAGGCATACAAAGAAACAGGAAGTATGGCCCATTGAAAGTAAAAAAAAAATAAGGCAACAGAAACCATTCCTAAAAAAGATTTGATGGCAGGTCTACAAGACAAAGGCTTTAAAACAACTGTTTTAAAGATGCTGAGAGAACTAAAGGAAGATGTGGAGAAAGTCAAGAAAATGATGTCTGAACAAAATAAAAATACCAATAAAGAGATAGAAAAGCTAAAAAGAAACCAAAAAATAAATTCTGGAGCTGAAAAGAAAAATAACTGAAGTGAAAAATTCACTACAGAGATTCTAAGCAAATTTGAGCAGTCAGAAGAAAGAATCAGCAAACATTTAGATAGGACAATGGAAATTATTGAGTCTAAGGAACAGAAAGAAAAAAGATTAAAGAAAGGTGAACAGAGCCTAAGTGACATGTGGGTCAACATCAAGCAGAGCAACATATGCATTGTGGGAGTTCCAGAAGGATAAGAGAGAAAAAATGGGCAAACAGAATATTTGAAGAAATAATGGCTGAAAACATCCCAAATTTGATGAAATACATGAATATAAACATCCAAATAGCTCAACAAACTCCAAGTAGGATGAACTTAAAAAGACCTGCACCATGACACATAACCAAACTGCCAAAAGACAAAGACAAAGAGAAAATCTTGAAAGCAGCAAGAGAGAAGCAAATAGTCACATACAAAGGATCTGATCCTGAGCAGATTTCTCATCAGAAACTGAAGGCCAGAAGGCAGAGAGCCACTATATTCAAACTCCTAAAAGAGAAACATTGTCATCCAAAAAGCCTATATCTAGCAAAACTGTACTACAAAAATGAGTGGAAAATTAAGACTTTCCCAGACAAACAAAAGCTGAGGGAGTTTGTTACCATTAGACCTTCCCTGTAAGAAATGCTTAAGGAAGCTCTGCAAGGTGAAATGAAAGGACACTAGCTCAAAGCTGAATGAAGAAATAAAGATCTCAATAAAGGTAAATCTACAGGCAATTATAAAACCTAGTATTATTGTAACAATAGCTCGTAACTGTACTTTTTTTGTTTTCTACTTGATTTAAGAGACTAATACAATTTTTAAAATTATTAGTCTAAAAGCTAGTCTTATTGTAACTTTGGTATGTAACTACACATTTTATCTCTGACATAATTTAACAGACTAATGTATTTAAAATAATTATTAGTTTATATTATTGTGCATACAATGTATAAAGATGTAATTTTGTGATATCAGCAACTGAAAGGGGTAGGGATGAAGCTATAAAGGGAGCAGAGTTTTTGTATGTTATTGAAGTTAACCTGGTAAAAATTCAGATTAGAGTGCTATAACTTTAGGATGTTAAGTGTTAATTCTCAAGGTAAGCACAAAAAAATGACTACAGAATATATATAAAACAAAATGAGAAATAAATTTAAATGCTTAACTGCAGATAAATCAACTAAACACAAAAGAACATAGTAATTCAGAAAGTGAGGGACAAAAAACCTAAAGGCATATAGAAAACAAAGAGCAAAATGACACAGGTAAGTCTCTCCTTAACAGTAATTACTCAAAATGTAAATGGTTTAAACTCTCTACCAAAAGACAGAGATTGGTAGAATGGATTTAAAAACATGATCCTGTTGGGTAGACTCTTACTGTTTTGTTTTACCTCTCTGGGTATTTACCCAAAGGAAAAAAAGACATTCTATAATAAAGACATCTGCACTCGAATATTTATAGCAGCACAATTCACAATTGCAAAGATGTGGAAACAACTCAAGTGCCCATCAATACATAAGTGGATTAATAAAATGTGGTATATGTATACCATGGAGTACTACTCAGGCATAAAAAACAATGGTAAATTAATACCTCTGGTATTATCCTAGATGGAGCGACAGCCCATTCTTCGAAGTGAAGTATCACAAGAATGGAAAAACAAGCACCACTGGTACTACCATCAAATTGGTACTAACTGATCAATCCTTATGTGCACACATGGAAATAATATTCATCAGGGGTCGGGCAGGTGGGAGGTGGGTGGAGGGGATGGGTAAACTCACACCTAATGGGTACAGGGTGCACTGTCTGGGGGATGGGCACTATTGTAGCTCTGACTTGGGCAGTGCATAGGCAATATATGTAACCAAAGTGCTTGTACCTCCACAATATTCTGAAATTTAAAAATAAAATAAATTTAAATAAATAAATAAAAAATAAATGAAAACATGGTCCAACTATATGCTATCTACAAGACTCTCTTTAGATCCAAAGACACAACAGACTGAAAGTAAAGTATGGAAAAAGATATTCCATGCAAATAGTGACCAAAAGAAAGCAGAAGTGGCTCTACTAATCAGACAAAACAGACTTTAAATCAGAAAAGGTTACAAAAGCCAATGTACGTTATACATTAATAGAAGGTTCAATACAGCAAGAAAATATAACAATTATAAACATTTATGTACTTAATGATAGACCATCAAAATACATGAAGCAAAAACCTACAGAACTGAAGGGAGAAATAGACAGTTTTACAATAATAGTTAGAGACTTCAATATCCCACTTCTCAACAGTGGATAGAACAAGAAGACAGAAGACAAGTAAGAAAATAAAGGACTTAACACAATAGGCCAATAGATCTAACAGACATATACAGAACACTCTAGGCAATAACAACATATTCTTCTCAAGTGCACATGGGACATTTCCCAAGATAGACAATATGTTAGGCCACAAGTTAAGTTTCAATGAATTTTAAAAGACAGACATTATACAAAATATCTTCTCCAACCACAAAAGAATGTAGTTAGATGTAAATAACAGAAAACTGGAAAATCTGCAAAACTGTGGAAATTGAACAACACACTCTTAACCAATGGTCCAAAGAAGAAATCATGAAGAAAAGTAGCAAATACTTAGAGAGCATTTATCTCTAAGAGTACTTAGAGAGAAGCAGTGCTAAGAGGAAATTTTATAGCTATAAATGCTTACATTAAAAAACAAGAAAGACTTAAAATCAACAACCTAACTTTACAACTTAAGGAACTAGGGAAAAAAACAACAAATTAAACCCAAAGCTAGCAGAAGGAAAGAAATAATAAAGATCAGAGCAGAGATAAATAAGATAGAGATAAGAAAAAGAAGAGAGAAAATCAATGAAACCAAAGGTTGCTTCTTTAAAAAGATCAACAAAATTGACAAACCTTCAGCTAGAAGGACTAAGGAAAAGAAGAGAGAGTACTCAAATTACTAACATCAAAAATGAAGTGGGGACATTACTACCAATTCTAAAGAAATAAAAAGGATTATAAGAGAGTACTACCAACAACTATATGCCAACAAATTGGATAACCTAGATGAAATGGACAATTCCTAGAAAAACAAAATCTACCAAGACTAAATGATAAATTAATAAAAAATCTGAACAGAACTATAACTTGTAAGAAGATTGACTCAATAATCAAAAACCTCCCCAAAAAGAAAAGCCCAGCACCAGATGGCTTCACTGGAGAATTCTACTAAACATTTAAAGAAGAATTAACATTAATCCTTCTTAAACTCTTCCACAAAATTGAAGAGGAGGGAATACTTCTAAATGTTTCCTCCTTTGGGAACTTCCAAATGTATTTTATGAAGCCACCATTACCCTGATACCAAAGCCAGACAAAAACACCACAAGAAAAGAAAACTGCAGGCCAATATCCCTGATGAATATAGATCCAAAAATTCTCAACAAAGTACAAGATCAGACACCATGACCAAGTGGGTTTATCCCTAGGATCCAGGGATGGTTCAACATACAAAAACCAATTCATGTGATACACCACATTAACAGAATGCAGGGAAAAAAAAATCACATGATCATCTCAATAGATGCATAAAAAGCATTTGATAAAATTCAACACCCTTTCACGAAAAAAACTCTCAACAAACGAGGAATAGAAGGAAAGTACCCTAACACAATAAAGGCCATATACGAAAAGCACAGAAAAAATATATTCAATGGTGAAAGACCGAAAGCTTTCTCTCTAAGATGAGGAACAAGGCAAAGATGCGTGCTTTCACCACCTGCATTCAACATAGTACTGGAAGTCCTAGCAAGAGTAATTAGGTAAGAAAAATAAATAAAAGGCAACCAAACTGGAAAGGAAGAAGTCAGTCTCTGCTTGCAGATGATATTATCTTGTATGCAGAAAATCCTAAAGATTCCACAAAAAACTATTAGAACTAATGAATGAATTCAGCAAAGTAGCAGGCTACAAACCCAACACACAAAAACCAGTTACATTTCTATACACTAACAATGAACAATCTGAAAAGAAAATTACAAAAACAATTTCATTTACAATAGCGTCAGAAAGAATGAAATACTTAGGTGCTAACTTAACCAAGGAGGTAAAAAGATTTGTACAACGGAAACTACAAAACATTGCTAAAATTAATTAAAGACATGAGTAAATGGAAACACATCCCATGTTCAGGGATTAGCAAACTTAATATTCTTAAGATGTCAATACTACCCAAGGAAATCTACAGAGTCAATGCAATTCCTATCAAAATTCCAATAAGGCTCTTTGCAGAAATAGAAAAACCCATCCTAAAATTCATATGCAATCTCAAGGGACTCCAAATACTTAAAACAATCTTGAAAAAGAAGAACAAAGCTGGAGGACTCACACTTCCTGATTTCAAAACTTATTACAAAGCTACAATAATCAAAACACTGTGGTAATAGCATAAAGACTAACATAGAGACCAATGGAATAGAATAGAGAGCTCAGAAGTAAACCCTCACATAATAGTCAAATGAGTTTTGGCAAAGGTGTCAAGACCATTCAATTAGAAAAAAAACCCAGCCTTTTCAACAAATGGTGCTGAGAGAACTGGATATTCACATGCAAAAGAATGAAGTTGGATCCTTACCTTACAGCATACACAAAAACTAAATCAAAATGGATCAAAGACCTAAATATAAGATCAAAAACTATAAAACTCTTAAAAGAAAACATAGGGAAAAAGCTTTACAACACTGGGTTTGGCAATGATTATTTTAAATGTGACGCCAAAGACACAGGTAACAAAGGAAAAAATAGACAAATTGGACTTCATGAAAATTTCAAAATTTTGTGCATCAAAGGACATTATCATGAGAGTAAAAAGACAACCCACAGAATGGGAGAAAATATTTGCAAATCATATATCTGATAAGGGATTAATATCCAGAATATAAAGAGAATTCCTAAAACTCAACAATAACAAAATACCTGATTCAAAAATGGGCAAAGGACTTGAACTGACATTCTCCAAAGATATACAAACGGTCAATAATCAAACAAAAAGATGCTCAACATCACTAATCACTAGGGAAATGCAAATTAAACTATAATGAGATACTACTTCACACTCATTAGGATGGCTACTATCAAAGAAACTGAAAATCACAAGTGTTGACAAGGATGTGAAGAAATTGGAAAACTTGTGCACTGTTGGTGCAGATGTAAAATGGTACAACTGCTGTGGAAAATGGTGCCTCCTCAAAAAATTAAAAAATAGAATTACCAAATGATCCAACAATTCCACTTCTGAGCATATACCCAAAATAACTGAAAGCAAGGTCTCAAAGAGATATTTGTACACTCATGTTCATAGAAGCATCATTCACAATAGCTAAAACCAGGAAGCAATCCAAGTCCATCAACAAGTGAGTGGATAAGCAAAATGTAGTCTATATATACAATGGAATATTATTCATCCTTAAAAAGGAAGGGAATTCTGACATATGGTACAACATGTATGAATCTTGAAGACGTCATACTAAATGAAATAAGCCAATTACAATAAGACAAATACTGTAGGATTCCACTTATATGAGTTAGAGTAGTCAAAATCATAGACAGAAAATAGAATGGTCATTGCCAGGGGTAGGGACATGGGGGAAATGAGAAATCATTGCTTAATGAATACACAGTTTCAGTTTCACAAGATGAAAAGAGTTACAGAGATGGATGGTGGTGGTAAGGGTTGCACAACATTACGAATGTATTCAATATCAATGAACTTTACACTTAAAAATAGTTAAGATGGTAAATTTTATATTATGTATTTTTTACCACAATAAAAAAAATGGAAAAAGAGTAAGGACTCTGGGTTCATACTACCTAGGTTCAAATCCTGGACTCTGTACTTGATAGTTTCTTCATCTGAAGGAGGAAATAATTACTTACCTTAGGTAAGATTAATGAGGATTAAATTAGTTAATATATATAAAGTACTTAGCAAGTCATACATAGTAAGCACTCAGTAAACATTGGTGATTGTGGTGATTATTCTTATTATTACATCCTTAGCACTTGGCAAAGTACACAGCACACAGTAGAGAATAAATGCTCGGTGAAAAAACAATTAAGTACTTATTTGATTATTGCTTCATTTCAAGAAAAATTGTTAATGAAGAATTGAGTGATGGATGGTTGAGTTCTGATGATATCATCTTTACAAAAATAAATAACATGATTGAAAATACCATTGACAGAGGATTGGATAAAGAAAATGTGATATACAATCATGCGTCGCTTAATGATGGGGATGCATTCTAAGAAATGCATTGTTAGGGGATGTCATCAGAGTCATCAGAGTGTACTCATACAAACCTAGACAGCCTAGCCTACTACACACCTGGGCTATATGGTATAGCCTATTGGTCCTAGGCTACAAACCTGTACAGCATGTTACTGTACTGAATACTGTAAGCAATTGTACACACTGGTGAATACAGTTGACCCTTGAACAACATGACTTTGAACTGTACAGGTCCACTTATATACAAGGGTTTTTTCTCAATGAAAGTTACACCAAATATGTCTGCCTCTCCTGCCTCCACTTCTACCTCTTCCACCTTTTCTGCCTCTGCCACCCTGAGACAGCAAGACCAACTCCTCTTCATCCTCCTCCTTAGCCTACTCAACACGAAGATGATGAGGATGAAGACCCTTATGATGATCCACTTCTACTTAATGAATATTAAATATATTTTCTCTTCCTGATGATTTTCTAGATAACATTATCTTTTCTCTAGCTTACTTTATGGTAAGAATACAGTAATATAATATATATGTATAACATACAAAATATGTGTTAATCAACTGTTTATGTTATTGGTAAGCCTCCCAGTCAACAATAGGCTACTAGTAAAGTTTTTGAAGAGTCAAAAGTTATAAATGGGTTTTCAACTGTGCAGGAGTCGGCCCTCTGACCCCCATGTTATTCAAGGGTCAACTGCATTTGTGTATCTAAACATATCTAAACATAGAAAAATTAAAATATATTATTATAATCTTATAGGCCACCATTGTACATTCAGTCCATTGTTGACCTAAATGTCGTCATGCAGCACGACTGTACACATACATACACACATATGCACATATTACACACACACACACACAAAAACAACAGATATTAGCCATAAAAAAATAAGGAAATCCTGCTATTACAACAACATGGATGAACCTGGAGGACATTATGCTAAGTGAAATAAGCTAGGCACAGAAAGACAAACACTGCATTACACTCTAAAAAAGTCAAACTCATAGAAACAAAGAATAGAGGGAGGTTACCAGGGATTGGGGGTGGGAGGAAAAGGGGAAATGTTGGTCAAAGGGTACAAACTTGCAGTTATAAAAGATGAATAAGTTCTTGAGACCTAATGTTCATCATGGTGACTGTAGTTAATAATAATGTGTTATATACTGGAAATTTACTAAGAGAGTAGCTTAAGTATTCTCACCACAGGGATAAAAGGTAACAATGTGAACTAATGGATATGTTAATTAGCTTGATTGTGGTAATCATTTCATAATGTGTATATACATCTCAAAACATCATGCTTATACCTTATTTTTTAATACAATTTTTATTTGTTAAATATGTTAACAAAGCTGAAAAAAGAGAAAATACCTAAATAAAAAAATATCAGTAAGCATTTAGGAAGTTTCATATTTTTTTCTGAACAGATAACAGAACAAGCATAAAGAAAAAACCTAAGTTTTTATTTTTCCACAGGCACTTTTATGTACCCTCCCATTTTAAGGGCTCAATGGCTATTTAATCTAATTTGAGGAAAATATAATTCTTTACAGAATTTTTAAGTACTGTGAATAAATGGTTTATTTGAAATGAGGATCCAACTTAAATACCATTTTAAAATTTTCTTAGTTACTTTTTTCCCCTTGAAAACAGCTTTATATTTTTCCATCCCAGAACTATTGAACATCTCCATCAGACCAAGAATTTGGATTGATAAAATACAGGAGTACTACCTGGGCTAAAATTGCACCTAAAATGGCAGACCACGTTCAGTTAATATATTGTATGTCCTTTAAGTAAGGACAAATCAGAAAATAGAATTATCCTCTGGAACTAAAAAAATTACTAGTGAATATTTGGAATATAAACAAAAATCTGCCAAACTTTTAAATTTAATTTCAGTTTATAGTAATAACGCCTTTTGTAAAAGTAAACCCCACATTAAACTTAGCAACTGTATGAGCTTCCTAGTGCTGCCATAACAAATTATGACAAACTGGGTGGCTTAAAACAATAGTTCTAGAGGTTAGAAGTCTGAAATCAAGGTGTTAGTGGGGCCATACTCCCTCTGAAGATCCTAGGGAAGAAATCCTCCCTGCTTCTTCTAGCTTCTGATGGTTGCTGGCAATCTTTGTCATTTCCTTGGCTTGTAGCTGCATCATTCCAATCTCTACCTCTGTCTTTACATGGCCAACTTCCCTCTCTGTGTCTGTGTATCTGTATGTCTCTCCTTATAAGAATATCAGTTATTGGATTTAAGGCCCACCTTAATCCATTATTACCTCATCTTAATTTAATTTCATCTGCAAAGACCCTATTTCCAAATAAGGTCACACTCTAAAGTGGTGGATATACATGAATTTTCCAGGGGACTCTATTAAACCTACACCAACTATTAACAATGTAAGAAGGAATGAGCTATGGTTATTACTACTACAGTTTTGGGCTCAGGGCATCTATATAGTTCTACTTCAGACTATTTTAAATGATAGCTTAAATATTAGTTCAGCAAAACCCTGTAGACTTCCTAAGCCCAATTAACTTTTAAAGATCATTGTTAGTGAACATCATTTCTGGTGAAGCTATTTATTTAGTCCTTGAATATTATTAACCAAATGAAAAAAATGTTTTTTGAGATCTAGTTACATCTTAAAGTAAACTAACATTTTCCCCTTCATTTCTATTTGCTGAATATTTTACTTTCATTATAAAGTACATAAGTTCAAAAAGAAGTAAGGTTTTTCAAAAGTATATTAAATGATGTCATGATAAACATAAGCTTTTTTCCAAAAATTCCTTAAGCACCTTATAAACTTTTAAAGTCTATGAACATTAATATCTCATAATCTCTATCATATATATGCAACTATAATTTTCTAACAAACATATGCAGAAATGGTTTATAACAATGGTGATACATATCACTTGCTGCTCCATTATCCAAATTCATGTTATAGAAATTTGTTGTCTCTGAAATTTCAAAGTAGTTTGATTTGTTAGGATCATGCCTTTTAGTTTTTAAATAAATATAATTTTATTATAATAGATTTTACTGAGGCAATAAAATTGAGACAGATTAAAATGCTAATTACACAATCTAAACAAAACCCCTATATTCAGAAAAAAAGTATTAATTTATAAAAGTACTATCTCCCTCTACCATCAGTAAGTCAGGCATTTAACAACAGATCTTAAAACCTAATTAAGTAACATAGTTAGGCAAAGCTACAAAAATGCCAATCAGAAGGCATTCTAATTCAAAACTATAAGAATTCTAACCCAACTAAAATGTTCTGCTTATAAGAATTCTAATCCAACAACAATGCTCTCCTTTGAGGCATTGGTAGTTCCTTCCTACTTTAAGAACAAGTAAAAATTATAATTCTATCATCAACTGATTATAGCATAATGGAAATGGCATTATTAATAACAGGGACTTTACAGGCATCTTTTCATTTAATCTTCACACAAGCCTAGTGAAAGGAGCTATTATTATTATCCTCATTTATACATATGAGGAAACTGAAGCATTCTTGAAGAAGCTGTTAATTGAACTAGGATCACATCGTTAGCCAGGGGTGAAACTAAGATTTGAGTAATCACACTCCAGAGCCCACATGCCTAGCCACTATCAATGGCCTCTTGAGCTGTACTGCCTGTGTTCAAATCCTTGCTTTACCATCTGATAAGCAATATAATATAGGGATAATAATAAAATAGTACCTACAAATAATGCATCCCCATGGGATGTTGTAAGCATTGCCTAAATTAACACATATAAGGCTCTGAGAATGTTGTCTCACACATGGAGAAGTACTGGAAAAATGTTAGCTAATCCTCCTCCTCTTCCCCATCCTTTCCTCCTCCTCCTCCTCTTCCTGATCTTTACCAACCCTCTGGCTCAAACTATGTATCAACAAACTCTATACTATTTCATTTTTATAGATTATGCCTTTACCTGGAAGATACTTTCCCTTGGTCACAAGAGGGCTTCAATACTAAAGTACATATGACTTAGGCCAAAAGGAAAAGTGGTGGCCACAGTGGTTTGCAAAGAGCCAGCAGTCTCAGCTCTCTGTCTTACAAACTAGATGATGCTGAGAATGCTACCCAGCCTTTCCGAATCTCACAAATAACACCTTTATCACAAAAAAAGGTGTAAGGGTATGTATGTGAGTATATTTTGAAAACTAAAAAGATGTAGAAACAAAAATATCAACATTACTGCAAAAGAAAAAGCAAGTCACAGTTTGACTTTGCTTATACCAGCACTCCCCAGCCTTTCTGGCACCAGGGACCGGTTTCATGGAAGACAATTTTTCCACGGACTGGGGTTGGGGGCAGGGAGGAATGGTTTCAGGATGATTCAAGCACATTACATTAATTGTGCAGTCAAACCTCTCTGCTAACAATAATCTGTATTTGCAGTCATTCCCCAGCGCTAGCATCACCGCCTCAGCTCCACCTCGGATCATCAGACATTAGATTCTCATAAGGAGCGGGCTACCTAGATCCCTCGTGTGCGCGGTTTACAGTAGGGTTCCAGCTCCTATGAGAATCTAATGCTGCCACTGATCCGACAGGAGGCGGCGCTTATGTGGTGATGCCAGCGATGGGGAGCAGCTGTAAATACAGATGAAGCTTTGCTTGCCCCCCCACACACCTCCTGCTGTGCCGCCTGGTCCCTAACAGGCCAAGGACCGGTACTGGTCTGAGGCCTGGGGGTTGGGCACTGCAGGATTATAGGATAGTGGCATCCTGTTTCTGTTCACATAGTTCATAGCTCTCCCTGCCTGGAATTCCTTGTTCAAACTCTACCATTCCTTCAAAATCAAGCTCTAATACAACTTCTCAAAAATATTCCCTAACCATCCCATTCCAAATAAATCTATCACTTCAAACTCCATAAGCAGTTATCATCTTACTGTATTAGGTGAGTCTGTCCTGACTCACCAACTAGATTCTAACTTCCATCAAATCAGCAACTCTTCATTATGCCTTTTTGTATTCAATTCATGGGTAAATACAACTATCTTTCTTGCATGAAAGATGGGAAGAGAAAGAGCTCTAAAAGATTTTAGAACTCTTCAAAAGGGAAGAGAATTCATTGATTGATTCAACAAACTTTTTTTGTGTACTTAGTAATGAATCAGGCACAGTGTGGGTGCTAAGGCTATATATAAGGTTGAAAAAAACATAGTACCTGACTTCCAGACCCCAAGCTTAGCAAAATCAAAAATGTACTTAGACCTGCATCTGAGTCTATATATTTAAGTATGGGCTGAATGAGTAGCAGTGATCTGGCATATACCCTGAAGGTGGTAAGTTAATTTTAGGGACCTGACCCTTTTTATCTCTTTTCCTAAGCTGATAAGAATCACTAAAGGGGAGAGTTTACTAATGCTTACATGATCTCTTCAAAACCAAAGACAGTCCCTGGACCAGGCTGGAACCTCTGAAGGAGTTGGAGTGGGAATAAAATAGATAGTCCAATAATTCAAAAATCAATTTTTACCCCCAAGTGTATAATAAATCCCATTAGAAATAATTTTGGGGATGTATCTCAATTCTCCTATATAATCCCAAAATAAATATACAATGCTTTTCAGCTGGGAATTATTCATTTAATAAGAATTAACTCATTGCTATTACATGTTTAATTGTTAAATGATTTCCTATCAATAGCCTGGTCTTTTTAAACATATAATGCTCTCTTACCATTTAGAGAAATAAAAGCAAGCACAATTTCTTATCATCCTATGTCTGATGTACCCAATAATGTATCTCAGAAGTTTTGAATTCATGATTAAGTGTTTGTTTCTGGCGCTGATCTAAAAAGGTCTTTCTACATTTCCTTTTAAATATTTCTGTTCTTCTTCATCTTAAACTGATGAAATTGCCAAACTGCCATCATGACAACTAAGATCACTGAATTAAATGCATCAAGCTGTTAATGCAGAGAAACACATATGTAGTATAGAATCATTACTATGTTGCCATAAACTTTGATATGAAACAGGAAATCTTCAAAGGGAAAACGAACATCAAATAGAACTGACAAGACAGCCAGGAGTTTAACTCAGGATCCATCTCCTCACACAGCTTGGTTTGGGTTCAGTAGTTAAAGCTCAGGGTTCAGGACTATTCTCAGGTGGGCTGACATTCCTACCACTTGAACTGCTTTGTTTCTTTCTTTTCTTTTTTTTGTTTTAACTTACCGTTCTACATTGCTATTACTGTTGTAAGGAGCTCTTGATCATAGTTTAAAATTTCTATAATACCCTATATCTTTCTCTATATTTCTTCTTGAAAACCATAATAAATCGGTATTTTCTTCTTAAAGATACGGAATGTCAACACATAAGGACTATTTGTCGCAGAAATTATGATTTCCACTAAACTCAAAAACATATCCCAAAGCACTCTCTTCACCTGAACTTAGAACTTAAAAGAATATTTCTTCTATACTTTGTATTATTTTTAAGGGCTACAGATGGTCTACTAGAATATTACTCACCATCACCATTATTATTTATTTATTGTACTCCAATAGTATGCTAGACACTGTATAGAATATAAACAAAGACACAATTCCTGATCTCAGTGACAATTCAAATACAACCATACACTAGCAATTTCTTTCCTTTCCTGTTTCCTTCCCTTAAGAAAGGGTATGGGGTGATCGTAGAAACATAACATTTTCAATAATAACCTAACAGATGACTTTAATAATAAAGAAATTCTGTACCCACAGAGATAGAGGACCAATTACAGACACAAACTTTGCTTTTTGATATCTGCCCTTCCAAATAGGATAATGAACTTTAAATTGGGCCACATAATTTGAAATATGTAATGGAATTTTTAGCAAACTATTCCTTACGTACCTGTATCAGGTATTGTGGTAACATCTAGAAATAGAGCAATCTCCTATTTACACAGCACTTCTAATGGGGTTAGTCAACTAAGAATCAATTACAATATAGTATAATTAACATTATATTAATATAAAAGGGTGTTTGGGGAGAGGCTTGGGATTTAAAACTTGGGAGAAAATCAACTAGGCAAAAGGTTGAAAATAATATTCCAAGCAAAGGAATCAGCATATATATTAATAAAGGCTCATGAGAGAGAACTTTTTATTTAAAGGTATATTTAAGAACAAAAAAAATTCAACATGGCTGAACATGTTAAAAAGCAATGAGGTCCAAGTGTGTGTTTCTTTAATAATAAAAAACTAATTTAAGTAAAAACAAAAAAAAAACTGAGTAAAAAAACCAAATTAAAAGATTGGTAACCATACAAATGCTATAACTGGTAACCTTATATTAGGTATTTGCATTTTATGCTTAAATGTGAATTGGCTTATTTTGTATAATATTTGTGTATTTTGTTTCTAAGTGGTTAAAAAGAGTGTCATGCTGCTATTGTCTAGCACTTCTTTCCAATTAAACATTATAGGTCTTGATTTTCAATAAATGTACAGCCAATTTGAATAAAATTATCACAATTTTCTCTGTTACTAACACTGGTTTTGAAACAGTAAAATATCAAGTGTTGGTTATAGGAATTTTGATCAGATGAATGGAATTTATGGATCTATTGAAGATTGTCTGAGGTAAATTTCCATAATTATCCTTCTTTAGGGTTTCTTATTACCATTGTATTTAAACATCCATGTTCTTTTTATGCTTCCTGTCTATCCAATGGTACATTAGGGGTGCCAATTAAATGTGAATAAGAATGAAAACAAGTTAAACTGTAAAAATGGTTAATATCACAATAGTATCCAGAAGTGCTGAACTAAGCAATAAATTAACCAACTGTTGAATCACTATGTGTGAGTTCCATTAACCAACATACAACCTTTCTGTGCATCTGGGGCTATCAAATATTCCATTTCAAAGGTGAAAATCTAAATATTCAAATATTCATTTTGTTTGTTGATCTAAAAAATAGAAATGGAAACATATGCTATTACCATCATTAATGACCTAAATCCTCTGGAACAGCAGGCTGGCTGAGTGAGGTAACACTGAAGTGGCACAAAGCCCTGAGAAGACAACCTTTAATTTGTACCTACATACTTCTGAGGGTTACCAAGTAGAATGGAAGATTGTGACAAAAATAATAATAAAGTGAACAAGAAAGCATGTTTTAGTGCTAGAAGTCACCTTAGAGATCATCTGGTCTCATCTCCTCCTTTTACAATTGGGGAAACTCCCAGAGAGGTTAACTGCCCATGGTCATACAGCTAATGTTGGCAGTGCCAGGATTAAGTTCTTAACTCTTGACTCCCCAGTCCAGTGTGCTTTCTACTGAACAAAATTAGGAGCATATCCCCTCAACTTCTCTATCTCAAAAATAAAAGGTAGAAATGTTGAGGAAATAAAGCTATAGTAGCAATGAATATGTACAAGTTGTGGTGAGGCAGCTGGAGAGCAAAAACTAGTGAGATGTTTGATAGACTGGTATCCTTCTTGGTTCCCAAATTTGGTCTGCAAGGTTGGCTTTATGCAAAGGGACCCAACCTTATTCCCAATAAGGAATTACTGTGAATAGCCCTCCTCATGGGGTAAGTCGAGAAGTCAAGTTGGTTACCACTGTACTTCCTTTCCCTTGTAAATTCCCTTCAATCACTGAAAAAGAGCAATGACCTTAACTGACTTGCAGCTTAATTAGATAAGAACATGAGATCTACAGGCAGATCAAGTACTGTGGGTAGGAAAGACATGCTTTAGCGTATTACTATGAAAAGTTTTTATTCATTAAGTTTATAAAAGCCAAATATAATATCCAGAATGCAAAACATATGCTAACATATAATTTTATTTCTTCAAAGACAACTTTACACTTTTACCAAAATTATGTGAATCTCTATTCTTCCCCAAACAAATGATATAAAGTTGTATAGCATAAATAATCAAGATCTTATACCAAGAGGTACCAAAAAAGTATATACACAGAGTAAGGCAGAAGTATTTCTTGGAAGAAACAAAAGCAAGTCTGAAGTTTTTAGGCTTTCAAGAAGCCATGAAACAAGTAAAACTGATTTTACAAAGTACAGAAGTTATCACGAAATTATTCTTCCTTTTTTGTTTCTTTTTTTTCTTTTGCTTTGAGTTCATAATTGATATTTTGTGACATACTTAAATAACTACTTATTTAACAAATCACTGTTCCAGGGTATGTTCTTGATATGAAAAGGGTTTCCAAATTTTTTAATAGTAGAATGCTTTTGTCACATGAAATCTTATTCAAAAATTTAATTGGAAAAGGGGTGGGGAGTAAAAAATATCTTCTCTAGGCTTCCCCCATCCCCCCCCCCACCGAGTTATCCATATGAGACAGGGATAAATAAGGCTATGAGATTTACTAACTGGCTGATTCTAATAAATAACTCCCCTATACTTTTTCATGCATTTTTAGTATTGAAATGGTAACCAATTTAAACCCTTTTGAATTATTGCTAAGAAGCATTACTATACACTTGATGCCCTTTATTAGCAGTGCCATTAAAAGAACAAACTATGTGGTGATAAAAGTTGAATTGTTTTAATATTCTGGGGTTTTTTTAACCTGCTTAGGATAAATATTTACCATATTTTAAAGAATCAAATGATCTGACACATTTATTAATAGCCCTGACTTCAGCATTATACAATTCATCCATGTAACAAAAAAATCCACTTGTATCCCCTAAATCTATTGAATTAAAAGAAAAATTTGGAAAAAGAATTGGATGATTTTATATTCAAATAAATATGAATCAGGAAATATAAGTACATAAACCAAGTTATTAAAAAAAGATTACTCCATAGCTAAAATATTATACCACAAAATAGTAAGGATATATATATCTATATAGATATAGATATATATATACTATCTAGATAGATATGGTATATAGATATAAATAGGTATAGATATATTCTTCACAACTCCTTAGGCCATTTTCTTTTCTCAGAAAAAAATGGTTATGTTATCAAGAAGAGGCAAAATCATTTAGGGTCTACATAATTATAATCATAAGAATCTATAATATCCAATATGTTATTTAATGAAGTATCTTTAAAAATTAAGTCATAAGCCACCAGGAGGGATTTAAAAAATGATATATCAAAGCAATCATTTTATCATGGAACAATTAAATATATTCTATACTGCATACAATCTATATGGCAGATTTTTCAACCAAATTCATATTTTCAGTTAGAACTCATCAGAAATGAAATAGAGACTAGAAAAATAAAGTCCTGTAACCTTAGTTGGCCCCTTACATTCTAGAAGGGTATCTTTCCAATTGGTGTCACGCAAACATTGAGAACAAAAGAATATCCAAAAGAATAAGCTGAATTCAGATTCTATCAAAGCATGCCCTAAGCCAAAGTTCTGGGAAACAAAGACAGCTATTTCTTCCCAGCTAACAGAATCTTAAGAACAAACGAAATATATCCAAACTTCAAACCAGCCTAAAATGGAAGGATGTACACTTTCAATTCTCTGTGCATAAAGTAACTTCAAAAGGAAGAGAAATGTCCTTTTGTTCTAGGTAAAAGGCCTTAACCATAGACCTAGTGAATTTGTCAGTCTTTATACATAGTCGCTTTTTACTGAAAGAAAATTAGCTTTTTTTTACATAGAAAACTGTAAAACTTTTATTCAAGCTTAAATGATCTTCTCTATTAACAGCCTAAAGGCACACTCAATGTAAATTTGGTCATTCTTAATGTTTCCCCACTATTTCATAACTTGGAATCCATTTTTAAAAAAAAAATCTATTTCTATCTTTAGTTTAAAGCATGGCTTTTGGACACATAGACAGGGGTTCAAATCTAGACCACAAACAGCATGATCTTGGGCAAATTACACATCCTCTCTGGGACTGAGTTGCCTTATCTGCAATATGAGGAAATAATATTTTGCTCATAAGATTTATATGAAGATTAAATTAAATAATAGATAAAATAAAGAGATATAAAGTGTTTCTATTATATCTGACAATTAGAAGATGTTACTGATATTATTTAGAGTATGAGATTACTATTTTCTTCTCTATTTTGAATCAGTTGCCCATCTTTCTCTTTCAAGACATATATACTATATCATCAACCCATCTATTCCCCCATCCATTCCTCACAATCAATTACCTGTTTATTAACTCTTCATTCAACTCTGACAAATATTTTTTCTTGTCCATACATGGTTCAGAGTAAGTCAGTTAATTATTCAATGAATTTGACCAGTAGAAAAAGATGTTCCTTGACCACCCACATCACTGTATTTAATGTCTTGGGTGTGTGAGATTTCATTTTAAAGAAATCATTTAGCTCTCTCTTGGGCATTTGGCTTGACATAAATTCTGCATTTTTAAGCAAAAGTTTCTTCAAAAATTATAATGAGAATTATGATTCTTTACGTTTGTTGTTCAACTTTCTTTCCATCATGCTTTTTTGGTATTGCTTTCATTTTAATATCCACTTCTAAAATTATGGACAAATAAAAAAACATTCATATACGGGGAATTTTAGATATCTAAAATACAATCAAATTGGAATTATTTAAAATATGTAGTTATAATATTTATACCAGTGACAATTGTATTGAAAAGTAGAAAGCACTGGAACTATCTAATTATTACGACTTTTACTTCCCTGGAAGGTATAAATACATGAGTCTAATAAGCTTTCTCACTATGAAAAAAACATACTTACATTAAAATATTAAGAAGTATTTAATGAAGTTCATTTCCTTCCAAAAGTAAACTGAGGTTGTGTCTGAACCAGCTTGAGGCAAGGGAAGTTTCAAACACAAGATTTTTAAAACTAGCCATTATTTCCCATGTTGAAAAAAATTGCAATTTTATTTCCTAACGGCAAATGAAACTGTCAGGAAAATTTAGGTATAATAAAATTGGGTGGTTAAACCAACATGCTGGATTTGAAATAAAACTGAATTAAAGGAATTAAAATTAATTCTTATGTCAGTCAACCCTTTAGAAATACTATTCAAAACTTACTGTTTTTACAAACAGCACTTCCTTGTTCTTGATAAAGTGCAAAGTTAACTATCTCTTTAATGACCATTAATGGTGCTGCAATTGAAATTGTGCATTGAACAATATTTTGCATAAAATGTGTTGCTTCTGGCAACCTTTCCACCTAAATAAAAAGTTGTCAAATAGGGTGACTTTAGTGGTACAGAGTTTTAAAATGATGGATTCATTCCAAGGTTAGCTAATAACGGCTGACATGCCCTGGAATCTTGAGGCCTAAATCAACATTGTTTTCACAGCTGTAATTAAGCCACCTAATCAGAAGCACATTTTGACGGGACAGTTTCTGGAAGCCAGACATTACAATTTCTTATGCCTGGAGCGCAGTGGCTCATGAGAGGTCCTCGTTTAATTTCAGGTTAAAAGGGGGGGGTGTGCAGTAAAATTAAAAAGACTATTTTTTTAAGCAACATACAATAGTTGAAATGAAGCAGGCCCATGTGTTCATGCCTTGACCAGTCTTGCATCCCACCCTACTCTGGCTCTCTGCTGAGTCCCCCCCAACTCTCAAGTGGCAGCTGCACACAGTGAGATGAAGGGTTTCTGCCAAGATCAACAGATGAGCTGGTCTAAACTGGCTCTCTGTGTGTTCTGATTGTAAATTGTGCTGGTGATGATTAGAGAACTCCAACACAGGATGTCAACTCTTAAAACTGTCCAGAGAAAATAATTTTTTTTAAGTTCAGGAAAAATTTTTTAACTTCTTTTGTGGCTTGGTGCATAGTGTTGTGTCTATAACTTTCATATGATTCAAATGAATTCACCCAAATTAAGCAATTCTGTTATGAAAAGAGGAAAAAAAAAAAAAAAGAAGGCCATGGCTTGGCTCATAGCAGGGACCTTCATCTTAGTCTGTTTATGTAACAGTGCTGCAGAGTATGGTCCTCCACCAGCACACCAATCATGCACTTCTACCACCTGCCAATAGTAGATATTCATAAAATGATGAGAATCTAGGATGTGATAGTCATATCTTATCAAGTAACTATATTGATTTTAAAACAGCTAAATTGCCAGCTTAAGTTGTTTTTGCAGTGTTGTTACATTCTGTAACATTTAAACTTTCAACCCCAGAGGCCATTGTAAAACTATCAATATGAAGGCACTAGTCACTGGAGTCTGATTACATTTAGTTCTGCATTTTAATTACATATGGATTCTATTAACTAAACCTTTTGCCTTATAGGCAACATTTTAATCAAATTACTATAATTTCCAAATATGTTACAATAGTTTGACGAGTTAAAAGTTCACATTCCTAACATATAAAATATCAAAAAAACTTTGCATAAAAAAAGGAAATACTCCTTACAAATACACTAATACATTTTCAGATTACTTTGGGGACTTTTTGACTACCTAGTTACAAGTCATACTGTGAGATTTAATAACTGGTATACATTTGTAAATGGATTACATTATATTATAAATTTAGAAACACACACTCATTCTATTGTTGTAAATTGAAGCAGGAACAAGACAAAACATAGAATGTAGTACTCAAAATTGGTATCTGTAACTTCAGTTGAAGAATTTTAAAGCTGAGAGGGAATTTAGATTTCATTTAATAGAAACCTCTCACTTTACAGCCAGGAAAACTAAGACCCAGGGAAATACCGTGATTTATTTCCCAAAGCTTTTAGGTGAGTCAATAGCAAAGTTTGCTCTAGAACCCATTTCCTCAGACTCTCTGTCATGCTACTTTCCAGTACAACACATTGCCATCCTGTGTAAGCAACAATCTAGCTGCCTATCTCATACCACTCAAGAACTCAAATAAATATTTTTTAATACCTAGGACTGAAATTGCTGGGTCATGTGGTAACTTCAAGTTTAATTCATTAAGGAATCACCACAGTGGCTGTACCATTTTACATACCCACCTGCAATACATGAAAGTTCCAATTTCTCTACATCCTTGCAACACTTGTTATTTTCCTTTTTTTTTAATTATAGTCATCCCGGGTGGTGTAAAGTAGTATCTCACTCTGGTTTTGATTTGCAGTTCCCTAATGACTAATGATGCTGAACATCTTTACCTGTGTTTCTTGGCCATTTGTATATCTTCTCTGGAAAATTATATGTTCAAGTCCTTTGTCCATTTTTTTAAATTAGACTGATTTTTTTGTTGTTGAGGTATAAGAGTTCTTTGTATTAACATATTCTGGATATTAGACCTTAATCAGACATATGATTATAAGTATTTTCTCCCATCCTGTGGGTTGTCTTTTCACCATCTTGATAGTGTTTCCATGCACAAGAGCTTTTAATTTTGAAGAAGTCCAATTTATTTTTTTGTCTTTTGTCACTTGTCCTTTTGGTGTCATAGCTAAGAATTCATTGCCAAATCCAAGCTCATGAAGATTTACCCCTATGTTTTTTATTAAGAGTTTTATAGTTTTATTAATAGCTCTTATATGTAGGTCTTTGATACATTTTGAGTTAATTTTTGCATATAGTGTGAGATAAGGGTTCAAGGAAATTAAAAGGGAAATTAAAAATTTCCTTGAGACAAACAAGAATGGAAACACATCGTACCAAAACCTATGGGACATAGCAAATCAGCTCTAAAAGGGAAGTTTATCAAAAAAGAAGGACTTCTAATGAACAACCTAACAATACACCTTAAGGAACTAGAAAAACAAAAACAAACTAAACCCAATATTGGTAGAAGGAAGGAAATAATAAAGCTCAGCACAGGAATAAACAAAATAGAGACTAAGAAAAAAACAATTTAAAAGATCAACAAACTAGAGGTTTTTTTAATATTTTTTTGAAAATATAAACAAAATTGACAAGCCTTTACTGAGACTAATAAAAAAGAGAGAAAAAAGTAAATAAAATCAGAGATGAAAAAGATGTAATCAGAGATTACAATTGATACCACAGAAATACAAAGGATCATAAGAAATATTATGAACAACTATACACCAACAAGTTTGATAACACGGAAGAAACAGATAAACGCCTAGACATATACAGCCTACCAAGATTAAATTATGAAGAAATAGAAAATCTAAACAGACCAATAACAAGTGAGGAAATTGAATCAGTAATAAAAAGTCTTCCATTAAAGAAAAGTCCAGGACCTGATGGCTTCACTGCTGAATTCTACCTAAAATTTAAAGAAGAACTAATACCAATACTCCTCAAACGATTCCAGAAAATTGAAGAGGTGAAAATACTTCCAAATTCATCTTATGAGGCCAGCATTACCCTGATTCCAAAACCACACAAGGACACACACACACACAAAACTACAGACCAATATCCCTGACGAACACAGATGCAAACATTCCCAACAAGAAACTAGCAAACTGAATCCAATAGCATATTAAAAAGGCCATTCACTATGATCAACTGGGATTCATCCCAGGGATGCAAAGTTGATTTAACATATAAAAATCAATAAATGTGATACACTACATTAACAGAAAGAAAGACAAAACCCATATGATTATTTCAATAGGCACAGAAAGAGCAGTTGATAAAATTCAGTATAACTTAATGATAAAAAAAAAAACTCTTGAAAAATTAGGTACAGAAGGTATGTACTTCAACACAATAAAGGCCATGTATGAGAAACCCACAGCTAACATCATATTGTACTGGGAAAAAAGATCAGGAATAAGACAAGGATGCCCACTTTCACAACTTCTATTCAACATAGTACTGAAAATCCTAGCCAGACTAATTATGCAGGAGAAAGAAATAAAGGCATCCAAATTGGAAAGCAGGGAGTCAAATTGTCCTTCTTTGCAGATGACATGATCTTACAGATAGAAAACCCTGAAGACTCCACCAAAAAATTGTTAGAACTAATAAATGAATTCAGTAAAGTTGCAGGATATAAAATCAACATACAAAAATCAGTAACATTTCTATATGCTACTAGTGAAATATCTGAAAAAAATCAAGAAAACAATTCCATTTTCAATAGCTACAAAAAAAAAAGAAATCTAGGAAACAATTTACCTTAAGAGGTGAAAGATCTCTACACTGAATACCATAAAACTTAAAAGAAATTTAAAGAAGACATAAATGGATTGGAAGAATTTATATTATCAAAATGGCCATACTATCCAAAGCCACCTACAGATTTAATGCAACCACAAAAAACCCCAAATAGTCAAAAGAATCCTGAATAAAAAGAACAAAGCTGGAGGCATCATACTACTTGACTTCAAAAGACACTACAAAGCTATAGTTACCAAAACAGCATGGTAGTGGCATAAAAACAGACACATAGACCAATGGAACAGAATAGAGAGCCCAGAAATAAATTCATGCACCTACAGCCAGCTACTTCAATAAAGGTGAAGTACACATTGAGGAAAAGACAGTCTCTTCAATAAATGGTGCTGAGAAAACTGGATGTCCATATGCAGAATAGTGAGACTGGACCCTATCTCTCACCATATACAAAAATCAACTCAAAATGGATTAAATACATAAATGTAAAATATATAACTATGAAACTACTAGAAGAAAACATAGGGGAAATACTTCCTGACATTGGACTTGGCAGGGTTTTTAAATAAAACTTCAAAAGCACAAGCACCAAATGCAAAAAGAGGCAAATGGGATTACATCAAACTAAAAAGCTTTTGCACAGCAAAGAAAAACTATTAACAGAGTGAAGATACAACCTACAGAAGGGGAGAAAATATCTGCAAACTATACATCTGAAAAGGGGTTAACATCCAGAATATACAAGGAATTTAAACAACTCAACACTAAAAAAAAAAAAAAAAGAATGCAATTAAAAGACTTGAATAGACATTTCTCAAAAGAGGATGTATGAATGGTCAACAAGCATATGCAAAAATACTCAACATCACTAATCATCAGGGAAATGAAAATCAACACTACAATGAGGTACCACCTCACACCAGTTATAATAATTACTGTCAAAGAGACAAAAGAAAACAAGTGTTGGTAAAGATGTGGAGAAAAGGGAACATTGACACACTGTTGTTAGTATTGCAAAGTAGTACAGTCATGGGAAACAGTATGGAGATTCCCCAAAAAAGTAAAAATAGAACTACCATATGATCCAGCAATCCTACTACTGGATATATACCCAAAGGAAATGAAATCAGTATGTCAAAGAGATATCTGCACTCTCATGTTTATTGCAGTACTGCTTACAATAGCCAAGATATAGAATCAATCTAAGTGTCCAACAAGGGATGAATGAAGAACGACAATGTGGTATGTATATACATATATGATGAAATGCTATTCAGCCTTAAAAAAGAATAAAATCCTGTCATTTGTGACAACATGGATGAACCTGGAGGACATCATGCTAAGTGAAATAAGCCAGACCCAGAAAGATAAGTAACGCATGACCTCAATCATATTTGGAACTTTTTTTTAAAAAGTTGACATTCTAGAAGGAGAAAGTAGAACAGTGGTTACCAGAGTCTGAGGAGGGGACAGGGAAAGGAAAGATGAGAACAGGTTGGCCAATGGGTATAAAGTTACAATTAGACAGGAGGAATAAATTCTAGTGTCCTATTGCACAGCATAGTGACTATGGTAAAATACCGTATATTACAAAATAGTCAGAAGAGAGGCTTTTGAATGTTCTCACCACAAAGAAATGATAAATGCATGAGGTAATGGATACACAAACTACCCTGATTGGATCATCATACAACATAAATTTGTAACAAAATATCAAATTATACCCCGTAAATATGTACAAATACAATGTGCCAGTTAAAAAATAAATAATTTTTAAAAGGAGTTTCATAGTTTTAGATCTTGTATGTACGTCTTTGATCAATTTTGAGTTATTTTTTATATATAGGGTGAGGTAAGGCTTCAAGGAAATATATTTTTGAAAATGAACTTTTTACTAATTTATGTAAATTAGACCTCTATTTCTGAAATAATACTCACATAATCTTACTTTTTGCTAGACCTAGGCATAGTTCATTTTAATTAGGTATATCATTGTCATTAACATTTACTGAGTACACACAATGTGAGTAAAAGATGTCATGCTGGCCATTTTGTGTCCATGTGGGTAAACATACAGAGGTAGGAGTTCCAAAATATCTGACAAAGTTTAAAATTATTTAAGTAGTATGCTGAAAAGCACGTTCTTTGTCACAAATAATTTTGGGTTTGAGAAGAAACATCCAATTTATAGTATTTTAAAGTATTTACTTAAAATTTTACCATAGGTATAATATGTAAATTATTCTATTAATTCTCATTAAATACTACTAGAGAAGAATATGAAACAGTCTGATGGAAATTAATCTGAGAAAATTTGGTGTGGGAAGAATTAGGAGGAAACTATGGTTTGCACAAAGTATATGTTCAATAACAAGTATGTATTAAGTATTATTTATTAAAGTCAAATCACTATAAAAATGAATAAGACATCACTGCAAAGACTTACATATGGTAATATGGTAATACATACACAACTAATTGATTATATAAGTCAGACTACTATATAGTGCCCAGACAGGTAAAAACAGTGATAAATAAGCAAAATAAATCAACTCTTATTTTTTCTGCCAATTGGACAAAGGTCTAAAAATCCAGATGGAGTCAGAATATGCCTGAATGTCAATGATAAAGAACTTGTACCTTGAGTAATGCTATGACCTGACCATACCTGTGTTTTGTATGTATTGAGTAATGCTATAACCTTATCATATCTATGTTTTAGAAAGATAACATTGGCACTAATACAGCAGACAGGATGGAAGGGAAAAGACTAGATACAGGAAAACTTATTGAAAGACCACTGTAATAGCCCGGGGAAATGGTCATGTGACCACAAGGATAGAAAGGAGAGGATGGATCTGAGAGATCTGTGGTGGTAGAAACAGTAAGAATTAACAAATTGGTTACGTATTGGTGGTAGAGGGAAAATGGAACAAAATGGTAAGGGTTCTTCCTTGGGCTGCAAGGTGGACAGTTATGTCAGAGACAAAGAATGTAGGAAAAGGAGAATTTGGAAAGAAAGGGCATGGAAGAGTTCAATGATGTGTTCACTTTGGGACCTCAGGGAATTTGAGGTGTTTGCAGAAAATTGAAGTGTAGATTTCTGGCAGGAAACTGAAGCCCTCAAAGAACCCAATTTAATAAGAAAGATAAAATATTAGGAGAGATACTCAGAAGCATACTTAGTTGCTGCCATTCTTTGAATAACTAGTAGGAATAATTAGAGCATGAGGTTGCCAAATTACCATCTACATTTTCTACAACTTAATTATTAATTGATTGTACTGATCAGCTTGAAACTTTCATTCTTTAACCTCTTGCTTCACCTTTGTAAAACTTTATCACTGAAGAACAGAACTATATAAATATATATATAAATATATATATTTATACTTATATACAAAATAATATATATCTAACATATCATATTTATATCATGCCCCAAAGTCACTCTCCAGATATCATCCATCATGAAAGTGGGTCTTTTTAAATTGCATCATAGAAAATAAAATTTTAGAAAGGAGGTGTGAGGCCAATGGAATATGCATTATTACCTCCAAGACCCTGTTTACTATACAAAAAAAACCCTTGTGTTTCTAGAATATGAGAAACCTTTAAAAGTGTGAAAATGTATGCCAAGGATCAAAGAAAATGTTTGCATGTTGACTGGGCTGTCCACCTTTTTATATTTTATGTTTTCCTCCTTCAGCTCTATTAGTATCCAAAGGCCAGAGCTGGTGCTCACAATGAAAACATAAGAGAATTTAATGATCATCTAAGTAGGCAGTATTTCACAAAAGGATAAAATGACTGCTGCTATGGCATAAAATATGGGTACATCTTGAGAATAAATAGAAAAAAAATTTGGAGTAAGGAAAATACATAAAGCGAAGGGAATAGATGTTTTATAATGCAGTTGTCAGAGACATCTCAGAGAGTTTCTCAGAAGGTAAAACTTACCACGGCTTATAGGCCACCTACTCCTCCAGTGTCATCTCTCATAATTCTCCATCTAATTCACTTTGCTCTGGCCATGCCAGATATCTTTCAATTCCTTGAGCATGCCATGCTTTCCCTTGTCAACTCCTACTTAATCTTAACTTTTTCAACTAAGATTGCAATTCCTCAAGTAGGCCTTTCTTCACCTCAATCCTAAATTAAGTCCCCTAGTTATGTGCTCTTACAGCACTTTGTGCTTGCACTTTAATAGCACACTTTTAATAATCTGTATCATGGTTGTATATTTTCCACTATACTTGAAGTGTCGTGATGGCAAAAATGTGTCTTATTCTACACTGCAGTCTCATAGGAAAGCACCAGACAAGGAATCAGAGGCCTTGGGTTATAATCTGATTGGGTTCTAATTAAAAACCAGCAAGCTGGACTCCAGAATCTGTACTTTATACCACTGAACTGCAATGTACAGCTTCTCTCAACAAATTAAGTCATGGCTAACAGCTGGTTTTAAAAAATTTTTTTCTTGAAGGGCTAAAAACATTGATAATAAATATCATTAATGAACTGAAATAAAGTATTTTAAAGTTTGTGAGGGCAACTTACCTGGAGAAAGTTACTTGAATTCTGTGTCAGTTTCTCTATCCATACAACATTATATCAACAAATGATCCTTCCTCTCTCAAGAAAATGTAATGAAAATAAATGTGATGAAATATTATTTGTGAACTTAAGAGAAAGGTGATTCTTATTTTTTTATTTTTATCTTAACTGAACCAAAATATCTAAACCTTTCACCTTTATTAACAATACCACTTGACAACTATCAAATATGATATAATCTGAACAATGATGCAATGATATTTCTCCTACAAAGCTACTAATGGAATGCTCCTCTGATTTGTAATTTATTATTTTCTCATAAATAAAGCCTTATGGAATTAAAAACATACTGCTTAAACATATGAGTGGAAATGAAGCAAATCAATACTGTAATTTGCAGCATCATAATTTGCAGCAAAGTATTTGGGTTTGGCATTCTATGTTTCAAAATTGAAATATCATGTTTCTCCACAGTTGTGGGTGTACCAGTCTCCAAACACTCATAAGTACTTGTTTCTGACTGCTGTACTGTTCTCTACTGGGCTGTATGGGACTCAAAAGCTCTTTACTCAAAGCCCTTTCTGGTTATTACAAGTCAAGATAAAAGCTCAAGAGCAGCCCTAAGTTAATGGGGCAAAGACCAACATACTGGAAAAGTTAAAGTACTGGCAAGTGTACGACTAATGAGAAATATTAGATGAACACCAGCATTATTAACATATGTTGCTGAACAAAAAAAGAAAATGTCACCTAAAGAGGGATAAAGTTTTTAAAGATAATTATTCATGTTTACACTATGACCAATCTCTTTATAGTCATTAAAATAGCACGATATATTAAGTTTTTGATGAATCATGAATATTTATTTTTTATTCTTATCTAGTGAAATAGCTGGATTAGACAGTAATAAGATAGTAAGGAATATATACTGGCTATCCTTGAGTCATTAAATAAGTGATAACAATTAACATTAATACAGTGTTTATTATGTGCTAAAAGCACTGATATAAGGATTGTTTTGTTTCTTTGCCTATACATAAAAAGATTTTCTCATAGTTACAATTTGTTAAAAACTATACATACAGCTTTCTGTAGGAAATACATGTAACCATCAGAAAATCTTTTTATGTGTAGGTAAGAGAACTAATATTTATTGAGCACCTACTAATATGCCAGATACTGTGTCTTTGTTTCATCCTTACAACAACCCTACAATGCAGGCATTTTCATCTACATATTACAAATACCTAAATTGATGCTTAGAGTGCTTGGCTAATAAATAACAGCGTCAGAATGCACATCCAGGCCTGCCTGATTCTAAAGCTTTCTATGAGGAGCCTGTGAGAAGGGGCGATGGCAGGTGGGGTGGGCATTGGAAGAGACAGTTAGAGAGTAGCCAAAATAACAAATGCTAGAGAGACCAAACAAGAACATCAAGAACAAAATGGTCAGAAGCATAATTAAATCAGATAATAAAGTAAAAAGCTGGAATTGAAGGCGTAAGAATGGATTGGGAACCTATGAAAGTGAGGTATGGAGTGACTATTATAAGCAGTCTTGGGCTTCACTGGGTACAGGCTTTTTGGGTGAACAGGGTGGCTTTAATTGAGAGGGGAAATGGAACTAAAATTAACAATACATTTCCTATTATACAAAAGTCATTATATAATTTCACTCATTAAACACATATACTATCTATAGGGCCCACTCTTCAAAGCAAAATAAAACATATATTTTGAATGCTCTTCCCCTTTCACAAGGTGTCACACATTGCTACACATTCTTCAGAGACTCCCACAAACATTTTATCTTATCAGTACCTTCTTCTGATAATGTTACACAGAATGAACTCCTCTCATCTGTGCTCCCACAGACTGTATGAATGCCTATTTCTGTGATTTGCTTATGTCTCTATTTCCCCTGCTAGAAGAGGAACTCACAAGGGCAGACACCATGTCTTATTCACCTTTGTCCCTACACCTCAAATAATGCCCACTTAATAATCATTTCCACGTTGTTAAATACAGGTAGAAAATGGTCTGTGCAACAAGAGACACAGAAGTGTGTGAGTTCCAAGGGAAAGGAAGTTAACATACATTCAGTGCTTTTCAGACGTGGTGGTACAAAGCACTGTCTATATTTCCCTAATGTCCAAAACATCTTTGTCAGTAGCTATTAATATTTCCAAATATTAGATAAAAGGTACCTCAAAATGAATATACTCAAAAAAAAATTCACAATATCCTGTTCCATTGTTTTCTTTCTCAGTAAATGAGATCATTGATCCATTTCCAAAAGCAAAACCCTAGGAAATGTCTCTGACACATCATTTTCTCTTGTCCTTCACATCTACCTAGTGCATCACACTGCAGCCAAAGTGATCTTTTTAAAAATGCAAATCTGAGCACATCACTCCTTTTTTAAAATTTTTCAATGACTTTTTCCTTGCTCTTAGGACAAGACAACAAAGTCTGACCTCTGCCCTTCACTCTAGACCTGCAGTCCCCAGTCCCTGGGCTAGTCCCCAACTCCCAGGCCACATTAGGAACTGGGCCACACAGCAGGAGATGAGCAGCAGGCCAGCAAGCCAAGCTTCATCTGCATTTATAGCCACTCCCCATCACTTGCATCACTGCCTGAGCTCCGCCTCCTGTCAGATCAGCAGAGGAACTAGATTCTCACAGGGGTGAGAACCCTACTGTAAACCATGCATGCAAGGGATCTAGGTGGCGCACCTCATGAGACTCTAATGCCTGACGGTCTGAGGTGGAGCCGAGGCGGTGATGTTAGTGCTGGGGAGAGGCTGCAAATACAGATTATCATTAACAGAGAGGTTTGACTGCACAGGGACCATAATAAATCAATTGCTTGCAAACTCATATCAAAACCCTATCAGTGAGTGGCAGGTGACAATGTAATAACAATAGAAATAAAGTGCACAATAAATGTAATATGCTTGAATCATCCTGAAACCATCCCTCTCCCCCTGGTCCATGGAAAAATTATCTTCCATGAAACCGGTCTCTGGTGCCAAAAAGTTTGGGGACCACTGCTCTAGACCATTCTTATATCAGACCTCTCTTGCCTTTGCTTTCTTCCACCACCCACATTGGTCCTTCTCAGTTTCTTCTTTCTATCACAGTCTTTGTAGATGTTACCACTCTTCTTATCCTGATCTGGATCACTATTTTCTTCCACCTCTGGATAATTCCTACCCAGTCTTTAGTAGCTCAGCATCATGACCCTGAAAAGGCTTCACTCACACCCTAGTCTAGAGCAGCTCCTTTGTTTAAAATACTCCTACACATTCAAGATCTTTCCTTTCAGTGTGTTATCTTGGTTAGTAATTACTGGTGACCTTTGAGAAAATAGTTCCAGCAGAATAATAGACTCAAAAGTGACATAGCAACGAAAGCTCAGGAGCAAACAGAAAAAAGAGCACATAGAAGTAGCAAGTATAGACCACTTTTTAAGAATGTGTCAATGAAAGGAGAGGAAGACAGACTGTAGAAAGAGCAGAGAGTTCAGTCGCTAGAATATACTGATGGTGATCATAGAGGAGGATTTAAAAAAATGAGCAAAAACCTGAATAGACATTTCTCAAAAGAAGACATAGGAACGGCAACAGGTATATGAAAAAATGCTCAACATCACTAATCATCAGGGAAATGAAAATCAAAACCACAATGAGATATTACTTCACTCCTGTTAGAATGGCTATTATCAAAAAGACAGAACGTAAGTGTTGGTGAGGATGTGGGGAAAAAAAGGACCCTTACACACTGTTGGTGGGAGCATAAATTAGTACAGTCATTATGAAAAACAGTATGAATTTTCCCCAAAAAATTAAAAATGGAACTACTATGTGATCCAGCAATCCCACTATGAGGTATATATCCAAAGGAAATGAAATCAGTATGTTGAAGAGATATCTGCACTCCTCTATTTTTTTAAGTCATGTTAGTCAAGTTTTCTATTATTTACACTTGATAGTATTCCTAATGGATATAACTCCAAAGCCCATGCTCTTATCCACCAACAGTATTGCCTCTCATTTATGAAATACAAAGACTAAGGCATGTTCTTCTACCTCATTTAGAACTTCTTAAGAAGTTCAAATTAGAAAATACATATACATTTAAGTCCTTTATCCATCTTGAATTAATTTTTGTGAGTGGTAAGAGATAGGGGTCCTGTTTCATTCTTCTGCATGTGCCTATCCAATTTACCCAGCACTACTTATTGAATAGGGCTTATTTTCCTCAGTGTATATTGTTGTCTGCTTTGTTAATGATCAGCTGGCTGTTTCTAGATGGTTTTATATCTGGGTTCTCTATTCTGTTGCATTGGTCTATGTCTCTATTTTTGTGCCAATACTATGCTGTTTTGGTCACTATAGCCTTGTAGTATAGTTTGAAATCTGGTAATGTGATGCCTCCAGATTTTTTCTTTGTGCTTAAGATTGCTTTGGCTATTCGGCTCTTTTCTGGTTCCAAACGAAGCATAGAATTATTTTTTCCAGATCTGTTAAATATGATGTTGGTATATTGATGGGGATTGCATTGAATCTGTAAATCACTTTGGGTAGTATGGACATTTTAACAATGTTGATTATACTGATCCATGAACATGACATGTTTTTCCATTCGTTTGTGTCATCTGCAATTTCTTTCCTCAGTATTTCGTAGTTCTCTTTGTAGAGATCTTTCACCTCCTTGGTTAAGCATATTCCTAGGTATTTTATTTTCTTTGTAGCTATTGTGAATGGTATTGAGTCTCTGATTTGATTATCAGCTTGACTGTTATTGGTATATAGAAATGCTACTGATTTGTGTACGTTGATTTTGTAACCTGAGACTTTGCTGAATTTATTTATCAATTCCAGGAGTCTCTTGGTGGAGTCTTCGGCATTTTCTAGATACAAGATCGTATCATCAACAAAGAGCAATAGTTTGACCTCCTCTTTCCTGATTAGAAAATGTAGGAAAACCTCTTCTAGATATTGGCCTAGGAAAAGTATTTATGACTAAGAACCTCATAGGTAATTACAGCAACAACAAAAATAAATAAATGGGACTTGATTAAAAAGCTTCTGCACAGCTAAGGAAATAATCAACAGAGAAAACAGACAACCTATAGAATGAGAGAAAATATTCACAAACTATACATCCGATAAAGGGCTAATATCCAGAATCTACAAAGAACTCAAACACATCAGCAAGACAAAAAACAAACCACCCCATCAAAAAGTGGGCAAAAGATACGAACAGAAGCTTTTCAAAACAAGATAGACAAATGGCCAAAAAACACATGAAAAAATACTCAACATCACTAATCATCAGGGAAATGCAAATTAAAACCACAATGAGATATCACCTTACCCCTGTTAGAATGGCTTTTATTAAAAAGTCCAAAAACAATAGATGCTGGCGTGGCTGCAGACAGAAAGGAACACTTATACACTGTTGGTGGGACTGCAAATTAGTACAACCTCTATGGAAAACAGTACGGATATTTCTCAAAGAACTAAAAGTAGACCTACCATTTGATCCAGCAATCCCACTACTGGGTATCTACCCAAAGGAAAAGAAGTCATTTTATCAAAAAGACACCTATACTCAAATGTTTATTTCAGCACAATTCACAATTGCAAAGATGTGGAATCAACCCAAGTGGCCATCAATTTATGAGTGGATTAACAAAATGTGGTATACGTATACTATGGGATACTACTCAGCCCTGAAGAAGAATGAATTAATGTCTTTTGCAGCAACTTGGATGGACCATTATCCTAAGTGAAGTGTCTCAAGAATTAAAAAATAAACACCACAGGTACTCTCTATTAAATTGGAACTAACCGAGTGGCACACATGCGCACTGAGGGAAGTAAAAGTCATTGGAAATCAAGCAGGGGAGGGAGGTATACCTACCTAATGCATACAATGAACACTATTCAGGTGATGGGCACACTTCTAGCCCTGACTCAAGCATTATAAAAGCTATCCATGTAACAAAAACATTTGAACTCCCTTAATATTTTGAAATTTAAAAAAAAGAAAATGCATATAAAAATATATTGAAAAATAAAATTATTATACAAACTTATCATTGTTCCTAAAATAGTGATTCCCAACTAAGGGAAAAGACAGGAGAGCATACATGCTGTAGGGACATGGAATTGGACAGCATTCTCCTAAAAGGGATACATCAGAATCACCTGGGAGAATTTTTCATATTATACATGTCCCCTCTTCAGAATCACTGCCAGGGTAAGATACCTCTGATATGCTCAGAAGGGAAAAAAGGTTGAGAAGTAGAGTTTTGTTATGATAGTAAGGTATATTAAGCACACTTTCATTAAGATATCAGTAGCATAATAATTGGTAAAAATTTGTTGAACCCATGGAAAAATAATCTCACTTTATCAACTTTGGCCTTTCTTAAAACACAAGTAATTATTTTTACATGAATAACTTTAACAAGTAATAAACAATAGTACAACCCAACAAAGCTGACACAACCTGAACAGCATAATGTAATATTAACTAATAAAATCGGAGAAGAAATGTGAATATGTTTCAGAGGAAGAATAGAATAAATTGCAAATACTCAAAATTTTAAAAAGTTTCCTCTTCATTTCAATTTCTTTTGGTGGGGGTCAAACTTACTAATCTCTTAATCAGGCTTGTGCAAGACCAGCCTGAGCAAGAAAAAGACCCGGTCTCTACAAAAAAAAATAGAAAAACTAGCCAGGCATGGTGGTGTGCACCTGTAGTCCCAGCTGCTTGAGTGGCTGAGGCAGGAGGAGGATCCCTGGAACCCAGGAGTCTGAGGTTGCAGTGAGCTATGATGACCCCACTGCACTCTAGCCTGGGAGACAGAGCAAGACCCTGACTCAAAAAAAAAAAAAAAGAAAGAAAGAAATCAACAAAGTCATTTATTTTGAAAATTGAACTCACAATTCAAGTCCCAAATAACTGGTTTTATATTTATTGGATAAATTACTAGTATTTTTCATTCAGTAAATATTCGTTGAGCACCTATTGTAAGCCAGACTGCTCTCAGCACTGGAGCACTTTCGCAGCAGTGAAACACTCAAAATTGCTTGTTTTTATGAAACTTGTATTCTACTGAGGGTAGAACAAACAGACAATAAGCAAATAAATAAAATACAGAAGGTGGAAGGTAGATAGGCAATATGGGGCAAAAGAGAGACAGAGACAGAGTTTTTAAGGGGGGTGGAGGGTAGGTGGTTGAAATTTTGAATACCCTGGTTACAAAGGCTTCATTGAAATGCTGAGCTAAGACCTGAAGGAGATGAAGAACCCAACCACAGCCATGCATCTATTTGCTTTAATGCTAACTCCTCTTCTGTTGAATCTATCATTTGAAATGGGTCAACAGCTGAATGACAAAATGATACTGTTTTTCCTTACAAGTCACCCTGATCCATTGTAATCAAATCAAAAAAGAAGGAAGACATTCCAATTATTGGTAACCCTCTGAATCTCATTATTGACACATAAAGGAATAAATAAATGTTTGTTTATTCCTTTATGTCACAAGTATATTCATTTTTTAAAACTCCCCTAACACACACTTCAAATGTAGAAAAAATTTTTTTGTCTTAAATGAGTCCAAATTTCATCATGGGCTAAAATTTTAAGACATAAAATAACTGCTGAAACTGAATTTTAATCATATAGATGAATCACAACATGCATCTTTAGCTAGGCATGTATTATGGATAAGTCTAGTTTTCTGCAGAGGATAATCACATGTTCTAATTACCATTTTGGTTATACGCATAATTAATAATATTCTGTCTTAATGGGACACATTGAATCTTCAGACAGTTGCAAGCTTTAACTATGCATACTGCCAAATCCAACTGTCAGCTGCACTGCCAAACACAAAGGAATCTTGATGCAGTGTTTTAGCATTGATAACAATATGCATATCTTTATACACGATACAATGGAAAAATTAATTGCTTTTTTCCTTCAAATTTTTCTCCACCCTAATAATTTTATGTCACTTGACTGATCATTTACCCCAAATTATATTATATATATTGGTGAGTGATCTTATGAGCATTAAAAATATAAATGTAAATGTAACCCAAGATCCAAAGAAGAGAAAAATATTGTTAGACAAGGACTTACTGATTGTAAACTTTCATTTTCACGTAAACAAGCTGTGTGAAGTTCTGATTTCAAGGTTGCAATATGACTTCGATGAGATGTCATTTCCTTCTCTAAGGTAGTGATTCTAGCACTTGCAAGCTGGTAGACATCCAGGAAACTTTTAATCATAGCCTTAAGAAATAAAAATAATGTCACATACAATTCAAATAAAGCTGTCCCCAAAGGAGAATTTCCACAATTTGAAAGCTAAATTGTTAAAATTTTAAAGTAAACAACTTTTCATCTTTCTTTAAAATAATAAAGCTAAACCTCACATTTTATATTGAGAACAGTGACTATTTTAAGAAAGTTTGGGAAAAAATAATTGAGACTGCATTCTAGAGTATTTATTTAAATAAGATGTACTTTGATCTATTGTGCTTAAAATTTAGAATGCAGTTTTTAAAGATGGCACACTTATTTTCTGTAGTAAAGTTAAATTCAAGCTGTATTGACCTAAATTTCAATCTTAAGAGAGACACAACAGATGGATATACAAACAAGACACTTCAAAATGAGCTGAGTTAGTAAAATTTTCAATCCACCTAGAAATCAAATGTTTTGAAATAAAACGAGCTAAAATAATCTTGTGATTTTTAAGAATAAATAATGTGATTTCTATTTTGTAAGAAAAATCATAATTATGTTCATTCATATAACACAGGAATGCCCTCACATTACACTATATATAATAAAATAAATAACACAAGCAAGATAAAAACTCGTAAGTTGAAGCCATATATCAGCATAAAATGCCTTATATCAAAGGACGACGATATTTGGGAAAATATAATCTTAACACTTAATCTAATGAATAACTTATTATCTCCCCTAAATATTACAATATTTTGGAAATTGTTACATCACAGTTTAATCATGTTTTATAGACTTTTTCTTCTAAAGCAATTTGTAGTGAATTTGAAGTCCAGGATACTATTACGCCTTTTTAAAAAAGTCTTTCAAAATATAGCAAAATAAAATCAAATACTTCAAAGACACTTTCAAAAATAATATATTATTTATAAGAAAAAATGTTCCTACCATAGCCATAACGTAGTACAATGGTAGTCAGTCTGGGAGTTTGCAAATTACATTCAATCTGATGGGTGTGAATAGGGACAGCTTTGAAAAACTAGATATTTGAGCAATTCTGACTTCTTGTGAAAAATAATTTAGTGAACAAAGAGTAAGAAACAGTGCACACAATGTCTGAGAAACAGAAGTAAGTTAGTTACTTGTAGGTAAGAGTAAGAAAATTCAGACCTTTTTACCTAATAAATTCCTGTTTACCCTCAAAAACCCAGTTCAGATACCATCTCTTTCAAGAACCTTCTTGTGAGCCCAAAAAAAGGCAGCATTAACTTTTACCCTGGTTCTCTGTGGGTTCTTCACGCCTGTTTCTACTATTGCATTTATTGCTTTAGCAGAAATGTATTATTAATAGTTTACATGTTTAGCTTCTTCACTAGACTGGGGAGTTCCTTAAAGCCAGATACTGTGCCTATACATCTCTGTAGCTTCAGGGATGATAGTGAGTACTTGTTTGAATGACTGCCTGAATTCATGACTGTTTTAAAGACTGACTGAATGAATGAGTGAAAAATTGGAAAAGACAAAAGTAATTTATGTAACCAAAACGTTTGTACCCCCACAATATTCTGAATTAAAATTTTTTAAAAATTGGAAAAGATAAAAACCCATAAGTTGAAGCCATATATTGGCATAAAATACCTTATGAAAGGTATATAAAAATACCTTATATCAAAGGTATATAAAAATACCTTATTTCCAAAGATATATGGGAAAATATAAGATTAACACTTAATCTAATGAATAAACTATTAACCATACTTTATTCAAGTGGAAGAAAAAGCAGAAGCATAGCTATAGGCATAAAAGAATGAAGTACACAAACATAAATTCTATTAACCAACACTAAACAAGCATGGTATGACCTCATGCCTAGGAACACCTACCTTACTTTGAGTCATTCCAAGGTAAGTTTATAGCTAATATTAATACAACATATATCCCTGGGTCTCAAATGTATGTAAAAATCAGAAACTGTTAAATCATATCTGTTTCTTCCATGTCAAGTCTCTCTCCATTCTTATAAATTCATTTATCTTCTCCACTGAGATAATGGACCAGGAATCACAAGTCTGGTTTTTTTTCTGGTCCTCACTCTGCCCCTTAGTTTGCTCTATGTCATTGGGGAATGCCACATAATATCTCTGAGCCTCCATCTCCCTCTATAAAAGGGGAAGAAGAGTCATTTTCTTATCTACTTCTAAAACTTTGCAAGCCTCAGATAATTAAAATAGATAATGTTTATTAGGTATTTACCGCAGTCCAGGAACAATGTAAGCATATTACACGCTTAATTACATTTATCTGCACAGTAACCATAAAGAGTAGATACGATTTTTGACCTAGATTTTTAGAGTAAAACACAGGGGCTTGGAGAAATTAAGTAATTTGTCCAGGATCCCACTTAGTTATACAATGGTCAGGATTCAAATCTAACTATTTCTAATGCAAAGCCAGTCTCTTAACCCTTCAACTATATTGCATCTAATACAAGAAAGAAATCTAAAAATGGTAAACTAATGGATTTAGCTATAGTATTATTGTTCTATTTTTAAATTCTCCACTAAAATCTTGATGAGACAATCTGTGATAAGTGGTTTTTACATATATGTTCGTATTGTACAAGGACCTAAAATGTATTAAAAGCCTAAAAACATGTATAAATGCTTACTGAATGAAAATAAAAGGAAAGTACCCTTCTATCAGTAATAGGCTCCTGGATTATTATTTCACTGTAAATCACAATAGAATTGGTCTTTAATATTTTAGGATTAAAAAGTTCAACATTTAAAAAGTTATCTTATTTCCTAAATTTGGAGAAACCCATTTCATGAATTTCATCTTCATGATATCCTAAAAGAAGTAAATAATATAGATGATATTTCTTCAAAGCTCCTTTTAAAAAATAAAATGCTTTTGAGAAGTAACGTCAGAAATTTTATATAGTAGTGGAATAAAAGTCATAATTATTTTGGCTCCTTCCTTGATCTAGTTTTAATAACTAAATTCTAATACTCAGTGAATTGTTAACAGAAACCACATATTACTTCTTTATAACACAAAAAAGAATATAATAATAATAATCCAATTTTTATTTAGGATTTGGAAATTTAAACATTTAAAATTTTTTAAAGCAGTATTTCATTTGGTGATGAAAGCAATTGTGTATAACAGTGTATATGATATTTTTTAAAGCAGCAAGGTACAGTGATCAATACAGAAAGTATGTTTCATGTTAATAACATGTACAATACATACTATACTCTTCTAAAAATCTCTTTCAGAACGGGAAAGTATGGAAGAGTATCACTGAAATGGCAAAGTTATTCAAAGAAGCCACAGATCTTCTGAGGAATAAAAAATGTTAACCTCCAGTATTAAAATGTGATTCAAACTATGCAGCAGTGTCCAACCTTTTTGGCACCAGGGACTGGTTTCATGGAAGACAATTTTTCCTTGGGGGTGGGGGAGCAGTTGGAGCTCAGACGGTGATGTGGCCCGGTTCCTAACAGGCCACGGACCAGTACCAGGCCATGGCCCGGGGGGTTGGGGACCACAGTAGTAAAGGATGCCAGTAGAAAAATACAACTCTATAATGTATGCCACGTAGGTAGAAGAAATGTAAATGACAGTCTGAATCAACCGAGGGGTAGAGGAAGAGGGAGTAAGTAACTAATGACCCCTGGATCAATCTCCTAAAGTCTACCCCTTTACCACACACCCTGCTCCTACATTAAAATATCACATTGTTTTACATTAGGAAACAAGGACAGAACAACACAACATTGTGTACAGCAAATGCCCAGAATTTGAGAATTTATGCCACGTCATCTTTGGCTCCAGGGATTTGCACTATAACATGCAGTGAGATCTGAATGTTATATAAGAAACAGAACAAAAGACAGTTTCTAGACCAGAATAGCCTTTGTTTTAGAGAAAATCTATAGTGTTTATAATTGACAGTAACAAGATGAAAGAATCCAAACATCTAAAATTCCACATCTATCCATTTTAAGGAAAAGTATATGTGCTTTAGAATATAAATGGGTGAATGTCACTTGAGGACTGGAATATTGTTATATAATCTGTTATATAATTTTTACATAGTATTGTTATATAATTTGTTTATATTATTATGTGGTTTAGACTGACTTCCAAATTGAACATCAGGGACAATGGGATCATTCAGGATCTAAGGTTAGGAGAAGGAGAAATTATTGGAAAATATCATAAGGCCTGCATGCCAAAATATTAAATTTTTATCTATGTTTTTGAGTAAGTAATTGGGAAGCAAAAATCTCTGACATTTCACTTTAACTTATATAATTATAAATTATAAATTTCTATATACTAAAGTAAATACATCATGTAAATAGATATGCCAGATACACTAAATATGTGAAGTATAATAAATTTTCATAAAATGGAGATAAAAATTCCTATTTAATAAAGTTTTTATGGAAATTAAATGAGTATACATGAAAGACCTTAAACCACCTGGAACATAGTAAACACTCCGGTAAATGTTAGCTGTAATAATGATAATGGTACCAAGTAAGGAAAATTACTATTTTGACTCATAAAAGAAAGATTCAGTATTTCTGAAGGGCATGATTAGACATAATGTAAAATATTTTAAATATAAGATATTCTATACATACTTAGTATATTAAGATTCTTTCAAACACAAAAATACTTAGAGGCTAATAAATAGTTACTTGCAACAAAACTTCCCTTTGATAATAAAAGTTACTATTTATGATGTTGTTCCTAAGAAAGTAAGTCTCAAAATGATTACATGGTTAGAGTTTTTAAAATCAAATTTTGTTCGCTGGTACCTGAAATTAAAGGAAATTCCATTATTTTCTTCATTATCAAAAAGTTACTCTGATAAGGTTGCTCATTTAATAGACTTAATTTCATTCTAATATTTCTAAAATATTTTATAAATGTAAGGATATAGCAGGGAATGAGATGTAAAGGGCCTGTTAATAATAGCACACGAACAGCAACTGTGACCCCAATAAAGTCCCAGTCTAAGATCTGGAATTGGACTCCTTAGTTTGGTGTTTGGTTTCTGGCCTTGCCCACAAATACTTGTTTCACCATGACATTCCATTCCAGTACAAAGTTGTGTAGGAAAGACTGTATCAGGATGGCAGACTGCCATCTACTTCCTTGCTTTGCCACATGTAACCGTGCATGCATGTGTGCGTGCATGCATAAAAGCTCCTAAGAATGCCATCAACTGAGAATAATTCTGAGAACTCAATAAGGAATAGAAAGTAGAAGGAACCAGAAACAAAGTTTTAAAGAAAGCCTATTCAAAACAAGAGAACACTTCTACAATGGTAGGACCAACTACAGGTGGGCTTGAAAGCTAATCATAAATAGCTATGAGACGTGGGAAAAGGGTTTAGCCTTGAAACCTTTCACTGTCAATAAAAAGTTATGATTAATGATTTTTAGTGAAAGAAATAGGATTGGATATGTTTTATTATTTTAAAAAAACTAGTATAGCTTTTTGTGGTATAGCAATTTGTAGGTGTAATTCTAAGTCCCCATGCCCACCACCTCCACGATACTTGGTTAAATAGGTAAGACGAAAATGGCAGAAGTGCACCATTGGTTATGGTTACTAAATCATGGCAACTCATGTTTCAATCCTACGTATCAATTAAAGAGCAGTTTTATTTGAAATTTTGGCTAAGAAAATTTCCAACTTCCCTGAATTAATCAGTTGCTCTTTAACAAGTGTATTTTATAGTAAATATTTTATATATATATATATACACACACACACACACATACATACACACACACAATTTTTTTTTCTTAGAGGGTCTTACTCTGTTGCCCAGGCTGGAGTGCAGTGGTGTCATCACAGCTCACCACAGCCTGAGACTCCTGGGCTTAAGTGATCCGCCCGCCTCAGCCTCCTGAGTAGCTGGGACTACAGGCACATATCACCATGCCTGGCTAATTTTTGCATTTTATGTAAAGACAGGGTTTCACTATGTTGCCCGGGCGGGTCTCGAACTCCTGGCCTAAAGCGATCTTCCCATCTCAGCTTCCTAAAGTGCTACAATTACAGGTGTTAGCCACCAACCTGCCAAAAGACACTCTTTGGTTAAGAAATTATGGATCTGAAATTTTTATGTGTATATACATGAATTTTTATGTACTTACATCATTTTGAGAAAAAATCCTAATTCTGGATACATTTCCAAACAACTATTTCATAATGCTTTCTCTGTAAAACTCCTTCAATAGAGTAGTTAATTTTTATTTTACTTTTTTTTTTTTACAAATGTCACTTTACCTTGAAGTGACAGAGTGCATGTTTAATATTTTCTAGGTAGAATGCTTCTGATAACCACTTGCCACCAAAGAAAAGTTCTACAGATTTGTAACCCATCTTTTCGTGAAAGAAAATTGCATAACTCATACTCAAGTTTAAAAGTGCTTTGAAGCACTTTACCACAAGAAAAACAGTGAACCTTATATAGAAGTTTGTAAAGGCTACCTCTTATCTCATTATAAACTACTATGAAGACTGCACTATGTAAAATAATTTAATCCATTAATTCAGTTAATCATACAGGATACTTACATATCTTCACGGCAGAATACAGAGAAAGTAAAAAAAAATGAGTGAGGATGCCACTCTTGATCCCTGGGCATCACAAAATCCTTCCACCCTTCCTTTAAAATACCTCATAGGACATATTAATGTCTGAAAAATGGACCAAGTGAAGACACCAGTGCCAATCCATAGTAGAGAATAAAAATTTTATCTCTCACTTTATAAAATAAGGTAGCATCTATTACCTAGCATACCCACTGGGATGTAGTTACTGTCTCAAAAGTAAGTTAAAGTAGAAAAAAATTGCAGAACTTCTATATATAGATTTTATTGTATATTATATTTACTTTTGTTAATAGACTATTTTTAAAACAGTTTTAGGTTCACAGAAAAGTTGAGCAGAATGTATAGAGAGTTCCCACATGCCCTCCATCCAAGCCTCCTCCATGTCAACATCCCCAACCAAAGTGGTACATTTGTTATAACTGATGAATCTACGTTGACATAATCACACAAAGTCCATGGTTTACATTAGTGCTCACTCTTGGTGTTGCACATTCTATGGGTTTGACAAACGTATCATGACATGTATTCACCATTGTAGTATCACACAAAATAGTCTCTCTGCCCTAAACATCCTCTGTGTTCTGCAGATTCATCCCTCACTCCCCTCTAACTCCTGGCAACCACTGATCTTTTTTTTCTTTGTCTCCATAGTTTTTATATCTACTTTTTAATCTTTCTTTAAAAATTTTTAAAATCATATCTTTTAAGAATTTCTATTTTTCTTTGTTTTACATTACAGAGCTTATTTAACAATGTCACATGTATATAAATCATTAAGGAATAAATATATGTATATTGGGGATGCTGGCTCAAAAATAAGAGTGTGCAATTGAAAAACTTTGGAGAGCATGCCTGTGCACATCAGGTGACTAACTGGAGAAGTACACTGGAAGCAGCTAAGCTAGCTGGCTCTTCCCCTACTCGGGTTGAACAGGGCAGCAGCAGCTGTTTGTCCCCAGAGACCAAAACCCATGAGTAAGGACCCTAAAGTCAGAAAAGCAGAGTAGGAGCCAGGCGTGTGGCTCATGCCTGTAATCCCAGCACTCTGGAAGGCCAAGACAGGAGGATCACTTGAGGCCGGGAGTTTTCAAGACCAGCCTGAGCACCAGCAAGACCCCATCTCTACAAAAATCAGAAAAATTATCTGGGCGCAGTGGCGTGCACCTGTAGTCCCAGTTACTTGGGAGGCTGAGGCAGTAGGATCGCTTGAGTCCTAGAGCTTGAGGTTGCAGTGAGCTATGATGACGCCACTGCACTCTAGCCTGGGTGAGAGAGAGAGATGTTGTCTCAAAAAAAAAAAAAAAAGAAAAGAAAAGAAAAGAAAACAGAAAAGCAGAGTAGAGCCTAAGGAGGCTTCCACATCCAGGAGACAATCTACCAACCCACTGTGCCCGGCAGCATGTACATCCCACTTCTTTTCCTTACACCAGATGTAAGCTCCAATAATCAAAATCTTCATCTACATACAAAAACAAAAGCAGCACCCTACTCTAGGATACCAAAATCTGCATTGCAGCACAACAAATTACTACAAACTTAATGGCTTAAAACAAATTTACTATTTCCTAGTTTCTGTGGGTCAGGAGTCCAGCACGGGTTATCTGGGTCCTCTGCTTGGGATCCCACCATGACAAAATCAAGGTATCACCACCCCCTGAGCTACAATCTCATCTGAGACTCAGGGTCCTCTTCCAAGCTCATTTGAGTTGGCAGAATTCATTTCCTTGTGGTTGTAGAACAGAAGTCTCTATTTCTTGCTGGCTGTCAGCAAGGGTGCCATCAGTTCCTTGCCAACTGGCCTGCTGCTCTTTCAACATGGCTGTGTGCTTTCCTCCAGGCCAGAAGAACATCTCTCAGACACTTTACCTTCTTGAAAGGGCTCAGCTGATTAGGTCAGGCCCATCCAGGATAATCCCCTTTTGATTAGCAACTTAATCACAGGAGTGATATCCATTATATTTACTGGTATCACTACCCTCAAGGGTAGAGGATTGATTTTATAGTGGATGTACACCACAGGGGAAGACTTGGGGGCCATTTTAGAATTCTGATTCCCACAACCTAAACCACACACTTTATACAAAATTAACGCAAAATTTATCATAGATTTAAATGTAAAACATAAAACTACGAAATCTTAGAAGAAAATATATGAAAAAGTCTTTGGGATCTAGGGCTTGGTGAAGAGTTCTTAGACATGATACTGAAAGCACTATTGACAAAAGGAAAAAAATCAATAAATTGGACTTAAAAATTAAAAACTTTTGCTCTGTGAAGAATCCTGTTACGAAGACTAAAAGACAAGCTATAGACAGGGGAAAAGTATTTGCAAACCACATACCTGATAAAGAACTAGTTTCTAGAATATATAAACAACTCTCAAAACTCAATAGTGAAAACACAAACAATCCAATTAGAAAATGAGCAAAAGACACTAAGATACACTTTACTCTCACATTTTACCAAAGAGAACATACAAATAGCAAATTTCACCAAAAAGAATATATAATACAAATAGCAAATAAGCACATAAAGAGATTTTCAAAATCACTAGCCCTTAGGGAAATGCAAACTTAAAACCACTGTGGGATATCACTACAGCTATCAGAATGGGTAACAGAAAAAATTATGATGACATTAAATGCTGGTGAGGAAGCCAAAAAACAAGATCTCTCATACATTGCTGGTAAGAATAAAAAAATGGTACACTCTGGAAAATAGTTTCATGGTTTCTTAAAAAATTAAACATACACTTACATATAACCCAGGAATCACATTCCTGAGCATAAATGCTCAGGAGAGAAATGAAAATTTATGCCCACACAAAAACCTGTGCACAAATGTTCATAGCAGCTTTACATGTAACAGCCAAACCCAGAAACAACCAAAATATCCTTCAATGGATGAATGGCTATACAAGCCGTGGTAAGGCCAGACCACGAATATAAGCCACCAATGTAAAGAAATAAACTATTGACACATGTAAAGACTTGGATGGGTATCAAGAGCATTACACTGACAGAAAAAAAGAGCCAATCTCAAAGGGTCATATTCTGTATGATTGCATTAATGTAACATTCTTGAAATGATAAAATTATAGAGATGAAAAATATTTCATAGTTGCCAGGAGTTAGGGATCATGGCAGCAGGAGGGTGTATGTTTATAAAGGGTGGATGTCTAATAAAGTGCTTAGCTGAAGAAGATCTTTGTGGTAATATAATAGTTCTGTATCTTGATCATGTGGTAGCTACACAAATACACACATGTGATAAAATGTCTAGAACCACACACATACACACATTATACTAATGTCAATTTTTTGGTTTTGATATTGTTCTAAAGTTATATAAAATGTAACATTGGGGGAAAGTGGATGAAGGTTACAGAGGAAGCTCTCTGTACTATTTTTGCAACTTCCTGTGAATCTATAATTCAAAAAGTATACATATAGTATTCTAACATTTGACTAAAAAAGAGAAGATAGACACGTTTATAGACATGTCTATACATATTTTAGAAACAAATAAGAGAATAAAACATTTTTTAAAAATTTTAAATGGTACCTATTTAGCTGGTAAAGGCCTGAATTAGACTAATCAGTCTTCTGCACAGAACTCCTGAAGACTCCTTTATGCAGATACCTGAATAATACAACCTGCCATTTTGCTCATCACACTCAACATGAGAGGATATCAGACACCTACCTATATTCAGTCAGCTCACTGTCACAGCAACACCAGCTATTCTGGGACCCTATAAGCCCGTAGCCTCAAAGGAGTCAATGTCATCTAAGGGGAACATGTACTTAGCTCAACTCTCCACTCAAAGTCAGACCCACAGCTGCCCCAAAGTAGGTGGAGGAGGGAGGTGAACCCATACTCTACTACCAGAAATCACCAAATAAGTTAGAATGCATGGGAGTCAAAAAGCCTAGGCTTTACCAAATTTTTGCTCAAAGGTGTTCTGGCTTCCTCTGCAGTTCCTATGTTCCAGGGCTTGCCTGGACTCTAGTTCTAACAATAGTTACTATGGTGCCAGACACCACATTATGAGCTTTACATATTTTTCTAATTCTGACAATAATCCTGCAAGACTCATGTTATCTTTACTTTACAGAATAAGAAACTAAGGTTCAGTGATGCTAATTACATTCTCTAATGTGACCTAGCTAATAAGGAGTGAAATGGGGATTAAAATCCACGTCCATCCAATTCCAAAGCCCATGCTCACTCAATGTGTTGCAAGTTTTCTGGTTTGGTTTGAATTGGTTAGTGTTTGTTTCTCAGTGAAATCAGCAGACTTAATCTAGGCTTTCCACGTTTCATACAGTTGCACAGCTAGTCTATCATAATACTCACATAACATCAATTGAATTCATGTTCTTTCCTTTATTGACTGAAAAAAGATATAAAGCAAACCCTTCTTGAATTTTGCTATAAAACCAGTATTTTCAAAGATCTCAAACTCATTAATAAATATTACACTGCACTGATGCTGAACTACCAATTTTTGTTCATGTAATGGTAATAAATATTTCAAATAAAAAAACTTCAGCTGATATTTTCTTGGGAACTTCATTTATTCTGTAGAAGGTGTTCAATAAACATTTGTAAGAAATTAATGAATCTCTATTCTATCCAAATATGCCACATAATTTCTACACTTCCACCAAACATCTTTTGATTCTAAAATTTTTTTAAAATGTAATTTAAAAGAAGACTGCTAGATTTTTTAATGGGAAAAACTTAAGCTTAGAAATTACAGCAAATCATCTATTATCCACACAATAGATTACTTTGAAGAAAAGGAAAATTTGGAAAACAACTTCTAGTATGCTTGATTGACTTATACATGTAAAATGATAATGTGCCATGCATCTCTCAGCAGTCTGACTATAAGGACCTGATATCATCAGTAAAGGATTTTACAAGCAAAATACCAAGACAGTGATATCCTAAATCCTACCCATACAGGATTTGCTTTCTGACTCACAAATTCTTATTCTGAATGAGACCGATGCATACAGTACACATGCATAGAAGGAATGGGACGCAGAGAAGTTATATCTCATTTCCATTTTACCTACTAAGATGGGGAAAGCTTTTATCTTGCCATACCTGGAAGATTACCTGTCAGAAAAGTGCCCTTTCCTTTATATAAAAACTAGGATTTCAGTCAACCTAAATCCTCTCTTTACAAGAAATTTTCACATTCCTGGAGATCCCACCTTCAGGCCTACAGATACTAGGGTTCATGTACATGTACAATAATTTTATTCCTTTATAAACTGGTCTGGGCCACTGCTGTCCACTTAAGATTGTATACTCCTATTTTGTACAGTGTATGGTTAAAATCATGTGTAACTAGATAGTTAATATAGTGTGTACACAGATATTGAAAGGCTTTTTAGTGGTTATGGTGACAGTGAAAATGATAATAAATATTTCAGGTTATGAGAAGAGAAAAAATTGTGTTACAAATGTACAACCTCCTTAGTCAAGCACAACTGAAGACAAAACAGTGAATTGACTTGATGTGATGCTGCATGTAGTTCAGCTATGTTTTTGTTGGTGTTATTTTATATTAAAAAAATCCAAGTTCATTTTCCCCTTTTTGGAATCTGAAATGGCCCTCGACTTGACTTATCCCATCACTCAAAATTTTTACTGGCACCATCTTTGAAGGACGTAAATATAGTAGCTTTTCAGGTATTAGGAGTCTCATGGGAAACTATATTCAGCAGAGTTTCAGAATACTTTTGCAGCAGACTTTTTAAAATGATGTTTTCTTTGTATCTTGTTTAGACTCTAAACTTTTTTCTGTCTTCACTCAAGCATGGCGTATACAACTTAAATGTGCCCAAAAACAAGACCAATTCTTTTTCACATATGTTACTTCCAACAAGAATTGAATCAAGGTCAATTTGAAGGCCAAATGCAGCTTCTAGATTGATGGTGATTACTGCTCTTATTATGCTAAAGGTCACCATGAAGAAAGATCAAGGGATAATGACATATAGAAAAGAAAGGATATGTTGGTTTCCTACAAGAATATGAAAAAGAGATCATCAAAGTAATCAGAGAATGAGAGGGAAAAAGTTCCTATTGGAAACCATTGCATATGGACATGAAAACCATAAAAATCAACAGTAATCTCAGAAAAATTCAAAGAAGAATGAATTCTCAAAGAATGCTCCTAGATCACTTATAATAGCAACAACAATAATAAATTGCCTTGTTTTAGGGACTTAAAAATTTAAGAAGTCTACAAAATGCCTGTCATATTGGTAAATTATAGAATTGACACTGGGTTTATTAATATGTTGCAAAACAAAGCCTGATAAAGTGAGAGTAGTTTGGTTAGTGAATAACACAGAATTGTGGGTCATAGGAAACCAAGAAGCAGCTTAACTTCATTACTTTAGTTCTCCATCACAAAAAATATATATTATTACAGTCACAATTTCTTGAGCACCTACTATGTCTTGACATGTTAGGAGTTTTACAATGATGATTATTAGAGCTGCTTTGGATTCTATTGACATATAGATAAGACATATTATGGTATGAGTATATAGGTGAATTTTTGGCTTCAATTGTGATGGTGTGAGATGGAATTCAGGCATTCTAGCTCTGTTCAAATGTCAAAATCATAACATCTGGCACTGACAAGCAGAAATGTTCATATGAATTTTTGATACCAATGACTACACTCCTTGGAGATCACAGTTACTTTGACTATTTTCTAACTCTCAACAAGTAATAGATACACCTGTGCTGAGTGATTTAGACTCCTCATCCAAAAGAAGGGCATTCTCTGGCTGCATTAAATAAAGTATATACGGATCTGAGCATAGTCTGTTTTCTGTGACAGCATGCATAATGTCTTACTTTTACACAGTCCTTGAAAAGTAGGAATTATTTAGCAACATTTTAGATATAAAGGTACTGAGGCTCAGAGTCCACAAATAACTTTCTTACGGGCACATTGCTGATAAGTGGCAGGGCTGGAAATCAGAGGTTCATCTGATTCCAAATCCCTTACTCTTTTCCTTAACATGCATGCAGTTCTGCCTCTCAAAAAGGCCACAGGAGAGAAAATCTTAATTCATTCATTAACATATTCAACAAATATTAATTAGAATCTATTTTGTCCTAGGTGCTGAAGATACAGTGGTAAGGAAGACAAAGGCCTGCCCTCCTGGGTCTTACATTTTAGTGAGAGACAGATAATGTCAATAGTTAGATATATTAGGTCACGTGCTGTGAAGGAAAATAAAGCGGGGTCAGGCTACAAAGTGTGAAGGAAGAAGGGAGGCTATTTTAGTTAGTGATGAGAGCAGGCTCCTATGAGGTAACATTTATGAAAAGACATGAAAGAAGGGAAGGAGTGAGCCTCATGAAGATCCGGGGGGAAGGCATAGCAAGTAGAGGGCCAGGCAGCACAAAGCTTCTGAAATGGGGCTACGTTCTCTGTGTTCAAGCTACAGGCAAAAGGTCAGCGTCGCTACAGTTCAGAGAATGAGGTGGAGAGTGTAAGGAGACGGAGGTAGAGAGCATCAGGGCCCAGATCATGAAGAATCCAAGGCCAAGATGAGAAGTTCTGAGTTTATTTTAAGGGTGATGGAAAGCCACTTAGCTATATAGGAAGAGAGGAATAGCATGTTCTGATTCACATTTTTTAAGTTGGTAAAATAATACATTTTAAAATTCCCTATTGAAACTCAGTAAATAAAACACTAATGAAGTAGATTATCTCTTCAAAAAAGCAGAATGCCTCTTCTTAATTAAAAAACTTGATGTGTGGCGGGGGGAGCTGCAAAACAAGGTTAGTGACACACCCAGGCCCTTTCCCAGTCTTTATGCTTCCTAAAGGCTCACAGCATACATGTTGGCACTTGACGGTTTCCATATTAGAGCTTATTGTGTTCCTCTTGTTTTAGGAACAGTAACTGAGGTTCTTTTTTTTTTTAATTCCTTCTCCCTACATGCCCATTTATCCTCTGTCATCTCACCCAATCATCTATTAAGCCCAGAGTTTGACACAGAGGAGGAGTTCCATACATACTTGCTCCATTTGATTAAATTAAGAACATATATTATTGGTGTGGTTCTTCATTTTAGAGTTAGTGAGACTTTCAATTGCATTAATAATGTGGACTGTATTCAGAGTGCTTATTTAACCCCTTCAAAAGACATTTCAGGATTAACAAAGAGCACTTGCTATCCCAGCAATCTCTTTTGTATTTGCACTTTTTGCAGAATGAACAAAGTGATAACCAGCACCTCCCATGTGTCTGTTCCATAAGCAACCTACAAAGACCCAACTGCTTTGATAAAATTTGATAGTGTACCAAAGACACATACTAATTTTGATCTTTCGGGGGGGGTTTCAATAAATAAATTTCCTTAAGGGGTGGTGTTGGTGTAAAGAGAAAATTTATAGAAATAAATAGCTTTCAGGGCTGAGAGCTAGTTGTTTACTACCAAAGAAAAACTGCAAAGTCTATTACCTCAAAACAATCTCTCAGAAAATGCATTTGATCTAAGCTACTGACACAGAGTAAATACATCCACACATATACACAATGTTGACTGCTTCATCTTTCCTGTTTTCACATCAAACTGTTATCTATATTTATGAACTTCAGCAAAAAGCATTCACAATTGGTTTCTTCACATTAATTTGGAAAGAGGTACTAAAAAGACATTTAGATGGAATTATAAGAATTTGATGAACTTGTTTATGGTTTACTTAAATCGAATATGAACAATTTTCAATATACCTGAAGGAAAGCAAATTGGTAAAGAGAGAAAGAGAGAAAATATTTCATGCCTTTATTAAGAGCCAATCCTTTTATCATCATGATTCCATTCTGATTCTGATGTAACATAGCAAATTGGTTTGGGAATTTGCGTGCTTCAGTCAGGGTTATCATCTACCTCAATAATCCCTATAATCTCTACCCTATAACAAAATTCACTGAAGTATGTTAAACTATATCACTCTGAAAAAACTGGTACCATTTCAGTTTTTTAAAAACATCTTTGTTGAGGTATAATTGATATACAAATAATTGCACATATTTAATGTATAGCCACTTTGTTTTAAGGACAAATTGGTTTTAAGGTGTTTTCAGATTTTTAACTAAAGCAATAAATTTACTTTTTGTACATTATGAAGTATAAATAATAAGATTGCCGTGAAATTCTGCTGGGATCATAATTTATTTGAAGTGTCAGAGAGTTATAGTAGCTGAAAAAAAACTTACTAATCCTCCAGTTTGATCCCCATCGTACAGATGAAGTCATCCTACAGATTTCGCTGTCGTAGAGCTACCTAGTAGCTGAGACTCAAACTCCAGATATTTCCCATTTGTATTTTCCAACAATAACATTTTACAGAAAAGGGGATTTGTAGCCACATAACTTTCAAGGTTTACTCAAATGCTACCTCCTATATGAAGGCTCTCCTAACCTTCCTGGCAAGAACAAATTTTATCCTCCTTTAAAGGGCAGGCAATGGTACTTTACCTATGCCTCTTGTACAGCAACCATGCCTTTCATTTCATATCACTCTTAATTTTCATATTAAATTTCACATTTTCCCCCTTTCCCCTCAAAAAGATTTTTGAGTCACCTTTGTATCCCAGAGCATAGCACAATGCCTTACATTTGGTAGGTGCTTCATATACCACTGAATGATGTTAGCCACATCCAAATATATATGATTGAGAGAACTGTTCACTTTGAGTTTTTAAAGCCAACTTCTTAGCTCACATTGGTCTCTAAATACTATAAAGTGATATTCCTATTCCTGTCTAGATTAAGTAGAGAACTTTGAAGCAAAGGCCATTTCTGGTTCCTGAGGCTCCTATGGATTCCTGGGAGCCAGGGATATGAACACCCAAGCCATTACACTCACAAGAGGCCTTGCTTTCTTTATCTGGAGCAACTGTCTGAATGCCAGGAAAGCCTGGCTTCTGTAGACCCTTCAAAAATCTGCATTCCCTTAACAGTGGGAACAAATTAGAATTTTGGCATTTCATCCATTCTGATTTCAGGATATAAAGTGGGAAGGGCTCAAAAGGAATGTCTCAGGGGATTTCTACTCAAAGTGTGCCTTTACTCTACTAAAATGTGCCTTTAGTTTGTAAACAGATATTAGACATAGTAAAATAAAGCCTGTTAGAGCCATATCTGATTTGCACATAACAGAATTGCTGAAGTCTCTCGGAGTTTTCAGGTGGCATAAACTGCTAGTCAATTCTTTTATGACTACAAACAAGATGCAAGAGATAGTACATATCAAAGTTTCACTCAAGCACACCATGCCACAGGCTGAATGTGCTTCCTATAAGAAAAACAAAAAAGCTGACATGCATCATTTGTGTAGAACCTGTTTTATGGGGGATCAGCCAAGATGGCCAACTAGAAACACTGCTTGTCAGATTGTCCCAGGTGGAAGGCAGAATATCGGACTGGAGAGAGAATAGTGCAGTTGCAGTTCAGGTGTAGATCACAGAGAGAGACAACAGAGACGTCTAGGGACCCAAACGAGAACAACTGCGAGGGTGAGAAAGAAGAAGATGGAGTGCAGAAGACAGTGGTGTGGACCAAACACAGAGAGGCTTGGAGCCCGGTGAAAGGGTAAGGGGGTATTCCCCTCCCCCACCAATGTACCTTCAGGGAACAGTGGGACATAAAACATATTGGAGGTGCTTCCACCCTCCACGAGCCCAGGCACAGTGGCTAAACAGGAATAGTGGGGTGAACCAGCAAACCCCAGGAGTTCGGGTGTTCAAAAGGGACACTCCACGGGAGAGTGCCACGAGAGACCAGAGTGCCAGCTTTCTTACAATTAGACACTTTCTCCTCTGTACCTCCTCTAATCATGGCTTACAGAGAGTAATTTTAGACTGGGCTGGCTACGGCCCCTTCCCGCCATTGCAATCACGAGAATACTCTGAACCGAGAAGCACACGAACAGCTACTTCTCTAAGGCAGGTGCACATTCCCAGCCAAGCCCGCCACTGAGAACAGGGCTGCCAAAATTTGAGAGCTTCCTGACCACCGGTGTTTTGTGGGATCGTGCGCTGGCGGCTTAGATAGGCAGGCCAGACCCGGTGCCCCCTAGACACCAGACAGCTGGAGGAAGATGCAGGGGACAGGTTTCGGTCCCAGACTCAGGTGGGGCGGAAGCCCTCACAGACCTATCCAATGGGAGAGTGTGGAGAAGTGCTGAAAACTGGGGGTCTGTGAGCATGCCTATCCCCCACCCCCACTGGAGAACTGCCATATAGGATAGGGGTGCGGCACTTGAAGTGAATTAGCCTAGCTCCTGGTTCCCATGACAACCAAAGCCTCGGGCTCACCGGATGAATGGGAGCAGTGGCCCCTCCCCCCACTCATTATAATAGGGAGTGCAACTTGAGCCAAGAAACTCGTGAGCAGCCACTTCTCCCCAGTGGGAGTGTGCCCCTGGCAGAGGCCCCAGCAGACAGAGTGGCCTACCTCTCTCCCCTTGGGGTCTTGTGGTGCAACAGGCATGTACAGTTGGGGATCCCCCAACCCGCCAGCGTCCCACAGAGATGCATGCTAGTGGACACAGACTGAGTGGTAGTTTGAGAGCTGGTCTGGGGCGGTGACCTGATCTGATGGGAGAGTGCTGTGGAGTTCTAGGGAGTGAATAGGGAGGGTGCTTACCATGCCCCACAGAGAAACTATGCTAGTGGACAAGGGTGGAAAAGCCTGGCCCAGGGCTTTAGCACTGAAGAGATTAGCCCCCGCCCTCTGGAACAGTCTTCCCAGTTGGAGAGATTGACCTGAACTTCATACCAGCAGTTCCCCATAACGGCCAGATAAGCAACCTCTCAGCACTGCCAAGGCTTTGCGAAGCCTCTTGAAATCCAGTCACAATTTGTCTTGCTCCTCCTCCTACCTCAGGGGGAGTAGAGATCAAGCAACCCCCTGGGAGCTACAGGGTCCCTCCTAAAGCTTGGGACATTCATGTGTCCCACCTGGGAGACCAGAGCTTACCACAGGCACAAAAGACCATCTCAGCAGCTGGCTCTTCCAGACAAACTTCAATCGATGACAGGGGGAACAACCCCATAGCTAAGCATAGCAGCTTCCACCTCAAGCAACCAGGGAGTGGCTGATTCACACTAACAAGTGCCACCCACCATTCTGGAGATTAAGCTGGGGGACCTAAGTTACTACTCACTGTTGGGAAGAGGTAAAGACAGCAGGTCAGAGGTAACCCAAAAGGCTCATCAAACCTGCTAGAACACCCCATAGGCAACTCAGGACCACCACTCCTCTCCCTGACATGCTCAGGGATTGATCTTCGGGGACACAGAGACAAGCCTGTAAGCCAGGGCTAGCTCCCCAGATCCTGACTGAGAGGCCAGATGAGAAGGAATTAGTGAAAGAATTCTGGAAACATGAAAAATAAGAGCAAAAGGACACCCCCAGCAGAAAACAATAACTCTATATCAATGGATACCAACCAAAATGAAAAAATTGAAATGACAGATGAAGAATTTCAAATATGGATTGTAAGGAAGCTCAATGAAATACAAGAGAAAATAGAAGCCAAACACAAAGAAACCACAAAAACAATGAAGAAAATGAATGAAAATTTCACTAAAGAAATGGAATTATTTAAAAAAATCAAACAGAACTTCAGGAAACAAAAAATTCATTCCAGGAAACACAAAACACAGTGGAGAGCTTTAAGAATAGAATAGATCAGACAGAAGAAAGAATCTCAGAGCATGAAGACAACACCTTTGAGTTAAACAAGTCAGTCAAAGAGAAACTACTGAGAAATAAGAGGAATGAACAAAGCCTACAAGAAATATAGGATTCTGTAAAGAGGCCTAACATAAGAATCATAGGCATCCCTGAGGGTGAAGAACAAAATACAAAAGGATTGGAAAACCTAATTGAGAGAATAATTGAGGAAAATTTCCTTGGCCTTGCTGGAAATCTAGATATCCAGGTACAAGACGCTCAAAGGACCCCTGGGAGACTCATTGCAAAGAGGCAATAACTACAACACATAGTCATCAGACTGGCCAAAGTAAACATGAAAGAGGCATTCCTATGAGCCATAAGGAAAAGCATCAGGTAACTTACAAAGGAAAACCCATCAGACTAACTTCAGACTTCTCAACTGAGATCTTACAAGCCAGAAGGAATTGGGGCCACATTCCTCTCAAACAGAATAATGGCCAGGCTAGAATTTTGTATCCTACAAAACTAAGTTTCTTATATGAGGGAGAAATGAAGACTTTCTCAGACAAGCAAACACTGAGGGAATTTGTCAAGACCAGACCTGCCCTCAGAACCACATTACACACAGATCAGCACAACAGACACCCACCAGTGTAAAATCACCCAAAAGCGAAAGGTCAGAGCCCAGATACCACAATGGCTCAAAAAACAAAACAAAGCAACAAAGTTCTACTCAACAGGATGAACAGAAATCCACCCACTTATCAATTCTTTCAATAAATGTGAATGGCTTGAACTCCCCACTCAAAAGACATAGGCTCACTGAATGGACAAAAAATATAGAAGACAAGTATCTGCTGTCTCCAGGAAACACATCTAACCCACAAGGACTCATTCAGACTCAAGGTGAAGGGATGGATAACAATACTTCATGCAAATGGTAACCAAAAGAAAGCTGGTGTAGCCCTTTTCATATCAGATAACATAGACTTCAAATCAACAAAAGTAAAGAAAGACAAAGATGGTCATTATATAATGGTGAAGGGAACAATTCAATAAGAAGACATAATAATCCTAAATATTTATGCACCTAAAACAGGAGCACCCAGATTCATAAAGCAAACCTTACTCGATCTAAACAAAATGATGAACAGCAGCATCCTAATATTGATAGCCAGAGACTTCCACACCCCACTGACAGAATGGGACACATCCTCCAAGCAGAAAATAAACAAAGAAATCATGGACTTAAACGGGACTCTAGAGCAAATGGGCCCAACAGACATTTACAGAACATATTACCCCAAAACTACTGAATATACGTTCTTCTCAACAGCTCATGGAACATTCTTCAAGACTGATCACATCCTAGGTCACAAAACATGTCTCAACAAATTTTGAAAAACAGGAATTATACCATGTATCTTCTCAGACCACAATGGAATAAAATTACAAATCAATTCCAACAGAAACACCCAACTCTACATAAAGTCATGGAAATTAAACAACCTACTCTTGAATGATTATTGGGTCAAGGAGGAAATTAAGATGGAAATCAAAAGATTCTTCAAACTAAATGATAAAGGGGACACAAGTTATCAAAATCTGTGGGGTTTAGCAAAAGCAGTCCTAAGAGGAAAATTCATAGCCTTAAATGCCTATATACAAAAGACAGAAAGATCACAAATCAACAATCTAATCAATCGTCTCAAGGAATGGGAAAAGGAAGAGCAAGCCAATCCCAAACCCAGCAGAAGAAAAGAAATAACTAAGGTCAGAGCAGAACTAAATGAAATTGATAACAAAAGAATTATATAGAAGATTAATGAAACAAAAAGTTGGCTCTTTGAAAAGATAAACAAAATTGACTGGCCTCTCACTAGATTAACCAGTAACAGAAAAGACCCTAATAAGCTCAATCAGAAATGAAAAAGGAGACATTACAACTGATACCACAGAAATACAAAATATCATCTCTGAATACTATGAAAATCTCTATGCACCATAAATTTGACAAAGTTGAGGAAATGGACAAATTCTTGGAAACACACAACTTCCCTAGGCTCCAGCAGAAAAAAACAGAACTCCTGAATAGACCAATATCAAGTAACAAAATTGAAGCAGCAATAAAAAATTTCCTAACCAGAAATGTCCTGTACCAGATGATTTCACGGCCAAATTTTACCAGACCTACAAAGAAAAACTGGTACCTATACTGCAGAAATTATTCTGTAACATCAAGAAGGAAGGAATCCTCCCCAACTCGTTCTACAAAGCCAATATCACCTTGATACTAAAGCCAGGAATGAACACAACAATATAAAACTACAGACCAATATCCCTCATAAATATAGACACAAAAATTCTTTTAATAAAATCCTAGCAAACCAAATTCAGCTGCACATTTAAAAAATAATCCAATACAATCAAGTGGGCTTCATCCCAGAGACGCAAGTTTGGTTCAACATATGCAAATATATAAATGTGATTCACCACACAAATAGAAGCAAAATCAAAAACCATATGATCCTCTCAACAGATGAAGAAAAAGCATTTGACAAAATTCAGCACCTTTTTATGATAAGAGCTCTTAACAAAGTAGGCATAGATGGAATATACCTCAATATTACAAAAGCCACATATGACAAACCCACAGCCAACATCATACTGAATGGGGAAAAGTTGAAAGAATTCCCACTTAGAACTGGAACCAGAGAAGGTTGCTCACTGTCACCACTTCTATTCAACGTAGTGCTGGAAGTCTTAGCCAGAGCAATCAAACAAGAGAAGGAAATCAAGGGTAGCCAAATGGGGAAAAAAGAGGTCAAACTATTGCTCTCTGCTGCTGATATGATCTTATATCTAGAAAACCCCAAATATTCTGCCAAGAGACTCCTAGAATTGATAAATAAATTCATTAAAGTCTCAGGTTACAAAATCAATGTATGCAAATCAGTAGCATTCCTATACACAAACAACAGTCAAGCTGAGAATCAAATCAAAGACTCAATATCTTTCACAATAACAACAACAAAAAAATAAAATACCTAGGAATATATTTAACCAAGGAGGTGAAAGACCTCTACAGGGAGGACTACAAAACACTAAGGAAGGAAATCACAGAGGATGTAAACAAGTGGAAAACCATATCACACTCATGGATCGGCAGAATCAACATTGTTAAAATGCTTATACTATCCAAAGTGATTTACATATTCAATGCAATCCCCATTAAAATACCAATGTCATTTTTTGCAGATCTAAAAAAAATAATTCTATATTTCATATGGAACCAGAAAAGACCCCAAATAGCCAAAGCAACCTTAAGCAAAAAGAACAAATCAGGAGGCATCACTTTACCAGACTTCAAGCTATACTACAAGGATATAGTAATGAAAACAGCATGGTACTGGCACAAAAACAGAGACATAGGCCAAAGGATCAGAACAGAGAACCCAGATATAAAACCATCCTCATATTGCCATCTGATCTTTGACACAGCAAACAAAAACATACACTGGGGAAAAGAATCCCTATTCAATAAGTGGTGCCGGGAAAATTGGATAACCACATGTAGAAAACTAAAACAAGATCCACACCCCTCAGGACTCACAAAAATTAATTCATGATGGATAACAGACTTAAACCTAAGGCATGAAACTATAAGAATTCTAGCAGAAAATGTCAGAAAAACTCTTCTAGATATCAGCCTAGGCAAAGAATTTGTGAAGAAGGCCCCAAAGGCAATCACAGCAACAACAAAAATAAATAAATGGGACCTGAAGCTTCTGCACAGCTAAGGAAACAATCAACAAAGCAAATAGACAACCTACAGAATGGGAGAAAATACTTGCATGCTATACATCTGATAAAGCGCTAATAACCAGAATCTACAAAGAACTCAAGAAAATCAGCAAGAAAAAAAAAAATCAAACAACCCCATTAAAAAGTGGGCAAAAGACACGAAGAGAAGCTTTTCAAAAGAAGATAGACTAATGGCCAACAAACATATGAAAAAATGCTCAACATCTCTAATCATCAGGGAAATGCAAATCAAAACCACAATGAGGTATCACCTAATTCCAGTGAGAATGGCTTTTATCAAAAAGTCCTAAAACAACAGATGCTGGGTGGATGCTCAGAGAAAGGAACACTTATGCACTGTTGGTGGGACTGCAAACTAGTACAACTTCTATGGAAAGCAGTATGGGGATACCTCAAAGAACTAAAAGTAGACCTACCATTTGATCCAGCAATCCATTATTGGGTATTTACCCAAAGGAAACAAAGTCATTTTATCAAAAAGACACTTGCACTTGAATGTTTATTGCAGCACAATTCACAACTGCAAGGATGTGGAATCAACCCAAGCACCCATAAATACATTAGTGGATTAATAAAATGTGGTATATGTACACCACGGATTACTACTCAGCCATAAAAAAAATGGTGAACTAACACCTTTTGTAACAACCTGGATGGAACTGGAGACCAATCTTCTAAGTGAAGTATCACAAGAACGGAAAAACAAACACCACATGTACTCACTATTAAATTGGAACTTATCGATCAACACTCATGTGCACATAAAACTCAACAGAAATGAAGCAGCTGGGTGGGAGGAAGATGGGATGGGTAAATTCACACCTAATGGGTACAACGCACATTATCTGGGTGATAGACACACTTATAACTTTCACTCAAACTGTACAAAAGCAATTCATGTAACCAAAACGTTAGTACCCCCGTAATGTTCTGATTTTTTAAAAAAAGCACCTGTTTTAAAGCACTATTTCCACATCCCTTATCTGAAACCCTTGGAACCAGGTGTGTTTCTCAGTTCAGGATTTTTCAGATTTTAGAAATATGAGAAATATACCATATACTAACACCTTCATGACGGGTTTAGGGCAGTACCCTCTAATCAAAAACATTCTACAGCAAAACATTTGAATAATTACACTGGGGGGGATTTACTGAGACTATCAAGAGCCTCTTATCAATTCTTCCACAAAATTAGGGCAGGGCAGTTTTTGTCTCCAAGTTACCAGTTTTCAGAGAGTTTTGGAGTTTGTAATTTCAGATATGGGATTATAGGCCTGAATGATAAAAAACAATTCCTGTGTTACAACAAAATTACATCATTTGGAGTTGTTGCTATATATACTTATGTTTATAGAGTCATGTTTCACTGGAGTAGATACAAGTCCATATAATAAGCAAAAGGATTCTACTAAATTGTCTAACAATCATTGTGTAAATTTCTGGCGTGAGATTTTGCTGGTTTCAGAGGAGCTAGAAATCAACATATACACATGAAGACATATGTATGGTTTCCAATCAATCTGCTAATTATTACAACCAAAAAAATTAAGTCAGATGTCAAAATAAAATTTTAAAAATTAAGTATTACTCCTTTAAAAACTGTTTACCTTCTCTTATTTTTTTGAGCCCACTCTATTGATCAGCAAGAAAAGGAACACGTTCTTCAGAGCAAATATCTCCACACATGTAAGTACTCTAACCTGAAAAGAAGCCTGGGATGAAACAAGGGGCCAGCCATTCTGCACAATCTCCTAGGTCACCCCATTGAGACTTCATTTAAGAGCTGAGGGAATAAGCTCCTAATGTCTCCTGAGGGGCTTCTCCCACACCCCAGCTTATCCCAACCACTGAGGCTGGATGAGCTAAGAAAGAGAACAGAGGAGGAGGGTATAGAAAGCAGGTTCCAAAAGTTGGCCCAGACTTGCTAACATGCAATTCTTCTCTTCTAAAACTGAGGGAAGGGTGTTATTGGCTAGTATTAGCAAGTCCTTGAAGCTTTAAAAAAAACTGCTGCTTTATTAAGAAAAATAAGAATACTATTTTTAAAGAAAGTTATTAAGAAAATTTATTAAAATAAGTTTCTTTATTTTTTTTATTTTGAAAATGAGTTAATCAAGAAACAACATTATATTTCCAATAAAGAGTTAATTTGGGCTTTGGTTTAGTATCTACAAAAGTACAGAAATTTGAATGCATTCCCTCAACAGGACCACTTCTGGTCTGGAGCTGCCCAATTCATGAATTGCTGTTCATTCAAATAAATGCTTTAAAATTTTACTGTACACTGTTGATCTTTCAACATGTTTTCCTTAGTGAGTTACTTCTTAAATTAGTCTTCCCCAAAAAAGTTATGCCTCCTTTTAGTCAGCACTATGAGACTTTTGGCCATTGAAAGGGGAAAAAAGCTACTACTGTTATTAGAAACCTCTAAAATTGAAAAGCAATTTCTAAAAGCTTCAAAATTACTCACTCTCATTTCATTGGTTACTTAACATACAGCACTATGCAACCTCAAATAAAACTTTTTTATTTTTTGACCAATAAAAATTGTATATATTTAAGGTATATAATGTGATTATTTGATATGCATATACATTGTGAAATTATTACCACAACAAGCTAATTAACATATCCATCACCTGACATAGTTACCCTTTTTGTTTGTGTGGTAAAAATACTTAAGATCTATTCTCTTAGCAAATTTAAGTATACAATGCATTATACAGTACTGTACCATTATCTCCAGAAATTGTTCATCTTATAACTGAAAGTTTGTACCCTTTGACCAATATTTCCTTATTTTCCCCACCCCTCAGCCCCTGGTAACCACAATTCTACTCTCTGTTTTTAGGAATTCAACTTTTTTAGACTCCAAATATAAGTGAGCTCATGCAGTATTTGTCTTCCTGTGTCTAGCTTTTTGAACTTAGCAGAATGTCTTCCAGTTTCACTGATGTTGTTGCATATTGCAGGACTTACTTCATTTTTTAAGGCAGAATATCCCATTGTGTGTACCACATTTTCTTTATCCATTCATCTGTCAGGGGCACTTAGGTTATTTCCACATCTTGGCTACTATGAATAATGCTGCAATGAACTGCAATGAACATGGAAGTACAGATATCTCTTCAAAATAGTAATTTCATTTCCTTTGGAAATACACCCAAAAGTAGGATTGCTGGATCATATGGTAGTTCCATTTTTAATTTTTTGAGGAACCTCTATACTGTTTTCCATAATAGCTATACCAATTTACATTCCCACTAACAATGTACAAGGGTTCCCTTTTCTCCATATCCTCACCAACACTTGTTATCTTTTGACTTTTTGGTAATAGTCATCCTAAAAGATATGTGGTGATATCTCATTGTGGTTTTGATTTTCATTTCCCTGATGATTAGTGATGTTGAGCACCTTTTCATATACCTGCTGGTCACTTCCCCGTGTTCTTTGGGAAAATGTCTATTCAGGTCCTTTGCTCATTTTTCAAAAGGGTTTATTAATATTATTGTATTGTATGAGTTCCTCATATATTTCGGATATTAACCCCTTACTGGATATACAGTTTGCAAATATTTTCTCACATTCTGTATGCTGCCTTTCCATTTTGTTGACTGTTTTCTTTCTTGTGCAGAAGCTTCTTAATTTGATGGAGTTCTACATTATTTTTGCTTTTATTGCCTGCACATTTGGTGCCATATCCAAAAAATCATTGCCAAGACCAATGTCAAGGAGCTTTCCCCCTATGTTTTCTTCTAGGAGTTTTATAATTTCAGGTCTTTTGTTAAAGCCTTTAATCCATTTTGAGTTAATTTTTGTGTATGGTGTACAGGCCCAATTTCATTCTTTGCATGTGGATGTCCAAATAAAATATTTTTAGAAGTGTGATTCTAAAAACTACAAGTTTAAAAATAAGGGAGAGGGAAAAGATTTAGGTCACTTTTAGTTCTCTTCTTCAACTCAAATATACATATATATATATATATATATATATATATATATATATATATAAAAGATAACATATGAAAATATATTTGAGAGTAATACTAGTCTGTTTAATAAACTTAAAGCATCTGTGGAACTATTATAAGAAATTACTTCTGTATCTAGTTTTAGACTGAATGATTTACTGCATCTCCCTTAATCCTTAAGTTGCATATTCATTGCTGTATTTTCCTCTAACTGCTGTCACTTAAATTGTCATGCAGAATAGGGCAAATCAGGGTCAGTTTCTATAAGCGGTATCAATCTGAAGAACTTCATCAGTCTTTATTTCAAGGCATTATGCAAAGAAAACTGACATTAAGAGAGCCTTAACTGACAGCAAATGAAATCAATCAGCAAATCACTAAGCCATAATAAACTCACTCAATTTGTAGATAACCCTTCCTTTTCCAGGTCTTCACCTAGGCAGTCCATCAAATACTGTTTTTCTGTCCAAGTAGTTAAAATGAACAGCAATTCTGGTTGTAGCACTTGAAAGTTCAAGAGCGCACAGGCTTCAGTCTCTCAATAATAAAAATTAAAAGGTATTATCTAGTAGGGTTATACTTGTACTTAAAAATAGGCTTTAAAAATGAAAAAAAAAGATAAAGGGTCATGTTTAGGATTTAGTTTTCGCCTCTCAACATTAATGACAAAAAAATTATATTCATATCATTCAGCAGCTTTTCTACTTAGGGCTACCTAGAACTGAAAGTTATAACAAAAAAAAATATATTTTGTACTGTACTTCATTATGTTTTGTCATTTTTATTTTTACTAATTGCATCTCAAACATTTCATATTACTGTCAAATACTGTCACCATTTCACAGAGTTGGAATTTGAACTTCCCCCAAAATTAAATGGTGTAAACAAAGGTGATAAAATGGTTTAAAAGAAAATATGAACACAGTAGTAATGTCTGAATTACTTTCTATAATAATTATTCAAATAGAAGTATATGGCAGGCATTTACCACCTATGTCTTACTGAACTGGAAGGAAACACTAAAGTTCTTGAACATTTTATTTTTTTGTTTATTTTTTTTGCTCTGTCACCCTGGGTAGAGTGCAGTGGCATCATCGTAGCTCACTGCAACCTCAAACTCCTGGGTTTAAGCGATACTCCTGCCTCAGCCTCCCGAGTAGGTGGGACTACAGGTGCGCAACAGGACACCCAGCTAATTTTACTATTTTCAGTAGAGACGGGGTCTCGCTTTTGCTCACGCTGGTCTCGAACTCCTGAGCTCAAGCAATCCTCCCACCTCGACCTCCCAGAGTGCTATGATTATAGGCATAAGCCACCATGCCCAGCCCATTTTATTCTTTTGAAGGCACATGTTGAACATCAATCAAAAACCTCCAAGAGTCAAAACACTAAAACATTCCTCAACATACTTAGGTCACTATTCCTGAACCCAGGCCTTTTGCAGTTCAGTCTAACAAAGCTTTTATTAATACAAAGCACCTTCACATACGCATTATCTCATCTGATGTCCCCACAACCCTGTGCGCAAAAGCAAGATGATCTTCACTGTTACTACTTACAGATGAGAAAATGACAGCTCAGTGCCTTTGAGTAACTTCTCCAGGTATTTACATTACAGGGCCAGAACTTCAATCCAGGCATTCTGACTCTAAACATAGAGGCTTTCTCTAATATTACTTTGCTGCCTTTTTCCCCAGAAAATGGAATTATTTTAACTTTTCCAAATACTATGTTGTTAAGAAAGTAATTCCCATTCCGATAAACATGATGTTTCTTGCAAACTCAATGGCATATAGAAAATTGCACAAATTCATGGTTGCCAACTTTCCCATAATCTGATTTACTTGCTTGTCTTTTAGAAGTGCAAAAATCTCAACCTGAAATTGAAAATTAAGCAAACTTACACCTGACCAAGGAATGTTTATATGCCAAATATTTAAAGGAAAATAATTCTAAAAATATTTATTACTGCTGTTTAATTTTCAAAGTTCTTTTATACATGTTATGTGATTCTCACAATCACCCCAACATGCACCAGGGCAGGTATTATCATCTCCATTTTGCAGATGAGGAAACTGACAAGCTGGAATAATTAAGGGCCAAGAAATCACAGAAAATAGTGATTCTAGGATAGAACTCCAGTAGCACTTTCAGCACCACAAGGATGACAATCTATATTCATCCTTCACAAGAAAGGACAATGTTATGTTCCACAAGAGAAAGATAACAATTGTATAAGATAATGAGAATCCCTGCTATCTATGTAATTTGTGTCTACAGAAGGAAAGATTTCATCTGCTCTATAGCCAGTCCTAATACTTTCTAGCAAAGTTACATAACCTCTTCAACTTTCTGAATACTGATTCTGCTATGATTTTATTTTCTTCCTAATTATTCTTTCTTATAATAAACAAAGGAAGAAATGATAAACAGTAAACCTAGAAAAAGGAACTTATCATACCTATTTTAAAGAATTCCTATCAGATTTTACTTAGTGTCAGTTCAGATCACTGATACCAGATCATTCCCACAAGGGATGTTATTCATAAATACTTTAAGCTGAGTTAAGGAGTAGGGAGTTATGAGATTCTTCCAAACTTTAGCAGAAGCTTTACACAGATGCAATTACTTGCCCTCATATGTCATCTTGTTCTTTTCAAAAGGCAAAGAGAGATGAAAGCCTCAACAAGGGGAAAAAAAAAAAACCACTGGTCTTAAATATAACCATCAATGCAAGACATAAAATGTCTCATTTGCTAAATATTAAAAAAAACTTTATAGAACTCCTAGCTTTAAAAGATATTTTTTGGCTATCAGTTAGTGCCCAAGACTATGTTTTCACAATGGATATACAGAAAAACACTTTATTACAATAAATCTTTTAAAATAAGAGAATTAAGAAAAAAACTGTAGCATGTATCATGTGGATCAAAAAAAGCATAATTTTACATTTTCATTCTCAAGATTCTGTCCTAAAAATCTGATTGCTGCATCCCCCTCTCCACCACCACCAAAAAAAAAAGTGCAAACCAAACAAAGGCACAGAAAGGGAAGGAGGAATGCAGGGAGATGGGGGGGACTTCTGTGGCAATACCAAAGCCAGCTGTAGTAACGGCTGCCACACCTGGCTGAGTCTTTAGCATTCTTCCCAGTCACCAAACACTGCAATCTTAAGATAAGACTCAGATTGAGGATGACAAGGCATAACTCACAACAACTATAACTGATGTTTAAATGCATTTATATTGATAGTGAATTAAACCTAGTATAATTATTATCTCAATTTGCAACATACCCTTAAAATAAGTTCTTCTGTGGTATATTAACATCATATTTCTTGTTATACTTTGTTTCATTTAGCATTGCTTAGAACTCTATTCCCAGGAAATTTTGAGGAAACTTTAGTTCTCTCTGTGCATTATCAAATCTTCAGAGTAAAATTCTAAAATTTCAACTACCAAATAGCAAAAAATGTTTTCTCTAACAACATAATGTCAGAAAATACCATGTACACTTTACAATGTCAACAACAAAATACACCAAATCCACTAAATCGTATATTCATCCTCAACTTAGGCCCCAAACCTAGGACATTTATATTCTTATTGGCACAATTTATGTTCTGTAGAACTATAGCCCACAGCTGTCAAGTAGCTAGATAAGACAAAAGATGGTATTTTTCCATCAAAATGCATTTATTTTCAGATGAATTATATGATTTTTGCCAGCTAATTGTTTCTCCCTAACAAACAGCTCTTCTCTGGGAAGTACTTTCCAACCTTTGAAGAAAGTGACATTTCAACATTCTATTTCATTCCACAACCCAATTCTAAAATGATTTTATATTTTCCAATTTAAAAGATATTTTAATTTTAGAATTTAAAACTAGCTTGATATAATTATTCTACATTGTATTCATAAATCATAATATTACTTTGTACCTCATAAGTATATACAACTATCATTTGTCAATTTACAATTAAAAAAATAAAAAAGTATAAAGAGAACTGCACAAACTCTCATAGACAACTTTAGATAATCCAAAATCTTTTTGATACCTTATTACTATAACGATCCCATCAACCAAATGGTCAGAGTTCCAATAACCTCAAACATTCAAAGCACAGTCATGGACTCAGAAATCAACGAAAAAGAAAGTCTGCAAGACAATGGGAAGTCACAAAATATATTTGCTTTGCTTCATCAAGAAGAATCTCTTAGACTGAAACCTGGCAACTCTGTAAAATAAGGACCCAGTGAGAATGGATATCCGAAAATTCAGGGAAGACTGAAATTATAAAAAGAAAAGAAAACTTTCTTCTATTATCTGAACATAACCATACTTTTTAAAGAAAAGAAAAGTATGAATAGAAATCATGTAGGGGGGATAGGAGAAAAAATGGCGGTGTGATAGGGTCCTCCCACCATACCGCTCCCAGGAAAGGAGGTGAAGAACGCCAGCGGCTGCCGGCGAACACGGACCACTCACTCCAAAAACAGCATTGCGAATGACAGAGAAACAACGCCGAACGCCCAGCCCAAGAAAACAGGTACAAAATTTTCACAAAGATCGGAGGGCGCACGGAGCACAATAGAGCCCAGAGCGCGGGAGGGACGCACTCGCCAGGTCGGCGCGGTGCGACCTGCCCCCCAAGCGGTTACGCGCCTCCCCATACACGCAGTCAGGGACAAGCCCAGAGTTGGGACAGAGCGGTTGCTCGGGACGGAGAGCCCTGTGGAGAGGAGGAAGTAGCCAGAGCCAAACACAACTCGCAGCTGCAATATACAGAGACTGCCGAGGGCTGGAGAGGAACTGGGCGGGGACCGAGATTCAGCTTCCCGGGACAGTGCGCGGGAACCCGCAGGCCGGCACTGCGCCACTAGAAGTCAGCGGGACTGGGCCCAGGAGTTTATCGGAGAGCGGGACACGCCCTTAGAGGTTGCTAACAACTACCGGCAGAGAAAAACTGCGCTCCCGGCGCGATCGGAGCCCGGCGGTGCGCCAGGCTGGCGGCGGCCGCCATCTTTACAGCCGCCCGCGCGGAGCCGTGAGCCGCGTCTCTAGCTCCGCCCCGCCCCGGCCCAGGGCTCATCCGCTGGGGCGAGACAGGCTTTGCCTGTGGTGGCCAGGGACAGCGGCATCCGTGGGTTCCAGGTGGGACGAGATCCCGGAACTGTAGCGGCGGGACCTTTGAGTATTGGAAACAGTTTGCAGCTCGTCCATCTGGTTCTGCTACCCCGGCTCTGGCCTCCGACAACTCCGCTCTGTGCCGGTCCTAGTGCCCGCCCCTCAGATCCCAGCCCTCCTGTAACCCAGAGATCGCTCATTTTGAAGGTTGCTGGCCATAGTGACTCATTTGGTATAACTGCTGGTTCCCATGACAACCAAATACCTCAAGAGCCACAGGCTGAACCAGAGCAGCTCCCCATAATCCTGCCCACTTCAATAGGGAATTTCGCACCACCCAAGAGTGCTTCCAGCTGCCACTACTCACCCCTCCCCGTGGGAACATCCCCCCGGTGGAGACTGCTGGGGATAGAGACGGCCACCTGCCTCGCCTTGAGGTCTAGTGGTGGAAAAGGGGTACACAATTGGAGATCCCCCTATCAACCAGTTTCAAGCGGAGACACACATCAGAAGGGCAGCCACACGTGGCTAGATGAGCAACCTCTGAGCTGTGTAAAATTTTCCCAACTCAGCTCTCACACTGCAGCCAAAGGAAATTGTGTTTCTACCAGAACCTCAGGAAGAGCAGGGTCAAAGTAACCCCTAGGAGCTACAAGACCCCTCCCAAAGCACAGGGCTTTCGCATACCCCAACTGGGGAATCAGAGTCTGCTACGGACATAACAGAATACCTAGCTAATAGAGAGCGGAGGACTCATATTCTCAAGTACAATCCATTAGCTCAGAGCCCACGCTGGGAGGTCATTCTCACCACACTCCACTGGGAAGAGGAGAAGACCACAGGTCAGAGTTAACTCAAGATCCAACAAACTTGCTAAAATACACCTAAGGCAATACAGGCCACTACTTCCTCCTGGCTTTGCCAAGGAAAAATAATTGTGGGCCTGGTGACAGGGCCATAAACTAGCTCTAACACCCCCAGCTCTCGACCAAGAGACCAGATGAGAAAAAACCAGCGAAAGAACTCAGGGAACATGAAAAATCAGAGTGAAAAGTCACCCCCAAAAGAAATTATCAGTTCCTCAGCAATGGATACCAAACCCAATGAAATGGGTAGAATGACAGAAGAGGAATTTCGTTTATGGATTATAAGAAAGCTCAATGAAATTCAAGAGAAAATTGAATCCCAGCACAAAGAAACCACAATAAAAATGCAAGAAATGAACGAAAAATTCTCCAAAGAAATAGAAATATTACGGAAAAATCAAATAGAAATCCTAGAAATGAAAGAAGCATTCAAGGATCTACAAAACACAGTGGAAAGCCTTAAGAATAGGCTGGACCATGCAGAGGAAAGAATTTCAGAGCTAGAAGACAGCTCCTATGCACTAAATAAATCAGCTGAAGAGAAAGAACACAAAAACAAGAGACAGGAAAAAAGCATACAAGAAATGTGGGATTATGTAAAGAGGCCAAACATAAGGATAATAGGTATCCCTGAGGGAGAGGAAGAAAATTTGCATGGGCTGGAAAATTTATTTGAAGGAATAATAGAGGAAAATTTCCATGGCTTAGCCAGAAATCTCGACATCCAAGTACAAGAAGCACACAGGACTCCTGGGAGAGTCAACGTGAAAAGGCATTCACCACGCCACATAATTATTAGACTGACCAAAGTAAACACAAAAGAGGCACTCCTCAGAGCTGTAAGACAAAAAAGGAGGTAACCTACAAAGGGAAACCCATCAGATTAACTGCAGATTTCTCAACTGAAACCTTACAAGCCAGAAGGGAATGGGGAGACATCATTAATCTCCTAAAACAAAACAAAGGTCAACCCAGAATTCTGTATCCTGCCAAACTAAGCTTCTTATATGAGGGAGAAATAAAGACCTTTCCAGATAAGCAATCACTGATAGAATTTGCGAAATCCAGACCGGCCTTGCAAGAAATGCTTAGACCTGCATTATACACTAACCAGCGCAACAGACACCCACCTATGTAAAATTATGCAAAGGCTAAAACCCCAGAAACCAGATTCCACAATGACGCAAGAGGTAAAACAAAAGATACCACCCAACAGAATAATCAGAAATTTACCCCAAATATCAATTCTCTCAATAAATGTAAATGGCTTGAACTGCCCATTGAAGAGACATAGGCTGGCTGAATGGATTAAAAAATACAAACCAAGTATCTGTTGTCTTCAGGAAACACACCTCACACACAAAGACGCATTCAGACTCAAGGTGAAAGGATGGAATACAATTTTTCAGGCTAATGGAAACGAAAAGAAATCTGGAGTAGCCATCCTCATTTCAGATGACATCAACTTTAAAGCAATAAAAGTAAAGAAGGACAAAAATGGACACTATATAGTGGTGAAGGGAAAAATTTCACAAGAGGATTTAACAATCCTAAACATTTATGCACCCAACACAGGAGCACCCAGGTACATAAAGCAAATGCTGCTAGATCTAGACAACATAATAAGCAGGAATGCCATAATTGCAGGGGACTTCAACACCCCACTGACGGAACTGGACAGATCCTCCAAACAAAAGTAAATAGAGAAATAAAAGACCTAAACAGGACTCTAGAACATTTGGGCCTAACAGATATCTACAGAACACTCCACCCAAATAACACTGAATATACATTCTTCTCATCAGCTCATGGAACTTTCTCTAAAATTGACCACATCCTAGGCCACAAAACAGATCTAAACAAATTCAAAAAATAGAAATCATACCATGTATCTTTTCAGACCACAGCGGAATAAAATTAGATATCAATTCCAACAGAAACTCACATCTTCCTCCAAAAACTTGGAAACTAAACAATCTATTGATGAATGAGTATTGGGTCAAAGAGGAGATTCAAAATGAAATCAAAAGATTCTTCGATCTAAACGATAATGGGGACACAAGTTATCAAAATCTGTGGGATACAGCAAAGCAGTCTTGAGAGGAAAATTTATCGCCCTAAATTCCCACATCCAAAAGACAGAAAAGTCACAAATCAGTAAACTAATGAATCATCTTAAGGAAATGGAAAAGGAAGAGCAAAGCAATCCTAAAACCAGCAGAAGAAAAGAAATAACCAAAATTAGAGCAGAATTAAATGAAATCGAGAACAAAAGAACAATACAGAAGATCAATGAAACGAAAAGCTGGTTCTTTGAAAAGATAAACAAAATAGACAGGCCACTTGCCAGGTTGACCAGAAGCAGAAAGGAAAGGACTCTAATAAGCTCAATTAGAAATGAAAAAGGAGAAGTCACAACTGATACCATGGAAATACAAAACATCATCTTTGAATACTACAAAAATCTCTATGCCCACAAACACGAAAACGTGGAGGAAATGGACAAATTCTTAGAAACACACTACCTCCCTAGGCTCAACCAGGAAGAAACTGAATTTCTAAACAGACCAATATCAAGCACCGAAATTGAAGCAGTAATTAAAAATCTACCCACAAAAAAAGTCCCGGACCAGATGGGTTCACACCCGAATTCTACCAAGCCTACAAAGAAGAACTGGTGCCTATACTGCAGAAATTATTTGAAAATATCCAGAAGGATGGAATCCTCCCAAACTCATTCTACGAAGCCAATATCACCTTGATACCAAAGCCAGGAAAGGACACAACAAAAAAAGAAAACTACAGACCAATATCCCTTATGAATATAGATGCAAAAATTCTCAATAAAATCCTTGCAAACCGAATTCAAATGTACATCAAAAAAATAATCCATCATGATCAGGTGGGCTTTATTCCCGAGATGCAGGGATGGTTCAACGTACGCAAATCTATAAATGTAATCCACCATATAAATAAAAGCAAGAACAAAGATTATATGATCCTTTCAATAGATGCAGAAAAGGCTTTTGACAAAATCCAACACCCTTTTATGATAAGAACTCTTAACAATATAGGCATAGATGGCTCATTCCTAGAAACTATTAAAGCCATATACGATAAACCCACAGCCAATATCATACTGAATGGGGAAAAACTGAAGGCATTCCCCCTTAAAACTGGCACCAGACAAGGGGTGTCCACTATCTCCACTTCTTTTCAACATAGTGCTGGAAGTCCTGGCCACAGCAATTAGACAAGACAGAGGAATCAGGGGCGTCCAGATAGGGGCAGAAGAGGTCAAACTTTCACTATTTGCAGACGATATGATATTATACATAGAAAACCCCAAAGATTCAACCAAGAGATTACTGGAATTGATAAATGAATTCAGCAAAGTCTCAGGATACAAAATTAATACACACAAATCCATAGCCTTCATATATGCTAATAACAATCAAGCCGAGAAACAAATTAAAGATGCTATACCTTTTGCAATAGCAACAAAGAAAATTAAATATTTAGGAATATATCTAACTAAGGAGATCAAAGACCTATATAGAGAGAATTATGAAACACCGAGAAAGGAAATTGCAGAGGATGTAAATAGATGGAAAACCTTACCATGCTCTTGGATAGGCAGAGCCAACATAGTAAAAATGGCTTTGCTACCTAAATTAATTTACAGAATCAATGCAATCCCTATCAAAATACCAACATCATTTTTTGCCGATCTAGAAAAAATAATTCTACGCTTCGTGTGGAACCAGAGAAGACCCCGTCTAGCCAAAGCAATCTTAAGCAAAAAGAACAAATTGGGAGGCATCTGTCTACCAGACTTCAAACTATACTACAAGGCTATAGTAACCAAAACTGCATGGTATTGGCACAAGAACAGACATGTAGACCAATGGAACAGGACTGAGAACCCAAATATAAAACCAACCTCATACAGTCACCTGATCTTTGACAAATTCCAGAAAACGTACACTGGGGAAAAGATTCCCTATTCAACAAATGGTGCTGGGAAAATTGGATGGCCATATGTAGAAGACTGAAAGTGGACCCACACCTCTCACCTCTCACAAAAATCAATTCACAATGGATAACAGATCTAAACCTAAGACATGAAACCATAAGAATTCTCGAAGAAAATGTTGGAAAAACTCTTATGGACATTGGCCTAGGCGAAGAATTTATGAAGAAGACCCCCAAAGCAATCACAGCAGCAACAAAAATAAATACATGGGACCTGATCAAATTGAAAAGCTTCTGCACAGCCAAGGAAACTATCACTAGAGTGAACAGACAACCTACAGAATGGGAGAAAATATTTGCATGCTACACCTCTGATAAAGGGCTTATAACAGAATCTATACAGAACTTAGGAAAATCAACAAGAAAAAATCAAACAACCCTATTAAAAAATGGGCAAAGGACATGAACAAAAACTTTTCCAAATAAGACAGAATGATGGCCAGCAAACATATAAAAAAGTGCTCAACTTCTCTAATCATCAGGGAAATGCAAATCAAAACCACAATGAGATATCACTTAACTCCAGTGAGATTGGCTCATATCAAAAAATCCCCAAATAACAAATGTTGGCGGGATGTGGACAGGTAGGAACACTCATACACTGCTGGTGGGACTGCAAATTAGTACAACCTCTATGGAAAAGAATATGGAGATATCTCAAAGAATTAAAAGTAGAATTACCATTTGACCCAGCAATCCCACTACTGGGTATTTATCCAAAAGAAAAAAAGACATTTTATAATAAAGACATCTGCTCTCGAATGTTCATAGCAGCACAATTCACAATTGCAAAGTTGTGGAAACAACCCAGGTGCCCATCAATACACGAGTGGATCAATAAAATGTGGTATATGTATACCATGGAGTATTACTCAGAAATCATGTAGGGGTAGGCTGGAACCATCTTTTTCAGGGGCAACTGGAGAATGTGTATCCAAAGCCTTAGAATGTGCACACCCTTTGGTGCAGTAATTCCACTAATTTATTCTAGAGAAAAAAAATAAGAGAACAATGTAAAAATTTATGGAAAAAGATATTCACTGATACCTTATTCATAATAACCAAAAATATTAGAAACAACTTCTAATATCCATCAACAGAAAACTGATGAAAAATACTATAGTAGATACGTGTAGTAGAATACAATTCAGTCATCAAAAATAATTATGTAAATTTGTATTTACTGACAAGAAAGATATCATGATACGTTATTAGGTTTAAATAACGCTTACAAAACAGTATGGCCCAAGAGAAGTTGGTTAAGGGGTACAAAATTACACTTAGATAGAAGGAATAAGTTCTAGTACTTGATAGTACAGTAGGGAAATTATAGTTAACGATAATATATTTCAAAATAGCTAGAAGAAAAAATTGTAGTGCTCCCAACACAAAGAAAAGATAAATGTTTGAGGTGTTGGCTATCCCAATTACCCTGATTTAATCATTACACATTACACACGGTGTCCCAAAAGTCACCATACATAGGCAAAATGAGAAATTGTAGTTAAATGTACCTTTATTTACAAAATTTTACAAAATTTTTCCTTTATACGGAGACTTTTGGGACACCTTGTATATAGGTATCAAAATATCACACGTGGCTGGGCGTGGTGGCTCACGCCTGTAATCCTAGCACTTTGGGAAGCCAAGGCAGGGGGATTGCTTAAGGCCAGGAAGGAGTTCAAGATCAGCCTGAGCAAGAGCAAGACCCTGTCTCTACCAAGAAAAAAAAATTAGCCAGGCATGGTGGTGCATGCCTGCAGACCCAGCTACTTGGAAGGCTGAGGCAGGAGGATCGCTTGAGCCCAGGAGTTCAAGATTGCAGTGAGCTATGATGACGCCACTGCACTCCAGCCAGGGTGATAGAGCGAGACTGTCTCAAAAAAAAAAAAAAAAAATCACATGTACATCCAAAATACATACAACTATTATTAATATATATCAATAACAAGGAAAAAAACCGGTATGGCCAAATTATTATTTAAATATATATAGGTATATTAAATATAAATGATATATGTGAGTTTGTATTTATGGTTAAAAAATAACTAGAAGAATATATATCAAAATGTTAACATTGTAACATTGATTATCTTTAAATGGCAGAATTTCAAATGATCTTAATTTTCCTCTATACTTTTCTGTAGAATCTGATTTTTTATTGCCATGATCCTGTACTTTTATAATTTTCTAAAGAGCTAATTTTTAATATTAGCAAAATTTGTATCAAGTTATATTGTTTAAGTCAAATGTCATTATACACCTGAGTGTATTATATTATTATTATTATATTGTAATTTATATGTATAATAATAACAAACCAGAATAAAAAATTTTAATTAGGTATATTATATTTTTTAAAAAAAACAGTATTTGACATATTTAACAAGATTTTCATTCAAAATGACTGACTTTCATGTTTAAAAAGATAGCTCCCTGAAAATTCACTTATATGGATGGGATAACACAAAGAAGAAAATATCTAAATGGTACAAGCTTTTAAGTGAAGTTGCCTAATATCTCTTCAATTTCTAAGTATGCCAAAAATGTAAAAATTTCTTTCAGAGAAATTAGAAGCCTCCTGTATTAAGTAGTATAACCAAGAACACATGTAAAAAAAATTGCTAAGAGCAATTCTTGATACTTTTATTCACAACGGTTTAGGTACAGAGATCATTTATTTCATCCCTCTATACATAAAAAATTATAATAATAAAATTCCCTTCAAGATGCTGTTTAGGATTGATCTATATAAATACAACAAAATAGCTCAAAGAAATTTCTGTGCCTGGAAAATATGCATAAATGTAAAAAACCATGGTATCCCAAAAGTCGTGGATATAACACAAAACTAAAAACCATATGAAGTAAAGACTATGTAATACCATTGCGGGCTAGGGGTGATTAAAGGATTATTGTATTTATACAATAAATAAATAAAATAAAATAAAATAAAATAAAATAAATTTTACAACAGAGTAAAGACTGTTGTTTAAAATCTTCATAAATAAATGGTTTCACAATGAGCCTCTCTAATGAAATGTTTATAAACATATTTACAAAATATACTACATTTCTAGAGGTATAGTTATTACATACTAAGCCAGGGGCAGGGAACTTTTTCATGTTGGAAGGCCACATTAATTCAGCTATAATCAAATAAGGCTGCATTCAAGAAACTTCAATTAGATATATGTAAAAATGTACATTATTTTGTAAAAATCTAACTACTATGTACTTAATAATTTCAAAAATGAAAACTATGTGTTATTTTAAAGTTAACTAACATTTTAATGACTTTGTTGTGTCTGCTTTTTGTTGGAAAGCATTTGAATATTTGGTTGTAGCATGGAGGTCTGCAGTTTCAGGTGGTCCTCTAGATGAGTATCAGTCATTCGGGACTTTTAAGGGGCGTCTTGATTTGGGTTAGGTAGGAGAATGTAGATTTGCAGCAGTAAGTGGTGAAGAAAAGCAAAAAAGCATTTTTCAGGTATGTTGCCAAAGGCATGATTATTCTACTACATTTTTCCATATTTCAATTCCATCTTTCTTAGCATCAAACAATGACTTTAGAATGTCATCTACTGAGAGCTCAATCAATTCCATCTGTAGTTCTTTAGGTGCCTTGGTGATATCAACTAGGTGAGGCTGAAATGCTAATTTGAATATGATGTCATGATTCTCAAAGTCAATGAACCTTTCATTGTATTCTCCAATTAATAGGTCTATAACAGCTGCATATTCCTCAAATGATTCACATATATCATCCTGCTCATCAATGACCTTTGCTAACTGGGGAAAATGTTCATCTGAAATTTCCTTTTGAAGAAGAAGTGTTTTGGAAAAAGATAGCTTTTTTTGAAATGCTTGGATTTTTTGCCATATAACATATATAGACTTAGTTTTACCTTGCAATGAAATATTCAAGTCGTTTTGATTTGACATGATATCACACAGAAATGCTGAATTCCTATAGAAATCTTCTTTCAATAATTCACATTGCTGATTCTGTTCTTCACAAAATTTAACTACCTGTTCTAGCAGAGATAAAATTTTGACTAACACCTATCCCTGCAATAGCCAACACACTTTAGAACGATATGGCAAATCCACACTGAATACCTCATCATTCAACTTTAGCATGTTATGAAACTGATAATGCTGTGTTGCATTTGCACAAATATAGTTAACAATACTTACAACTTGCTGCAAAGTATCACTTAAAATAGTAGCTTCAGCCCAGAGATTTTGCTGATACAAGATACAATGAAAAGAAATGAGAACATCTGGATCTGTTAATACTTTTTTTATTTATCTGTGCAATAAACCCTTTGTGTTTTCCTGTCACGGATGGTGCACCGTCTGTACATACACTCACTAAATTTACCAAACTTAGTCCAACGTCACAACATTTATCTTGAAAGTTGTTGAAGATATCCATTCCCCGTGTTCTGTTCACCAGAGTGCTCAAAGCAAGTAACTCTTCATAGAAAAGAAAATATTCTCTTATGACCCAAATGAAGTATAAAACCTGTCAGTAGTATCAGTTGATTCATCAAAGCAATTGAATAATATATATTTTCCTTTTGAAGTATTTCACGAAGTTGTTCTGTTAAGTTGAAAGCTAATTCATGCTGTTGATCAGTTACGGTTCTCCCTGAAGTGGAGGCAATTGTTTGTACTTGGAAACATTATCAGGGTCTAAGCATCCTACAACTTCAACAATGCATTCTTTCACAATTTCTACATCACTGAATTGCTTCCTTTTATCCCCAAGTATATAAGCTACTTTATAAGTTGCTTCTGTGGCATTATTTCCAGGTGTTATTGCTGCTTGAAAGAATCGTCTTTGCTTTTGCTTTTCATCTTTTAATTTTTGCAATACAACCTTTCATGCCTCCCCCTCTAATTTAAAAATATTTGTCATACTTATGAGTGTTATAATGCTCACGAGCATTGAATTTCTTTAATGTTGATACTGTGGTATAACAAAGCAAGCAAATCATCTTATCTTTAGCAGAAACAAGGTAATATTGCCATTCCCAATCCTCATTAAAAAATCTGTTTTCTTCCTTTGGCATTCTCTTGGTCTTCTTTAACATGATGGGCTGTTAAGCAGACAGAATTAAAAAATACTGTCAAGCTATGCAACTATGTGCAAATTCCACTTCAAACAGAAACAGTACACCATTGTCAAAAGCTGATAACAGACTGGCGTGCTCGGCCCCCATAAACTCTCGCCAACCAGCCTCATGTGGTAGTGGCGCCAGTCAGGTGGACAAAGTTAGAACTAAAATCATGACTGCAGCAGCCATCAATTTAGCCCTTATGGCTTACTAATGTTCTAATTGTGCTGGTTAATCTGGGAGGATTATTTCATTGAAACTTATTTTACTCTTTGGTATTTTAAACATGTTCATTTTAAAAATAAAATAAAATTATAAAAGACAAACAAAAATGTATTTTGTATTACTAATAAAAATAAAAGGACGTGTTCTTTAAAATTTGGATTCAGTCAAAAGGCTGTCCTTAAGGACCTAGAAAGCCACATGTGGCCTTAAACCTGCAGGTTCCCCACCCCTGTACTAAGCCTTAAACACTTTTATGAGATGGTTTGGGAGACTTTTTCTTTTTAAATGATGTGGGCCTATAAGTAAAAAATCGATACCAAGTCTCTCAAGGTCATGCAGAACTCAAGACAAAAGCAGCCTCCTGAGTCATCTTGCCAAGTGTCTGAAATTGAGTGTTCATTCATCCATATATCCTGAGGACCTGCTCTGAGCTCTGAGGGTAGCAGTGAACAAGGCCTAGTTCCTGGCCTCATGAAGCTTTTATGTTAGTGGGTAGCTAAAAAATATTGAGTATTTTCAATGTACCTGTCACTATTCTAAGCACTTTCAATGGATTAGCCCACTTAATTATCACACCAACACTATGAGTTAGGAACTTTTATTATCTTCATTTTATAGATGAAGAGGTTAAGGCATAGACAGGTTAAGAAACTTGCCCAGTTAACCCTCTTCTGGATTTCTATTCTTCCCGTTACTTTCACACAAATGAAATTGTATTCTGCAGACAGATCCTACCTTTAATTTTTTCTCTCTCTCAGCCATCTTAAAAAAAAAAAAAAAAGCCAATAAGCCACGATTTACTGGCAGAATGGCATGAATAAAAGCATGAATGGACCAGTTACCCTATTCATTGGATATGTAACCTTTAACATCTTACTCTAACTCAATAAACTTCGGTTCCTTCCTTTGTAAATGAATAAAAGCACAGCACCTATTATTCATAAAAAATAAGATCATAATATAAGGTGTTTAGCACAGTAACTGGCACAGATTAAGCACTCAACAAATATTGCTTATTGTTATTGTTTAATGATTATATATCATTTACTGTTGAATGGGGGTGGAGACACAACCATTTGTTGGACGCCTGCTAATATTTGCCAGATATTATCAGCATTACATATAACAATTATTGAAAAAGATAACTCAGTTTATTATTTTATTATATTATCAAAGTTTAAGATAATATTATAAACAACAGGTATTATCATTATAAACTATGGGTAGACTATTTTTTATTACAAAGTCCTCCACATTCACACTGTACTGGACTTTTCTGTTAAAGCTAACTGGTCTAATATAGGTGTTTTTATTTTTCTCAGTATTGTAGGGAAAGCCTAATAGGCTGTTATTTGGGGGATAAGCACTGGTATCAGAGTTCTAAACTTGCCATCGGGGCTTACACAAAAGCTTTCACTGGAGACATAGCCTCATTGGAACACCATATGACATGGAAACATAAATAGGGGGCTAAAGTAGGCTGTGCTTGATCAAAATTACTTAAAACTTTTGAAGAAACAGGGAAGAGTGAAGGAACCAAATGGAAAGATACAGAGAAAAAGATCTTAAATAGCCATTCCTCAAAGTAAAACACACACACACACACACACCCCTTAAAAACAACTAGAACAAACTACCATTGCTTACTTCCTCTTTACAAGGATCTCATAATGGCTGCAATAATAACAGCCTCCATGCATCACCTCCTTTCTCTATGCTAGGCACTGTGCTCTTCTTTACATGCATTGCTTCATTCAATCCTGCTACAAGGATGAGCAATCAGCAGCATTACACTTTTTGCAGCTAAAGAAATTGGGGCAAAAAGCTAGCACATCTCAGAGACTAAGCTAAACTGAATTTTCTTCTGTAGGAAACCATCGGCATGTGCTCTTTTGGGTTCAGAGAGAATAAGTAATCCATTCAGCCTCTTTGCCTTTCAGTAATGCTCACTGGTCTCCTTTCCTTCCAGGATTATACCTACAATAAAGTTTGCCTCATTGGAAAAGACAGAAAACTTCAGCCCCTGCTGCTCTAGATGATAGCTGTGCAGGTTAGCCAAACGGCTCATACACTACCACACCCTGCAGAGTGAGCCTCTCCTCATAATCATACAGAGGTTGTGTACTCTAAATAGTCCACCTTCATCACCAGAGTCAGAGTAAAAAGCTAAACAAATACTGAATTCCCAAATAAGTAGCCACACTTAGCATAAACACACATAAGTGCACCTTTTTCATACTGTAAAAGGTGAAAATTTGAGTTTCATAATATTAGGCTGTCAAATGAAAACAAAACTTTTTATCTGTGAATTTGTCTACAATATAGCATAAACTATGACATATATCATACATACATGTATAATTAATATCTTAGAAAAGGAAAAAATTCCAGTATATAGTACCAAAGTATTACTTTCACCATTTAACACAGGTGTCTAAGTTTTTTAGTATCAGATTTACCAGTTCTGCTTTGCAGTCAAATATTATTACACTTAAATTCAGGCTTTGAGCCCTGCCATTTCCTTGCTGTTGATCTTACCCCTTACAGGTTGATATTGTTGTGCTTGTTGTTATTTAATTGTAAAATGGAGATAGTGCCATTATTTGATAGGCCCATTGTGAGAATTAAATGAGACAATGTATTCAAAGAGTTCAGCATGGTGCCTGGTACATAGTAAGTGTTCACTGAAATAGTAGCTATTATTATTATAATTAATGTCTTCTAATTTTCTAACTACAATATATGGTACTAAATTACAATGTATATTACAACATGTCAATGGAGTTTATCCAAATGTTTAGGTACATGGGATTGTGCACAACTATTTTTCTTATAATCTGGAAAAGAAAGTAGTTTAAACTATGGATCTCTATATTTACTTGTTATTCACAGACATAAGAACCCCCAAAAATGGCATTCCTAGGAATCAGTCTCTTTCCAAACCACCAAAATCTAGTTTGGGGGAAGTCTTTATTTGTGAATTGTAACAAGTACTAAGCCTTGTGTGATTCTGAATTGAGATAGCCAAGTAAAGGATTATTTTATAACCACCAGAAAAATCTCAATTCATATTGCAGTCATGGTTAAGATGAATTCACAAATACTGACAATCAAATTTAAAACATACATTTTTAATCTCATCTTAAATAATGGTATAGTATTCTCCCCTATAATAGAAAATAAAAATATTTTATGCTTAGTTTTATATTCATATATATTTTAGATATATTGATGAACAACCTAATGAAAGAAGCAATGAATATTTTTTTATTTGTACAGGATTAATTTGGTACTAATAACAAATTAAATTAGGGCATATAGCATATAAAAATTAACACAGCTTCACATGAACTGACATTAATTTTGTACAAAATTAAAATACCATAAGGTCATAAACTGAAGAATGAAAAAGAGTATTTTAAATATCAAAAAGTGAAACACAGACTAAGTTTTAAGACATCTCTCTCTTTTAAATACACTAAAAAATCTAGAGTGCCACTGAACAAGGACAGCCTCTTTTGAAACATCAGGCTTCCTATAATTTCCATAATGTTGATAAACTTCTTGAATGATGGTACTGGGCATTAAAAGAATAAAGCACATATTGAATTTTGTTTTGTCCAATTAAAAAAATTTAACCTTAAGGAAAAAAATGATCACAATAATAAATAGTGATATAGAATAGAAGGATACCTATAGAATCTGAAAATGAATGTTTCTGAAAATAAGTTTCTTTATTAAGTTTATTTTAAAGTTATTTGAGGTCTTATGATTTGGCATTTTGAGTTTCATAAATAAAATGACCCAGTTAGTATATGTTAAAATGTTCATTAAAATGAAACATTTAAGGGTAAAATACTCTTCAATACAAAATACAGTTAGGTTCTAGTTTTGCTGAAATTAAATTACCACATAAGAAATGTTGGATATATTTTGGAATTAACATTGAAAAATTTCAGGTATCTCTCTTAATAATTTTACTTTAAGTAATTTATTTTTTAAACTTTTTTCTAAAGTGATTTATTTTAAAACAAGAGCAACAATTTGAGACTTGCTTAAAAATATAACAGCCTAGTGTATTATTGTCCTCTGCTGATAGGAAAGTATGTACTTTTAATACTGTACTTTGCCATAAAACACATATTTTTCTTAGCAAAAATACTTTTCTGGGTTATTTTAATAAGCCAGTTCTCTAGGCTTTAAAGAAAAAAAGCACAATTTTTTGTGAAGTATACTGTTACATGATAGAAGAAAACTGAGGAAAAATCTATTTGCATCTCCTTTAAATTATTCACAATATTTTGAGGCTTTCATTCTCTCCAGTTAGTGCAATTTATTTTTCTATACGTCTCAGTAGCAAACAATGTTATTTAGACTCTAACCTGGCATGCTACAACCTCTGGCCCGCCCTTGAGCCCCTCCATTGCAAAGGTCTCCAGGTGCAGTTTGGGTAGCTGCAGGGTGAAGTCATTCCTACTTGCCGCAGTCCGTGACAGCGAGATCTGATCTCTGACCTAAAGGGAAAAAAACAGCATCAATGGTAATTCCCCTTCAGACACATTAACTGGGATGAACTGGGTCCCCTTGAGCCCACTGAGTGGACTTGCATTGATCGCTGGACCTGAAATCCATGAATAAATTTAGGACTAATTGATTTTTCGTTGCAAATAAATCTCTAATTCAGAGTGCTGGGGGAGAATGTTAAGAAGAAAAAGCATCCTCCTGCTTGAAATGAGGGAGGGGAAGAAGAGTCACTAGAGCTCTTCTGATCAAGAGGTTTTAAATTATTTTTCCATAGTACCACCCTTAAAAGATAAAGGAAAGAAAAGAAAAAACACTCACAAAATAAAAAACAACAGCAATTTCCTAATTATTATTATCTTCTTAATAACATGTTTAATTTAACTGATATTAACTGATATATATTAGGCAAGATAGTTATTATGCACTAATCTTTGAAAAGAAAAGTTCAATAAAATGTACCTTGGAAGAAAAACAAATATACTCAACACAAAAGGATACTTTAAAATATAGAAATAAGAGGATGTTTATTTACCCTTTTTACTCTTCTAAAATTGCAAGATTTTATTAAACTTGAGAATTGATGATTAAATACATATAAACCAACTCGGCCACACAATATCTAAATAACGTAATAGATAAAATCAGTAGTATTTGTACTACATTTTAAGTATTCAGAAAGGTAACAATACAAACACATCCCACATATAGGAGAAACACCAATTCTCTAGCCAGGATGGAATCACATGCAGTTGATATCACACTGCCACCTTCTGGACAAATGAGAAAATATTCTCTATATAATACAAACAAGAAATGCTCAGAAGCAGATATTTTGGGTTTTAACTTCCAAACTTAGTAAAAGCCTTAGGAATTCCACAGTTTAGTCTGCATTTAAGATCAGTAAGCTGTCATTTTTAATCATATAGTTTAATGACAGGAGTTTTCATATGCAGGCATATTTTCTAACTTTCCTTGTACTTGCAGGTTTTAAAAATTTATATCTTTGCTACCATATATTTGATAAATATTACACAATTAGCTTAATGCCACAGAAAAGTTTTTTTTGAGATAGCAAAGGTCAAAATAGGTATAAGTATAAAAATAACATTAATTGCTCAAATAAATATATTTATATCTATAGTTTTATCTGAGCAACTTCAAATGTAATTTGGCAATAATATAAGATAGAAAACTTCTCGCTCATTTTTCTATTCTCCTTGGGCAACATGCAAAACAGTTTGAATTATTTTTTGTTATATGAATTAATTACATTAAAAATATACACATTTCACAAAACTATCATACTCTATACGGTTTCCTTAAACAAACAAACGCACACAAACATATGATGACATCTTTAATTGTTTATGCTAACCTATGGGTATAAAAATCCTTATATTTCCCAAGTTGATCTGAAGACTTTCTGTCAATAAGAGAATGTCAAAGTGCATGCTGTAAGACATACACTATGATGCAATTTTTATAATAGTGTGAGTACTACATGCACACTACAGTCCCAATTCAGAATGTGTATTTATCTGCAACATTCTCCAGAGTCTTCAGTCAGGATAAGAATGCTATTACACTTGCTTAGCATAACAAAATTAATCATATTTTATAATATATTTGCTTTAGGTTTTATGTTTTATATGTATGGATACCTTCTCTTGTTTTTTTGTCACCAATGTGCACTCAGATAAAAGGAAACATTAATGTGGATTAAGGTACTGAGAATTTATCAGCATCAAACCACTAGTGTTTTACCTTCTACCCTTCTGAACCATAGTCAATAGATCTAAATATTTTACTGCACCCTGGCCAATTCATTGTTTGATGTTTAAAAACTCACCCAGAATCAAAGAAAATTTATTAAATTTGAGCCCCCAAATGAGATACTATTAGCTTTGAAAGTCAAGTTTAACTGCGATATTGATGATTCTCTTTTTTCTGTGACAAAATTCACTAGGGAAATCCTGGATGTCAAAGTACAAAAGCAGATTGCTAATACGGGCAAAGAGGGTGGAAAAAACCATCAGCAATGTAGGTATAATCCACAACACAGTTCGAGCACTGGAGGTCCTTTAATCCGATTAGCATCAGGCACCATATCTCATCCATGAAGCTTGACATACAGTGAACAGTAAGCCACATTTTATATTCTCTAAATAAACTTTATGAGCAACATTAAGTTGGGGCATTTTGCATTTAAAACTGTGATTTATTGTCATTTTAATATTTTTGCTACATTACTTAATTTGCCAAATTAAATAATTCTTTATATTAGGAAAAAAACCTTCAAAATGCAGCTGTGCTTGTTACACCTAATGATGGATCATAATTACATTATTTGAATAATATGCAGGTGACAATACTTTCATTTAATTACAAATATCTGTTGAATGTTGACAGTGCCATTAAGAGACAGTGACCTACTGATATATATTGGATGCAATATCACAAAAATTTTGACTACAATTTTAAGAGTTTTTCCACCTTTAAATTAAACTGAAACTTTGAGAGTAGGCATCTAAAATATTCTCCAAATATTTCTAGGAAAAGTTTTTAGAAAAGTCTTGTAAAAGGACTGTTTAGGAATTCTTTTATCTTAATGAGTAAAAAGGAGTAAAAGCATCACGTTGACAGAATAGAAAACAGCGACACTAAGACAAACAAAATTATGATGGTGCAGCAAAGGAGCAGGAAGGAAAGGTGACAAGGAAAATATAAAGAGTGAAAAGAAGAGACTGTTCAGAAAGAATGCAGAAGGCAAGAATGCAGAATTTTAAAGTGTAAATAGGACAAACAGGGAAGAGATTCAATAGTAAGAAGGATTCTCACTTTGTTGTATTAAATTTGTTCATGAAAAAAATAGAACAGGCAGGTTGAGAACAAAGTAACTAAAAATTAAAAAAGAGATAATGTTGAATTTCTTTAGGAAATACTGCCCATTGGATATAAAATTATTCTTTTCAAGAATGAGAGTCTAAAGCAAATTCCTTACTGTCAAAAAATTTTTGATGTAGTATTAGAATAGTAAAATTATTTTTTTCCCAAAAGGAATAGCAGGTTTACCTTTTAAAATAATGATTTTAGTGTGAATCAGGATTAAAACAACCATCAGTCACCTGTCTGTAGTTTTATAATTTCAAATTTCAAATTTTTAAATAATTTCAAAAGTCAGTCTTTAATTCTTTTTACACTACATCACAAGGTATAAAATATACAAAAGATTCTATACCTTTTTCAGTATTATTTACACATGTGTGATAAAAACCTGTATATAATGTTTTTCTCCTTCAAAATGCCTAACAGTTCATTTTTAACATATAATGAATTTTTTCATAGAATTTCACAACACAAATCTCAATTATCAAATTTTATACATTTTTATAACATTCTAAATGACTGTACAATTTCATAATATTTATAAAAGAATAAAGTAAAAATGCCTACATTTTTCTCTAAAATTTTGATCTTTAGAAAGAGCAGTTTACTTTCTGCCTTTCATAGTACATACTTTCAGAAAGCAGATATTTCTAATAGATATGTCATAAGCAACAAGAGAGACGTATAGAGAAAAATAAATGAAACTTTCTAAAAAGCCAAAACATTGTCACGAAATATATTTAAAATAATTAATCTTTAAAATATATTTTATTATAACAATCCAATCCAGATTTAAGTGATTCATAAGATCCATGATGTACTATTGCTATTTTTCTGATTAGCTTTTACTCACAAGCCACCAATCTGTATTCTAATTTTCTGTACTCCTACCATAACACAAAGAAAGCTATTTCTTTCTACCAACTATGAAATTAAATTAGCCATTTTTAGGAAAATTGCTCAACTCTTAAAATGTGAACCTCCACCTTTTATCATGCACAGGTATAAATCCCTCTGAGTTCAATGCTCCATTAAAAAAAAAAAAAAAAACCTCATGAAATGACTTACTAGCTGTGTTTTTACCAATAGGATACTGAGCCAGAAGAAATCAGAGTGTAGATAAAAACTGAGATAGACTTAAAAACACATGTGAAAAAATGTATACATTGCCTGAATCCTACATGCCTGGGAAAAGCACCAATATCAGGACTTTACATCATACTCTGTCTAAAATTTTATTTACTCCAATCTACTATGGTCACCAATGCTTCAAAAATAAACATTTTTATCAAACATATTCCAACATAAATACAGACCTCTACAATATTTCCTATAACTTCCATTCTTAACATTCTGTGTTTATGATATCCTTTGCCTCCATGTTCCTGCCTTCCTTTGTCTTATTCCCTCCTCTGTACTTCTTTCCACTCCCATTGATTCTATATTGCCCTTCCTCTTGCTTTTATTTTATTTTTTTTATCCTATGCACTAGAGTAGCTTACATACTATTTTTCAACCTATGCACCAGAGAGCAGTGTATAGTCAGCACACTACAGCCTGGGAATCAAATCCAGCCCATCACATGTTATTATAAATAAAGTTTTATTGGAACCATACTCATTTGTTTACCTATTGTCTATAGCTGCTTTTCTGCTACAATGACAGAGTTGAGTCGTCAAAAGAGAGATCATATGGTCCACAAAGCCTAAAATATTTCCTATCTGACCCTTTACAGAAGTTGTTGGCCATCTCCTGCCCTAGAGGTGTAGAAGGAAAGACAATATTTTTCATCATCTACAAGTTTTTTTAAATGACTACCTCTTACCAGAGAATCTACAAACAATTTCTAGTGAGTCAACCTTATATCACCAACACTTGGTACCATCTCAAAGACACGTTCTGGCTCTTTTTTTCAAGTGTTTCATGAATAAGTATACTATCTCTTGATATATTTTCAAGTTTTACATAGTCTAGTATACAACTTGACTGGGCCTAACTTTCCTGACAACTACTAACTTGCCTGGTCATAATTACTAACCACCCATTCTAATACCTAATCAACAGAAAATTTGGTTAAACAAGTAGAAGAGGCATACTGGAGAGTCTTTTGTAAATAACAAAGAGAAAGGAACTAGCCAGAGTTAAAAATATATACTCTTTAATAATACAAGTAGCAAGAAAAACACTATGCATACAGAGGCTTTTAGTAAGTATGTGATCAAATAAGAATATCACTCCAAATTCATGAATTCCACAACGTAGAAGGAAGAGAATAATAAAAAAATATATTTAGACAATTCCAAGACTCTGATATTTGCCCAATGATTGGCAAAGGAATCAAAGAGTGTCAATGCAATGGAAATGATATTCAGAAATTGAATAGTTACATCTAAATGGATATTTCCCTCCTTCTTTAACCTTTTCCTTAACTACTTCATTAATAAAATGGATAGGTAGATAACAATACTACTTCTATTAGTAATAATACCATTAGTACTTCCAAAAGTACTTCATACTTTTCAAAGTACGGCTGGCCCTCTGTACTGGTGAGCTCCATATCCATGGATTCAACCAACAGCTAATAGAAAATGTTTTTTTAAAACATTGTGTCTGACCAGACGTGGTGGCTCATGCCTGTAATCCTAGCACTTTGGGAGGCTGAGGTGGGAGGACTGCTTGAGGCCAGGAGTTCAAGACCATCCTGGGCAACATAGCAAGACCCCCATCTCTACAAAAAATAGAAAAGAAAATTAATCAGCCATGGTGGCACACACCTGCAGTCCCAGCTACTCGGGAGGCTGGGGCAGGAGGATCGCTTCAGCCCAGGAGTTTGAGGTTGCAGTGAGCTATGATGACGCCACTGCTCTCTGGCCTGGGCAACAAAGCAAGAACCTGTCTTAAAAAAATATGTATATATGCATCTGTACTAAACATGTACAGACTTTTCTTATCATTATTCCCTAAACAATGCAGTATAGTAATTTTTTACATTGTATTAGGTATAAGTAATCTAGAGATGATTTAAAGCATACAGGAGGATATCCCTAGGTTATATGCAAATACTACACCATTTTACATCAGAGACTTAAGCATCCCTGAATTTTGGTATCAACAGAGGTCCTGGAACCAATCCCCATGGATACTGAGAGATGACTATACTCTCCATACTACCTCATTTGATTCTGCTATCCACATTATGAAATAGCTACTGCCATCTCTAATATGAGAATACTGAGTCTAGTGCTGTTAGCACCAAACAATAATGCCTCTTAATATCTATATATAAGCAGTTAATAGTTGAAGAAATTACTTAAGATTTTGGTACTTCTTCTATTTCTCGACCTAAAAAACACTATATTTTTTTCCTTTTCTTTGTCTCTTGTCTGGAAATCTTAGCAAAAACATTTAAGTTTCATAAAAGTAGTTTTGTGATAAGCAAAGAAGAATGTTAAACATCCTTCTTTTCCTCAGTAGTTTCCTTGCACCTGTGCACATTCTCATTCATTCATGCCCTCTAATACACTGTCTGTCTCTCTCTCACACACACACGCAATTATTACACAGAGAGGTAAGTTAACTGTGTAGCAATCATCCTCAAATAGTGCTCACAATCTCATATGGAAGGTCCCCAAACCACGATGTTCCAGGATATATATAACAGTTGCTGCTGTGCTCCACACCTATTGGAAGGAGACCTTGACACTCTTTCAGCAGAAGCAGGCACTCCATTTGCACTACAGCAAGCAGAGAAACTCATAATTTGAAAAGTGAGAGGTAAGCAACTAGTCTTATTTTGCTGGCAGATTATTTAACTTAATCTATATCTCTGGAGCAGAGACAGAACTCTCCAATGACCGCCAGCTGCTGTCACTAGAAAAGAAGGCAAAGTCCACTACCACAACTGTCCCATATATTATAGTTACATGCCAATATGGAACTAAAAAACAGATCTCTTGAATCAAATTATCAAGCTGGCTATATCCCAATTAAAGATCTGAAAAACTGACCACTGAAATCAAATTATCAAACTGGAAAATTGGGTGATTTAATCATGGACATCATGATAAATCTATGGTGTAGGCTATATACCATAAAATGCACCCAACAAACAGATTACAATAACCTTGAGCTATTTAAACAAACACAAAAACCCTTACTTGAGAATAGAGAAATGTATTTATAAATTGTTATAGTCCTCCACACAGACATATTTTCTTTCCTAGGGTAAATTATTTCAAAGGATAAAGACAGATGTACACTTAAATGAGTTGTTTAGATGTGTTTAAGCTAAAATTTGCTAAGCACATGTACATGATACTCTGTAGTGTGTTATCTTTAGTTTGTCAAGGTTTTAAATCCGTCTTGAGCTGGAGTATCATTTTTAGCTTGGCTAGGTCAGAATGACACTGAACAATATGAATGATGACACACAAGACAGCTATATGGACAGAGTTGTCATCAGCAAGCCAGCTGTGTTAACACCTGTGTGTCCTGCACAGCTGATCTTCAGGAACCAGAATCAAGAAGCTGAGAATGGAGAAGAGTTCAAATATCGTAAGTAACATTTAGAGAGTCATTGAGGAACCACTAAAAATTTGGTTTTTAGAGGCACAAGATCATGTTTCAACTTTTAAAATAGTTTCATAAATTAAAAATTATTTCATGGCCTTTGTACTCTTTATAAATGCATTGAAAACTAAAAATCAAAGAAAACTACATATTATTACTTATTCTGGTTAACCAATTTTAAGATAAGATTACCTCTTAGAGATATTCTTATAATTGAATCTAGATATTCTCCTCTAGTTCTTGATTAGGCAAAGTAAATATAGATGCTATTTTAGCAATCAAATGAACAAAGCAGGTGACAATATCAGTAAGACTTCTATTGGAATCTAGAGATGGCTTTGGTTATGTTTAGAGACTATATGGTGGTAAAGTTTAACTCGTTCAATAAATATTCATTAAGTGCCTACTGGGTACTAGGCACAGTGATAGATGCTGAGAACATAAAAATTAAGAAGACAGAATTCCATCCCTCAAGGACTTCAAACTCTAGTGGCATAATTAATCTCTCAAAATACATTTTCTAGCCTCCCATTTATCTATAATGTCTTGTTTCTCCTGTCAATTGCTATACTGCCTTCTTTCTTTGCCAGAGAGTATTATGTTAATCAATCTCAAACCTTTATCTTTAGCCCTGACTTTTCCCCTGAGGTTCAGACTCACATATTCTGCTGATTATTCCACATTACCTTAAATTCAGTATTTCCAAAACAAAACTTATCATTGTCTCCCTTGTTCTTCCTACCTAAAAATTTAAAAATAATTTTAAAATTTTTACAGGTTGCTTTTTGTATTCCCAGCATCAGCTAATGGTACCCACTACACTGCCCCATCATGAGAATCAGTCTCCCCTGCCTCTTTCTCATCCCCATATGCCACTTTACTGAATAAGTTTCACATACTTTATTCTGACACTTTCTACCATCACTACCCTGGTTTGAACCTTCACCAGCCCTCATCTAGACTAATGCTGTAGCCTCCTAATAGAGCTCTCTATTCAGACTCATGGCTCTTAAAACCACCTTCATTACTCACCGCATCCAGTCTGCAAAATCTGCTCTCCAGAACTCAAATTCAATAAGGAAATCTGACCACATCACCCCCTAGCTTAAACCCTAGTTTACTGCCTCCCTGGCCTCATGGTCCAAGGTTCTTAGGATGGCAAAAAAGTTCTTCCATGTCCTAGCTTCTACCTTTCTCTTTGAGCCTTATCTCTTTCACTCTCCTTGCACTTAATGTTGAACCAAGAATATCTAACTATTCATGCTTCCATAAACTTGCTCATGCTACCCTCTCTGTTAGCATCACTTTTCCATCATCCCTCACATTTCAAGGTCCCTCCCAGGCATTAATTTTCTTGTTAGAAACCTCTAGGCAACCCCTGGGTTTTCTAAGTATGCCCCATAAATGAATAACTCTATCTATATGGGTGTGGAAGTGTATCTTATGGATATATTTACCACAGTGCACTGGAATTATCTGTGTCTCTTAGTTGAAGGAAAGGACTATGCTATAAATATATATATACAAATATATACATATACAGTTGGCCCTTGAACAACACAGGGGTTAGGGGCGCCAACCCCTCCACACAGTCAAAAATCTGTGTATAACTTTCGACTCCTCCAAAACTTAACTACTAGTAGCCTACCACTGACTGGAAACCTTACTGAATAACAAACAATTAACATTTTGCATGTGTTTTGTACACTGTAGTCTTACAATAAAGTAAGCTAGAGAAAATAAGTGTCATTAAGAAAATCATAAGGAAAAGAATATATATTTACTATTTGTTGAGTGGAAGTGGATCATCATAAAAGTCTCCATCCTTGTAATCTTCACTTTAAGTAGACTAAGGAGGAGGAGGAAAAGAAGGGGTTGATCTTGCCATCTCAGGGGCGGCAGAGGCAGAAAAGAAATCCACATATAAGTAAACCTGTGCAGTTCAAACTTATTTTGTTCAAAAGTCAACTGTATGTACACATATACACATATATAAATATAGCATGGTCCTTTCCTTCAACAAATATATATATTTGTTTCCCCAGAGGCTAGTACAGTTCCTGGCACATTATATTTACTAAAAAAGCATTTGTAGAATTAAACTAGTTATTATAAATATTGTGTTCCATGATGGATTAGAGGTTTTAAGTAACTTTGCTGAGGAAGCAAATCCAAAAGGATGTCAGGAAAAACTCCCGTGACTTCCTAATTATTGTTCCAGTGTCATTGCAGCCTGATAAATTTAAAGGATTTATAGATTCAAGGTCTTCTGGAGTTTTGCAGTATCTGGATTGTGACATCCTGTTTTACCTTTCAGATGATTTACTAAAAAAGCACCTAGCACTTCTCAGTGAATATTCATTGGCACCTTTAAAGTTCATAGTACATTATGATCAGAATAGGGAACACTTTAGTTAATCCTTTCAAACTTATAGGACCCAAGCAATCTCTAAAAGCCTCAAGAATCCAACCATTCTGCTAATTCAATAACAAAAAATGACAATAAAAATATTCTTAGTTTCTTCTTCACATTCCAATTTTACCTAAATTCTCTTACTTGCACTCTCAGTTCTAGTAAATAAGACATCTCTCTGTTAAGCACTTTGTTAGTACCTAATAAATACTTGCTAAATTTTATCATTCCTAACCCTAAATAATCCAGACATTATCCTAACCAGGCATTATCCTATCCTGAAAATTATTATAATATGATTATTCTACTTTTCCTTTTTACCACACATACTTAAGCATGTTTGGAGAGGCTGTTAGTCTTTTTAAAATAATAATTAATTCCTGTATTATCAGTAATATGAGAAGCCTGCTTGTAAAGTTATTAGGAAAATAAAAGTATATGTTTTTAGGGATTAATGTTGGCAAACATGGTGGAATTAAGGAACTACAAAAGACAGTCCCTCCATAAAAGCAGCAAATAAATTGGCAAAAATTGTCAGAATCAACTTTTTTCAGAACTCTGGAGGCTAACTGATAGTTCACAGTAACTAGGAAAAAGCTAAATCAAGAAGAAAAAAAACCACCTGAATCTCAGTATTTAAGGAAATCTCTGTCAAAACACTGGTTGACCACTAAGCTAACAGAATAGAGACTTTAGTTGCTACACATGACAAAAGATACAGACTTTACAAAATTAGTTCAGAAAAGTCACTGAAACAAACAACAACTAGAGTAAGCAGCAACAATGCAGGAGATGGGGTAGAATCTTATTTCCAGTGTTGCCATGTTGTAATATTCAAAATATACACTTTCAAAAAAAATTATGAATGAAAAGAAAAAGGAAAGTATGGCTTCATTCTCAAGAAAAATAGAAATTAATAGGAACTGTCCCTGAGGAAGACAAAACATTGAACTTACCACACAACTTTAAATCAATTATTATAAATTTGCATAAGAAGTTAAAGGAAACCATGTACAAAGAACTAAAGGAAACTATGAGAACAATGTCTTCCAAAATAGCAAATATAAATAAAAAGATTAAAAGTATAAAAAGGAACCAAATAGAAATTTTGGAGTTGATATATTCAACTGCTCTGAAAAAAAATGTTTAAAACCTGTCACCTAAGAATTCTATATGTGACAAAAGTATCCTCTAGGAATGAAGGAAAGTTACAGTAGCCAGATGGTAGACTAGAATAAGAAGCTGTGGATTCTCCCTCTCCCTACAGACACACTGATTCAATAGCAATACACATATTGATTCCCTTCATGAAAATTCCAGAAACTAGTTGGGAGGCTCCTGTGCCCTGAGCAACATGAAACCAGCCACATTGAAGCCAGCAGGAAAATTGAAGACATTCTTTCACCATAATCTCCACCCTAGCACAGCATTATATGATCAGGAGGAAATTCCCTGCTCCCAGACTCTCCATGAGAAGAGAAAGAGTTAGATTGCACATCCAATGTCCCAACTTTTCTGAGTGCTACCCAAGGGACTGGTTTGTGTCTCACTTGTGTTTGAGCACTGACATGACCCAAACCCACAACATGCTAGACCCCTGGGGGCTACAGAAAACAAAGACAGTGGTTTGAACTAGAGCACAGATATTCACAACAGCTCTCATCCAGTTCAGCACAGAGAACAGGTGAAAAAAAAATCCCCAGCTCCCAGCTTCTCCCTTAGGAGAAAAAGAATTGGACCATACATCCAACATTCCAACTTTTCTAGGTATTACTGGAGGAACCGTCTTTTGTCTTGCCTGTCTTGAAGCACTGATGAGGCCCAAGATATTCTAGAACGCTGGAGCCTTTAAGAACAAAGATGATATTGTGGACTAGCATCAAAGTTTGAGAGGCTCACAGAAACTCTGGCCAGGGAGATTAGCAATGGTCTTCTCCTGTATGAGGCCATTCCTTGAAGACTGGGAGAGATGGGAGTTTTTTTCTAATGCATAGATACCAACAGAAAGAGTCAAGGAAAATAAAAAAGCAAAGAAACATAATCCAAAAAAGGAATCAGATAAAACTCCAGAAACCAACCCTAATGAAATGGAGGTGTATTAATTACCTGAGAGAGAATTCAAAACACTGCCATTAAAATGACCAATGAGTTCAGAAAAACAATGCACAAAGAAAGAATTTCAACAATAAGATAGGAAATTTAAAAGAAAATCAAACAGAAATCTTGGAACAGAAGAATATAATAACTGACCTAAAAATTCAATAGAGGGGCTCAACAGCAGACTAGAATAAAAAAGCAGAAGAAAAAAAATCAGTGAACTTGAACACAGGTCATTTGAAATTATCCAGTCACAGGAAGAAAAAAAAAAGAAAAAGAATGAAGACAACTTAAGGGACTTATGAGGCCTTATCAAGGAGACCAATCTATGCATAATGGGAGTCAGAGAAAGAGGACAGAGAAAGAAAAGGGACCAGAAAGTTTATTAAAAGAAATGATGACTGAATACTTCCCGAATTGGGGAAGGAAATGGACATCCAGATCCAGGAATCCCAAAGAATGACAAATAAGATGAAACTAAAGAAATTGACACTGAAACACATTGTAATCAAATTGTCAAAAGTTAAAGACAAAGGGGAGAATGGGAAGCAAGGGAAACATGACTCATTACGAACAAGGGAACCCCCACAAGACTGTCAGCAGATTTACAGCTAAAACCTGGCAAGCCAGAGGAGAGTGGGATGATATATTCAAAGGGCTAAAAGAAAAAAAATGCCAACCAAGAAAATTATACCTGGGAAAATGGGTCTACAGAAACAAAAGAGAAAAAGACTTCTCTGACAAAAGCTGAGGGCATTCATCATGACTACACTTGCCTTACAAAGGGTGCTAAGCAAGTTCTTCAAGTAGAAACAAAAGGATGCTAAACAACAACATGATAGCATAAGGAAGTATAAAAATCACTGGCAAAAGTAAATATATAGACAAATACAGAATAGTGTATTACTCTAATGGTGGTGGGTAAATCACTTTAATTCTAATATAAAAGTTAGAAGACAAAATATTAAAAATAACTATAACCAAAAAATATATTAATGGATATACCATATAGTAAACTGTAACATCAATAACAAAGTATGGGGAGAGGAGGAGTAAAATTGTAGCATTATTGTATGAAATTAAAGTTGTTGCCAGCTTAAAACAAACTGTTATATTTTATATAAGCCCCATGGTAACTGCAAAATAAATACCTATTTAAGTTACACAAAAGTAAACGAAAAAGGAATCAAAGCATATCAATACAAAAAATCAACAAAACAAAAGGAAGAGAGCAAGGGAGAAAAAGAGAAACAGATGAACTACAAGACAGAAAACAATTAACAATAGGACAATAATAAACCCTTCTCTATCAATAATTACTTCAAATATAAATAGATTAAACTTTCCAATCAAGAGACACACAGTGGCTGAATGGATTAAAAAACATGACCTAACTAAACACTGCCTACAAAGAGACTCATTTCAGATTTAAGGATGCACATAGGCTTAAAGTGAAGGGATAGAAAAAGATATTCCATGTAAATAGTAACCAAAAGAGAGCAGGAGTGGATATATTTATATCATAAAAAGTAAACCTTAAGCCAAAAATTGCCAGAAGAGACAAAGAAGAACATTATATAATGATATAAGGGTCCGGTCACCAGGAACAGATACAATTACAAATACAGATGCACATAACATCTGAGCACCTAAATATATAAAACAAACATTGACAGAACAGAAGGAAGAAACAGACAGCAATACAATAATAGTAGGAGACTTTAATACCTCACTTTCAATAATACACAGAACCACCAGAAAGAAAATCAGCCAAGAAACAGCAAACATGAACAATACTATAGACCAAATGGACCTAATGGACATATGTAGAACATTCCCCCAAACAGCAGCAGAATACTCATTCTTCTCAGGTGTGTAAGATCATGTTCCAACATATGTCACAAGTTAGGCCAAAAACAAGTCTCAACAAATTTAAGAACATTAAAATCATACTAAATATCTTTTCCAACTACAACAGGATGAAACCATAAGTAAAGACCAGAAGAAAAACTGGAAAATTCACAAATATGTGGAAATCAAACAACCAATTTTTGAACAATAGTATAAAAAAGAAATCAAAAGGAAAGTCAGAAAACATCTTGAGACACATGAAAATGAAATACAACATACCAAAATTTATGGGACTCAGTGAAAGCAATTTTGAGGGAAAAAATTATACCAATAAACGCCTACATAAAAAAAGAAGAAAAATCTCAAATAACTTAACTTTATACCTCAAGGAACTATAAAAAGAAGAACAAACTAAGCCAAAAGTTAGCAGAAGGAGGGAAATAATAAAGATTAGAACAGAAATAAACAAAAGAGAAAAACAGTGAAAAACTGAAAGTGGGGAGGGGCCAAGATGGCAGACTAGAAGCAGCCTGCACTCTCCGCTCTCAAGGAGAGGATCAAAGGTTGCAGAGACAGGTTCACCTGGTCGATGGATTGTCTCGGAGAGAGCATTGTGAATCATCAAAGAAGCAAATGGACACACCCAAAGCCAGGGAGAGAGATGGAAGGGTGATCTGCTCAGCAAGATCGGAAAGTACCTGGTGGAAGTGTCCACACGTAGAGAAATCCCTGGGGCTCCACACTCCTCCAACAGACACTGAAATTCAAGAGGTGAGGGCTCCACCACCACCACAGCAGGCCTCCAAACTGATCAGGGACCTACTTGAAGACTACAGCAGCAAGCACTGGAGAGCAGGCACAGTGGGGTCTCACCAACTTCTCGTCCCAGGTCACAGAAACAGATGCCAATCTGCACTCTAAGCCCCAGAGCACCCAGTCTGCAAAGGGGTCAGTTCCACTGCAGCTGCCTCCCCATTACCCCTGCCAAGTCATAGAGGGATGGGGAGTGTGGGTGCTCTCATGTGCACTTTGACAGGGTGCCATGGACACCCCCGACCCCTGCCTCTCAGGGATCCAAGCACAGCACGTGGCCACTGGCCCTCAGCATCTGCCGCTACAACCTTGCCACCTTGAGAGCACCACTGCTGCCACCTGAGTAAAACACAGCAGCTGCTACAGTTGGACTTAGGCAGAAGGAGAGCTCCAACAACTGAGACTCTCTGGCAGGGCACCATGCATCACCCTGGCCCTGCCAGAGCAGGTATCCCAGCTGCTGCTGCCAAGGATACAACCCGGCACCAGCTGCAGTGCCACCATCCACCCAAGCACCAGCCAAGACCCTCAACCTGTCTAGGCACCCGCTATGGTCTGGCACTCCACTCAGGCTCCTGCAAAGGTGCCACAACCTCCTTAGGCACCCACCAAGTTTCCACTACCTGCCCTGCCACCAGCTGCAGTCCCATGATGCACCCAGGCACCTGCCATGATCCTGTGATGCACCAGGCACCTGCCAAGGTCCCATAAGCTGTCTCACCACTAGATGCACTCCTGTGACATGCCTGGGCACCTGCCAAGGTCCTGCAACATGCCCCACTGCCAGCTTCAGTCCCATGATGCATCAAGGTATCCACCAAGGGCCCATGACCCATTCAGACACTGGTCAAGGTCATGCCACCTGCCTCCATGGAGAGGAACATGCCCAGTCTCCTGCCCAAGCTTTCAACAGTGCCCTGGGGTCCAACCCACAAATCCAAATGAATATCCCCCAGCACTGGCTTGGACTGTGACAACCACAGAGGAAAAAGACAATGCAGAACAGCTGTGTTACAGGCTTTCAGTGCATCTGCTCTACACCCGCCAGGTCAGTAATCCAGAGTAGGACACAAAAGCAATATCCAGGGATTTCTCCTCGTTCTCACTAAGTAGGAGAGTTCCCAGAAAAGGAGAACTGGTGCACCACAAACCTGTCATCCCTGAGCTGAAAGAAGATGTTTCAGATAAGAAGAAACTAGTAAAAGAACTCTGGCAAAACGAAAAAAACAAGCTAGTTTGATACAGCCAAGGAACATAATAGATCCGTAGCAACGGACCCCAACCAAAAGGGAATTGTCAAAATGTCAAAAATGAAATTCAGAATATGGATGGCAAACAAGGTGAATGGAATTTGAAGAGAAAGTTAAAAACCAAAACAAAGAAACCAAAAAAATATTTCAGGACATGAAGGAAAAATATGAAAAATTCACAAAAGAGATAGACAACATAAAAAAAGATATAAAAGAACTAAAAGAAATGAAAGAGTCATTTAGGGAATTAAACAAAATGGCAGAAAGTTTCAATAACAGACTAGACCAAGCAGAAGAAAGACTCTAAGAGCTTGAAGAAAAGACTTTTGAATTGCAGCTTGGGTGTGGATCACAGGGAGAGAAAACAGAGATGTCTGGGGACACCACAATACAATAGGGAGTATAGCTTGAACCAAGAAACTTGCAAGCCACTGCTTCTCCCTCGATGGGAGTGTGCCCCTAGCTGAGGACCCTGTGGATAGAGAAGGCTACCACCCTCTCCTTGGGGTCCCATAGTGGAACATGGGTGCACAATTGGGGATCCCCCTAACCACCAGCATCCCATGGAGACACACGCTAGGGGGTAAGACACACGGACTGAGGGGTAGTTCGAGAGCCAGTCATGGGCAGTGAGGGAACTCACATGTACTGATCTGAGGGGAGAGTGCTGTGGACTTTCAGGGAGAATATAGGAAGGGGGCTCACCCCACCTTGCAGAGAAATCACACTAGTGGACAAGGGCAAAAAAAGACTGGTCCAGGGCCTTAGGAATCACATGATTAGGCCCCTAATTCGTTAACAATCCTCCCAGCTTAGAGAGATAGCCCTGAACTCCATACCCCCAGGTCCCCCTAGCGGCCGCATAAGCTAACTCTGAGCCCCGCTAAGACTCCGCAAAGCCTCTCAGACTCTTCCAATCCAGCCACAATCTGTCTTGCTCCACTGCTCACCTCAGGGAGGGTAGAGATTAAGCAACCCCCTGGGAGCTAAAGGGTCCTTCCTAATGCCTGAGGCATTCATATACCCCACCTGGGGGACCAGAGCTAAACACAGGCACAAAAGAATATCTCGGCAGCTGGCTCTTCCATGCAAACTACAATCAATGATGAGGGAACAACCACTTAGCTAAGCACAGTGCCTTCCAACTCAAGCAAACAATGAGCAGCAGACCCATACTCACAAGGACCGCACATCACCTCGAAGATTAAGCTAGGGGACCTAAGTCACGACACACTGTTAGGAAGAGGTGAAAACACCTGGTCAGAGGTAACCCAAGAGGTGCAACAAACCTGCTAGAGTACCCCAAAGGCAACTCAGGAACAGCACGCCTCTCCCTGACACAGTCAGAGATCGATCTTCAGGATCCTGGAGACAGGCACATAAGCCAGCCCCAGCACCATCACCTCTCAATTGAGAAGTTAGATAACAAGGAATCAGTGAAAAAACTCCAGAAACATGAAAAATGAGAGCAAAAGGACACTCCCAAAAGAAAACAACAACTCCTTACCAATGCATACCAACCAAAAGAAAAGACTATAAGGAAGCTCAATGAAATACAAGAGAAAATAGAAACCCAACACAAAGAAAAAACAAAAACAATGCAAGAAATAAATGAAAAAATTCTCTAAAGAAATCAAATTATTAAAGAAAAACCAAACAGAACTTCAGGAAATGAAAAATTCACTCAAGGAATTACAAAACACAGTGGAAAGCCTTAAGAACAGGCTAGATCAGGCAAAAGAAATAGTCTCAGAGTTTGAAGACAACATGTTTGAGCTAAACAAGTCAGTTGAGAGAAAGAACAGAGAAATAAGAGGAACGAACAAAGCCAACAAGAAATGTAGGATTATGTAAACAGACCAAACATAAGAATCATAGGTATGCCTGAGGGAGAATAAGAAAATACACAAGGGTTGAAAATTTATTTGAGGGAATAATTGAGGAAAATTTCCATGGAGTTGGTACAAATCTAGATATCCAGGTACAAAAAGATTGAAGGATTCCTGGGAGATTCATAGCAAAGAGGCAATCACCATGGCACATAGTCATTAGACCTGCCAAAATAAATACAAAACAGGCACCCCTACAACCAGTGAGGTAAAAATATCAGGTAACTTACAAAAGAAAATCTATCAGACTAACTGCACATTTCTCAACTGAGACCTTACAAGCCAGAAGGGATTGGGGACACATTCTAAGACTTTTAAAACAGAACAATGGCCAGCCTAGAATATTGTATCCTGCAAAACTAAGTCTCTTATATGAGGGAGAAATAAAGACTTTCTCAGACAATCAAACACTGAGGGAATATGTCAGCACCAGACATGCCCTGCAGGAAGTACTCAGAACTGCATTATACACGGACCAGCACAATAGACCAGTGTAAAATCATTTTACCCACCAGTGTAAAATCACCCAAAAGCAAAAGGTCAGAGCCCAGATACGGCAATGGCTCAAGAAGTAAAACAGAGCAATAAAGTTCTACTCAACAGGTTGAACAGAAATCTACTCCACTTATCAATGCTTTCAATAAATGTGAATGGCTTGAACTCCCCAGTCAAGAGACACAGCCTTGCTGAATAGATGAAGAAAAAAAAAGAAGCCAAGTATCATCTGTCTCCAGGAAACACATCTAACCCACAAGGACTCATTCAGACTCAAGGTAAAGGGATGAAAAGACAATATTCCATGCAAATGGTAACCAAAAGAAAGTTGGTATATCTGTTCTCATAACAGATAATATTAACTTCAAATCAACAAAAGTAAAGAAAGACAAAGATGGTCATTATATAATGGTGACGGGAACAATTCAATGAGAAGACATAATAATCCTAAATATTTATACATTTAACACAGGTGCACCCAGATTCATAAAGCAAATCCTAATTGATCTAAACAAAATGACAAACAGCAGCATTGTAATGGCCAGGGATTTCAACACCCTACTGACAGAACGGTACAGATCCTCTAAACAGAAAATGAACAAAGAAACAATGCACTTAAGTGGAACTCTAGAACAAATGAGCCTAATAGACATTTATAGAACATTCTACCCAAAAACCACTGAATATAGGTTCTTCTCATCAGCTCATGGGACATTCTCTAAGACTGATCACATCCTAGGCTACAAAACATGTCTCAACAAATTTTTAAAAATATAAATTATACCATGTATGTTCTCAGACTACAGTGGAATAAAATTACAAATCAATTCCAACAGAAACACTCATCTCTACAAAAAGTCATGGAAACTAAACAACCTACTCTTGAATGATAGTTGGGTCAAGGAAGAAATTAAGAAAGAAATCAAAAGATTCTTCAAACTAAATGATAATGGGGACACAAGTTACCAAAATCTATGAGAATCAGCTAAAGCAGTCCTGAGAAGAAAGTTCATAGCTTTAAAGGCCTACATCCAAAAGACAGAAAGATCACAAATCAACAATCTAATCAATCATCTCAAGGAATGAGAAAAGGAAGAGCAAGCCAATCCCAAACCCAGCAGAAAAAAAGAAATAATCAAGGTCAGAACAGAACTAAATGAAATTGATAACAAAAGAACTATATAGAAGATTAATGAAACAAAAAGTTGGTTCTTTGAAAAGATAAACAAAATCAACTGGCCTCTGGCTAGATCAACCAGAAACAGAAAAGAAAGGACCCTAATAAGCTCAATCAAAAATGAAAAAGGAGAAATCATAAGTGATACCATGGAAATACAAACTATCATCTCTGAATACTATAAAAATCTCTGTGCACATAAACTTGAAAGATATAAGTTTATATCTTTCCACTTGAAAACGTGGAGGTAATGGACAAACTCTTGGAAACACACAACTTCCCTACGCTCAATCAGGAAGAAACAGAACTCCTGAACCAACCAATATCATGTATTGAAATTGAAGCAATAATCAAAAATCTTCCAACAAAAAAAATCCTGGACCAGATGGTTTCACAGCCAAATGTTACCAGACCTACAAAGAAGAACTGGTACCTATACTTCAGAAATTATTCCATAACATCAAGAAGGAAGGAATCCTCCCCAACTCATTCTACAAAGGCAATATAACATTGATACCAAGGCCAGGAAAGGACACAACAAAAAAAGAAAACTACAGACCAATATCCCTTATGAATATAAATACAAAAATTCTCAATAAAATCCTAGAAAACCGACTTCAGTTGCACATCAAAAAAATAATCCACCACAACCAAATGGGCTTCATCCCAGAGATGCAAGGATGGTTCAACACAGGCAAATCTATAAATGTGATTAACCACATAAATAGAAGCAAAAACAAAGACGATATGATTCTCGCAATAGACAAAGAAAAAGCATTTGACAAAATCCAGCACCCTTTTATGATGAGAATGCTTAATAAAATAGGCATAGATGGGACATGCCTCAAAATTATAAAAGCCACATACACCAAACTCACAGCCAACATCATACAGAACGGGGAAAAATTGAAAGCATTCCCACTTAGAACTGGAACCAGAGAACGTTGCCCACTATCATCACTTTTATTCAACATAGTGCCAGAAGTCCTAGCCAGAGCAATCAGACAAAAGAAGGAAATCAAGGGTATCCAAGTGGGGAAAGAAGAGGTCAAAGTATCGCTTTTGCTGATGCTATGATCTTATATCTAGAAAACCCCAAAGATTCTGCCAACAGACTCCTGGAATTGATAAATAAATTCAGCAAAGTCTCAGGTTACAAAATCAATGTACACAAATCAGTAGCATTCCTATATACCAACAACAGGCAAGCTAAGAATCAAATCAAAGACTCAATACGTTTCACAATAGCAACAAAGAAAATAAAATACCTAGGAATATATTTAACTAAGGAGATGAAAGACCTCTATAGGGAGAACTACGGAACACCGAGGAAGGAAATCACAGAGGATCATGCTCATGGATTGGCAGAATCAACGCTGTTAAAATGTCTATACTACCCAAGGTGATTTACAGATTCAATGCAGTCCCCATTACAATACCAACATCATTTTTCACAGATCTAGAAAAAATAATTGTGTGCTGCTGTGTATGAAACCAGAAAAGACCCTGAATAGCCAAAACAACCTTAAGCAAAAAGAACAATTTGGGAGGCATCACTTTACCAGATATCAAGCTATACTACAAGGCTACAGTAACCAAAACAGGATGGTACTGGCACAAAGACAGAGATATAGACTTATGGATTATAATGGAGAATCCAAATATAAAACCATCCTCATATTGCCATCTGATCTTTGACTAAGCAAACAAAAACATACACTGGGGAAAAGAATCCCTATTCAATCAATGGTGCTGAGAATATTGGATAGCCACATGTAGAAGACTAAAACAGGATCGACACCTCTCACCACTCACAAAAATTAATTCATGATGGACAACAGACTTAATCATAAGGCATGAAACCATAAGAATTCTAGAAGAAAATGTTGGAAAAACTCTTCTAGTTAACGGCCTACGTAAAGAATTTATGAAGACCCCCAAAGCAATCATACCAACAACAAAAAAATTAACAAATGGGACTTGATTACATTTAAAAGCTTCTGTACAGGCAAGGCAACAATCAAAAGAGTGAAAAGACAACCTACAGAATGGGAGAAATTATTTGCATGCTATATATCCAAAAAAGGACTGATAACCAGAATCTATAAAGAACTCAAACAAATCAGCAAGAAAAAAATGAAACAACCCCATAAAACATTGGGCAAAAGACATGAACAGAAGATTTTCAAAAGAAGATAGACTAATAGCCAATAGACATATGAAAAAATGCTCAACATCTCTAATCATCAGGGAAATGCAAATCAAAACCATAATGAGATATCATCTAATTCCAGTGTGAATGGCTTTAATCAAAAAGTCCCAAAACAACAGATGCTGGTGTGGATGCAGAGCAAAAGGAACACTTATACACTGTTGGTGGGATTGCAAACTAGTACAACCTCTATGGAAAGTACTATGGAGATACCTCAAAGAACTAAATGTAGACCTACCATTTGATCCAGCAATCCCACTAGTGGGTATTTACCCAAGGAAAAAAAGTCATTTCATCAAAAAGACACTTGCACTTGAATGTTTATAGCAGCACAATTCACAATTGCAAAGATGTAGAATCAACCCAAGCCCATCAATTCATGAGTGGATTAATAAAATGTGGCATATGTATACAATGGAATAGTACTTAGACAGAAAAAAATGGTGAACCTTTTACTACAACCTGGATGGAACTACAGACTATCATCCTAAGTGAAGTATCAGAAGAATGGAAAAACAAACAGCACATGTATGCCCTATTAAACTGGAACTAAATGATCAACACTCATATGTACATACAGTAGTAAAATGCAACAGAAATCAAGCAGGTGTGGGGGGGAGAGGGAATGGGTAAATTCACACCTAACGGGCACAATGCACACTATCTGGGTGATGGACACACTTATAACTTTGACTCAAAGCATACGAAAGTAATTCATGTAACCAAAATATTTGTACCCCATAATATTCTGAAATTTAAAAAAAAATGGAAAACTAAAACAAAAAAGAAGATAAGGCTTTCAAATTAACCAGTCAGTTAAAGATAGGAAAAATAAGAAAGAAGAATGACAATCACTCCAAGAAATATGGGACTATGTGAAATGAGCAAATATATGAATTATAGGTGTCCCAGAGGGAGAAGAAAAAAAACCCCAAAGTATGGAAAACATGTTCAAGGGAATTATTGAGGAGAATTTCCCTGGTATTGCCAGAGATTTAGATATCCAGACACAAGATGGTCATCAAAAACCAGCAAGATTCATACGAAATAGGACATCTCTGAAACATGTAATCACCAACCTGGTCAAAGTCAAATTAAGAAGAAAATTCTACAAGCTGCGAGTTGAAAGCAACAACTAACCTACAAAGGAAAACCCATTAGGCAAACAGAAGATTTCTCAGGGGAGACCTTACAAGACAGAAGGGAATGAGGCCCCATTTCTAGTCTTCCTAAATAGAACAACTGCCAGCCAAGAATTTTGTTTCCTGCAAAAATAAGTTTCATAAAGATGGAGAAAAAGACTTTTCCAGACAAGCAACACTAAGGGAATTTGTCACTACTGGACTCTCCTACAGGAAATGCTCAAAAATACATTATACATGAACAGCACAATAGATACCAACCAGTATAAAAACGCCCCAAAATTAAAGCTCATAGCTCTTATAAAACAATAGAGGAGGGAAAACAAAACAATAAGGTATCATCCAACATGATGAACAGAACAATATCCCACACATCAATACTAACACTCAATGTGAATGGTCTGAATGCCCCACTTAAAAGACACAGACTGGCTGAACGGAAGAAAATACACAACCCATTATCTGCTATCTCCAAGAAACACATCTAACCCAAAAGGACACAGATAGACTCAAGGCAAAGGGATAGAAAAAAATATTTCATGGAAATGGAAACCAAAAGCAGGCACGTGTAGCCATTCTCATATCAGATAAAATAGACTTTACATCAACAATGATTTTTTTAAAAAGACAAAGATGGTCATTATATAATGGTATACTTATGATTGTTATGTCTTCTTGTTGACATAACAATCATAAATATACATGCATCTACCATAGGAGCTCCCAGATTTATAAAGCAAATTCTGCAAGAGCTAAGCAAAGAAATAAACAGTAGCATCTTAATAGCTGGGGGTATCAACACTCCACTGACAGAACTGGACAGATCATCAAAGCAGAAAATGAATAAACACTGGACCTAAATGAGACCCTAGAACAAATGGACCTAACAGACATTTACAGAACATTCTATCCAAAAATACTGAATATACATTCTTCTCTCATCAGGACATGGGACATTCTCCAAGACTGATCATATAAGAGGCCACAAAAAAGTCTCAGAAAATGCAAAGAAATCAAAATCATACCATGTATCTTTTCAGATCACAGTGGAATAAAACTGGAAATCAATTCCAAGAGAAACACTCAATTCTACACAAAGTCAGGGAAATTAAACAACCTGCTGCTGAATGATCTTTAGGTCAATGATGAAATTAAGATGGAAATCAAAAGATTCCTTGAACTGAACGGCAAAGGGGACACAAGCTTTCAAAATCTATGGGATACAACAAAAGAAGTCCTAAGGAGAAAATTCATAGCCTTAAATGCCTTCATCAAAAAGACTGAAAGATCAAAATTAACAAGCTAATGTCATATGGCAGGGAGCGTGAAAAAGAAGAACAAACCATTCCCAAAGCCATCAGAAAGAAAGAAATAAAAAAGCTAAGAATAGAACTCAATGAAATGGAAACCAAAAAAACAATACAAAGGATCAATGAAACAATAACTCAGTTCTTTGAAAAGGTAAACATAATTGATAGACCACCAGCTAGATTAAACAGAAATGAGAAAGGCCTCAAATAAGCTCAATCAGAAATGAAAAAGGAGACATTACAACTGATACCACAGAAATACAAAATATCATCCATGAATACTACAAAACATTCATGCAAACAAACTAGAAAACGTAGAGGAAATGGATAAATTCCTAGAAACACACAACCTCCCAAGCTTCAATCAGGAAGAAATATAAATCCTGAACAGACTAATAATAAGCAATGAGATTGAAGCAGTAACAAAAAATCTTCCAGCAAAAAAAAAGCCCCAGATGGATTCACAGCCAAATTCTACCAGACCTACGAAGAAGAACTGGTACCTATCCTACAGAAATTATTCCATAACATCAAGAGGGAGGGAATCCTAACTCATCCTTTGAAGCCAGTATCACCTTGATACCAAAGCCAGGAAAGGACACAGCAAAAAAAGAAAACTACAGACCATTATTCCTTATGAACATAGATGCAAAAATCCTCAACAAAATACTAGCAAACTAAATTCAACAACAACACATCAAAGGATAATTTACTGTGATCAAGTGGGTTTCATCCCAGGAATGCAAAGATGGTTCAACATATGCAAATCAATAAACGTGATTCACCACATAAACAGCAGCAACAACAAAGATCATATGATCATTTCAACAAATGCAGAAAAAACATTTGATAAAATTCAGCACCCTTTCATGATAAAAACCTTCAACAAACTATGCATAGAAGGAACATACCTCAAAATTGTAAAGGCCATATATGACAAACCCACAGCCAACATCATACCAAACGGGGAAAAGTTGAAAGAATTCCCCCTAAAAACTGGAATAAGATGAGGGTGCCCACTGTCACCACTTCTATTCAACATAGTATTGGAAATCCTAGCCAGAGCAATCAGGCAAGACAAAGAAATAAAGGTTATCCAAATCAGGAAAGAGGAGGTCAAACTATCTCTGTTTGCTGAAATATGATCTTCTATCTAGAAAACCCTAAAGACTCCACCGAAAGACTCCTAGAATTGATAAATAAATTCAGCAAAGTCTCAGGTTACAAAATCAGTGTACACTAATCAGTAGCATTTCTATATACTAATAACAGTCAATCTGAGAGTCAAATCAAGGACTCAATACCATTCATAATAACTACAAAAAAAAAATACTTAGGAATATACTTAACCAAGGAGGTGAAAGATCTCTTCAAGGAGAACTATAAAACACTGATGAAAGAAACTGCAGATGACACAAACGGAAATACATCCCTTGCTCATGGATTGGCAGAATCAACATCATTAAAATGTCCATACTGCCCAAAGTGATTTACAGATTCAACACAATTCCCATCAAAATATCAACATCTTATTTAACAGACCTAGAAAAAACAATCCTAAACTTCATTTGTAACCAAAAAAACCCCCAAATAGCCAAAGCAACACTAAGCAAAAAGAACAAATCTGGAGACATCCCATTACCTAACTTTGAATTATACTACAAGGCTATAGTAACCAAAACAGCATGGTACTGGTATGAAAGTAGAGACATAAACCAATGGAACAGAATAGAGAACTCAGAAATAAAACCATAAAGCTACGACCAACTGATCTTTGACAAAATAGACAAAAACATACATTAGGGAAAGGAATCCCTATTCAATAAATGGTGCTGGGAAAATTGGATAGCCACATGCAGAAGAATGAAACAGGATCTTATACAAAAATTAACTCAAGATAGATAAAAGATTTAAATATAAGGCAGGAAAACATAAAAATTCTAGAAGAAAACAGAGGAAATGTGCTTCTAGACATTGATCTAGGCAAAGAATTTATGACTAAGACCCCAAAGGCAAATACAGCAACAACAAACATAAATAAATGGGACTTAATTAAATTAAAAAGCACAGCAAAGGAAATAATCAACAGAGTGAATAGACAACCTACAGAATGGGAGAAAATATTCTCAAACTATATGCCCAACAAAAGACTGATATCCAGGATCTACAAAGAACTCAAACAAATCAGCAAGAAACAAACAACCCCATTAAAAAGTGGGCAGAAGACATGAACAGAATTATTTCGAAAGAAGATAGAAAAATGGCCTACAAACATATAAAAAAATACTCAACATCACTAATCATCAGGGAAATGCAAATTAAAACTACAATGAGATACCACCTTACCCCTACGAGAATGGCCATTATTAAAAAGTCAAAAAACAATAGCTGCTGGTGTGGATGCAGAGAGATAGGATGACTTATACATTGTCAGTGGGACTGCAAATTTGTACAACCTCTATGGAAAACGATATGGAGATTCCTCAAAGAAATAAATGTAGACCTACCATTTGATCCAGCAATCCCACTGCTGGGTACCTACCCAAAGGAAAAGAAGTCATTTTATCAGAAAGACACCCATATGCGAATGTTTACTGCAGCACAATTCACAATTGCAAAGATGTGGAACCAACCCAAGTGCCCATTAGTTTATGAGTGGATTAACAAAATGTGGTATATGTATACCGTGGAATACTACTCAGCCATAAAAAAGGATGAATTAATGCCATTTCCAGCAATTTGGATAGAACTGAAGACCATCATCCCTCATTAAGTATCTAAAGAATGGTAAAAGAAACACCACATGTATCACTATTAATTTGGAACTAACCAATGAGCACACATGTGCACAGAGGGATGTAAAACTCCATGGAAACCAAGCAAGGGGGAAGGGGCAGGAGGAGATGGCCAAACACCTACCTGATGGGTTACAATGAACACTATCTGGGTAACAGACACACTTATAGCCCTGACTCAAGAATTACAAAAGTGACCCATGAAACCAAAAACATTTGTATCAGCATAATATTTTGAAATTTAAAAAAAATAGTAGAAAAAAAAATAAAAGACCACATAAAACAATCATTATAAACTATGTTGATGGGCATGCAATGCATAAAGGTGTAATTTATGACAATAACATGAAGAGGAGGGATGAAGCTATATTAGAGCAAAGTTTTTTTAACACTATAGATCCTAAATTGATATTAATTTGAATAAGATCATTATGAATTAAGGTGTTAATTATTAATATACTCCCCAAGGAGAACACTAAGAAAATAACTAAAAATATATAATAAAACAAAGGAAAAGGATATCAAAATGATATACTACCAAAAAAAAATCTATGTAATGTAAGGGTGGGCTAATAGGGGAATTAAGGAACAAAATAGTTATTACACATATAGAAATAAAGGAAAATGACAGATGTCCTTCCTTGTCACTAATTACATTAAATGTAAATTGATTTAACTCTTCAATTAAAAGTCACAGATTGGCAGAATAGATTTTAAAAATGATCCATTATATGCTGTCTGCAATAAACTCATCTCATCTTAGCTACAAAGACACAAATAGATTCAAAGTGAAAAGACAGAAAAAGATATTCTATTCACACAGTAACCAAAAGAGAGTTGGAGTGGCTATACTAATATTAGACAAAATAGACTTTAGGACAAAAATTGTTACAACAAAGAATGACATTATATAAGGATAAAAGGGTCAATCTATTAAGAAGATATAACAATTTGCATATACATATGCAAACAGAATTCAAAAATATATGAAGCAAAAAGTGACAAAATTGAAGGGAGGAAGAGTTCAACAATAGCATTCAAAGACTTCAATATCACACTTTCATTAATGGATCGGAACTAGACAAAAGATAATCAAGGAACTAGAAAACTTGAACAACACTATAAACCAACTAGACATAAGAGACATAGAACACGCCACCTAAAAACAGCAGAATACACATTCTTTTTAGATGCACATTTAACATTCACCAAGACAGACCACATTCTGGTCCATACAACAAACTTTAATAAATTTAAAAGAATTAAAATTAAACAAAGTATCTATTCAAACCATATAAAATTAAATTAGAACTTAACAGCAAAGAAAAAATCTAGAAAATTCCCAAATTTTTAGAAATTAAACAATACTCTTAAACAATAAATAGGTCAAAGAAGAAATCACAGGGAAATTAGAAAACACTTTTAGATAGATGAGCACAAAAAACACAATATACCAAAACTATGGGATACAGTAAAAGCGGTGCTCATACAGAAATTTATAGCTATAAATGCCTAAATTTAAAAAGAAGAATGATCTCAAATTAATAACCTAAGCTTCCATCATAGAGAAGTAAAAACAAAGAGAGTAAACTAAACCCAAAGCAAAAAGAAGGAAGAGATAATAAAGTTTAGAGCAGGTGTAAACAAAATAGAGAATAGAAAAACAATAGAGTAAATAAAAAAAATCAAAAGTCAGTTCTTTGAAAAGGTCAATAATATTAACAAAACTTACCTAGACTGACCAAGAAAAAAAGGTTACTAAATTACTAAAATCAGAAATAAAAATGGGGACATTACTCACAGAAATAAAAATAATTTTAAGAAAATAAACAATTATACATCAACAATTCATATAACTAGATAAAACAAATTCCTAGAAACATACAAACTACCAAAACTGACTGAAAAAGAACAGAAAATCTGAGTATAAACAAGGAAAGACAATGAATCTGCAGTCAAAAACTTCCAAAAAAAGAAAGTCCAGCCCCAGAAAGCTTCACTGGTGAATTCTACCAAATGTTTAAAGAATTAACACCAGTACTTCTCCAGCTCTTCACAAAAATTGAAGAGGAGAGAGCACTTCCTAATTTATTCTATGAGGCCAATATTACTCTCATCCTAAAGCCAGACAAAGTTGTCACACAAAACAACTATAAACCAATATGTCTTATGAATTTAAATTCAAAATTCTTTAAAAAGTTAGCAAAACAAACCCAGCAGCATATTCAAAGGATTATATACCATAACCAAGTGGGATTTATCCCAGGAATGGAAAGGTGCTCATAAATAATCTATATAGTATAAAACATTAATATGATGAATCAGGGGAGGGACAACATGATCATCTCGATGCAGGAAAAGCATTTGACAAAACCCAATACCCTTTTCATGATAAAAATACTCAAAAAACTAGGAATAGAAGAGAACTTCCTCAACCTGATTAAGGAAAACTATGAAAAACCCACAGCTAATATCGGCTTAATGGTACAAGAGCAAAAGTTTAAGATTAGGAACATGAGAAAAAAAAATAATAACAATAATTTTAAAAAATAAAGATTAGAAACAACACAAGGATGTCTACTCTCAGCACATGTATAGAACACTTACTGGAAGTTACAGCCAGACAATTAAACAAAAAAAAAAGAAAAGAAAGAAAGGGCATCCAAATTAGAAAGAAAGAAGTAAAACCATATTCACAGATTACATAATCTTATAAATAGAAAATCCTAAAGAAGCCATACACACACATAGAAACTATCAGAGCTAATAAATTCAGCAGTTACAGAAGACAAGATCAATATACAAAAATCAGTTGCACTTCTATACACTAGCAATTAAGAATCAAAAAATGAACGTAAGAATACAGTTCCATTTATTATAGTATCACAAAGTATAAAATACCTAAGAATAAATTTAACCAAGAAGATAGACAACTTATACCCTGAAAATTACAAAACACTGTTGAAAGATATTAAAGAATAAATGGATAGCATAAATAAATGGAAAGATGTCCCATGTTCGTGGATTATAAGACTTAATATTGTTAAGATGGTAATACTCCCCAAATTGATCTATAATTTAATAATAATGTAATAGCTATCAATATACTAATTGCCTTCTTTTGCAGAAATGGACAAGCTGATCCAAACATTCATATGGAATTTACAAGGGACCCTGAATATCCAAAACAATCTTAAAATCTTGAAAAAATTTGGAGGACTCATACTTCTCAATTTCAAAACTTACTACAAAACACAGTAATAAAAACTCTGTGGTACTGGTATGAGAATAGACATACAGATCAATGGAACAGAATTGAGAGTCAAGAAATAAAGCCACACATCTATGGTCAATTGATTTTCAACAAGAGTACCAAGATCATTCAACAAGGAAAGAACAGTCTTTTCAACAAATGGTGCTAGAATAACTGGACTGCCAAATAAAAGAATGAAGTTGGGCCCTTACATCCCACAATATACCAAATTAATTCAATATAGACTAAAGACCTAAATATAAGAGCCAAAATTATAAAAATTCTTAGAAGAAAATACAGGGGGAAATCTTCATGATTTTGGATTTGGCAATGGATTCTTAAATATGAGGCCAAACACACAAGCACAAAAGAAAAAAATCAGACTTCATCAAAATGTAAAACTTATGAGCACCAAAGGACACTATCTAATAGAAGGCAAAAAGACAATCCAAATAATGGGATAAAATATTTTCAAATCATATATAATAAGATTCTGGTATCCAGAATATACAAAGAACTCTTACTCTTAAAACTCAACAACAAAAAGACAACCCAATTTAAAAATAGGCAGAGATATGAACAGACATTTCTCCCAAAAAGACATACAAAGAATCAATAATCACATGGAAAGATGGTCAACACTGTTAGTCATTAGGGAAATGCAAATCAAAACCACAGTGAGATATTAATTCATACCCACTTAGGATGGCCATTTTAAAAATATGGAAATAAGAAGTGTGGGCAAGGATGTGGAGAAACTGGAACCCTTATACATAATGATTGGGATTTTAAATGGTGTAGCTACTGTGGAAAACAGTCTGATGGTTCCTCAAAAAGTTAGCATAGCATTAACATATGATCCTGCAATTCCACTCCTAGCTACATACTCAAGAGAACTGAAAGGAGGCCTTTAAACAAAAATTTGTACACAAATGTTCACAGCAGCATTATTCATAGTACATAAGAAGTGGAAACAACCCAATGTCCATCAGCTGGTATTTGTATAAACAAAATGTGGTATATCTATACAATGGAATATTATTCAGCCATAAAAAGGAATGAAGTATCAATACATGCCACAACATGGATAAACTTTGAGTAAATTATGCTAAATGAAAGAAGCCAGACACCAAAGCCACATATTGTATGATTTCATTTAAATGAAATGTCCAGAATAGGAAGGTACACAGAGACAGAAGACAGAGCAGTGTTTGCCAGGAGGTAGGGTAAGAGGACACATAGAGTAAATGCTTCTTGGGTAATAGGCTTTTTTAGAGGTGATGGAAATCTTCTGCAATTAGATAGTTGTAATGACTGCACAACATCATGAACGTATTGAAAGACACTGAATTGTGCACTTAAAAATGGTTAAAACGGTGAATCTTTTCCCAAAAAAATTCAATAGATTTTCTAAAAAAATAAAAAGCAGCTGACAACTCAACTCAACAGAGAAGTGTGTGTATAAAAAAATGTACCTCATGAAAAGCTGTGATGATTTTGCTTTCTCTTATTCTTATTTTTCTTATCTCCAATGACCCAAAATTGGCCCCCAAGAAGAGTACCTTAATAAAAAATTAGCTTCTGACCTACATTAAAAACTAGTATAAATAAAAACATATATTTAAATGAAATTCAAATAAAACTTCTGCTTCTTTGAAAAAAAGTTTATGCTTCTAACTGAAAATAACTGGCCTTCCTTGTGAAATAGTAGTATCAGTCCCAAATGGAGTCTAAAAAATAATATCTAGTCAACTATTCTATATAATACAGTTTTAGGATTTGAAAAGTTGAATGAAATGTGTCAAGTTTAAAAACTAACAAATATCAATAAAATATCATTGCTTTTCCTAAAAACAAACACATTCAGTTTAAGTTCTTTAAAATGCAAGAAAAGAAATAATGTGTACATGGAAACAAGTTCTTTCTATTTGATTATTATGTCAGAAGTTAGTATTAAAAATAATAATAAAATAAAATTCGCAGGTAAAATTAGTTTTATTTGAGAATAATTGGTACATACCTTGAAAACACCAGTGTTAAAGAAACAAGAAATATAAATAGCTATATGATTTTACTATGCACAGTAAACTCCACTAAAGAGTTTGGATGTAACTACACCCATACCATGAAAAAGCATGGACCATCCTTCTGTACCCCTCTTTGTTAGTACAAGACACAAAATGCCAATAGAAAGTCCAAGGTGACCAGAAAAATTAACCTATGAACTCTGGCATTGAAGACAGGTGGGCTTGCACCTCCCTGAGAGCTCCATAGGGACTCTCTGGGCCACCTCCTTATCACACATTCATTCTCACTCATACTTCAGAGACAAGAGAATTAGTCCCATTTATCAATTTGCCGTTCCTAAATTTTTACTTCAAGTTTGAAACGTAATTTATAACTTAAAAACCACTACATAAATAGAACTTTCTAAAGACATAAATCAAAATATTATAACTAACTATTAAATCTGAAAGGGGAAAAAGCCATGAAGTAAAAGTAAATCTACAGTGGCTGCAGGCCAGTTTTACAGACATCTTTCTTTCCATATGACACAAAAATCAAAAGATAAACAACTAAAGAACTGTATGATTATAATCATTCTGTTGCAATCAGTCTTTATTACATTTAAACTATATATTTTTCCACTCCCTTAAGGAAAGGAGAAGGTACAACATTTATATTTCATATTGATGATGGTTTTGCTCTGACATCAAAGTCCATTCCCCAAGTCAGCCGCTATCTAACATTTTTTCCCTCCAGCTGGGATGATGGACAAACAGTTGGATTTCAAAGTCAACATTAAGTGTATAAAAGGCTAATATGATGTAATTGACTTTTCTATCAATTACCAAAAAAATCTAACCAAGGAGGTCTCTTTTACTGCAAAATTTCAGATTTGCAGCATATATGGATTTGATGTGACTATTTTTAAACTTTACTCACTGGCTAAACTTTTTTAAGTGGGGAAGGGGAGAAGTCATAGTTTCAAAGAAACCTAAAAAGAAAATAATACTCAGAATATTTTACTTTTTTCAAAATGCTTTCGTTGATATGAAATAAAGCTAGTCACTTTCAAAATGTAAAAGAATACAGAAGCCCAGGGTTTTAAAAATGTTGTAATATATAAATATTCGTTTGCTAATGTTTATTTAATATCTCCCTAAAAGGCTTAGTTTTAGGGTATTTTAAGGAATTGATAATATAAAATATCATGTAATTAATTTGACTCACAAATTATTTTAAATATGATTTAATCATAAATTCCATATTCTTAAATAACAGAAACACATAAGTAACATTTCTCTACTTTTAAATAATGAAATAATGAATGCATCTTTGAATCTGAAGTGGAGTGCTAACAAAATATATAGTTGGTTAATATATTAAGTTTTTACTAATATCATAATAACCCATTACTATGCTGCTCATCACTACAAATTAAAAGTCAGAGTTTCTCATACAGGAGTAATAAAATTTGAAAATAATAGAATATTATTAAATATTTTAAATTCCTACTTTACGAACACATTCTTATAGGTAAGAAGGTAAATTTCAATTTGAATAACATTACTGCCTAGTTAAGATATTAAGTACTACCAAATAAAATACATTATGTCTCTCTACATATACACATGCATAGGACCATTGGTTTAAGAGTGGTAAGAGGTTAGACAGTGTGGTCAAACATTTTATCATTATGAGACATGTGAGAATCTTAATGACCTCTGGTTTATTCAGCAAAGACCACAAATAATTTAAGTGTAATTATCCCACTTTGGGAAAACCACTCTTTGCATAGTTTTATCAAGTATAAAAAGTGAATTCTGAAAAAAAGTATGCAATATAGCATTATATAATGCAAATTTTCAGTCATCTGAAAAGTATCTTTTTGTTAATTTATTTTTAAAGAATGTTACAAAATGATTTACTTTGTGGTTAATAAAAATAATGACTAGAAGTATCATAATACAAATTGAACAATTTAAAGAAAGATTACAATACCTTATGAAGCATATTTTCTACTGTTCTCATATGATTAGCAACACATTCTTTGTCTCTAGAAAAAATAAAAGAAAGATTAGTTATTAGTAAAACCCAAACCTTACTACAACTGTTACACATTTTGCTATAAATCACTATTATTGAAAAATAAGGATTAGATATCATTGTTCTCCTTTGAAAAGTATAAAACCTAACTATATTCACCGATACAGCTCTACATTTAACTCTTATCTTCAATTATGTTGCCTGTCCTAAATTGGAGAGGGGGAATATAAAGTTTAAAAGGTGAAAAAAAAAGAAAAAGAAATGGCAATTACATTATTGATAATAAAAATTGTGCTGAAAAAGGTAAAACTTTTATTCTTTTTATTTCTAATGGAAAAACTTTTAAATCTTAGTGGTGGGGATATATCATAAATGGCCATACTATACAAAATAATGTTTTCATTTCTACATAGTCTTTTTGTGCTATTAATAATTGCACAAAATGACCTGACTAGGAATATGCAGTTACCTGTTTTTTATATCAGCCTGTGTATTGAATTAAGCCTTCATAATGAAATAAATAGTTTGAATGAAAATGCTGAAGACAAAAATTTAATTGTTAAGTTATAAAGCGAAAATTGTAAATAATGTATTAATTCTCCAAATTTCAAATTAGCTTTCTTTAGTTTTATAAAACCATGTGTCCATGGTCACAGATTATAGACATGTCAAATTCCTGAATTAACAGAAATGTTTTAAAAACACAATTTGAATCTGGAGGTGTTATAATCCTGTTTTCATTCATCTCAGAATTTTCTCAGAGCTATAAGACTCACTGGAAATTATGCAGGCTAAGCTTCTCATTTGACATGAGGAAACTGAGACTGAACAATGACAACAAAAACTGATTTAGTCAAACTTATATTTTAAAAAATTACAATTACATATACCTAATATGGTGATGCAATGTTATATAGGTTTACAATTTTCATAAAAACTATTGGTAGATATTCAAACATGCCAATATTTTGGCCTTGTGTCAAATTGTGTTTTCATTATGCTTGAGCAATGTCACAAGCCCAGTGGCAATCATAAGATTGCAGACTTCTTGTTCTGTGATTTACAGATTACATTCTGCAGTTTACAAACTACATTTATATTTCATGATATTTTATGCTTAACAAGAGTTTGTCTCAAAAAAATTTTAATTAATATATATATTTTTACAAGTAAAAGAATTCAGAATTCCAAACTTAGAAAACACTGAGTTTATCAAAATTAGATGTTTCTTTAATCCTTAAATAGATTTTCTTTAAGCCATGCTGTTGTACAAAGAACAGTCTTAAAGTATTCCATGAAATTTGATGTGGAGAACAAATAAGAATGCCCAGGAGAACTATTCAATTTGAACTTCACAGTGTATGTCAACTTGATTACCTGGTAAAAAGGGAAAACACTCTCATCACGTTTACATAGTTGTCTACTCTGAAAACTGTTTTATTTTTTTCCACTTAACATATTAGAATATACAGCTATAAAATTAAATGAATTTTCCATGATATGTTTTCATTACATTTTTTAAAATGCTATGATATGCATGCTTATTGTATACTAACATTTCTTTATGGAAATATTACTTGCAATATTAGTATATTATAATATATGCAGAGCAAAATTTGGGGGCAGTGGGGCAGAGAGGATGAGGAATAAGTGTAACAGAAGATACTATGCAAAACTTTTGAATAAACAGTCTTAGGTTTCACATTAATGAAAACATAGTTTTAAACACAGAATACTACAACAGAGCCCCAAATACACAAAATTAGAGGTTATATAGAAGCTTATACTTTTCTAAGGTTTCTCAATAAAATATACATTTAGTATGTTGAGTTAAAGAGTTTTCTTTTTTGAGGATATATCAGAGAATTTCAAAGAAAGACAGCTGTACTTTTGTTTTCTAACACTGTATTATCCAGGGCTAAAACCCGGAGCATGAAAGTAAGAATTGATCTTTTGTCTGTTTTAAGTGATCTCCCCAAGGTCCAAATGCTCACTTGGCTGCCATGCGGAGGGCACTTTCTGCATCATGGATGTTCTCCTCCAGTCGACGCTTGTCCTGCTCCAGCTGGGTAAGATGTCTATTGAGCTGACGCAGAGATTGATCTTTTCTTCTCAGCTCCATCTTTGCCTCGGAGAGACTCTGCAAGCAGACAGAAAACAGAGTTACTTGTCAGCCCTGATAATTAACTTCAATTTATGCCATAGGCTATTAAACAAAGAAGAATACAGACTGACTGAGAAGTAGACTTGTGTCATTACACATCAAGGTCTAACACATTTTCTGCAAAAATTTTATATATTTACTAATTAGAAATGAAGGAACTGATAAGATTTTGAAAAATGTTTGGCTACAAAATACAACTCCATTTTATTTTTAAAAATACTACAAGGCAAATAAATTGAATTCTTACTAAAAATATCAGATTATAAAAATCTCAAGTTGTGTTTTCTTTTAATGATGAAAAAATAAAGGGGAGAAAGCACATGAAATTTAGAGCCTATTTAACTTTAAATAGAACTAGAGTTAAAGAACTATCATAAGCCCAAAGTGAGTATGTGATTGAGAGAAAGGTGGACTAGCATACCTACAAGAGAATGTTGAATTCAACACTTAAAATTACTACTACTTTCTTTATAAATATATCTGCAATAGGTTGCAATAGACATCTCAGTGAACAAGTAACTGGACTCCAAAATATAATTCACTTGCTTCCCAGTAAATAACTCTCATGTCAAGGACAGCAACACAAATGTGATCAACATGTTTCAACTAATAAATAAAGTTATGAAGAATACTTGCATTCAGAATTATTTGTGTTCCATAAATATTTTCTTAGTCACAGAAGTATAAAATCTGTTGATTGATATTTGCTATTTGCTTTACTTTAAAATATTCCCTTAATACAAACATTTCAAGATGCAATTGTACAACTTTATCTTAAAAGTTTAGGGCTTCAGATGTTAGACTCAGAAACTCACAATTTAAAGGAATATTTTTTAGACTTTGTTAAAAGTCTAGGGTACCAAATAGCATAGGGATCAGAGGATCTCTTTGCACTAAAAATCTTCTCATTCCTTTGCTTATAAAATTTCTAGAACAAGCTTATCACATGTTTTTTAATTAAATTTGTTGGACAGTGAGCTAAACAATTTCCTTCATACACATAATTTTTTCTCTTTGCTCAGAGTTTAGTCAAATATTAACATCTACAACCATGCTTCAAAAATCCAGTAAAAAATAAACAAAATGCTATAATTTCATGTTTAAAACTCTACTAACAGTATTCTTTTAATGCATTCACAATGGGTAGTATAAAAAACTCCAGCTGCCTACACAGAACTAAAACAGTCAACTCACTCTAAATGCTGGTGAACTGAAAGCAATCATCATTCAAATTAGGTATTCAAAAATGTTAAAAGTTTTCAAATTCAGAAGTTCACTTTTCAGTCAAGTTGCTGTCAGATAAATATCAGTCAAAAAATTAAAACTAAGCAAACAGTGATTACTTATTAGATATCATATTTTATTTTATATGTTTTTATTTATTTATTTTAAATATTTACTGTTAACAGATCTTCAAAAACATTTCACTATGTAAATAGTCACTGACTCAAACCAACTTTAAAAAGATGACAAAGAACAGATTTTTAAAACCAGTCTAAACCTACTAATTTTGTGCCTATGCTAAGACAGTTAAAGGCATTCAAGTATCATGAGATTTCTTTATTTAAAAAAATAAAATCCATTTGAGTCCTTTTAAAGTCAGCATTTCTGACATCTTTCAGGCAATAAAAAATGCTATTTTTTTGATATGAACATAAAATTAATGATCCACCACCAGTTATGCATAAAGCTTGAATTCTTTCTCCAAAAATAATAAATCTGTGCCAATCCATTCAAATTCTCTTGCTTAGTAACTCTTATGACTACAGGTGTGTATTTGTGAGGGGACCATCCAGCATTCAGTTTCTTGTCTCCAGTAAATTGTCTCAGTATATTGTCTTTAGCCTTGTCCAGATTGAAGCTTGCTGATCCAATCTGAGAGAACCCATGACCTTGGAATTATTATAATTCACACTTGAATTTTCAGCAATCCTATGATATATTTTCAAAGAAGATATAACTCATAGCATCAGAATTTCTACTATATATCTAAATCTTCTTGTTTCTATTCTTTCATTTTCACCTCTCAGGAGCAATGACAGGGAGCCATCAAACTCTTCTAAAGCTTACACTATTTTAGGGATATAGAAAAAGAACAAAAGTATCACTGTGTAAACAAAGTGATATAAATCATACTTCTTTGAGTGTGAAAATATAATATCATTTTTGAAAAAAAAAGATCATGGTTAATTAACTTACAGAGATAGAATTCTCATTTTAAAGAGTTGAGGGACATCATGAAGGAAACCATCAATGGGTCCTGAGGTTGATGGGGATGTGTGCAAAACACCAAGACATAAAAAGTGATTCCAGAATACATCTTTTCCCTAATATTTACCTTTTTTTGATGATAAAAATAGGATCTTTCAAAATCCTAACACTGAGCTTTAAAGAAAAATAAACATATATCCATGTGTGTATATAAAATATATAAAATGTTAAGTTCAGCTTTTCTTTTCTCCTGTTCAGATTGATCTAATTAAAATCCATGATAAACTTTATGGACTCTAATATTTCCAACCAAATGACTGAAACCAAGAGGGTGTGCCTCTAGGCAGCAAGGCAACAATGATAAGCAGCAGGTTAGCCACTAATTTCTCAACCAGGGTAGATTGTGAAAGTGTGATGTTCTGATATCCAAGAAACTGTTCAGGAGAGAATAGGATAAATCAAGTTTAATAACTCTGCTCCTAATTGTTCCCCCAATGCTCAACTCTAATTACTTGGAGAACTCTCCTGACTGTCACCTGATATTAAGTTGTTGGAGGCTGAGCCTGGAAAAGCGAGATAATCAATAAACATTTAGTGGGGAGAAGAATGAAGATCCTGTTAAGCAGTGGGAACCTGCAGCACCCAAAGCCCTTCTGCTCATGAGAAAACCTATGGGACAGCCATAGTGATTGCAAAGCAATAATCCAACGCACTGTTTTTAGGCCTTGAGGCCTTTAGGCAACAGTACATTTGAGGAAAAAAGGTTAACACGGTCACCCTAATTACAGCCCACTTTCACATACTTCATATATAAGTGAAGACAAGCCAATTAGGTAGAAAGGAAGATAAGGGAAGTTTTATTTGTATACTAATTAAACCCCTGATGAAATTAAAGGAAAAACATACAGCTCTGTAATTGTGTCTGAGAAAGGTCACTTAAGGTTCAGTTATCAGAACAGCACAGCCTTGAGATATTTCACTTAATCCACAATACAGCCCTCATTTTGTACTCAGGTCTTAATATTTACAAAAAAAAAAAAAATACAAAGCCTGATACTGAATTTATCTTTAAACAGTGTTGTGAACAATTTTAGCTGTTAGAAAGTTAAGGCTAAATATGATAGAGTCTTTTAAAAAGGCAAAAAAATACTCTACCTACACAAGAACCAATGTCACAATATTATGTATCAAAGATTTCAGTTTTCATTTTAAATTCAAAATGTTTCTTTTTTTCCCAAGCATTCTTGTTGCTACAAAATCCAAAATGTTTTAAAGCAAATTTTTACAATGATATCCCAAACTGACTATATTTCAAAAGCTATCATATAACATCTTTACTGTATTTCTTTTTAGATAATGGTGTTATTGCTAACCTTCATGTATACTTCTCATAATCCAGGAAGAAAAAGCCAATGCTTTCACTAAACTATTTCTATAAGAAAATATTTACACCTGATTGTTTTCCTAAAATGGTTATGAAAAGCTATTTGCCACTAATAAAAGCTGACAGGAAAAGTATGGTTACAAAGAAAGTAGTTAAGTATAAGAAAAGCTTACAGATAGAATACATGGTAGATGTGACTATTAAATGACACACACTGCACACACATTTTTTAAATATCTTTTTTCTTAGCTACAATTTCTGAAGTTTCTATAATAAACATATATTATTACTGAATAAGAACACAAATTAAGTCATAGAAAATTTTACATTTCTAAAGCTTTAAATGTTTATTAAGGCTAATGATTTTTTAATGAACTATGAATATAAACTGAAATTATATCACTTTGCACCTATGAAAACATTTTGTGCAGTGGAAATGTTTTTTAAATAACAGCTTTATTGAGATATAACTCACATTCCACACAATTCACTCTTTTAAAGTATACAATTTGGTGGGTATTAGTATATTCACAAAGTTGTGCAATCATCACCAATGAAGGTCTGTTTTGAAGTAAAGATCTTAAAAAAAAATTTTATCAAAACAACATATCTAAACATAGTACGTCTCATTGTTTCAGCAAACTAATTTAAACCTACAGAAGACATACAGCATTTATCATTTTGTTTGGTAACAGTTTTTAAAAAATTAAAATTTTATAAAATGAATTCCCTGAATCAGAATATTTGATTAATAAATGTGCTGTAGTAAAAAGTTAAAGTCATCTAAAAGGATATACACACCTCTCCAACTAATATTTCTGGATATCAAGGGAATCACCCAACAAAGTTCCTTCTCATAAGGGTACAGTATAGCAGTGCTTTAGACCATTAGGCCGCTAGGAAGACCAAGCCCCAGGGGATATCACTTTTATAGATTTTCTTTTGTCTAATGGGAAATATCTATGGATCCACATTCCTACAGACTAAAAGCTAATGGCTTATTCAATTTGGTATAAAAAGTTAGTCATACAAAATGAAAGGAAAGACAACAACACAAGTGTTATGAAGAACTAAGCTACTTTTCCTAAGTCAGGGGGAAATATCTACAACATTTTTTAAAAAATAAATTTACTGCTATCTGACTGTAACTTTTGAATAAATATTTCTAGATTGCTATAATAAATTGGGTAAAACATCTCAGGGCACTAAAATTAGTGTTGAAAAAGGAAATAATGCTATTTTCAGTCCTACTCTCATAATGTGACAACTAAAAAATTATATTAATCAACAATTAATTACGTGGTTGCTAGGAGGATCAAACTGTGCAGGCTGCAACAGAAAGTATAAACTTAAAATGATACAGCCACCAAATTTACAATAGGGCTGTGTAAACAAGTCAGGGACAAACTAAAGAGTACTATATTTTATAATAAAGCTTAAAAATCTATGAGATAAGCAATTAGATAATTTATAATAAATATGCAATAGTAAAAGATATTGGTATGTGGTACTATTAATATATGAATAACTTTAAATCTTCATATTCTACATTTTATATGGAGAATCTGAATAAAAAGTTATGTAATTTTAAGTTATCTTCCTTAGGGATACTATCTTTTATTGTTTTCTAGTAATAACACTATGCAGAAGGTAGGTGACATATTTTTAAACGAAGCTGAAGATCAAATAACTCACCCACTTTATGGGATGAATAAATGGCAGTTCTAGTTAGAACTCACAGGTCTACTAAGACAATAGATGTTAAAGTGTCCTATAAACTGTAAAAGACTATATAAATTTAAAAGGCACAATTAATGAAAGAATTATACTCCTACATGTAGTATCATTACACAGTCTTCTTTAAAATCCCCACCTGTAAGTGGCAATTTATGAGTTTCTATATTATTTATGCCTTATCATTTATTTATATATATATACACACACACACACAAATATATACAATTTTTTTAAATAACTATTTTATCACATTTAAAAATACAAAAGGAAATTAACAAAGACAAGTGTAAAATAAGCTACTTTTATAAATAGGCCATATGGTAGATGACTGACAAAAAATAAGGCAAATGAGCAATGAAAATTCACCTTAAAATTTCAAAGAATGCTATAATATTTTGTTATATAATGCCTTATGATTATTGGTACCATATTCTCACATATTCCTTTGAAAATGTCCTCCTAAATTGTGTCAATATAAAAGGAAAAAGCTAATCTTTCCCAGTAAACTAACTAAAAGTGATCAAAAGGAACCTCATAAAAGTGTTCAAAATATATTAAATGCTATTTCTTATAAGCCTCACATATAAACCACAAAACTTTCTGGCAAACTAAAAGTATTAGACAATAATGAGGTAAAGAGGGAAAGAAATAGTTAAAACACATTTTAAACAACAAAAAAGGAGGATAGTAAAGAGAATCCTGTAAGCCCTCTCAACTGGAAAATATACTCAGAAAAATACAAAATAGACAAGTGGTAGCTAGATTTACTGTGACACTTGGCATGTAAGCAGTAATGTGGCAATAATGTTTTCTCAGAGTATAAAGTAAACTGCATTTGGCTGTACTGTAGACCTCATGAGACAGAAACTACCTGCAGGTGACAACCATCATAATGCTGTTGTAATAAAACCAGCCTTTATATGACCTCTACATTCTCTCAGCAAATACCTGAGAAATACAAAGGGAGAGAATACACATAGGCTCTTCTGTTGAACTTTACCAGCTACAGACTACTCATAAGTTTCCAAAAACTTCATATAGTTGACAATCTTAGCTATGTCGAGGTCCAAAAAGTTGTTGAATTCCCTGGCAATATTTTACATAAGTCAAGCTATGAATTAAATTGTAGAAAGCTGTTATTTAGAATTTAAATGCCATTTTAAAATAATTCGAGAATTACCTAAAACAACCGTCTAAGAAGAATTTGAAAAAAATGTGACTAATTCATATTATTGGGTTCCTAATGTTTAAATAAAAAAGTACTGTTGAAACAGTCTTTCAATTTCAAAAATACTTTTGGTGATATAATTGAATAATAAAGTAAGCCTTTAATAATTAAAATACCCTCACATTAATATTTTCATTGTACTACAGAATTTAAATGACCATTATCTAACTTGAATATGCTACATATTAACTAATTTGAATAAAAGTAAATCAAATACCAGCTAAGTAATAGCCAATTATTTAAGAGAATCTGAAGGTCAAACTTAAAATTGGAAAAGTTAATTTAGATTATTTTAGACTTAAATGTAAATAAAACAAAGTTTTGACTTGTTTCTTAAAAGTTTATTCATTGCATGAATTTTTGTGCATTAAGTATTTTACCACTGATTTCTATCTTAATTTTAGAGGTATATTCACAGGGAAAAAAATATTCTCAAGAGCAATTTACTTTCACTATGTGGAGTGTTCCATCTTTTTTCTTGTACAACACTTAGAACAATGCCTGTCACATTATAAGTGTTCAATGAATGTTTGCCATTATAACTGTTGTTTTCCCCCCACAATTCTGGGGAAAAACATTACTTCAGTGACAACTAAGTGCGATTATCATCATCATCATTATGCAAGCACTTTACAAGTACATCGACTCATTCAATTCTACATAATCCCGTGAGGTAGATAGCATTATCATTCCTATTTTACACATGAAGAAACTAAGAATCAGAGAAGTTTAGTAACTTGCCCAAAATCATGTAACTAGTAAATAGGTTTATGCCAAAATGTGAGCCCACGTCTTCCGAACCTAAACCCCTCTTCTTTACGCTGTGCTACAATGGTATTAATTACTATCTCTCCAGATTTTCCATAAAATTCACTAATTGGGAAATCCCCATGGAAAGGTAAAACCAATATTTCACTTATTTATCAAATTACATAAAGTCAGTAAGGTATTTCAATCTATTTAAATGGCTGCTTTCTATTTATATTGAAATTAAGTCCAACAAGAGCTTTAGCATTAATATTATTTAATGATACACTTTCAACATCAAAAACTGAACCATGCACAACTCAAGATCCCTTGTGTGAAAGTAGGATCACTGTCATCATTCATTAAATGTACTAATAAGATAAAAAATAAATATTTGCAAAGTAAGGATAAATTGTATAACAATCTGTTGTAGTATAAAAATTTATATAATTCAAGACACATTGGGCTGCTGCTTTTTTTTAACCTTTCAAAAGCAATGTCCTTTTCTGTGTCTCTTTCCAAGTTAGCAACAATAGTATTGAACTTTCTCTGTAGATCTTGAAATTTAGCTGCCTAGTGTAATCTCAATTTTTTAAATAGTTATAACAGGAACTCCACACTATCACAACAGTATATCAAGATATCAAGCTCTATAATACAGCACCTGTAGCTACCTCCCCTTGGTTAAGGAGATCTTAACTCTCTATGTAAAAAAACACTTACGTCCCTAATTTAATTAAAAAATGCCATCCTTAAATAACTGATGCCATGTAGACTATCTTACAATGTTATAGCAACAAAAAAATTAGTATCCAAATTTGTTAATCAAAGATAGGAAAGTGGAGTTGAGTTGCATTTGACTTAAAAGAAATCCATTATACCTACCCTGAAAGAGATGAAGAAGATGGGGAAAGGGAAGGAAAAGGAAAGAGAGATCAACAGTTTAAATATAATAGTTCTGGCTGGAGGCGGTGGCCCACGCCTGTAGTCCCAGCTACTCAGCAGGCTGAGCGGGAAGGAGTTCTGGGGTGTAGTGCACTATGCCCGTCGGGTGTCCGCACTAAGTTCAGCATCAAGATGGTGACCTCCCGGGAGCAGGAGGGCCACCAGGTTGCCTAAGGAGAGGTGAACCGGCCCAGGTCAGAAACGGAGCAGGTCAAAACTCCCGTGCTGATCAAATACAATAGTTCTGGTGCCATTCCAGGTCATAAACATTTACCTGCCGTGAGCCTGTAATAGGTGACACAAAGCAAACAGCAACAAGACCTGCTGTTTCACTTGGTTGCCCTCATTTCCCACCTAACTCTGAAACTGCAAATACTTTAACAACGAGGCGAAAGAGAGAGTGATTATCCTGTAAAAAAACATACTGTAATTCAAATTGGCCACTGAACACAAACTAACCTCTTCATTTGGTGTCTAACCAAAGATATGGCCACACATCTAAGACGGAAGAAAACTTGGCTGTTTGGGATTTGTTTAGAATATGCCATCTCTAATTTTGCCCCTCCTAAAGGGACATTCTAAAGGAATAAAAACAAATATAAACAGCTTACTGAGTTGGGTAGATTGAAAGGAGTACAGACAAAAATGAAATGGCTTAATCATTTTTCCACTAATAATATCAAACATTCTCTGTTAGATTTCCCTAAGGGATTCGTAAAGATGCTTTTGACTCTATAAGATTTTTGCTTTATATGCTGGTCCTAAAACCTAACCTCATCACAGGATGTGACTCTACTTTATTTATTTATTCATTCAACATACTTATATTGCACACCTATATATACACCACAGCCATAAAGAATAATAATAATAGCTAACACTTCCGAGTATCTATTTTATGGCAGACATAAACATAATCAGTCCTCATAACAATCCATGAGGTTAAGCACTACTATTATTCCCATTTTACAAATGAGGAAACTAAGGCACAGATTTCCAGTAACTTGCCCAAGATTACACAGAGCCAGAGTCCAAAACCAAGCAGTCTAACATGTAAATAAATACATAAATAGAAGTAATATACTCCTCTCAGGAATGATTTCTTATCTGAAAGAGGTTTAAAAAGCAGCTGGTATTTAAGCTAAGTGCCCAGTGTTGGTGAAAAGCATTCTCAGCAAAATAAAATGGCATGTTCAGAAAAATACAAGAGGCAAGGTATGGCTAGAAGATAAGGTGCTGTTGAGAAAGGCAGGAAAAGAGATTAAAAAGCTTCATATAGGCCAGATATAGTCAGGAAGCTAGACTTTTAACCTTGCAAATGATTTATACACAGCATTCCATGGAGCATGGAACTACACCAAGATATCAGGGGGAAATGGGGTAAGTTGAGGGGGTGCTTGAATTAGTGGACTCCCAACCCCCATCCTTCTCTCAACCAGAATTTGCTTTAATGTTCTCTATGAGCTTTTGGGTAAGATTTGGTTTAAATAAAGCATTCTTTGGCTAAATATACTTGCCAACTTTTGTCACAGGAAACCATGGGAAGCTGCTAAAGGATTCCAGGCTGTGAAGCAGCATTCTCCAATCTGTCTCAGGGATTACATATATAAATTTTAACTGCCAAATTATAGTAAATACAAGAGATCATTTTGGCCATATTGCAATAGCTCATTTAAATCTTCAGTGGAATTCTAACCTAGATGAAATAGGATTTCACCTTTGAGTCAAAAGGTACAGTGATATACTAAATTAAAAAGGATTTTAAAAATAGCTGGCTTATAACAGATAGTTTTCCTTAATATGCTAGAATATTATACCAAAATTTACTTTTAATTACTCAAGCACAGTGTATATTAGATATTTACTTTCTATAAATGCAGCATACTAGTCATATATTTTCTATTTCTACTAATTAGTATATGAAATCCTATAAGTTATTTGAATTATATGACAGAGAGCCAGAAACCCTGAGTCACAGCAAAAATATGTGATGAAAACAATACATGATTTTAGGAACACCAAAAAACAGATTAACAATTAAACTCAGTGATTGTTTTCTAAGGAGAAATACACTATTTGGTCTATAGTTTTAAAATATTTTCAATTATAATGTGTTATTTTGAAGAAAAAGAGGTTAGAATAAAGTTACCACTGGCAATAACCACTGAGATTTGTAAATAACTAAAAGGGTTGGTGCCAGCTTTTCCATTACAAGATAAACCCTGAAAGTTATTTTTTAACATATATGAATGAAATATATAATTTTTAATCCATCTTCATTTCTATTAATTAAATAAAAAGAGAGTGAAGCTGAGCAATACAGAGTTGTTAAAACAACTTGCTCCCAAAACAACCACAGTTTTAGCAACAGTTAGCAAATTCAAACAAAGTACTGCTGGGATAAGGCAGAGGGATGGACCCAAGCCTCAGTGCAATTTCTTGAGACATTGTGCTTTGGAAAACTCCTGTATTTTTTTAGTCAGTAACAGTTGAAAAATATATATTCTGGGGAAGTAACTTGATATAGCAAAGCACATTATTTTATAGGTTTGCTTCAAATGAAATTTTCCTGTATGAAGATGCATGTGTGTATATGTACATGTATCTATACATACTCAGTAAATAGTACATTTTGGCTACAAAGAGATTACCATAAAATTACTATGACTTACATTTCGGATCCCTCTATAACCAACCCATTCACCTGAAGAAAAACACACAGTTGTTCTGTCCTTCCAAATGAGCGAGATCACCATCTAGTGGTGACTCCTTGAAATGTCAGGACTATGGCTTTTGGAGCCTAGGAAATGCTCTGTGGAATGTGGTTAACATTGAGGACATATTTTAGAATATTCAAATTTACTTAAAGAAAAAAATAGCATAACACACTGAATACTGTTTCTCCTTTTACTTTAAGAAAAAAACTCTAGAACAAGAGAGAAAAGTGTTAACTAGACATGTGGCTCCCTGAGATACAATAACTGCTTTCAACCGTACTAACAAACTAGGGAAGAGAGCTAAAGATGTTAAAATGTATAGTTATACGAAATTTGGTCAATATAGCAAACTAGAAAATAGATTCATTCTTTCTGTACCTCATAATTAAAAAAATTAGTTATTGCAGTCACTTGTATCATTAGTCAAACTATTTGTTCTACCTCCCTGAAGAGAAAGTATACTCTCCTGTCCCACTGATACCAAGCTTGACCATGTAAATTGGTAATGTCTCTTATGGAAACAGGATTATATATTCCCTGTCCTGTTAAAATCAGGAGTGCCCAAGTTACTTGCTTTGGCCAATTAAATGTGACTAGAAGTAAAATGTCACTTCCTAGCACACAGACAGACTAGCAATGTCCCATGTAGAGATCTTTACCACAAGAGCAACAGTGTTCCAGAGAGAGAATGCTCTATCAGATCTATTCATAGTGCAACATATGAAGCAGAAGCATAGCTGACCCATGATGAATATGCATAATGTGGGAGGAATCACATGTTGTAAAGCCACTGTTTGGAGTAATTTGTTACCAAAACATAACGTAGGTATTATAACTCATTTTGGCAATTTACTCTAAAATTTATATACATATGATCATTGGCAGATACTTTAGAAAATCAGTATCTAACCTTATTTAATACTGGATCATTGGGAGAAGAAATGAATTTAATTAAATATCAAAAATCATAGCAAGTCATTTGAGACTTAGGGCAGTATGAAGATATGATGAAAGCATATCTCCATCTTACAGAAAAATACTGAATTTGCACACTACAAATTTAAATAAATTTATCTGTCCAGCTATAATTCACAAACAACATGTTCTTCCAAATCCTTATCCAGTATAGTATTATTATATTCTTATTTTAATTTAATTTTTCACTCTAAAAGACATAAGAAGAAAACATGTATAAGAAATTCTTATTCCTTTTTCTTTGCCTTCTTAAAAACAAATTATATTTATTGACATTTAAAAATGGCCATGATATATTTCTAAATTTTAAAAGGGAATACAATAACTCTGCAAAACATGACACCATATTTTTAATATATATGATATATACATTACCAGTGTGCATGTAGATATATTAATATGTACAATTAAAAATATGAAAGGTATATAGCAAAACAGCAATGGAAACACTTTTTTCTTGTTAGTATTTTTTACTACTTTCAACATAATATGTATAAACTTTATATAATCAAAAAATGCAGGGCCTGGCCCAGTGGCTCATACCTGTAATCCCAGCACTTTGGAAGGCCAAGGTAAGAGGATCGCTTGAGGCCAGGAGTTTAAGAACAGCCTGGGCAACATAGCGAGACCCCATCTTTACTAGAAGTTTAAAAATTAGCCAGGCACAGGTGGCGTGCCTATAGTCCCAGCTACTCAGGAGGCTGAGGTGGAAGGAACGCTTGAGCCCAGGAGTTGGAGGTTGCATTGAACTCTGATAGTGCCACTGCACTCCAGTGTGGGCAATAGAGTGAGACCCTGTCTCAAAAAAAAAACATGCAATTGACAACAATATTCATAAACTCAACTTGCACCACAAAATCTTAGCTTAAATTCAGATATAGGATATCATAACGACAGTCATTAAAACTGATTTTTTAAATGTGCTCTTAGTAAACGAAATTTAATCATTATCATTTATCCAACCCTTTTGGGGGAAAAGATTTCAATAATCTATTTCCCTTTCAGGGAATAAACAGGGCCTTAATATTTCTTAAGCTAATAGTCACATCATAGTACACATCCATCTGATTCTCAGGATTTTGTCAAACCTCCTCCCTAATTAAAATTGCCTGTTTTTAAGACTTTTAGCCATGACACAACATAGAAACCCTAAATCTCCATTTTTTACAGAGAAATGATTTTCTAAATTCCATAGGGACTCTGTGTTCTGTGTCACAGGACATAGATCAGAAAAACAGATCAATTCTATTTCTATCACAGAAGTGCTCTTGATGATTTTGTTCTGCTTTGATACTCTGACATTACTCCTAAAACAAGATAAAACCACCATTAAGGTGCTTCCTGTTCCATCTATCACAGTGATTTTCCTTATTGTTACTCTTAACAATAATCCTTGTAGAGTGCATATACCTCCCTAACTACATTTTTGCAATTGGCCAGATTTTTGCTAGCAAAAGATAAAACTGACAAATATTCTTTACCCTCTGCAGTTTCAGGCATTCTAATTTTCTCAAGGTTAATACTACTTTATGCATTTTTCTACAACTAAACACAGAAAATAAGACATGTCAGCACTCCATAAGATCAAAGCACTACAAAGTCATATTCATTGGGTAACTCCTTAATTGTGAAAAAACTAAAATAAAATGCAATTCATTAAGATTAATAAATACTGGTGTTTTCTGAAATAGCATGTTAAGCAGTGATGTAACAGTGCAATATTACTAAACTTCCAAATAAAACTTGAGCATGTTAATTAAATGTTTCTTATAAACAGAAAGGTATGATGATGTAGAACACACAGCCCCATATTGGGGTAAGTTTACCTCTAAAATGAATTAAACATTGCCACTTAATCATGCTAGAAATATGAACATGTAATTAAATAATTACCCTCAAAGTCTGAGACATTTAAATTTATGCTCATTCAACTAAAAATATAATATTCTAAAGTCAGTTCCTATAATTGGATACAATTAATATTTCTGAAACAAAACCATCACTGAGTCTTAGATGAATGAGAACTAAAGCAATCACACTCAAAAAGTGAATAAATTTTGATTTGCCCTTTAGATTATAATGCACTGTTTACTAATTTAAAATTGGGCCCATTGAAACAACAAATCAAAGTATTTTCATAGTTAACCATACAATATTTTCAATTAAAATATACAATCTGAGTCATTTTTATAGTACATTCAAAGGAAATAATTCTAATAGAGAAAAGTCTTACTACAGTATTACCATCCTCAAGAAACATCTCTGGGTTCAGTTCCTTGCTTTACCAATTACAAACTAGGCAATGGGCTAAATTAAATTCTCTGTGCCTTGGTTTCCTTATCCACAAATTACAGATAATAATATTTACCTCAAAAGTTATTTTAAAGATTAGATGAGATATTATCTGAAAATTATTTAGCTGAGTGCCAAGAAAATAAATCCTAGCTATTTTTATCTAATGCAAGGACAAATGCTAACAAAATTTACATAGTCCCTGAAGCTTCCACATTGGAGGTTTATAAGTTTACAAAGAACCTCCACAGTAGCTAATAATAAAACAAACCCTTGAGCAAATACAAGTCATAAGATTAAAAAAATGCATATTTATATTATGTAAAGTATTTTAGCATATTATCAATTAATTACAGAGAAAATTATTTAAATAAACTGTTATTTAACAATGGCAAAAATGAACTTCAGTCATTATAGATTTTATGTGGCATAATATAAATGAATCTCATTTACAAATTCCAAATAGTTTACATATACTTGAAAACTGCCAGGTGTGGTGGCACGCACCTGTAGTCCCAGCTACTCAGGAGGCTGAGGCAGGAGGATCACTTGAGCCCAGGAGTTGGAGGTTGCTGTGAGCTAGGCTGACGCCATGGCACTCTAGCCCAGGCAACAGAGCAAGACTCTTGTCTCAAAAAAAAAAAAAAAGAACTCTTGTTTTCAAATGAAAATGTATACAGTCATGCACTGCATAACGACGTTTTGGTCAACATTAGACCACGTATACTACGGTGGTCCCATAAGATTATAATGAAGCTGAAAAATTCCTGTCACCTACTGATGTCTTGATAATCTTGACCCTGTGTAGGCCTAGGTTATTGTGTGTGTTTGGTCTTAGTTTTTACCAAAAAGTTAAAAAGAAAAAAATTTTTAAATATACAAAAGCTTATAGAATAAGGTTATAAAGAAATGAAATATTTTTGTACAGCTTTACAATGTGTTTTACACTGTGTTGTTACAAAAGAGTCCAAAGTGTACAGTGTTTACGAAGTTTACAATAGGATACAGTAATGTCCTGAGCCTTCACATTCACTCACCACCTCACGCACAACAACTTCCAGTCCTCAGGCTCCATTCACAGTAAGTGCCCTATACAGGCGTACAATTTTTTATCCTTTATGCCATATTTTTACAATACCTTTTCTATATTTAGATACACAAATACTTAACCATGGTATCATAATTGCCTACAGTATTCAGTACAGTAAGATGCTGTGCAGATTTGTAACCTAGGAGGAGCAAAAATAGCCTAGGTGTGTAGTAGGCTATACTATCTACGTTTGTGTAAATACACTCGATCTTTGCACAACAAAATTGTCTGACATATTTCTCAGAATGTATTCCCGTCATTAAGTGATACATGACGGTATTTCAGACAAAAATGTAACTTCATTTAAGAATGGCATACCAAGAGATCAAATGCCAACTGTAACTGGATACGGTCACATTAAAGGAGAAAGGGATTTGACTCGTGTATCACTGAGAAGTGGATTCACCACTTGAATTGAATGCCCATTGTACATTTATTTGGCCTTTCTATGGAATTTCATAACCAAAAATTTAAAAAATATAAAATCTTTATAGACTTAAACTTTAGTGAAAAGGAAAATAAAATCATGGGTAAAGTTGATTAAGATGATAACTAAAGACACTAAGGAAAATTCCTTATAAGTTGTACTTCTTTACAAAAAGCAAGACAAAAAAAATGGAAGGCGAGGGCAGGGGACAAAAAGAAATCAAAACCAAAACACCCAAACACCCTCTAACTATAAGGGACTTTAATATTACAACAAAACCAAAGAAAGAAAGAAACCCAGAAAAGTCATATACATTGATATTCAGGCTACCAGGAAAAATATTATTTCAAACATCTTTTACAAGGCAGTTTTGTAAGCCTATTGATTCCTTTTACACATTTCAAGGTAAAGTAGCTACTTTGTAGTTGACTCAATAATATAACAAAGATCTCTCAGGAATCTGGATTTAACAAGAACCCTTTCTATTTTTGAAAGAAAACCTAAAGACAAGTTAAAGCTCAAAACTAACTGGAATAAATGTTATGAAAGTACATGTGCTTAATGTGCAATCTACTTATGCAATAATCCCATTTTTCTTCCAAAGCATTGACTTATAATAAATCTTTCCTACTGCACTATAAATTCCAAGGTCGTAGACAAAGATGTGTATTAGTATAATTACAGTGTAGAAAAAATATCAGTAAGCGTGCAGTTCCAGGTTTCATAAATTATAGAATTAGATTAAGAAAGTGTCAGGTGTGTTTTAATTCTTCGACACTAAAAAATTCCTAGTGTAGCTCTCTTCTTTACATGATCTAACTTCTAGTTTTGTTTCCATTTGATCTCTGAAGTTGCTAACATTTTTTAAAGTACTTGCAAAATAGTTTTGTGATTATAAAAATTAAGATATGGCCTTAAGAAAAGAGGGAGAAGAGGGCCAAAATCGCTAAACAGCTAAAAGGAACTCATTTATAATATCATGAATCACTCAACTTTAGAGAAATTCTTCAACAGGGTCTCTATGTTCAATTTCTAAATACTTAAGATTCTGCAGTCTACAAAATTCTTAAGCAGTGTTTGAAATCTATCTCTACAGAACTGTAAATATGCACAAATACCAACAGATTCTTGATTATCCTGCAATATCCAATGGCTTCACTTTCTACTCCTAATAATAATAGAATCAGTATTTCAGAGAAAAAAATTTTCCTGCCTCCTTTTTGACATTATGGTCAAAGGCTTTGGATGCATTGTTCCACATGGGAAAGAGAATTGCATAAATGAGAATATCTATTATAATTCACAATGTCTGAATATCCTCTCATTAGGGGCTTTACTATCATCAGAATTGATTGAAAAAGCTAGGCAGCTGTTTTAGAGTTTTGTTTGTTTGGAGGGAAGTCTCTTTTTTAATGTGCTTTCCTTCTAATAAGCACCAAACAGTAGTAGTAAATAGATAATAAGCCATAGTAAGTAGAAAATAAATATCCTACTTTCTTCTGTCACCAGAATAATATATGAATTATAATACTATAGAGGTTGTTTATGAACCCTCTGATGGTTATAGCATATCTGAAACATTTAAAGCTAAAATAAATCTCAATAGGTCATCTAGGTCTAATGGATCTTTCATGTCTTACTTCTTAGAACTTTTCACCACCATAGAAACAAACAAAAAACAAAAACACTTTCTTTTAAGTGTATTTCGTTTAAACTAGATATTCAACTGATGCCTTAGTAACTTATGAAAATACAAAACTATCCCAAACAGCATTCCAACAAGGATTTTTCTGGGTACTGCTAGTTCTATCTCTGCTTGAGGACCACTGATGTAGTAAATCTCAACAAGTCTACAGGAACACTAACTCCTGTACCAAAGAAGACAGATTAAGTATCCTCAACAATCTCCACAGATTTCCCCAATCTCACTCACTCAGGAGCAAGCTACCATTATGGCAAATACCATATTTGCTACCATTATGCACATAGTCATTCTTTTAGCATATATAACATTAATCTATCGCATAGCAAGTTTTGCAGAGTATTTTCATTAAAGAGAGAAAACACAGGGAACAGACTTATAGCACTTTAAATTTTAGATGCTCAGACCCTAAAATTATAATAGTAACTAACTTTCACATTCCCCTGTTTATCCAATCCCAAATATTCGTATCTTTCTTCACCTCTCTCTCTTCCCAGCTTTATGCATTTTCAGAACCACAACTTTCATTTTAGACATGTTTCAGTGGTCCTAATTTCCTTAAACTTCACTTGACCATAATCTCCCCTCATGTTATCACTTATCATCTTTTCATTCTGCCTTTGCTAATTCCTTAAAGGTTAAAATATATATCTACTACTCTCATCCCCCATCCACACACCAGATGTAACAAAAGAGTAGGGATTTTAAAGCCAACAGATCTAAATACAAATTCCCACTCTAATATTTACAAGCTTAGGAAACTTGCACAAATTACTAACATCTCTGAGTATTAATTTTCTAATCTGTAAAAGGAAATTATGCTGCCTATATTATAGGTTGCTGTGACGACTGAATGCAATAACATACTTGAAGTATCTATCAGAGAGCGAGACACATAGTAAACACTCAATAAACAGTGCTTGCCATTTTTTGCCATGAGAAATTTGGCCTCTGGTCCCACCATTTTCCTAACAGAGACAGGACTCAACATGCCAGTGTACAGTTCCCAGTCTCTTCCATATGCCAGTCAAGAAAGAGAAAAGCTCACTTACGAACTAAGGATACACAAACCCTGGTGAATGTTTTTTTCCATCAACATAGCTAATTTTCTGGCCTATTTTTAGAAAAGAGAGAAATATTACAGAAAAAATAGTCTTAATATAAAATTTAACTCTCTGACAACCTACAGTTTTTTACAAATAATATTCAAGCTTCTATAGCACCCTTTACCTCTATGATGGCCCTCTTTATTCTGTACTATACTTAAGTCTACACTATCTGTTTCTCCCAGTAAGACATGAGATGTACTTGGGGACAGAAATAGATATTTGTTGAATAAATCTTTCCTTTGAAAACAATCTTCTTTTAAGGAGTTTCTACATATAAATCTAAGTATATATAATACACAGAAATATTTTAAATGAAGTTTGCAAAATACATTCAAACTATCCACATAGTATTTCTGGGCATTTGACATTACTAAACACTCTCTCAATGAAATTCTTCATATATGACTTTTTAGGTCCTATTTTTTTCTGTATTTCCTCTTTTTCCTCCAGTCTTCCAAATTTAGGTCTTTCCCACATTTGTCTGCTCTTTTCTTGCATGCCTTCAAGATATTCTGTCTACTGCTTACATCTTAAACACTTTCTTACAACCACCAACTATGCATTTCCTCACTCAAATTTATGATCATCTCAAATTAAACAAAACCAAAAACTGAAATAATAATCTTTCTTACATTCTCATTCTCCAAACTGATTCCCCTGCTCTCTCTTTATTGTTAGCAGTACTATTCACCTTACAGAGTAAAATATTAATTCATCTTTTATTCCTTTCTACTCCTATATCCTGCATATTTACTCTGTCATGAAATCCTACTGTTGAAGACTTCCAAGAAAGAAAGGTCCTAGCCTCAGATTTAAAAAATGCATTCTAAGAAATAACAAGATTCATCCTTTTCTTTCATTCTGGCCCAGAGGAAAGCAAATCAGGTATGGAGAATTCTAATATTAATCGCTCAGGCACAAAGGAAGAATAGCTTAGAAACAGAAAACTTCATTCAGCCACAACAAACTAGAGGATAAATAATCACAAGGTCTTTGAACCCAAGTGGGCTATTCAATCTAAAAGAAACAGAAATCTAGGGCACTCTCACCCAACAACTTTAATCAGATAAAAAGGAAAAATACACGAAATTAGGAGTAAGAAAGAGGTGATAATATCAGATACATGGAAACCCTTAATGATTATAAGGGAAGATACAGCATTTCCCTAGGTGTATATGAAACATTTTCAAATTTGAATGAAATCAAAGATTTCTATGAAAATAAATAGGCAACTGATTCAAGAAGGGCTAAAGTTCAGTTCAAGAAGACACTTCCTCTCTCTACCAAAACTCCATTTTAGGAAGCAGTGAAAGCTTCGGTCTTCAACCTAGAGTTTATGTGGGAGACATGTACAGTAAAGAGAAGTAATGCTCTACAACATAGAAGAGGCTCAAGTTGTAAAAACACTACAATACAGGGCAAGAGTAAGTCAAGATGCAGAAGACATAAATTAATTGAAAGACTACACTTGGAATGACCAACCACACCCACATGCCCCCTCCCCTCAATCATACAGAACCCACTATAAACAGACATTTACTTGCAAGGGGGAAAAGAAAGAAGGAATTTATTTCATAAAACAAACTAAAACCAAACAAAAATTGGATGAGTTCTCGAAGGGAGATACAGGCTACTAGCTATGAGTGGTGACGCCAAAGAGCAAGGATCAGCACACTCATTTGAGGGTTGCCCAGCCTAATAGCAAGCTCACCCTAAAGGAAAGCCAACCAGTCACCAAGTCTTGTCTATATACAAAGAGCGCCTGATTAGCTTTTCTTTTTCTTCATTCTTAAATGTGAATGATCAAACAAAGCTTGTCATAAATGTGATGAATGCCTTTGTTCCAGTTACTACTAGGGCTAAATATAACAAATTACTCCAAAATGTAATGGTGTCAAACTACTGTTTACTAAGCTCATGGATTCTATGAAACAGGAAACAGAACAGGGCATAGCAGGGACTGCTAGCCTCTGCTCCTTGATATCTGGAGCCTCAGCTGAAGGCTGGAGTGTGAGATCATCTGAAGGCTCATTCACACACATCTGGCAGTTGATGCCAGCTTATTGCACAAGACCTTAGCTGATCTGTTAGCTGAACAATCCATCTACAGAGTTCACCATGTGACCTGGGCCTCCTCAAAAAATGATGGCTGGATTCCAACAGAGAACATTGAGAGAGAAAAAGAAAATCAGGCAGAAGCCACTTGCCTTTTATGACATAGTCTCAAAAGTCATGCAGTGTCATTTTATACAGGCCCACTCAATTTTAAAAAGAGAGAAACAGACTCCACATCTTGATGTGGAAGTGGCAACGTTCTAGAAGCATTTGTGGGACCAGAAATATTGCTGTGGCCATTTTTGGAAAATATAATCTTCCAAGGCCTCCAACATGAAAGAAAGGGATCAATAGAAACAAATGGAAAAAAATATAAAAACCTCAGAAGAAAGAGAATTCAGGGAACTGAAGACAATTTAAGTCATTGTTTATTGTTTTTTGTTTGTTAAACACACAATAAAAACTACAATTTAAGAAGATACAGAAACTACTTTTTAAATGGATGCTATGAAAAGAGAAAGAGAAATTAAAAGAAATTCTTAGAAATTAAAATATAGCTACCAATTTAAAACATTTCAATAGAAAGACTGAAAAGAAACTACCAGAATCTAAAATTTAAAAACAGAAAATATTTTTAAAATATAAGAGCCGTAGAGGATTCAGCCAGGATATTCAACTTCAGACAGACTAGTAGCTGTTTCAGAAAGAGGAACAAACAAAAAAGAAGAAAATGAGAGTGAATTTTGCAGAGTCTGTCGAGTATTATTTCACAAAGTAAAAATGTTAATCCTCCAGAGGCTTAGTATCTACCTCATATTGGTGCTCTACTGCTACTATTACTGAACTGAAAGTAGTCTAAATTATACTCACTTCAAGTATATCATTTGATAGCTAAATAGCTGCAGATTAAGACACTTCTAAAATTACTCAAATTTCCATTTCCAAATATTTTAACCAGTTTTCTTTTATATAAAAAAAAATCTCTCATAGAGAGAAAATAAAATGCCCCAAACTCTGAAAGACAATCCTATATTGGAAATACGATGGCCTATGAAGTTGGGCAGATCCTGAATTCAAATTCTGAGTCCAAGACCTACTAATATATGACTTTGGGCAAATTTATTAATAACTCTGATCCTTTATTCATTTTCTATTTATAATTTATAATTATTTATTATTATATGTGTGTTTCCAGGCAATTGTGAGGATTACAGAGAATGTATGTAAAGCATCTAGTTCATAGTGGTTACATTATTAGTATGATTCGAGATCTTCATGAGAACCCAAAGGTGTGATAGCCACATTTCCACTCTACCTACATTATCAGAGAAACACTCTCGGAACTAATGCTAGGACAACTGATCTACTCATCACTTGATTTCATCTACACCTTGTCTGTATTTTCAGTTACCGATCATGTGATTAGTGTTTTTAAGGCAAGAGGCTCTAGCAATCTGAATTCTGCAAACACCAGGCAAAGTAACAGGTTCTATTTCTAACAGTGTGAACTGGAAAAGCATTCTCGTATGAAATTAAGCCATACATGGATGAAGGACAGGTGAGGGTGCTTCTTTCTTTTTCTTTCCTGCTCCCATACCACAAGAGGGACAGACCTTGGGAGATTTAGAGCAGGAGATAAGTAAACTCCTTCCATCTCTTCAATTAATATTACTTCTCTAAGTATAATAAATGGATCACCATCATCCAAGTCGGAGAACCCAAAAGGAAAGAAACCACTTTGACAGCAAACTGGCCTGATTATCTCCAAGCCATGCAGGTAATGGCTATTTCATAATAGTAATGTGAACCATGCTGGAATCCAGGCAATGATTTGACCACTAGAGGGTGTCAGAGTAAATTAGAATGGACCATTCTAATTGAAGAACTATGATAAATCTAGCAATAGATAACAGCATATGATTAGTAAGGAAGGTACCAAGTTGTACAAAATAATTTGTTTCTTAAAAGTGCTTGCATGGTAGAAATCAGTCAACTTCCTTCATAAACTTTGTTCTGTTCAGCTATTTTAATAAAAGGTATTTCTTCATTACAAAACAAGAAAATTCTGTGAAATCCATAATTCTAATCTAGACTTTAGCTAAAAGGTTTTATAAATTTAGACCATGAGATCATGTGAATCAAAGCATGTGCCACCACCCGGGGGCAGCACACCACTAAATGTTGGAAGTGACGTAAGGGCAAAAAGACAATTAGAAGACTGAACATGCAAATGACAATGACCACACCCGAAACATGTCATAGAATATATTTCTAATAATATTCATTCTGATATACATACATATATATAAAATTTATATATTTACATATGAAATTAATATAAGTAAAAATCTAATTATATAAAACTATGTATGTATTATATAAATTTTTATATATTATATATAAACATAAATAAAATATAACTAATTTATTTTTATTAAATATATATAATTGTATAGCATGTATATACATATAACTAGGTATGTACATGTATATAGATGTGAATATGATTTGAAAACCGAAAAACCAACATCATGTTTTTCATTTAATAAAATGAGAATTTTGAAAATAAACTGTACAATTTCATCTTGTAAATTTCATATAAGAATTTTCTCTACTGTGCAGCCTGATTCATTCAGAATATGATTAAGTAGCTTGATACTGGAAAATCAGATTCATTGCTATTAACTTTTCCTTAAGTGGGCAACATATGACAGGTAACAGAAATATGAATATTTTCATGCCTGGAAATATCTGTTCTAAAATTGACCTAAAACTGATTTTGTTAAAGGCAAATAATGTATTACTGTCATGAAAATATTCTTATAATACACAAAAAAATCATATTTATCAATTTTCCCTTTAAATAGGTATAAAGCATTTTGTTTCTCAATTATAAAATATGAAAATCTCCTATGACAAATTAAAATTAAAATTTTCAACAGTAATACTCTTTAAAGATATGGAGGGCCCAAAGAGAATCAAGCCTTTTATACAATATTACAAATATATTTGGCTTTTATATAAAGCAACTTCATCATGTATATTGTCACATTCTTTGCAATTATTTTTGTTTCTTCATTTATACAATGTAAACAATACTTATCTCTTAACATGTTGTGACTATTAAATAAAATAATATAAAGTGCCTTGCAATGTGCCTAACCAAAGTATATGTACTCAGTAATGTTAGTTCTCTTTTTTCAAACTATACTACAAATAAATTAATTTTACATGAAATTATCAATATGTGAACAAAAAACACCTGTGGAGAAAAATGTATTGTTCCTTTTTATGCTTAATGCAAAGCAAAACAATATACATTTTCTTATTTGTCATACTGGGCAAAGGTTCTTGGTTTTGATTTGTTGTTATTGATGTTTTAATGATAATACCTAATGATACCCAATGCTGATGAGAATGAAATTAGACAGGTGATCTTATACAGCCTCTCAGAAAAACTCAGATCTGAAAAAACATCCATAGCCTTAAGGAAAAAAACACAGACACAAACAACTTTAAAATATCTATCTTTTGACTCAATCAGCTTCTTGAGCTCTATCCTGAGAATACAATCATTTATATAGTCAAAGACTTAATTATAAGATGCTTGTTTTAATTTTTAATAGTGAAAAATGGATACAATCTGCATATCCAAGAACAGGAAAATAGTTAAATACATTTCAGCATATTCATACAATGGAATATCATATAACCACTAAAATAAGGCTCAATAAACAAAAATCCTATTTACCCAGTTGTTCAGGATCATCCTTGATTCATCTCTCTGACATTCATATCTAATACATTAGGAAATTCTGTAAACTTTACCTTCAAACTGCAAATATATTCAGAATCTCACCACTCTTAACTCCCACCACTCTGTTCTAAGCCACCATCGTACCTGGTCTAGATTATACTGTTAGTCTCCTAACTGTTCTCTGTTTCCACTTTTGCATACCTTTGGTCTATATTCTAATAGATGTCAAAATGATTCTTTGAAAATGTAAATATAAATAATGTCACTCTTCTGCCCAAAAAACAGGATACAAAACTATGCATAGCATACTTCCAGTTTTATTTGCCAAAATATTAATAATGGCTATACATGAGTGATAATGGGATTATAAACAAGTTATTTTTGTTTATTTTGTGTTTTTAATTTTTTTCTTACAATAAGTATATTTTATCAGGAAAAAAATATAATGTTTGTAATAAATTTTATACAGAGTAAGTTGAACTGTATGGTTCAAATATTCTAAGTAATTTTTAAAATAGGATGTAATCAAAGGCTGGTACTCAATTAAGAAACATGATAACTCTATTTCAAATTACTACTCATTGAGAACAAATTTGAAAATGGAAAAAAAGTATTTTAAAGTTATATATAACAACACGGACTTTGAAGAAAGGAAATTATCATGCATAATAAGACATATGTCATAATAAACGTAATAAACAGAAAAGGTACATTATTTTATGTTATTACATACTTTTCCATTGTTCAGGGTAACAAAAATGAGAATGACAATTTTTTATGAAACTTCTAGCTTCCAGCTTGAATCTTCTGTGTTAAATTATTATTTTAAAAAATGGTCTGAGAGCTGTTTTTTTCTTAATTCTTTTTCTCTGACCTTGAAATATAATTGACTACCCTATAGGTCTCAATGGTATAAGCAAGTCATTAGGAAGATAAAAATATATGGGATTAAAGTAAAAATTGATAAGACTTTTAAATTAAGTAATGATGTTAATAATCCTACTTTATGAAAATGGGTTATGTGACAGATGTTAATTATTATTATAACCAGGGTTAGTCAACTAAAAGATCTTTAAATTTTTTAAAGAAAATGAATTTTGTGGTACTTCTGTTAAAAGTTTGCCAGAGAAAATATGACTATTTATTCAAAATTAGATAACCATATTACTTCACGAAACATTCTCATTCTATACCCTCAGAATATGGCAAATAATTTTATATTAATAATTAAAATGTTTAAACATTTTTAAAATAAAAAGAAGGCATATATACATTAATGTGACCCTTTGCCACAATTACCACAGTGACTCCAAATATCTTTGCAAATAACTCCATTTGAAATTTTAAAAACATATCCTTTTTTCTTTTTACTACTTCTTCCCCACCAACAGTCTAAGTGCAATTAAGTTTTGAGAATGGAAAACAATAAAGCACAGAGTTCATTTTCTACCAAAAATTAGATATGCGCAAGAAAAACCCAAAGCAGCTGGAAGAAGGTGAGGAATGATACAGGGAGCTAGGAAGAGGCATAAGTCTTGAGACCCCATGAGGCTGCTAACAGCTTGATGGGATGAAAGACAAGGTAGCAGAAATAAGGAGATGACAGAAAACAATTATGAAAAAGGGCATGTGAATAAAAGCTTGATCAGTGTTAAACAAAAGAACTATTTGGGAGACTTACTGTGAATAAATCTTTATTGTTTTCCTCCAAGCCCATTTCTCTTGACCAATGTCTAAAATTTTTCATGTACAGACTTACAAAACTGTGACAGTTCAGAGAATGTAAAATTTCATAATAGTTCAATTTCAAAAGCTCTTATTCATTGTTGTATCAAAATCTCACCAACCATTAGGATGTAGGTATTCCTTTAATTAAATTCAATATGTATTCTCCACAAAGCCAAGTACTGTATTTGCCACACAGCAAAGGCCCAAATATATGTATTAATTAATTACACAACCAGGATTTATTTTTTAAGAGAGATAAATCAGGAGATTTCTAACTTATTAGGTCACCCTATAAATATGAAATATTTTAAATTTTTCTATAAATAATAAACACATCTAGTGTGTTTCACATGTAATCGCAAGTTATAAGAATGTAATAGATACCTAACTTTTCCCAGAAAAAAATAAGGAAAAACTATAGCTATAGCTTTATTCTAATCCCAAATGATTCAGTCATTCTTAATCTCAAACTTACTAGGCAGAGAGCAAAATGAAAAAATTTCTTTTCATGTAAGCAATGTCATTTCAGGAAAGCCATCATGTCACTCAGTTTCTGTACTGTTCCCATTGTTCGCTAGAAATTCATAAATTACTATCATTTCACAAATTTTTATTTATAGGAGTCTCAATTTATTCCCACATCCCAACCCCATCAGCATATTATCTGTGGGCCTATGGGCAAAAATCTTGTTTTTAACACCAAATATACACTAAGGCAAAGAAGTGTGTCATCAAGTTATGATTTGTAGACTAACTGGGAGAAATCAATTTGCTTTGGAACAATGAAATGGATTTTCAGAAGATGAGCCTAGTCCAAGGCTGGTACCAGCTACAGATACCAAAAATATTTTGGGAGATAATGGGCTATTTCAGATGCTTTGTTTTTCAATATTTCCCTATAACTGACAGAATTGATTAACACTAGGAAAATTGTCCCTTTCCAAAGGAATCTCACAAGTGCCAAGGGGCCATAGCATTCTCAAGGCCTTCCATTTATTGAAATTGCAAATCACAGGTCCTTACTCTAAAATTTAATTATCCTGACCTCTTCTTATTTCACTTTATACATAAATACAAATAGTGATCCTACTAAATTAAATGAAAAATTATTGTATATACACCAGGACCAGTTCTATCATGGCTGAGTCATGAATTCAGCCTCCTTACTCCAAACTATAATATTTTTTAAATTGCCCATCAGCAATGCCCACCAGCAGATGAATAGCTAAATAAACAATGACTTATTTACAGTATGAAATTCTGTACATCAATTAAAATGATAATGCATAGATCTCTAGCCCATGTTCTGGAGCAAAAATACACAATATACAATATCAGCATATATTAATAGTTTTTATGTAAATATACAAATACATGTAAAACTACATAAAATGTCTGTAAAGAAATACAAACTTAAAATACTGATTACCTTTGGGAGGGAGAAAAGGAACCAAGATTGTTGGTTGTGGTCAAAGGGAACTTTACCCTTTTATTAGTTAAGGTAATGCCACATGCTATAGCTAACAAACAATTAAAAATGTATGATGGTTCAAACGTGATAATACATAGTATGTTTGATATGTAATTGAAAATTATAAGAATGTAATAGATACCTAACTTTCCCCAGGAAAAAATAAGGAAAAACTATGGCTACAGCTTTATTCTAATCCCAAATAATTGACATTCTCAATCTCAAACTTACTAGGCAGAGAGCAAAAAATTTATGTGAGTTTTGCTCACATAAATTCCAAAATAGATGATCCTGATTGGCATTTGGCTATCCCTTAAGTAGTGATTGCAAGACCCATACTCCTTTCATCTTGTAGTTCCATCATCTTTAACACATGGCTTCCAAGGTTACCTTGCTTGTCTGCATTATGCCAGAAAGGTAAAAGAATATAAAATATTGTATATGAAAAATTTTCATGACCAATATGTAAAGAATAAACATTACTTCTGCACAAAGTCCAGGATCATCTGGTGCTCAGTACTTTCCATCAGATCCAAGTGTAGTTCTTCATAGTCCAGCAACCTATTAACTGAAAGATAATTTATGCCCATGCGCAACCCAATATACATGGATATAATGGGATAGGGTATGCATGACAAATACTCCCACTCAGAAAAAGGAAGGATGGGCAATACACAGTAGTCACTGGTCCACAGCAATGATGAAATCTTGCTGGGCAGAATTCAAGACTTCCTTCTTTATCCTGACAGAAGGATAAATTCCGTAATTAGTCCCTAATTCTAGAAGAAATCTGTTGTCCATTGTTCTCCATAGTCCCTTGCTCTGCTTTCTAGGAGATTCTTCTTTATCCATTATCCTACATGGCCACATATAAAATGGATGCTGTGGAAAGTGCCTCTTTGTGGCCTATAAAATTTTTGCATTCCTTTTCTTACTTTCAAATATTTGAGGGCCCAAAAGTTTTTTAAGGCTAAAAGACTATAAGGCTATTTTAGTCCAGACTTGTGCTTTCTCTCGCACAGAGCTGCCTCAAAAAGTCGATAGGCTTCCAATCTGTCTGATTCCAGTCAGTGCATGCGCCAATATTCTTTATTGAAGATTCTTTCTTGAAGATTACCCTCACTACTGGTTTCCTGTTTCTATATATCCACATGTACGTATATGAGTGTGCACATAAGCATAGTGTGTGTACTTGAACTTAATTGTGGTTCCTGTGAGGCCATCTAAGACAACATGTTTGAATAAAAAAGCCATACCCCTAGTTTGTTCTTTGCCATGGGGCTGAGTCACAATGGACTCCTTCTAGGCTCCAGATTTCTAGACTCTCTTTCGTCCCTTTTGTTTATGCTCACAAGCCAACTAATTCTTTTCTGAGCTCATTCTTTCTTATAATACCTTGTTCAAAAGAGAGTGTCAAAACTAACACATATCATTTATTCTTTCCAATCATTTCCCCCAGAACTGTAGGACTAGTAGGTATATAAATCTCGCTCCTAAATTACCATATGTACAGTTTTATCAAATGTTTTACCATAGTTTACCATAAATTACCATCTTTCCAGCCATGATAGTAATTTCTCCACCGTTCTCTAAGACAGTGCCTCATACTTTAGGTACTGTTTGCAGCAGCAATTCATTTTGGGGTACAAATTTCTGTATTAACTCCTATAAGTATTTTACCCACAGGTTGACTCCCTCATTGAAGCAACTATTTATTTTAATCATTCTTCCACCTACACCATTAATATGCAGTGCCTAGCACCAAACAGAATCTGAGGCCTCTTAAACATCAAAATATGTAAGACAGGACTCAAGATAAAAATGGTTAGTAAAACATTTACTAAATTTAAATCCAAACTTACTTGAAGAAAAAAATAAAATACATTGGATATACAGATTTCATTGTCTTATAAACTACAGCAAATGAAGTAAGAAGATGCTAAAAAAAAGAAAAGTTGCCTAACAAAACTGTCTCAGAGGTCCAGTACCACTAAAGATAATACAGACCAGGTCAACAATATAAAACACCTTGAGAATGGAGTGAGGGAGTGGGAAAAAGAAGAAAAAAGAAAAACAAACTCTGAACATGTTCCACTTTTGTCCATACTATTTAGGTCAAATATGAAATGTTTGAATTCCTTAAGTACTAAATTTGACATTTGATCTCTCTGACATTTCACTTTGACACTTCTTGTTTTATTTTTATTGTGAAGGTACATGCTCAGTCTTTCAAATGCACATTTTGGCTTGTGATTATTTTTCAAAATTTTTTAGAGCAATTTTTGTGAAACCATGGATGAGTCAAAAATCATGTTATTTTCAAATACGAGTTCCATCGTGGAACCAATGCAGCACAGACAGCTCGAAATATCAACGAAGTGTTTGGGAAGGATGTGGCTAATGAACACACAGTATATTGATGGTTTGAGAAGTTCCGTTCTGGTGATTTTAATCTTGAAAATGAGCCATGTGAGTGACCTGAGACCAAGGTGGATAATGATGAACTGAAAGCTGTGGTGGAAGCAAATCCATCTCAACCTACACTTGAATTAGCAGCACGGTTTGACATTACTATTCCAACAATATTGGACCATTTGAAACAAATCAGCAACGTAAAGAAGCTGGATAGATGCGTTCTACATGAATTAAATGAGCATCAGAAGAGAAATAGTCTCGAAGCTTGCCTTTCTTTGTTGTCACAACATAAAGGCGAACCATTTCTACACTGTATTGTTACGTGTAATGAAAAATGGATTCTTTTTGACAATCGCAAGCATCTGGCACAATGGTTGGATAACGAAGAAGTGCCAAAACACAGTCCCAAACCAAATATTCATCAAAAAAAGTTAATGGTGTCTGTTTGGTGGTCCAGCACAGGTATTATCCACTACAGCTTCATAAACCTGGTCAATCCATTACAGCGGATGTCTACTGCAACCAATTGGATGAAATGATGAGGAAGCTTGCGATTAAGCAGCTGAGATTGGTCAACAGAGACAGGCCAATCCTCTTGCAAGACAACATTCAACTACATGACGCACAAACAAGGCTGCTCAAACTACTGAGGCTGGACTTGGAAACTCTCTGTCACCCACCGTATTCATCAGACCTTACGCCAACTGACTACCAATTCTTCTAGGCTTTGGACCACTTCTTGCAAGGAAAAATATTCAGTTCTCAACAAGCTTTGGAAAACACCTTTCGCAATTTCATAGCCACTGGCTCTCCAGGCTTCTTCGCTGCTGGCATAAACAAGCTACCATTAAGATGACAAAACTGTGTCGATAGTTTAGGCACATACTTTGATTAGTTGTACTGCTTCTTGTTTGAGATATAATAAACTACACTTTTGATTTTGAAATTGAACATTGTATATTTAATTAAATATATTTTCCATATTTATTTGTCTAAAGTTCCCAATAATAGAGAGGTTTGGTATATCTATAGTTCCTGCCTTCAAAGGATGTTCCCTTCACTGACTTAAGAGTTCTTACAGAATTTTATAACTATTCAACTAGATCCATTAGTTTAAGATCAGCAGTAGAAAGAGCTTGATTTTCCTAAGCCCTCTGGCTCTAAAAGGTTTCTGCCCAAACGAAAGAATAGTGCAAGCAAGTTTCTGTTTCTATGCCCAACAGGTCTGCTACAGGCCTAGATGCTTCACATGATACCTGTCCTCTAGACCAGTACTGTCCAATAGAATTTTCTGTGATGACAGAAACTTTTTATATCTGTGCTGCTGTTATGGCAGTGACTAGCCACATGTAGCTACTAAGCACTTGAAATATAACTAGTGTGACTGAGGAACTGAATTTTTTATCTTATTTAATTTTAATAAATTTAAATACAAATAGCCACACATGGCTAGTGGCTACCATATGGGACATTGCCACTCTAAACACTAGACTCCATCACATATATGGAAAATACTACCCATTGCAAATACACTTATGCTAATTCTCAGCCACATGTGCCTGGCTCACAATTTTCATCTAATTCCAGTACTTGCTATGGTCTAATGTTTGTGTGTTCCCAAAATTCGTATGTTGAAATCCTAGTGAGAAGATTCTGTCTATGAGAAAGCAAGCCCTCACCAGATATCAAATCTGCTAGTGCCTTGATCTTAGACTTCCCAGCATTCAGCACTGTGAGAAATAAGTTTCTATTGTCTGTAAGCTACCCAGTTTATGGTATTTTGTTACAGCAGCCTGAATGGACCAAAACTATCATTCCATCATTCTGGGTAACTTGAAAGACAATATGGACAACCTATCTAAAAATCTGACCTCTCTACTTCTTTGCTCTCTTCATCTGCTATTTTCAATTCTATTCCCTACCCGAACTTCAGACCCTGTTATATCCTGACCTTGTTCCACTTCCAAAATCACTGAGGCACCCTGCTCTCTGAAATCAAGCACCCTGCCCCTGCTCTTTCAAAACAAGCAACTATTCTTTCAGATTTGTTGTTCGACCACAAATTCTGTGACCATTCATTGATCTTCCAGTCTATTAGTCCTCTCCCTTCTTCATTTCCCTTTTAATCCAACTTAGATCCAATTATCAATTTATTCAATAATACTCTCATTTGCACTTTATTATCCTTTGTCCCTCTGTCTTCCTGTCTAATATATCTAGCTAAACCCTAACCCTTGAATAACTATGTGGACCCATTTTTCAGTGCATACATCTAAGCATTCAAATGCCCTGGGGAAAATTAGTATTACCATAAATTCTCAAAAGACCCCTCCACTTGTATTTCTGTCTAGCATTCCAGTTATATTTCTAATGTTGACTTGCTCTTCTTCCCCCTACAATGACTATTTCAAATCTTTTCTACTCTCCAGCATTCAACAAAAAAGTAAAAGGAATGACAGGAATCAGGAAAATGTTATCTATAGCCAGGTTAAAAATGAGTTTATAAAAAATAGATCAGGATTAAACATTCGAGTGCAAGTTTCTTTTATACCACATGTACTCACTATTAAATTGGAACTAATCAATCAACACTTATGTGTACATATGGAAGTAAAACTCAATGAAAATCAAGCAGGTGGGAAAGGGGAGGAAGGGATGGGTATATTCACACCTAACAGGTACAATGCACATTATCTGGGTGATGGGCACACTTATAACTTTGATTCAAACTGTACAAAAGCAACTCATGTAACCAAAACGTTTCTACTCCCATAATGTTCTGAAATTTTTTTTAGTTAAAAAAAAAAGACTAGGTATGGTAGAATTAGCAGATAGGACTTTAAAACAACTATTATAAATATCTTCAAGTATTAAAAAAAATAATGGATATTGAGAAGAAAAACTGAACAATATAAATAAGAATCAATATAAAACTTCTAGAGATGAAAAATACAAATCTGAACTGAAAATTTCACCAGGTAAGATTAACAGCATATTAGATACTACAGAAAAAAATTACTGAACTGGTAGACATAGCAATTCAAAATTATCCAACATGAAGTAGAGGGAGAAAAAGATTGAACAAATGAACAGAGTGACCTGTAGAATAATATCAAGAAGTCCAGCATAGTATTTGAAGTCCTGAGGAAAGTGTAGATTAAAAAATATCTGAAGAAATAATGGCTGAAATTTTTCCAAATTTGATAAACTGAAACTTAAACTATATACTATAAAAACTTTAGAGCTCAATAAATCCCCAGGAGGAAAAGCACAAAGAAACCACACAAAGACCCATCATAATCAAACTCCCAGAAACCAATAATAAAAGGAAAACCTTAAAAACAGCTGAGTTATCACTTAACTCCAGTGAGAATGGCTTCTATCAAAAAGTCCAAAAACAACAAATGTTGGCAGGAATGCAGACAGATAGGAACACTCATACACTGCTGGTGGGACTGCAAACTAGTACAACCTCTGTGGAAAGTAGTATGGAGATACCTCAAAGAACTAAAAGTAGAACTACCATTTGATCCAGCAATCCCACTACTGGGCATCTACCCAAAGGAAAAAAAGACACCCTATAACAAAGACATCTGCACTCGAATGTTTATAGCAGCACAATTCACAATTGCAAAGATGTGAAAACAACCCAAGTGCCCATCAATACACGAGCAGATTAATAAAATGTGGTATATGTATACAATGGAGTACTACTCGACCACAAAAAACGGTGAACTAACACCTCTTGTATTATCCTGGATGGAGCTGGAGCCCATCCTCCTAAGTGAAGTATCACAAGAATGGAAAAACGAGCACCACATATACTCACCATCAAATTGGTATTAATTGATCAATACTTATGTGCACATATGAAAGTAACATCCGTCGGATGTCTGGCAGGTGGGAGGGGGGTTGAGGGGATGGGTATATTCACACCTAATGGGTGCAGTGCGCACTGTCTGGGAGAGGAGCACACTTGTAGCTCTGACTCAGGCGGTGCAAAGGCAATATATGTAACCTAAACATTTGTATCCCCATAATATTGTGAAATAAAAAATAAATTAGTTAAGAAAAAAAAACAGCTGAGAAAAAACAGACTCATTACATGCAGAGAAACAAAAATAAGATGAACACTTATTTCTTGTCAGAAACTATGCAAGTCAGAAGAAAAAGGAACAACATTTTTAAAGTGCTGAAAGAAACTGTCAACATAGACATCTATATTGAATACCTTTTAAAAATAAAGACAAGTATTACAAGAAATGTTAAAGGGAGTTCCTCAAGCAGAAGGAAATATGACGCTAGATGGAAACATGTCTATATAAAGGAAATATGCATCAAAATGGCAAGTATGTGGGCAATGATGAAAGACAATTGTTTTCTTTTTTAAAGAAGTTTTAAAGTTTTATTTAAAATCTAATTTACTATTTAAAGCAAAATAATAACAATGGATTATGGGGTTTATAACATATGTAAAAATAAAATCCATGACAACACAGCAAAGAGAATGGGAGAGAAGAAATGGAAGTATTTTATTATAAGATTCTTAAATTATATATAAAGTAGTAGAATATTATTTGAAGATAGACTGTGATGGTGAAATAAGTATATTACAAACACTAGAGCAACCCCTAAAAAATAAATCAAAGAGAAACACCTAATAAGCCAATAGCAGAGATTTTACAAAGTACTAAAAAATATTTAATACCTGTAAAGGGATAGATAGTAAATATTTTAGGTGTTGTGGGCCATATGGTCTCTCTTGCAACTATTTAACTCTACCATTGTGTATGAAAACAGCCACAGACAATATGTTAATAAATAGACATGGTAGCACTTCAATAAAACTTTATATACAGGCAGTTGACTACATTTGACTTGTGGGTCATACTTTGCCAAATCCTGATCTAAAAGGCTTATCCTTTAATAACTAGAAAAAGAAGAGCAATACTAACCCAAAGTGCATAGAAGAATGGAAAAATACAGTTAAGAAGAGAAATAAATATCATAGAAAACAAACAATAGTATAAGTTAACAAAGCCAAAGTTTATTTTTTTGAAATGAACATCAAAACAGACAAACCTCTAACTAAAGAAGAGAAAAAAGAACACAAATTATCAGTATCAGGAATGAAAGAGAGATTACAACAACAGATCTTACAAACATTAAAAACGTAATGAAATATTATAAGCCTCTTTATACCAATAAATTTGATGTCTTACATGAAATTGAAAACCTGATTCTAAAATTTGTTTAGAAATTCAATGGACCTAAATATCCAAAACAATTTCAAAAATGAACAAAGTTAGAGAACTCACAATACCTTAAAAATAGGAAACTTAAGACTTCCTATAAAGGCACAGCGATAAAAGACAATACAGAATTAGCATAAAGGAAGACATATAGATGAACGAAATAGATATAAAGTCCAAAAATAAAGAAGTAAACACACACATACACACACAGTGATTTAATACAGGGGCCAAGGTAATTCAATAGAGAAAGGATAGTCTTTTCAACAAATTGCACAGGAACAACTAATTATCTACATGGAAAAAAAAATAAACTTCAATCCTTACATCACACAGTATATGAAAATTAATTCATATAATTGTCAAAAAGGCAAAATCTTTTTGACATCAGGGTAGGAAAACATTTATCAGATAAAACACAAAAATCATGAACCATAACAATACAAGATGTCATATGGACACTTTATCAAATAAAACTTCTATTTGAAAGACACTGGTAAGAAAATGAAAAAGCAAATCAAAGACTGGTAGATATTATTTTCAATATATGTCTGACAAAGGACTTATATACAGAATATAGAAAAATTTTTTTCAATTGAATAAGAAGACAAACTCAAAGTTTAAAATATTAAATGATTAGAACAGATATTTTACAAAGAAGATACATGAATAAGTACATTAGAAGATGGTTAACATTAGTCATCAGGAAAATGCAAATTAAAACCAAAAACATACCACTAAACACCCATTACAACAGATAAAATTAAAGACTGACAGTGCCAAGTATTTGCCAGGACTTGAACCAAATGGAACTATCATACACTGCTGGTGGAAAACTAAAATCATGCAGCCAATTTGGAATAAGACTTGGCAGTTTCTTAAAAACTTAAACTATGCTTACTATACAACCAGCAATCCCACTCCCAGGAATAACCCAAGGGTAATCAAAACAAGTGTCTACATAGGGAGTTGTACAATATAGTTCTTAGCAACTTTATTCATAGTAGCATCAGTGGAAGCAACCCAAGTGTTCACCAACAGGTGAAAGAATAAACAAATTGCTGTATATCCATTTAATGGAATATTACTCAACAATATTTAAAAACAACAAAGATGAATCTCAAAAATGTTATGCTGAATAAAAGAAGACACAAAGACTACATATTGTCAGATTCCGTTTATATAAAACTCTAGGAAAAGCAAATCTAATCTAGAGTAATATTAGATCAGTGGCTGCTAGGCTAGGACGGGCTAGGGCAAGAATAGAGGACAGAATGGGAAAAAGTGCAAGAGAAATTTGGGGGACACAAGAAATGTCCTATATCTTGACTGTGCTGACATTTACCCACTGTATGCATTTGTTAAACGGCACTGAGACATACATATTTAAAGTGCACATTATATTGTTATAAATTATACTTCTATAAAGTTATTTTTAAAATTTAGTCATTACTCATAGGATCTTTATTCATAGCATATTCATTTCTAAGTCATCATTTTTTTCTCTCATAACTTTTAAGATTTTCTCTTGTCTTTTTTATTCTGTAGTCTCATTACTATGTTTCTAGGTGCTTATTGTACTATATTTTCATTCTTTTATTAAATATACCTCATTCTCTTTTTCTTTTGTCTTGACTTCCTATTATCCATCACTCTGTCCCTCTGCACAGCATTCTGGGTGATTTCTTCAGATTTCTTCCAATTTGCTAATATCTTTTCATCAATGTCTACCCAATGTTCACTGAGCTTTTAATTTCAATGACTATATTTTCATTTCTTGTCTTATAATTTCTATCTATATCTTATCTCTTAGAACACTCAAAAAATACTCAAAGTATCTTTTAAAGTAGCTGATTTCAAAACTTGTAGTATTCCTACCACCTGATGTGCTAATTTTCTCATTTGATGTGCAATTCACTTCTTTACATGATTTGTAATATTGAATTTTCCATAAAATTCTTGTGTGTATTCTTGTGTGTATTCTGAGGTACAGAAGCACACTTACTGAATACTTTCAAGTTTCCTTCTATCAGGTCACACTGGTTCTACAAGGACTGAACCATTTTAAGAATAAAATCTCAGCTAAACAGTCCTTGGGTCATAAAGGAGTAAACTAAGACCCTACATTCATGTGTGGCACAGGTCTGGAGTTCCAATTTCTTTAGTTACTTTTTTCCTACCCTACCCACTGTCCAGAGTAGATGTTAAATTCCCACGCAGCTGGTAGGCAGGGGTTTTCTAGTCCATATTTCATAGTAAGGCAGTGCTTCCACACTCCCAGCTTCACACAGGTAGATCTTCTCTAGTCTACAAGGCTTGATGCCTAGACTTTCCTAATGTTATGATTATCAACTCTAGCCTCCAGCTAGGTTTGCACACCCAGCTAATTAGACTTCAGCTTCTTCTCATCATTTGGCTTTGGATATCCTTTTTATTTCTAGAAACTAAATATCTTGCTCTTTTTAAACTTGGCTATATACCCCAAAATTCACTTGTTATATTTTATCTAGTTTCCACTTGCTATGGTTTGAACATAACCCTCAAAGTTCATATGTTGGAAACTTAATCCCCAGTGAAACAGTGTTGAGAGGTGGAACCTTTAAGAGGTGATTAATGTAGTTATCACAGGGATGAGTTAGTTATGTCAGTAGTGGGTTCCTTATAAAAGGATGGGTTTGGCTCCTACCCTTCCTCCTCCTCCCACTCATGTGCCCCTGTGCACTCTCTTGTCCTTCTGCCTTCCATCATGAAATGGTACAGCAAGAAGGCCCTCACCAGATGGCAGCACTTTGATATTGAAATTCCAAGCCTCCAGAATCTTGAAAAATAGATTTTTTATTGTTTATGAATTATACAGTCTATTGTATTCTGCTATAGCAGCACAAAATGTACTAAGACACACTCCATGTGTTTGGTGTAGGAAGGAAAGTCTTTTCATGTTGGCAAAATTTTGATTCCAAAAAATGACAATGACAGTATAAGATAGATAAATTACAAGATAATCCAAACTAAGACTACAGGTCTAAAAGTCCTAAATGAAAACTAAGAAATTGAGTGCAGCAATGTATTTTTGAAAAATCATCACCACTACATTGGGTTTATTTTAGGAATGCAAGTCTGCGTTAACATTAGAATACTGAAAAATGTAATCCAGGGATCAGCAAACTTCAGGTAGGAAATACTTTAGGCTTTATGTGCCACATACAATCTGCGTTATATGCTTTTTGTTGGTTTTATTTATTTCTTTGTTTTTTACAATTCTTTAAAAATGTAAAATCTATTCTTAGCTCACAGGCTGTACAAATGTAAGTCATAGTTTGAAAATACCTGATATAATTCAACATAAGAGAGTAAGTAAGAAAAATCATATGATTATCTCAATAGATGCATAAAATGTATTTGATAATATTGTTAATATCCAATATCCAATCATAATTTTATTTTTAAATTTTTTTATTTGTGCAAATTTATAGGGTACAAGAGAAATTTTGTTAGATGTATATAATGTGTAGTGACCAAGTCCGAGTATTTAGGGTGTCCATCACCTGAGTTCAATACATTTTTGTTAAGTATAGTCATCCTATTCTGCAATTGAATGATGAATTCAATCCATCTTACTGTATGTCTGTACACTTTAACCCACTTCTCTTCATTCTCCCCCTCCACACCCCGGCTAACCTCTCCCAATCTCTGTTATCTATTTGCCCACTTTCTACCTCAATGTGTTCAAATTTTTTAGCTCCTGCATATAAGTGAACCATGCAATATTTGTTTTTTGTGCCTGGCTTACTTCACTTAAGATAAGTGAAATCCAGTAAGATAAGTGACCTCCAATTCCATCCATGTTGCTGCAAATGACATGATTTCATTCTTTTTTATGTCTAAATAGTATTCCACTGTGTGTATTTACCATATTTGCTTTGTCCATACATCCGTTGATGAACACTTAGGTTGCTTCCATAGCTCTGTAATTGTGAGTAGTGCTACAATAAACATGCAAGTGCAGGTGTCCCTTTGATATATTGATTTACTTTCCTTTTAGTAGATACCCAATAGTTTGATTGCTAGATTGAATGGTAATTCTATTTTTAGTTTTTTGGAAAATCTCCACACTGTTTTCAATAGTGGCTATACTAGTTTATGTTCCCACCAACAGTGTACAAGAGTTCCCTTTTCTTTGCATCCTCACCAACATCTATCACTTTTTTGTCTTTTAGATAACAGCCAATCTGAATGAAGATGATATCCCATTGGGCTTTTGATTTGCATTTTTCTGATGATGAGTGATGCTGAACATTTTTTGATATACCTATTGGCCATTGGTATGTCTTCTTTTGAGAAATGTCTATTCATGTCCTCTCTTCACTTTTTAACAGGATTATTTGGCTTTTTGCTATTGAGTTGTTTGAGTTCCTTGTAGGTTCTGGATGTTAGTCCCTTGTCAGATGAATAATTGCAAATATTTTCCGCCATTCTACAGGTTGTCTCCACTCTGTTGATTATTTCTTTTTGCTATGCAGAAGTTTTTAGTTTAATATAGTCCCATTTGTCTATTTTTCTTTCTGTTGCATGTGCTTTTGAGGTCTTAGTCATAAATTTGTTGCCTAGACCAATGTCCAGAAGAGTTTTCCCTAGGTTTTCTTCTAGTTATTTTTATAGCTTCAGTTCTTACATTTAACCCTTTAATCCATTTTGAGGCAATTTTTGTATATGGTGAGAGATAGGGTCCAGTTCCATTCTTTTGCATGTCACTATCCAATTTTCCCAGCACCATTTATTGAAAAGGGTGTCCTTTCCCCAATGTGAGTTCTTGGCTTTGTCAAAGATCAGTTGGCTGTAAATATGTGGCTTTATTTCTGGGTTCTCTATTCTGTTCCATTGGTCTATATGTCTATTTTTATAACAATACCATGCTGCTTTGGTTATTATAGGCTTGTAATATATTTTAAAATCAAGTAATAGGATTCCTCCAGCTTTTTAATTTTGCTCAGATTGCTTTGGCTATCCAGGCTCTTTGTTGGTTTCATATGAATTTTAGGATTTTTTTTTCTATTTCTGTGAAGAATAATGTTGGTATTTTGATAGGGATTGCATTGAATCTGTGGATTGATTTGGGTAATATGGTCACTTTAATGATATTATTTCTTCCAATCCATGAGCATGGGATGATTTTCCATTTGTTTGTGTCCTCGTCACTTACTTTCATGAGTGTTTTGTATTTTTCCTTGTAGAGATTTTTCACTTCCTTGGTTAAATTTATTCCTATTAATAGATATTTTACATACATTTTTTGCAGCTATTATAAATGGAATTGTCTTCCTGATGTCTTCCTTGGCTAGATTCTTATTACTGTATAGAAAAGCTAATGATTTTTTATTCTGCAACTTTATTGAATTCATTTATCAAATCCAAGAGGTTTTTGGTGGAGTCTTTAGGTTTTTCTAGATATAAGATTGTATTAATATCATCAGCAAAGAGGGACAATTTGACTTCCTTTTTTCCAACTTGGATGCCTTTTATTTCTTTCTCTTACCTGAACTTCCAGTACTATGTCAAATAGGAGTGGTGAAAGTGGGCAAACTTTTCTTGTTCCAGTTCACAGAGGAAAGGCTTTCAACTTTTCCCCATTCATTATTATTTTAGCTGTGGGTTTGTTGAATATAGCCTTTATTATTTTGAGGTATGTTCCTTCTATGCATAGTTTGTTGAGAGTTTTCATCATGAAGACATGTTGAATTTTATCAAATGCTTTTTCTGATTCTATTAAGATAATCATACAGTTTTTGTCCTTCATTCTGTTGATGTGCTAGATCATGTTTATTGATTTGCATATTTTGAACCATCCTTTGATCTCTGGTATAAATCCCATCTGATCATATTATATTTTTGATGTGCTGCTAGATTCAGTTTGCTAGTATTTTACGTCTATGGTCAAGGATATTAGCCTGTAGTTTTTGTTGGTGTTGTGTCCTTGTCTGGTTTTGGCATCAGAGTGATGCTGGCCTCACAGAATGAGTTAGGGAGAGTCCTCTCCTCTTTGATTTTTTTGGAATAGTTTCAGGAGGATTGGTATTAGGTCTTCTTTGTACATTTTGGTAGTATACAGCTATACCAGTATCCATCTAATCCTGGGCTTTTCTTTGTTGGAAGACTTTTTATTACCAATCCAATCTCACTTCTTGTTATTAGTCTGTTCAGGTTTTCTATTTCTTCCTGATTCAATCTTGATAGTTGGTATGTTTCCAGGAATTTATCCATTTCCTCTAGGTTTTCCATTGTATCAGTATATAGTTGTTCATGACAGTCTCTGATGATCTTTTATATTTCTGTGGTATCAGTTGTAATGTCTCCTTTTTCATTTCTGATTGTGTTTATTTGGGTCTTCTCTCTTCTTTTCTAGGTCAGTCTAGCTAGCGGTTTATCAATTTTGTTTACCTTTTGAAGAACCAACTTTTCATTTTGTTGATCCTTTATATTGTTTATTTAGTCTTTATTTCATTTAGTTCTGCTTTGATCCTTACTATTTCTTTTCTTCTGCTAATTTTAGGTTGGTTTGTTCTTGCTTTTCTAGTTCCTTGAAGTACATTTTTAGATTGCTAATTTGCAATCTTTCTACTTTTTTGATATAGGCATTTATTGCTATAAACTTCTCTCTTAGCACTGCTTTTACTATATCCCACAAGTTTTGGTATGTTGTGTTTCCATTTTCATTTGCTTCAAGAAATTTTTTGATTTTCATCTTAATTTCTTCATTGACCCAATAGTCAATTAGGAGCATGTTGTTTAATTTCCATGTATTTGTGTAGTTTCCAGAATTCACCTTTGTATTGATTTCTGGTTTTATTCCACTGTGCTCTGAGAAGATATTTGATATGATTTTGATATTTTAAAATTTGTTGAGACTTGTTATGTGGCCTAACATATGTTCTATCTTAGATAATGTTCTATGTGCTGATGAGAAGAATGTATAGTCTCCAGTTGTTGAATAGAATGTTCTTTAAATGTCTATTAGGTCCATTTGACCTAAAGTTCAATTTAAATCCAATATTTCTTTGTATATTTTCTGCATAGATGATCTCTGTAATGCTGAGAGGGAGGTGTTTTAGTCCCCCATTATTATTGTATTAGAGTCTATCTCTCTCTTTAGATCTAGTAATATTTGGTTTATGAAACTGGGTGCTCCAGTGGGTTGGGTGCATATGGATTTAGAATTGTTATATCCTCTTCCTGGATTCCTTTATCATTCTGTAATGACCTTCTTTGTCTTTCTGTACTCTTCCTGACTTAAAGTCTATTTTACCTGATATAAGTATAGCTACTCCTGATCACTTTTAGTTTCCCTTTGTGTGGAATATCTTTTTCCATCCCTTTATTTTTAGTCTATATCTGTTTTTAACTGTTAAAGTGAGTTTCTTGCAAGCAGTATATAATTGGATAATATTTTTTTAATCCATCCAGCCATTCTGTATTTTTAAGAGGAGAATTTAATTTATGTTCAAAGTTATTATTAAGACAGGAAGCTTTATTCCTGTCTTATTGTTAACTGTTTTCTGGTTATTTTATATATTCTTTGTTCCTTTCTTTTTCTCTTATGTTTGTCATTGTGGTATGGTGGATTTCTGTAGTGGTACCATTTGAGTGCTTTCTCCTCCTCCTCTGTGTGATTGCTTTACCAGTGAATTTTATACTTCCATGTGTTTTCATGATGGTAAATGGCATCCTTCCACTTCCACGTTTAAGATACCCTGAAGCATTTTTTGTTGGGCCAGTCTAGTGGTAATGAACTCCCTCAGCATTTGATTTTCTGGGAATGACTTTATTTCTCCTTCATTTATTAATATGAAGGATAATTTTACTGGATATAGTAGTCTTGGCTGACTTTTTTTTATTCTTTCACAACTTTCAATATAACATCCCATTCCTTTCTGGCCTATAAGATTTCTGCTGAGTAATCTGCTGTTTGTCTGATGGGGTTTCCTTTATAGGTGAAAAGATACTTTTCACTCCCTGTTTTTAGGATGCACTCTTTATCTTTGACTTTAGACTGTCTGGCTATAATGTGCCATGGAGAAGACTTTTTTTGCATTTTGTGTGCCTGGGAACCATTGAGCCTCTTGTATCTAAATCTGACTATCTAAATCTCTTGCTAGATTTGGGAAGTTTTCATCTATTACTTCATTAAATAGGTTTTCTAATACTTTGTTTCTTGACCCTCAGGGATACTGATAATTTGTAAATTCAGTCACTTTATGTTGTCTAAAAATTCTTTTTTATTCTTTTTTCTTAATTTTGTCTGACTGGATTATTTGAAAAGACCTGTCTTCAAGTTCTGAGATTCTTTCTCCTGCCTGATCTAGTCTATTGTTGAAACTTTCAAATGTATTTTGTATTTCCTTCAATGAATTTGCCAGTTCCAAAATTTCTATTTGGTTCTTTTGTAAAATACTTATCTCTTTGATAAATTTCTCAATCATACCCTGAATTGTTTTTCTGATTTCTTTGTACTTGTTTCAGAATTCTCATGTATCTCACTGAACTTCTTTAAGAGTCAATATTTTAAATTTTTTCTTTTTATTAATTTCAGAATATTACAGGTGTACAAATGTTTTGGTTACATGGGCTGCTTTTGTACTGCTTGAGTCAAAGTTATAAGTGTGCCCATCACCCAGATAGTGTACATTGTCCCTGTTAGGTATGATTTCACCCATCTCCTCCTCCCCTCCCACCTACATAATTTCCATTGAATTTTACTTACATCTGTGTGTATGAGTGCTGATCAGTTAGTTCCAACTTAATGGTGAGTACATGTGGTGTATGCTTTTCCATTCTTGTGAAACTTCACTTAGGAGGATGGGCTCCAGTTCCATCCAGATTGTCACAAAAGGTATTCATTCATTTTTTATGGCTGAGTAGTATTCCATGGTGTCCATATACCACATTTTATTAATCCACTCATGAATTGATGGGCACTTGGGTTGATTTCACATCTTTGCAATTGTGAATTGTGCTGCAGTAAACATTCTAGTACAAGTGTCTTTTTGATGAAATGCTTTTTTTTCCTTTGGATAAATACCCAGTAGTGGGATTGCTGGATCAAATGGTAGGTCTACTTTTAATTCTTTGAGGAATCTCCATACTATTTTCCCTAGAGGTTGCACTAGTTTGCAGTCCCACCAACAGTGTGTAAGTGTTCCTTTCTCTCCACATCCACACCAGCATCTATTATTTTGGGACTTTTTGATAAAAGCCATTCTCACTGGGGTTAGGTGATATCTCATTGTGGTTTTGATTTGCATTTCTCTGATGATTAGTGACATTGAGCATTTTTTCATATGTTTATTGGCCATTAGTCTATCTTCTTTTGAAAAGCTTCAGTTCATATCTTTCTTTATCTATGATTTGGAAAAATTTTTTGATTAAGATCTTTTGCTGCAGAAGTATTGTGTTCCTTTGGAGTTATATTTCCTTGATTTTTCCTGTGTCCTTACATTGATATCTGCACGTTTAGTGTAACAGTTGCTTCTTTCTATTTTTGATTTTACTTTTGTAGTGGAGGACTTTTTCCTGAAGATGTGTCTATGGTGTTGGTTCAGTAGAGTTCTTTGGCTTTGATTCTGAGTGTGTGCAGTAGTGCAGTCTCTATGATTTCTTTGGCTGCAAATAGCATAAGTGGTGACTGTGATTTGCTCAGTTGGTTAGGGTGCAGTTAGTTATTAATGGAGTATGTGGTGAAATTGTGCTAGGGTCTGGGATGCCAGGTGGGCCAGTCTTCAAGCCCCAGTGGTGTTAGCAGTGGGCAGAGCATGCCTATCTTTGTGTCCCAGGGTGGAATACCCTGGCATCTGTGTTGGCGGTTATCAGCTGGCCAATTCTTGGGACTCCAGGTGGCTTGCTCAAATGCTGCTAGTGGCAGTGGTGGACCAGGTGGGTGGGTAGTTTCTCAGGCCCCTAGGCAGCTGGCATGACGTGGGCAATGGTATTCCCAGTAGTGAGACAATTCTCTGGGTCCCAAGTGCTGTGCATTGATGTTAGCAGTGGCTGCAACGGGCTAGGTGAGCCAGTCTCTAGGCCTGCAGGTGGCACATGCAGATAGGTGCCAACTGAGGTCGTAGCAGCTAGGAGATTAAGCCCAACCTCAGGCTCCCAGGAGGAGTTCTCAGGTGCCCAAGGTGGTAGGTTGGGCAACCTCTAGGACCCCAGGATATGTGCTCTATGTTGGAATGGGGGACAAAGCCAGGCTGGGCAGGCTGTGCTCAGGTCCCAAATGGTGACAGCAGGCACAAGCCATTGTGGGCAGGTTTGGGGTGATCGCCAGGCCCCAGGTAGAGTGCTCAGGTGAGGGGCCATAGCAGCCATGCTGAGGTGCCACTACTAGAGAGGGTGGGGCTGTTCCTGGTGGTCACAGCATGGGCCAGCATGTGGGAACATGCATCCCTCTCGTGCCGCAGTCCTGAAAGAGCTCAACTCCCTGCCCTAGTGGTGGCAGCCTACACCTAGCTTGCACCCTGCCCTGGCTGCAGGAGCCCCTACCCAGCTCATGACCATGTCACAGCTGCAACTCATGCCCTGTTCATGTCCCAGTCTCAGATCCCAAAAGCACTCCCTTCCTGGCACCAGCCACTGCAGCCCACACCTTGCTTGCTTCTTAGCCTTGGCTGTAGGAGCATTCCCAGCTCACTCACTTTTCTTAGCAAGTAAGCCCAAGGTTCCTTAACACCTCAGTCCCAATGCTACTGGGACCCAAGATAGGGTGCAGTTTGCCAGAGGCTAGGTTTGAAAATGGCACCTTGCTGTAGCTGCTTCTCAGAAAGAGTGTGGGACCCAACACAAGCTCCCTCCCTAGAGCAGTTCTGTCTCACAATCCCTATGTTAGTTTTAAGAGGTTTGGAGAATTGAGGACTTCTCAATTCTCCAAAGAAGATTGCACAACTCCATGGTGGAGATGAGGGAAGCTGGAAGTCTCTCACTCACCCTTTCCCCATGCTGGGAAGTCACTCCCAGCTCCCAGCTAGGGAGGCTGCCTCTCTCCCTTCTTCTTCGCCACTTTTATTGTTTCCTGTCACTTCTCTGTTGAATTCCAGTATTTTCTTTTGGATAATGTATTTGAAGTGTGACTGTCTATACACTGTTCTGGTTCTTCTAAGTGGAGGAGGCAGGCATTAAATGCTTCTCATCAGCCATCTTCAAACCTTCTCCAGAGTAAGTATTTTTAAAGCTCCCAAATGATTCTGTGTTCAGCCTGGGTTGAAAAACAACTGGTCTAGATGGTCTAATTGATTTTCCATTCATGATTTTTGGGGGGCTTTTTTTTTTTTTTGGAGAGACAAGGTCTTGCTATGTTGACCAGGCTGGTCTCGCACTCCTAACCTAATCCTTATGCCTCAGCCTCCCAAAGTGCTAGGATTACAGGCATGAGCCATTGCCACTGGCCTGTGATTTTTTTTAAATTATGCATAATCTAGGAAGATAACTCCCTTAACCTGATAAGGATTATCAACTAAAACTCTGTAGCAAACTTCCTTCTCAATGGAAAAATCTTAGAAATATTCTAAGATTGGAAACAAGATGAGGATGACTACTATCTCTACTCCTACTCAATACTGTAACCTCACCAGTGCAGTAAGGCAGGAAAAAAAAAACCTAAGGCACAAGATTTGTAAGAGAAAAACAAAACTGTCACTATAGAACAAATAATATGATTGTCTATGCAGAAAACCCTGGAAAGTACGGATAAAGTATTAGAACTGACAAGAGAGTTTAGCAATGTGGCCGCATATAAGGTTAATATATCTGACTATCTATTCATGTGTCAGTTATTTGGTTGATATTACCCTGCAGGGGCTTTGGAAGGAACTAAATTATGTAGACTTTCTTCCAGAGAGAATTTTGCATTAGATTTTGCCTACAGCAATGGAACATTACTAACTTGGAATTTTCCTTTTCAGTTATTAGGCAATTCCTTAATGTGGGAGCTTTAAATTCTATTTGCTGGCGGAGCACAAAGCTTAGTCTCCTACTCCCAATATTAATCTGGTATAGGTTGAATATCCCTTATCTAAAATGCTTGGGACCAGAAGCATTTCAGATTTTGGATTTTATGGATTTTGGAATATTTGCATTATATATATATACTTACCAGTTGAGCACCCCAAATCTAAAAATCTGAAATTCAAAATGCTCCAATGAGCATTTCCTTTCAGCATCACATCAGTGCTCAAAAACGTTTCAGATTTTAGAACAATTCAGATTTCTGATTTTCAGATTACGCATGCTCAACCTCTATTTGCCTCCAGGGCAAATCCAGTATCTGTTCATGGTGCTAACTTTGATTTCCACACACTGGAGTTTGTTGATGTCGTTTGTTGTATTTTTGTCCTTGAAGATTTTCCTTAATTTTTAAGGCACTTCTGGTATTACAGGAAGTGCACTAAAAAGTCTTATCAAAGTCTTATCCAAGATTTAGCTATATTATAATGGAAGGCCATTCTGCGCATGTAGTCAAGAGTATGATTTATAAAAACTATTACATATAAAGAATTGATTAAAAATAAAATCCCCAAAATGTTAACAGTGGTTGTTGATTTCAGATGATAAATCATGGATAACTTGTTTTGTATTTCTTCCATATTTTCTGTATCTTCTACTTATGAACTTATTTTGTTTTTATAAAGAATAAGAAACAATACACTTTGTTTTTAAAATGAAGTTATGCACAGGACATGGTAAAAATAAGAACTATTTTTAAAGTATTATTGAAAACACAAAAGAATATTTATCAAGCATATACTTGCTTTTCAAATAGCACCTTAATTCATTTTCATAAAAATCCTGTAACTTAAGTATCATTATCCCTATTTCTATAAAAGAGGAAACGGATGCTCAGAAAGGTTAAGTAATTTGCCCACGTAACAGAATTGGGATTTGAATTCAGGAATACTTGTTCCAAGGCCAGTGCTTTTTCCACTGAACCATGTTGCCTCCCACAAGAGAGCATTTTCACATTACCACCTGCTAGTTCTAATTAAGAGATAGTAATTAAACAATTCTCCACTTCTGACAATAATATTTAAGCTACTGGCACTTTAAAGAAATTAATGTGAACAGCTCCTTATCTGCTGGAAGATATTATACCTAAATACAAACTACAAACTGTTACAGAAAAAAAAGATCACAATATGACACAGTTAAATGCATTTTCAAACCACAGTTAATTACATTATAAATTAACAGGACATAAAGCATAAAAATGTTGTTTAATGACCAATATACTTATAAAGATGTTCAACTTGACTAATAATCAAAGAAATACAAATTAAAGTAACAATGACATATCTATCAAATTGGCAAAAAAATTTTAAATAGTATAGCCAGTTGGACCAAAACTGAAATTTACATCTTAGGAGAGAATGTAATTGGTAAAAACTTGCTGTAGGTCAACTGATAATACATATACTTCAAAAATGTATGTGACTTTTGACCTAGTAATTCCTCATCTATGAATGTATCCTGATGAAATAATCACAGATACGTGTACAAAGATTTAGCTACAGGGTTGTTCATTTTAGAATTACTTATAATAGCAAGAGAAAGAGAAGCAGCAGCAGAAGAAGAAGAAGGATGAGGAGGAAGAGGAATAAAAAACTGGAATGAATCTAAATCTACAATATTAAATTGGGTTAATAAATTATGTACAATACATTCAGGAGGTTACCAGAGGCTGTGGGTAGGGGGCAAGAAACGTTGGTCAAAGGGTACAAAATTTCACCTAAACAGGAGGAACAACCTCTGGTGATCTATTGTATAGCAAGGTGGCTATAGTTAATAATAATGTATTGCATATTTCAAAATAGCTAAAACAAAGTGGATATGAATTGTTCTCAATACAAAGAAATAAGTATGTGAAATAATGGATGTTAACTAGCCCAATTTGATCATTCTATAATGTATACATGTATCAAAACCCCACAATGTACCTATAAATATATTACATATTTATTTGTCAATTAAAAAGAAAAAGAAAAAATGTATATTCAGAAGAATTCAACTAGCCATTAAATAATGACGCCACTATATTTATTAGCACAGAAAGAAATCCTTGACATGGTGTTTAAGGAAAGTAAGAAATATTCATTATTTTAAAAAACAGTATAATAGTATAATTGTATTTTTATTAACCTATATTTGGTTATATCTCTATATTTGCAAAATTTAAAGTCTGGAATAACATACATCAAAACTTTAATGGTAGATGTGTCTGGTTATATGATCTGGGATTATTTTAATTTTCATTTTTCTTCATCTATACTTTCTCATATTTCCACAATGAATATCTTTTACTTTTGTAAAAAAAAAAAAGAAAAAAGATTCATATTATAGAATCGTATCAGCTGGTAAGTAAGAATGCTTACAGTCTATTACTAAGTGATACAAATAATTTACAAAACAATATCTAAGTATGTTTTCACTCATTTAAGAAAAATGATATATATGAGGTTGAACCATTTGAAATTGTTGGTGTTTGTTTTTCACTTATAAAAGCAGCAATTTCAAATGTATCAATTTAATATATATATCTGGAAAAATATACTCCAAAATATTAATAGTATCCTGGGATTTTTTTCTTCTTCTTTAAGGACATCTATATTTTCCTCTTTAAATTCATTTGTCCTTCTTCTTTTGGATTTCAATATTTTCTTATTTTTCTAAAAACTAAATCCCAGTTTCAACACCTACAGGCCAGGAGACCCTGGGCAAGTCAAATGAACTCTCTCAATTTCATCAAAAAACAATGGAAATAATAAAAATAGTACCTATCTCACAGGGTTGAGAATGAAATAAGATAATTCATGTAGAGGCAGTAACACAGAGCCCGGCAAATGTATGCTGTCAATCAATATCAATAGTAGATGTGGTGGTTAGGAAGGCAGATGTGAAATCTGACTCCCTAGATCTATCACTTACTCATAGTTGTACAAGTTATGCAACCTCTCTGTATCTCAGTTTTCTCACCTACAAAACATTAATTAATGACGCCACTATATTTATTATTTATTAATGTTTAGAAAACATTAAAACATTAAAACATTAATAATCCCATAGAGTTTGTGTGAGGATTATATAAGTAATTGTTTATAAAGTATTTAGCACAGTGCCTGGCATAAGGAAGTTCACAATAAATTTTGGCTATTTTATTATTAGTAGTAATAGTATTTAGACATTAAAATAAATATGTATTATTTTTATAAGTTATATACCAACTGAGTTGGTTAACAGTATTAACTATGATACCTAATATACATACTATAGCATTTGGTTTCTTGGATTTAGTTCCATTTCAGTGTGTATAATCTCACTAGTGAAAAATCCACAAGTATTATAACCAAAAACTAGAATTCTATTATAATTTGCAGCCAACATTTCCAGAAAATACTACAGTCCTAAATCCATTAATAAAATTTTCTAAATGACAACTTTTAGATTATAACTTCTCTTTTCCTTTCCAAATACCTTTGCCACAAACATAAGTTAGGGAGAACAACTCTTTCTAACTAAACCTCCCTCTTCTCCAAATATGCACTTATGTAAGAATCAGAGAAACCCAGACCCAAAACCTTCCAAAAGACATATGGAGTATCTAAAGTCCAAAGGGCAAAAAACAAGAAAAGGAAGAGAACTAAAAAGAGGAAGAAACAAGGAAGAGAGGCCAGGTGCAGTGGCCCACACCTGTAATCCCAGCACTTTGGGAGGCCGAGGTGGAGGATCACTTGAAGGCAGGAGTTCAAGGCCAGCCTGGGTGACACATATATAAAAACAAATTAGGGGTGAGTTCAAGATGGCTAACTAGAGTCAGAGTTTGTCGGACCTTCCTGCTGGAGGAGCTGGGGGTTGGACCGAGGGGAGCGGAGGAGGATTGCTGATAGGGAGTAGACTACAGGGACTGACACTGGTGAAATCCAGGATACCACCAGCAGGAACTGAACAGCTGAGAGAGAGGAGGATAGAAGAGAGAAGTCAGCGCGAACCAGGTCAGGGGACTTCTGGAGACCGGGAAAGGGTAAGAGATTTTTTCCCCTGCCCCCACCCAGGTGCCTCAGGCCTGCAGTGGGATGCAGGGCTCTCATCCCATGGGGGAGTGCCACGAGGAACCAGAGAACTGACATTCCTGCATCTGGACACCCCATCCTCTGCACTTTCTATACTCCTGGCATCCCAGGGAGTAGTTTTGGCTCAAGCAGCTCATAGGCCTATGGCCACATCCACCCCATAGCAACTGCCAAAGCACCTGGCATAAGAATAGAGACATAGACCAATGGAACAGGACTGAGAACCCAGGCACAAAACCATCCTCATAGAGCCATCTTATTTTCGACAAAGCAGATAAAAACATATACTGGGGAAAAGAATCCCTATTCAATAAATGGTGCTGGCAAAATTGGATAGCCACAGGTAGAAGACTGAAACAGGATCCGCACCTCTCACCTCTCACAAAAATCAACTCATGATGGATAACAGACTTAAACCTAAGGCATGAAACCATAAGAATTCTAGAAGAAAATGTTGGAGAAACTCTTATAGACATAGGCCTAGGCAAAGAATTTATGAAGAAGACCCCAAAAGCAATCACAGCAACAACAAAAATAAATAAATGGGACCTCATCAAATTAAAAAGCTTCTGTACAGTCAAAGAAACTATCACTAGAGTGAACAGACAACCTACAGAATGGGAGGAAATTTTTGCATGCTACACATCCGATAAAGGGCTGATAACTAGAATCTATATAGAACTCAGGAAAATCAGCAAGAAAAAATAAAACAACCCCCCAAAAATGGGCAAAGGACATGAAGAGAAACTTTTCAAAAGAAGATGGACTAATGGCCAAGAAACGTATGAAAAAACGCTCAACATCCCTAATCATCAGGGAAATGCAAATCAAAACCACAATGAGATATCACTTAACTCCAGTGAGATCGGCTTATATCAAAAAGTCCGAAAACAACAAATGTTGGCATGGATGCAGAGATAGGAACACTCATACACTGTTGGTGGAATTGCAAACTAGTACAACCTTTATGAAAAGTAATATGGAGATACCTCAAAGAACTAAAAGTAGAACTACCATTTGATCCAGCAATCCCACTACTGGATATTTACCCAAAGGAAAAAAAGACATCCTATAATAAAGATATCTGCACTTGAATGTTTATAGCAGCACAATTCACAATTGCAAAGATGTGGAAACAACCCATGTGCCCATCAATTCATGATTGGATTAATAAAATGTGGTATATGTATACAATGGAGTACTACTCAGCCACAAAAAACAATGGTGAGCTAACACCTCTTGTATTATCCTAGATGGCACTTGAGCCCATTCTCGTAAGTGAGGTATCACAAGAATGGAAAAATAAGCACCACATATACTCACCATCAAATTGGTACTAATTGATCAACACTTATGTGCACATATGGAAGTCACATTCATCAGGTGTCAGGCAGGCGGGAAGGGGATGGAGGGAATGGGTAAATTCACACCTAACAGGTGCAGTGCACACTATCTGGGGGATGAGCACACTTGTAGCTCTCACTCAGGTGGTGCAAGGGCAATATATGTAACCTAAACGTTTGTACCCCCATAATATTCTGAAATAAAAAAAAAAATCAGCCAGGCATGGTGGTGTGGGCCTATAGTCCTAGCTACCCAGGAGGCTGAGGCAGGAGGATCACTTGAGCCCAGAAGTTCCAGGTTGCAGTGAGCTATGACTGTGCTGGTGCATTCCAGACTGCAAAACAGAGCAAGACTCTGTCTCTTTAAAAAAAAAAAAAAAAAAGACAGAAACAAGGAAGATAAAAGAAAATAATTGAACATAATTACTGGGAAAGATTCCCACTTTGTTTTCAACCAGCAAGTAAAGCCTACTTTTACATTTTTGATACATGTGAATGCATGCTTGCAATAAGGTCTCAGTACCGTGTTTTATTCCATCCTCATAAACTCTTATAGAATAAAATTTCACATCTTGGGATCTATTCCCTATTCAGAAGATATGCATGATTCCCTCTAAGATCCACATAAAGAGGAAATAAGCCAGTATGAGACAGAGGTTCTCCTACCTTAACAGCTTCTCCAAGAGTTTGGTTTTTGTCAGCTTCCTCACTGGAGTGCAACTCAAGTCTATAATTCAACTCCTGTAGTTGTTGTGCTTGTTCATTCAATAGCATTTGTGCCTGCTGTTCCCGAAGTAACGCATTATTTAGTTCTTCACATGCACTTTCAAACTTCTCATGAGTGATCAATTTCTTTAAAAGGAGGGGGAAAATCAGTCACAAGCTAATTGCATTGTTGTATCATTTATTCTTCAGAATTACATTTGCTAACATAAAGAATATAATGCAAACATTTCTAGAAGTCTGATACATGACTAAAAAATACAATTTGTTTTTCTTAATTGCATAAATCAAGATAAAAAATATTACTCTGGTTTTTAAAGTACAACCATACTTCCAAAGTTGTCATTTTTAGTCAAATAAAATCTTAGAAAACTTATTTCAAATTCTAAATAAATTTGGATGCCCAGTTTAAATCTTCATACATGAGCACTTTTTATAAAGATTATGATTTTGGGAATTAAAACCTTTAACAAATTCCTAGGCTCTTAAATTATTACCTAAAACGTCTGTATTTAGTGTATTTTATCATTCAGTTTTCCCTGGTCAAATGTCCTCTTCTTGGTGAGTCTTAACCACACCACACCTCACCTACTCCCACTCACTCTATCATACCATCTTGTTTTATTATCTTCACAGCCATTGTCATTACCTAAATTCATCTCACATTTTTAATTGCCTGTCCACACCCTGCCACCAACCACATATGTAAAGATATACCTCCACTGAGCAGGGACCTCCTTTAGCTTTTTCACCCAACACACAGAAGAGTGCCCAGCACTCAGTAGATGCTCAATATTTGTTGAATAAAAGAGCATTCATATATAAACATCTGCCAATAAAACTGTACACCACAACATACAACACAGTTTTTAAAATATCATGGCTGCTTTGGAGGTCAGAGCAGTCTGCTCAAGAATAATGAATGACAGGGGCCATCCCTTAAGGGGTGTGGAATCCAGGTTAAGACATGCTTATATCATCTCCTCTTCAAAACATTTAAACAAACGAAAATTAATTACAATAAACAGCAAGAGACATCTTAATATTGAAGCACAAAGAAGAAGAATGTTTCACAAAATGTAGGTAGCCTGAGAAATATATGTGCAAAGCTAGAGGGAACCATGCAGGCCACTTAAACATGCAAAGTGTGTGTGTATGTGTGTGTAGGTGTGTGTGTGTATTTAAGATTTATAACTTTCTCATTGTTAAAAAGGATTTGAGGTAGATTAATATAATTAACCACAAATATAAATTTTGAAATTTTAAAAGATCTAGGGGGGAGGAGCAGAATAAAAATCCTATTGATTCTAGACATCTTGAATGTGTAAATTACTGCAGTTGAATGCAGACTTTACCTCTGAGTTTTCTGACAAATAAGACAAAAATAGAAATGTGCATAGTCACATTTTCCTCATGGTACAACAGTAGCAAGCATGCAGTTCATGGAGAGAGAGACTTTTGCTGGAACCAAGCCTGAGGATAAATTTATTACATGGGTCCTTCCATATTACATTAATAACACACGAGCACTCAGTTTTATTTTGGTGCTAGGTCCCTCGCCTGCTACCTCCCTGTTACTTCACTCTTATTTCCTTTTTCAAGGGTATATATAATGCATTCCCTAACACTGAAGAAATTTTTAAAGGCAACAGTGTAGCATAAAGGTAGATACCTAATGACTTACATAAGTTAACATAAATTAATGAGAATTATCACAAGGCACAGAATAAAGTTGCCTCATTTCCTGAGAGCCACCTAGTAAGGGTATATCTAATACATCACTGATGCTTGTACAATGTTGAGATTTTATAGAACACTCATCTTTTTACTCCCTTTTAACAGCTGTCTTATTATCCACATTGTCCTATTACACCCAAACCCTCCACTTTCAAAACATCATCTGTAACAGCCCCCCTCAGCACTCCAGTTCTATTTCTTTAAAAAAAAAATGATTTCAATAGATTAAGGAGGTACAAGTGTTTTTTGTTGCATATGTATCATGCTGAAGTCAGGGCTTTTAGTGTACCCGTCACCAGAATAGTGTACATTATACCTGATAGGTAAATTTTTATCCCTCACACCCCTCCCAACCTCCCCACTTCTTATATTAGTTTCCAATGTCCATTATATCACTTTATGGCCAGGTACACCCATCGTTTAACTTCCACTTATAAGTGAAAATATGTCGTATTTGTTTTTCCTCCAGTTCTATTTCTACTTCTTACCATCACTGTATTCTCTGGGTCTTGTGAACAGATTATTTTGTACATCTATCTTTTATTTGTTGTGTTGTTTTAAATTACCACTCCTTGCTATCAGACCATTCTGTCCTTTTCAATTCACTTGACCTCTATAAATCAAGATTTCCCCACCATTACGCAGGACTTCCTTTATTTTAACAGAGTGTATGTTCCCTTCCCACTCCTCCAAAATTTCTCCTTTACCTAAAAACTTAGCTAATTTTAGCCTTTCTCCTCCATCCATCCCTCCCAGAGACTGGCTCAATTCTGTTTACTATTCTGCAAGTAAACAAGATGAAGTAAGCATAGCAATGTAGAACAAGAAGGAGATGGTATGTAAAAGCAGTGATAAAGAGCTAATAAATCAAAAAAACAAAAAGGAAAGAAAAAAAAACATGAGATTATGGGAGTTAGCTGTTAAAGAACAACTGTCAGTACATGAACATAGTATTCCAAAACAATAAAAGTACTGAATAGCTTTTGGTGGGCAGGATATTTCCCTTTATGTTATAATTTTAGACCAATTATAAACAGGTATTTTATTTTCTCCAATATATTTTGCCTGAAATCAGTGAAAAATGAATGGTTGCAGGTACACTCCCTAATTTTTGAGAGGAAAATAGCATCTTTTTTCCACCTATTATGTTTTTAATAAAACAATCACTTATGTAACACAGCTAGGTACAAACATGAACCACTACAGCGTTTAAAAGTATGAGTTTCGGTGCCAGACTACCCAGGTTCAAATCCTGTCATTTCCACTACTAACTGTATGACTCTGGACAAGTTAGTTAGCTGCTCTGTGCCCCATATTCCTCATCTGTAAAATAATAATAATAATAATAATAGTATTTAACTATTATTTTTTGAGAGATAATTATTATAAGGATTAAATGAGTCAACACCTATGAAGTGCTTAGGGTCAGTGTCTGATACATGATCAATATGATCATTAAATGTTAGAAATCACTTTATAATTTTATAACTTAAAATCATATGCCAAAATATAAAAATTATGTACCTCATTCCCTCAACTATTAGTTGATAATACAATGAGTGATCATCAAAAATAGGAAGTAATTCAGACTAAGCCTTTCCTTCAGAGGAAGTGATTCACACTAAGCATTTCCTAGCATATATTCTTAGCTTCTGTTGCAAGCCAGTTATTCAAACAAACCCCTTACGACAGGATACTGTCACCTTCCACCAACTTTTCTTTAAATGCTAACCTTCTCTCTAGGTTCTAAAAATTGAGTCCTGACTACTTCCAAACTAATCAAAGAGGCTAACTTGTCTTCCTAATACTTAACTTTAGTCTAGGAAATCAAATTGTGTAGAATATCTAGTATTCTTCATACATATTACAGGGAGCAACATATATAAAGAATTTTCCAATTTTCAGGAAAGCCATTATCTAAACCTAAATATAGTTGACCATATTCTAAATCTCAGATTGCATCAATGACTGTCTCTATCCATTTTGGCGGACCATCTCAAGATCCCAAATTTAGTTCATATTTATGATTGGAAGCAAATCAAAGGGAGACTTAATACAAAGGAACTTGCTTTTAAAAGTATAAACAGTTCTTTATTATTTAAGTAAAATGGCAAAAAGAATTGGAAAAAAATTAATGTCTAAGAATAGGGAAACAGTCAAATTTTGATATATTCATATGAGAGAATAGTATATATTTATCTAAAATGAAATTAATAATTAATGGGACAGGAAAATACAGTACTTTAAGTAAATATATACGTGCATTTATAGAAATCAGGATGCAAACTGTACATACAAAATTATTTCAAACTACAACTGTGCATAAAGGCATGCACAAGCACATAGACACAAAGAAAAATGTGGAGAACAAAATGCACCCACATTTCAACAGTGATTGTTAATGACTAAGCCAACTGCAAATATTAATAGAATACATAGATATCTTCATTTTATTGTGCTTCATACATTTATACATTTTGATCTTGATCTAATGGTATAGCCTTTCTTTTTCAGCTATCTTCTGCTTTTTAAAATAATACGTATAAATCCTTGATGGAAGTTAGACAAATTGAACATTTCTTTGGAAAAGCAATTTGATTTCATACTAAACAATCTAACTTAATCAAAATATTCAATATAAGAGGAGAAAAGGAGAAATCCGTCCTTCCTCCCCACCAACATCAGGCTCCTCGATGGGAGGCATTTTAGAAGGGAAGTTTTCTATAGGAAAAAATTCCTATTAATGAGACTAAATTATTTGAAAAACCAGACATAATAAAAATTTAAGCAAAAAAAAGATAAAGAGATAGAAAAATAGATACCACCAAAGCAATAGTTTCCTAAATCATACATACTTACAGACTGCTTAAATTCATTTAATTGCATTTGGAGACCCTGGGCTTTGTCAAGCTCCTTTTTCATTTCATTCACATTTCGTTTGAACTCTGTGACCTCTAAGCGTAGTGAGCGGCGCTCCACTTCTGCTGCATGCAGTCTTTGTGTAAATCCAAATATTTGCTTCTGTAATGATGCTGTGCTTTTCTATTGTTAAACAAGACCAACTTTACAAACAGGAACTCCAGATGTATTAATCAATAAATAGCAATGACCATTTTACCAAATTAAATGTAACTTAGATTATACAAAAAATAATACTAGCTATTATTGAAACTTATTTTTTTATTTATTTTTTACATGACCAATTATTTGGCTTATATAAAATGAACACCTGAAGAAAAGAAACAATCTAGATGGCCAGAAAATGAAATTGACAACTGTTTATGTCTCATACAATTCTGTTGCAGTATATTTATAGAGAACAGTAAATTCAGAACTAATGCCTTGACTTTTGTATTTTGATATTTTGAACACTTATTCATAAGAACTTTTATTTATTGCATTAAAAGTTTACATGAAATCTAAAGAAAATCTAGATACATTCATGAACAACTAATTTAAACTACAATTTAGGCTGATTCAAAATTAAATCTGCAAGTCCTCAGATCACTATTAAATAAAATTATATACATACCATAATGGGCACATGGCCACGTAAACCATATTTCAGGGCCAGTGTGTTTACTTTATGAAGTCCACAGGCCAGCCTCTGAACCAGAGAATCTTTTTCTACGTATGTAATACTCCTGCTACTATGCAAAGGTATACACTCCATTGCCAGACTAATTTTATCCATGAGTTTTGCAAAAGAATTCTTGGCTGCACCTATGAGTAAATGTCCACAAATTCTGGAATTTGGATCTTCAAAGAAAAAGAAAAAAGGTACAAAAAATATGATTGTCTCTTGTTCATTTCACGACACTGCTGATCATAATATGATGAAAATATTTTTTTCAGTTATATAATTTCCATTCACCTATAGTAATTCATTCAAAAAGATCCCACCGACGTTTAGCTTCAATATGTAAAAAGGAATATAGAAAATAGCTCACATACTGAACAATATATCTAAATAAATCTGTATGTATTTATGGTATGCCATTCACATGGAACACTATGACACAAAATTCATCACACTTCTCTTTGTGCTAAAATCTAACATAAATCCATTTCCTATTTACAACCACCGAAGCTTGTTACCTTAATGCCATACTATTTACATTCTCAGACAAGAAAATATAATTTGCCTTATTCCAAGGCAATTAAAATTTTACAACTACAATTACTTATTTCCCCACAGGATGATACTGGTAATCATCCCTCTCATATAATGGACTTAAGGTCCCAGCATATCCAACATGGGCTGCTTACTGCTAGATTCATCAGGTCTGTAATTAATAATTGTGTTTAATGTTGATAAATAAAATAGTCAGTGCTCTTTCTACTAATTGGTATTCCAGATAATGGTTAATAGGTTTACTTATGCCTTAATAAAAGTCGTGTAATTTAGTTTTCCCTCTGCTAGGCAGATCTTAATCTGTCATTACTTGTCTTATGACACTACCCATGTAAAATGACAAGCATGGAAAGATTATTTAAATTCAATAGTATAACATTCTACATTTTAAGAACCTCAGCTATTGGAGCTAATTTAAATCTTGTCTTTACATCATAAGCACAAAAAGCAAATTTAGCTAGTCTTACCGAATTTAAAATGTTTTATAATTGTAAGAATATGTATAATTCAACAGTGAAGAGCAACACTGAGAAGTTGATCACTCAGTGATTTCCTATGGCATAAAGAACTGTCTCACAGAGACCCTACGTTCTAAAATTTGAGCTTTATTCTATTTATTTTATTCTTCAATATTTAACAGAAAAATGAATTATAAAATGTATGCAGCAGTCAGAATTTGAAAACTATATTGCTAAGGAGTTATAAATAAAACAAAAATTAATTGGATAAAAGCATAATATCCTCCATGTAAAATTTATTACTATCAGTTACTGATGCATCAGCTTCTAAGAATGTAATATAAAGAAATGTAAGTTTAATTCTATAGGCCAATCATTATAAACATACTCTCTGAGAATCCCATGGACAAAAGGCATACAACGTATAATCAAAATACACAGTCCTTTTGTTAACAACCATATTCTTTAAATAAATGAGTGAAAAAGAATTTAGTAGCTTTATATACCAATCAACATATAATGCAGAACACTGAGTTCAAGGAATTACTAAACTAAGTATGCATTAAATAGGCCACTTTTGAATGAATGAACAAAAAAATAAAATCTATTTTGTGTATAACATTCAATATAATATCATTTCAATACCTAATATATGTATTCCCTGTTTCCCCAACTACTTTGCAATTCTTTGTGTCTTTTTTCATCTTCTTTTCTTAATTTCTGAATATTACAGGGGTACAAATGTTTTGGTTACATAAATTGCTTTTGTACTATTTGAGTCAAAGTTATAAGTGTGCCCATCACCCAGACAGTGTGCACTGTACCCATTAGGTGTGAATTTACCCATCCCCCCTCCCCACCAACCTGCTTGATTTCTGATGAATGTTATTTGCATATGTGCACATAAGTGTTGATTGATTAGTTCCAATTTAATGATGTGTACATGTGGTGTTTGTTTTTCCATTCTTGTGATATTTCACTTAGAAGAATGGTCTCCAGTTCCACCCAGGTTAATACAACAGGTATTAGTTCACCATTTTTTTAATTTTTTTATTTTGTTTTGTTTTGTTTTGTTGTTTGCTTGCTTTGTTTTTGCTTTTGTTATTGTTTGTGTCTTTGTTTTGGAGGCCTGGTTATACCAGTATACCATTGTATATACCTTCCTTCCCTCTACTCCTCAACATTTCCCAGATTTTATGGCTCTAATCTGTGGTTATTATCATTAAAGTCCTTTATTTATTGTGATGTTAATTTTATGTGTCAAAGAGACTGGGCTATGGGATGCTCAAAAATTTGGTCAAACATTATTCTGGGTATTTCCCCAAGGGTCCTTTTGGACAAGATTAACATTTTAATTGGTAGCATTAAGCAGATTGCCCTCCATAATGTGGGCAGGCCTCATCCAATCAGCTGAAGGCCTGAATAGAAGAAAAAGACTGAGTCTCACCTGAGTAAGAGAGAGAGCAGACTGCCTTTGGGCTCCATCTGCACCATCAGCTCTGGTCTGCTTGTTCATACCATAGATTTGGAAGTGCCAATCTCCATAATCATGTAAGCCTATTCCTTATAATAAATCTCATTCTGTGTATATATACACACGTCCTATTGACTCTATTTCTCTGCAAAACCCTAGTGCATTTATATGTTATATGTTTCTCTTTAGGGATTTTTAAAATATTTTCATTGTTTTATAGCTATATTAGCAATAATAATTTAGATTTAATGTAAGCATTACTAATTTAATTACCACAAGTAATTTTATACCATGCTTTCCATGGTATAAAATAATTTTTTAATATGGGGTTTTTTTGTTTTTTTTTTTAATTTCAGGATATTATGGAGGTACAACACTTTGGCTATATATATTGCCCAAGCACTGCCTGTGTCAGAGCTAAAATCGTGGACATTCCCCAAACTGTGCTCCCCGCATCCATTCAGTGAGTTTTCCCCATCCCCTCCACCCCCCTCCCACCTGCCCACCCCCTGATGAATATTACTGCCCTGTGTGATGTAACTGTTGATCACTTAGTACCAATTTGATGGTGAGTACCAGTGGTGCTTGTTTTTCCATTCTTGTGACACTTCACTTCGAAGAATGGGTTCTAGCTCCAACCAGGATAATACCAGATGTGTTAATTCACTATTGTTTTTTATTGCTGAGTAATACTCCATGGTACATATATACCACATTTTATTAATCCACTCATGTATTGATGGGCACCTGGGTTGTTTCCACATCTTTGCAATTGTGAATTGTGCTGCTATAAACATTCGCATGCAGATGTCTTTATTATAGAATGTCTTTTTTTCCTTTGGGTAAATACCCAGTAGTGGGATTGCTGGATCAAATGGTAGTTCTATTTTTAGTTCTTTGAGGTATCTCCATATTACTTTCCATAGAGGTTGTACTAATTTGCAGTCCCACCAGCAGTGTATGAGTGTTCCTATCTGTTCGCATCCCCGCCAACATTTGTTGTTTGGGGATTTTTTGATATGAGCCAATCTCACTGGAGTTAAGTGATATCTCATTGTGGATTTGATTTGCATTTCCCTGATGATTAGAGAAGTTGAGCAACTTTTTATATGTTTGCTGGCCATTATTCTGTCTTCTTTTGAAAAGTTTCTGTTAAAGGAGATGCAAAAAATGGCGGTCTGATAGAGTCCTCCCACCACACCGCTCCCAGCGAAGGAGGTGAAGAACGTCATCGGCTACCTGCGAGCACGGACCGCTCACTCCGAAAACACCATTGTGAGAAACAACGTGGAACACCCAGCCCAAGAAAACAGGTACAAAATTTTCACAAAGATTGGAGAGCTCACGGAGTACAATAGAGCCCAGAGCGCGGGAAGGACGTGCTCACCAGGTCGGTGCAGCGCAACCTGACCCCCAAGCGGTTAGACACCTCCCCATCCACTCAGTCAGGGACAAGCCCAGAGTTGGGGCAAAGCTGTTGCTAGAGACAGCAGACTCTGTGGAGAGGAAGCAATCGCGAGAGCCAAACAGAACTCTCAGCTGCAATATACAGAGACCGCTCAGGGCCGGGTAGGTCCGGGCAGAGATACAGCTTCCCAAGACAGTGCACGGGAACCCGCAGGCCGGCACTGCGCCACTAGAAGTCAGTGGGACTGGGCCCGGGAGTTTAACGGAGAGCAGGACATGCCCTTAGAGGTTGCTGGCAACTGCCTCCGCGGACCCCAGGCCGGTCGAGAAAAGCTGCGCTCCCGGGCGCAATTGGAGCCCTGCTGTGCATCAGGCTGGCAGCAGCAGCCATCTTTGAAGCTGCCCGCCCGGAGCTGTGAGCCGCGTCTCTAGCTCTGCCCCACCCCGGCCCGGGGCTCTTCCACTGGGGTGAGACAGGCTTCGCCCTTGGTGGCCAGGGACAGCTGTATCAGTGGGTTCCAGGTGGGACGAGATCCCGGAACTATAGTGGCAGGACCTTTGTGTACTGGAAACAGTTTGCAGCTCATCCATCTGGTCCTGCTACCCCGGATCTGGCCTCCAACGAGTCCACTATGTGCTGGTCCTTGTACCCACTCTTCAGGTCCCAGCTCTCCTGTACCCCAGAGATTGCTCATTTTGAAGGTTGCTGGCTATAGTGACTCATTTGGTTTAACTGCCGGTTCTCATGACAACCAAAGACCTCAAGAGCCACAGGCTGAACCAGAGCAGCTCCCCATAACCCTGCCCACTTCATTAGGGAATTTTGCACCATCCAAGAGTGCTCCCAGTGGCCACTATTCCCCCCTCCCCGTGGGAACATCCCCATGGCGGAGACTGCTGGGGATAGAGATGCCCACCTACCTCGCCTTGGGGTCTACTGGTGGAAAAGGGGTGAACAATTGGAGATTCCCCTATCAGCCAGTATCACACGGAGACGCACATCAGAAGGACAGACACACGCGGCTAGATAAGCAACCTCTGAGCTGTGTAGAATTTTCCCAATTCAGCTTTCACACTGCAGCCAAAAGAAATTGTGTTTCTATCTGCACCTCAGGAGGAGCAGGGTCAAAGTAACCCCTAGGAGCTACAAGGCCCCTCCCAAAGTGCAGGGCTTTCACATACCCCAATTCGGGGATCAGAGTCTGCCACGGACATAACAGAATACCTAGCTATTAGGGAGCTGTGGATTCATATCCTCAAGTACAATTCACTAGCTTAGAGCTCAAGCTGGGAGGACAATCTCACTACACTCCATCGGGAAGAGGAGAAAACAACAAGTCAGAGATAACCCAAGATCCACCAAACTCGCTAAAATACACCTAAGGCAATACAGGCCACTACTTCTCTCCCTGGCTCTGCCAAGGAACAAAACTCGAGGGCTTGGAGACAGGGCCATAAACTAGCCCTAACACCCCCAGCTCTCGACCAAGAGGCCAGATGAGGAAAAACCAGCGAAAGAACTCAGGGAACATGAAAAATCAGAGTGAAAAGTCACCCCCAAAAGAAACCATCAGTTCCTCAGAAATGGATACCAACTCAAATGAAATGGGTAGAATGACAGAAGAGGAATGCTGTTTTTGGATTATAAGAAAGCTCAATGAAATTCAAGAGAAAATTGAATCCCAGCACAAAGAAACCACAAGAAAAATGCAAGAAATGAATGAAAAATTCTCCAAAGAAATAGAAGTATTACAGAAAAATCAAATAGAAATTCTAGAAATAAAAGAAGCATTCAAGGAACTACAAAACACAGTGGAAAGCCTTAAGAATAGGCTGGACCAGGCAGAGGAAAGAATTTCAGAGCTAAAAGACAACTCCTATGCACTAAATACATCAGTCGAAGAGAAAGAACACAAAAACAAGAGGTATGAACAAAGCATACAAGAAATGTGGGATTATGTAAACAGGCCAAACATAAGGATCATAGGCATCCCTGAGGGACAGGAAGAAAATTCGCATGGGCTGGAAAATCTATTTGAAGGAATAATAGAGGAAAATTTCCATGGCCTAGCCAGAAATCTCGATATCCAAGTACAAGAAGCACACAGGACTCCTGAGAGAGTCAACGTGAAAAGGCATTCACCATGCCACATAATTATTAGACTGACCAAAGTAAACACAAAAGAGGCACTCCTCAGAACCATAAGACGAAAAGAGCAGGTAACCTACAAAGGGAAACCAATCAGATTAACTGCAGATTTCTCAGCTGAAACCTTACAAGCCAGAAGGGAATGGGGAGCCATCATCAGTCTCCTAAAATAAAACAAAGGCCAACCCAGAATTCTGTATCCTGCCAAAATAAGCTTCTTATATGAGGGAGAAATAAAGACTTTTCCAGACAAGCAATCACTGATGGAATCTGCGAAATCCAGACCAGCCTTGCAAGAAGTGCTTAGACCCGCATTGTACACTAACCAGAACAACAGACACCCACCAATGTAAAACTACGCAAAAGCTAAAACTCCAGAACCCAGATTCCACAATGACGCAAGAGGTAAAACAAAAGACACCACCCAATAGAATAATCAGAAATTTACCCCAAATATCAATTCTCTCAATAAATGTGAATGGCTTGAATTGCCCATTGAAGAGACATAGGCTGGCTGAATGGATTAAAAGATACAAGCCAAGTATCTGTTGTCTTCAGGAAACACACCTTACACACAAAGACGCATTCAGACTCAAGGTGAAAGGATGGAATACAATTTTCCAGGCTAATGGAAACCAAAAGAAATCTGGAGTAGCCATCCTTATTTCAGATGATATAAACTTTAAAGCTAAAAAAGTAAAGAAGGACAAAAATGGACACTATATAGTGGTGAAGGGAAAAATCTTACAAGAGGATTTAACAATCCTAAACATTTATGCACCCAACACAGGAGCACCCAGGTACAAAAAGCAAATACTGCTTGATCTAGACTACATAATAAATAGCAATGCCCTAATAGCAGGGGACTTCAACACCCCACTGACGGAACTGGACAGATCCTCCAAACAGAAAATAAACAAAGAAACAAAGGACCTAACAGGACTCTAGAACATTTGGGCCTAACAGATATCTACAGAACACTCCATCCAAATAACTCTGAATATGGATTCTTCTCATAAGCTCATGGAACTTTCTCTAAAACTGACCACATCCTAGGCCATAAAACAGATCTAAACATATTCAAAAAAATAGAAGTCATACCATGTATCTTTTCAGACCACAGCGGAATAAAATTAGAAATCAATTCTAACAGAAACTCACATCTTCATCCAAAAACATGGAAATTAAACAATCTATTGCTGAATGACTATTGGGTCAAGGAGGCGATTCAAATTGAAATCAAAAGATTCTTTGAACTAAATGATAAGGGGGACACAAGTTATCAAAATCTGTGGGATACAGCAAAAGCAGTCCGGAGAGGAAAACTTATCACCTTAAATGCCCACATCCAAAAGACAGAAAGGTCAAAAATCAGTAAACTAATGAATCATCTTAAGGAAATGGAAAAGGAAGAGCAAATCAATCCTAAAGCCAGCAGTAGAAAAGAAATAACCAAGATCAGAGCAGAATTAAATGAAATTGAGAACAAAAGAACAATACAGAAGATTAATAAAATGAAAAGTTGGTTCTTTGAAAAGATAAACAAAATAGGCCATTTGCCAGGTTGACCAGAAGCAGAAAGGAAAAGACTCTAATAAGCTCAATTAGAAATGAAAAAGGAGAGATCACAACTGATATCATGGAAATACAAAACATCATGTTCGAATACTACAAAAATCTCTATGCCCACAAACACGAAAACGTGGAGGAAATGGACAAATTCTTAGAAACATACTACCTCCCTAGGCTCAACCAGGAAGAAACAGAATTTCTAAACACACCAATATCAAGCACCGAAATTGAAGAAGTAATAAAAAATTTTCCAACACAAAAAAAGTCCCGGACCAGATGGGTTCACACCTGAATTCTACCAAGCCTACAAAGAAGAACTGGTGCCTATACTACAGAAATTTTTGAAAACATCCAGAAGGATGGAATCCTCCCAAACTCATTCTACGAAGCCAATATCACCTTGATATCAAAGCCAGGAAAGGACACAACAAGAAAAGAAAACTAGAGACCAATATCCCTTATGAATATAGATGTAAAAATTCTCAATAAAATCCTTGCAAACCAAATTCAAATGTACATCAAAAAAATAATTCATCACGATCAGGTGGGCTTCATTCCCGAGAGGCAGGGATGGTTCAACATACGCAAATCTGTAAATGTAATTCACCACATAAGTAAAAGCAAGAACAAAGATTATATGATCCTTTCAATAGATGCAGAAAAGGCTTTTGACAAAATCCAGCATCCTTTTATGATAAGAACTCTTAACAACATAGGCATAGATGGCTCATACCTCAAAACTATTAAGGCCATATACGATAAACCCACAGCCAATATCATACTGAATGGGGAAAAACTGAAAGCATTCCCCCTTAAAACTGGAACCAGATGAGGTTGCCCACTATCTCCACTTCTATTCAACATAGTGCTGGAAGTCCTGGCCAGAGCAATCAGACAAGACAGAGGAATCAGGGGTGCCCAGATGGGGGCAGAAAAGGTCAAACTTTCACGATTTGCAGACAATATGATATTATATATAGAAAACCCCAAAGATTCAACCAAGAAATTACTGGAATTGATAAATGAATTCAGCAAAGTCTCAGGGTACAAAATCAATGCACATAAATCCGTAGCCTTCATATATGCTAATAACTATCAAGCTGAGAAACAAATTAAAGATGCAATACCTGTCACAATAGCACCAAAGAAAATTAAATATTTAGGAACATATCTAACTAAGGAGGTCAAAGACCTGTATAGAGAGAATTATGAAATACTGAGAAAAGAAATTGCAGAGGATGTAAACGATGGAAAACCCTACCATGCTCTTGGATAGGTAGAATCAACATTGCAAAAATGGCTTTGCTACCTAAAGTGATTTACAGAATCAATGCAGTCCCTATCAAAATACCAACATCATTTTTTGCTGATCTAGAAAAAATAATTTTACGCTTCGTGCGGAACCAGAGAAGACCCCATCTAGCCAAAGCAATCCTAAGCAAAAAGAACAAATTGGGAGGCATCTATCTACCAGACTTCAAACTATACTACAAGGCTATAGTAACCAAAACAGCATGGTATTGGCACAAGAACAGACACGTAGACCAATGGAACAAGACTGAGAACCCAAATATAAAACCAACCTCACACAGTCATCTGATCTTTGACAAATTCCAGAAAAACATACACTGGGGAAAAGATTCCCTATTCAATAAATGGTGCTGGGAAAACTGGATGGCCATATGTAGAAGACTGAAACCACACCTTTCACCTCTCACAAAAATCAACTCACAATGGATAACAAATTTAAACCTAAGACGTGAAACCGTAAGAATTCTCGAAGAAAATGTTGGAAAACTCTTATGGACATTGGCCTAGGCAAAGAATTTATGACGAAGACCCCCAAAGCAATCACAGCAGCAACAAAAATAAATACATGGGGCCTGATCAAATCAAAAAGCTTCTGCACAGCCAAGGAAACTATCACTAGAGTGAACAGACAACCTACAAAATGGGAGAAAATATTTGCATGCTACACATCTGACAAAGGGCTGATAACCAGAATCTATACACAACTTAGGAAAATCAACAAGAAAAAATCAAACAACCCTATTAAAAAATGGGCAAAGGACATGAACAGAAACTTTTCAAAAGAAGATAGAATAATAGCCAGCAAACATATAAAAAGTTGCTCAACTTCTCTAATCATCAGGGAAATGCAAATCAAAACCACAATGAGATATCACTTAACTCCAGTGAGATTGGCTCATACCAAAAAATCCCCAAACAACAAATGTTGGCGGGGATGCAGACAGATAGGAACACTCATACACTGCTGGTGGGACTGCAAATCAGTACAACCTCTATGGAAAGTAATATGGAGATACCTCAAAGAACTAAAAGTAGAATTACCATTTGATCCAGCAATCCCACTACTGGGTATTTACCCAAAGGAAAAAAAGACATTCTATAATAAAGACATCTGCTCGCGAATGTTTATAGCAGCACAATTCACAATTGCAGACATGTGGAAACAACCCAGGTGCCCATCAATACATGAGTGGATTAATAAAATGTGGTATATGTATACCATGGAGTATTACTCAGCAATAAAAAACAATGGTGAATTAACACATCTGGTATCCTGGTTGGAGCTAGAGCCCATTCTTGGAAGTGAAGTGTCACAAGAATGGAAAAACAAGCACCACTGGTATTCACCATCAAATTGGTACAAACTGATCAACACTTATGTCACACATGGCAATAATATTCTATCACGGGGCGGGCAGGCGGGAGGGGGTAGGGGGATGGGAAAACTCTCACTGAATGGATGCGGGGAGCACAGTTTGGGGGATGTCCACGACTGTAGCTCTGACACGGGCAGTGCATGGGCAATATATATAGCCAAAGCGTTGTACCCCCATAATATCTGAAAAAAAATAAAAATAAAAAAAAAGAAGTGGTGATAGTGAGCAAACTTGTCTGGTTCCAGTTCTAAGCGGGAATGCTTTCAATTTTTCCCCATTCAGTATGATGTTGACTGTTGTGTTTTTTGTATATGGCTTTTATAAATTTGAGGCGAGTCCTGTCTATGCCTATTTTGTTAAGCATTCTTATCACAAAAGGATGCTGAATTTTGTCAAATGATTTTTCTGCATCTATTGAGACGGTCATGTGGTCTTTGTTTTTACTTCTATTTATGTGCTGAAATACATTTATAGATTTGCATTTTTTCATCTTAATAAACTCTTTTTATCTTCAGTGTGCCAGCCCAGAACATATGGATATTTTTTATGTTTGTTGGATTAATTATATTTTTTTCTGCTGCAACAATACTGAATACATGAATGCATTCAAAATACCAAGGTATATTAACATTAACTTTTATGGTATGTCAAAAGTTACTCTTTTTAAATAAACAACATAAAAGCTCACTGTTTTAGGAGATTTTCAGGAATATAAAGGTAATAATATTTTCACAGGTAAAGAAGAGCCTTTAAAAACAAAAATCAATTATAATTAAATTTCAATGAATAGTAGTTTTTTATAATATCACAGAATTGTGTCTGTGTAGACATTTACCACTCTGAAAGGTGAAATTAAATGGCAATATAATTCTGCAAGGCATTCTTCTGAATTTTTAAGAAGTAGGAAAGAGACATACAGTCTAAGGTCCTGACTGCTGACTCTCAATGAATTACAATAGCAGCACTAAATGACTTATGCTTTAATAAGAAGAAATGTTTTTATAATATAGTTCACATTATACAGTACCTAGTACAATTAATTCTATATTAAATGAAGAACAAAAAATCCTCTAGTGACTTAGTTGTAAAATTATTTGTATAATATAATGATACAGAAATAAGAGAAAAAAATAAGGTCACTAAAATTCCTCACTTCTACTTGTCTAGACCATTTTAAACTTTTGGCTTGTTACATTTAACAAATTCTTATTTATGTTAAATATATTTGTTAATTACTTCCTCCTATTTAATAAAATGTGTCTTTCATGAAAGAAGCAGATCCTATATTCTGAAATTACTTTTTCCAGTAGAAGGGATGAAGTTGCACACCTAGAGTTAAAAATCTTCAAAACAAATCCATTATCTTAAAACAAACAATTGCTTTAACCAATAGTTCTAAACCTGTGGGCTACAGATCTCGATGGGGGGTTGGGGGGCCTGAAAGGTTATTGCATGAGTTACACCACTTTTAACTGCAGTAACTATTGCCATTTTGGTCTTTATTTAGCCCTAACAAAATACATGTGTGAATAATATATGCTCATAATTTTTTGAGTAAAAAAATTAAAAGTCCCTTGAAAACATTACAGAAGTCAACTGCTACTAAAAATACATCTATCATGTAGAAAGGGAGCAATCTACATTACTTTTTCTCATTAAAATGGAGTCTTCATACTCACAAAGATTGAGAAATACTCCTTTAAACAAAGAAGTAATAATAAGTAATAATAATAATGTTAGTAATAAGTATAATAATAATATAATGAGTAATGTCAATAATGTTAGTAATATTAATAATGAATACTGTCAACTAAATTATATGCAACCTCAGTTCTACACACTTGGTAACATTTTGTCAACCTTGACATCTCCATCCCCCTTGCCATTTCCCCCACATTCTGTTCTTAGTATTTTTCCAATATATCCCATTTCCTCTGTGGTCATGGCCGTATCTCAGCCACATTACTCTCTTCTAGTCTTTCCCCTCTTCAATCCATTCTCCACATTGTAGATAGAATACCTTCTAAAATATAAATAGGATCTTGTCACACCCCCTGCTCTTATGCCTCAATGACTCTCTTCAGACCTAGAATTAAATTTCAAACTCCTTAAAACAAGGCTCAAAAGGCCTACAGATCTGGTCCCTACTTACTTTTCCTAGGAACGTCTTTCACTATTATCCCTTACTTAATATGCAACTCCTTTCAAATAACTCCAATACATCACAATCTTAAAGTATTCCCTATGAGCAAAAATTATGCTTGTGTCTCCAAACTGTGAAATGTGAATGTGGACATCAGTTTTCAAACCTGGGAGGCAATCATTACAATAAGATGTTTGCTTCAAACCAGTGTTCTATCTAAAAAACACTGCAGAAACAGCCCAGAAAACTGTACAAAGAATGCAATGACAAAATTTGTCTTATTTTTAAAACATACTGATATATATTCATGAAAAGAGAAGTATGATACCAGGGCTAGGAGAGATAGGGAGAATAAGGAAGTAGACTGGAGAGGCAGGAAATATATCCAAGTACTTACATTGATTTCATAGACGATAAATGGCATATCTTAATTAGGGAAAAGATGGATTGTTTAATTTAAAAATATTGGTGCTACCTAGTCATCTGGACACAAATAAAATTTAATCATTTACGAACTACTTACATCAAAAATAATTCCAGATAAACTCAAGATTTAATGTAAGAATTAAAAGTGTTAGACTAAAATTGTATAATACAACCCTGAGGTAAGTCTAGCCTTTCTAAGTAAATCACCATAAGAAAAACCACAAATAAATGATTAATAATTTTAACTATATAAAAATATCCCAAGCAAAATCAAAACACAAACTGGAAAAATTATGTGCAATATATATGGCAAAGTATTAACATACGTGATACACAAGGAGTTTTTATAATTCCATAAGAAACAGACACACCCTCAAATATGAACATAATGAGATAATTTGTAAAAGAATGTGAATGAGCTTAAAAGAAACAAAAAGATATACAACCTAACTGCTATCAAAAACTATAGTATAAGTAATAATATGGCATCTTTTGCCTTTCACCTTGATAAAGATGAAAAAGATTGTCAAAACTTTTTGTGCCTAAGATGTTATGGGAAAGCCAGAACTCTCAATACTGCTCATGAGAATGTAACGTAAAGCAACCTTTATGAGAGGCAGACTGGAAATGTTTTCTAAATGTAAAATATATAATCTCATTTCATATAGTTGTATCCAAGGAAATAATTGCACAAGTATAAAATAATTTAATGCACAAACATATTAACTATAGTATGTTTAATTATAGTATTGCTTAAAATACTGAAAAAATTAATATCAACAGATTTGCTAAGTAAATTACAGTACATATATACAATGCAATAGTACATAACTAAATACAATTAATAATATAGATCTATTTTATTGACATGGAAAAACATTCATTATCCATTGAGTGGAGAAAAACAATTACAATGAGGCATGATTACATGATTCCCTCATGTAAAACTGTGTGTTTGTGTGTGTATATGTTTGAACACATGCATGGGAGACTTGTAGAAAGCATCAAACTATTAGGAATGGTTAGGGATGAGCCTTTGGGTGATTTTTACTCTCTGTGCAGGTTTCTGTATTGTGTGAAAGTTTTACACTGGGCATAAGCACTTTTACAAAAATAATAAAACTATTTTAAAAAGCACTGCATACTGCCTTATTCATTCATTAAACAGCTAGCTATAGGCTCATATGTATAAAGGCACTGTGTTAGGCAATGGGTAGAAGGGACCCATAACACTGATTAAGAATCAATTCTATTATTTCTATTGTACTGTATTGTATTGTATTGTATTATTTATTACTATACAAATGCCCTAAAATAGGACTATCCAAAAACATATCTTGACTTAGACTAACAATACTTGCGGGAATGGTCGCATAAAGCAGAGGTTCTTAGTTATTTTTGTCCTGTGGGAACCTTTGGTAGTCTGCTGGAGTATATGGCTCCCCTTCTTAGAACATCATTTTAAATCCATAAATCAAAATACATGGGACTACAAAGGAAGAAAACTTTACTGAAATACAGTTGTCAAAATATTTTAAGTTTGAGTATTAATCCATTATATGTAAGACAGTACATTTAAAATATAGATAAATTAAAGTTTTTTAAAAGACAGCATAGTGAAAGTTGTTACTTAGACAAAATAAGAAGATTGAACTATGTAGTGGTCTTCAACAAGGCATCATACATGTCATGTTGAACATCAAATTTTTTTATATTTAAAAGTGATAAAAATCCTGATTTACAACTACAGTATATACTGCTACAAATGTAATTAAAGCTTCCATAGTTCATTTTACAAGGTAGCGGTAGGCTCCTCTCAAAAAATACCAGAATTCTCCAAGGCTTTTAAATTCAAAAGCTAATGTGGTAAGTTTTTTGTCCTAAAGTTAATGAATTCACCTTTGGCTAAATCAACATACTCAAGATGTTCAAGTGGAAACAATATGCATTAGAAAGAAAAGGATTGTGAATCCATGGTTCAAATTTGATGCTATAAAGATAGAAGTGGCTTCAGTAACTCTTTTGAAAGAGTTGTGAAGTGCTTCCAGGTGATTAAAGGTTGCTCTTTCAAACAAAATAACAGAGAATTTTCTATTTAGGGAATACTGGAAAGCAACATAGATATGAAGAACATAGAACCTCACTTTGATGGATGAACAACTACTAGGTACAGAGTTGTCTTATGATTACTAGTTAGTAATGATGAGCATAAAGTACATCGGACTATATCTGAGATAACTGCAACAACAGCATTACAATATAAAAATATCTGTGGTTTCTACTAGTAATAAAGTCACTATGCCACTAATATTATCATGGTCTGTCATCACCAGTCATAATCGAAGAAAATATCAAAGTTCAGCTAGTGGTTAGTGAAACAAGATATAATTTTTTCCATTCAAATTCACAGACCATTCCGCCACCCTCACCCTCCTGAATTCTATCCATGAACCCTTTTGAAAAGGGTTCTATGAACCCCAGGTTAGGAGACCCCTTATCTAAGGAATATATGACCAAATCGTAAATCTATATTCTTGAGCCTCTGTGTCTATGTCACCTTAAATAACAAGAAAGCTATATACCTAGACTACTTCAGTCAGAGCACTACAATATAATATTATACTCTCAGTTTTTAATGAAGATGAATGTAACACTGACAAGAAAAATTCTGTATCTTCTATGAAATTGCTTTTAAAGATAGAAACTGAGATGTTATTCAGTATTTCCAGTATGATAATACATCTAATAAATTCCCCTTAAAGTTTAGTGACAAAAAAAACTTTGTTCTCATATGTTTGGAGACATAAGAGAACATCTTGCATCTGTACAATGATAAGCAGTTCAGTTTGGCTAAACTGCAGGTTTATTATTTGAGAGCATTGAGAGGTGAGACTGTACAAATAGATAAGAATCAGATCTCTTGTTTATCTAGCTAAAGAGTTAATTTATGCAGCAAGAAATGGGGAACAATACTGCTGCTGATACTGAGACAAAAATAAGTGATAGATTAAGCACTGTTTACATGCATTAAATAATTTAACCCTCACAATAACCCAATGAGATAATACTATTATTATAGCCATTTGAAATCATAAGTGAAGGGAAAAAGAATAATAAAATAGTGCGTACACAGAATGAGCCAATTATATTGAAATACACACAAAGCAACTTGATGTAAATACTAATTAAATATTAATCATATTCTTGAATAAGAATATTACGTGATATTTAAATTTACTTCCTTATACTCTTCAATGCTTTATAATGCTCTATAATATGCTGATACTACTTCGATGTTATTTCTATAACCCTGTTCCAAATTATTTCTTTGCTTAATAAAGGAAGAAAGAAAGGAAAGAAAGAAAGAGGAAGTAAAGGAGGAAAGGGAGGAAGGAAGGATAGGTCTAAGAGTGGAAGTGTGAACATCATTAGCAGCATAAGAAAGTTAATACATGCAAAAAATAAGGAGCTAAGACAATAGGAATGGAGCTGGGATAAAAAGTAGCCCAATAAGAAATGTAGAACATAGAGAATAAGAGTAAGAATAAAAGTAAGTTACGACTCCCAGGTTTCTATTTTAGGTATTACTTGGTGGATAGTCATGCCAATCAATTACAAAGAGAATTTTCAGGAGGAAGTTTTGGGACTAAGAAGATAAGTAAAACCTTGAACATGGTAAATTTGAGGGTTTTTAGGATACCCATAGAAAGCTAGGTATTAATACATAGGTTTTAAGTTCAGGAGTGAGGTCTGAGTTAAAGATAAGATTTGGGAGTCATCAGCATATAGACAGTAAATAAAGCCCTGGCTATACATGGGACTGCTCAGGAATACAAGGAGAAAAAGATGGCTAAGGAAAGAACCCCAGGGCACTTACACATTGAAGGACAGGCCCAAGAAGAGTACATGAAGGACAATATCTGAATGGAAGTTACGATGGACATCAAAGGAGTCCAGAAAAGTAAGGGATTGGCAATATCAAATGCCAAAGAGAAGACAAGTAGGATAGTAGTCTTTAAACTTCTTCACTAATATGTACTCCATGATTTTTTTTTAACTATGTATGCTGCAGTAGGAAGAATAATGGTTCCCCAAAGATGTCCACATCCTAATCCTGGAACCTGACGCTATGTTATGTCACACAGCAAGAGGGAATTAAGGTTGCTAATCAGCTGACTTTAAAATAAAGAGATTATCTTGCATTATTCAAGTGAGCCCAACATAATCACAAGGGTCTTTCAAAGTAGAAAAGGGAAGCTGAAGAGAAGGTCAGAGAGATTTGAAGATGCTACGCTGCTTGCTTTGAAGATGGAGTAAAGGCCTATAAGCTAAGGAATGCAGATGGCCACTAAAAGCTGTAGAAGGAAAGGAAACAGATTCATGCTTACAGCCCCCAGAAGGAATGCAGCCCTGCTGACACTTTTATTTTAGCCCAATAAGACCTATTTCAGACTTCTGATCTCCAGAACTACAAGACAATAAATTTGTGTTGCTTTAAACCAAAGATTGTAATAATTTGTTATCCCAATAATAGGAACCTAACACATATGCCCTCATACATTTTAAAGTTGACATCTAAAAATTGTCATCATTTATTTAACCAGTTGTAAAGCGTATCATTTCTGGTATACTGTAAAGTTTGGAACTTTTTTTTAACTGGCATATCCTTCCTTTAAATATAAACAATAGAATCTAAATATCATGAAGATTTTGCTGTTACCATCATCCGCTTTAAGAATACATGGACAAGTTCTTCCTTAATCAAAAATTGCATCTCATTTGTCGTCTCCAAGACCTCATACTTCACTCCACTTCTGCTACTGAGTTTTATTGCAACAGAGAATTTACTACCCTCAGCACATAAACATGTTCAATTACCTCTCATCTTAAAACAAAAACTCCCTTGGCCCTAAAATCCTTTTCCTGCTACACCCAATTTACCTGCCTCCTTTCACACCAAAACTCAACTGTCTTTACCACTACTCATCCTCTCTTTAACAGACTGCAGTCAGGCCTGCCTCAACCACTCCACTGAAACGGTTCCATCAAGGTTATAAGTTATCTCCATCTTGCCAAATCTGGAGTGATTCCTCAGTCCTCATCGTACTCACCTAAGCAAACGCGTTCCACATGACTGATTACACTCTCATTTGTGAAACATTTTCTTTATTTGGCTTGCAGGTTGCCACCAGAGTTGACCAACTAGCTTACTGGTTTGTTTTTTGGAATCCTTTGTTGTATCCTCCTCATTTTCCTGACCTCTAAGTGTTGAAATGTCCACAAAACCTCAATCCTCAGGTAGAGATTTTCTGCCTATACTCACTTGTAAGGTAGTATTGTCCCATTGCAGTCAGAATCTCAGAGGCAGAATGCAGGCTTCACTATTTTTAAAAAGCTCCACAGGTGATTCTAATGTGCAACCAGGGTTAAAATCATTACCCTACAGGACTTCATCCAGTAGCATGGCTTTAAACACCACTTACACTGAGGGCATTCACAATTCTATCTGTCTTGACCTCTCTCCTGAATTCAGATATCCAGCCACCTCTTGACACCTCGATGTCTAATAAATTTCTCACACATAACATGTCCAAAACATTTCCTGATTTTCTCTTCCTACTTGTTCCTTTTTTAATCTCATTTCAGTAACTCATGACAACAATTCACCCAGCTGCCCAAGCCAAAAGCCTTGAAGTCATTCTTGACTCCTAAATTTCTTTCACACCTCACATTCAATACATCAGCAAACCCTCTCAGTTCCATCTTCAATATTTCTAGACTCTAACCACTAACCATGTCCAAGGCTGTTATACTATTCCAACTACCATTGCTCCTCACCTTAGAACACTGCAACAGCTTCCTACCCACCTACATCCTTATCTCCTCAAAGAAGCCAGAGACAATCCTTTGAAAAGGTTAAATCAGCTCTAGTTGCTCTTCCACTCAAAACTTTCCAATGGCATCCTATCTCGTTTAGAATAAAAGCTAAAGTTCTTACCATGGTTTATAAGGTCTTACATAATGTGTGAGCAGCTGCTTATCCCACCCTTGCTATCTCTCTGACATCATCTTCCACCTTTCTTCCCCTACTGACCTGGGATCAGCCAGTTAGGCCTCCTTGCCATTCCTGAAAACATCAAGTACACTTCTTTGTCAGGGTTTTGCACTTCAGTTTCCTCTGCTTAGAATGTCCCTTCCCAGCTACCCCCCTCCCACTCAGATACTTGCATGGCTAACTTCTAAGCAAAACAGGCTTATGACCCAGCAATTCCAAGCCTAGGTATTTACTCAAAAGAAATAAAAATATATGTCCAGCAAAAAGACATGTACATGAATGTTCACATCAGCTCTAATAACCAGAAATAGAAACAACCATAATGCCCACCAATAAGTAATGAATAAACAAACTTTGGTATAGCCATAGAATGAAATACTATGCAGCAACAAAAAGGAACAAACTACAGTCACAGAAAACACAGGTGAATCTCAAAAACATTATGCTAAGTAGGAGAATCCAGACTTGAAGAATACATACTATATGTGTAGTAAGGAATCTGGAAGGTTGGAAGGTATCTTGTCCTAAGGACAACAGAAGCTTCGCATTTGGAGCCCTCCCAGACTTTACCCTAAGTGTCTTTTCCCTTGGCTGGTTCTAATTTGTTTCCTTTAGATATGAGTAAAACTGTAATTCTAAATATAGCACTTTCCTGAGTTCTATGAGTTGTTCTAGCAAATTATCTAACCTGAGAGAGTACGTGGCGACTCCCAATTTGTAGCCAGCTGGTCTGACGTGAGGGTGGCCCTGGGGACCCCTGAACTTATGGTGTCTGAAGTGAGGGCAGCCTTGTAAGGACTGTTCCCTCTCCCTGTGCAGTTCATCTAAACTCTTTTGCACTGTCTGACCCTACCATTTTTATGAAATGTATTAAATTCTTGAACAGAAAAAAACTAGTGACAGAAAAAAGATCAGTGGTTGCCTCAGGCTAGGTGGGGGTGAGGGTGATTTACAGCAAAACAGGCGAAGGAAATGTTCTTTGTATTTTCTTGTATACATTCTAGTGTATACGTTTTTGAAAACACCAAATTTTACAGTTAAATGATACATTTAATTGCATGTAAATTATATCCTGATAACATTTGACTTAAAAGGAAAAGACTGAGTCCTATATGTCTGATGTAATAGAGAATGTTGTTCATTCTATCACGATACCCCTTTTTATTTACAGTTGTAGAAGTTTCCTACCTAATCTTACGAGAACATTTGTATTTCTCCTAAGTTTTGGTTTTTCTTTAATGACATCATTGGCAAGTGAATCCTCAGACCAAAATTTGCACACAAATTTGTAGGCCATCATTATTGGCTTTTTCATGTCATTCTTGGCTTAAATTTGCTTCTAAATTCTTTTGCTTAAGTTTTAATGAATATTATATAGTCATACTATATAAATATCTGTAAGCTATCATAATTCTTTCTGGAAAAAGGTGAGGGTAAAAATTTTTTTCTAAATATATATGTAATATTTTAATGTAGATTTGAAGGAAAATGTTTCCTTTTGTTCTTTTACAAAAACCTGAAAAGATAACTATATTGCTTTGTTAGATAGTATCTAGATGTTCAATTTACCCTTCTAAAAAAAAGTTTTGGCCTTTTAGAAGTTGTCCAGAAAACTACCTATAAATTGCAAAATGTGTTCAAACCTCATCTATGGTACCTAAAATTATTTTGATTTTGTACATTATTTTAGATCTGCATTAAAAAAAACATATTCTACAAAAATTGTGACAGTAAAATTTTACATAGCAATGAATACTTCCAGGGATGAATTATCCACTGGAAATTGTTCTCAAAAATTACAAAAGGCAAAAAGGTTTTTAATTTAAAAAACAAAATATCTGTACACTGTAAAATTCTTTTAACTTTTCTATATGCTTGAAAGTTTTCACAATAAAATGTTTGAACAAATATGGAAAAATGTGAAAGTAATACAAAGAATTCACAAAGTTAAAAAACTCAATAAGTTAAATGTGGCTCCCCAAAATAGACACTGGTAGCTGAAGCACCAGAAATGATGACATGGTCAGATTGTGCTTGTTTCAATTTCAGATATGAACAAAGTTATTTATGTAAATAACAAAATCCTCTAAGCCACTTACACTTCACTGTGCATGTGGATCGTCTGAGCATCTTGTTAAAAATGCAGATTCTGACTGAGTAGGTCTGGAGTGGGATCTGAGATTGTGCATTTGCAACACCTTCCCAGTTGATGCCAATGCTCTTGGTCCACGGACTACACTTGGAGTAGCAAGGCTCTTTCTATTGTTTTTTTAGATTCAATAAAGGCTAAAAGCTTTTCAACATATACCAATAACTGCTTATTAATACAAATATCTTTTTTCACTGCTTTGAACTTCCTGAGTATGAAACCTCACTGTTAAGCTGAACACAACACAGGCTTCTAAGTTTTGCCTGAATCTCTATGACCTCTAGAAAGTCAACTCAAAGTATGTGGTTAAAAAAAAGTTCTGAGTAGTACTAGCAGGGATATATTTGAGTCATCTATCTTCTACATAATTAACATGCAATTAGAGGAAATGTATAACAAAATGTATTAACATTCTACTTATATCCATTTACTCCTGTGTTTGTTTAGAGATATTTCAAAGCAAATCAGCATATTTGTTTCTATCTTGAGAATTTTAGTCTGGACCAGTCATATCAAAAAGTTCAGCTATCTAAAGAATTCTTTAGTCCATTCCCATAATGATTGATATCCCAGCCCTTCAGAGGAAGTAATACTCTCCCCTGTTTGAGGTAAATGATCTCTTGCAGGCACACCATTTGGATACCGAGAAGAGGTAATTTATCTCAAGTGGGCAAACACTATAATGAAAGCAAGAAGGTGGCCACCTGTCCAGTATTTACAGAGGCAACATGGAAACTGGGGTCTTTGCCCACTGCCTGTAAGTTCATCATCAAAGTTTAAGAAGGTAGCAGGGCAACCACCTTTAGCACTTTCTGAGCAAAGAATTCAAGCTACCATTATTGAACTTCCAGTTTCATGAAAAGGTAAAAAGTAATATGCTAGTTCCATTGAGATATCAGTGCACAAGAAAGAGAGAAAACAACAAACATTTATTTATAGGACATTTACATATACAAAGGACTTGGCTAAGCAGGTTACATTTACTCCTATTAACTCTATGAGCTAGAAATTTTTATTAGCCAAATTTTACAGATGAGGATATTGAAGCTGAAAAGGGATTAAGTAATTTGCCCAATGTCACACAAATAGTAAGCAATGGAGCCCAGATTCAAATCTTAAATCCAAGTTCTTAATTGATACTCTATTGCATATTCAGTATGTTTAAGGATAAATTTTCTCTCCTAGACAGTTAATAGTATGCATATAATTCAGAACTTACTTTAAAAAGATAAAAACCCAATTTTTGAAATGAATTATTTACTGAATTTTTTTAGCTTTAGAACAAAGATAACAGGAGAAGCAATACAGTTATTATTTAATAAATTAACAGCTACTACTTGGTATTGGCATACATGCACCAAAGTTTCCAGGGGCTAAACAGAAAAAAGTGTCAGTGATGCTAACAATATGTAGTCCTGACATTTTAAATGGATTAAATTTTCAGCAAGTTCTTCAAAAAAACAAAAAAGGAGAGAAAGAAAAGAAAAAACATAGATCTACCTCATAACAAATATCTTCTTTCACTTCAGAATTTTCAGATTATTTCTTAAACAGACTTTCCCAAGATTTTGCCATTTCAATTTCCCAACATTTGGCTAAAAAAATTAAGATACTGCTCGTAATATTAAAAGATTAAAGGATAATTAATCAATTACAAATCAAAGCTAAACAGATATTCCTGCTACCTGTCCTATATAAAAACATCCTATTGTGAATTGGTTAATTATGGAATACACAAATGATAAAATATTACCCTGACATTTAAAATAATTCTCTAAAAGAATATTAATAGAAGTGGAAAAAATCCTGAAAAATATAACTTCTTTAAAAAACAAAGCCATCACAATATGTCATAAGCAGAGCACAGCATCGATCCTGTGATTTTCTTGGCAAAGATGCACAAGCTAAATCTAATAACGAGGAAATGTCAGACAAACCAATTAAGGGATATTCTACAAATAATTGGCCTGTAATCTTCAAGAATGCCAAGATCATGATGGTAAAGAAAAGACTGAGGAACTCTTCCACACTGAAGGAGACTAAAGGAACATGACTAAGTGTAACATAAAATTCTACCCTAGATCCTTTTGCTATAAAGGACATAGTTGGGACAACTAGGGAAAATTAAATGGGGTCTGAATGACAGTAATGTATCAATGTTGATTTTCTGATGTTGATGGATCCATTCTGGTCATGCAGGAAAATGTCTTTAAAATATACACTAAAATATGAGGGAGTGATGGGGCATCATGTTAGCAAGCTACTCTCAAATTGTTCAACAGAAAAAAAGTTCTTTGTTATGTACTTGTCATTTTTCTGTAAGTTTGAAGTTATTTCAAAATAATTTTTAAATAAAGATATAAAACAGTATGTGCCCCATGATATCACTGATATCATGTGTTAGTTTGTTAGTGGATGGTTGAGTGGTTGAAGGAAGGACGGAAGCAAGGAAGGAAGGAAGGAAATATTGGAAGGACACATAAGAACATACACAAATGTTAACAGTATCTACTCCTGAGTTATGTGATGGGAAAATATTCTTTTGTTTTTGTTATCTGTTCTTTTCTGATTTTTTTCATGTTTTGTGAATTGACCATTTTTCTTTTATAATTGGGGGAGGGGGAGAGTAGATGTGGAAGTAGTAATACTTGCTTTTTAAAAAATGAATCCTCTCTATTGCAGACATTGTTCATTAGCAGATCTAATCCATCCACAAACTCTCCCTTCTCTTTTGCCAACTTCCAGCTAGCCAGCTAGGGATAACCATGTGATCCAGTTCAGGTCAATGAAACAAAAAATAAAAATAAAAGGGGTAGATGTACTGCCAGCAAAGATTAATGAGAAAACTGGGTGTGGTTGTGTGCATACTATGAGGACCCTACTTCTATGAGGAGGTTCAATTCAGAGACTTAAGACAAAGGAACTAGATTAAGTTCAATTTCATTCAGAGAATATATTGACAGCCTAGTTTTGTCATAGTACCATAGTTTTGAAAATGTTCATGTTTGGCAGCAGTTCAAACTAGATACTTTAAAAACATTCTGAAGTATGTTTAGCGCAGAGTTTAGTTTAAAAAATAAACTCAATATTTGGGCTTTATTCAGGCCTTAGCAAATTCTTTAAGTATATATGGTATTACGGGATGTGTGTTTTGTTTCCTTTTACTTTGTTTTTGAGATGGATTCTGATTCTTGTTCCTGAAAGACTCGAAGGGTCAGGTATAAGCATTTTGTAAAAGGGATAGTCTGAGAGTTACAGATATTTTGTATGAGCCATCCGTCGGAAATAGAACTGCCCTAAAACCCAGGTCTTTCAGCTAACCTCTCATTGCTCAAAACCAAAATGTATATTCAATCACATTCTGCACTCCAGTAAAAGAAAAGGTGCAGCTTTGAATCCTGGTAGTAAAATTACCCCGTGGCCTTGAGACATAAAACTGATCAGGTAATACAAAATACCAGGCTGCCCAAAATTCAAGTTTAGCTAAGGTAATTCCTGATGGTATTTATATCCTGAAAATAGGTATTTTAGCCTTGTTGAGATATTATTATTGTGGAGGAACTTTTCCTTTTAATAATTAATGTTACGTTACTCAGCATGTCTACATATGTAGAGAATCTCTGAAAATTCATGTTTGTCTTTTAAATCCTGAGTCAATTTATTAATTCAACTAAAACCCATACCCAGAAAAACAGGTTTCTTTGGGGGGGGAAAAGGGAGGCTTATGTTGTACTTTTGTTAAGGGAACAGGTTTGTTTTTTTTTAATCCACCATAATTCTAAGTCTAAATATTTTATTCCCTTTTTTTTTCAGGTTCTACTAAAAATAGTTCAAATTCTTTGCTATAGGCCTAAAAAAATGTTTAATTTGGAAGAAAAACAGTCATCTCCAAGGTTTCTGAAGTATAGACTCATCAATAAAATAATTTGAGTATACACTTCCATTAAAAAAAAAAGAAAGAAAAGCTTTTGCCTTCCTGATATAAAGATATATTCAACAGCCACATGCCTTCACATTCTTAACAGACATAACTACATGCAATTCATCCATTTAAAATGTACAAATCAATGGTTTTTAATATGTTCACAGAGTTGTACAAATGTCACCGCAATCAATTTTATAATATTTTTATCACCCCAAAAAGAAACTCCATATCCATTAGCAGTTACTTCCCATACTCCCTTAGCCCACTCCTCAGCCTTAAGGAACCACTAATCTACTTTCTGTCTCTAGATTTGCCTACTCTGGACATTTCAAATAAATGGTATCATATGATATGTGATATTTTGTGACTGGCTTCTTTCACACAGTGTAATGTTTTCAGGGATCATCTGTTATAGCACATGGCAGTACTTTATTCCTTTTTATGGCTTAATAATATTTCATCATTTAGGTATCTATCCATTCATCAATTGATGGACATTTGGGTTTGTTTTCACTTTTAGACTATTATACATAATGCTGCTATGAATATTCGTGATGAAGTTTTTTTATGGATGTATGTTTTCATTTCTCTTGGATATATTCCTAGGAGTAGAACTGCTGGCTTTGCTGGCTCATTTGACAACTCCATTAAGGAAATGCCAGACTCTTTTCCAAAGCACCGATATCATTTTCATTCCCACCAAGGATGTATGAATGCCTTCACATTTTGCCCTTCCTTTTCTTTCCTGCATGCCTTAGAGTAGCCAGCTTAAAACTAGGAAGCACAAATACGAAGATGCTTAAGGATGGCAGAGCAGAAAGATGCAGTCTGGATTTCTACCTGCCTCTGGACTTCCTATTATTTGGGAGGGAAAAAACCCTATTTGATTAGCTACTTTAACACATTGACTGCCACGTGAGTTGTATTTAACTCAGGCTAGTTTTGAACCCAGGGCCACATGAAGCAAAACCTTGCAGTTGGTTTGTGAAAATCTTACTTGTTGATGTTCTTATTGTTATAATTAATATTGAAAATTTAATTCTAAATATGTGGATTGTGTTGCATATAACTCATGCACAGAAAATAATAAAAAGTAACAAATTAGAAAGGATTATTTTGTTTTAATAAAACACTGTGGCCCCAAGGAAATTTTTTTTTCTAGTGTGGCAGTCAATGTGTTAAATGGAATATTCTAATAGTTACAAAGAAGGCAACCTCTGACACCCCCAACCCTGAATATACAATGTCACTCTATTCAGAGGAAGAAATTTTCTTCTTGATCTTTATATACTAATTTATAACAAAATCATCTTTTTTCGTTTATTTGTTTGCTTGGGTCAGGGTCTCACTATGTTGCTGAAGCTGGTCTCAAACTCCTGGGCTCAAGCAATCCTCCCACCTCAATCTCCCAAGTAGCTGGGATCACAGGTGCATGCACCATACCTGGTGAAAACCACCTTTTTAAAAGTTACAACTGTATGTGATATGTAAATTACCTTGAAATTTTAAGATGAACTAATATATTCTCATTTGATCTAAAGTTTTATGAAATTTCTTATTATCCAGTTAATGCAATATTAATAATTACCAATATTTGAACTAAACAAAGTATGCAAACTAGTAAAAAAGGACTCTTCTAACACTTTACAAATGAATTCATTTAGTCTTCTAAATAACTCTATGAAATAGGTAACACTACTATTCCCCTTCTATAGATAAAGAAACTGAGGCACACAGAATTTAAGTAACTTGCCCAAGGTCACACAGTTAGTATACGAACCAGTATTAAAAGTCAAGCAAAATTCCTGTTTCACCCTAAAGTGTTGCCTCCCCTGTAGTGTAGAGCACCTTAGCAATTTTAAAATAGAAAATTAATAATTAGTAGCCTGAAAATGTATAAAGGTATATGTGTGAGTGTGTGTGCATGTGTTCATTAATGTTATGTGCTACTTTCACAGTGAGATGTGTAGTAAGGGTGCAACTTTTTTTTTTTTAGCACCCTCTATATGCCAGGTACTGTACATGATGTTCAACAAGTGCTATCTCATTAAATCCTCATAACAGCCAGAAAGAGATACTGTCTTCATTTATAGGTAAAGAATCTGAGGCCCAGTAAAGTTAAACAACCTGCTCAATTTCACACAACTGACAACCAGCAGATTTGGATACAAAATCAAATCTGCTTTGCTCAAAGCTAACGTTCTTTCTGCTGTACAATAATGCTTGCCTATTTAGGTTATTCATATAATTAAATTATAAATTCATATGACTATATAAGCTCTCAGGGCTTTATATTTATTACTCTCATTATTACCTGTTGATAATCACCCATATGCTTTAACTGTCTGAAAATATGTTCCCATCCTTTCTGCTAAAATATCTGAAATTTCTACTTCTAAAATATACTTAAAATGAAAACATATCACCTGGAAAAGATAATATATAAACCCCTCATCATGTTTGAAGAAATAATTCTAAAAGCTCAATGGCCAAGTTATCTCCACAGAAGGTCCACGCTGATCATTTCATATTAGTCCAATAATATTCAATTATCTACCTGTCCAGACCATATCCCTTCCAGTACTCCTCATGACTGACACATCAGTTATTCTCTCCCTCTAAGTAACAATCACTTCCTCTTCACTAAGTAGTGCTTAGCCAACAAACACTTAAAACCTTCCCTAAAAATAAGTTTCCCTGAACTTGCTATTTCCTCAAGCTATTAGAGGCACAGGCAGGGCTAACATCAAAGGAACCTCTGTTCCTGGATGTAAGCAAGCAATTATACACACCACTCTTGGTCTACCTTCTGTTTGATAAGCCTTTCCTATACATATTTTTATCAGGGTCTTAATCATTATGTCAATATTTTAACTTTAAAAATGTTACAAGAGGCCACTTTTGGAATGTGCTCGGGGGATTACTGCCTGGTTTTATAAAACCACTATAATCTGACTTCATGCCAATAATACACCCTTCTTCCAATATGAACATAATACAAAATACCTTTTATTAATCACCACCTATAAGCCAGGCATGCTAGGCATGGATTTCCATTCTCATCTCTTTATGTGCACTCTTCCCATTCTATGCTTATTCCTACATCTGTATCTCTGCTTAAGCCATGTCCTTCATCTGAAGACCATATCTCCTCTCTAACTTGCTATCATTCTAGGCCCAGCTAAATCACAAGTTCCTTCCTACTCATGAGCCCACACTTAACTGCACCGTCTATGGATTTTTATATCATTTAAAGCCTGCACTTCTCATCCCATCCTTGATTACAGCCTGCCTAAATTTGTACGTGAGTTGTCATTCTTGTTCTATAACCATTATGAATATTTTCTAGAGGGACAGACCAATTCACACGCTTTTCTTTTATTTTGTGATAAATAAAAAATACATTAAATAAATTAATATTATAAACAAGAATATAGCTTAAAAAACCAATCTATTTTTAAGTGTCTGTCTACCTACAAAGAATTCACTAACACAAATCATCTGTTTATTACACTAAATCCAAAAACTACTATTAAGTTCTTTCAAGAACATTACAGTTTTGCTCTGAATTTGTAATACCAAAATTCTTTTTTTTAACTCTATAAATAGTTTTATTGAGATAAAATTTACATACCATGAAATTCACTCATTTAATTATACAGTTTAATGTGTTTTAGTAAATTTACACAGCTGTGCAACCATCACCACATGCCAAAATTTGCAAAATACAATTAATGCAGACTTTTATTTCAGACTCCAAATCCAGTACATTGAGATTTTGCCAATGCATTAGATATACACATTGCTTACCAACATCAATGGCCACAACCTAAAAATCATCTTTGAGTCATAAGTTTCCTACAATAAAAGTCTAGGTTTAGATATTTAAAATCACAATGAATGATCTATATTTATACAGTAGGATTGCCTAAAGAATTAAATTGAATCCCAAATTATCTTTTCATTTACGCTTATAACATTTCATTAAACAGGTAAGTCTTAACAAATCCATTATACTATTTTAACTATTAATGTGTCTGAAATGACCATAATTAGTCCAACTAGTTTTCATTGAACCTGTCACACAAACATATATAATCTGAGTCATGAAAAAATAAACTTGAATTTTAGACCTTTATAAATGATTGATTATAAGCGGTTTCACACCTGGTGGAAAGGAGTAGACTATTCAAATTAACTCTATCTAAAATAAATTAAAAAAATAAAAAAATACCACCAAATGAGAGAGAAAAATTTTCTCCTACCTCAATTATTACTCAACTTATGAAATTTACACCAGAAGTAGCAATGAAGCAAAGCCAAAATATTTGAAAGAACACTGCCAGTATTACTTAATAAAAAGCTAATGATGAGCTTTCCATAGGAAAACCAGATCACAAAGGAAAAAAGGTGGGCATATTCACTAAGAATGTCATTTAATTTCCCCATAAATAAAGACAAAATCAGCAAAAAAAAAATTTACATTAATTTACTACATCATTAAATATAGATTTAACAATCTATCTGTGACTGAATAAAGTAAGAATAAATACATTTCATTCCTAGATGGTTTATTAGAATTTGTACCATAAAGAATTTCTGGACATTTGCTTTTAAATGTATTTAGCAAGGACATAAAAGAGGGAATCATACCTGTTTTACTAATGACTTCTTGTAACTCAGCCATAGAACTGATTATTGCAGCAAGAAGGTCAGAACTGGTGAGCCAACTGAGCGCTTGTAAACAACGTAACTGCTCCTTTTGATGTTCTGCAAAAATAGAAAAAATCCATTACGAAATGCTACAAAAATTTATTAAAATCCATCTTTAAAATTCATATCATTGTTCAGCCCTTTAAGAAACACATCAAACCTTGTATGCAGAACGTTGCCTAGTGCAGAAAAACCCATAAGAATTGTTAGAATTGATTGACCTAATTTATAAATAACTGTTAAATGACACCAAAAAATAAGAAAGAAAAAAAAATTTTCTTCAATTTTACTTATATTACTTTATAGCATGCTTTTTTAAAAGTTAAAAATTGAATCCATTGTTTCTTCAAAATAGTCAAGCATTCAAAAAAAAAGTTAGCTAGAAAATTTGCAGTTGTCTCATTTTCATACAATTCTTCAATAGATTTTTAACTCTCATCATTTTATACTGATTCATACAAAGGAAAAATAAATTATACCTATAATTTTAAACAGGGCAGTTTTTGGATTGACTTAATTGAAAAATCACTGTATAAACTCTTCAATTAACTGTTAAAAGAGGATTCGACTGTAATAAAGCTAGACAAGGTTAAAATTATATATTTTTGCTACTTTATATTTCACTCTGTTTAAAACAAAAAAATCAAAGTCTAAGTTATACAAAAATATATATTTATCCATATACACATATATATCTATACACATACGGGACTATGTTATATGATTTGACATATTACATGCTTTTTTTAAATTTTTGCATAATAGCCAAGCATATTCCCATTGTATTTCACTTATATGCAACTTAGATTTTTAAAAGCACAAGTTATCTTACTTGGAAATTTATGCTTGTCTTTGGGCTCTCCTGTACACACTAACATGCCTATGCCTTCTTTGAAACTCTCCATCCAGGTAAAAAGAGAGGAACATGATTGGCCCAAAATCTTGAGTCTGTTTGCTGCCAAAATTGTAATAACACCTTTCCTAAATACACGTATCAATCCTTTAAATGGTTTTTTCTTCATCTTGGCTTCCTCTTGCTTCTTTTCCTCTACAGTTGACAAAGCCTGGGCTAAAGTTCTAATTTCCAATTTGAACAACTCAAAGGTGTTGACCTGCTCCTGGAGAAAATCTCTCTGTGTAGATAAGGCACATGATCGGCTATAGAGTGGATATAAGGCACCAGCCATCAATGCACAGGCTGCCAGCAAGGATGTCTGTTCCCTTTGAGTCTGTGATAACACTTTTTTGAAGTGTAAATTTTCAAGAACCAACTGTTCATGTGACTTCTCAATACGGTTCAATTTTTCCATATTTTTTTCAGCTATTTCTTGAAATTTCTATAAGAGAAATCAAACAATATATGTGATCATGAAACAAACAAGCATTTTATTAATTCCCCTTTATACAAAGAACACAAATTTTTGCTGACAACTACTTCTTCCTCTTCAAAAGATACATGTTCTAAAATATCAAAGATAGGTCAACAGTGGGCCAAACAGCTTATATCTGAATATGCACACTGAGTTTTAAATCCTCTTACATAGAAGCTTTACATAAAAGTAGAACACATAAACTTAAGAGTAATTCATGAATTTCCTGTATACTTATGCTTAAATACACATATTTAGAAAAGCAAAACATGTTCTCTCTACATAATTTCTCTTCTTCCACTCCTCACTAACTTTTATTTCATACTTTTTTTTGAGGCAGAGTCTTACTCTGGCCTTGCCAGGGTTAGAGGGAAGTGGTGTCATCATAGCTCGCTGCAACTCTAAATTCCTAGGCTCAAGGGATCCTCCCACCTCAGCCTCCTGAATAGCTGGGACTACAGGTATGCACCACCACATCTAACTACTTTTTTTTTTACTTTTATGTATGTATGTATGTAATTAGTTAATTAGTTTGTAGAGACAGGGTCTTGCTATGTTGCTCAGGCTTGTCTTGAACTCCTGGCCTCAAGTGATCCTCCCACCTCGGCCTCCCAAAGTACTAAGATTACAGGTGTCGGCCACCATGCCCAGCCTGTTTTCTACTTTTAAACAGAAGTTACACTGCCAATTTCGCTTTCCTATGTGTAAAAAAGACTTTACTTTTTGCCAAAATAAGCAAAGGGTTAAATCAGTGAAACAACAAATAGCACTGTCGCCATTCACTACATGAGAAGGGACTGTGTCTCAGAGCATACCCTCTTATTTCAGTTTCTCTCTTTCCTCCACAAGACAGAAGGCTATACACAGTGCAGCTCCATGGGAGGAAATACTAATTGTGAGCTGGGCCTCAGCAGCTCTCTAATTCTTTTTGCCTAATCAAGGTACTTACAATTCAAAACTTAATTTGAAATAAGAAATTTTAACTGTAGGAACCATATCTTAATCACTAGAAAATAAACTGGCTCTCTATGAAATCTTATGTCTAATCACTAAGAAATTACTGAGATAAAGAGTAAATGTTAGAAGATAACAGATCATAATTTCCTTTCCTATTCACTTATCATTCACTAACATTCATTGATTACCCACTAAATTCCATGTGCTAGGAAAATAGACAAATAAATCAATTAGTGTGGTATAATGCTATGACAGAGATATACTACATTGTCAGAAGAACACAAAAGGGTCCTTAAACAAAATGATTTTGACAGGCTTTTGGAGGTGTATGACAATTAAAGGACAAGTGGGAATGACGTATGTAGTAGGAAAAACAAGAAAAATCCTACTCCACCAGTAAGGAGGCCAGCCAATAGCTACCCTACACTAATTTAATCTAACCCTTACAAACAATGATGATTTAACAGCTTCAGCGGATCTTTATTTAGCCAAATGAGCTGCCATAACTTGGCTATGGACCTCTTGCTTTTTAAAAGCAGAACAAGGGTGTTCTGTTTGAATAGTGAAGTCATTTAGACAGAGAGAAATATTATACTCTTTATCTGCATGGTAAAATGAGGTGCTGTCTTCATTAAGAGAGAACTCTTTGGGGAATACTGAAAAATATTTCTCTTTGTATTATCAGTTTAGACTGTATTATATGTAAAATTTAATATTGATCTTTGGGAGAAGTTTGTGATGAGTGTGTGTCTGACTCAAGAGTTACCCACTGAACAACTAGAAGAATCAAACAGCATTTCTAAAATTTACATTGACAGGAATGCTTCAAAGGAGATCACCTTGGAGCAATCATATAAACTTGACTACTCTACAAGATTTGGGTGTCAAAGGCTATGCACAATGCTAATAGGCAGTAGCCAAAAGATTTCAAATTCATAGAAATGTACTACTGAGGAAAACAAATCCAGAGCCAAAACCAATCCTGAGGCTAGGGGGTGCGATTTCCCAAAGTTGGATAGTTGGTAGATGGCTCAGAGGCACAGACTTAAGGATAAAAGAGTAAAGGAAGTACACAGAAGCCACTCTCCGAAGGATTCAACTTGTTGGATACCTTCCCTTGGGCAGGGAAAAAACTCTATGTTAGACATGGTTTTAAATGTTTCTTTAAATATACTTTATAAAATATACTTTAATTGCCTTTATTTACTCCAACTCTTCTCTAAAGTTTGATCCAGCCATACCTGAGGTGGTACTGTGAGAAATTAAGGAATGGGGAAATAAACGAATTGTGGCTTGCCCCTGACCACATCTCCACTGATGGCCAAGCTATGGCAGCAGTAGTCTATCAACAGGACTACGTCCCAGAGCTCCACACAATGACCACAAGGTAAAGCAAGTGGTATCCCACAGGGAGCAGCTAAAAGGAGTAAGAAACTCTGAGAAGCAATAGCTAGGTACACTGCTTGGAAGCAGATGTGAGACAACCCTCTTAAGGCAGGAGAACTTTAAGAAAAAAGAAAACTGACACTTGGGTTATAGCTAGATAAAGCAGGAAGACTAGCATGCAGTAAGAGCCAGAAAACAAGATAATATCCTCTAAGGAGTGCAAATAATTCAGAATGTCTGAAGAAATGAAAGGAATGATGGAAATTTGAGAAGTAGGTAGATAACAGATATTAATAATTGAGAGCCTTATGTGCTATGCTAAGGAATTTAACTTTATCTGGAAAGCTATAAGAAGCCATAAAATCTTAGAACAGTCACTATTCTTATAAATGGATATGAGAATCAGAGACATTAATACAGACTACTGGGGTAAGAGTAGAGTTGCAGGGGGTGAGAGTAGAATTAGGGGAGCAAATGGAAATCACAAAGGTTGATTCATATTCTCTCTAAAATCAATTCCACCTGTTCAATTAGAAAAAAAAAGGAAAATTATAGAAAACCTGAGAAAATTAAAGAGAAAATCTAGCAATAGCTAGGTCAGTGAAAATAAGAGTGAACCTCAGTGTCTCAGGCAGAAGTATATTTTCAACAAAAATTACAACAAAAATTGTGTGTATAGATATAGGTAGAGATAGAGATAAATATACTGTATCCTAAAGTCAGTATCTTAATAATGGAGAAATACCTGAGGCATTCTTACCAAGTTCAGGAGCAGGGCAAGGATTCCCACTATCTCTACTATTTACCATTGTATTTGGGGTGTTATCAGCCAATAAAATTAGGCAAAAAAAAATAATTAGAGACATAAGAATTGGTAAAGAAGAAGCAAAACTATCTCTATTTGTAGAAAATTTTATAATAAATCTAGAAATACCAAAAGATACAATGATATAACTAACTCAAATAGTAAAAAAATCCGGTAAGGTTGAAATACATAAAATTAACATACAAAAAAATAAATAGCATTTTGTTCATAGCAGCATTATTCACAATAGCTGAAAATCAGAAAAAACACAAATGCCTATCTGGGGATGAAGGGATAAACAATGTGGTATATCCATACAATAGAATATTATTCAGCCATAAAAAGGAATGAAGTATTGATACACGCTACAACATAAATGAACCTTGAAAACATTATGCTAAGAGAAAAAAAAACAGATATAAAAGGCCATATATGTACGATTCCATTTATACAAAATATACATCATAGGAAAATTTATAGAGACAGAAAACAGATTTGTGGTTGCCAGGGGCAGGTGGGAAGAAGGAATGAAGCGTGACCGCTCAATGGGCAAAGGGTTTCTGTTTGGAATAGCAAAAAAGTTCTGGAGCGAGATGGTGGTGACGGCCGTACAACATGGTGAATGACTTAATGCCACTGAACTGCACACTTTAAAATGGTTAAAATGGTAAATTTTATGTTATGTGTACATCAATATCCTTCACATACACAAATAAACAACAAAAAAGATAATGGAAGAGAAAACCCCATTCACAATTTCATAATAAAAAAGATAGAATAATTAGGAATAAATTTAGCCTTAACCATGCAAAATCTATATGAGGAAAAGCTTTATACGTAATTGAAAGACAAAATAATTCTTCAAACTTCAATGGACCAACTTGATATCACAAAGATGTCAATTCTTCCTAAGTAAGTTTATAAGTGTACTGCAATCCTACTAAAAAAAAAAAAAAAAAGAGTTTATTTGTTTGTTTTCTGGAGCTAGGCAAGTTAATTTTAACCCCGAAAAAGACAAGAGATGAGAAGGGACCAGCCCCATCATATATCAAAACACACAACAAAATCTCTAGTTAAAACATCACGTTATTTGTGCATGAAAAGACAAAAAAAAGAAAAAGAAACAGAATAAAAAATCCAGAAACAGCTCCAAGCACAAAAGAACTTCAATGATAAAGGTGGCAATTCAAAGCAGTGAGGGAAAGACAATCTAAAAGGTATTGAGACAACTGGATGGTCTTTTGGAAAAAATGATAAAATTTGATCTATACTTCACATCTTACACAAGAGTAAATTCCAAATAGACCACAGATCAATACATAAAAAAATGAAACTACAAAAATATTATGTTAGAAGAAAACATGGGTAAATTACTTAACCTCAGTATAGAGATAGGATTGCTAAAACTAAAAATCCAGATGCATAAAAAGAAAAGATCAATTAACAGAAAAATACACATTGGTAGAAACAATTTGTTCTCAAAGTTTCCAATTCACTCCTGTTAAAACCCAGGTCTCAGTGGATAGTGAAACCTATTATTAATATTCTCTATTATAGTGGGAAAAGCTTGGACATTACAGTGCTTACTATGTTCCAGGTAGGTTCTACATACTCTACATATTAATATATTAATTCTTTTTATTCCTTACTAGACAATGCAGTTGGTACAATTTTACAGATAATGAAATTGAGATTTAAAGACATTAAATAGGGCCAGGCGTGGTGGCTCACATCTATAATCCTAACACTTTGGAAGGCTGGAGACAAGAGGATCGCTTGAGCCTAGGAGTTTGAGACCAGCCTGAGCAACATAGCAAGACCCTGTCTCTTCAAAAAAAAATTTTTTTAATTAGCCAGGCACAGTTGTACATACCTGTAGTTCTAGCTACTCAAGAGACTAAGGCAGGAGGATCGCTTGTGCCCAAGAGTTTGAGGCTGCAGTGAGCATGATGACACCACTGCACTCTAGCCTGAGCGACAAAGCGAGACCCTGTCTCAACATAAATAAATAAAGACATTAAATAATTTGCCCAAGATCCCTCAGCTATGTTTATCTAATGCTATTACCTAACCTTTTTGTCTTTACTGAACCAAGGTTCTCTACTCAAGTCACAATATCCCCACATGCCTTCCCCTGCAAAGATTTCACCTTTTCCCACTATCCTCAACTTGATGAAAAGGAGAGGCTGGCCTGCTCTTTTACTATCCAGCACTAACCCCATCACTACTTTTCACAATTTAACATATTCTCTAGCATGCCCAGGTCCTTTCCCTTCCATCTTCCCTAACAGTATTCAAATTCTAACAATCTTCAGAGCCCATATCAGGTTCTGTCTATACTATGATACCTTTTACTATCATTCTCATTCGCTCTGACCTTGACCTTCTCTGAACTTAATTAAAGGCCACTCAGGCATTTAATTTCTACACCACTACTTACTTATTTCATATGTGTATATCTACTCTCCTTCAAATACAATAGATTTCTAGTTCCTAGAAGTAAGGAATTATTTACTATAGTGTCTGTCACAGTGTTCTACACCCATGTATTTATTATAATAAATATTGAAGGAATTAAATAACCCTTTATAAAATCATCCCTGATTTTGCTTAGCACAGTGTTTTGCCCATAACAAACACTGAATAAATACCCAATGAATGAATAAAGCTTTACAATATAAAGGAGAGATAAGAGAAATATAATCAAAAAAAGAGATAATTTTCAAATATAATTTGCAACTTATCAAAATGTCAGAATTCTGGTTTAAATTAATTCTGACTTTCCATAGGGAAATACTTTCAGAGGTATTGCATTATTTACTGTGAATTATTCTTGAAGAACAAAGCCTGTTTGATGGTGAGGCTGGGAACAGCTATAGAGCAAATTTGCCTTTAAAAAAATCCAATGTTCTCCACCCAAGGAGATTAAAGGCCAATATTTTTAAAACAAACATAAGGAACATCACTTTCATATGGGACAAAAGCATTTGTACTACTGAAATAACCTTCTCCTTAGTGTGCTTAATTTCAAAAAATAATATTCTCAAATTCCCCCAAAAAACCATTCTTATCCTGAAAAATTTTTTTTAAAAACTAAAAATATAGGATGCATATCTTTTACATAAATTTATTTAGCATAACAAAATACTCTGCAATTTCAGTTTTCATTTACTGTGTAATAAATTCAAAGTGCATCCAAAACGGGGAGAAAAGACAGCTTCTTTCCGTAATGAATCATGTACTTACTTCCTGAAATACATGAGCTTTGAGGGACACCTTATTGGCTTACCACACTCCATGAACTTTGAGACTTTGGGCCAGAAATAAGACACTTCCCCCAGGAGTAAAATGCTTTTTTATCATGTTTGCTCACTGAGTTCTTGCTGTCTATGTTGGCAAAAAGATAAATTGCAAACTGGACACTCAGTGACACATAGACATCAAAGGACTTCATTTAAGTGTCTTATTTTTACAATTTACATATCTTGCCTTTTTTATGTAATGGTAATATTTTAAAATAACAAACATAAATTCACCTGCTTTTACTATGACATAAATGTTTCTCTGTCAAAAATAAAGGACATTTTGTGGAGAAATTGGAACCCTCATACATTCCTGATGGGGATATAAAATGGTACAGCCACTTTCAAAAACAGTTTGGCAGTTCTTCAAAAAACATAGAATTACCATACAATCTAGCAATTCCATTATCTGGTCTTCATACTCTCTCTCTCAAGCCCCATAATGATTTATTTATTTAACTTAAAAACACTATTTTCATTATGTAAATTTAGCATATGAAAAATATATGCTAAAAATGATGTGTGTCTATGTTTGCTGTTTTGTTTCTAAAGCAATACAAATTACAAATTACCCTTTGGATAAGCCATACCCCAAAAAGAACAGAGTTCTCTTTATCAGTAGACTGAGAATAAATGTGTCCATACAGGCAAGAAGCTTGGTTTGCTGATTGTTAAAAGATACTATCTCAGACAGTTTGGAAATATTTAGCAGTATTATCTCTAAATTCTGATCTGCCCCATGTCTTCCTTCTGGTCTTTCAGATCCGGGCAACACGGCCCAGGCTGGCTCCAGTCTCTCCTATGAAGCCTTCTCAAACTTTGATCACCTTCTCTTCTAAATTTATAGCATTCTTTTGGCAATTAATTATGTACAGCCTTGATAAACTTTATACTATTTAATTTTTCATGTGTCTCCCCAACTAAATTTTATACTTTTTGAGGAAAGAACCATGCATTATATCTCTTTGCTAGTACCACAGCATGAAACACAGTGTCCTATATATCTGGTATATAATATATAAGGATTTTTTAATTAATAACTAAATTATGTAAAATTTGTCTTAATAGTCTTACCTACAGTAGCAGTTTTTCATTATAGTATACTAAAACTTCAGTTTCTCAGAAAAAAATCTCTAAGAAAAATACAAACTAAGGGAACTATCATTTGTGGATGGATGACAATGTAGCATTATTTAGTTTTTTCATACATTATCATGTTTAGTAATTAAGAATCACTTAAGAAATGTGAGCTCAAGACATATGAAAATGAAATGTCGTTGGACCTATTTTCAGATATTGCTTTATATATTAAAATGGTATATACTGCTAAAGGAAGCAATATTATAGTATAACACAAAAAGGACCAGGATAAAGATGATGATAATGTATGAAAATAGTCCACAACATTTACTTTGCAATTTCTAAACGCCAAGCAATGTGCTAAACATTTGATTGTCTCCATTCTAATCCTGTCCCTAGAACTTCCGTGCTGCACAAATAAGTAGTATCAGTTGTTTGAACCTTAGTTTCCTCATTTGTAAAACAGAAATGATGCTTAAATGACCTATCTCACATGGCTGTGTTGGGGCTCAAGAGGAATGCAAAACATGCAAAAGCATTGAAAAACCTATGAAGCATTATGCAAATTCAAGTGATAGCATTATTATTAACAAAAACAATTTCTAAAGCAATTATCTGAAAAGTAGTCAGAGGACTTTTCCGAAATTTCATTAGAGGTGCCACTCATGTGAACTCACACTCCATCAGAGCATTGTGTACACGATTGTGTCTCTCTGTGAATCATTTCAGACCAGCATGTATACCTTAAGGAATTATCACCTCCAACAATATTAACAAGCTCCACTTTATCTCTGAATATTTTTGGAATTCAATTATAAAGAAAAAAGTTTCAACATCTAATAACACTTTTATGACTAACCCGGATTTCTTGCCAAATATACTCTCCATACCATGATAAAAGAGGAATAAAATGCAATATAGTATGATGAACCTGAATTTCTTTGATTTTTGTTCTCCATTCTAAACTCATTTGATTTTACTGAAATGTCAAATAAATCTAAAGTATTTACAATAAACATTACATCAAGGGTTACCCTTACTTAACTGATAGTGAAAAACCTTTATGTCTAGAAAGGAAGTTCTTTTTCTAGTAACTATCTTTTTCAGAGAGAAAAGAAACAAGAACACAAATACTAAGATTATAAAAGCAAAGTTAGTAAAAGGAATATAATGTTGCTGTAGGCCCAGATGTGTCAGTAGGCATAGACACTTGAGATATATTTACATGATGGCTCCAATGTATTTTAATTCAAGAATTACCCAACCATGTGGCTAGCATACTTTACCTAATGCTAAAAACAAACTGTGATACTAAAACCAGGATGCCTGCTCCACAAGTTTCATTTATCTAACAGAATTTTCACTAATTGCTATAAAGTTTATACATTAAAAATTCTTGCACATAACACCATTATATATTTTTCAGATAAGAGCAATTCAAATCCAAATATTGTTTTTTATTTAACTACTTGTCTTTTATTAACCATTTCAAACATTAAACACAAGACTCTATAGATAAGTCATTTTTTTCCAACAGATGGCCACTACTAACGGTTATGTTCATCTGACAACAAACACCCCCTACAACCCACAATCCTGTGCAACAACTGTGAATTTTTTCCCCTCGTGTCCTTAATAATTTTTGAAAATGTATTAAGTAATATAAAATGAAAACATTTTTGTTTGCTTTGCAGTTTTAGGGGGAAAAGAAGATATATAGAATTAATCATAACAAAATTTCCTAAAATTAAATTTATAGGTCCTATAATGTGTATTATAACAGCAGTTTACCAAGTGTAAAACCAAAATAAGTTGTTACTGTGTACTCAATTATATTTGATGAAAATCCAAATTTATACATAAATAAAACAGAATACATGCCAATATATAATATTAATATACCTTTAGGAATAATGAAAATGATAGCTTCAATTTGCAGACACATGGATCAAAGCCTACATTGTTAAAAATTCTCCAGAGAAAAGTCTTCAGTGAGCGCTTCACCTAAAATATTAGCATTTGTGATGACTGATTCTCTTACTTCAAAATGTAAATTGCTATGCCTTCCTATAGATTTAGAATAAAGTGAGTTCAAGACACTGATAGAAAAAGAATAAAGTTGGAAAATTCACAGTACCTGATATCAAAACTTACTAAAAGTCTATGGTAATTAAATCAGTGTAGTATTGAAAACAAGAATTAGACACATAAATAAATGGAACAGGCAAAAAAGTTTAGAGAGGGACTGACACAAATATAGTGAATTGATTTTTGATAAAAGTGCAAAGGCAATTCAATGGAGAAAGGACAGTCTTTTCAACAAATAGTACCGGAACAAATGGACATCCACGTGCAAAAAAAAATTGACTTCAATTCATACCTCATAGCTTTACAAAAATTAACTCAAAATTGATCATAGACCTAGATGTAAAACCTAAAACTATAAAACATCTAGAAGAAAAAATAGGAGAGTATCTTTGTGACCATGCACGCAGGCAAAGAGTTTCTTAGGTGCAATGCCAACAGTATAATCTGTGAAAGAAAAAATTGATGAGATGGTGGTCTTCATCAAAATTTGAAATGTTTGCTCTACAAAACTACTGCTAAGAGAATGGAAGAAAATATTTGCAAATCACATATCTGACAAATGACTTGAATCCAGAATATGTAAACAACTCTCAAAATTCAACCATAAGAAAACAAACAACCCAATTAAAAACTGGGCAAAAGATGCAAACACACAATTCACCAGAGAAGATATACAGATGGCAAACAAGCATATAAATAAATGTTCAATTTTATTATACATTAATGTATAATAAAATGTAAATTAACTAAAACCAGAATGATATATCACTACACACCTATCAGAATGACTAAAATTAAAAAGAAAAAACAATAAAACCACATGCTGGCTCAGATGCAGAGCAATTAGAAATCTCTTACATTGTTCATGAGAATGCAAAATGGTACAGTCACTGTGAGAAGCAATTTGACAGTTTCTTAACTTAAATATACACTTACCATACAACCCAGATCATCAACCCAAATACTCCTAAGTATTTACCCAAGAGAAATGAAAATTTATGATCACACAAAAACTTCTCCATGAATGTTTAAAACATCTTTACTCATAATTTCCAAAAATATAAAACAACCCAAAGGCCCATCAGCATGTATCTGGATAAACAAAACAGTTTACAGCCATATAATAGAATATTACTCAGCAATAAAAAAGAAATGCACTACTGATACATGCAACAACATGAATAAATCTCAAATATATTTTGCTAAGTGAAAGAAGCCAGACCCAAAAGGCTACATACTGTATGATTCCATTAATATGACATTCCAGAAAGGGCAAACTATACAAACGGACAACAAATCTGTGGTTCCCATATATGGTCAGTTGTTTTTTCACAAAGGGACCAAGGCTATTCAGCTAGGAAAGGCATGTGTTGAACAAATGGTGTGGGAAAAATAAGTGAAGGGGGGAAAATGAACTTCAGCTTCTACCTGATATCATTCACAAAAATTAATTTGAGATGGTTCACTGACCTAGACATAAAAGCTAGAACTATGAAACTTCCAGAAGAAACAATAGGAGATTATCTTCACAACCTTGAGGTATAGAAAGGTTACTTGGCACATAAAATAAACAGCCAAAAGAAAAAAAGATTTTTAAGTTGAACTTCATCAAAATTTTAAAACTTATGTCATCAAAAGAAACATTAAAGAATGAAAATGTAAGTGAGTGATTGGGAGAAAATATCTGTGATACATATACATGACAAAGAGTATGTATCAGGAAATACAACAAAGAACTCTTAACAAATCAATAATAAAAACACAAGTATCCCAATTTTTTAAATGGGAAAACACTTGAAGAATACTTTACAAATGAAGATATACAAATAGCCAACAAGTATATGAAAAGTGTTCAATATCATTAATCACCGAAAAAAGGCAAATTAAAACCACAATGAAATTCCATTTTAAACCCACTACAATGGCTAATTTAAAAAAGACTGACAATACCAAATGCTACAGAGGATGCAGAACAACAGAAACTCTTACATGTTGCCAATAGGAATATAAAATGATAACAACCATTTTTTAAAAAACTTTGATAGTTTCTTATAAACATACAACTATCCCATGACCTGGCAATTGCACTCTTAGTAGTTAACCAAGAGAAATGAAAACATATGTTGACAAAAGAATTCTACAATAATGTTTGGGGCAATTTTATTTACAAAAGCCAAAAACTAGAAACAACCCAAATATCCATCAACTCACAATCCATCAAATTGTAGTGTAGCTGTAAAATGGAATACTGCTCAACCAGAAAGAAGAATGAAATACTGACACACACAAAATGAATGACATTATGTTCAAAATATTAATGTTGAGTGAAATTAGTCAACCACTAAAGACTAAATACTGAATGATTCTACCCACATGAAATTCAGGAACAGGTGAAAATGAACCTATGATGATAGGCATCAGAACAATGGTTGCTTATGAGAAGTAAAACTGATTAGAAGAGAGCACAAGAGAACTCTGTAGGGTAATGAAAATGTTTTAGGTATTAAGCAGGATAACGATCACACGAGTGTGTTTACACTGATCAAAACATCAAATTGTAGTTACCAGAGGCTGGGAAGGGTGTGGGGGAAGGGGGGAAAGAAGAGAGGTCAGTTAATGGGTATGAATAAGTTCTAGTGTTTGATAACACAGTAGGGTGACTATAGTTAACAACAACGTATTATATATTTCAAAATAGCTAGAAGAGAAGATTTAGAATGTTCTCAACACAAACAAATGATAAATATTTGAGGTGATGGATATCCTAAATACCCTGACTTGATCATTACACATTCTATGCATGTATCAAAATATCATAAGTATCCCCTAAATATGTACAAATATTATGTATCAATAAAATAAATTATTTAAAAGTATCAAATTATACACTTAAGATCTGTGCACTTCATTGTATGTCAATGTTACCTCTAAAAGATTAAAACAAATTTTTTAGGTCTTTTACTGCAGTACTACAAAATACAGAGCATATCATCATATAGAATGAACAAATGACTGCTCTTAAAGAATGCATTTATTGATTCATTCAAATTCATATAGAAAAGTATAAGTTTATATAGGGCCCTTAAGTTTGGAAATATAGAGTGGCCTGATTTTTGCACTCTGGAACCAGTTACTGGCAAACAAATATATACATAGTTTGAGGTTTTTTAAAAATTAGATTTGCCCATATAAGCCTGAATGGACCAAATAAAGAGATTAAATACTGAATCAACCATGGGAGAAACATACGACTTTCTGGTTCCTAAGTATTCTATCATGGGAACAAAAGTGACTTATTAATAAATTCAATACCAAAAACTATACACTATCATTATGCTATTTCTGATTGGGTAGGGATAACATTTAACAATATATTGTTATGATAGAATACTTAGGAACCAGAAATTGTATATTTTTCCCATCTGTGTGTATGTGTGTGTTTGCATGATCACACATGTATGTGTCTAAACAAATTTTATGAGGTTCTCAAGAAGTTTTAAATTGATTCGGCATTGTTACGAAAACACTTGAAATGGTTACACTCAGTAAACCATTTTTAAAGCTCTTTGTAGAGGCAGCATACCTGTGCCCTCTTCTGTACCTCCAGGAGGAGTTCAGAATACTGCAGCTCCAGTTCCTTCTTTTGTTTGTGCCAGCAGCTCTCTTGGGCTTTGATCTGTTCTGCCACTTTGTTAAAGGTATCTTCCTGGGTCTGCTGAAGCTCCCTCATCGTGTCAGACTTGTTTTTACAGATATACTCTAGATGGCTTATCTACATGGGGAAATGCAAAAGAGAATAAGATACGCTCACAAACCATTTCTTTGCATCATCTCACCCAAAAAACACCCAAAATTTTCTAGTATATTTTATTCCTTAAGATCATATAAAAATTTTAAGTTAAAATGTAAATAAAGAAATTAAGAAATAGGAATTAGCAAGTTAAATTACCATATTTTAACAGAAAATGGTGTCGTTTTTATACTTAGATGACAAATTGTTTATTCTTCTCTTTTTAATAAAGTTACTCATTCTATAATCAATTTTACTGAGAAGATTAAGATAGATATTCTTACTTCTGAAACCAAAGCTCAAGCTATTCAGGTATCTCAACAAGCAAAGAAGCATTTAAATAAGATTTACAAATCTATAAACATTTTACATGTAATAAGCAGAAAGTTCCAACTATTTTTTATTTCACATTTAAACACTGGAAATAAAATCCTCATCTTCTAATATGTGTGACAATTAACGATGTTTGAAACAATGAAAAACTATTAAAAACATAATACTATCAGAGGGTTAAAACCCTCAATTTTAATTATCAGTAATTTTCAAACCTATTATATACACATTCACAATCATGAATAGCATGTGTGTTTCACACAATTCATTCCCTCATTTCTCAGTCCTACTTCTCAGTGCCTATGGTTGCATTTGCCAATAGACCAATATAAAACGCTCAATAATAAGAAATATCACCCTGAAATTGGGCCAATATGCTGTTTTATTACTTCAACAGATTTTTTTTAAAAACTTATGGGACAATTTTTCTCTTCTTGTCCCTTAAGAGCAAATGTCATTGCAACTAAGACCTGGAAACTAAACCACATAAACACAGTTCTGACCGGTTCAATAGACCCAGGATAAGAATCAATATCTTTAACGGCACAAGTTGATCTGCTAATGTTTAATTTTCTATAACCAAAAGCAGGTTTTTAAATTTTTCTGAAGACTGAATTCCTAGGCTTGTGAAATGGTAAAGTGACTGTAAAAGTCTATAGTTTTCTCCAACAAAATATACTTATTACATGCTAAAGCATGGAATGGGTTTTCTAACATATACTTTGTTGTATTTCAAGAAACAAGTCATAAGCATATAATTTAAAAATTTTAAGTGCTTTTAAAATAACACCTCATATTTCCTAAGCAAAGGATTTTAGGATCATGTTTTTGAATAACTGTATCCTGTTTCTATTTTATGCTAACATAAAGAGTTGGTTTATTAATGTAAATGACTAAGTTCTTTGAATTGCTTCATCAGTAAGATTAATTTATTTTCTTTTAATTAGGTCCCTGTGGCTAATACTGGCTAGTAGTATTAGCATGTCCTGCACAGAAAGTGGAGCTTAGAGACTTCATACAGACTTCAGTCACATTTACATGCCCACAGCAATGGCATCAAACTGAGTTGTAGACAAGCCATAATTAATGGTATTGAATTATTAACACCCAAATTCTTTTTGAAATAAGATGAATGTCAGCCCCTCTTAATGATACTGTGATGTGGACAAATGTCACTGAATTTAATAGAGGTATCTGGTGCCTGAGGACAGTTACCTTCTCATTAGCCCTGTTGAGGTCTGCGATCAGGGCATCAACATTCTCCTGCAAGACTGCACAAAGCTCAGACCAAGAGAATTTATCCAGCATGCCTTCTGGTTGTTTTATGAGCACACAGCCTGCTACCAAGTGCTGATACAAGGTGTGCAGGAAGGTTAGCTTCTCCTGCAGGAAAAAAAAATTAATCCCTATATATGAACATTGTAAGAAGTAAAACACATAATACAAATGGTGAAGAATTTATTTCAAAAACCTGGAAAGGAATTAAAATACTCAAGTCTCAGAATATTTTGATGGCTTTTTTTTTTACATTCAAAACCAAGCATCAGATAGAACACTTAGAATTGTTTACACTCAATATTCAAAACCATAATCTGAAGCCTAGAAGGCAAAAGACCAAGATTCTGCCCCAGCTCTGTTGCTGACAAGGCTGTGATCTGAGTAAGAACCTGTTCAGGCCTAAGCTTCCTTTAGCTATAACACAAGGCGTCTGGACTGGACTATAGTTGTTTATAAGCCTGTCTGACTGAAAGTCAGTATGCTAATGCTATAATTTCATATTTACATTTGCCAAAACAGATATTATTTAAGTCAAAAACAAAACAATACAGAGGGAAGAGTATTATCCAACTCTGATGAAGAAAAAGTTATACCAATATCTATACTTTACATGTACACAATAACTCAGCTTTCTTCCTCCTCCAGAGATTCCAGTGTACTTACCACTTATAGGAAATCTATCCCAAGCCCCTTAGGCAAAGTAGACAGTGATATGAAAGATATGGAAGATGGGCTCATTTGTTTTCCCGACTTATAAGTTCATATAGTATCTGGCACTCTGGGCATTTGCAGGTGTTTAAATATTACAAAGTAACAGCAAAAAAAAAGGCATATAGCTGCTCAAGACACGCTTTTTAAAATGTCCAATTAGAAGTATGTTTTAAAAGTCCTTTAAAATTATATTACCATTATAGTAATTAAACTAACCATTGTTGAATGACTAGAAACACTTACTGAGCTGCAGAATTCAGTATAAAGCTGATGCCATCTTGAACACAGAAGGAGGGTTTACTTACTATAAGGTCAAATAGCTTTCTTTATCAGGTATTTCATCTAGAAAGTCCCAAAGCATGGAACTCAAAAACAAGGTAATTGTGAAGCAGCAAGATGAATATTTTATGTAGATAAAATAATTTCCCCCAAGATTTTTTAACAGATCAGCAGAAAAAGAAAACTTTTAAATGGAGAAAAATTAAGAGAAAACATGGAAATTCTATTATAGATTTTAAAAGACAGAATATAGCATTTGCAAAGGTTTTATAATTAGAAATTGTAGGGAAAGTTTTCCTGCATATATCAAAATGTGTATCTTTAATTCACCCTATATGCCACCTTACTTTGTTTTCCAAATACAGTAATTTAAAAACCAAAAAGTTCGAAAATGTACTTACAACAACAAACTTAAAAAATCAGAAGATTTTTTCATAAATATACTATGCCTTCTCCTTTTATGAGCAGTAAAAGATGACTTTTGCATTTTTGAATTGGGCCAAAATGTTTAAAAACCTTATTACATAGAACTAAACAAATGTAATATTCAGGCACAAATATCTTTCTCCACATTTTGCCAAGTGATCACATTCATCCTCAAGGAAGTTCATCCTCAAGGATAATTCATTGTGTCGCCATTATGTCCTTTTTGCTTGGGCTGTGATAAACCAAGCATGATAATCATCCTTTTGGCGTGAAGAGAGAATTTCAAGATCCAAAATCAATTCACACACGTTGAACCCAACCACAATGCTGTAGACATGCTGACTTTACAATACAGTCGGGCTTCCAGTTTCCTTTACTTTAATCATTATCTGATGTGTAGAACAATTCCAACCCCTTCATGTGGACACAATTTAAATCCCAGACTGTAAAAAGAGTGGAAAGAATGTTTCCTTTTTACTCTCTTGGCATTCATGTTTATATTTGTTGGAGTAATGAACTCAATATGCAGGATGACTTAGATAAACTAGTTCCACTGGCTAGACTAGCTCTATATCCCATGGGTAAAAAAATATATAAGACAACAATTCTATTCATACAGGCTTACACAGAACACAAAATTTTTATCATAATATTTTAAGAAGTCATTAATAAATAATAATGGATAGGCAACTCTCCAGGGTGTGCAAATGAAAAGTTTTAATTTTGTAGGACTTTTATTTTTCTATATTTTTATTAATATCCTATAATTACACAGAATAAAGAGACTGTTAAAGCAGATATTATTCCTGTTTTACAAATAAGGAAACTAAGAGGTGGAGAAACTAAGCTGTGTGGCTTGTTCACAGCCACACCATTCGTAAATATTATAAAAGTACCAGGATCTAAGACCAGGTCTATCTGATTACAAATAACATATTTTTTCTACCATACCAAGCTAACAAACTACTGAAATAAAAATAATTTTGTCACTGGCAAACAGGCAAACCTTGAAAGGACTGTTAGGAGCAAAGCTGCTTGAGATGTGATGATCTAAGTAGCCAAAGAAAATTAGTTGCGCAAGCGATAGAAGGGTTAAACTATTATCTCTCACACAAAAGAATGACACAAGAGTAATGGAGTGACTGATATTGCAGCTGTTGTGAACATTTCAAAATACTCAGCTCAGAACAATTTTTTAGTTAAATCAAATACAAGTAAAAATAGTCACTTGATGTATGTAAATGTATAAAACTGAGATGAGTGAAAGGCCTTTCCTGGCAGTCATCTAGTCTCAGGTAATACCTCAGTATCCTTATGGAAAGCCTGGGAAAGCTTCTGCAGTTCACTTTCAGACTGGGCTGCTCGTGCCTTTTCTTTCTCCCAACAGTGCAGCACATTTTGTAGTTCCACTTTTAAAGTGCTTATTAAAGCCTCTCGGTCTGCACATTTAGTACGTAAATGACTTAACTCTTTATTGACATCAGCCAGTTTATCCTGAAGTTCCTGTCATAGATATCAAATAAAGAGATTGTGGGAAGGTGAGCCAATAAGGGCTGAAGGGGCACAAATAGAAAATACATAAGGAAAACTTTCAAAGCTTTAAAACAAAAGAATCACAAAGGCAAGTATTTGCTTATAATGCTAAACATTAAGGTATTTTACTGAATGTATTTTCTAAGTATAATTTCTTAGCTCAAAAATCAGAAAATCTGTTATGTTTGAACATTTACATAAAATGTGAATATGATATCTTATTCTAGAAAGTTCTTTGAAGGGAGTTTCAACCCATTATAAAAAATAACTTGGTAGTTAAAATTTTTAAATAACATTTAAATAATATTTTAGAAATAAATTTCTTGTGTTTAACATAAGAACATTTACCTCCCAATGACATTCCAAATACTTATGGAAATCTCAAATATGTGGCATAAAATTCTGCTGAACTATTTATTCCTTAACCTTAACAAATTCTACTGAAATGTGTCCATGACAAACTCAACATGAACCAACACAATAATTCCAACAATACTGAGAAACTTTTGAGACTTGCCTCAGTATAATTTTGCAAAGTACATATAACTAGCACAGAAAATAAAATAAACTGTTGTCCTGGACCTTAGCCAGGTGTGGTCTCAGCCTATTGCCAGACAATGCCTCCACCCTTAAATGATGAAAACTGACTCCTAATATGGATGTGCTTATGTAAAATATGTTTAATATATACCTAAGGCTGGACATTAAATCTTACATCATTTTTGAATCTATGGTATTATAATTAAATCTGGGAAATGAATTTTCCTTTAACCAAAACGATTTCTAATCAAGTTTTAATTTGTTTAGACGAAAAAACATTCTTGTTACTTTGAAATTAAAATTGTGTCCAAACATACTTAAAAAGTAGAAAGATCTATTTTCAGATATCTCTACCTAAAAAAATACTCTAAATAATTATATTTGTTTCTTAATACAAAAGGAAAAAGTTATTCTAAATCATAATACCTTTATATTTTTAGTGTGAGATTCTATCTTCTGTTTGGTAGAATCAAGTTCATTAAATGCCTTTTCCTTAGCATCATTCACGCTGCTTAGCTGATGAAAGAAAATGTAAGTAACTTTTTTACATTTTTCCAGGATGGGTAATTCAAAAGCTAACCTTTAAATGCTTTTTATACAATTACCTAAATACAAGTTTTTCAATAGTAATTAAAACTCTTAAAAACATTATTTCTTTTGAGTAAATGCTATATTGTTTCTGGCACAAGCTCATATGGCTAAAAAGAAAAGAAAGCATTCAAGCTTAAACTATCAGTGATGTTATTGTATTTTTCTTGCATGTCTGGATAAAAGATTTCATTCTTACTGTAAACAAACATAACTTTATTCTTAAAATCCTACTGGACCAAAATGCCAGAAGCAGTGGCATCTATAAGGAAAGAAAAAAGAACAGAGCAGTAGACTGTTCTTTCTATACATCATGAGGGTATTCACTGGTCTCTCACTCCATATGACAACTTCAGGGTCGGTCACATGCAGTCCTACTGGGAAGGCTTGTGGCAGGTCATCAGTTGGTCCTGCACCGCTTGTGATTTATTTTCTTTGACAGTTCATTCTTCTTTCTGTCAGACTGCTCTTTTTGCTTTCTTTGCAGCCACCCCCTTGGTCTCCCCACTGCTGTCTCTGGCACTGGTTCACAACAAAGCACATTACTAAGCCAAAGCCTGCTGAGTCGACTTTTCAACTGTGCTGAGGATCATGTGACATTCATCCTCCCAAATAACAATTCGCTGTGGGTAATATGTTCCTAGTTACCCTGAAGCTTCCAGACCTAGGCCTCAGAAGAGTTTCATAAACTACTAATAATACAGGTTTGTCTTGTCTCACTGGGAAAGACTTAGTAATATTTATTGTTCATAGAAATTTAATTATTTCAATGGTCATTCCTTTTATGCCTTTAGAACAATTACAGAAGATATTAAGAAGATTCACTTTTCCTTCTTTGTTCACCTCAGCAAGCAAAAAGAAAATAAGCTTCATCTGAAATGTGAAATGTAACAGTTTTATGGCCTTTGTAATATATGAAAGAAAGAGATAAACAGAGGATAAACACTAAATTCCATGCTATGTGACTTGTCTTTGGCTCAATCTGTTTGTTGTTTTGCTAACTAATTGTATTTAATGTAATTACTTCATATGCTAATTTGACAAGATGTAACTAGACAAACTCTTCAATTTTTAAAGCATGAATTCATAAAACATTTTAATACCCAAGAAAATTATCAACTCACATATTAAACAATACAAATGAGATGATAAATAGAAGCATGAGCTTTTTCAATCAGCAAACTAAAAGCTTCCAGTCTACATCAAACAGATATTTGTTTTTTAAAACTCCTAACAACACTTTACTCCCTTTAGAGAATAAAAACTAATTTCTCTCTTTTTTATTAAAGCTTCCACAGTTGTAGAAATCTTAACCTAAAACACTGACAAAACCTAAATTCCCACTAGCTATTCCAAATGTCATAAAAACACATTAACATTCAAATACAACACATATTAACTTAAATTACTTGCACAGCATTTTCATGAAATTAAAACAGATATATTATGAAGACCAAGAAGCGACAATCTTTATAGCTGTGAAAATAATAGTGGGACTGAAAAGTTACAAAAACATAAGTGAGACATGACTTTAGGCCACACTTAAAGAAAGAACAGTGACAGACAATTTATTATTTTTTGTATCTGTGAAGCTGTCAGTTCAACATTCCCAATCTTTTTGACCTTTGTAACAAGCAAGGGATACGTACTGGTACAGGCCGAAGGCTATATGTGTGGAGCCAAACAGTGCAAGTGTTACCTCATTAGATGCATCTTCCAGCTTGTTCTGGTAATCTGTCAAGGTACGCCTTAGAGTCTCAAGGACAACAGAGAAGCTGGGAGGTTTATCTTTGTCCTTGTGAATGCCTAGAGAAAAATATAGGAGGAAAATATACCCTTAAAGTCACAAAGGGACAAAAGCTAACCAAACAGTAACAGAGATATTACAATTAGGTGGAGCTGAAAAGACATTATGAAACATTGAGTAGAATCTTACTTATTCTCCATGTATACTGTCGTATGGCCAAGTATTAATAGCCTTTCTAAACAAGTGGCCAAATTAAAGTTAATAATATATCAAGTTCAAATTTATGGCTACTTTCTACCTTATCAAGATCCACATGGTAAGTTAGTAGTTAGGTTTTTTTTTTAATATCTTCTAAGTACTGCAGTGTTTGTACACACCTGTTATCCAACAATTAAATGAACAGTCTATACTAACATTGTTTTGAGGAGTTACATACATTTATTTTGGTCCTTGTGTTTCTGATCAGTCAGGCCTATTATGATGTACTATTTTGCTTAAATAATAATTTCTGAACCCAAGAGGATATAATTTTCTGTTATACTTGGAAATATTCTTCAATCCTTAAAATTCTCAAGTTACAAGACGAAATAAACGATAAAATGCTATTATCTACATAGCCTACATCATGTTTCAATTAAAACCCTAAAACTGATACTCATTGCAAAAATAGGAGCACTTCCATATTATGCCCTCAAACTATTTTAATATTGTTGGGCCATAAATTAAGTTAGTTGAGCTAATCAAGATCACATGATCAAATGTAGTTCCAAATATTAATCCAAAATAACCAAAAATAGACTTTCACAAACCACTTTAAGTTGATTGCTTATTACACTATTCTTTAAGTGCTAAAAAACAAGTAGCAAATTTAGTTTAAAAACATTCATATTAAAAAATCTTTCTTTTCCTAAGTTCTCCCCATATTTTATAATCTAAATATTTTAATATATAAGAAAATATTTTCAACAAAGATACTTTTTAAAAGAAGCATTCATAATATATTTCCTATTATTCATTCACTCATTCATTCATTCAACCAACTTACTGAATTCCTACTATGTACTAATCTTAGGCTTTAAGCATACTGAGGTAAACAAGATTGGTATAGTCTCTATCCTTATAGAATTTACAGTCTAATAAGAGGGAGAGAGATAGTAAATAAATAACTGCATGAGATCATTCATCCATTCTTCAAGTATTCAATTACTGGAACTTGCGGATGGGGGAACAAGACAGGAATTAAAGGAAAGAAAGAAGGAAGGAAGGAGAAAAAATTCTTCGTTAATGATAGAACAACTTTATTCATCTCAGAGTACTGGTGATTTTTAGTGTTTTAATCTTGGGGATAATGCTATTCATAAATTTATTACATTTATCAAGGTGTAATTTAAAGTATGGGTACAACTTAGATTTTCTTAAACAGAAGAATATTTAACTTCAAAGCCAAAAGTAAAATGGGAACAACACATATCCCAGCTAGGAAAAAAAAATACACTGCTCTAAGCCATGATAACAGAGAAGACAGTACTCTTTGTAATGACTATGAGTTGGAAAGACAACTCATTAAAAATTTTATTAAAGGTCTTTCCAATATATTTTTTAAAAATTGCTCTCTTGCACAAGATAAAAAATGTAATGTATAATTCTTTTCTTTTGCTACTACACAAGTAGGCTATGAATAAATCATTCAAGGACACTCGGGAAATCTGCGTTTTTACAATAAGGGAGAAAACTTCCTCTTAGAAATTCAGAAGAATCAAATCATCTAAATATGAGTGCTGAGGAGTAAGGGGACAAAATGCCCTCTCCTACTGACCCATGCATATTCTTATATTCTGCATAAAATAAAGTCTTCTTGCCTGAGAATGTTTATATAATAAAGTTCAGTTGAAGTACAAAGTATCTTTTATGTCTGCTATGGTTTGAATGTGTTCCCCAAAGTTCATGTGTTGGAAACTTCATCCCCAATGCAACAGTGTTGAAAAGTAGGATCTTTAAGAGGTGATTAGGTCATAAGAGCTGTGCCCTCATGAACAGATTAATGTCATCACGGGAGTGGGTTCATTATCTCAGGCATGGGCTTGGTAGAAAAATCAGTTCAGTCCCCTCTTGCTCTCTGGTGCTCTTATCCTTCCACCTTCCACTATGGGATGACACAGCATTAGGGCCCTGGCCAGATGTGGACCCCACAGTCTCAGACTTCACAGCCTCTAGAACGGTAAGAAATAAATCTCTTTTCTTTATAAATTCTTTATAAATACCCACTCTTAGGTATTCTGTTACAGCAGCATAAAATGAGCTAAGACAATGTCTCACCCACATTCATTATAAAAAGAAATACTGACCCCTTAATATGACCAGTAAGTATTAATGCTTACAAATAAAAAGAAAGGGTTACTCTGGAACAAGTACCCTAATAAGTGATTTGATTTAACCTAATAATATTCTTTTTTTTTTTTTATTTCAGAATATTTTGGGGGTACAACACTTTGGTTATATATATTACCCATGCACTGCCCATGTCAGAGCTACAATCATGGACATCCCCCAAACTGTGCGTCCCGCACCCATTCAGTGAGAGTTTTCCCATCCCCTCCACTCCCTCCCTCCTGCCCGCCCCCTGATGAATATTATTGCCATGTGTGACATAAGTATTGATCAGTTAGTACCAATTTGATGGTGAGTACCAGTGGTGCTTGTTTTTCCATTCTTGTGATACTTTGCTTCAAAGAATGGGCTCTAGCTCCATCCAGGATAATACCAGATGTGTTAATTCACCACTGTTTTTTATTGCTGAATAATACTCCATGGTATACATATACCACATTTTATTAATGCACTCGTGTATTGATGGGCACCTGGGTTGTTTCTACGTCTTTGCAATTGTGAACTGTGCTGCTATAAACATTCGTGTGCAGATGTCCTTATTATAGAATGTCTTTTTTTCCTTTGGGTAAATACCCAGTAGTGGGATTGCTGGATCAAATGGTAATTCTACTTTTAGTTCTTTGAGGTTTCTCCATATTACTTTCCATAGAGGTTGTACTAATTTGCAGTCCCACCAGCAGTGTATAAGTGTTCCTATCTGTCCGCATCCCCACCAACATTTGTTGTTTTGGGACTTTCTGATATGAGCCAATCTCACTGGAGTTAAGTGATATCTCATTGTGGTTTTGATTTGCCTTAGACCCCATCTAGCCAAAGCAATCTTAAACAAAAAGAATAAATTGGGAGGCATCAATCTACCAGACTTCAAACTATACTACAAGGCTATAGTAACCAAAACAGCATGGTACTGGCACAAGACCAGAGACATACTGGCACAAGAACAGAGACAGGAACAGGACTGAGAACCCAAATATAAAACCATCCTCATAATGTCATCTGATCTTTGACAAATACCACAAAAACATACACTGGGGAAAAGATTCCCTATTCAATAAATGGTGCTGGGAAAACTGGATGGCCACATGTAGAAGACTGAAACTAGATCCACACCTCTCACCTCTCACAAAAATTAATTCACCATGGATAACAGATTTAAACCTAAGACGTGAAACCATAAGAATTCTCGAAGAAAACGTTGGAAAAACTCTCATGGACATTGGCCTAGGCAAAGAATTTATGAAGAAGACCTCCAAAGCAATCACAGCAGCAACAAAAATAAATAAATGGGACCTGATAAAATTAAAAAGCTTCTGCACAGCCAAGGAAACTATCACTAGGGTGAACAGACAACCTACAGAATGGGAGAAAATATTTGCATGCTACACACCTCATAAAGGGCTGATAACCAGAATCTATACAGAACTTAGGAATATCAACAAGAAAAGATCAAACAACCCCATTAAAAATGGGCAAAGGACATGAACAGAAACTTCTCAAAAGAAGAGAGAATAATGGCCAGCAAACATATAAAAAAATGTTAAACTAATAATATTCTAATCACTGCATTATGGCCCGAAACACAATGGATTATTAAAGCTATCGTATCAGAGGAAGTTTTAAAAACTCACAGATAAATAAGATCTGAACAGTGGTCACAATTAGCTTTTCAAAAGTCAAGTTCCAAAAAAAACAAGTCAAATTCCAAATGAAGAACAGAATATGTCAGGAACACTTTATACTACAGTAACACCAACTCAAGATCTTCTGAGGTTCTCTCTCCCTCTCTCTATACATGTGTGTCTCTGTACATGGGTACCAGTCTATACTTTCACCACATCACCACTCCCTGTCTCCCTGCCTCAATCTCTCCCTCTCACTTTTAAGTAGGCTTCAACCCTGGCTGTAACTTAGCAAATCTTTTCTTGAATTAGTAGCCCACAGGAGGGGGTGGAGTAGAAAAAAAGGTTCCAGGCACTCTGTTTAAATGTTTCCTTTTAGACAATCTCAAAAAGTAAGTATTTTTTCATGACTCGTATAAACCACTGTTTTTCAAACTGGTGTTATTACCTCAATAACCTATAGTTCCACAGTAAAAACAGTAAGTTGTAATGAATGAGGAAAGTCTATCTCCTCCACCTTTTCAACCATCCTCTTATCTATTTCAGTTTCCTGCAAGACCCCAAAAGGGGTGAATTAGTAAGAAATAATGGAGAGAGAATATAAGACAAAAGACTGAGTTTTTTTTTAAGCTATCTATATAGAACAAGAATAGTCACATTCATCCTCAGAACAGAGTTCTGTTGTTTAATGTTGATTTTTGACCACGCAGTAAAAAACATAAAACAACATTCAAATGGCTTTTATTTTCACCTGATAAAATCCAAACATTTAATATATAATGTATTGATAACTAAGAAAATTCCTTTTTCATTCTAAAAGCACTAAACATAAACATATTTTGTTGGCAGTTATACTTTTCAAACTCAGACTACATTCTGTATATTAACTTGTCTTAATTACTGAGGTCATAAATAAACATCTTCATTATCTTGCAAGCATTGGTTCCCATTTTGGAGAGTATTTAAGGAAAATGGCTCATAACTTTTCAACATATGGGAAAGTATTTGTTATGTTAAGTTCTGCTTACTCCCTAACTGTATCCCTTGGGAGAGTCCAAAAGCACTTCCTTTACCAAGGCTTGAGCAATACACTAGTGAGGGAAGCCCAGCCTTCTGGATGAGCTCTATGTGGCTTGATAAAGCTCCATGCGGCTAGAAGGCCAAGAATAACAGTAGGAAATGATGCCATCAAACTGGATTCCCTGAATTCAATGGGAGTGATGGGATCTTGGGTGACACAGAACGAGTGGTAGCAATTAACTTCCAGAAACAAAGTGGACATGGTTACTACAATGGGCAGTGGAGTTGAAGCAATAAACAAAATGGTTTGACCTGCAGAAATCACTGGCATTGGCCAACTGATCACGGTGTTCCTAGAACTAAAATAGATGGGTAGTCACTTAAATATTATCTGATTTGTGTAAGTAGAAAAGTTCCAGGTCTGATTACCAGAAGTAGAACTTAAATCAACACAAAAAAGGGTAATAGTCCTCAACCACTTCTTAGACTTCAGCTAGTTCACAGACCCAGGCTCTCCTGAATAAAGAGGATAGGTCTCCTTTAGAAAACCTGACATATTGCCAAAAAATTATACTGCAAATCTTCCTCCTACCCTTACTCAAAGAAACATGCGACAATTTACCAGGGTGACTATGCACTGGGAAAGGGAGATTAACCATACTTATCAGGGATAATTGGATACTGGATTTGAATTCACACTAATTCAGGGAGACCTAAAATGCTACTGTGATTCAACAGTCATGGTAAGAGCTTACAGAGGTCAGGCAATCAACTAAGTCTTGGCTAAGGTCTCTATCCATTGGGTCCAGTAGTTACTTGAACCCACCCATAGTTATTTCCCCAGTTCAGAATGCATAGTTAGAAAAGACAAATGCAATAACTGGTACAATGTCCACATTGGTTACCTGACCCATGGAGTAAGGGATATTATAACACAAAGGAAAACCAAGTGGAAAAAGCCAAGTGGAAATCACTAGAACTTTTACCTAGGAAAACAGTAATCAAAAGTAATGCCACACTCCTGAAAAGATTGTAGAGACGAGTGCCTCTTGAAAAGCATAAAAGAAAAATACCTAGAAATATATTTAACCAAAGAGGTGAAAATATCTACAAGGAAAACCACAAAACACTGAAGAAAGAAATTATAGATGACACTAACAAGTGGAAAAACATCCCATGCTCATGGATCAGAAAAATTAATATTGTTAAAATGACCATACTGTCCAAAGCAATCTACAGATTCAGTGCAATCCTATCAAAAGATCAATGTCATTTTTCACAGAATTAGAAAAAAAATCCTAAAATTCATATGGAACCAAAAAAGAACCTGAATAGCCAAAGCAATCCTAAGCAAAAACAACAAAGCTGGAAGCATCACATTACCTGACCTCAAATTATTCTACAAGGCTATAGTAACCAAAATAGCAAAGTACTGGTATAAAAATAGACAAATAGATCAATGGAACAGAATAGAGAACCCAGAAATAAAGCCACATGTCTACAGTCAACTGATCTTTGACAAAGTTAACAAAAATATACACTGGGAAAAGAACACCCTTTTCAATAAATCATGCCAGGAAAATTGAATAGTCATATATAGAAGAATGAAACTGGACTCCTATCTCTCACCATATACAAAAATCAACTCAAATTGGATTAAAGACTTAAATTTAAGACCCAAAACTATAAAAATACTAGAAGAAAACCTAGGGAAAACTCTTCTGGACATTGATCTAAACAAGGAATTCATGACTAAGACCTCAAAAGCATAGGCAACAAAAACAAAAACAGACAAATGGAACTTAATTAAACTAAAAAGCTTCTGCATAACAAAAGCAATAATCAACAGAGTGAACAAAGAACCTGAAGAATGAGAGAAAATTCTGACATCCAGAATTTACAAGGAATTCAAACAACTCAACAATAACAACAAAAACCCCCAAATAACCTCATTAAAAAGTGGCCAGAGGACATGAATAGACATTTCTGAAAAGGAGACATACAAATGGTCAACAAGCATATTAAAAAAATGCTCAATATCACTAATCATCAGAGAAATGCAAATTAAAACCACAATGAGACATCACCTTACACCAATCAGAATGGCTACTAAAAAGTGAAAAAATAGGCCAAGCGCAGTGGTTCACACCTGGTAATCCAGCACTTTGGGAGGCCAAGGCAGGAGCATTGCTTGAGGCCAGGAATTTGAGACCAGCCTGGCAACACAGTAAGACTCTGTCTCTACAAAAAATTTTTTTAAAAAATTAGCTAGGCATGGTAGCATGCGCCTGTAGTCCCAGCTACTTGGGAGGCTGAAGTGGGAAGATAGCTTGAGCCCAGGAGTTCGAGGTTGCAAAGAGCTATGATCACGCTACTGCACTCCAACCTGAGCAACAGAGCAAGACCCTGTCTCAAAAAAAAAAAAAAAAAATTCAAAACGTAACATGTTGGTGAGGCTGCAGAGAAAAGAGAATGCTTATACACTATTGGTGGGAATGTAAATTAGTACAACCTCTACGGAAAATGGTATGCTGATTTTGCAAAGAACTAAAAATAGAACTACCATTCAAATCCAGCAATCCCACTAGTGGGTATTTACCCAAAGGAACAGAAATCATTATATAAAAAAGATACTTGCACTCATATGTTTATCACAGTACTATTCACAATAGCAAAAATATGGAATCAACCTAAGTGTCCATCAATGGATGATTGAATAAAGAAAATGTGATATATATACACAATGTAATACTATTCAGCCATAAAAAAATGAAATCATGTCTTTTGCAGGGATGAAATTGGAGGCCATTATCTTAAGTGAAAAAATTCAAAACAGAAAGTCAAATACCGCATAATCTCACTTATAAGGGGGAACTAAATGATGTGTCCACATGGACATAGAGTGTGGAATAATAGACACTGGACACTCAGAAGGGTGGGGGGATGGGATGGGGTGAGGGATGAGAAATTACTTAATGGGCACAATGTACATTATTCAGGTGATGATTACACTAAAAGCCCAGATTTAACTTCTACCCAATATATCCATGTAACAACAACAACAACAAAAAGACTTGAAAGAGAAACAAGTGGTGAGTCCTATCACATCAGCATTCAACTCACCTGTCTGAGCCTGTGCAGAACACAGATGGACCTTAGGTAATGACAGGGAATTACTGTAGGCATAATCACATGTCACTCCAATTGCAGCTGCAGTTAAATAGGCAGTTTTGTGGTGGAGCAAATCAACACATTTCCCAGAAATTGGAATGAAGCTATTTGTTCTACCCTCTTAACAAAGACCACCAAAACCAGTTTCTTTCAGCTGGCAGGGCCAGCAATATACCTTCTTTGCTGCCCTACCTCAGAGCTATATCAAATCTAGTTCTCTATCATAATCCAGTCTGTAGAAATCTCGATCAACTCTCCATTATAGAAGACATCACATGATCCACTTAGTTCTCTACTGAGTTCATGAGATCATTATGACTGGAACTAATAAGCAGAAAGTAGCAACTACCTGAATTCCAGATGTATATAGCATTTCACAGGTCCTTATAGGTGAATCTCAGTGTAAACTTTTAGGATTTGGGAGCAAAGCAAGCCATCCTCTGAAGATAACTATTCTCCTCTTGAAAATCAGCTTTGGACTTGCTACCAGTCCTCAGCAGAAACTGAACACATGGCCACCAATTTACCATGTGACTTGAGGTTGCCCATCATAAAATGGTTATTGTCTGATCCACCAATCCATAAATTTGGCATGTACAATAGTGCTCTATCATCAATTGAAAGTGTTATATGCAAGACTGGGTTCAAGCAAGTCCTGAAGGCACAACTACGTTGTAAGAGCAAGTAGTTCAGATTCCCATGGGCCCTATTTTTATTACATTGCTTCCTTTCTCTTAACCTACACCCTGGTTGCATGGAAAATTCCCTAAGGTCAGCTGACAAATGAAAAAAAATGGGCTTGGTATATAGATGGCTCTGTATGATATTCTGACACCACTCAAAAGTAGGCAGCTGGAGCTGCACTACTGTCCCACTCAAGCGTGGCTGTGAAGGACAATGGTGAAGACAAATCCTCCCAGTGGGCAGAACTTCAAGTAGTGAATGTGACCGTCATTTTGCCTAGAATGAGAGATGACCAGAGGTACCAACACATACCAATTTATGGATAGCGTCTAACAGTTTGGCTGAACGCTCAGGGGCATGGAAAGAATGTGAATGGAAAATTGTCAACAAGGTTGTCTGGGGAAGACCTCTCCAAATGGGCACTGTGCCCAGATCAACTTCAGCAGAGGAGGATCTTAATAATCAGGACAAGATGAAGCATTTTATGGATATCAGTCAATATCCTTTCCCAGCCACCACTGTCCTTACTCAATTGAAAAAAGGATCATGACAGCAAGCATGGAGGTAATACATCAGCTCAGCAATATTCACCAAAGCTGATCAGGTTACAACCCCTGTTGAGTGCCAAGTGAACCAACAGCAAAAACAAACACTGAGCCCATGATATGGCACCATCCTCTGGGGGGGGATCAGACGGCCACTTGGTGGCAAGTTGATCACACTGAGTCACTTCCATCATGGAATGGGCAATGCTTAATTCTTACTAAGATAGACACTTACTCTGGATATAGATTTTCCTTCCCTGACCATAATGTTTCTAACAAAACCACCATCCATGAATTTACAAAATACCTTAATTCACCATGATATATTCCAAATAGCATTGCTTCTGATAGGGAACTAATTTTATAGCAAATGAAGTATGGAAATGGGCTCATTTTCATAGACTTCATTGGTCTTACTATGTTTCCCATTATGCTAAAGTAGCTGGCATACACAATAGTGGAATGGCCTTTTGAAGACTCACAGTACTGGCTGGATAGCAACATTTTGTGGGATGAGGATAATATCCACCATGATACAGTATGTGTTCTGAGTCAGCAATCAATAAATGGTGCTGTTTCTCCTACAGCTAGGATTCATAGGTCCTGGAATCAAATGTTGGAAATGGGAGTGGCTCATCTCACTATTACCCTTAATGATCCACTAGTGAAATGTCTGCTTCCCATCCCAGAAACTGTTGGGCTAAGTCTTAATTCCCAAGGGAGAAATGCTTTCACCATGGGACACAGCAATGGTTCCATTAAAATGAAGTCAAGAACATCACCTGATCATGGTGTGGAGCTCCTCATGCCAGAAACCAAAGAGCAGATAAATTTTCTTCTGTACCAGAGCAACTGGTCCTGATTATCAAGGGGAAAGTGGTGGTAATAAAGAGCATATCTGGCATGCAGGACATTCCACAGGGCACCTATCAGTATACATATATGTGATAAAAGTTAATGGGACAATAATCCCACATGTGGGTACACATCCAAAAGAATTGAAAGCAGGGTCTCAAAGAGGTATTTGCACATTCATGTTTGCACCACTATTCACAACAGCCAAGAGGTGGAAGTAACCCTAATTTCCATGAACAGATGAATGGATAAACAAAATGTAGTATATAAATACAATGGAATATTATTCAGCATTAAAAAGGAAGAAAATTCTGACACATGCTACAACATGGATGAACCTTGAAGTATGCTAAGTGAAATGAGCCAATCACAAAAAGACAAATATTGTATAATTCCACTTATACACGGTATCTAAAGTGGTCACATTTACAGAAACAGAAAGGAGAATAGGGGTTACCAAGGACTGGGAAGAAAAAGAAAAAGGAATGTGATAGTTAATTTTATGTCAACTTGACTGGGCCATGGGGTGCCCAAATATTTGGTTAAATATTATTTCTGGGTGTGTCTGAAAGGGTATTTCTGGATGAGTGTAACATTTGAATTGACAGGTTTTCCTCCTCAACTTGAGTGGGCCTCATGCAATCTGTTGAGACTTGAATAAAAGGCTGATAAGAAAGAATTCTTTCTCTCTGTCTATGAGCTGGAACATTGGTCTTCTCTTGCCTTGAGGCTCAGGCTCAGCCTAGAACTTACATTACCAGCTCTCCTAGTTCTCAGGCCTTCAGACTCAGACTGGTATCCTTGGCTGTCCTGGGTCTCTAGCTTGCCAAATGCAGATCTTGGACTTCTCAGCCTCCACAATCACACAAGCCAATTCATGAGAGAAAGAGAGAGAATATCTCCTATTTGTTCCATTTCTCTGAAGAACCCAGACTAATATAGGGGAGTTGTTCAATGAATATCGACTTTCAGATTTGCAATATGAAAAGCTTTTGGAGATCTATTTCACAACAATGTGAATATACTTAACACTACTGAACATTAAATTTTATGTTATACATTTTTTGCCACAATTAAAAAATAATTAATGGAGAACTACAACTCCACACAGGCAGAACAGCTAATAGCACAGACCCTTTTGGAATAAAGATTTGGATCACCTCACCAGCTACAGATCCATATCCAACTGAGATGCTTGCTGACAACAAATGGAATAAGGTATGGGTAGTGAAGGAAGTAAGTTATAAATACCAGTTAAGATCATGTGACCAGACAGAAAAAGAAGGACTAAGTACAGACATCCCCAACTTACAATGGTTCAACTTAGGATTTTTTTACTTTATGATGCTGCAAAAGAGATACACATTCAGCATGCTCCTCAATTTACAATGGATTTATCCACCCAAAAATGCACTTTTGACTTACGATATTTTCAACTTATGATGGGCTTATTGGGATGTTATCCCATTGTAAGTCAAGGAGCAATTGTAGTTATAAGAAAACTTTCTGTACTTTAATATGAATATATTCTTTTTCTTTATCTTCCCTTTCCCACTCCTCTTTTGAACATAAGATGAATTAATAATGGTGAACATTATAACTCAGTATTTAAATTACAAAGTATGAAAAAGGGAGTATGACTCAGTTAAAAGAGGAATGAACATCACCCACAGAAGGATAAAATAGCATATGAAACTTTGGATGCCCTTTTGAGAGAGAGTTAATGTGTTTTCAATTGTATAAGGAATAGCTACACTTCATATTCTGCAGGAGCATAGTTTTGCTATTCTCTTTTTCGGAAGTGAAACATGGTTTTAAAAGGTGTGTATAATTGCCAAGGTGACAAGGGGTGGACTGTGGTGGTTTTGTACTACATGAACTTTACTAAACTAGAGCCATTTCACAGAATCCTCCTCCCTGGGTAGTTGTATGGTTCCAAGTAACAGTTAGTCAAAATAAAAATTTGGACAAGATTTGAAAGGTAGAAGTACAAGAGCAGTTATTACCCTGTAAAGATCATTGTGATTATATGCAACAAAAGACAAACATATAAGTACTGATGGATTCCAGCTCATCCTCACTCTACCCACAGTGAGAAACAAATGTACAGTGCATTCTAGCTGTCTTCATTCTGCCCTGCTCCACATGCAGCTTTCTTCCCATCAGCCCTGAACAGTGAACCTAGGCCTACCACCAGTAGCCAGGAAGAAGGCTTTCCTAGATTTCTTCAGCAACTCTCCTTCACTCTGGCAGGTGGACACACCTGGATTCCCAGATCTGCTTTAACCCTGACTTGTCTGCCCATGCCAGTGTTTAAATATGCCTGGTTAATAATTTTTCTCTGATCCTCCAACTCCTTTTTTTAGACCTTACTTTCCCAACTCCTCCCATAATTGTATAAGGTCTAATTCTTACAATACCTTCCTTATTCAATAATTCTATAGTGGCTCTGGCTACCTATTAAAACTCTAGTCTTATGTGTTCCTATCTTATAATATACACTGGATCTTCACAGTTACTTCCTATATTATATAATTCTTAATATTCTATAACTAAAATGGAAAAAAAATTCTATAATGTCTCCTAAAAAAACCATAAAAACAAATCTAATAAAGGTAAAAATGTAATTAAACATATCATAATAAGTATGATAGTTTTTAAGCAAGAGATTTAAATTGAGAAGTAAAAGTTGAAAATCCAAATTGATATAGGTCAAAGACTTACAGAACTCAAAAAAGAAGTGTATAAGATGAAGACTTCAAAGTGAATTTAAAAAGAAATGAAATTTACAAGAAAATCAGAGGCTAAGCCTTAATCAAGCCTCTAATTTTGTACTGTCCAATATAGTAGGCCAAGTGTAATTATTTAAATCTATTTAGCTGTGATTATTTAAATTCATATCTAAATTAATTAAAACTCAATAAAATTAAAATGTCAGTTTCTTAGTCACGATAGCCATATTTCAAGCACTTAATAGCTACATGTGCCTAGTGTCTACAATATTAGACAGCACAAATTCTAATGGAGCATTTCTATTACTGCAGATTCAATTACCAATTTACAGGAAAGCTACAGAACAAAGAAACATGTTAAACTACACAATGGGGATGCAATCAGAAAAATGCAGGCTGTGAAACTCCTATAACAAATGACACAGTTTTTTAACAAATAAATTTCAAGAAATTTTAAAAAAAAAAAGGATGAACAAAAAGAGACAGAAGAGGAGAGGAACCTATAGATTTAGAAAAGTATTTAAAAGACTTATCAGCCAACCATAATATCTATACCTTCTTTGAATGCTAATTTAAACAAACTGATACTATATGAGATATATAAGAAAATTGGAAATTTATGATACTGAGAAATTATTTTTAATTTTTTGGGTGTGATGATCTTGTATTTATATTTAAAAAGAGAATTCATCTTTTAGAGAGTCAAATATTTATGAATGAAATTAAACAATATCTGGGATATGTTTTAATATAATATAGGAGAGGGGAAATAGATGAAAAAAGATTTGTCCTTAAGTTGATAAATGTTGAGTGGTGAGTACAAGGGATTTTGTTATACTATTCTGCCTCCTTTTGAATTTTTTCATAAAAAAATAAAGATATGCAATTAATTACTGGATGAATTTGAAGGAAAAGAGATCACAGGAGGATTTTGTTTTTCTAAAAAAACCTTTATTGAGGTTTCTCTTGGTAGAAAAAAATACATGCTCATTATTCAGATTGTTGTTCTTATAGGTGACATTGTGTTTTTCCTTTACCATTATAATTTTAATATTTTCAAGAATATATTTAAATAGAGGTCTTATTTGATTATTTTTCCCTGGAAAGCACTGATCCTATCCTGCATGCTAGAATCTTTTCTTTTATCTCAAAGAAGTATTTTCAAATTATGTCTTATATTATTATATCAGTTTCATTTACTCTGGACTCTGTCTTAGATGTACCATCTTTACATTGATACTCCATATTACCATCTTTTCCTTTTGTTTTTCTTTCCTTAACTTATCGTTGTTTTAACACTTTGTTCTTTTCCTCTGCATTTTATCTCTGTGTTCTTTTTCTCTACATTTTGTCCTCCAATTCACCAATCTTATCTTCCACAGTGTCAATTCTATCATAGCTTCTCACGAATTTTAAATCTACTATCCTATTTTTAGTTTCCTTAGAATTCTTCCTTACCTCTCTTTTTTACCTTTTAATCTAATGTTGTGTTTTCTATTTCAGCCTATTCTCTCCTTATGAATCCCATTTGATAAAAGTAATTTCTTTTTTGTACGTGAATCTTACTCTGATTTCCACATTAAACCGTTTCACCACTCTGTTGTAAGTATTCCAGATACTGTTCCTTTCCCCTTGTTTTGTTTTTCACAAGTTCTATTTAGACAGTTTTCTTTTCTTAATCTTCAAATGAATAAAAAAGAAAAAAAAATCTAACCATATTTAGAAAGCTTGAAAAAAGACTGGACGTATGAATTGTCCCTAGTTCTACTCTAAAATCATTAAATGCTGATTAAACTCCCTTTTAGGATCAATATCTGAAGTCACATGATTGTACACAGTTCCTATTTTTCAGCAAGCAGCAAGATATTCTAATACCCTGAACTTAGGTGGTATCATCTCCCAATCTACTGCCTGGACTTCTGGCACACTCTATGAGACAGATTAAAGGGTAAATTTTATCTCTAGTATGAACTGCTACCAAGGTTCTTTCTGTCCTGATCCCCAGAAGGAATGCAAAGGAGACTTCTTGGAACTTTACCCCTAGTCCCGGGTCATTCCTGACTAGCTGTTTTCTGGGAGTTACAAGGAGATGGGATGGGAGCCGAGAGAAAAGATGAGGAAAATACTCTACCTCAGAAGTAGCATCCACAGAATAGAAAGATAGTTTCCCAATTTTAGAGTTGATACAGATCCTCCACTTCTGAAATAGGAAAGAGACAGTGGCAGGACAAAAGTCTATTTACTGTCACGTAGGATAACACAGGGAGTTAATAGTACTTTTCGTTCCAGTTCTACTGGCTATGTATGTACAGTCTCTCCAAGCCTAGCTGAATATTTGTCTGATTTCCAGTACTACCGTATTTTCGACTTTTCTGTGCATTCATATGTATGAAAGTTTGGAGCAATTTTATAAGGGGCTACCCAGCAGTTGTCACTTTAAACCTGATTGTTTCACAATCACAAATAACAATGTAGGCACGCAGTGATGCTTAACAATCAGGATAACTTTTATAATTCTTTGAATTTTTCTTCATATAACAATATACTCTTTATAAAGAATTTAAAATTTAGGCCAGGTACGGTGGCTCACACCTGTAATCCTAGCACTCTGGAGGCCGAGGCAGGAGGATCACTTGAGGTCAGGAGTTCAAGACCAGCCTGAGCAAGAGCGAGACCCCATCTCTACCAAAAAATAGAAAAATTAGCCAGGTGTGATGGCACATGCCTGTAGTCCCAGCTACTCGGGAGGCTGAGGCAGGAGGATCAGGGGTTTGACACTGCAGTGAGCTATGATGATGCCACTGCACTCTACCCGGGGTGACAGAGGGAGACTCTGTCTCAAAAAAAAAAAATTTGAAGGGAATAATTTAAATGACTAAAGCAAGATGAAACACAATAAATTGTTTCACTTCAATCATTTGACATTCACATCTCTAGAAAAAGTAGGAAAGAGGGAGAACTAGTGTATTTTAAAACTTTCGGATGAATGAGAATCAATACTCCATTTCTAGGGAAGCCTATGAAATTGAGATATAACTGTAAAGCAAGGAAGGGAGAAAGTTGATAAATAAAAAGAAGACAGAAAATCCAAAGAACTGAGGACAAGAAGAGTATAGAAGATAACTGGAAATGAGTAGCAATTAGCACAAAGTTAAATGACATGGTTTTACTTTATTCCAACTACCAACTATCTTTAACATACTCTGATTAGATGAAGCAAAGTAGAAAGGAACTTCCATTTCGACAAAGTGTTAACCAAAGTAGAAATGCCTGAAGCAAAATATTCTGACATTTACAAACATTCTTTGCATTGAGAAAGGTCCACAAACAACGTATGTTGGCGTATGTTAATGATCCCATTATATAATGTTGAGCACTCAGTGAAGCCACTCCCTTGGATTTCATAAACTGAAACTATGAGTATGATGAAATAGGGCAAGTTTCGTTTGTAAGCCTCAGTGAATTAGGAGATAAGGGAAGCAAGAGAGAAGAAACTAGCAATGACACCAAAGTGTCATTGTGTGCTGCTCCTATAGACATCCTTAGCCTCAGCAAACCATGAATCTCTTGCTAAAAGGTACCAGCCATGAGGTTTACAAGAACAATTAAAATTCTCAAGAGGGTACTTTTTTTATGAAAGAAGTAAAGGAGGAAAGAAGAAAGGAAAGTCCCATTTGTTCTCTTGATTTTTCTAAGAGCCCTCCCTGAAACTTCTCAATTCTTGGGTGACATATACATGCCCAAAGGCATGAAACACACTTGCTATTATTTCCTAGGGTCCTTCAGCCTCTCTAGGTAGAAAGCAAAAGAATGCCTCTGGAGCATTACAAATGATTTCCTCAAGGAAGGAAAAGTTGAAGAAGGTTAGAGTCTCAGTCAACATGAAAGTCAACCACAACCTTTTATTTATAGTCAACAAATATTTTTTGAGTGACTCTTTTATGCCAAGTATTATTCTAGCTTCTTAAAATATTAATACATTAATGAATAAAAGAGAAAAAGATCTTCACCCTCATGGGGCTTAAATATAATAATAAATGCACTACATAGTAGGATAAAAATGTTTGACAGCAAAAAGTGCTATGGGAAAAAAAGTAGAGTGGGAAATGGAGAGAGGTACTAAGGCAAGTGACATGGGAATGGGCAATGGGTAAGCTTCATGGAGGTGAGATTGGAGCATAGACTTAAGGAAGATAAGAAAAAGAGCTATGCACATGATACAATTTATCCACATAACAAAAAACACTTGTACCCCCTAAATTTTTTGAAATAAAAAGAAACGAAAAGAAAAATAGCTATGCATATATACTATGAAAAAAACTTTCCAGGTAGAAGGAATGACCAGTACAAAGGCTTCTGAGGCAAGGGCATGCTTGGTTTCTTCAAGAAATGGCAGGAGATCCAAATGGCCCAAACACAGGGAAGGAGGAAAAAGTAGTAGGAGGTGAGGTCCAAGAAGCAATAAAGGTTAGGTACAAAGGGAGGAAGTCAAAATGTTGACATTAACAGTTGTTTAGAAGAAGTTGATTCCAAACCTCATGGATGACTTTGAGGGGGTTCAAGACTTCAGTGGAGGAAGTCCCTGCAGAGAACTAGAATTAGAAGTGGAGCCTGAAGATGTGACTGAATTGCTATAATTTCATGATAAAACTTGAATAGATGAGGAGTTGCTTGTTATGGATGAGCAAGGACAGTGGTTTCTTGAGAAGAAATTGAATCCTGTTAAAGATACCATGAACATTGTTGCAATGACAACAAAGAATTTATAATATTCCATAAACTTAGTTGATAAAGCAGTGGCAGGGTTTGAGAGGATTGACTCCAATTTTGAAAGAAGTTCTACTCCGGGTAAAATGCTATCAAACAGCATGGCATGCTATAAAGAAATCATTCACGAAAGGAAGAGTCAATCAATGCAGCAAACTTCATTATTGTCTTAAGAAATTATGTCCATATGCAAAAGAATGAAACTAAACCCCTAACTCTTACCATACAAAAATAAACACAAAATGGATTAAAAACTCAAACATAATACCTGAAACTATAAAACTACTAGGATAAAACATAGGGGAAACATTTCAGGACATTGTTCTGGGCAGAGATTTTGTGGCTAAGACCTCAAAAACACAGGCAACAAAAACAAAAATACACAAATGGGACTATATTAAACTAAAAAGCTTTTGCACACAAAAGGAAACAATCAACAGAGTGAAGAGACAACCTATAGAATGGGAGAAAATATTTTCAAACTATTCATCCAAGAAGGCACTAATATCTAGAAGATACAAGGAACTCAAACAACTCAACAGCAAAAAAACCAAATAATCCCATTAAAAAGTAGGCAATGGAAATGAACAGACATTTCTCAAAAGAAGACATACAAATAGTCAACAGATATATAAAAAAAGTTCAACATCACTAATCATCAGGGAAATGTAAATCAAAACCACAATAAGATATCTTACCCCACTTAGAACAGCTATTATCAAAAAGACAAAAAATAACAAATGCTGACACGGATGCAGAGAAAAGGGAACTCTTATACACTGTTGGTGGGAATGTAAATTAGTACAACCATTGTGGAAAAGAGTATGGAGGATTCTTAAAAAACTAAAAATACAACTATCATGTGATCCAGCAATCAAGGCAATGGTATTTATTCAAAGGAAAGAAAATCACTATATAAAAGGGATACCTGCACCCTATTGTTTATTGGAGCACTAGTCACAATAGCCAAGATATGGAATCAACCTAAGTGCCCAACAGTGGACGAATAGATAAAGAAAGTGTGGTATAATCCAGGCACAGTTGTGTGCACTTGTAGTTCCAGCTACTTGGGAGGCTGTGGTAGGAGGATTGCTTGAGCTCAGGAGTTTGAGGCCAGCCTTCACAACACAGCAAGACCCCATCTCTAAAAGAAAAGAAAGAAAGAAAGAATATGGGATGTATATATACACAATGGAACACTACTCAGCCATAAAATAGACTGAAATCCTGTCATTTGCAGCAACATGGATGGAACTGGAGGCCATTATGTTAAGTGAAATAAGCCAGGCACAGAAAGACAAACATTGCATGTTCTCATTCATATGTGGGAGCTAAAAAACTGGATCTCATGGAGGTAGAGAGTATAATGATAGTGACCAGAGGCTGGGAAGAGTTGGGGAGTGGGGATGAAGGGAAGTTAGTTAATGGGTACAAACATACAGTTGGATAGAAGGAATAAGTTCTAGTTTCAATAGCAAAGTCAGGTGACTATAGTTAACAATAATATATTGTAAATGTATTTCAAAACAGCTAGAAGAGAAAATTTGAAATGTTCCCAACAAAAAGAAATGATAAATGCTTGAGGTGACGGATATCCTAAATATCCTGATTTGATCATTACACATTATATGCATGTATCAAAATATCACATGTACCCCATAAATATGTGCAATTACTATATATCAATTTTAAAAGTAGGAAAAAAAAAGAAATTGCCACAGCCATGTTACCTTCAGCAACCACCACCCTGATCAGTCAGCAGCCATCAACGTCAAGGCAAGACCTTCCACCAGCAAAAAGATTATGACTCACTGCAGGCTCCGATGATCATTAGCATTTATTAGCAATATAATTACGGTATGTACATTGTTTTTTGACATAATTCTATTGCACACTTAATGGACTTAATATATAGTGTAAACATAACTTTTATATGCACTAGGCAGCCAAAAAATTTGTGCAACTCACTTTATTAAGACATTCACCTTATTGAGGTAGTCTGGAACTGAACCTGCAACATCTCCAAGGTATGCCTGTATATACCCTGAAATATAGACATGTATATATCTCTCTCATATAAACACATGCCTAGGATAAGTTTATAAATTACTTCATTTAAGAAGAACAAATATTTGGTCATCTTTGTATAACTTGAATCCAGGCCTTATGCGGTAGGCAATCTCAATTGATCAAGCTCTTCCATAAACAATTTGGCACTAGAGTTTATTAGTTATATCCTTCTTGATTATGTTAAAAATCCCAACCTGAGCCGGCATAAGCAAAAAGGGAGTCCATTACAACACAGTGCTGTTTCATGGAAGCCAAGAGTAGGAATGAAACCAGGTCCCAATCAGGTATGTAAATCAATAAGGGTAACAGCAGGAAAACAGAATACTCAGAAAAGTTTATCAGAAGAGAATTTAGTAAAGAGATTACAGAAACGTGGACAGGTTAACAGACTCAATAAGGTATGATGAGGCACCAAGAACAAGAATGAGTAGAAAACCAGCATCACGCCTTGGGATAAAAGGTCAAGTGAAGGGAATGTTGTTACCATAGTCCAATAAGAGCTATAGCAATGAAAGAGGACCCACCTGACAGTAGCTGTTGAAAAATGAAGCCGCTGCCAGGAATAAACAGGAGCAGAGGAAGCAGAGGAAATAAATACCCTGACTGCTTTCTTCTCTCCCCTTCTTAATCTCCTTCAGGTACACCTACTGTCCAAACCCAACCAGAAGCCAGAAGGCAAAGGAACCCAGATCCATAGAAGTCAGCCTCCCAATGAACAAGGCAAAACAGAGAGCAGAGGAGAATGAATTGGTGGGGGGAGCAGGGTGTAAAATAGTTAATAACCAGCATCATTTGCCATATTACAGTTTGATTTCTTTAAAAATTTTTTTAAAAAACAGAGTCCTTCAGATTAATTTTAAAATGTAAGGGATTTAACTTTATGTGCCTTTTAAAGAAGATAATTGCATCAGAAGACAACTAAATAATTCAAGGCTGACTGTATGGCATAAGAAAACTGAGGTAGAAAAGTAAAAGTATTTATGTCAAAGCTGCTATAGCACATATAATAGCATAAACAGAGAAATTAAGGAAGTGGAAATAATGAACAGAATCCATTAGACAACTAATGCTTTTACTAGTTCCCAAAATACATCCATCTAACATGATTTTTGTAACTCTTTACTGTATTAAATGGACTAATGCTAGAACCAAAATATTTTACCTAAGCATTCTTATCTGTAGAATATATGTATATGGTAGTAGGAAATTAAGGAGAAAAACCAGCTTAGAAAGTATAGAATATGTACTACGTTACAGCCTGTGTTCTACATAACCTTTTAAATGCATGACCTTTAAGTTGCTGAAGGTTGCCTCAGAATTTGGCTCAGTTTGATCGAAACATCTGTTCCCCTTGCAGGTATACTGTAAGGACTTTTTTCTCAGTTGGATTCAGAACACAGCAAGTGAGCCCTTGTCCGTCCAATCATACAGACCCCAACACTTGTAAATCAAGTTCTGGGAGGACAACAGCAGGTCCACATTCCGTCACCCTTTCTCAGCCAGCTAGGCCAACTGACTGCTGTGAGAACCGCTCTTATCATGTCATCAAATCAAAACATGTTGAGATGAGGGACTATAAGAGGCATCTGCAGAATTCCCAAAATGTAGTGACTTTGGAACATTGACAGATGCATCTGTCATTTTATACCTTCAACTAACCTGATGTCCACTGGCCCGACACAGTAAAGCTGTCCAAGATCGATTCCAATTCTTTCACGTTATTTTCACATGTCTCTACTAGGAAGGCCTGGTGCTTCTTAGCCTTTTAATTAAGAAAAAAAATTACACATAATAAGGTCACATATTATAAGAGCTACAGATATTTAGTGTGAACATATACAGCACAATTAAGTATAAACAAGATAATAATTACTCCATCCAATCTATTATTAACCCCTCTTTCTGTCTTAATCAGACCTTTTACTTGGCTTAATGTAACACTGTACAAAGACTCATTAACAATTTACTGAGGATTTAGTGCCTGGCACTATTCTAAATGTTTTACATATACTAATTCTTTTCATCCTCATAATAACCTTATGATGGTAAAGCTATTATTATCCCAATTTTACAGATTTTAAAAAAAACTGAGACTGAAGAACTAAGGGACACTTTAAAAAATCATGTTTGCAATCATGCAGCAAGTTGCCAGATGGCAGTCAAACATGAATGCAGTTAAGACCAATTAGAAGCTACTGCACTAGCCAAGTGATGGTGGCTTGGACTAGGAAATTAGCAGCAAAAAGAGGGGTAGGGGTAGGGAATGGATGCACTGGAAAGATACTTAGAAGGTAGACTGGCCAGACCTTAATAAAACTGCATTAGATTAGATTACATTGATTAGACTCGATTGGACTGGATAAGGATAGGGGAAGTAGTCAGATAAAGCAAGGAGTTAAGACTGATCCCAAGGTTTCAAGCCAGAAGAACTGGGTTGATTTCAGTAGTCGAACAGGAACAATGGAGGTAGAGAAGGTCTTGCTGTTTTTGTTTGTGTACTTGCTTGTTTGTTTTTGGCAGTGGGTATGAATAATGAATTCTGTTTTGATGATATTACATTGGAGACACATAAGACACTTCCAGCACCAGCACAATGCCTGGCAAATAACAGGCTCTAAATAAATATATCTGAATGAACAAGTAACAAATAAAGTAGAAAAATATGGGAAGCAGTTGAACATACTTGGTGCAAAGCTCAGAAGTAAGGTCAGATATAGGTTTGGGAATCACCTATAGATATAGTCTGAAGATTGCCTTAAGAGTGTCTGATGGGAAGTGGAAAGAGCCCAGGGCAAAGCCTTAAGGAACTCCAGCATTTAATAGTTAGAAAAGAAGTCAGCAAAAAATACTCAAAAAAAAAGAAAAATAGAAGGGTATAATGTCATGAAAACCAAGATAAGAGAACATTTCAAGAAGAGAGTTGTCAATTATGTCCAATGCCACAGAACATTCAAGCAAAATGGAGACTAAAAAGTGTCCACAGGGCATGAAGGTCATTGGCGACCTTGGTGAGATCTGTTTCCCTGTAGTATAGTTACAACACGGACTGGAATAGGTTAAAGAAGGAGTAAGCCTGATTTTTTTTCTGAAGGGAGAGATGGGTAAATGGAAACAGGAAGTTTAGACAACTTCTGGGGAGATAAAGGGCAGTAGTTGGAAAGGAAGGTGGGGTCAGAGAAGAGTTTTATTTTTTCATATGTGAGAAACTAAAAAATGTTTAAAAGCTGATGAGATAGAGTTCCTAGTGAAAGAATACTTATAGATGCAGAAGAAACGGGAGAATAGATATTATAGGACAAAATTATATCCTTAAAATATGTAACAATAATTCTGTTTAGATGTCAGCTCAATTATCAGTTCTTCCTTCACCTGACTATATCAATTCCTCCTATCACATTCTTCTCAGCACTTATCACAATAATGATTCTACTTTTATTTGAGTAGGTCTTTTATTAATGTGTTTATCCCATAGAATTTAAGTTGCATGAAGGAAGGAAAAGTCTTTTTTTGGTCCTCTCCAGTGTATCCCCAACAACTAGACAATACCTAGTATCTAAAATAAGAGTTGAATAATTAAACAAATTATAGTATATGTTTATCAACAGAAGACTGTTAAATCAATTATGATTCATCCACACAGACTTTAAATAAAAGGAGGAAGCTCTTCGTCATGTACTGATATGGAAAGATCTCTAAGCTATCTTATTTAGTTAAATACAAAGAGGGGGAACAGTATGCATAATGTGCTGCCATAAGTGTGAAGTGTATATGTATGTACCTATTCATAAATGCAGAGAGAATCTCTACACAGAATCACAAAAAAGTAGTAACTACCATTGCCCCTGAGAAGGGAACCTGGGTGGCTAAGACAGAGATTTCATTTTTCACTGTATACTCTTTTCATATTTTTGAAATCTTGTATCATGTACACCTATTACCTATTCAAAAATTAGATTTTTTAAAAAGATTAAATAAACAAGTCAACAAACAAAACCCCACTTTTCTATGGCAGATATACATTCAGTTTATTAATGTGTTATGAAGTACTCTGAAGACCAATTAAGCCAAGAAGCCCAGATGGAAACTTCTGGAAATTAACAAAGCATAGATTCACAGACCAATGTAAGGTTCACATCCATAGCAAAAGAAACACTTCATCAGGGAGATACAAATTAAGCCACAATGAGACATCACCTTACCCTTGTCAGAACAGCCATTATTAAAAAGTCAAAAACAACAGATGCTGGCATGGATGCAGAGAGAAAGGAATGCTATTTATACACTGTTACTGGGACTGCAAATTAGTACAACCTCTATGGAAAACAGCATGGAGATTCCTCCAAGAAATAAATGTAGACTTAACATTTGACCCAGCAACCCCACTACTGGGTATCCAGCCAAAGAAAAAGAAGTCATTTTATCAAAAAGACACCTGCACTTGAATGTTTATTGCAGCACAATTCACAATCATGAAGATGTGGAATCAACCTAAGTGCCCATCATTTTATGAGTGGATTAAGAAAATGTGGTGCATATATACTATGGAGTACTACTCAGCCATAAAAAGGAATGAAATATTGTCTTTTGCAGCAACTTAGATGGAACTGGAGACCATTATCCTAAGAGAAGTATCTCAGGAATGGAAAAACAAACACCACATGTACTCTCTAATAATTGGGAGCTAATCGATGGGCACACATGGACACAAAGAGATGTAAACGTCATAGGAAATCAAGAAATGGGGAGGAGGGTGAAGGGGAGGGGTAAAAACCTGCCTATCAGGTACAATGAACACTATTCAGGTGATGGGCACACTAAAAGCCCTAACTTAAGCATTACAAAAGCTATCCATGTAACAAAAACATTTTTACCCCCTTAATATTTTGAAATAAAAAAGAAAAGAAAAGAAATACCAAGTTTTATTTATTAAAATAAATAAGTAAAAGAGTCAAAATGAAATATATTATTACCAATGGCAATCAATTAAAGTTTACCTTTAAAAAAGTATTTATAAAGCACCAAGTTCATGTATACAAATATAACATATATTTATAAAGTTATTTTTAATTGTTAAATAATTAAATATTCTATTAAATTCTTTGAGTTTATTTATTATGCTTATGGTAAAAAAAAAAAACCAAATAGAGAAAAATAGAAGGTAATTCAATCTGCATAGGTAAGTTTTATTTACAATTTGTTTTATAATTATGGAAACTTTATATATAATTTTTAATTCAAATAGGATCACAGTATACATATTACTATATAACTTTTGCATTTCTCTGACAACTTTCCACATCACAAGCTTTTTTAGCTGTATAGTACTCCATTGTTTAGATGTACCATAAATTAACTTAACCATTCCTCTACTGTTAATATTTTTAGGTTACTTGCAGTTTTTTGGCTATTAGTAACAATACTACAACATACATCCTTGTATGTATATTTTTATATCTTTGTATAACATTCAAGTAAACCTACTCAATAAATTTCTAGAAATAGATTTGAGAGTAAAAGGGTATGCACAACTGCTTTCAGACAACTGTTAACAAATTAATCTCTAAACAGTGTATACGACCATGTATAGTACGAGTGTCTTTTTCCCAATAACTTTCTACTGGTAGGCATTAGCAACTTTTTTTTAATGTGCATTTCTTTCACTTTAATTAAGATTAAGCATCTTTTCATATGTTTACTAGCCACCTATATTTCTTTTTCTGTAAACTGCCTATTCATATCATGTGCCCATTTTTATATTGCATTGTTCAACTTTTCCTTAGTGATTTGTAACAGTCCTTTTTACATTATGGGAACAATCCCTTTGTCTTACATGTTGCAAATCATTTTTGCTAATGGCATTTGCCACCTGACTATTATATAGTCTTAAAACAAAATTATATTTTTCAAGTGATGAAATTTATCAATTGTTTGCTTTCAGACTTTGAGTTTTGTATAATGTCATACTTTCCTTACTACAAGATTATAAAACAATTCCATTTTTCATTTTTCTTTCAGTGTTTTTTCATTTTCTTCTTTATGACTCTTTGATCAATCTAAAATTTGTTTGATATGAGCAGTATGGCGGGGACATAGTTATATTATTTCTCCTTATGTATAGCCAATTATCTGAAAACTATTTGTGAACAAATCTATCTCTAAACATTGATTTGACATACCAACTTTATCATATACTAAATTCCTATACATATTGACAGCTATTTTTGAACTCTCTTTTCTGTTTCATTGATTTCTCCATTATTTCGTCAGTACCAAACTCTTAATTTATGGTAACTTTATATTTTTAAAAAACTTTATTGAGACATAATTGACATAACATACAATTCACCCAATTAAAGTATACAATTCAATACTTTTAGTATATTCACAGGGTTGTGCAACCATAACCACAATCCAGATTTAGAACATTGTTATCCCTACTAAAAGATATGCCATGCCCATTGGCTGTCACTCCCCATTCTCCACCACCACCCCTAAGCCCTAAGCAACCACCATTCTCATTTTTGTTTCTATATATTTGCCTTTTCTGGATACTTCATATAAATGGAATCATAAAATATGTGGCCTTTCATGACTGACTTCTTTCACAAAACATAATGTTTTCAAGGTTCCATCCACGTCATACTATGTTTCAGTACTTAATTTTATTGTCAAATAATATTATTAATATATCATATGGGTAAGCCACATTTTATTTATCCACTCATCAGTTAATGAACATTTGAGTTGTTTCCACTTTTCGGTTATTGTGAATAATGTTGCTAAGGACATCCATATACAAGTTCTTGTGGGAGTGTATGTTTTCATTTTCTCTAGACATATACCTAGGAATGGAATTGCTTAGTCATATGGGCATTCTATGTTTAATTTTTTGAAAAACTGCCAAACATTTTTCCAAACAGAATGCCCCATTTTACATCCCCACCAGCAATGTGTGAGTGTTTTAATTTCTCCATATCCTCATCCAAACTTGTTAGTGTTCATTTTTTTTATTATAGCCATGCTAGTGACTATGAAGAGGTATCTTATTATGGTTTTGATTTGCATATCCCTGACCAATGATTTTAAACATCTTTATACATGCTTACTGGCCATTTGTATATCATCTTTGAAGAAATGTCTATTCAAACATTTAGCACATTTTTAAAATAATTTCTCTTTTTATTATTGAGATGTACAAGGACTTTATATATTCTGGACATAAGTCCTTTATCAGACATTTGATTTGCAAAAATTTTCTAGAATTTTGTGGGTTGTATTTTCACTTTTATAGCATCCTTTGAAGTATAAAAGTTTTTAATTTTGGTGAAGTCAAATGTACCTATTTTTTCTTTTGTCACTTGTGCTTTTGGTATTGCACCTAAGAAACCATTGCCTAAGAGTTTTTTAGTTTTAGCTATTAGATTTGGGTCTACAAACGATTTAACTTTTGAGTAGGGGTTCAATTCATTCTTCAGTCCTCTCAGCACTATTTGTTGAAAAATACTATTCTTTCCTCATGAATTGATTTGATATCCTTTTCAAAAATCAATTAAACATAATTGTAAGGGATTTTTTCTGGATCCTCAATTCTAGTCCATTGATCTATATGTATATCATTATGCCAGTACCACACTATCTTGATTACTGTAGCTTTGTAGTAAGCTTTAAAATTGGGAAGGGTGACTCCTCCAACTTTATTCTTGTTTTTCAAGATTACTTTGGCTCTTAAAGGTCCCTTATATTTCCACATGAATTTTAGCAACAGCTTGTCAATTTCTACAAAAAGCCAACTGAGATTTTGATAGAGATTGCATTAAATCATCAATTTGGGGAGTACTAACATCTTAACAGTATTAACTCTTGCAGTTCACAAACAGGAGACATTTTTCCATTATATAGGGCTTGTTTAATTTATTTCAGTGATAATTTGTAGTTTTCAGTATACAAGTCTTACACTTCTTTTGTTAACTTATAAGTATTATATTCTTTTTGATTGTACTGTAAAGGTATTTGTTTCCTTAATTTCATTTTTGGATTGTTCATCACTAGTTATAGAAATACAATTGATTTTGTGCATTGATCTTGCATCGTATCCTACAATCTTGCTAAACTTGTTTATTAGGTCTAATAGTTTTCTGTGTGTGTGTGTGTGTGTGGATTCCTTAGGATTTTCTAATATTTATTCCTTAGGATTTCTAATACAAGGTCATGTCATCTGGTAATAGTTTACTTCTTCCTTTCCAAAACAGCTTTTTATTAGGTTATTAAGTATGGAATGTCCGATTTTCTTAAGTACTAAGTTCAACAGTTGATATCTCTGACATTTCACTTTGAAACTTCTTATTTTATTTTATTTCATTTTACTTTTTATTGTGAAGGTACATCCTCATTCTTTCAAACACACGTTTTGGCCTGTGATTATCTTTCAAAAAATTTTTTACAGCAATTTTTGTGAAACCATGGATAAGTCAAAAATTCATGTTATATTTTAATGTGAGTTCCACCGTGGAACCAATGCAGCACAGACAGCTCAAAATATCAACAAAGTGTTTGGGAAAGATGTGGCTAATGAACACACAGTACATCAATGGTTTGAGAAGTTCCAGTCTGGTGATTTTAATCTTGAAAATAAGCCCTGTGGGCGACTTGAGACTAAGGTGGATAATGATGAGCTGAGAGCTGTAGTAGAAGCAAATCCATCTCAACCTACGTGTGAATTAGCAGCAAGGTTTGACATTACTATTCCAACAATATTGGACCATTTGAAACAAATTGGCAAGGTAAAAAAGATGGATAGATGGGTACCGCATGAATTAAACAAGCATCAGAAGAGAAATTGTCTCAAAGCTTGCCTTTCTTTGCTGTCATGACATAAAGGCGAATCATTTCTACACCGTATTGTTACTGTGTGATCAAAAATGGATTCCTTTTGACAATTGCAAGCATTCGGCACAATGGCTGGATAAAGATGAAGTGTCAAAACACAGTCCAAAACCAAATATTCATCAAAAAAAGCTAATGGTCCAATGCTGGTATTATCCACTACAGCTTCATGAAACCTGATAAATCCATTACAGCAGATGTCTACTGCAACCAATTGGATGAAATGATGAGGATGCTTGCGATTAAGCAGCTGAGATTGGTCAACAGAGACAGGCCAATCCCCTCGCACAACCACATGTCACAAAAAACAACACTGCTCAAACTACAGAAGCTGGACTTAGAAACTCTTTGTCATCCACCATATTCACCAGACCTTGAACCAACTGACTACCACTTCTTCCAGGCTTTGGACCACTTCTTGCAAGGAAAAATATTCAGTTCTCAACAAGCTGTGGAAAATGCCTTTCACAATTCATTGCCACTCGCTCTCTGGGCTTCTTCGCTGCTGCCATAAGCAAGCTACCATTAAGATGGCAAAACTGTGTTGATAGTTTAGGCACATTGATTAATTGTACTGCTTGTTTGAGATATAATAAACTAAACTTTTGATTCAAAAGCAGACATTTCATATTTAATGACTTAATATTTCTTTTTCTTACCTAATTGCCTTGTCTAGAACCTCCAATACACTGTTGAATAGACATGGTGATAGTAAACATCCTTGTCTTTTTCCTGATCTTAGGGAGAAAGCATTCTGTCTTTCACCATTAACTGTCATGTTAGCTGTAAGTTTTTCATAGATGCTCTTTATCAGGTTGAGGAGGAAGATGCCTTCTATTCCTAGTCTGTTGAGCATTTTTATCATAAAAGGATGTTGGATTTTATCAAATGTTTTTCTGTGTCTATTGACATGATCATCTGGTTTTTGTCATTTACTTTATTAATAAGGTGTATTGTTATTTTGATTTTCAGATGTTAAACCAGTCTTATATTCCTGAGATAAATCCTACTTGATCATTTGTAAAACCTTTTTTATATTACTGGATTCAGTTTGTTGGTATACTGTCAAGAATTTTGGCATCTATATTCAAAAGCAATAGTGGTCTATACAGTTTTTTTCTCGTAGTATCTTTGTCTGGTTTTAGTATCAAGATAATAATACTACGTCACAGAATGAGATGGGAAATGTTACCTCCTCTTCTGTTTTTTGAAAGAGTTTGTGAAGAGTTGGTGTTATTCTTCTTAAACATTTGTATAAGATTTACTAGTGAAGCTATCCAGGCCTAGCCTTTTCTTTGTGGGAAGTTTTTTGATTACTAATTCAATCTCTTTACTTGATTTTCTATTTCTTCATAACCAGTTTTGGTAGTTTTTGTCTCTCTAGAAATCTATCCATTTCATTTAAATTATCCAATTTGTTGGCATACAGTTCTCCACAGTATTCTCTTATAATTATTTTTATTTCTATATGGTCAGTTATTATGTTCCCTCTTTCATGCATGGTTTCTCCATGCATATGACTCTCCTCTCTTTTTTTCTTGATCAATCTAGCTAAGTATTGTCACTTTAGTTACCTTTTCAAAGAATCAACTTTTGGTTTCATTGATTTGCTCTATATTTTTATTCTCTATTTCTTTTATTTCCTCTTTAGCCTTTATTGTTTCTTTTCTCTCAATTGTTTTGGGTTTAGTTTGCTCTTCTTTTTCTAGTTTCTTAAGGTTTTAATAGAACGTTAGGCTATGGATTTAAGGATTTTTTTTCTTTTTTTTGGAGACAGAGTCTTGCTCTGTCGCCCAGGCTGGCCTTGAACTCCTGGGCTCAAGCAATCCTCTCTCCTCAGCTTCCTAAGTAGCTGGAACTACAGGCATATGCCACTGCACCCAGACTTTTTTTAGTATAGGTGACTACAGCTACAAATTTCCCTCTTAAGCACGATGTTAGCTGCATCCTGTAAAGTGTGGTATGTTGTGTCTTCATTTTCACTCATCTCAAATTCCCTGTGACTCTAATTCCCTGTGATTTCTTTTGGACCCACTGGTTATTTAGGAATGTGCTGTCTAATTTTCACATATTTGTGAATTTTCACCTGTCACCTTCTGTTATTAATTTCTACTTTAATTCCATTGTGGTCAGAGAAGATCTTTTGTATGATTTCAATCCTCTTAACTTTATTGAGGTTTGTTTTATGGCCTACCATATGATCTATCCATAACAATGTTTCAGGTACACTTGAGAAGGTGTGTTCTCCAGCTGATGGATGTGGTGTTCTATAGATATCTGTAAACTGTCTAGTTTGTTTACAATGTTGTTGAGTCTGCCATTTATTTCTTAGTATTCTTCCTAGTTGTTCTACCTATTACTGAAAGTGGGGTACCAAAGTCTCCAAATATATTACTGTTGTCTATCTCTCCCTTCAATTATGTCAGGTTTTGCTTCACATATTTTAGAGCTCTGTTGTTAGGTATATATGTGTTTATGATTGTTAGATCTTCCTGGTGGATCAACTCTTTAACATTATGAGATGTCCCTCTTAATCTCTAGTAACAGTTTTATTCTAAAGTCTATTTTGTCTGATACCAGTATATCCATTCCAGTTCTTTTTGTTTGTTTGTACATGGTACCCTTTTTCCATCCCCTGCTATTTTGATACATATATTATCTTTAATGCTCATCAAAAACCCTGCATTATATAGATTATTAGCACTATTTTATAAATGAGCAAACAGATTCAGAGGAATAATATCACTAAAGGTCACAAATTTATTATATGATAGAGCTGGGATTAAAACCCAGATCAATCTGTCTCCAAAATATATGTTCTTTCTATTATGTCATGCTGACTGAGGCTAAGTCCCCATCAACATCAAGGTATAAAAGTTTACGTAAATGTAAGTGTAGAAAGCCAGACAAATTGCACACTTGGAGTGAGCTTAACATAAAGGTACAATTAAATTCCTACTTCAACAATAATTCTCTTTTAAGTATAGGGCTCAATCTTGACTAAAATATGAGCTAAAATTTCAACACCATTACAATTTAAGATCAAACTTAAGGACAAATTTGCCAGAACACATGGAGTAGTGTAAAATTTTTCAAAGAGCAAAGAAGAGATTTACTCACTGACCAGACTTAAAAAGAGGTTAACTGCACCTGAAAATTACTATTACATTAATAATTAACAATAATATAATTTTCACATCATTCTACAAAGATATCTGACTAATAGTCTTATAACACAGCCAACAGAAATTTAGCTTATATTTAATAATTATATTTATGAGCCAGGTACTAACCAGAAAACTGTCATTTGTTTTAGAGTTTGACAATTTTGTTTTTTTAAAACAAAGTGTTTTGTTTTATAAACGAAGCTTCTACTCTTCATTCATATAGTAAAAGTGTCTGGAGTTGTTTTAAGTGCTGGATTGTGCTTACATTTAAATTTTGCTCCCAAAGCTGTTAGTTCCCTGAATAGCCTTTTAAAATACAAGGAATTCTAGAATGAAAACAGAATCTATCAGGTAAATAAACAAAACCTGGTTGAAAACAAAGTGCCAACCAAAGATTAAATATTATTTCTAAATTTTTTATTAACATGTTTTATTATATAACATAAAGAATAAGTTTAGGTTAAATGTTAAATTATTCATTCAACAAATTCTATAATTCTTAACAACCCTATAAATTTAAAAGAATTGTAGGATAAAAGGACTCATTTCTTTGCCTCAGAAGTAATTCACATAAAGAGTTTGTTGCCCTAGGAATAAAAGTCACTTAATGCTATGTTGGCTTACCAGATGATGTTTAGGTGAACATTTATTGATCACCCACCATAAACCAAGGGCTACTTTAGATGCTGTGATAAATCTACAACCAATATAGACAGAGGACTAAAAATATCAAAATATTCAAAAAAAAATCACAAAATTTCATAACTGACAGGTCTTCATGTATTATTAAAGTGAGTCAGTCTTGGTTATAAAATATCTTTAACCAGAAAGAACAATGAGATGACCAAGAACTGCCTTTATTTCCACCTTGGTATCCTACATCTCTCAAACTGCTAAATTGAATGCATATTTGGATTAATCTAACATGTCATTCTTTTTTTGTTTGTTTCATAATCATCTTATCTTTCTTTGAGAAAGATGCAAAAACTCATCCCTCACTTTTTTCCTCATTCAGCATGAATATCACAAATGAAAAAGCACGTAAATAAAAATTTCTAATGCAAGCCCTTGAAGAATCACATAAAAAGGATATGCAAATATTTATTAATATACCTAAAAATTGGCAAATGAGCCTTGCTGATCTGCAATGGAAAAAGTTAACTCAAGCCATAATGATAAAAGCAATTAAGGACGCTTTCAATGAGGTTAAAAATAGTAGGAAAAACCAATACATAAATAATGTATTTATTGGCCAGGCGCGGTGGCTCACGCCTGTAATCCCAGCACTCTGGGAGGCCGAGGCAGGAGGATTGCTTGAGCTCAGGAGTTCGGGACCAGCCTGAGCAAGAGCGAGACCCCATCTCATTTAAAAAAAAAAAGAAAAAAAATTTTTTTTAAATGTCTTTATTTAGTCAATAGGGTTTTTTTTAATGAAATTAGCATTTTAAAATAGGTTGAACTTTTGAAGAAATAATACATAATACTTACACTTTCTGAACATTTTTGAACTCAAGTAAGCTTTAAGTTTTTTATTTAAATGTATATTAAGCCATTATGAAGAAATCTAAGTAAAAACAAGAGAGCATCAGAACCTACAGTCCACATCACATACTTTTGCTCCCACAGCTCACCTTTGCATCATATTTTGCACCTAGTTACCATTACATACTTAGTGCATTTCTAAGAGCTCAAGCTGCTGAGCTGAACTGAATTTGGTCTGGTTAGCTTTCATTATCATCACTGTCCACAGCTTCTCCTTGATCATATTAGTGATAGCTAGTATCTCTTAGTTCTCTACTACTTTGCTTGCCTATTCTTATTCCATGGATGTCAGTATTCTATGACCCCACTTGCTCATCTCACATAATGAAATGTCACACTCCCTTAATTAGCTTTAATAGTAATTTATTTTTTAGTAGATGCTACCTTCTAATCCAAACATGGTCTTAACATGTAAACACCTCTCTCTCTCTCTCTCTTTCTCTCTCACACACACACACACATGCACACACACAAACACACATATACACAATACCATTTTATTTTTTCCCAGGTCAAATGAGATTTGAATTTTCAAAATGTACTAACTTATACAGGAATAAATTTCAAAAAGCTTAATGAAAAAGCTTTATGCCCATACCATAAATTTAGAAAGCTAGTCCCACATAATGAATATTTAAATACATAAAGACACATACTCGATGAACAGTATTTAATGGTATTAAATTTTAAGGACCACTAAGAGAAACAGAAAGTGATGTTTATATTAGCAAAAACAATGCTCACATATAAATACTACTACTATTCTAGGTGAAAAACAGGAATCAACAATTTTTTAGTAAAAATTCAGAATAAAATATTTATTAGCTCATTAGTTTTAAATGCCTCCTACAAAATCAGAAACATGTCCTTCTAAAGCAAACCTAATAGATCATTTAAAGCAAAAATATTATCAAGAAACATTATCTTCACCACAAAGCATAACAAAGCACTTTCCAAAATCCTATCTAATGCTAGCAATCATTATTATTATCTAATTGGTTAAACCCCCAAAGTGTTGGGAAAAAATATATACTTGACCATTTTCAATCACAAGTTCTTTAGAGAATAAAACATTCTTTGAGCAAAACCTCATGAGAACTAGAATTCCCTTTTCAATATATGGTCCCTCCTAAAGCTGTAACTAAATATTACTGAGTGGCAGAAAAACAAATCTTAAGAAATGATAGACTTAAGAAAATTTCATTGAAGAAAGCACAAAGCAAGACCTAATAATACCAATTTGAAAATGAAAGCTCCCCTGCTTCAAGAGAAACAGATATAAAAACTCACAGTAATGTCTAAAAGACCCAACTGGATCTGCTGAGCCTCTGATGGACTTTAGTAAGTATGATCACTAAGCAGCTTAAACTAGAAATTCAGTTTTACTTATGGTTGATTAAATCATTATTAAATGCATAGGTTTTGAAATTAATAGCTCAATTTTAATCACAACTTTTTAAAGTCAAATTCTGTCAAATTTTATGTTCTGTGTTCACATCTTCATAAGAACATGAAACTAATTTTGTTAAATTCTTAGATGTCTGATGCTGAAATTAAACGTTAAAAATAATTATAAACCATTCATTTACTAAGCATATCTTTTAAATCCATACATTGAACAGGAGGAATTTCATTAATATAAAAGTATATTTAGAACACAGAGAAATCATAAATGCTTGAGATGATAGGTATGCTAATTACCCTGATCTGATCTCTATACATTGCATATATTGAAGCATCACACAAGGTACTCTATAAATATGTACAATTATTACATGTCAATTAAAAATAAATAAATAAATAGAGTACAATTAAAGTCAGCTGGGTTTATATTTGTTAAATACCTACAAAAGACTCAACATACCCAGTTTGGACTTTTCCAAAATTTTATTGTATCTCTTAAAACAGGACAGCTATCACGTTCCAACTGTTTATCAACACTTTGTGTATCCTGGGCTAGATGATCTCTAAAGCCCCTTCCAGTTCTGAAAGGCTATGCTATACAAAGTTATACAAGTGTTATTTTTAAGTCTCAAAATTTCCTAAAGTCTTTGTATCTTATTAATAACACCTTGATCTCACTAGTAAACCTATAGAGGAAAGTGGCTTTAACTTTCTATTCTAATGCAGCAGAGAAAATAAAGACTGAGACTTGAATAATGGCCATGTACATGACCTAAACTAGAAAACAAGCTGTTACCTCAAAGACAGAGAAAAATTACCTGTAGGTAATTTGTGCTTCCCATCTATATCCTATAAAATATTGAAACTACTATGCTCAAAAGAAATATAACTGTGGAAAGACACACTAGGGTATGTAGAGTCATGGCATGTTATTTACAAAGCAAAAGGTAAACGCTTCCTCATAAGTCATTTTCTCTTCAGTCAACAACAATTACGAAATCAAAGCACAAATAATAACCAGACTTTGAAGATGCAGAATTAGAAAAACTCCATTTTTATGGTTTAAAATTTTAATTTGGTAGAAATGTCTTTAAAGAGGAACTTTTAAAACCTTTTTCCCTCCAAAGGCCATTTATCTATTGAAAAAAGTCAACAAAGGAATATGAACAAGAAAAATGTATTTGAGAAAAGTGATAGAATAATTTTTTATAAAAAGAAAACACTGTACTTACTATTTAAAGTAATTTTCTTTAAATAAATTTTCATTAAATAATTTTTACATTTCATATTATGGTCAGGTAAAGAAATAGAGAACAGTTCTAATAAGCATAAAACAGAAAAAGTTAAAAAAGAAAGCTAATAGGGAAAAAAAAGAGATGGAAGAGAAAACAGAAAGATGGAAGGAAATAAGACAAAAAGCTACAAGTTTCAGAGAGATGAAAAAAATAGAGAGGAACATATTAATTAATAGTTTGAGCCACATAAACTGTACCTCACTGCATCCTGAATATGTTTTTTGAATATCCCATTAGGTCTTCCACAAGAAACTATTATTCACAGATCTGCAGCTGTGAATCCATCAAGCTTTGAAGAAACTATCAGTCTACAATTTTCAGCACCATTATCAAAACAATAGTGTTTAATAGAATGAGTGTCAAGAGTCCAAACAAGCAAACAAAGGTTGCTGATGAGCTGCCACTTGCCTTATTTTAGATCATCCATCAAACTCTAAAAGTTTTAGAAAAAGATCTGGTGGTACCAAGTAATTTTTTTTTTAATCACAAAGCACCTAAATGTTCTGTGGTGAGTTAAGCCAGTTTCGTTTTATTTTATATCCAGTCAATGGAGTGCTAGGTGGCTAGAATTAGAAGAATTCATGCAACCTATACTGGTGCATTCTTAACCACTGCATTCTCAGTTATAACTCTGGATTACTTTCTAAACTACTGAGTACTACGTCTAATAAGCCAGAGACGACAGGAGAGTAGAGAAGATGGAATTACGAAAATCTTCCCCCTCAACCTAAGTAATATTGTTTTGAACACTTTAAAAAAAAATAAAAACCCCTGAATACATTTTAAAAGTCTATAATTCAAAGTGTTCACTAATTCAGTTAGTTTCCCCCATTATTCCAAATCAGAGAGGTTCTATTATGTGTATCTGTGATGTAATCAGCATTTTCAGTTTTGAAAGTTTATATCAATGTCACTAAAATTACTTTCATACTATTATCTCATGGTACAGTACACAGTGAGGAAAAAAAAACTGATACACATCAAATATGACCCAATAAAGTAAATGCCATAGGGTTTCCTTTTTTATCCTTACCATTACAAGTTCTTCCTGTAATTCACTGCAATTTTTTTCATTATACTGGAGTCTCTTTGAAAGGTCTATAATTACTTTCTTCTGTTCCTCAATCTCTTCATTTAGTTTCTTGGTTTTGGAGAAATAATCTCTTTCTAATCTGAAAAGTTAAAGTGTCAGAGCAGGTTTTTCAAATATGCTTTTATCAACTGTTACTACACACCTTTAACACAAGTGGCAGATGTACTATATACCATGTTTTCATGTCAAAAGGCTTTTTAAAGGCCACCTTTCCTTTTTTCAAATAAAAAGGATTGCATATTCTTAAAAGAAAGACTTTAAAGGAATACTACCTTCCCCTCTGATAGCAGGTATTTGTACCATGCCTGAGGTTATAAGCAAAATAGATTTAGCTACTGTTGATTTGGTCTCACCATTATTTTTGATAAACAAAACCGATCTACCACAATTCAATTAGCTTAGAAACTGTCTTAAAACTGAGCAAACTGTCCTATCTAACTGTTAGAAATGGAGCAAATGTTTTATTTCTCTATGTCCATGCAATGAGAATTGGTATGGTGGCATGGAAAATCCAAAAGGAAGAATAACAAAAAATCATTCACATACACTTTGAAGACACAAGAATATCTTTTCAAAGGATTTGTCTCTCTATTTAAATCTTGTTCAGGGCGGGGTACAGTGGCTCACATCTGTAATCCCAGTGCTTTGGCAGGCCAAGGTGGGAGGATTGTTTGAGGTCAGGAGTTCGAGGCCAGCCTGGGCACAGTGAGACCCCATCTCTCCACAAAAAACAAAAAAATTATGTGGGGCTAGGCACAGTGGCTCACACCTGTAATCCCAGCACTTTGGGAGGCCAAGGCAGGAGGATCACTTGAGGCCAGGAGTTGGAGAACCAGCCTAAGCAACATAGCAAGACACCGTCTCTACAAAAAAAAAAAAAAAATAGCTGGGTGCAGTGGTGCCTGCCTGTAGTCCTAGCTACTCAGGAGGCTGAGGTAGGAGGATTGCTTGAACCCAGGAGTTCAAGGCTGCAGTGAGATATGTTTGTACTACTGCACTCTAACCTGGGCTACAGAGCGAGACGTTGTCTCTTAAAAATAAATACATAAAATTTTAAAATCTTGCACAGGCTAGTAATTAAACTGTGTTTACATTCTGTATGGACATATTATGAAAGGCAGCTTGGAAGTATTTTAGTTCAAAATGTACTGTAGATAATCTATCAAATGGATAATTTTAATTCAAATTAAAGCGTTACCACTATTTTTAATCTGAGATCTTCCTGATAAATGTAGTAGACCCATTCCTCTGATTTTTAAATTGTAATGCAAGAGATAGGGTGACCCAGGATAAACAAATCCACACCACATTCAGGCTATAATCACATAAAGAGCTAATTTTTGAGTGGCACATCACCTTACTCTGAACAGTCAACACTACTTCCTCTAGAGTGGAACACAGATAATTCTAGTGCTAACCCTTTTGTATATTCTCCTTTGGATCAAGAATATTCCAAGGTAGAGTAGCTTAAATTTTAAATAAACACGTACAGAAGGATTAGATTCTACAGTTATGCAAATCTCCCAGAAAGTAGAACTAAACAATAAAAATGGATCAAAGTAGAGAAAAAATCAGAAAATCAGAAAACCAATCCAGAAGTCCCAACATATAAATAATAGAAGTTCCAGGAAAAAAAGGTGAAGGAAATGGAAAGGAAGTAGTCAACAAAGCAATAATACAAGAGAATTTCCCAGAAATGAATTACTTGAGTCTCTAAAATGGAAAGAGAGGCCAGGCACAGTGGCTCACACCTGTAGTACCAGCACTTTGAGAGGCCAAGGCGAGAGGATCGCTTGAGGCCAGGAGTTCGAGACCAGCCTGGGCAACATAGCAATATCCCATCTCTACAAAAAACAAAAACAATTAGCTGTCTGTGGTAGCATGCGCCTGTAGCCCCATCTACTTGGGAGGTTGAGGTGTGAGGATCTCTTGAGCCCAGGAGTTCAAGGTTATGGTGAGCTATGATTGTACCACTGTACTAAAACCTGGGTGACAGAGTAAGACCCAGTCTCAAAAAAATTTTTTTAAATTCTTTTTGAAAAGTTTATTTTATTTTTTTTATTTCAGAATATTACAGGAATACAAACACTTTGGTTACATATATTGCCTTTGCACCACCTGAGTCAGAGCTACAAGCATGCCCATCTCCCAGACAGTGCACACCACATCCATTAGGTGTGAATTTACCCATCCCCTTCTCCCCCCTCCCACCTGCCCAATACCCGATGAATGTTACTTCCATATGTGCACAAAAGCAATCACAGCAACAACAAAAATGAATAAATGGGACCTGATCAAATTTAAAAGCTTCTACACAGCTAAGGAAAAAAACCCTAAGAATGGGAGAAAATATTTGCATGCTACACATCCAATAAAGGGCTGATAACTAGAATCTATATAGAACTCAGGAAAATCAACAAGAAAAACTCAAACAACCCCATTAAAAAGTGGGCAAAGGACATGGACAGAAACTTTTCAAAAGAAGACAGACTAATGGCCAAAAAACATGAAAAATTGCTCAACATCTCTAATCATCAGGGAAATGCTAATCAAAACCACAATGAGATATCACTTAACCCCAGTGAGACTGGCTTTTGTCAAAAAATTTTTTTAAAATGGAAAGAGTTCAATAAGTACTCAGCAAAATTAATGAAAAACAACCCATACTAGGCCCATCATCACGAAATTTCAGAATACTGGGAACAAAGAGAAGGCTCTGCAGAGTGTGTCCATAAAGTATGAAAATACATACATATTATTATTTTATCATGTATTATAATGTAACATCAGTAAACCATTTTACATATTCGCCTAAGATTCCAAACTTGATGGCCACTGTTTAAGTTTCCAGAGGAAAACGTGGACCTATACAAAAGACCAGGAATCAACTGACTTCAGGCTTCTCAAACACTAGAACTGAATGAACAGCCAGATGAACTATGAAAAGGGGTGAAGATCAAAAACTTTCAGAATATAAGTTCTATTAATAGCTACTTTACAAGGGAGTAAATCAAACAAGGAAGAAGGCATGAGATTAGCAAACATGCGATCCAAGACAAAAGTAGAGGGAATTCCAAGAATAATGTTAAAGGGAAGTCCTAGGATGACTGTATACAGGGAAACTAAAAAATAATTTGTCCAGAATGGAAAAAGTAGAGAGAGGAGTCTAGGAGGAATGTCTCTTAGAAGAAACTTACATTGATAGAATTTCCAAGATATAGGAACATAATGAGAGACTTTCACTTCTGTCAGAGTTTAAGAATAACTTAGTGAGTGATTGGCTAATCACATAAACTAATCCAATTTAAAATGAGGCAATTATTAACTATTCTTTCATTTGTTGATTCAGCAAATCTTTATCTAGCAGCTCTTATGTACCAGGCACTATTCTTGGCATTGGGAGACAGCAATGAACAAAACAAAGTTTCTCTCTACATAAGACAGACAATAAACAATATAATAAAATATACTACAAAAAAAAAGTTGTAGAAAAAATAACGTACACTGAACCCAAAAATATAACTCTATTAAAAAGATGAGAAGAGGGAAGGAATAAATGTATGTTGTGTTGGAGAAGTGTAAAATACAGATAAATAGGTAGAGGCCAATAGATAATATCTAGGGGTAGAAATAGGGGTAGAAATTTTAAAAGTGGCAGAATATGCACATTATTTAGAAATATGAAGTTAAATATCGGAAGAAATAGCTATAGGAATTAAAAAGTAGTTGCCTCAAAGGAGTGGAAACTGATAGTGGAGAGAAATGGGGCAGGAAACAGCTGTTTGTCATGAGCCTCACAGTACTATTTTACTTTTTAGACTATGTACAAGTGTTAATTTGATAAAGTCAAGATTTTAATTAAAAATTACTATTACTCAGCAAATATAAAACTAAATGCATCTGTCTTTTTTTTACTACTTTACAAATAAAGTCGAAACTGGGTCCAAGAAATGGGGGAATATCACTCGCTGTTAGCTATCTGATGCACAACCCATAAAAGCTGGCACCTACACTTCTGCCAACAGCCCCAACCAAGAAGAAATAGGTGGGAAAGGAGTAGGCAAGTTAAGGGGAGCCCCTGTCTCGGAATTCTGATAGAGAGGAGTCAGGACTCGAAAGGTAAAGGATTCAGGGAAGGGAGAAGAAGGAAGCCTGCAGCTAGGATGCCTTCTTTCCTACTGGATTCCCACTCTTTTTCTTTTTTTTTTAAGCTCAGCTAAGAATTTGACAACAGAAACAGGCTGTTTTAACACAGAGTTAAAGCTTTAGGCTATCTTTCACCAAGAACGTAAACAATAATAGTGCTACCAAGTTATAATACTTCTGTTATTTTTATACTTTTGTGAGATATATGTAGAAAAATAAAGAAGTTCCTAAATATTGTGTATAATGAAATAAATAAACTTAGATAAAGTCCATTCAGTATTTATATCTTTCCTAGTGGTTTTTTTTTAATTACATTTAAATTTAAACTATATTTGAAAATTACCTTCTCCCTACTATTGCCCAGCAATCAGTTACCATGGCTAATGAAGACTTGACTATATTTGAAAAATTATTGAAAAGCTTTAGTTTCATATTATAAGCTTTAGATGGAAAAAAATTTTATGACTAAGAAAATTTGATTACAGAATTACGGAACATATTCCTTCTAAAATAATTTCATGCAGGCGTGTCCACTGTTATGAAACTGTGGGCCAAAATTAAAACTCTGAAACACACACACAGTTTTTTTCTCCTGCCTTTTAGGGAGATCCTGCTTAAAAAGAAACAGAAGCTGGCTGGCAAGAAACAGAAGCTTAAGAACCTTAACCAATGCAAGGTCCAGGCAGCATTTTCTCTATAACCTCATTATTACCAATTGCTACATCAGTTCTTCCCAACACGTAAAACAATATCTTACTCCAAAACTCCCTACTTTCAAAGTTGTAAATCAAAGATATGATTTACCATAAAGTCCTAAAATCTATCAATTCTCCTTTTGGAATACGTTAACCAAAACTTAGAACTACTTTGAAAAATTAATGCTTCAGAGTTTGTGACTCTAAAAGATTTTAAAATATTTTTTAAGGAAGATTCTGAAGAATAGTCAGAAGTATAGATAGAAAATGAAATAACTCATCCAATCATCCCCCAAGTCATATCATTCCTTCCTATACCACAGATAATTGGAATAGAAGTGGCTGTCATATTATATACAAGGAAAAGGAAGATGGGACGGGAGAAGAGAAGTTACAGAAACTTTCAATGATTACTGGGTTTTAACTATTGCTTGTTATTATTTCTTTATTATTATTTAACTTTTATTATTATAGCACAGTTATATAGAGATGAAGAACAGATAAGGGACATTAGTTTCAAGCATTAAGGATTATCAGTTAGCCAGTACTTAGCAGGAATATGTAACTAATATTTAGAATTGTCAGTTGGTGCTTATTGGAATACAAAATTTGAGTAAAAATTTTTACATACCAAAACACAAATAACAGGACAACAAAACTTAAGGAAAAAAATCTGCTTGGGGTCCAAGTAGAAAAGTATATAGGTTAGACCCTTAGAGCTTAATTGTTAGCAGGTATGTTAAAATTACTCCAGTCCAACTTTGTAGGACTCTCTTCTTCAACATCCATGACAGAATCATCCACCTTCTGTTTTGAATTTCCCACAGCAAGGAACTCACTAGTTCCCCAAAGATGTCTATTATTTCATTGTTAGAAAGCTTTAATTATTGGGAGCTCAGTCTGACTTCCTACAGTTTCACTTGTAAGTCCTAATCATTACCTCTAAACAACAGTAAAGAAGCCTGCACTATATTCTATATAAGAGCCTTTCAGATATATTTATATGGAGAATAATACTTGAATACATATTTGAATAATATTTGAATACATTCAAATATAGTAAATGTGCAGATTCAAGCAATGGTTGAAAGGAAATAAAAGAGAATAAGTCCTTAGAATAACATTTATAGAATGTCATTTAAGTCATACTAGAGGTACCAAGACAATTCAGTTAAGAATTACTAGTTTAAAATATTGTAAGTATTGGCCAGGCATGGTGGCTCACCCCTGTAATCCCAACACTCTGGCCAGCCGAGGCGGGAGAATCGTTTGAGGTCAGGAGTTCAAGACCAGCCTGAGCAAAAGCGAGACCCCATATCCATTAAAATTAGAAAAAATTAGCAGGGTGTGGTGGTGCACATCTGTAGTCCCAGCTACTACTCAGGAGGCTGAGGCAGGAGGATTGCTTGAGCCCAGGAATTTGATATTGCAGTGTGCTATGATGATACCACTGCACTCTAGCCAGGGCAACAGAGTGAGACAATGTCTCAAAAAAAAAAAATTCTGAGTATTACTAGTAAAAGCATCCACAATATCAAAAGAGTTTTAACTTTTTTCAAACTTCAGTCTTTCCAGTGCAATCTTCATGGTTTTTGCCATACCCACAATAATTACTACTATTTAAGTAATACTTCTCTTTAGATTAACTCACTCCTTATAATAAAGGTTTTTTTTTTCAAGAACCAGTGCCATAGTATAAAGAAAGTATTTTTAAAGGAAACTTTATGTTGCCACTGTAAGTGGAAAATCATTGTCTACTTGTCATTAATAGAAACTAAGACTAAAAATAAATATACAACTCTAATGTACCAACCTATAATCATGTCACATAACAATGGTAGTATGAATTTCATACAAATGGTTTAAAATGTCTACTATTGACTTATTTTTAAGTACCTATTAAAGAATTATAAACTTCTTAAAGCATTTCATAGAATTTTCAAGATGAAAGGCTTTTGAACCGAAAAAGGTTAAGATCAGTAGGAGTCAGAAAGATTCTGACTCCGCCACTTATGAGCTATGTGTCCTTACCCTCACTAAGCTTCAATTTCCACATCTGTAAAACAGTGATAAAAAAAGTAACTACCTCATAGGATGTTAGATAAATTAAACGAAACTATGCAATGCTAAGTACACGTGGTGAGCCGCAATGCATGATAGCCACTAGTAGTAGTGTTACTGCTACTACTATTATTTCTATAGTTTGAGAAAATCTCAACATTATCCATCTCCACATAGACCATTTTATGTGGTCTTTAAAAATACTGCATTACATCAATAAATATAATGCAAAATACATCAATATATTTACTTTCTAGTGTGTAACTACTTAAAATACCTCAAAATCCAAAAGAGCATTTCCATATTTACCTACACAAGAAGTATAGTTAAGTTTTATGAAGTCCTTTACTCCCCATCTACCACTGACATTAATGGAAGCTATATCTAAAGTACATAGTACACATTCATACTTATATAGCTTTCATAAAATCTTTATGTTAATTTAGAGAATTTTACAGTAAAATACTTACAAATTTAGTTTTGCAAAGCTCTCTTGTGCATTATGCTTTTCTCGCTCATATGCACTTTCAACTTCTTTGAATTCATTCTTGATCATTTCCAAATCAGCAACAGCTTCGGCCTGGCTGGCCTTTTCTACTTGCAAAGCTCCTTCAAGGTCTCGAATCCGTAACTACCAGATGACAGAGAAGTAATTAAATCAAGCTAAGAAATGCTTGCATCAATCTTAAATTGAGTAGAATACTTTATCAACAGCAGATTATCATTCATCCAAACACTTCTTTCTTTCTGCTTTGGTTTAAAAAGAAAAATAAACAAAAGAGAGTTTATTCTGTTTCTCAACATGTTTAACAGAAGGAAAGAAGAGAGAAGAATCAAGAGAAGAGTAAACTGTGGTATGAAAAAGCGTAGGCTGATATAACCTGTCCCATCAAAGTAAAATAAATACATAGACACAACTCAATTTAAATTTTCAAAATTTCTAATTTTGACCTACTAATCCATTTAGACACTTCTTTTATAAAATATGGTAAGTTAAATGGTTTTTGGAAACTAAAGGAAAGTATTCTTCCTCTCTTATGAAAAACATTATTACATGAATATCTTTATAAATCTAAGAAATTTACAGATTTTTTTATTCCCGGAAATTTCTTACTGTAGAAAAGTGAAGTTCTGATTATCAAACAATAGTATTTAACAGAAATATTTACAGTTGTACTGATTTGATATCTGGTATTTACTTCAAAATAATCTGGAGGTGGGGAAGCACAGGGGGGTAATAGATAAACACCATTGGCCTGATGTAAGTGTTAAAGCTGGGTGATGGATACATGGGGGGTTCATTTTACTACTCTACTTTTGCATACACTTGAAATTCTACGTAATAAGACATTTAAAAACTAGATCCCTGTGTCCACCAACAGTAGAATGAATAAACAAATGAAGTGCACTCCCACAAAAGAATGACATGTAGCTGTAAAAAGACTACAAAACAACTTTTAAAAAGGAAGTTCTCTATGTAGTATTAAAGAACAATATATTGCTGATACATACTGAAAACAGCAAGGTCCAGATCAGTGTATATAGTATGCTAAATTTTGGGTAAATAAGTGGAAAGAATAAAAATAAGCAGGCAGGGGGCAGAGGGATGGGAGAGACAGGAATGAAAGCAAGAACCCTCAATCTTTTAATATTGTTCTAGTTTTTAAACTATGTGGATAGTTTACCTCTTCAGAAAATTAAGTTAAAAATAGGATGTGGTGAAAAGGGAATGCTTATACATTGTTGGCAAGAATGTAAATTACTACAACCTCTATGGAAAACAGTATGGAGACTTCTCAAATAACTAAAAGTTATTCTAAATGCAGATCTACCATTCAATCCAGCAATTCCACTACTGGGGATCTACCCAAAGGAAAAGAATTCATTTTTTTAAAAAGATACCTGAGTTTGTATATTTATTGTGGCACAATTCACAGTTGCAAAGATGTGGGATCAACCTAAGTGCCCGTCAATTCACGAGTGGATAAAGAAACACACACACCATGGAGTACTACTCAGCTATGAAAAGGAATGAAATAACATCCTTTGCGGCAACTTGGACGGAAGTGGAGGCCATTATCCTAAGTGAAATAACCCAGGAACAAAAAACCAAACATGGCATGTTCTCACTTATAAGTGGGAGCTAAGCAATGGGTATGCATGGTCATACAGAGTGACATAATGGACACTGGAGACTCAGAAGAGGGAGGGTGGGAGGTGGGTGCAGGAGGAGAAATTACCTATCAGATACAATGTACACTACTCAGGTGACAGGTCCACTAAAAGCCTAGACTTCTCCATTATACAATTCATCCATGTAACAATAAAACCATTTGTACCCCCTAAATCTATTAAAATAAAATTTTTTAAGACTTAAAAAATATAAGAATAGCAAAAAATGCATAAAATCATACTACAAGCTCAAAAAAACAAAAAAAATTTAAAAAATAAAAAGTGTGCTAACATTCAAAAAAAAAAGAGGGAGGGTAGAAGAAATGCTTCATACTAGATAGAAAATGGGCTTTCGAACCATAAAAATCGAGTTTGAATCCCAGCTCTGTAAATTAAGCTATGTGACTTTGGTCATATTACTACAACTCCAAATACCAGAAGTTTCTCATCTATAAACAGCAAAGAAGAAGAAGAATATCCAGACTATCCACTTTATAGGATTACTACAAGGATCTAATGAGGCAATATTTACTTAATAAATATTTATTAAGCACTTAATATGTATCACGCAATGTGCTAATGCTCAAGATATATGCAATAATCATGAAAAGGTACAGTCTTAGCTCTTGAGGAGCTCATAACATTTAGGAGAGGACAGACTACAATACAATGTGGTAAGTGCTTCCTGTAATGGAGATATACACAAAATGCCATGAAATCAGAGAAAAGCTATGAACTCCGTGTGAGACAAGCCTCATAGGGATGGCAACAGACAACCTGAGTTAGGAAAGATGAACTCACCAAGAAATGAAGCCTAACTTTTATCAAAAAGACGAATGCTGGCGAGAATGTGGAGAAAGGGGAACCCTGGTACACTGCTGGTGGGAATGTAAATTAGTACAACCACTATAAAGAACAGTATGGAGGTTCCTCAAAAAACTAAAAACAGAACTACCATATGACCCACCAATCCCACTGCTGTGTATATATCCAAAGGGGAGGAATTCAATATGTCAAAAAGATGTCTGCACTCCCATGTTTATGGCAACACTATTCACAATAGTCACGATTTAGAATCAACCTAAGTGTCCATCAAAGGATGAATGGATAAACAAATTGTGGTACATACACACAATGGAATATTATATAGCCACAAAAAAATAATGAAATCTTGCCATTTGCAACAACATGTATGGAACTGGAAAACATTATGTTAAGTGAAATAAGCCAAGCACAGAAAGACAAATCTTGCATGTTCTCATTTTTATGTGGGAGCTAAATATTAAAAACAGTTGATCTCATGGAGACAGAGAGTAGAATGATGGTTACCAGAGGCTGGGAAGGGTAGTGGGGAGAGGGGGATAAAGTGGGGATGGTTAATGGGTGCAAAAATATAGTTAGATAGTTAGCTAGAACGCACAACATATGATAGCACAACAAAGTGACTATAATCAACAGTAAGTTAGGGTATACTTTAAAATAACTAAAAGAGTGGACTTGGAATGTTCCTAACACAAAGAAATGATAAATGCCTGAGGTGATGGATACCCCAATTACCCTGATTTGATTAATTCATGTTGTGTGCCTATATCAAAACATCATATGTACCCTATAAATACATACAACTATTATGTACCCATAATAATTAAAAATAAAAAAATTTTAAAAAGAAATGAAGCCTAAAACAACATGAAAATATTTCAAAAATTAATCCATATAAATGATAATCACCAGAATTATTTCTAATTATCCAAAAATATTCTGGATTAATTGAAATGCTTATTCTTACACTAAAGTAAGGAAGTAAAATAGATATGTAGGCAAGATACAACTTGACTTAAATTTTCAAATTTTGCTACTTAAACTCCATTTTTCTTTGTTGTTTTATCTAAATCCAATGTTTACAAGTCAAATAATAAATCTAGGAAATATTTTATTTGTTTACATTGCTAATCTTTCAGAAAATAAGCATACTTAATCACAAACAGCAAACCAATCCAATTAAAAGTAGACTTCAACAATTTTGAGTCAACTCTTTTGCTCTTAACTCTACTTTCTCACTTCTTATGCCACAGTATACAAATAAATTTAATAACAGAAGACTTCAAATACATATTTAACAATAGTTTATGATAAGACAGTGATTACAACTAATTAGTAGTCTCCTTTGCATTTAAACTACTTTGAAACTAAATGTTAGTAGATGTACCTCATTGAAACTACTTGTCAATATTTATATGTTTATCAATATTTATAGATTCATGGTTCAAATATAAACTTTTGCTTTTTTCTAAGTCATAGCACTTAGATATCAAATATTAATTTTAAACTACATGAGTAAATATGTAGGGAATAATTTTCATTTTTATAGCAATTAACTATATATTCCCAGTGATATATTATAACGACAATGAAAAATCTGATTTTGAATTATATTTCCTTCATGAATTTAAAACTTCAGCTTTATTACTTATTGATGCCATTTTGGTGATCCAATCTTTTTTTTAAAAAACTTACACAAATTTGCTTTAACAAACAGACACACTCAAACATATGGGTCTGAGAATTTTGTAGATAAAAAGAAGCATTTCATTAAAGACAAAAGTAAAAAAAAATTTTAATACAAAATCCTTACAAATGTAGTTGCCACTTGCATTAAAAGGTTAAACAATAAGGTAAAACACTGCAAATTCTATTAATTAAAACCTAATACAGGAAAAAGTCTAAGTCTTAAAAATATAAGTTAAATTAAGGAATTTAGACTTACTTTAAAAGCAGTAGAAGGCCGCTGCAGCTTTGACACAGATATTAAATAACACTTATTTTAGAAAAATAACTCTGATAACATTGGTGGATAAAGTAAAGGGAGTGGAGATAGGAGGTTGGGTGACAAAACAATAAATACTGAAATCAAGGCAATAATTTTTTAATCTAAATTAGTTAAATCTATTTGCTCATAGCCACTTTTCATTTACCAATTTTGGCAATCCTAACATCCTACTTGATATGAAATTCAGCAGCACAAATAAAGCAAGAGGATTTTTAGACCCGCTAAAGTCAAAGAGGTTTAAACCACTTTTTCTTCTTGAAATAAGTACATATGTTTTATTTCCTTACAGTCTCTTACATTCATTCACAAAGCAATGCTCAAACATGATTACCAACCAGTCTACAACAATATGAATAAGAACATCTTAACAATTAATACTGAGTATCAAAGTTAATAAAAATACTTTCTACCTTCTTAGATTAAAAAAACAAATATTTTATAGGTATATATAATCTTCACTAAACTAATCTCTTTAACAGAATCATGAATAACAAATACCATGTTTATTCGATTTTAAGACATACTATCAGAGTGCGGATAAAACATTTAAGCAAAAAGTCATAATTGTCCATAAAATATTAAATTCAAAAAAGCAGCAGACCCAACAAATATCCTCCTAAGTAATTTTCTTAACTTTCCTGACACTGGTTTATGCAAGATAAGCTAGTGGCAGGTGCTTGAGAGAACAGAAGGAAGAGAACTGTTCACACAAAGCAGGGTGACAAAAGTAAAACTTACTTTGATTGTTCAGATGACTCTGCATGACCATTTTCTCAAATGGTGACATGCAAAAGAGCACTATGAACCTCTAACTGCATCTCAAGTTAAACATGTCCAAAACTACTTCTCTCTTGAGACGTCAAAATTTGACAGTCAACTGCACCCACACATTTTCACACACACTAGGAACCTTGGTGTTATCTTCTATTGCTCTTTCCCTCACTTCACACTGCAAATTAGTTATCTATAATCATGGATTCTCCAGTGATCCATGGAGATCACTATCCCCTGTATGAGTTTCCTATTGCTGCTATTATAAATTATGTGGCTTAAAACAACATAAATTGATTATCTTACAGTTTTGGAGGTCCTAAGTCTGAAATGGGTCTTCTGGGGCTAAAATGACGATGTCAACAGGGCTGCATTCCTTCTGGAGACTCTAGGGAAGAATCCTTGCCTTGCCTTTTCCAGCTTCCAGAGGCCACCCACATTACTTGGTTTATGGTGGCATCACTCTGATCTCTACTTCTGTCGTCACATCTCTGCCCCTGACTTTGATCCTCCTACCTCCCTCTTACAAGGACCCATGTGATTACACCAGGCCCAACTAGAGAAACCAGAACAATCTCCTATCCCAAGATTCTCAAATTAATCACATCTGCAAAGTCCCATCTGCCATGTAAGGTTACATATTCACAGGTTCTGAGGATTAGGATGAACGTGGACATCTTTGAGGGGCCATTATTCTGACTACCACATCTCTCCTTTCCTTTTCCACGGTTACTGCCTTGATTCAGGTTTCATCATCTCTTCACCCAGCTTCCCAGCTTCACTCCCTTCACTTGATTCACCAATATGTTACCAGAGTTATTTTTCTTAAACCTATATTTGATATCTGTTCCAAAAGCTGCAGTGCCTTTCCACTGCTTTCAAAATAAGTCTACAATTCTTAGCATGAAAAAGGACTTTCATAATTAGTCTTCATCACACCTTTCCAACATTATCTCCAAACTTTTCTCTAAGCTCTATCACACAACACTGTACAGTAACCACCCACCCCCCAAAAAAAAAACAAGCATACTCTTATTTAGCGGCTTTACTCATGCAGTTCTCTTTGTTTAGAACAGTGGTCAGCAAACTTTTTCTGTAAAGGGCCAAAGAGTAAATATTTTAGGTTTTGTGGGCCATAGGGTCTCTGTCTCAACAAGTAGCCACAGACAATACATGAACAAATAGGCATGGTTATCGTCCAATAAAACTTCGCTTACAAAAACAGGCTGCAGGTCAGACTTGGTCCATGGACAGTAGTTTGTCAACTCCTAATTAAAATACTGTACCCTCACTTCTCTTAGAAATTCCTTCCCATTCTCTAAGACCTAGCAAAAAGGATACTTTCCTTAGGATGCCTCCATTTAATTCCTCTCCCAAATTTAATCCTTTTCTTTCTTATGCTCCCATAGTATTTTAGTATTTCATATATCTATGCATCTATATATCCATATATATGTACATACATAGATATATAGCAGCTCTGAAAATAGAATGTAAGTTCCAAAAGGAACACATGCACTTTTATACCTTTCAGCTCTTAATATAGCAATAGGTGATATGTGCTCAATAAATAACATTTTTTAAGTGTTCTCAAAAAGAAATTCATTCCATGGCTGTTGATAAAAAGAACAACTCTGATCAGCAGATTTTTCTGTAAAGGGCCAGATGGGGTCTCTGTCACAACTACTCCACTCCACCACTATAGCACAAAAGCAGCCATAGACAAGACAAAACTTCACAAGAACAGACAGTGGATAAGACTTAGCCTGTAGGCTGTAGTGTGCCAACTCCTTCACTAATGTATTATATCTTCAACTATATACTTACTGTAAATACAATAATGAGTGCCATAATAACACGTTATCCACTCTAAGTGCACACCTTAGTTCCCTGAACACAGTGCTGTTTTTCCCAGTTATTAACACAACCTAAGAAAATCCATACCAAAAATATTTTTTACATTTACCTGAATAATTTCAGAATTAAATTTTGATTCCAAATGTGCTGCTCTTTCTGCTTCAATATTTTCTTCTAATTTCCTCACTCTTAGAGTAGTTGCCTAAAAACAAATTAAAAGTTGAAACATATAAACACTGGTGTTTAAAGTTATTATAGATATGGATCACCGTATTCCAGAATTATAATTAACACTTTAGAGTACTGTAGCTGTAGTCTCATTTTATTTACTTTGCAGGAGTGGAGTATAAAAATCATGCCTAGGAAGAATGCTCCAGAGCTTGCTTTCTTTTCTTTTTTTAAGCTTTACTGAGGTACAATTTACATATAACCTATAAATATTTAAAGTGTACACTTAAATAAGCTTTTTTATACACACATACACACACATGCTGTCATGAAATCATTGTCACAATAAGAAGAGGAAACATTTCCATCACCTTTAAAAGATTCCTTGTGTCTCTTGGTAATGCCTTCCTCCAGCCCTCACCACCCCACTCCCACACCTCAAGTAACCACCAATCTGCTTTTTGTCACTATAGAGCAGTTTGTATTTTCTGGAATTTTATATAAGTTGAATCACACATTGTATACTTTTTATTGCCTGGCTTTTTTTCCCCTGCATAATTATTTCATCCATGTGGTTGCACGTATCAATAGTTCATTCCTTTTTATTCTTAAATAGTGTTCCACTGTAGTTAATATACCACAACTGGTTTATCTGTTCACCTGGTGACGGACATTTGAGTTGTTTCCAGTTTTAGCTGTTAGAAAGCCGTTATGAGCATTTGTGCACCAGTTTTGTATGGATACATAATTTCATTTCTCTGGGGTAAACAGTGAAGAGTGGAATGACTGGTAGGTGTATATTGAATTTTTTTTTTTACATAGGGTCTTGCTCTGTTGCCCAGGCTGGAGTGCTGTGGCACAATCATAGTTCACAGCAGCCTCAAACTCCTGGGCTCAAGCGATCCTCCTGCTTCAGCCTCCCTAGTAGCTAGGACTACAAGTGCATGCCACCACGCCTGGCTAATTTTTCTATTTTTGGTAGAGACAAGGTCTCACTATTTTGCACAGTCTGGTCTCAAATACCTGGCCTCAAGTGAACCTCCTGCCTTGGCCTCCCAAACTGCTAGGATTACAGGTGTGTGCCACTATGCCTAGATCCCCGTATGTTGAATGTTTTAAGAAACTGCCATGGTGTTTTCCAAAGTGGCAGTACCAATTTACATTCCTAACAGCAATGTACGAAATTTTCCACTGTTCCACTCCTCACCAACATTTGGCATGATCATTTTTTTTTTTGCAGGAGTGGAGTATAAAAATCATGCCTAGGAAGAATGCTCCAGAGCGGTTTTGGGGGGTTTTTTAGACACTCAAATAGGCATGTAATGGTATCTCATTTTAATTTGCATTTCCCTAATGACTAATGACATTGAGCATCTTTTCATGTACTTATTTGTCACCTCAAATATTTTCACCATTTATTAATTGGGTTATTTATTTTCGTATTATTGAGTTTTGAAAGTTCATCATATAATCTGGATATAAATCCTTTGTTGGCTATGTGATTTGCAATTATTTTCTTCCAGTCTACCATTTGTCTTTTCATTCTATTAACAGTGTTATTAATAAAGAAAAAGTTTTCATTATAATGAAGCCTAATTTATCAATTTTTCAGGCATGAGTCAGTTTCTGTCCTGAAGCAGAAGTAAAGACCTTTATTTCTGAATGCCATTTTTGTTGAGAAAATGTAGCCCTGGGAAGCACCAGATTCCTAGTCCCAAAGAGGGAACTGGTCATGACCAAAGCCTGTCAGGGGCAGAAAAAATAGAACTATAGAAACACCCAGCATGTCTCAAGATAACAGTAGCAAAGAAAGGCCATGCTTAGAGTTCTGTCTGTCAAATATAGGTAGCTCAAAAGTGATAGGGAAAGGCATTAATAATTTGATTTCCTTTCCTAGATAAAGTTTGGGCAAGAAAAAAGTTAATATATTATATTTACTCAACCATTTAGCCTAAGCCAAGTTTTTTTTTAATGTTCAACTTGATTAATCTGATTTTTTCCATTTCTCCCACCATTTCTTTTTGTTTACAGACAAAAATGGTAATACATCACAACTAGAAGACGCATAAATTAAAACTGGATAATCTACAAACTAATAAAGCTGTTTATGAATACCTGAGAAATGACTAGACTTCTTTTGGGACAAAACATATTCCCATAATGATTGTTACAGTACAGAGCATAAACACAAATATCCCTTCTTCTCTAGAGGCCTTTTTAGATGCACTTGCTACTGATGGCCTTCATAGTCAAGGAGTAATTCTGCTTGGGGATTTAATCACCCTGTGTTTTGTGAACATCAAACTCAGAGAGTATTTTTTTACACTGAACTATTTGGCTAATTTAGATTTTATAACTATCAACAATATTTCTTAATGAGTTATTACACTAGAAAATAGTTTTTTTCAGGGACCAGAAAGCAATAAATCCAAATATGATCCTTTTGGTCTAAAGATAATCTAAATCCAAAGGTTAAAATAATACTTTAAGTTAGTGGAGTATAATCTCTTTAAAAGTAAAGAGATTTACATCCTATACTACTAGAGAAATTTGAAATAACAGGTATTCCAATGAAAGATTAAACTAACTAGTAAATATTCACAGTTTAGTGTGAAGACCCAAAACACTCCAAAAATCTGGAAATGAGGAAATTTGTATACATTTGATGAAACTAAGGAATTATTATTACTTTTTTAGGTGTGATAATGATTGGCATTTTTTTAAACTTCTATCTTTTTTAATACATACTGAAGTGTTCACGGATGAAATTATAGGATGTCTACATATGCTTTAAAATAATCGAGCTGGAGTTGTGGTGGGGGTTAGTATTTATGAAATATTATTGGTCATAAGCTGATAATTGTTGAAACTAAATGATGGGCACATGGGGGTTCATTATAGTATATGTAGTATTCTTTCTACTTTCATGTATGTTTGAAATTTTCCATATTGAAAAATGCTCTTAAACAGCAACAAAAGCAAAGATATTAAGGTTAAAAGGGAAGTATGATGCTGGTATCATTATTTACCCGATTAACAAAATTATGTTTTGACAATGACACCAACAAAAAATTATTAGAATAAATGAAGCCATTTACGCCTAAACAGAAAAAGTAAATGAGAAGACAGAGTTTAATTCAATCAATTCCTACCTATACCATTAATGTGAGATAAATTTTTTTTTAAATTCCCTTTATACTCACTTCTTTTCTACCCTTCTCAAAATATGTTTCACACAGAATACCAGTCCCATGGATTGTTATTGGCTATTATATTAAAAAGCAATTTCATCATCAGAAACATGTCAGAAACAGGACTAAGCTAAACAATTTTCTTTACTAAAAGACTTCTCAAAATGTTAACATGACAATCTTAAAAAAGAAGGACAAAGTTGGAAGACATATTTCACAACTACAAACCTTACTACAAAGCTACAGTGATCAAAATAATGTGGTACTGACATAAGGATAAACATCTAGATCTATAGAAGAGAACTGAGAGTCCAGAAATAAATCCATGAATCAATTGATGGCCAATTGATTTTTGACAATGGTGACAAGACCATTAAATGAGAAAGAATCATCTTTTCATTAAATATTGCTGAGACAATTGGATACATAGAGGCAAAAAAATGAATTTGGATCCCATATCTCATATTATATATAAAAATAAGTTCAAAATGGATCAATGATCTAAATGTAAGAGCTAAAACCATAAAACTCTCGGAAGAAAACATGGAGGTAAATCTTCAGGGATTCTTAGATAAGACACCAAAAGCACAAGCAACAAAATAAAAAACAGATAAAACTGGACTTCATCAAAATTAAAAACTTATTGCAGTGCTATTTACAATAGCAAAGATATGGAATCAATCTAAGTATCCATCAATGGATAAATGGATAAAGAAAATGTGACATATATACACAATGGAATACTATTCAGCCATAAAAAATAATGAAATCATGTCATTTGCAGCAACATGGATGGAACTGGAGATCATTATGTGAAGTGAAATAAGCCAGGCACAGAAAGACAAATATTGCATGTTCTCACTCATATGGGAGCTAAAAATATTGATCTCATGGTGGTAGAGAGAAGAATGATGGTCAACAGAGGCTGGGAAGATCAGAGGAAGGGGATGAAAAGAGGTTGTTAATGAGTACAAACATACAGTTAGAAGGAATAAGTTCTAATGTTCAATAGCAAGTAGGGTGACTAGAGTTAACAACAATATATTTTATTTTTCAAAATAGCAAGAAAAGAGGTCTTGAAATGTTCCCAAAACATGGAAATGATAAATACTCTAGGTGATGGATATCCTAAATACCCTGACTTGATCATTATACATTCTATGCATATAACAAAATATCACATGTACCCCATAAATATGTATAAATATTATGTATCAATAAAAAAATTAAAAATTAACAAATTAAAAACTTATGTGCAGCAAAGAACTTTAGCAAGAAAGTGAAAGGACAACCTAAAAAATAGAAGAAAATATTTACAAGTCATATATCTGATAATGGTCTAGTATCTAGAATGAAGAACTCATGCAATAAAAAGACAAACAACTAAATTAAAATAAGGGTAAAGGGCTTAAATAGACATTTGTCCAAAGAAGATATGCAAATGACCAATAAGTACATGAAATGATGCTCAACATTATTAGTCCTTAGAGAAATGGAAATCAAAACCACAAAAAGACACCTCTTCACACCCTCTAAGATGGCTATAATTTAAAAAAACAGAAAATAACAAGTATTGGCAAGAATGTAGAAAAACTGGAAAGCTAATACATTACTGGTGGGAATATAAAATGGTTCAGCTCCTGTGGAAAACAGTTTGGCAGTTCCTCAAGAAGTCGAACATAGAATTTCCATATGACCCAGCAATTCCATTCCCACATATATACCCAAAAGAAAGAAAAACACGTTCAAGCAAAAAATTATACACAAAAGTTCATAGCAGCATTTTTCACAATAGCCAAAGGTGGGTGGAAAGACCCAAATGTCCATGAACTGATGAATGAATAAACAAGATGTTGCATATCTACACCATTGAATATTATCCAGCCAGAAAAAGAAGAAGTACTAGTACATGCTACAACATGGATAAACCTTGAAAACATATATTAAAAAAGTAAAAGAAGTCAGACACAAAAAACCACATACTGCATAATTTCATTTATATGAAATATCCAGAACAGGCAAATCCATAAAGACAGGAAGTATATTAGTGGTTGCTGGGGCTAGGGATAAGGGGAAGGTAGTAACAGGCGGTGACTGCTAATAAATACGAGGTTTCTTATTGGGGTGATGAAAATGTTCTGGAATTAGACAGTGGTAATATTTACATAACCTTGTGAATATATTAAATCCACCCAATTGTATACTTTTAAAGGGTGACTTTTATGATATGTGGAGCATATCTCAATTTAAAAAAAAAAAGGATCTCTGAGTGAAAGAACTAAGGACAATGTCAGAGAAGTGACAACCACCTAACTTAAACTTTGGATTCCCATTGTTGAAAAAAGTTCCTTCCAAATGCTGACTTTGAATCCTTAAAACAAGGGACCCCCAGAGACTATAGGTATTAAGCATATGCATACTATATCAGAGAAATTCTTACATTTAGACGAGAACAAGCATTACCCTAGGTAAGCCCAATACTAATAAAAAAAATTAATGTAAACTCCATAGAATAAAGTTCCTGCCCTTAAAGAATTAAAATCAGCTTTCTCAGTATCCAGTATGCTCATCTTAGAATCTGTAAGTCAGAGAGCCTAAACAGTCACAGGGAAATAGCCCATAGGCATTGAGAATAAAGGATTTAAAAAGCTAATAAAGGGAAGATAGAGGGAAGAAACTATGGTTAGAAACCAGTCTAACAATGTTAAAATATTTTTTCAGATTCCAAAAAGCATATAAGTTTCTTTATCAACATGGTAATCGTATATTTTATTAAAATACAGAATATTCAGTGATTCCTTGATAAAAGAATCAATAATTCAAGTCTTCTTTTCATGTCTTATGTATTTGTTGTATTAATTACCTGCTTTTCACTCCGAAAGTCAAGAAGAGGTTCTGTTTTTTCTGCCTAGACCAAAACCAAATGGGTTGAAATAATAAACCAGAAATCACATCTTTATTTTCACACCTTCCTGTTTTAAATGAAATGTCCAAAAGAAAACAAATTTATAAGCTGTTTATTATTACTAAAACTATCAATTACTCAATAAGGACAGGAAAAAAAATCTTCAAATCTTTAAACAAGCACCTTCCAAGAATGAGCTTTCTTGATAAACATAATTAAATTAAAGCCCTCATAATAATTTTTTTTTTAATCTTCTAGTCTGGCGATTTAATTCCTATATCCAGCAGAGGGTGCTAGAGGAACATCAACATGCTGCTAACAGAATTTTTTTTTCCAATAATACCACCTAAGAGAACTCGTATAACATTCATAAACTGTCTCACTGGTATTCAATTCTAATATAATCAACAAAGCAAGGGCAGAAAGTGTAGCTGAATTCTGATTAAAATACAAAATCTAACACAAATTCACATATGCCACAGGCCAAATTAACTACATACAGCTTTGCCTGTAATACAAGTATTACATGTCTGTTCTAACATATGTACAACAGAGTTCTTTGTATAACACAAAATGATCACACATTTTGTCATTTATTAGCTAGCTGCTATGTCCTTTCCTACTGCAATATACTGCCAAGAGATTTTGATTCTAGTAAATACTATGTGTTTACCTCTCTTTTGTCTGATTTATATCTCATTAAATCACATTGAGCCCAATTAGACAATCTACTACACATAAGTGAGTTTTCAGTCTTTGAAGAAGGCAATATAAACAAGGATGTCTTCTATCCACCCCTTCAATACATGTTATTTTATCATAAACTGGGCATGAGCTGACAACTCCAATTCAGCAGCAGAATTAACCAAACATACACAGATGTTCTCCACACCACATATGCTTCTATGGCTTCCATGGGACTATTCCAAAAGTTTCAAAAAAGTTATGAAAACGTGTGTGTACAATGAATGTGCTGAAAGACTGACCAAATAAACAACTCCTACTATATTCTTTCCTCTGCAAAAACAACAAATCCAGCATAGAGGATTTGGATGAACTTAGAGGAATTAGTCAAGCAGAAAAACATTCTATACACAAAGTTGTGCCCACTAAAATAGACATCAAGAAAAATAGAGGAGGAATTATCACCCAAGTACATGCTAGTTAATGATTTTTCTGTAGTGTGCTAATATATTACCGTTTCCTAAACAGCTGTACAAAGTTTACCTCAGAATATCAGTACCTTTTTTAAAATAAAAAGTGGTTGTTTATTTTTCTTTTATCACCTGATAATTCCCATTAATGGACACTTTCACAAGTAACCAGTACAGTAGTGATCCATCTTCAAAAAGATTATTCCAAGGGACCGAATCATCATAGATAATTCTATAATGTTTATTTTAGTGCTAAGTATATTTTATTGTTATTTTAATAGCTATTAATAATTTATTACATGTGTTAACATTTAACTACAATACTTATTCATTATGGAGGGGAATAGCTACTGTACTTTGAGCCCTTAAACTGAAGGTCTCAACGTATTTTTTATTATCAAAAAGACACATCAAAGGGTCAAAGTCTCCAAGTATTTGATGAATATTTGAAAAACAGGCATCATGATATCATATCACTTAACCAGAATCACATACTGAAGGGTCATAACTAATAGTCTATGAGACCTTTACTATTTATCACTCTTATTCTAATCAAGTATCTTAAAAAGCAATAATATTATTTAATTAGTCTAAACTTTAATGTGAGCTTTTTTTAAGTAAGCACTTATATTGCAAAATATCATTTCTACACAAGAGAGTTGTATTTACATTAATGTCATTGATGAGATCAATCCTACAGTTGAATATTAATACTCTACAGTTTTCAAAGAAGTCTTATATATTCTCATTTGACTTTTACAACAACATGGTATATTTTACAAAAAAGGCCTAATATACCATATAATATTTTAAATCTTAACAAGGCATTCGGATTTGAAGGTGTTTTTGGTTTGCTTGTTTGTTTGTTTGTTTTTAAGTACCTCTCTTACTTTCCATGTAGCCAGCACAGTATATAAGAAAAACAACTCAGAGGCAAAATTAATGCTGCTTTGTGACTCGAACATGGGAACTGCTGTGTAAAAGTGAACAGCTGACCTCCTGGTCAGGGAAGTCCAATCCACTGAACTCTAACCTCACAGAAGTCCAAACATGTTATATTTATACTCAATCTCATTAAGCAAATGCTACTATATAAAAATACTTATAAGATTATTAAAAACAAATGAATAGGTTTGTACCTTTTCACGATAATCTCATTGACATTTATTTTACTATACAGCTCAACTAAAAAGGAAAATAGAACATTTAAAGAGTACCTACTAAGTACCAGATGCCATATGAGGTCCTTAGCTAAAAGGACAAAATGGGTCCTGACACATCTATCAAAGCATTTCCATTATAAGTAAGCAAAGGACCTGCGTTATGGATGAAAACTGATTTGCCTCTGAGGGCACTCCTTATATTTCCCTGCTACCAATTACAATTCATTTGTAATTATTTCATTAATGGCCAAATCATATGTGTTCTCCAGAATCCTCTAGATTATTTTACACAAATAGGCTCACTTAAAGCATAGCTCAATGTACAAATATTCAGAGCTCTCTGTGCCAGTCATCTTGACCATGGTTAACTGTGTAGTTTTGAGAGGAGGAAACTCAAAGTCACTGAGGATGGCAACAGAGCCTTAACAAGAAGGGATATATGAAGGCAATGGGCAATGGGTTGACAACAGGAATAAACTGGAGAACACAGCAGTTTTTTTATTCTGCAAGGAATGAATAATGAAGTATATCACTCAGATTATAAAACAATTTAAGGGAAAAAAGTTTTATTACTTTTAGATGTAATAAAAGAAATGACAGATACTACAAATAGGAACTATCAGGAAGAGAATCCACAGGTCACAAATTCTGATTAGCATGGTAATAAACTAATTTAGCTTCTTTAAAAATCATCTTTACCTTTTCTGGATGCAAAAACTTGAGTATTCAACAAATTCTTTAATGAAGTTCCAATCTTAAAATCCATTATGAACATAAAATGTTATATTTAAATGTCTAATACCTATAAGTACGACCATATAATGCAGCTGATTTCATCATTATAGTTAGTAGTAAACACAAATGAGAGTTCAAAAATGATTCCTACAAACATATGATTGCTTTAAAAACATGAATCATAGAAGGTTGTCTTTACCAACAATTATGAAAGGTGAAATACATTTTTCTTTCCTTTTTCACCTGAGTGTAGTACACATTTAGAGAAAAAAGCTACCTTCTCCCCTTCTTTATGTTACTGTAATACAGAATATGACTGACAGAAGCAGATCAGAATTTATTTGCAAAGACTGTCCTCTCTCCACCATAATCTTCACAAGAGTCTTCAGTTCTCTCAGAATTAGGTTTGCATCTTCTCTTTTCTCTTGTCTTATTGAGTTAAGCTTATTTCCCATGATAATAAACTCCCCTAGTTGTAAAGAGGTTTATAAAAGCCATGGATATTTTTTTTCCAGTTCACTTTTCCCTTGATTCTGTGGTATCCAGCACCACATTTATAAAATTGGATTGGGAATTTGTCTTTTTTTTTTAATCTAAGAAACCATTGATCCATGTTAAGATGATTAAGCCACACAATGGTGTATAGCTTATAAGATTTTTTAATTATTTTTTATATATATATAAAAATATATATACAAACTTCTTTGGCCCAGTCACATAAAGAAAACACCTTTCACGAAATGCAACTGTTAAAAAGCTTCACTAGAATTTAAAACATTTATTAAGCTAAATGTCTATTATATTAGTTGCTTTAGTCTGGTATTACTGATATTAAATAATATGTTCTATTGAATTAAAATTTTAACAATTTTTCTCTTTATCATTATCCCAGCTTAATTCTTTTAAAAATACAACTGACAATTACTCAAGTACCTAGAATTAATGGTAGTTAATGTCTCCACAATTGAATGTAAAACTAGCATAAAATTCTCTCTAGAAATATTTTTAACTTCTTGTTATTTAACTTCTTCTCATCTGACTTTTACAACAACATGGTATATTTTACAAAAAAGGCCTAGTATAGTGTATAATATTTTAAATCTTAATAAAGCATTCTGATTTGAAGGTGTTTTTTGCTTGCTGGTTTGGTTTGTTTATTTTTAAGTAGCTCTCTTAACTTACCATGTAGCCAGCACAGTATATGAAAAAAACAACTCAGAGGCAAAATTAATGCTGCTTTGTGACTTTTAAATAAATTTAACTTCTTGATCGTTATGTCGCCATCTGGTCAAACAACCAATACAAAATATATTCACTAATATTATATATAGCATAATACATAATATATATAATGCAAAGCAAAGTTTTTAAAAGGAACCTATATATGAAGAATCACAGGTAAGTCAGAAGATTATACCTGTCCACTTATAAAATTCTCATAAATAGAATAAAAATAGAGACTACCTAGACTACCTTCAAAGCTTCAAATTCCCCAAAAGCAGAGACCTGGCATTATCAAAAGTATTTACAGAGCAGTGAAGAAAAATCATAGAGTAAAAATAAAACTAAATAGTCTAAAATAGATATTGGGGCAATTAAGTACTTTACAGGAAGAAAATCAAAACTGAATTATCCACAAATACATCTTAAAGTGTAGGCATTAGACATTTTCTCAACTGAGTCAAAATTGGCTTACCAAGAATTCTAACAACAAAAAAGAAATCACTATTCCCTAGTGTTTCTTCACAACTATCACACAATTAAAATGTTTTTAGTGATGATCAGAAGGTTTTATAGCATCCTAAAGTGACTTTTAAATGATTTTTAAATTCTAATATTCAGAACACGAACTCTATCCTAATCCTTTTTAATAAGCCACCTACAAACCACACAGTAGTAAATTGATGGCATAAAATATGATGATACATTTCTGAATTTATTGGCCTGAAAAGATGTTTAGCATACGTGAAAAATAAGTTAAAATATTACTTAGAATATAATCTTATTTTTTATTCATTCTCTAATCTTATAAAAAATTAGACCATGTGTAGTAAGAGTGTAATTTTATCTCTGCCAAATTCTTATTTGGCATTACTAGTTTCCCCTGTTATTAACCCAGTTTCCCCTATTATTAACATTGTACATTTGTATGGTACAAATAACCCATTTTAAAAATGGACAAGGGATATGAATAGATATTTCTCCAAAGAAGACATACAAATGGCCAATAAGCATATGAAATGATATTCAACATCATTGGTTATTAGATAAATGCAAATCAAGGGGACTGTGACTCATATCTGTAATCCCAGTGCTTTGGGAGGCCAAGGGAGGAGTATCGCTTGAGGTCAAGAGTTCAAGACCAGCCTGGGCAACAAAGAAAGACCCAGTCTCTACAAAAAAAAATTAAAAATTAGCCAAACATAATGGTGCATGCCTGAGAGCTAAGAGCTACTCGAGAAGCTAAGGCAGGAGGATCAATTGAACCCAGAAGTTGGAGGTTACAGTGAGCTACAATCACGCCACTTCACTCCAGCCTTGGCAACAGAGCAAGACTTTGTCTCTTTAAATAAAAAGAAGAAGAACAAATGCAAATCAAAACCATGAGATACCATTTCACAACGGTTAAAATCAAAAAGATGGACAATAACAAGTGTTGGTAAGGATCTGGAGAAACTGGAACCCTCATACAATGCTGGTGGGAATGTAAAAAGGTGCTGCCACTGTGTAAAACAGCCTGACAGCTCCTCAAAATGTTAACCACACAGTTATCATGTGACCCCACAATTCCACTCCTAGGTATATACCCAAGAGAACTTAAAACATACCCACACAAAAACCTGTACACGAATATTCACAGCAGCATTATTCATAATAGCCAAAAAAGTGGAAACAACATAAATGTCCATCAACTGACGGATGAATATGCAAAATGTGGTAGATTATGCAATGGAATAGTATTCAGTCATAAAAAGGAACAAAATACTAATACATACTAAAGCATGGATGAACCTTGAAAGCATTATGCTAAGTGAAAAAAGTCAATCGTGACAGACCACATATTGTACTTCCATTTATATGAAATGTATAAAATCGGCAAATTTATAAACACAGAAAGTAGATTACTGTTGCTTAAGGCTGAGAGGGATGGGGGAATAGGAAAGTGATGGCTAATGGGTATGGGGTTTCTTATTGGGGTGATGAAAATGTTCTAAAATTGATTCTGGTGATGGTTGCATAATGCTGCAAATATACTAAAAACCATTGAACTGTACACTTTAAATTGATGAATTTATAGTATGCAAATTACATCTCAATAAAGATTTTTTTTAATCATCAATACGAGAAGTTAGACCTCCAGGCATCCACCCCTATTCCAAGTAGCCAAACAACTACCCCTCCCTAACCCTCGCACAAAGTAGAAGTGTATTATCTGGAGCACATGAATCTGAACCAGAGGCTGAACAGAGAAATACACATGGAGGGGACAGGGAGAGGGGTACACCAGACTTAAACCAGGGGAAAGTCTACATACTAAACAGTATGATGCCTAGATTCTTCCTCCATTTCCTTCTCCCATTTTATAACCACCAAACTGGAAACTAGCATAAAACTCTTTGCAGAAACTAAGGAAACAGAAAAAAGACCTTTTGATTGTAACATTTCAAGATTTCCCAATGTAACATTTGTTACATCTCCTTATCACCCTACTGTAGGGCTTCCCTAAACCCAACACTCATATGTTCAACTGCCTACTCAACATCTCCACTTGGATGTCTAACACGCATGTTAAATTTAACATATCTAAAACCAAACTCCTGATCTCTTTTTTTTTTTTTAATTTCAGAATATGATGGGGGTATGACACTTTGGCTACATATATTGCTCATGCACTGCCCGTGTCAGAGCTACAATCGTGGACATCCCCCAAACTCTGCTCCCCGCATCCATTCAGTGAGAGTTTTCCCATCCCTTCCACCCCCCTCCCGCCCGCCCGCCCTCAGATGAATGTTATTGCCCTGTGTGATGTACGTGTTCATCAGTTAGTACCAGTTTGATGGTGAGTACCAGTGGTGCTTGTTTTTCCAATCCTGTGACACTTCGCTTCGAAGAATGGGTTCTAGCTCCAACCAGGATAATACCAGATGTGTTAATTCACTGTTGTTCCTTATTGCTTAGTAATACTCCATGGTATACATATACCACATTTTATTGATCCACTCGTGTATTGATGGGCACCTGGGTTGTTTCCACATCTTTGCAATTGTGAATTGTGCTGCTATAAACATTCGCATGCAGATGTCTTTATTATAGAATGTCTTTTTCTCCTTTGGGTAAATACCCAGTAGTGGGATTGCTGGATCAAATGGTAATTCCACTTTTAATTCTTTGAGGTATCTCCATATTCTTTTCCATAGAGGTTGTACTAATTTCTAGTTCCACCAGCAGTGTATGAGTGTTCCTATCTGTCCACATCCCTGCCAACATTTGTTGTTTGGGGATTTTTTGATATGAGCCAATCTCACTGGAGTTAAGTGATATCTCATTGTGGTTTTGATTAGCATTTCCCTGATGATTAGAGAAGTTGAGCAATTTTTTATATGTTTGCTGGCCGTTATTCTGTCTTCTTTTGAAAAGTTTCTGTTCATGTCCTTTGCCCATTTTTTAATGGGGTTGTTTGATTTTTTCTTGTTGATTTTCCTAAGTTCTGTAGATTCTGGTTATCAGCCCTTTATCAGATGTGTAGCATGCAAATATTTTCTCCCATTCTGTAGGTTGTCTGTTCACCCTAATGATAGTTTCCTTGGCTGTGCAGAAGCTTTTTAATTTGATCAGGTCCCATGTATTTATTTTTGTTGCTGCTGTGATTGCTTTGGGGATCTTCTTCATAAATTCTTTGCCTAGGCCAATGTCCATGAGAGTTTTTCCAACATTTTCTTTGAGAATTCTTATGGTTTCACGTCTTAGGTTTAAATCTGTTATCCATCGTGAATTAATTTTTGTGAGAGGTGAGAGGTGTGGATCTAGTTTCAGTCTTCTACATGTGGCCATCCAGTTTTCCCAGCACCATTTATTGAATAGGGAATCTTTTCCCCAGTGTATGTTTTTCTGGAATTTGTCAAAGATCAGATGACCATATGAGGTTGGTTTTATATTTGGGTTCTCAATCCTGTTCCATTGGTCTACGTCTCTGTTCTTGTGCCAGTACCATGCTGTTTTGGTTACTATAGTCTTGTAGTATAGTTTGAAGTCTGGTAGATAGATGCCTACCAATTTGTTCTTTTTGCTTAGGATTGCTTTGGCTAGACAGGGTCTTCTCTGGTTCCACACGAAGCATAGAATTATTTTTTCTAGATCAGCAAAAATGATGTTGGTATTTTGATAGGGACTGCATTGATTCTGTAAATCACTTTAGGTAGCAAAGCCATTTTTACAATGTTGATTCTGCCTATCCAAGAGCACGGTCGGGTTTTCCATCGTTTACATCCTCTGCAATTTCTTTTCTCAGTGTTTCGTAATTCTCTCTGTATAGGTCTTTGACCTCCTTAGTTAGATATGTTCCTAAATATTTAATTTTCTTTGGTGCTATTGTGAAAGGTTTTGCATCTTTAATTTGTTTCTCGGCTTGATTGTTATTAGCATATGGATATGGATGTTATTAGCTATGGATTTGTGTGCATTGATTTTTATCCTGAGACTTTGCTGAATTCATTTATCAATTTCAGTAATCTCTTGGTTGAATCTTTGGGGTTTTCTATATATAATATCATATCGTCTGCGAATAGTGAAAGTTTGACCTCTTCTGCCCCCATTTGGACGCCCCTGATTCCTCTGTCTTGTCTAATTGCTGTGGCCAGGACTTCCAGCACTATGTTGAATAGAAGTGGAGATAGTGTGCAACCTTGTCCGGTTCCAGTTTTAAGGGGCAATGCTTTCAATTTTTCCCCATTCAGTATGATATTGGCTGTGGGTTTATCATATATGGCTTTAATAGTTTCTAGGAATGAGCCATCTATGCCTATATTGTTAAGAGTTCTTATCATAAAAGGATGCTGGATTTTGTCAAAAGCCTTTTCTGCATCTATTGAAAGGATCATATAATCTTTGTTCTTGCTTTTACTTATGTGGTGAATTACATTTACAGATTTGCGTATGTTGAACCATCCCTGCATCTCGGGAATGAAGCCCACCTGATCGTGATGAATTATTTTTTTGATGTACATTTGAATTTGGTTTGCAAGGATTTTATTGAGAATTTTTGCATCTATATTCATAAGGGATATTGGTCTGTAGTTTTCTTTTCTTGTTGTGTCCTTTCCTGGCTTTGGTATCAAGGTGATATTGGCTTCGTAGAATGCAAACTCCTGATCTCTGTCAAACCTACTCTACCTGTATTCTTTATCAGTTCAGTAAATGAAAATGCCATTCACCTGTCTGCTCAAGCCAAAATCTTTGGCATTATCCTTTACTCCTTTTTGTCTCACAAACCAGGCCCAATTAATCAGCAAATTCTGTTGGTTCTATCTTCTAAAATAAATCCAAATTTGACCACCTCTTCTACTGATACCTTGGTCAAAAACACCATATTCTCTCATCTACATTATTTTAATAGTCTCCTAAATGGTCTCTTTTAATCTATTCTTCAAAGAGTATCCAGAATAATACTTTTAAAACACAAATAAGGCATTTCACTCCTCTGCTTAAAACTTTCCAATAGCTTTCTATCTCACTCAGAAAAAAATAGAAGTTCTTACAACAAAATATGAAAGACCTTCAAGATCCTATATGATCTGTCTACCATTCTATATATCCTACTAGTCTCTTTCTTGCTCATTTCATTCCAGCCACAATGGCCTACTTGCCATTCCTCAAACATTCCAAGCACATTTACATCTCATGGCCTTTGCACCTTCTATTCCTTCTACTTAGAATGTCCTTCCTCCAGATATCCACATGACTCAATCATTTTCTTCCTTCAAGTCTCAGCTCAAATACCACCTTATCAAGTTAGCCTTCCATGACCACCAATACAAAAGGGTAACCATCCTACCCCATTACTCATCACCTGCCCTAGACTGCTCTATTGCTCTACACAGCACTTATTACCAACCAACACATTACACATGTTTTGTTTCATTTACCATGCAATTCCTGGCCAGGTGCAGTGGCTCACACCTGTAATCCCAGCACTTTGGGAGGCTGAAGCAGCAGGATCAGTTGAGGCCAGGAGTTAGAGACCAGCCTAGGCGACATAGGGAGACCCCTGTCTCTACAAAAAAAATTTTTTTTAATTAGTCAGGCATGGTGGCACACACCTGCAGTCCTATCTATTCAGGAGGCTAAGGCAGGAGGATCACTTGAACCCAGGAGTTAGAGGCTGCAGTGAGCCATATGATGGCACCACAGCACTCCAGCCTGGGCAACAGAGCAAGATCCTATCTGAAAAAAAAAAAAAAAAAAGGCAATTCCTCCTCTCAACTTCAAGAGAAAAGGGGCTTTTTCGTTTGTTCTCTGCTATGCCTCATGCACCCAGAAAGGTGCCTGACACTTCAATAAATATTTACTGAGTAAACAAATGAATGCTACAGTCATAACATAGGAACGGGATACTACAAAAATGGTACAGAGAAGAAGCTCGCAGAGATTAGAAAGAAAAAAGAAAATATTCAATTAGAAGATTAGGAAGTAAAGTGAAATAAATCTCCCCTGAAGCATCAATGACAACAAAAAGACAAAGAGAAAGATAACAGAAAGGTAAGAAAAGTAAAACATCAATCCAGTTGGTCTAACACTTGAATAATAAAAAGCCCAGAAAGAGAGAACAGAAAAAAACTGAGGAGAAAATTGTGAAGAAACAAGACCAGAGAATTCCTCAAAATGAAGGACATGAATCTCCTGACTAAAATGGCCACCATCCTGCACATTGAATAAAGATCCATACTAAGAAACACTGTTTAATTCTGATATTCTGAAATTTCATATTCAGTGGGAACTCCAGAGCACAAATAATTTAGTGTTTTCAAAAATACACAAGACAAAAAGAAAGCTATAGATGAAGAACCTATAGATTAAAAGAGACTTAAGAGACATCAACCAATTATAATGTATAAACCTAATTTGGGATTCAGAATCAAACTGTAAAATACATACATGTTTGTGTCATTTATGACTGTGGTCCCCAACCCCACACAGGGGGGAACTGGGCCACACAGCGGGAGGTGAGCAGCACCGGTGAGCAAGCGAAGCTTAATCTGTATTTACAGCCTCTCTCCACCGCTCACATCACCACCTGATCTCTGCCTCCCCCCACCTCACCAGAACCCACTCCGGTCCGTGGAAAAATTGTCTTCCATAAAACCAGTCCCTGGTGCCAAAAAGGTTGGGGACCACTGATTTATGAGACTACTTAAAATTTGAATAATGCCTGGATATTTGATTATATTCAGTAATTACTGTTAAACAATTTAGATGTGATAATGATAATGTGGCTTTAAATAAAAGACCACTTATTTTTAGAAATCATAATGAAATATTTATTGTTAAAATGATATGATAGCTAGGGATTTGTTTCATTATAATATGGGAAGAGGGAATGTAAGTTGAGGTATAAATGATACAAGATTGCCCATAAATTGACTGAAGCTGGTGATGGATTTATTAGGTTCATTATACTATTCTGTCTACTTTTATATATATTTAGAGTATTCCATAATGAAAAGTTTTTAAAAAATAGAGAATCAAGAAAACTTTCAGAGAAGAAGAGAGTGAGAAAAGGGTCACAAACAAAGGAACATAAACCAAAATAGCGTCAGGCCTCCCAACAGCAATAGACAAAACTGGAAACCAGTGAGGCAAGGCCTCCAAATTCCAAGGGAAAATGACTTTCAACATAAATGTCTATATTCAGCTAAATTATATCTACCCTAATACTTTACTGATAAAAACATGCTCAGATATGCATAAAATTTAGCTCCCATATAGCCTTTCTTTAGAAACTTCTAGACTATGTGCTCCATTGAAATAAAACAGGCATGGAACTTTTTACTTTTAAAAGAGAGGATCCAACAGAAAGAGGATAATGAAGACATCCCAGGAATATTGTTATGCCATAGGCCTAGGGGGCAATGAGTAGAGACAGAGCAGAAGAAAGCAAGTCCCAGACAGATGTGATAATTTTCTGAGGATAGACCCTATAAAGTTGCCCAATGGACCTCCTTCAAGGTTTTAGAAATTTACATTCCCACCAGTAAGGTACAGGAATTTTTACTACCACTCTCTCCTAAGCTGGTACCATCAGCCTCCATGATGTGAGCCAATTCCCCTAACAATCCCCTCTTGTATATCTATATCTATATCTATATCTATATCTATATCTATATCTATATCTATATCTATAAATATTGGTTCTGTCTCTCTGGAAAACCCTGACTAATATAGTCTAGTCTTAGAGTGATTGTCCTTTTTGACCACTCAAAACCTTGTCCCTTTCTTTTGGTACCAGCACGCTAATTTGCCTTATAAGAATTCTTTTTTGGGTTTTAATTTTGATAGAATTGGCAGGGATTTATTTAGGGTGAATTACTTCTCTCAATCAAATGTTCTCTTCATGGGATTTGAACCCTGAATAAAGTTATAAAAAAAATGAAAATTATTGGTGCCAAATCACCCCAACTTCATCCATCATTTCTGCTCCCAAGACCTCTGGAGAGCCTTTGGCATCTGCATGCTTTCTAAGCCTGATTCCTTAGCCTTCCTTCTGATTCTGTGAATATGATTCCCATACCGAAGTCCCTATTTAAGTTAAGCAAAGTTAGTTTCTGTCACAATACAACCAAAGAACCACAACTGATACCTTACCAAAGCTTTATAATATGTATTAACCTCTGGTAAGAATAAGTCCCCACTCATTACTCTTCTTTTATCAAAATGTTTTGGATGCTCTCATGTGGTCTCTTTAGTTTTCCACACATGAACTTTAGATTCTGTCTTTCCAAAATAAATCCATTGAAGTTTGGATTGGAACTGCTTTAATCCATAATATAATCTAGGGAGGATGTCTATCTTTACAGTGCTAAGTGTTCCCAAAGTGTCTCACCATTTTAAGACCCTCAGTTAAATTTCATAATTTTTAGTGTATTTTTAAATTTTATTCCTAATTTGTCATCATGGTGAAGAAAATCTTTTCAGTATTATAGTCTCTAACTAATTATTGCTGGTATGTAAGAATATAAACATAATTGTTATACATTATTTTCTGCCTAGCATCCTTATTGAATGTTTTTACTAGTGTCAATAATTTTAAAGTTGATTTTCTTTACTATTCATGTGTACAAGCATATCATCTGAAAATAATAAAAATCATACTTCCTTCTGTCCAAAAGTTGTACTTCTTATTGCTGTTCTTGCTTTTATATATTTCTTTGGCTAAAATTCCCAGAACATTATAGCAGTGAGTTTAACAAGTATGTGTCTAGAACTTTACCATTAAATATTCTATATAAATGTTTATTTACCTAGTAAAGATTATAAATTATGTTTAGGACAAAATTTTCTTTATCTGTTTAAATACATCATTTCCCACATAGCAAAGGGAAATTTTAAAAAGAAGATAAATTAACAAATCAATTAGATTTCTCTCAATATTAATTAAAGTTATTTTCAATATCATTCACTCATAAAAATCCTATTTTTGACTTGTAAATTGATGCTCCTTTCCCATCTAAAGTCTCATCTGAAAGCATTCCACAAAACCAGCTAGTACATGATTCAAATTACAAAATTAGAATTCAATAATACTTTTATCTTTTAGAACCTATGTACACCAAATCTTTTTCTGTGTTGCTTCTTCAACCTTATAAACAATTACTCTCAAACTTCTCAAATATTCCATGAGAGTTAATTGTTAAAAATGAACAGATTTTAAAAATTAGAAGCAAAATATAAAATACTTTACTCAGATACAAAAGTTTTCAAAGAAGCCAAATACACAATATAAATAAATGCCCCCCAAAATTAGTTTTATATTTTATTGCAGGGTAAAACTTTCTTTAACCTTAAATCACTGAATGGATAACATATTATATATATGTGGGTGTGTTGTAAAAGAATGAGAAAACATACCTCAAATTCTTTTCTAAGGCGTTCCTCACGTTGAGTGCTAAATTCAAGTTCACTTGTTTGTCGCCGTAAAAGGTCAGAGCAATCCATATGTTCTGTTTCTAACTTTTCTACTTTCTTCTGCATATTTTGTACAGCACTATCTTGCTCCTGGAAAATAATTCATTTTTTCGTCAGTAAAGTTTGTAAGCCATCAATGAGTAAAAGCTACTGTATAGAAGACAGTGAATCACTAAATCTGGGCTTCAACCCCAATAGGTTAATTTATGTAGGCAAGAGGCCTAGATATTTTCCAGCAATGTTTCAGAATATACATTTGTTTAAAAGGCACTACTAAAGTTTTACAATTTAAATAGCTGATTCATACATATTACAATGGAATATAAATATAACATACTAAAATGTTACGCTAGTTCAATTGACCTCCAAGGATATTTACACAACGCTGTTGTTCAACTATCACATATGATGTTTTCCCCTCTCATTAATATTTTAAAGTATTTAGTTATTCAATTGTATACTGCTCCTTTGTGTGATACAGAGTGACTAGCTTGAATGCCTAATAATGTTTACGTGAGTTCATGGTACTTAAACGGCATGCTTATAGCTCTTAAAATTGCATCCACTAGATGGCTGTGTTTCATTTCCTCTCCAATTTTCAAGAATTTTTCAAACCTTTGCTGTGCTATTGAAAGACAAATAACTTCAGGTAGTCTTCTACTAAAATTTCTCAATCTCCTTTTCCAACTAAAGTCAGAAATAAGAGTTGAATATTATTGGAAGTTCAAACATAAAGTTAACATATGTATCATAGGTATTCTCCACAGTAACTAATCTAGATTCATCATTCTCATTTCAGGCCTTTAAATAAAGCCCTTTTTCCCATATTTCCCTCACCAGCACAATCTTATTCACAGACATGCACACATAAAGATTTACACAAGCTTCCAAGAATTTCTAACCACTCAAGATATATCATCAGAATCTAGGTGAGTATGCTAAAAGCATCAAATATAACTCACAGCTGGGTGCAGTGCCTCACGCCTATAATCCCAGTGCTTTGGGAGGTGGAGGCAGGAGGATCACTTGAGGCCAGGAGTTCGAGACAAGCCTAGGCAACATAGCAAGACCCTATCTCTACAAAAAAAATTTTTAATTAGCGAGGCACAGTGGTGCACACCTGTAGTTCCAGCTATGTGGGAGGCTGAAGGAGGAGGATCGCTTGAGCCCAGGAGTTCAAAGTTACAGTGAGCTATGATCACGCCACTGCACTCAAGCCTGGGTGACAGGGCAAGACCCTGTCTGTAAAAAAAAAAAAAATTGTGTGTGTGCGTGTGTGTGTGTGTATATATATATATATATATAATTCTCTAACAAAGATTCTGGTTTGGAAAGTACCCAGCAGTATAAGTCTACAACAGGAATAACAAAAAAATTTAATTCAATTCCTTCTCTCCACATCGTCTCATTCATAAGATTCCATTCTATAAGTGACTATACATGAATTCTTTTAATTTGTTTTTATTGGGGTATAATATACATATATAATTTACCATCTTTAGCATTTTTAAGTGTATAGTTCAGTGGTAATAAATACATTTATATTTTTATTTTCCTTCAAACCCTACTCACCTTCCCAGCCTCTGGTAACTACCAATCTACTCTCTATCTTCATGAGATCCACTTTTTTAGCTCCTAAATATGAGTGAATATGAACTCTTAATAATTATTTTCTTCAGGTCATAGAAACTTATTACAGCCATACCTCAGAGATATTGCAGATTCAGTTCTAGACCACTGCAATAAAGCAAATATCTCAACAAAGTGAGTCACATAAATTTTTTGGTTTCCAGTACAGTACACTATACTATATTCTATTAAGTGTGCAATAACATGTCTAACTATATATATATATAACACATATATATATATATACACACCTTAATTAAAAATACTTTATTGCTAAAAAGTGTTAATGATCACTTGAGCCTTCAGCAAACTGTAATCTTTTTCTTGGTGGAAGGTCTTGCCTCAATGTTGATGGCTACTGACTGATCAGGGTGATGGTCGCTGAAGGTTGGGTGGCTGTGGCAATTTCTGCAAATAAGACAACAACGAAGTTTACCACATCAATTGACTCTTCCTTTCATGAAAGATTTCTCTGTAGCATGTGATGCTGTTTGATAGCATTTTACCCACAGTAGAACTTCTTTCAAAATTAGAGTCAATCCTCTCAAACCCTGCCACTGCTTTATCAACTAAGTTTATGGAATATTATAAATTCTTTTTTGTCGTTGCAACAATGTTCACAGCATCTTCACCAGGAGTAGATTCCATCTCAAGAAACCACTTTCTTTGCTCATCCAAAAGAAGCAATACCTCAACCATTCAAATTTTATAATGAGATTATAGCAACTCAGTCACATCTTCAGTATCTACTGCCAATTCCAGTTCTCTTGCTATTTCTAACACCTCTTTAATGACTTCCTCCACTGAAGACTTGAACCCCTCAAATTTATCCAGGAAGGTTAGAATCAACTTCTTCCAAACTTCTGTTAATGTTGACATTTTTACCTCCTCCCATGAGTCATGAATGTTCTTAATGGCATCTAGAATGATGAGTTCTTTCCAGAAGTGTTTCAATTTTCTTTGCCTAGATCTATCAGAGATATCACTATCGATGGCAGTTATAGCTTTACAAAATGTATTTCTTAAATAATAAGACCTGAAAGTTGGAATTACTCCTTGATCCATGGGCTGCAGAATGGATGTTTTGTTCTCAGGAATGAAAACAACATTAATCTACTAATACACCTCCATCAGAGCTCTTGGGTGACCAGGTACCATTGTCAATGAGCAGTTATATTATGAAAGGAGTCTTTTTTTCTGAACAGTAAGTCTCAACAGTGGGCTTAAAATATTCAATAAACCATGCTGCAAAGAGATGTGCTGTCATCCAGGCTTTGTTATTCCATTCAATAGATCACAGGCAGGGTAGATTTTCCATAATTCTTGAGAACCCCAAGATTTTTGGAATGGTAAATGAGCATTAGCTTCAACTTAAAGTCACCAGCTGCATTAGCCCCTAACAAGACAGTCAGCTGGTCTTTCAAAGATTTGAAGCCAGGCATTGACTTCTACTCTCTTGCAATGAAAGTCAGAGATGGCATCTTCTAATAGAAGACAATTTCATCTACACTGAAAATCTTTTGTTTAGTATAACCATCTTCATCAATTATCTTAGCTAGATCTTCTGGATAACTTATTGTAGCTTCTACAACAGCATTTACTGCTTTACCTTGCACTTTTATGTTTTGGAGAAGGCTTCTTTCCTTAAAACTCATGAACCAACCTCTGCTAGCTTCCAACTTTTCTTCTGTAGCTTCCTCACCTCTCTCAGCCTTCACAGAATTGAAGAAAATTAGGGCCTTTCCCTGGATTAGGCTTTGGCTTAAGGGAATGTTGTAACTGGTTTGATCTATCCAGACCACCAAAACTTTCTCCACATCAGCAAAAAGGCTGTTTGGCTTTCTTATCATTCATGTGTTCACTGAAGCAGCACTTTTAATATCCTTCAAGAACTTTTCTTTGGCATTCACAATTTGGCTAACTGTTTGGCACAAGAGGGCTAACTTGCAGCCTATCTTGGCTTTTGACATGCCTTCTTCACCAAATTTAATGATTTCTAGCTTTTTATTTAAAGTGAAAGAGATACAACTCTTCCTTTCACTTGATCACTTACAGGCCATTGTAGGGTTAACTAGCCTAATTTCAATAGTGTTGTGTCTCAGGGAATAGGGAGGTCTGAGGAGAGGGAGAAAGATGGGTGAATGGCCAGTGGTTGGTGGAGCAGTCAGAACAAATACAACATTTATCAATTAAGTTTGCCAACTCATATGGGCATAGTTCATGGTACTTCAAAACAATTATATAGTAACATAAAGATCACTGATCACAGATCACTATAACAGATATAACAACAATCATGAAAAAGTTTGACAACTGCAAGAATTGCCAAAATGTCAACACAGAGACACAAAGTGAGGGCACATTGTTGGAAAAATGGCACTGATGGACTTGCTCAACACAGGGTTGCCACAAACCTTCAATTTGTAAAAAACACAATATCTGCAAAGTGCAATAAAGCTGAGCACAATTAAACAAACAAGGTATGCCTGTATAAAGAAGTTCATCAACTTATACATTTTCGATCTTTACACTACCATAGATAAGAACAAAGCTGGATATTAGAGCAAAAGTGTGCCAACACTACCTGTAACCAACAGACAGTACTCACATAAGTGTTTTATAATGACACTCTAGATTTAGGAACAACTGTATTTAGGAACAGTCTATGTACTCTAATTTTATCATAAGAGTATTTTCATAGATGAAAGCACTTTTAAGAACATTAAGCACTATACATATATAAGAAACTATTATTATTCTACATGATACGTCCCCCTCCAAGTACTCAATAGTACCAGTATTAATTCAAAGTCCCTATTAAATTATATGCTTTCTTAATTTACAACTACACAATCTCCAACTTTTAATCATTCACTTAAATATTATGTATGCTTTTAAGTGAATAAATAGCAATTTACTAGGTTAATCACAAAGTAAACCAAATAATTTGAAATAAAAACAAAATTGAGAATATAACTAAAATATGCTTATATCCTAGTTGATGGCAAATATTTTACACAATATTTATTAAATAAAGTAAAAAGAAATTAAAATATTCAGGAAGTCTCAAGAGATTTATGAGAAAATATGACTTGTGATTTCTCATTTTACAGACAAACAGTATAAAAAGACAACATATAATCATTCTAAATCCCATTACTCTAAACAAAGAGCATGTCTTTTATTCCATTCAAGTTTGAATTTAATCCTTTTTTTTTTTTTTTTTTGCTTTAAAACCTGGAAAATCAAAGGCCAATCAGTTAGGGCTTACTATGTTTATTTTGGTGAGATTTTACCTTTATGGTACTTGACCTATGTTAAATATTACTCACTATCTTTTAAATAAGAATATTTCAAGATACAAATGAAATTCTGACCTAATAATCACATTTGCAATGCAGAGGTCAAGTAGTCAATTAATATTATGTGATAATTACTATTATGTGTATATAATAGTATGATATGTATTTATATGTATATATACAATCCTATTTATATCATATATACACATTTTATATCATATATATTTATATATCATATATATCATATAAATGTGTATTTATATCATATACATGTAAATATAAATACATAAATATCCTATTTATATACATAAAAATACATTTATGTGTATTTATATACATTTACATGTATATAAATAGGATATGAATATAAACACATACACATATACATACACACACACAAACATGTTTTTATAAGAAAAAGATGCTGGCCGGTCACGGTGGCTCACACTTGTAATACTAGCACTCTGGGAGGCTGAGGCAGGAGGATTGCTTGAGCTCAGGAGTTCAAGACCAGCCTGAGCAAGAGCAAGACCCCGTCTCTACTAAAAATAGAAAAATTAGCCAGGCATTGTGGTGCACACCTGTAGTCCCAACTACCCAGGAGGCTGAGGCAAAAGGATTGCTTGAGCCCAGGAGTTTGAGATTGCTGTGAGCTATGATTGTGACGCCACTGCACTCTACCAAGGGCAACAGAGCAAGACCCTGTCTCAAAAAAAAAAAAGATGCTTTCCTCAAATAGTAGAGGTTTTTAGGAATTCTATTCAAGAGTAGAGATATTCAAGAATTCTATATCAAGAAAACTTATATTACATTAATTAAATTAACTGATTACATTAATTCAAATTACATTCATTGATTTTCTAATGTTAAACCCGCCTGACATTTTTTTGTATAAGGACTTTTTATATTTTATCTTTTTTAAGTTTTGCTACATTCAGTTGGCTAATATTTTTTATAATACATTTGTATATATATTCATGAGTGATATTGGCTATAATTATCTTTTCTTATATCCTTGTCAGTTTAGTATCAAGATTATGTCATCAAGATTTTTCCGTTCTCTGGAGGAGTTTGTTTATATAAGGCTGGAATTATGTGCTCCTTGAAAGTTTCTTTTTATTCACTGGTAAAGCAACATGGGCCTGGATTTTGACAATGACATCTATTTAATGGTTATGGGACTATTCAGGTCTTCCACTTTATAATTCTTAAGTTAGTTGGGAAGGGGGCAGGATTATATCCAGCCAGACAATTCTATAGTGAAGCTCACGGTTGAAAGGCCTCACCCAAACACTCAGAGCTTCTAGCAAGCTATTTAGTCCTTCACTCATAAACATAAGAAAACATGACATTTGAAAAACTTCCTCAACATGAAAGATAACGTCTAAATCAAATGGGAGTGAAGGGGTGGAGGGTAACCTGGGAGAAAGATATATAAAGAGAAGAAAACATCAAAATATCCTCAAAGAACATAAGCAGCTCTAGAATAGCAGAGAAAGCACCACCACAAATCCTTTCCTTCATAAAAGCAACAAGAACACTGGCAAAAATTGTCAAAATTAAATTTCTCATAACTCTGCAAATTAAACAAAGTCTTGCAATAATCCAAGAAGCATTCATTCAAGAAAATCAGCTGAATCTCAGTAAGAATGGTGAGATTTGTGGCATTTTAACTTGTACTATTTCCATCCCCTCACCCAGCTCCTGATAGCCTCAAAAATCAACAGTGTCAGAACAGTAGTAGCTATGGAATCCAGAAGCCTACCTACCACTGGGGATAGGAAGGCAGAAGGGGCTTGGAGCACCCCAAAAGGCCCATCCACAGAGAACTGGCATGATTTCACTTGTCTGGCAGCTCCCCAGAAGCTCTTTTCTCAGGATTTATCTTCACTTAACCTAAGGGAGACCTCACCCTAAGTAGACAATTAGTGGCAATTGCTTATGATAACAGCTGTTTAGGGCAGAGATACCAGTTGGGGCTAACAGGAAGCTGACCAAAACCTAAAAAAAACCAACAAACAAACAAGAAAAAACCTTGTTAATAAGATGTCCTTAGGGGCTTTGGAAAGCTCTGACATATTCCTGGAATCCAGAAGCCAAAGAAGTGCCAGGCTCTGCATATGCCCAGGCCCTGAGAAGGCCCCAATCTCTCATCTCTGGCTGACCTTGAGGCTCTGTGCAAGCAGGAAGGAAGTGAAGGCTAGGGGAAAGTTTTAATGGGCCTGCAGAAACACTGAATACACACCCCAACACATACAAAGGCTAAGAGACTTATTTGTTAAAAGCATTTAAGGAAATCTGTGTCCATTCATCAGCCTATCATTTGCAAACCAAGCAGAGATTTCACTGGCCTGCACATGACAAAGAATACAGACTTTACAGGTTTAGACCAGAAAAGTCACAATCAACAACATGAAAAGATGTTGAATATCATTAATCATTACAGAAATGCAAATCAAAACCACAATGAGATACAGTAGTTCCTGAACAATGCTGCTTCATTCGATGTCATTTCGTTAAAACGTCAATGAGAAAAAAAATTGTTTCCCAGCTGGGACCATCGTCTGTGTGGAGTTTGCACGTTCTCCCCACGTCTGCGTGGGTTTTCTCTGGGTACTCTGGTTTCCTCCTACATCCCAAAGATGTGCACATTAGATTAATGGGTGTGTCTAAATTGTTCCAGTGTGAGTGAGTGTGGGTCTGTGTGTGAGTGCACCCTGCAATGGAACGGTATCCTGTCCCAGGTTGGCTCCCACCTTGTGCCCTGAGCTGCTGGGATAGGGTCTGGCCACCCAAGACCCTGAACTGAAATAAATAGGTTGGAAAATAAATGAATTAATAAAAATGATTGCAGCTCTGAGCAAGAGCGAGACCCCATCTCTACTAAAAAAAATAGAAAAACTTAGTCTGGCATTGTGGCGCACGCCTGTAGTCCCAGCAACTTGAGAGGCTGAGGCAGGAGGATCATCAGGAGTTTGAAGTTGCAGTGAGCTATAATGACGCCACTGCACCCTAGCCAGAGCGACTGAGCGAGACGCTGTGTCAAAAAAAAATAAATGATTATAAAATAAAAATTAATAAAGTAAACAATAATCATACAAACAGCAATAAATGATGTGGTACGAAAACACTCAGTGAGCCCACCATATTTGTTATCGTTTGTTTTTGAACTGCATGGTGGTAGGAGGAGCTCCTTACAATTTTCACTTTGCAAATAATTATTCCTCGATTTAACCCACCACCATTATGACTGCTGTCACTCACTAATTTGTTAAAAATTGAGTAAATAATTATCTTACTTGTTTTTATTAAGCATTCTTAAATGTATGTATAGCTCAAATTTATTTCAATGTTTAATATTAAAAGTGTTTGGTAATATTTTTGTGACCAGAAATATGCTATAGGAACTTAACTCTTTTTTATATCAGTTAGCCTATGGTAAAATTGGTTTCATTATATAATATGTTATTTCATTTAAAGTCACAATTTCCAAGAACATATTAACGACACTAAGTGAAGACTTACTGTACTATTTCACACCCACTAAAAGGGCTATAATCAAAAAGACTGATGATAACAAGTGATGGCAAGGATGTAGAGAAATTGAAACTCTCATACACTATTCATACTCTCATATAGCAGCATTAGAAAATAGTCTGTCAGTTCTTCAAAAAGTTAAACATAATAGTGGAACTGAAAAGTTCCTGACACAAAGAAATGATGAATGACTAAGGTGATAGATACCTCAGTTTCCCTGATTTGATTAATTAACATTGTATGCCTGTATCAAGACATCACATGTACCCTATAAATATATACAACTATTATGTGTCCATAATAATTAAAAATAAGAAATTTTTTTTTTAAGTTAAACATAAAGTTTAAACATATGACCCAGAAATTGCACTCCTGGTTATATACCCAAGAGAAAATCTATATCAACACAAAAATTTGTACACAATGTTCACAATAATACTATTCATAACAATCAAAGGGCAGAAACAACACAAATGTCCAACTGATGAATAATAAAATGTCATATGTCAATGCAATTGAATATTATCTGGATATAAAAAGAAATTAAATACTAGAACATGTTACAACGTGGATGAACCTTGAAAACAGAAGTGAAAAAACTAGACACAAAAGTCAACATATTGCATGATTCTATTTATATTGAAATATCTAGAATAGGAAAATTCATAGAAAGAGAAAATGGATTAGTAATTGCCAGGGACTGGTTGGGAGGCAGTGGGGAAATGGGGACTGACTGCTAATAGGTGCAGGGGTTTCTTGCGATAATGAAAATTTTCTAAAATGAAATAGTTGTTATGGGTGCACAACTCTGTGAATATGCTAAAAACTACCGAATTGTATACTTTAAAATGGTGAATTATGTGATATGTGAATTATATCTCCACATATTCTCAAAGATATAAAGCAAAACCAGCATGCTATAAAAAGGGAACATTCAGAAAACAAAAAATAAAATAAATCCTGGAAATCAAAAAACATGAAAGCATAAATGAAAAAATCAAAAGAAGGATTAGAAGATAAAATTTAGAAAATACCCAAGAAAATCAAGAAAAAATAAAATGAAAAATAAGATGAAAAATAAAAAAGGTAATATAATTCATGGATCAGTCCAGAGAATCCAACATTCAACTAATTTAAGGGATCCTATAGAGGGAGAACAGTAAAAACACAAGAGAAGAAATCATTAATGAAATAATTGAAGGTAATTTATAAAAATTCTTCAAAAGAAAACAGTCACAGATGCATCTGTGACTTCTGTTTTTCCCAGGCACATCCTCAAACTTTGGCTTAATAAACCTTCATTGATTGAGATCTTTGCCTCGGTCACTTATTTTGGGTTGTCATAATGGCAACCACAAAGGGACGCCTCAGAGTACAGCCCCTTTTGATTTATAGCAATTTTCCTGTCAGCACTAAGGTACCGACTAGAGTTTTACTCTCACCAAGGCTCAACGACTGCTCTCTCCCGAGGTTCCTAGATCTCCCAAAAGTTTTCGTTTGAGATCCACGGTTTATTTTGCTGGGAAACTCCCCTAAAGGAGTTTTGCTCACTTCTGATAAGGAAAGCAAGTTTCCTGCATCCCTGATGATGAAACGCAGTCTTCAGCTTGGACTCCATCTTCAGGTAAGGAGCTGGCTGGGGATTTCATTTTGAAATTGAATGGCTGAAGGTTAAGGTTTATTGCCAGCTGACTACAACTTCTCCTTATGCTTAGAGAGCTCAATAATATATAAATTGTGTGATCACATTTTCTGCTTTTGGTTTTAGTGTGTCTTACATTAGATTTGACCAACTCTTGGTCAAAACTGACAAAAGCTCTAAACTACGGGAAACAAAGCCTCTAAAAATCACCTAAAACCCCCACACAGCTGCAATAAGTCAAGTTCCACCTCTAGAGACACTGGCCAGTTAAAAGAAAACAAAATATTTTACCCCAAAATATATTCTTTGACATATTTTAAAGTGGCCCTTCCAACAAAGATTAAACTAAGAGTCTGACACCTTTAAAGGTCTAAAAAGAGACATTCTCTGACAGCTACTATCTGTGAGGTTTTATTTACATAACAAGACTACCCTCCAGCTCACTCTCTCTCTGTGCTGTTAGAATTAAATACACCATTAAAAATGCTATTTGTCAATGGCCAGATGACATTAAGATGGATCCTTTATATTAGACTCCTAAGTTTAAATATATTTTAGAGATCTCTTATTCTAAACAATTGCCTTGTTTGTATTTATAGAAGATAAAATTAAAACAGACACATAATAATGTCATGGCTAGCCTCTAAAAATTCTCTTGACAAAATTAAAGAGCAAAACTCTGACCTAAACCAAAGATAAAATCCTTTTACACTGCCCCTGCAAGAATAACTATGCCTGTAGAACTAATAGCAAAGGTCAGTCCACCTTGTCCTAATGGTTAAGACTGTGTACTTTCACTGCTGTGGTGTGGGTTCAATTCCTGATCAGTAAACTGTCTCCTTTTAGTTTTATTATATATATAACTTTTGACTTTTTGAAGTACTCATGTACTATCGATCCTTTTCTCTTCCTTAACCTTTGATCTCCTTTCTTCCATCTGTGGGAACACACAAGGCTTTTGGGCCTTCATGTGTAGATGGTCAGCTGAGAAGCTGAAACCCTGAAGAAATATGGCTAAACAAAAATGCAGGTTGTGCCCTGTTTGTGGCTAGTAAAACTTTCCTTTCTTAGAGTTGTCTGTGGGCCAGTTTTGGATCTTATAAAAAACTTCTTTCTCCCTCCTTTGGAGATACCTCATGTGTCATACAAGGGACTAAATAATTGAGGACAGACTTGTATGACTTTTTTGTTTGAAACACTGCTGATTCTTATTGTGCTTTTCTTCCTTTCTTTTGAGCTATTTATAGCTTACAGCAAATTGGATAAAATACATTTTTGTGAGCAAAATTTAAAACATTTATTTTTCTCTCTGCTTGATTTCTGCAGAATTTACAAACTATTTATGAGTATTCTTACTGCATGGCAATATAGTTATTTATGCAAGTTCAATAAGAATGTTTTCTTTTATAACAGGACACAACTGGAGACACTGGTTATTTTACCAAGACTTTGACTAGAATGGTGTATTTTCCGGTATGCCCAGACTGCTTTGAGGAATTAAGGTTGACATTATAGAGCTGATAAAAAGTCCTTTGAAAAGACTGGCCTCATACCTTGTCCTTACAAGGTTCTGATCTGTGGTAGGTAAGAAATATCACTTTCCAACAGATTCAAGGAAGCTTAAGTCATTTTGGTACCTCAATAAAAGAAGAATTTGTCCAATTCATACAGTTATTGCAGACAATCTGACAAATCCTTGGCTTGCCTAGCCTCAGGAGGCTTTTTTAAAGTCTCTATGGACAATAACTATTCTTGCTACACTTTATACAAATAATCTAGCCAAGTATGATAAGATTAAAATTTATTTTATAAATAAATTGGTCCTACTATGATTAATCCTTGATAAAAATAAGAAACTAGAGAGAGGAAAAAAATTATGTTTCAGAAGAAACTACAGTGCACCTCTTATTAGATTCTAGCCGTGTTCATTGCTTTTGAGATTTTACCATTTGCCTACAACTAGGCAATGGTGCTTTTTTATGTAATTTCCCTCCTCTCTATGAGACACGATCTCCTAAGAATGAGCCTTCCTAACAACATGACATTAGATGAAACATATGACCACATACTACTGTCTTCACAATGCTTTCTCCAAAAGATTTTGAAGAACAGTTAAAGAGTGTAAAGGAAAATAAAAATCTTAGGACCTCCCCCCACCAACTCTTTGTAAAAAAAAAAAAAGAAAGGCCTTGAGGCTGAGTCATGCCACACTCCCTTCCAGATGTAGCTGTTACTAACATTATACATTAAACAGATCTCCACAAAAAGGTAGAAGGCCTTAGGCATGTATGAAGGACTGCCCCCACAAGTAATTCATAAAGAAATTCTTTGCTGGCATAATTGATTCTTCCTTTACTCCCTTTTTCTCTTCAAACATTCACCTTATCTTATACAAAATGTAGATTTCCTGGGCCTCACAAGAAGTAACCATATGCCTCACTACCCACCCCTTCCTCCTTTTTCTTTCTGTATGCCCTCGCCCCTTAAATACTGAGTTCCCAAATCCCTCTTCAAAAAAAAAGTCATCAAAAAAAAAAAAAAACCAGTCACAGATGCATCTGTGGCTTGTGTTTTTCCCAGACATGTCCTCAAACTTTGACTTAATAAACCTCCACTGATTGAGATCTTTGCCTCAGTTACTTATTTTGGGTTGTCAAAGTGAAGCACATAAATTTTAAAAGAAAAAAATGTTTAATCATACATGAAGGATCAGGAACCAGAATGGATTCAGACTTCTTAACAGCAATGCTGGAAGATAAAGGTAAGTAGAAAAATGTTGTCAATATTCTAAAGGAAAATTATTTCCAATCCAGAATTCCATACCCAGTAAAAATTTCAAGTAGATATGAGAATCAAATAAAGACTTATTAGACGTTTATGGTTTCAAATAATTTATTTCTTATACACCATTTATCATGAAACTACTAGAGGATGTGCTCCACCAAAATGAGAAAACATACAGAGAAAGAAAAAGACAGAATACGGGTAAAAGAAAATCCAATAGAGGAGAGAAGCAATGCAAACTCCCAGGATAACGGTAAAGGAAGATTCCAGGATGACAGCTGTATTCCAGGCTTAGAAAGAACAACATGTCTATCTCAAGTATTGTAACTTTGATATTACAGACATATTGAGGACTACAATCACCAAATACCATGGTACCATCTGTACCAACATAACAATGCCCAGTGAACTTTGTCTATCTTAAATGTTGACTTGGCTTGTATTGGCCATGTATTTTCTCTTCTCCCCTCTATGTTCCGATACCTGGATCAGCTAAGGATATTCATTTCACTCTACAGAAGTATTATTATCATTTGACCCACTCTAGAGAACTGGAAGTTGGCCACAGTGAGCTTCCCTTTGGGGCCATTATTTCTACCAAGTGTTATTTTCCTAGAATCAAATTTTATAGACTTAAATTTTTTTTTTTTTGAGACAAGGTCTCACTCTGTCACCCAGGCTAGAGTGCAGTGGCATCATCATAGCTCACTGAAACCTCAAACTCCTGGGCTCAAGTGATCCTCCTCCCTCGGCCTCCCAAGTAGCTGGGACTACAGGTGCATGCTGTCATGCCCAGCTAATTTTTATATTTTTTTGTAGAAACAGGGTCTTGCTATGTTGCTCAGGCTAGTCTCCAACTCCTGGCCTCAAGCAATCCTCCTGCTTCAGCCTCCCAAAGTGTTAGGATTATAGGCATGAGCCACCATACCCAGCCTTAGATCTAAATTTTGTAAATAAAGTTTAATACTTCTGCTATTTAGTAAACAATAAATTTTATTCTGTGTAGATTTGACCACTGTCAGTGTTTTTATGTATTTGTTAGTTTTACCATGATTAACTTTTCTATATAAATATTTTCCTTTTTCAATGTTTCTTTACTCAACAAATTTACTTCATACAATGTTTGCCAGTTTTAGTTTGTGTTTATTATTACAGTCTGTGTTTTCACTATGCAGATGACATAATGCTTAAATGAATTTATATAATATACATTATAAATTGCATACATATATTCACATATAAATCAGTTGATCCATGAGAAAGTTATAAGCAATTGTCCTCAGATACTCTAGGTCCAAACTGCCTAATATTATTAGTATGGAGATACCTCAAAGAACTAAAAATAGAACTACCATTTGATCCACTACTGGGTATCTACCCAAAGGAAAAAAAGGCATTCTACAATAAAGACATCTGCACTCAAATGTTTATAGCAACAAAATTCACAATTGCAAAGATGTGGAAACAACCCAAGCGCCCATCAATACATGAGTGGATTAAGAAAATGTGGCATATGTATACCATGGAGTACTACTCAGCCACAAAAACAACGGTGAAACTAACACTTCTTGTATTATCCTGGATGGAACTGGAGCCCATTCTTCTAAGCGAAGTATCTCAAGAATGGAAAAACAAAACACCACATGTACTCACCATCAAATTGATGCTTATTGATCAATACTTATGCACACATATGGAAGTAACATTCATCGGGTGTCGGGCAGATTGAGGGGAGCGCAGGGGATGGGTAAATTCACACCTAAGGGGCACAGCGCACACTATCTGGGGAATGGGCACACTTGTAGCTCTGACTTGGGCAGAGCAAAGGCAATGCATGTAACTGTACCCCCATAATACTCTGTACCCCCATAATACTCTGAAATTAAAAGATAAATAATTAACAAATTTTTTTTCCTTTTTCTCCCTTCACTGCCTTCTTTTAGACAATAAAAGTGAAGGGGCCACACGCTGAATTGAAAAAAACAATGCAAAGACCAAAAGTCCTATTCCCCAACACAACAATAAATAAATTCCTAGAAATATACAACCTACCAAGATTGAATCAGGAAGAAATAGAAAACCTGAACAGACCAATAACAAGTAGTGAGATTGAATCAGTAATAAAAAGAAAAGCCCAGGACCAGATGGATTTACTGCCAAACTCTACCAAACATATAAAGAAGAACTAATACCAATCCTCTTCAAACTATTTCAAAAATTTGAAGAGGAGGGAATTTTATGAGGCCAGCATCATCCTGATATCAAAACCAAACAAGGATACAACAAAAAAAGAAAGCTATGGGGCCAATATTCCTAATGAACATGGACATAAAAGTCCTCAACAAAATACTAACAAACCAAACTCAACAACACATCAAAAAGATAATATACCATGATCAAGTGGAATTTATACCAGGGACAGAATGAAAAACAAAAACCTTATCATCGCAGAAAAAGTACTGGCCAAAATTCAACATTCCTTCACGATAAAAACTCCCACCAAACTAGGCACAGGAAGAACACATCTCCATATAATAAAGGCCATATATGACAAACATACTGAATGGGGAAAAGTTGAAAGTCTTTCCTCTAAGACCTGGAACAAGACAAGGATGCCCACTTTCACCACTCCTATTCAACATAGTATTGGTAGTCCCAGCCACAGCAATCAGGCAAGAGAAAGAAATAAAAGGCATCCAAATTGGAAAAGAGGAAGTCAAATTGTGCCTCTTTGCACATGACATGATCTTATATTTAGAAAAACCTAAAGACTCCAACAAAAAACTTTTAGAGCTGATAAGCAAATTCAGTAAAGTTGCAGGATACAAAATTAACATACAAAAATCAGTAGTGTTTCTATACAATAATAACGAAATAGTCAAAGAAGATCAAGAAGGCAATTCCATTTATAATAGCAAAAAAAGAAAAAACTAGAAATAAATTTAACCAAGGAAGCAAAAGATCTCTACAAGGAAAACTACGAAACACTGATGAAAGAAACTGAAGAGGACACAAACAAATGGCAAGACATCCCATGCTCCTGGATTAGAAGAATTAATACTCCAAGGCGAAATGAAGAGTTTGTCGAATGGGTATAAACTTACAGTTAAATGGAAGAAATAAGCTCTATGTTCGATAGCCAAGTGGGGTAACCACAGTTAGCAACAATATATTATATATTCCAAAGTAGCTAAAAGAGAAGAGTTGAAATGTTACCAACACATAGAAATGATAACTACTCAAGGTAATGGATACCCCAAATGCCCTGACTTGATCATTACACATTTTATGCATGTATAAAGCATGCACATGTACTCCATAAATATGTAAAATACTATATATCAATAAAGGAAAAAAAGAAAGAAATTACTTCTTCTTTATAAATTACCAAGTTTCAGGTATTCCGTTATAAGCAACAGAAAACAAACTGAGACAGTCAAGTAATTGATAAATTATGGTATTTACACAGGATAAAATAATATACAGCAAGTGTTAAAGCTTTTAGAATTTGTCTAGTAAAAACTGGAAAATCCCCCGCCAAAAAAAAGATACTACATAGCAGTTAAACTGAATGAACCAGAGCTGTTTTATTAACTTGAATATATCTCAAAAGCATAAGTGAAAAATGTAAATTGAACAAAGATGCATACTGTATGATACTTTATGTATATTATAAAACACACAAAAGACTAAAATAATACAATCATTATATACAGACAGAAAGTTAAACACCAACTTCAGAATAGTGGTTATCTTTTAGCGGTAGAGTGGTGGTAGAAGGGGAAGTGATTCAAAATAGTTAGTCTTCAACGATAACACAATTTACTGTTTGTTTTTAATTCTGAAGCAAACATGACAAACACTAACATCATCTAGGTGGTGAGTATTGGTTATATTAATGGTATTGGTGGGTTATATTGGGTATTGATTATATGAATCCGGGGGGTGGGGTGGGGTTGTATGTTCAAATATTTAAGGTTATGGTTTTATCAATACAATCCAGGGCTGGGACGAGCTGTAACACACAAGAAATTTCCAAAAGGTCTACGAAATACCTCATGCAGTTTACATAAAGATTAATTTGCCTCCCCTCAAATAAATTTAACTTTAGAATTTTTGTCACAGAATTTATTTCTAATCAAACCAAAAGCTACCTGGATCCTTGCAGTGGAAAACTAGGGGTGGGTGGGGGTGTGTGTGTGGGTGTATGTGTGCGTGCAAACGAGCGCATGCCTGTGAAAATCATATTAAGGACATTGGTAATTGAGGGAGTTTCTTCTTTTTTCCACTAGAGGGAGGTGTTGAACTTAAAATATTTTAAAATGAGGCTTGTTTTTGAACTGACATTTAACATCACAGGAAACCACATTGTGCTGTTAGAAAATAAACTTGCTTTCTTTCCATATCTTCCAGAAACATAGACCAAAAAGAATGATTCTTTATATGTATTCATATAAACATTTCTCAGAATCTAAAATATGGTTCCAATTCTGAAGAATTATACTAGTTAGAAAAGTATCAAAACTGAAGTATTCCTCTTTTCTAGCTTATAAATATATCGATATAGCTAGCTACAACCTTAATCTAGTACATGATTATCTCCTGAAAAAGCTAGAATAAGTTCCTCTTCTCTAAATCCCCAAAGCTAGCAGAGTTCTACAATCAAAAACAGTGTTTGTTGCTGGAAAGCATAAACTGGTACTAACTTTGTATAGTATCTGTCATAATTATAAATCCATAAGCTTACAAGCCAAGCAATTATATTTGCACAGCAGAATCATTTTACCTGACTGCTCGAAGATATAGACAAGAATGCTGGTGAATCGTTTTTAATTAGAGCCAAAATTTTTGAAAAAAATAAAATGTCCATCAATAAGGGATTGCTGAAATACAGTAGTCCCCTCTTAGCCACAGTTTCACTTTCCTTTCAGTTACTCTCAGTCAACCTCAGTCTCAAAACAAGTGAATACGGTACAATAAGATATTTTGAGAAAGAAAGAGGGAGAGACCATGTTCATGTAAGTTTTATTACAGTATTTTGTTATAATTGTTCTATTATTATTGTTCATCTCTTATTGTGCCTAATTTATAAATTAAACTTTATCATAGGTATGTTTGTACAGGACTAAACAGAGCGTATATAGGGTTCAGTACTATCTGTAATTTCAGGCATCCACTGGGGGTCTTGGAACATATGCCCAGAGGATAAGGGGGGACTACTGTATATTAGGAACATCCACATGACAGAATACCATGCAAACAATAAAAGAATAAGGGATGGACATCAAAATAGGGATGCAAATATTACTGAGGTATATAATTTCACTTACATAAATGCATTAACAAGTTTATACATCCTCAAATGAGGAGTGAAATTGGAAGGGAAAAGGGGGTAAGACCTTTATTTTCTGCTTTTAAATTTCCCTAAATTAGTGGCATTTGTACAATGAACACAATACAGTAATTTTATAAATTAAATGTTGAGATATTTCCTGTCTAGAAAAAACAAGCAGTACCAGTGCCAGGATCATTTTCTATGCCATTTGCTAACAGGATACCAGTAGACAGTTTTCCGGGAAACTACAAAGAAGTGCTCCTTGCTGCCCTTAATCATTTGAGGCAAACTTCTTAAACACTTCCTTTTCATGAAACTTCCTCCAAACTGTCCCTAGATCATAACTGTACTTTCTGGGTCAGGCTTTGAAATGTTGCACCCCAATCACTAATCAGTAGATTATCTTATCATACGACCTACCACTGCCTCGCCTGTCTGGTAACTTTCTTTGCCGCCTCCCCACTCTTCCTCCTCTTTCTTTAGTTCATGGTATTATTTTCAATCCACATTTCCCATGCCATCACAAACTCCCCCACACCTTAATCACTACATACATACGCCAAAATTAGTCAATGAATGAGAAAAGGATAAATTTTTATTCCCTGATTGAGCTATAGAGTTTTAGAAATGAAATAAATATGAAAAACATATATATTCATCTTCTAAATGCTTTCGGTCCTTCTGATAAATTAGACATTGAAATGAACCGGGAAAATGACAAAAGAAGGGCACGGTGGTTCAAAAACAAAGATTTACCACTGCCTGTCCCATACTGTCTACAATAGAAAAGCTTGTGGCAAATAAGCATCTTCAAAGTTCACACTGCAATTGCAGGAACAAATAAAAATAAATAAATAAATAAAAACATTAATTTTTAAATAAAAATTTTAAATAAATAGAGATCAAAATAAAATAATTATATGCATTTTCAAAATCAACATAAATACTTTGTTCTAAAATTACTTCGGCTTTGATTTCTTTTGAAATTCCAAATAACACTAAAGACAGACATAGAATTTTTATGTTTTATCAAAAGAGGGCATGGGTTTAAAAAAAAATGAGAAACACTATCTTAAAATGAGGTAACGTTTGAGGTAACTTCAGTAAGAATTCACACTAATATTCCAGAGAAGGATGTCTGTATTTAGCACTCCAACTCCTGAGAAAGAAAAGGGACATAGCATAAAATTGAGATTTTCTTTTTATAGTGGGTCTGAACTCTAAAGCCCAGATGAGAGAAATATTACACCAGCTTTGCCTGTTAAAGATGAGGTTACACTAAGAAGGGGTTTTTTTTTTTAACTTATTTGAACACTCCATGATAATAACACCTAATTATAGGGTGAATAACTAAGCCCATCAACAGCCAATAGAGAGAGAAGAGAATTTTACTCTATCCCCCAAGTTGTTTTTAAAAAACCTTTTTAATATAAAGTCATGTAATAGTTTTTTAAGGTTGATTTATAAAAGAAAAAGCAATTTTAATTTAAGCAATTTTAATAAAAAGGAAAAGAAATTGAGAATCAGAGCTCTGAACATTCCAGTTACAAAATACAATGAAATTTATCTTACAGAAGCAGCAAAGCTACTTAAGCTTGCTTGTTTGTTTCCAGGTAGCCTTTAAGACAATTATCAACAACAGCTCAAATATCATCTTCTCTGTGAAGACTTCCTTAGTCTCCCAGGTAGTTAATCAATTTCTCTTTCATGGTCCTATAGTATTTTGTTCAAAATTTTATTACATTATAATATATTGTCTCTCTTTACATGTCTTTCTATGGTGAAAGATCTTCCAGGGCAGAAACCGTATCTTAATCAGTTTTATATCCTCAGTATCGACAGCAGTAACTCAGTAAGTACTTAGGGAATAAATGAATGAATGAACAAATTAACTACATAAATTACAAACAGACTCAGAATACAAGATGTCTGAAGAGTGGTTATACAACAGAGTCTACAGAGGGGGTACCTGGAAAGAAAAGCATCATACAAAGACCAAAAGTTTGGGAAAGCAGTGGTTTTGTTGGTATTCTGAGTACTTACATATACAACAAAGTCAACATTTCCACTGTTGACTGCCAGCTTTCACTCCTAAAGAAATAAGGTGGCTCCTAGTCTCTGCATATTTTGGGCCAGCTTCTGTCTTGCAAAGTTGTTTCTGACACAAAGTTACCCCAAAATGTATTTTAAGTGGATATTTTTCATTCTTGTGAAGAATGCATATCTTTGATACCTGTATAAAGGCTATTTCAATTGTCATTTTGTGTAAAAAAAATTACACAAGACAAATTGTTTGTGTTATCACAAAATAATTAATGGAAGAAGTAATGGAAATTTACTTGAAATTTTTAGTTGGTTAGTGGGTTTTCTCCTTAAAGGGGATTATCTGTTCACAAATTTCCTTTAAAATACACAAAATACAATTAACAGTTTGAGTTTCTCCTACCTCTCCTTCAAAATAAATACATATAATCTCCTGAAAAAATGCAGAGTACACTGGAATGAAAATCTGGAGACCTGTAGTCTTTTCCCACATTAATCACTCCATCTATAATTTGAGTAAGTCAGACTTCTAATCTCCATTGCTATTTATAAAGGAATTAGATATCTATTCAATGACTATAACTGGATCTGTTGAGGGCAAGAGAGAATAATTGCATCTTAAGATTCAATCTGCATCACTTCGCGCCATGCTAGATCAAGTATACAAATCACGGCTACGTGATTGTAAGATTTTTATATCCAATCATATTATTCTTCCATTAAGACAGTGTTAGCTCCATTTTATGAAAAATAAAATACAATATAATGTAACTCTCAAATAACTGGGAGTCACCATCTACCTATATCTATTAGTGCCTACGTCACTAATAAAAAAACGCCTTTCGAGTAAGTAGAAATTTCCCTGAGTGCACATTATCCTAATGTATTGAATCATAGATAAAGACATTAGGAATGTTTATTTTTTAACCTTACTAAATTGAACTCTCTTCTCTGCTTCCCATTGTCGCTTGTAATCTAAACTCCTCCAATGCTGTCTCCCTGATTTGAGACTCCATTTCATTCTTCTCCTGTTGATGTTTTTCCGACGCTTCCTTTATATGAATAAAATCTTGCTTTACTATTAGATCAATAAAAATTATCTTTCTTCCTTCATCCCCATTTTAAATGTACAAAGACGCTCTCCTTACCTATAACTGTTAAACATTATGATTCATGTTAAAATCATTAATAAAATTATAATTTTTATCATCAGACTGCAGATCTAAATAAGAAGCTATGGTTACAATTTAAGTAACATTTTATACATACTTGTATATACAGGCATATATTTGACCCAATTTTTCTGAAAAATTTAACTTCAAAGGCATGAACAAAATATCAATACATAATAGACAAAAACAAAGTAGATTCTATTTAATATGGAAATCTCTACTTATGAACAAAGTGCTTAGATTAGCCCTGATAATTTGTATATAAATCTGACACAGAACAATGTATTCCCAAAAATGGAGAAGGAGAGAATTTTGTGCAACAAATCAGGATAAGGAAACTCTAAAATGTTAAAAATTTGACAAGCACAAAAAAAAAAAAACTTTTTGAGTTTGGACCACAACTAATTTCCAATTTCCTTTTGGGTTTTCCTAAGTATTTACAAGATCTAATTTGGTTCAAAATCTTAATAATATAAAATGTGAGTTTCCTAAGAAGCCAAATTTTCTAATCTATAGTGTATAATATTAAGTCCCCATTAGCACAAGGAGAAAAATTCTATGGTTTATATGAGAAATAAAGCCTCCCATATCCATATATGGTAGCATGGATCTGTACAATAAATATTGCCCTCATAACTTTCAGTAATAGAAAGCCATCATGAAGCGCCCTAAGGCTTTTTTCCCCTAAGGACTAAATAGTGACTCCTAATCAACCCCGAACTACCCCAAAGTCTCTAGGCAGACCAATTCAAAGCCAATAGCCTAAAATCAAAGCAGTGTTCTCCTAAGTAGCTAATTTTGTATCTTGAGGTACAGGCTGATTGGTTAAAGGAATGCTTCCACACTTCTTTCACCATAACTCCAAGATATTTTATGTGGGGAAGGTTATACAGGCCCACCCAAGGACTTATAGTACCAGCCACCGCCTAAACTTCCCCCATTCAAATACTAACGGAGCCCTTGTGTATGCCAAGCACTATTCCAGGGTCTAGGAATACAGTAGTAAATAAAAGAGACAAACTATGACTATTGATGTGGAGGAAATCAAAAGTAGATCTGCTGCAAATGCCTCTATAAAATTAATTTTTAGTAAAGACACAATTGCAGATTTCAGAAAAGCCATTTATACCAGTGGTAAATGTAGGATATTTTTATTGTGTTTTTATTTATTTATTTATTTATTTTTTTTTTTTTAGAGATGGGTATCTCGTTATGTTTCCCAGGCTGAAGTGCAGTAGCTATTCACAAGTGAAATCATAGTGCACTGCAACCTGGAACTCCTGGGCTCAAGCAATCCTCCCCCCTTAGCCTCCTGAGTAGCTGGGACCACAGGTGCAGGCCACCATGCCCAGCTTTATCATATATTTTTTAACTGTTACTTCAAAAAAAGGGCAAATATAGGCAATTCAAAATCTATCTTCTAAGTCTCTGGCAACTTCAACCTTAAACCACACTTTTACTTTAGGAAGTAACAAAGGAACAAAAAATGGGGGAATAGCTCACAATAATTTTAGCTCACAATATGTAAAATTTTACATATTTTACACATCATATGTCTATATAGAACATGCTCTACATAGATAATGAAGCTTACATAAAACATAAAAATATTTTTCTATATTTATTGTATATTCAGACCAAAATCTAGGGCCCACATTTCTGAAATTCCAAATTTTCATGCTGCTAGACCAAAAGAGCTATAGGTTCTTACATCCTTGCCATATACTCATATGAGTGTTTTATTGTTTTCTTAAAAATTTTTGATCAGAGATCTCAAACTTTTTTTCACACACAAAAAAGCAGTATACATATTAATGTATTCCTAAAGCATATTATAAAAAAGACCAGCAAAAATGCTCCTAAAAAAGGAAAGAAGGGAGGGAGGGAATAGGAAGGAAGGAAGGAAATCCAAGGATAACTTCAAACAATGTACAACACATCTCAATGAATATTATATTATATTTTTTATATATAGGAGAAGTCCCTTATAAAAAATATTTTACCTGTAGAGTTTTCTCTAGTCTACTTTTTTCTTTCATAAGTAAATCATATTCTCGATTGCAATTTTGAATGATATTGTCTCTTTCCTCTAAATCATGTTCAAATCTTCTGCATTCTTCCTTCCATTTCTGCTGGGAAGTCTGAAATGCTTTCTCAATCTCATTTGCCTTTCCTTGAAGTTCTGAATTCTGAGCTATTAAAAATATAAGTATATATATAACCATGAGTTAACTAACTAGGAACCCAAAAACCTAGGCATTGCAGTTGATACCATTTACAGTGTGATCTCAGGACAAAACATTTCAACTTTTCACTCCAGGAAACACTTGAAAATCTCACGGTCCCTGAACAAATCTATTCTGTAATTTCTCAATCTTGTCTTCCCCTTCAGACAAAGGTGATTTTGCTCTAAAATAGTGTAACATATTTCTGAAGGCATGCCCAAGTTTAGGTGCACCTCTAAGATCAGCTGAAACTCTGCTGCTTTTCCTTATTCAAGAGAACAAATCAAAATTTAAAAAAAAAAAAGACTGTGATACATACGGCAACTTTTTTAAAAGACTCAATATTTTACAAACTTTGATATTTGACTATTGGTAACAAACAGGTTGTAACACTTTACACATGAGACCGTCACAAAGTTCAGGCTGGGAACCACTGCTCCAACCCTTAGAATTGTATCTATTTACTCCCCCAACTTAGGCCCAACTCACCTCTCACCCTATTACCTCAACAATAACCAGCACCTCTCAACACACTACCACTACTGTTCCGTTTCAGCATCTAGAAAAGAAGTAAGGAAAAGCTTCCAGATCTGGCTCCATCACTTGCCACACCTGATTAAACTTCTCTGACTCTCAGCTGGAATAAAAATGCGTCCTAGTTAAGTTGTTGTGAAGATAAAATGAGGAAATACGTACAAACACACCTGTTAAACAAAAAATATCACAGTTGTATTAGCAGTATTATTTCTAAATTATGTTTGTGTTTTGAATGGATCATACACTTAAAAAGTTCAAAATTCAAAGGTATAAAAGATACAAAAAAAAAAAAACATGAAAAGTCTCCCTCCCATTCAGCTCCCGTCTCCAGAAGACATTGCTCCATGATCTAGCATCCAGTATTGCAGGTAAAAAGTTTGAGGCCATTTTGATTCCTGATCCTTTTGTGCATTTGGTTTATTTTTCTTTTCTTTCCTCTTTGAAAGCTTTAGAACCTCTTTGTCTTTATTTTTTGGGAATTGCATAATGCCATGACTTCAGGTGGGTCTGTTTTTTTCTATAATGGTGAATATTCAATGGACTCTTTCAATAGGGCAACTCACATACTTTAGTTCTGAGATACTATCTCAAATAATTTCATTCATGATTTATCCCTCTCTGTTTTCTCTCTTACCTCTTTCTTTCACTATTCTCTATTATTCATATTGGTCCTCAAATTTTCTTGTCTCTTCTCTCCTATTTTTCCACCTCTGCCCTTTTCACTCTAATGTCTGGGAAATTTGTTCCAACTTCATCTTCCAATGCTTCCATTGACATTTTTCATTTCTGCTTCCATATTTTTAATTTCTAAGAGCTTTCTTCTTTTACAGCATCTGGTCCTTGCCTCATGGATGAAATATATTCTCTGTCAACTCTAAGGAAATTAATGCTACTTGTTGTTAAATTTTCTTCTTCCTACAGAGTTTCTGTTTCTTCAAAGTTTGTTTTTTTCCTCTCCATTTTAGAGGCTTTCCTCAAATATCTGGTAATTCTTAATTATCTACTCTCAATCAAAAGTGAGGAACTATAAGTGTAATACAGTTTATATAGCAATATACTCAACACCTAGATTCTGAGCTTGAGGGTGGAAGTTGACAACTATGGTCTTCACTGGAGGAGGATCTGGCTGGGTCATTTACTGGGAAACCTCCAACATCAGTATCCTTAGGTTTGTCCTCTCTGCTTGGGCAGGTAACCAAAGAAGAGTCCTCCAAGTTCCCACATGTAGTGTAGAAATCTGGGTATTAGCTTTTTGGAGAAGCCAGTTTAAAAAAAAACTGGAAGAAATGGTTCCTCAATATTCAGCATCGCATATGCTATCTTCCTGTTTTTGATAGTCAAAAGACCCTCTATTTCACCATCTCCAGAGATTAAACATTCTGACTTCCACTATGAAGTGTGAGCAACCCCAGAGTGGCATGCTCTTAGGAAGAAGATCTAAGGACCCATTTGCCTCTCAGACAGGTTTCATCTAACCCTCCTTTTACCCCCTACTGCTGCTATTCCTATTCCTAATTCCAAAAGTATGTGGTGTTTCCAGTTCATGAGCCTTCTGACTATCTAAGAATTTGTCTGCCAGCTTCCTCCAGTCCTAGTTTAGGATTCTGATATCTCAGGTCTGCTATGTCAGTTATTCTTCATCCATTTCCTTTCCAGCTTCCAAAATTTTCTCTCTTGTCACATCTCCTATTCTCTCAATTGTTACGAGATTTTCTTTTCAAATATAGCATAACTCTACTAGGGTTTTTATGCTAGCCTCAACATTTTGTTACAAAAATTTTCAAAAATACAGAAGGATGAAAGTATTGTACAGTGAACACCCATATATCCACAACCTAAACTCTATAACTGTTAACATTTTGCTATATTTGCTTTATCAGACATTCACCCATCTACCCATACATCCATTCATTTATTCATTCATCAGTCCATCACATTTGTTTATGTATTTCAAAGCAAGTTGTAAACATCAGTACATTTCACTCCTAAATAACTCACCATGTATATCATTCAGTGGAATTCCATATAGTTTTTTATAGGTAAAATTTTCATGTAGTGAAATACCCAAATCTTTAGCATACCATTCAGAGATTTTACAAATGCATACACTCATGTAACCCAAATGTCTATCAAAATATAGAACATTTCCTTCAACCCAAAAAGTTCCCCCATACTCTTTCCCAGTTACAACCCCACTGCCAACCCACCCCAGAGGCAACCACTGTTCATATTTTTTTCACCAACAATTAGGTTTTCCTATCCTAGAACTTTATATAAATGGAACCATATAGGATGTCCTCTTGTGTGTAAAGTTTCACTCAGTATAACATTTTTGAGATTCATTTATATTATTGCATGTATTAGTAGCTGGTTCCTTTTTATTGCTGACTAGTATTTCATCATACGAATATAACAAATTGTTTCTTCATTCTCTTGTCAATGAACATTGTTTTGTGGGGGTTTTTCCCCCAATTTGGAGCTACCATGAATGGAGCTGCTATGAAATTCTTATACAAGCCTTTTGTGGACAAATGTTTTTCTTTCTCATGAGGAAGCACTAAAGATAAAACTGCTGGGTCACAGGATAAATGCATATTTATTTTAAAAGAAATTGCCAGGCTTTTTTCCAAAGTGGTTGTACCATTTTACACTCCCACTAACAAAGTATAAGACTTCCAGTTGCTCTATATCCTTAACAACATTTGGTATTGACAGTCTTTTCAACATGTGATAGGTGTGTGGTGATAGCCCTGTGGTTTTAATTCCCGTTTCCCTAATGAGAAGTGAGGTTAAGTATTTTTCATGTGATTAATGGCCATTCCTCTATCTCACTCTGTAAAGTGTCTCTTGAAATTGTTTGACTTTGGGCAAGTAACTTCCCATCTTCCCTAGACTTATAGGTAAATGAAAGTCATTAACTTTTATACCTAGTGCCTTCTAATTCTTATATTCCTAAATTCCAGTTAGTAATGTAGTTATTACATATCAGAGGTAATTGTTGGGGCTCAGAACATGATACCCCAAAGTATAGTGGTATGCTGAGTATTTTTAAGGTGAAGGAGACAGGAGGACCTCAGAAGCAAGGTCCCTCTGACCTCCTGTCCTCTACCCCTCTATCTTTCCCAAAGCAAGACATAAAACCTAGAAAGGGCACTCTGACCTACCTGTCCTGAAAGTAGGTCATAAGACCCTTTTTTCCTCATACCTGGAAAAAAGGAATGCTACTGAACTAACAGGACTTCCTGGGCTCCACCTTCAGTTTATTACCATTAGGTCATACCCTTTTTTCCCAGCCATGTTTCCCCACAACTATCTACTTCTTTCATCAGACTTAGCATAAAGACAGTTTTCCCTGGGTCTTTGAGTCTTCATTTCTAAAGGCTCCCATGTCACATAAAACTTTTTTACATAAATTGGTTATGATTTTCTCTTGTTAATCTATGTTTTGTTATAGGGATATCAGCTGTGAACCTTGCAATGGGTGAGGAAGAGATATTACTTTTTCTCCCCTACATAATCAAAAATACTTCTGACCAATGTGAATAACCCAAGACAGCTGGCCAAAACTAGGGATCTTGACCATTATAATAATTATAACAACATTTGTTTAGCCCCAAGCAGTTAACAAAGCACTTTAATTTTCTCATTTCATCCTTAAAACAACCTAACTTCAAATATCAGTCAGTAAGTAGTAGAACCAGTAACTAAATCTAAGTTTTCTGAATTCATGTTCAGTGTTCTCTTAATTAAAAACTGCTGTGTACAAGAATGTTCACAGCAACATTATTCTTAATAACCAAAAACTGGATAATACCCATATGCCCATCATTAGTAAATGGATAAATATAAGTGTGCTATATTTACACAATATAATACTAAACATCAACACAGAGTTCATACAACAATATGGATGAATCTGACAAACATGATGTTGAAGGAAGGAAGCCAGATACAAAAGAATACACACTATATGATTCCAGTCATATAAAGTACAAAAGAGAGGCAAAATTCATCCATGCTATTAAAAACCAGGATAGCAGTTATCCATGTAGAAGGGCTTTTGGTAATTTTCTATTCCACGATCTGGGTACTTGTTATGAGTTAGACAGTTATCTAGGCACATTTATTTATACACATTATACTTAAATAAAAAGGTTTTATTTAAGTCCAAGGACTACATAACAGATAGCTTTTGAGGATTAAATCCAGTGCCTTTTTCTTTTCCAGGCACTATACTCTAACCCAGTGGTTTCTAAACCGAGCAAAATCAAGAAACACTGCTTCTTGAACATATCGATTCTCAAGCTAGAGATTCTGATTCAGATTATAGGTGATAGAGGGCCTAGAATATATGTTTAAAACAAACTAAAAAATCCTTTGTGATTCTGTTGATTATTCATGGAAAAAGTGCTCTAATAAAGTGACTAACAGAATTTTGAACTCTTTTTTCTATACATGTACTACATAAAAAAAATTAATTTGAAGTAGATAAATGTTTACATAATTGCCAGAAGACTTTACATACACCCAGCAAAGTCTGTCAATCAAAGGCCAGTCAATGAAGCAAAACTCTACCTCTGACCCTATACGGAATGCACACACAACAGTGAGCAATGATATACAATGAGGTCACAACCCTAAACATGGGAAGAAAGAGAAATAGTCTTACCACAGAGTTTTTCTTGGATCCTATGTGCCTCAGCTAATCTTTCTTCAGCAGCCCGTCTTCCAAGACCAGCTTCCTTTCTAGCAACAGCCAGGTCATATTCCAGACTCTGTCGTAACGCTTCTCCTTTTTCAACCTCAGACCGTAGCTTGGCAATCTGGCTTTCATAGCTTGCCAGCTAAAAACAGATTTCTGATATCAACATGTCTTCAAGATTATGAGATCATGCACTCAAAAATTTAAATTTCTTAGAGAAACTTGTTTCCATAATATTTACAAGGCAAGAATGTATACATTTATATTTTCTGAAACACTGGAAAAGAAGCACTACCTTACTCACCAAATGACACTCATCAAGTTTCTTATTTTAGAGAATCCACTAGAGAAAAAACTAAAAACCAAAAAATTCTTATGAGAACTTTTTATAAAAAATAAAGAGAAATCATGCTTTAATCAGAAATAGTCATATCTAAAAAACAGAAAAAAAGTATGACACATAGGAAGCACTTAAAAATTTCTTCTTTTCTCTCATATTTCCTAAATGAAATAAAGACGCAAACTGCATCAAAGTATAGTTTGATAAGCATTGTCTATATTATTTCTCCTGATTATGACATCACTGATAGAGCATAAATAATAAAAGTGCCAATTTTACAGGGATTTAAATGAACCATCTATTTTCTGACTTTCCATGAAGTAGCATGACAGAAGATTGGTCACAGAGTTAGAACTAGATGATTTAAAAGGTCCTTTCCCACTCTAAAATTATATGATCTAATGGAACAGGACTGAGAACCCAAGTATAAAACCAACCTCATATGGTCATCTGATCTTTGACAAATTCCAGAAAAACGTACACTGGGGAAAAGATTCCCTATTCAATAAATGGTGCTGGGAAAACTGGATGGCCATATGTAGAAGACTGAAACTGGACCCACACCTCTCACCTCTCACAAAAATCAACTCACAATGGATAACAGATCTAAACCTAAGACATGAAACCATAAGAATTCTCGAAGAAAACGTTGGAAAAACTCTTATGGACATTGGCCTAGGCAAAGAATTTATGAAGAAGACCCCCAAAGCAATCACAGCAGCAACAAAAATAAATATATGGGACCTGATCAAATTAAAAAGGTTCTGCACAGCCAAGGAGACTATCACTAGAGTGAACAGACAACCTACAGAATGGGAGAAAATATTTGCATGCTACACATCTGATAAAGGGCTGATAACCAGAATCTATACAGAACTTAGGAAAATCAACAAGAAAAAATCAAACAACCCTATTAAAAAATGGGCAAAGGACATGAACAGAAACCTTTCAAAAGAAGACAGAATAATGGCCAGCAAACACATAAAAAATTGCTCAACTTCTCTAATCATCAGGGAAATGCTAATCAAAACCACAATGAGATATCACTTAACTCCAGTGAGATTGGCTCATATCAAAAAATCCCCAAATAACAAATGTTGGCGGGAATGCGGACAGATAGGAACACTCATACACTGCTGGTGGGACTGCAAATTAGTACAACCTCTATGGAAAGTAATATGGAGATACCTCAAAGAATTAAAAGTAGAATTACCATTTGACCCAGCAATCCCACTACTGGGTATTTACCCAAAGGAAAAAAGACATTTTATAATAAAGACATCTGCATGCGAATGTTTATAGCAGCACAATTCACAATTGCAAAGATGTGGAAACAACCCAGGTGCCCATCAATACACGAGTGGAATAATAAAATGTGGTATATGTATACCATGGAGTATTACTCAGCAATAAAAAATAATAGTGAATTAACACATCTGGTATTATCCTGGTTGGAGCTAGAACCCATTCTTCGAAGCGAAGTGTCACAAGAATGGAAAAACAAGCACCACTGGTACTCACCATCAAATTGGTACTAACTGATCAACACTTACATCACACAGGGCAATAATATACATCAGGGGGTGGGCAGGCGGGAGGGGGGTGGAGGGGATGGAAAAACTCTCACTGAATGGATGCGGGGAGCACAGTTTGGGGGATGACCACGATTGTAGCTCTGACACGGGCAGTGCATGGGCAATATATATAGCCAAAGTGTTGTACCCCCATAATATTCTGAAATTAAAAAAAAAATTATATGAACTAATCAATGATTCATTAAGTAATATAAAAAACTTGCTACATGTTAAGTACAATGAAAGATACAAAAACAAATATTATAGAGCCCCTCATCTCAGGGATTAAATATTATAGAAAGGCATATGGGCTAGGTTTTACAAAAGAGGTAAAAATAAAATGCTATGATAGTTTGAAGAAAAACAAAATTATTTAATGCTGGTAGGAGAGAGACAGATGGTGGAAAAGAAAGAATTTTAGAAAGGTATCACATGAGAGGATTCCGCTACTACACCAGACTAGAAATAAATGGTCTAATCAAACAGAGAAGAGACGAAAGGATTTCTGAAGGGCAACATCAGAAATTACCATAAGTGGCTGTTAATATGCAAAAAGAAGAAAATAAGAATTTCTGATTAAAAAATTTAGAAAAGAGAATATCTTCGATACACTTACGAAATAAGAATTTACAAATATCTACTAATAGTTAAAGAAAAAAAATCACAGAACCACCTAAATCACAATGTAACTCCAATGCTGGTTTCAGAATCATCCTCCCTCCCTGCCCATGCCCTCTCCCCTCATAAGAATAAAGTTGTTAACATTTGGGCATTCTCAGTTGTGCCAGTCATTTACTATATGCTCTCAGATCCCCTCCCTACCCTTCTCCAGGTTTGCTCTGTATTGTGGGAACTCCATTTCCCAACTGGCTTTTCAACAGGTTTGGTCAAAGAGAGGCACTTGTGGAGTACTTGAGGGCGGGGGAATTGAAGAAGCCAAGGTATTTCTCCCTCTCTAGATCTACATCCAGCAGTTATCTCTGTCTTCTCTGTGGCTGCAAATCCTTCTGGATAGGCCTCCCTCCATGGAGTGCTCTCTCCAAATAGTTATAACTTTTATCGACCTTAGGAGTGGAAGCTGCTTCCTAATGTTGCTATCTGGACTATCTTAACATTCCCTATTTGTCTTTTCAGGTCTTCTAGTACCAATGTAACCAATATCCCCTACTAATATCTCTTGTTGAAAGACCTAGAGGGTTTCCACTTTCCTGACTGGATATCCCGTAATATTGTTCTTGGTATCAGAAATGGTCTCAAGATGGCTTTCTGATATTGGGTGGCTAACCTATTTGAGCCTCAACACAGTGAAGACCTCCTTGCAGGTAGAAATGGGATACTAGTGATCTACAGCATACAGTGGGATCACAATTATTTACACTATACTGTGTAGTTGTTTAGGATGAAGTGCCAGTTGAAGATAATGCTTTGGAAAATGAAGTAGTGAATGCACTTGACCACGATGGCAGTATTATTTACTATAAGGCCTGAGGAGTGGGAAGACTAAATCTCTATATACTAGAGAATTTACAAAAACAAAGTGATAATCTCAGGGCTTTAGAATCTCAGCTCAAGACAGTCAGAAAAACAGAGAGTTTTTATGGTGACTTTAAGAGAACTGCTTATTTCTTACAGACCCAGGGCAGATAAGGCTAAGGACCAGACTGAAAATCTAATTATGGAGAATACAGAATTATAAGTTCAATGGGGAGTCTCACCAAGTTTCCACTGTTAAGATGATATCATTTAGACATTAAGTAGGAAGTAAAGACAGGGGATGAGAGCTTTTGAAATTAGACAAACGTAAAAACTGTGAACTCCCAAATCCCCTTGAACAGCCCTTACCAACAAAATCAGCCTCTCCTCTAAGGTAACTTGTCTTCTCTTTCTTAAAGATGCAGTAATGACCACACCTGAAGCAGCCGCCTTGCAAGAGAATTTGCAAGACCCACCTCCACCACTCTTTGTTACCATTGGCCTACCATCATTTAATAAGGTCATAATGCCAGTACTTTCCTGACATAACATAGAGACTTAAGGACATGGGAGTGGCTTCATTTTGAGTAAACCAAAACCTCCTCTTTCCCTGACTACATCCTCTTCAAAAGCACAAAGGACACCAATTAAAATTATAACACTGTAAAATACATTGTAGTGGGAAGCACAAACATCCTTAGAAAGCTCTCTAGCACCTAACCTCTACGTACGCCAGAGATAATAGTGGATGGTGGAAATAATGGTGGGATATGTCACCATTGAAATGGACTCCCCAGTTTCAATGGCAATGATAAAATTCCAGAGTGGTAAAGGCAAAATGGTAGCAATTAACCATTAGAAATACGGTGAACAAAGTTACTACAATGCGCAGCAGAAGTACAATAGTAATCATGGCATTTTGACCTCCAAGTATTTGTGCTAGTATCTAATTGATCATGGTGTATCTAGAAAGCCTTCTAAAGCAGTGTTGTCCAATAGAAATGCAATGCAAGTCTTACGTATAATTTTAAATTTTAAATTTTCTAGTAGCAACATTTTAAAAGGGTGAAATGAATTTTAATAATGTATTTTATTTAACCCAATATATCCAAGGTTATCATCATTTTAACATGTAATCAATAAAAAATTATTAGTAAAATATTTTACATTGTTTTTGTGAACTAAGTCTTTGAAATCCAGTGTTTATTTTACACTTACACACATCTTAATCCAGGCTAGCCACATTTCAAGTACTCAAAAGACACATGAGGCTAATGGCTACCATATTGGAGAAGCAGTTCTTTTTTTTTTTTTTTTTTGAGACAGCGTCTCACTTTGTCGCCCTGGGTAGAGTGCAGTGGCATCATCATAGCTCACTGCAAGCTCCAACTCCTGGGCTCAAGAGATCCTCCTGCCTCAGCTTCCCGAGTAGCTGGGACTATAGGTGGCACCACAACACCCAGCTAATTTTTCTATTTTTATTAGAGATGGGGTCTCACTCTTGCTCAGGCTGGTCTCAAACTCCTGCACTCAAGCAATCTTCCCACATTGGCCTCCCAGAGTGCTAGGATTACAGGTGTGAGCCACCACACCCGGCCAGAGAAGCAGTTCTTAAGCATTATTTGATCTAGACAAAAAAAAACTCTAAGTCTAGTGAGCAGAACCCCAACTTGAGCCACCAAAATATGAAGAAAATATGAATCTTTCCATCAGTTCCCAGACCCATTGAATGAAGCTCCAGCACTGCTACAAGTATATACTATCAATCTTTTCCCAAGCCTTTCCAAATGGGAAGTTGGAAGCTTTGAACTGGAGGCTAGTATATGATGCTATTTCTCCCATACACATACATACCCAGGAAATAAAAGATGGAAATGGGAATGGTCTCTCCCTAATATACTAGACTCTGGTAACCTTACCATCACCTAACCCACTCACTGAATTTTCCCTCCCAATCTTTACAACTTGGGCTCTGATTTTTTAAAAGAAATCTTAATTCCCAAGGGATAAATACTTCCACCAGGTGAAACAAAATGATCCATTTTCAATACATGCTAAAACATGAATGAACCTTGAAAACACCATGCTAAATGAAATAAGCCAGACCAAAAAAAGACAAATATTGTATGATTCCACTTATACAAAGTATCTATCTAGAATACACAAATTCATAAGTCAACAGTAGAGGTTACCAGGGGCTGGGGAAGAAAAGGATGTGGAGTTACTGTTTAATGGGTACACAGTTTCTGTTTGGGGTGATAAAATATTTTGGAAATAGATATTGCTAATGGTTACACAACAGTGTGAATGTAACTAATGACACTGAATTGTACACTCAAAAATAGTTGCATGCAGTAAATGTTTTAGTTCTAAATATCTGTAACAGCAACATGTTGTGGAAGAACAAAGAAAGGAGTAATCGGTTTCACTTAGAGAGACTTTACAAAGTTTCCCAACAGGAGAGCTTCAGAACTTAGCAAAAAAGGGACACCAACTGTCAATAAATTACACTACAAGCACTTTACAAATTTTATTTCACTTAATTATCACAACAACCCTTTGGAACCAGCATTTCACAATAAAAAATTAATGATGTACATGATAAATATGATAACTAGCCCAAGATCACATATCTTGTAAATGGAAGGGCCAGGAATGAGTTGAGCTTTGTGTAATTTGATATTCTTCCCACTACACCAGGCCACCTAAGCTGAGCTTTAAGAATGAATAAGATTCAAACAGAGAAAAAAGGAAAAAGAACACAATAGACAGAAGAGACATAAACATATAATTCATGAATTATCTCAGAAGGGAAAGAAAACTACTGTCCTTGGAATATATACATATATATATGAAATACATTTATATACACATATACTAATAAAAGATAAAATGACATAATAAAAAAAAGAAACTAAGATAATTTATGAATTGCACTATGGTTAAAAATTCCATACTAAAATCTACTTATTTAAGAAATTGTTTCATGATTGATACCATAAAGGAACCTACATTACGATTTCAAAAGTGTCTAATTTACAAATCCTTTAGTCATCAAGCAAGTTCATCAATTAATATTTTTGATCGAGTTGAACCTACTAACTAAAATAAATATAAGATAACATACAAATAAACATAATTCATTAAAGTTCTACTTTAACACTCTTATACAATTACACCATATAAAAAATCATGTTTCTTTATTATATTTCCTTTTTAAGCATTAAGAATGGTATAGTCAGCAAAAGCAGTCCTGAGAGGAAAACTTACCGCCCTAAATTCCCACATCCAAAAGACAGAAAAGTCACAAATCAGTAAACTAACGAATCATCTTAAGGAAATGGAAAAGGAAGAGCAAAGCAATCCTAAAGCCAGCAGAAGAAAAGAAATAACCAAAATCAGAGCAGAATTAAATGAAATCGAGAACAAAAGAACAATACAGAAGATCAATGAAACGAAAAGTTGGTTCTTTGAAAAGATAAACAAAATAGACAGGCCACTTGCCAGGTTGACCAGAAGCAGAAAGGAAAGGACTCTAATAAGCTCAATTAGAAATGAAAAAGGAGAAGTCACAACTGATACCGCGGAAATACAAAACATCATCTTCGAATACTACAAAAATCTCTATGCCCACAAACACGAAAACGTGGAGGAAATGGACAAATTCTTAGAAACACACTACCTCCCTAGGCTCAACCAGGAAGAAACAGAATTCCTAAACAGACCAATATCAAGCACCGAAATTGAAGCAGTAATAAAAAATCTACCCACAAAAAAAAGTCCCGGACCAGATGGGTTCACACCTGAATTCTACCAAGCCTACAAAGAGGAACTGGTGCCTATACTGCAGAAATTATTTGAAAATATCCAGAAGGATGGAATCCTCTCAAACTCATTCTACGAAGCCAATATCACCTTGATACCAAAGCCACGAAAGGACACAACAAGAAAAGAAAACTACAGACCAATATCCCTTATGAATATAGATGCAAAAATTCTCAATAAAATCCTTGCAAACCGAATTCAAATGTACATCAAAAAAATAATCCATCACGATCAGGTGGGCTTTATTCCCGAGATGCAGGGATGGTTCAACAAACGCAAATCTATAAATGTAATTCACCATATAAATAAAAGCAAGAACAAAGATTATATGATCCTTTCAATAGATGCAGAAAAGGCTTTTGACAAAATCCAGCATCCTTTTATGATAAGAACTCTTAACCATATAGGTATAGATGGCTCATTCCTAGAAACTATTAAAGCCATATATGATAAACCCACAGCCAATATCATACTGAATGGGGAAAAATTGAAGGCATTCCCCCTTAAAACTGGCACCAGACAAGGGTGCCCACTATCTCCACTTCTTTTCAACATAGTGCTGGAAGTCCTGGCCACAGCAACTAGACAAGACAGAGGAATTAGGGGCGTCCAGATGGGGGCAGAAGAGGTCAAACTTTCACTATTCGCAGACGATATGATATTATACATAGAAAACCCCAAAGATTCAACCAAGAGATTACTGGAATTGATAAATGAATTCAGCAAAGTCTCAGGATACAAAATTAATACACACAAATCCATAGCCTTCATATATGCTAATAACAATCAAGCCGAGAAACAAATTAAAGATGCAATACCTTTCGCAATAGCAACAAAGAAAATTAAATATTTAGGAACATATCTAACTAAGGAGGTCAAAGACCTATATAGAGAGAATTATGAAACACTGAGAAAAGAAATTGCAGAGGATGTAAATAGATGGAAAGCCCTACCATGCTCTTGGATAGGCAGAGTCAACATAGTAAAAATGGCTTTGCTACCTAAATTAATTTACAGAATCAATGCAATCCCTATCAAAATACCAACATCATTTTTTGCCGATCTAGAAAAAATTATTCTACGCTTCGTGTGGAACCAGAGAAGACCCCGTCTAGCCAAAGCAATCTTAAGCAAAAAGAACAAATTGGGAGGCATCTATCTACCAGACTTCAAACTATACTACAAGGCTATAGTAACCACAACTGCATGGTATTGGCACAAGAACAGACACGTAGACCAATGGAACAGGACTGAGAACCCAAATATAAAACCAACCTTATACAGTCACCTGATCTTTGACAAATTCCAGAAAAACGTACTCTGGGGAAAAGATTCCCTATTCAACAAATGGTGCTGGGACAACTGGATGGCCATATGTAGAAGACTGAAACTGGACCCACACCTCTCACCTCTCACAAAAATCAATTCACAATGGATAACAGATCTAAACCTAAGACGTGAAACCATAAGAATTCTCGAAGAAAATGTTGGAAAAACTCTTATGGACATTGGCCTAGGCAAAGAATTTATGAAGAAGATCCCCAAAGCAATCACAGCAGCAACAAAAATAAACACATGGGACCTGATCAAATTGAAAAGCTTCTGCACAGCCAAGGAAACTATCACTGGAGTGAACAGACAACCTACAGAATGGGAGAAAATATTTGCATGCTACACATCTGATAAAGGGCTGATAACCAGAATCTATACAGAACTTAGGAAAATCAACAAGAAAAAATCAAACAACCCTATTAAAAAATGGGCAAAGGACATGAACAGAAACTTTTCCAAAGAAGACAGAATAATGGCCAGCAAACATATAAAAAAGTGCTCAACGTCTCTAATCATCAGGGAAATGCAAATCAAAACCACAATGAGATATCACTTAACTCCAGTGAGATTGGCTCATATCAAAAAATCCCCAAATAACAAATGTTGGCGGGGATGTGGACAGATAGGAACACCCATACACTGCTGGTGGGACTGCAAATTAGTACAACCTCTATGGAAAAGAATATGGAGATACCTCAAAGAATTAAAAGTAGAATTACCATTTGACCCAGCAATCCCACTAATGGGTATTTATCCAAAGGAAAAAAAGACATTTTATAATAAAGACATCTGCTCTCGAATGTTCATAGCAGCACAATTCACAATTGCAAAGTTGTGGAAACAACCCAGGTGCCCATCAATACACGAGTGGATCAATAAAATGTGGTATATGTATACCATGGAGTATTACTAAGCAATAAGGAACAACAGTGAATTAACACATCTGGTATTATCCTGGTTGGAGCTAGAACCCATTCTTTGAAGCGAAGTGTCACAGGGTTGGAAAAACAAGCACCACTGGTACTCACCATCAAACTGGTACTAACTGATGAACACTTACATCACACAGGGCAATAACATTCATCTGAGGGCGGGCGAGCGGGAGCAGGGTGGAAGGGATGGGAAAAACTCTCACTGAATGGATGCAGAGAGCACAGTTTGGGGGATGACCACGATTGTGGCTCTGACACGGGCAGAACAGGGACAATGTGTATGGCCAAAGTGTTGTACCCCCATGATATTCTGAAATTAAAAAAATAAATTAAAAAAAAAAAAAAAAAAAGAATGGTATAGTGGTGGAAACAACCCAAGAGCCCGTCAATACATGAATGGATTAACAAAATGTGGTATATGATACCATGGAGTACTACTCAGCAACAAAAAACAATGGTGAACTAACACCTCTTGTATTATTGTGGATGGAGCTGGAGCCCATTCTTCTAAGCAAAGTATCACAAGGATGGAAAAACAAGCACCACATGTACTCACCAAGCACCATGTACTCACTAATTGATCAATAACTATGTGCACATATGGAAGTAACATTCACTGGGTGTCGGGCAGGTGGGAGGGGCAAGAAGGGGATGAGTAAACTCACACCTAAAGGGCACAGTGTGCACTATTGGGGGGATGGGCACGCTGGTAGCTCTGGCTCAGGTGCTGCAGGGGCAACATATGTAACCTAAACATTTGTACCCCCATAATATTCTGAAATAAATTTTTAAAAAATAAAATAAAATAAAAAGAATGGTATAGTGATAAAGGTGAAACATGGAATTTGTAATATGAAATAAATCTAAAAAAATCAAATTCAACTTTTAACATTATTTGAGAGGAAAATAAATTCTACCTCTGCATTGTGCTTAGTTGTTATTTCTAATTTTTCTTTCTTAGCCCGATGGAGTTTCTTTCTGAGATCAGCGGTAATATCCAAGTCTGTTTCATTTTTCAGCATTTGTTTTACATCCGATGAGGCGTTCTTCAACCTATAAAATGAGATCATAATAAAATATAGTTCTCATGAAGCATATTTCACAGCATTTCTGGTAACTCTGATAATGTATTTTTCAAAAAACATAGGGAACATGATATGGTCCTTGACTTAAAGAAATTTACAATCTAGTAAAAGATGTCCCTTGCGAAAGTTAGATAGAAATGCAAAGCAGTATATTACTAGTAACAAACCACTGCCCACTAAGAAACCACTACATTGTTTAAGATTGGTACTTAAACTGATCACATCACAAGCTGGGTAATTTAGGAAGAGAACTAGTTCTTTCTTTTTTCTTTTTACATAATATATTTTACTTACTGCCAAATGTAATACATATCACAAAAAGAAAAAGTATAGATTAAAAAATACAGATTCTTGCTTTAAAATGGCAGACTAGAGCAGGGTATGGTAGTGCACACCTGTAGTCCCAGCTACTCGGGAGGCTGAGGCAGGAGGATCATTTGAGCCCGGGAGTTCAAGGCTATAGTGTACCATGATCATGCCTGTGAATAGCCACTGCACTTCAGCCTAGGCAACAGAGCAAGACCCTGTCCCTAAAAAGAAAAAAAAGTAAAAAGGCAGACTAAAGCACTCTACTCTTCCCCCTGCCAATAAAAAATTAAAATAACAGCAAACAGGATAGAGATACAAACTGACAAGGAAAAAAAGCACAGAAGATGAGATAATAGCAATAAAACATTGGAAGCTGGAAAGCAGGTGGACAAGTGGTAACTGATTTACTTAAGAAAGTTGAATTCAAAACCAGCAGTGAGTAAACCAACCTGATTTACAACAGAGCCCCAAAAAAGCTCAGTAATTGGCAACACCTTTGAAAACGGAGGTGAAAGTAGAGCACAAAACAGGAGAATTGGTTGAAAGTTTGCCAAAAAAAATAATTAGATCTTCAGATTCCCAACCCCCTACACTACACAACTGAATACCTATCTCTTCCCAGTCTAGCAGAACACTAGGGGTTTATTCCCTGGAGAGGATAAAACAGAGGGTCTCTGGACTGGAAGACATTAGAGATAAATGAGTTAAGGTTTCCATACTAAAAACAAGAGGCCTTAGTAGAAAGTAATATACTAAATGACAGCCCTAGCCTTTTAACACTACTTGTCTGCCAGAATGATGGCAGCCAAACAGAGATTGTTAAGTGTCTTCCCTAGAGAATCTAACCAGCCTGGTGAAAAAGACCTAAAGATGCTGATGCCAGGAGTTCTCCCGCAAAACAACTTAACCAGATCACCCTACAGAGAATGCCTCAAACACAGAGCCTCACACACTGAGCTTCCAGTCATCTTTCTAGGTTAGGCCCCTACTTTTAAGTATGGGCAGACAAGGATCACCAAAAGTTTAGGAAGTATCTACTATGATAGACAGAGACCAAAAATAAGGTGGAAAGAAAGAAGAAAGCCCTCAAAGACTTTGCAGAGAGACAGCTTTTTGAGAGAGAGAGAGAAAGAGAAAAAGAAAGAGAGGAAGAAGGCTGAACCTGAAGGCTCACACCTATAATCCTAGCGCTCTGGGAGGCCCAGGGGGAGGATTGCTTGAGGTCAGTTCAAGACCAGCCTGAGCAAGAGGGAAACCCCCATCTCTACCAAAAATAGAAAAGTTAGCTGGGCATGGTGGCACACACCTGTAGTCCCAGCTACTCAGGAGGCTGAGATAGGAGGATCACTTGAGTCCAGGAGTTTGAGGTTGCAGTGAGCTATGGTAAGGCCACTGCACTCTAGCCTGGGCAAAAGAGCAAGACTCTGCCCCCCAAAAAAAAAAAAAGAGAGAGAGAGAGAGAGAGAGAGAGAGAGAAACAAAAGCTAACATTAATCTCCTCAGAAAAACAGGAGAGGGTATAACAGCCATAATACCACATCCATGGCTGTGATAAGAAATGAAATACTCAGAGAACAAAAAAAAAAAAAAAATGAGCTCTTAAAAATAAAAAACACAAACTAAGAAATTAAAAACTAAATAAATAAATGTAAAAGAAAAATCTCACAGAAAATAAAACAAAGAGAGAGGGAGATGGAAAATAGAAAAGAAATTTTCAAAAATTAGAAGACTGGCCAAGAGGTTCAAAATCTAAACAAAAAGAGTTGCAGAATGAGAAAATATAAATCTATAACCAAAAATAGCCTTTTTGTTTTGTAAGCATTGTTCTAAGCATTTTACACATATAAACTTATTTAATCATCACAACCCCGCAAAAGAGATACCATTATGACCCCTATTTTACAGATGAGGAAACTGAGTAACAGAGAGGCTAATTAATTTGTCCAAATTCACAGGGCTAGCAAGGGGCAGAGCTGGAATTCAAACCCTGGCAGCCTGACTCCATGATATATCCTCTTAACCTCTACACTATAACGCCCTTATGAAGGAGATGAAACTATTAAAGGGGAAAATTCAAGAAAATATCCAGATTCTGAAGGACATGAGCTTCAAACTGAAGAATAAGAGCCCCAGATAAATGCATGGAAATTTCAGAAAACAGAAGATAAAAAAGAGTTCTCCAAATTCCAGAGAGAAATATTAATAAATAGGTTTTACATAAAAGATTAAGAAGTCTGTTTAGTATCATTTCTCAACAGAAACACTGGAAATTAGAAAACCATGCTGACAAAATTCCAAGGGAAAATAACTTCCAACTTAGAATTTTATGCCAAAAAAATTCTCATCCAAGGATAAGGTTATGAGAAAGACTATTTCAGATCTGCAAAGCCTTAAAGCCTCCATGAACTTTCTCAGAAGGTTAACAGAAGATTTGCTCCACCAAAATAAGGACCTAAACTGAGAAAGAGAAAGACATGGGATCCCAGAAGTACAGTACTCAACACAAGAAAACAGCAAGGGGATTTCTAAGATAGCAATGAATGGAAACACTAAGATGACACTTGTGCAGCAAAGCACTTAAAGAGAAATCTGTCCCAGTTGGACTGGCCAAAGCTTCCAGGAGTGACTTCTGTTTTCTTTTTGGCTTTTTGGTTTTCTCTTGCCTGGGCTAGAATACAGTGGTGTCTTCATAGCTCACTGGAACCTCAGCCTCCTGGACTCAAGCAATCCTCCTGCCTCAGCCTCCCAAGTAGCTGGGACTACAGGCGCGCACCATCACACCCAGATAATTTTTCTATTTTTTGTAGAGATGGGGTCTCGCTCTTGCTCAGACTGGTCTCGAACTCCTGACCTCAAGCAATCCTCCTTCCCCCTGGGCCTCCAAGAGTGCAAGGATTACTGGTGTGAGCAACCGTGCCTGGCCCAGGAGTGACTTCTTTAACAAGATGAAAACAATAAACAGAATACTTCAAGTATCTGAACATATTGAGAGGAGATTTATACAACTTGGTTGGAGCATGAAGTTGAATTCATGATAGAAACTAAGCAAACAAGCCAAACAATAAATAAGACAATAATTAAATCCAATAAAAAATGTCCAAGAATGAAAAAATTGTTAGTGAATACTACTACATGGACCAAATGAAAGTTTTCATAATTATAACAATGTAAACATTGAATAACTAATCTAACCAAGATTACAATATCACTAAATGTAGAGACAAAAGGAAGGACGGCAGGCTTGAAGAGAACCAAATTATGATCTTCTATAGCAGGAAGTCAATAGACAACGGTTAAAACTGAGAAATCAAATAACAACATGAAAATTTTTCTCTTTTTTTCCTCCATAAAAAGAAATGATTAAAAAAAATTTTAAGAGATGAAAAAAACCACCTCAGAGAGTTGCAAATTATTATTTTTAGGAATCAAGAAAGTTATTTGTCTCAAGGAAATTAGCACTGCTATTTTTCACAACAGCAGTAAATAAACCCTGTAGATCGATTGGATTATTTAAACAATGTGTATATATAACTTTAATTTTTTTAAAGACGATTAAAATAAAATAGAATCAATGAAAGCAAAATTTGGTTCTTTGAAAAGATCAACAAAGTTGATAAACCTTTGGCTAGACTGACAAAGAAAAAAGAGACGCAAATTGTGAAAATAAAGAACAAAAGAGGAAATACAACTACCAGTCTAGAAGGATTATAATATCATGACCTTCATGCCAACAAATCAGATAATTTAGATCAAATGGATAAATTCCTAGAAAGACACAAATCACTGAAACTATAATAACTCAAAGGGAAATAGAAAACCTGGACAGATCTAAAACAGATAAGGATATTTAATTAGTAATTCAAATATCTAACCACAAAGAAAGCCCAGGCCAAGATGGCTTCATTGGTGAATTTTACCAAACATGTAAAGAAAAAATAATACCAATCTTCACATTAGAGGAGGGAACACTTCACAATCCATTCTATGAGTCCAGCATTACCCTAATACGAAAACTAGACAAAGTTATTACAAGAAAGAAAAAGTACAGGCTAATATCCCTCATGAATACAGATGCAAAAATCCTCAAAAAAAATTAACAAACCAAATCCAGCAATATCTTAAAATGATTATATAAAGTGATCAAGTGGAATTTATCCCAAAAATATTAAATTGGGATAATGTCTGAAAATCAATTGATACAATACACAATTTCAATAAAGGAGAAAAACTACATAATCATCTCAACAGATGCAGAACAAGTATTTGACAAAACCAACACTTATTCATGACAAAAACTATCAACAAACTAGAAACAGAAGAAAATTTCACACCTGATAAAGGGCATCTACAAATAACCTACAGCTAGCATCATACTTAATGGTGAAAGACTAAAAGCTTCCCATGAGATCAGAAACAAGACAAAGAAGTCTGCTATTAACACTTCTATTCAAGATTGTATTGGAGGTTCTAGACAGTTCAATCACGTAAGAAAAAAGAAACAAAAGGCATGCATATTGGAAAGGAAGAAGTAAAACTGTCTTTAATTACAAAGGACATGATTCTGTAAGAAAATTCCAAGAAATTCATTAAGAAAAAACAGATTAGAACTAAAATCAATTTCAGCAAGGTCACAGAATACAAGATCAATACACAAAAATCAATCATACATATTTATGTTTGGAACATATTCATGTTTGGAAGACTCAATGTTATTAAAATGGCAATTCTGCCTAAATTGATCTACAGATTCAATGTAATCCCTATCAAAACCCCAGCACATTTTTTTACAGAAAATGACAAGCTGATCCTAAAATTTATATGGAAAGGCAAAGAATTCAGAATAGCCAAAACAATCCTGAAGAAGAACAAATGGAAGAACTTTTACTTACTGATTTCAAAACTTACTATAAAGCTATAGTAATCAAGACAGTGTGGTACTGGATTAAGAATAGACACATAGATCAATAGACCAGAGTTGAGCCTCTAAAAATAAACACATCACTTATATGGTCAAGTAATTTTCAACAGAAGTGCCAAGGCAATTCAACAGGGAAAGGACAGTCTTACCAACAAATGGTGCTGGAACAACTGTATATCCACATGCAGAAAGATAAATTTAGACTCTTACCTCACACCATACACAGAAAGTAACTTAAAATAGAGCACAGACCTAAATGTAAGAGCTAATATTATAAAACTGCTACAAGAAAACATGGCAGAAAAATCTTCATGACCTTAAGTTAGTGATTTCTTAGATACAAAACCAAAAGCACAAGCAATACAGGAAAAGAATTGATAAATTGGACTTCATCAAAGTTAAAAACTTCTGCACTTCAAAAGACATTATTAAGAAAAGTCAACCACCAAATGGTAGAAAATACTTGCAAATAATATATCTGATAAAGGACTTGTATCCAGAATATATAAGAACTCTTAAAGCTCAATAATAAGAAAATAAATAACCCAATTTAAAAATTAGCAAAAGATCTGAATAGGTATTTCACCAAGGTAGATATATGAATGACCAAAGAGCAAATGCAAAGATGCTCAACATCATTAATCATTATGAAAATTCAAATTAAAACCACAATAACATACCACTTCATACTAACCAAAATGACTAAATCAAAAAAGTCAGATAAAAAGAGGTGTTGGCCTTGATGTGGAGAAACTATTGCTAGCGGGAAATTAAAATGGCCTGGCCACAGTAGAACACAATTTGGCAGTTTCTTAAAATTTTTAACATAAATTTACTATATGATACAACAATGCTGATCCTAAGAATCTACCCAAGAGAAACAAAAACATATGTCAACACAAACACTTATATGCAAATATTCACAGCAGCATGATTCATAGTAGCCACAAAGTAGAAAAATATCAAATGTCCATCAACTGGTAAACGGGCAACCAAAATATGGTATATTTATGCAATGGAATACTATTCAGCAATAAAAGGAAACAAAGTATTGACACAGGATACAGCATGACAAACCTCAAGAGTATGCCCAGTGAAAGAAGCTAGACACAAAATACCACATTTATATGAATTGTTCAGAAAAGGCAAATCTATAGAAATAGAAAGTAGATCAGTGGTAGAGTTTAAGTAACTTTTATGTAGATTCTAGAATTATGCAGTGTAATTTAGCCATTAAAAATTGACTGGGCTGGGTACAGTGGCTCACGCCTATAATCCCAGCACTTTGAGAAGCTGAGGAGGAAGGATCGCTTTAGGCCAGGAGTTTGAGACCAACCTGGGCAACATAGCGAGACTCCATCTCTACCAAAAAGCAAAAATAGCCGGGCATGGTGGTGCACACCTGCAGTCCTACCCACTCTAGGGACTGAGGCGGGAGGATTGCCTTAGCCCAGGAGTTCAAGTAAGTTATAATCATGCCACTACACTCCAGCCTGGGTGACTGAGTGAGACCCTGCTTCTTAAGAAAAAAAAAATATGACAGATGTATATTGATGTGGTAATAAGTTCCTCCCAAAATTGAATAAGCAGGATCATAAAAAACGTGAAATATGATTCTAGTTTTTAAAATATATATTTATATAATATATTGATATTTCCATAAGAAAAAGTCTAGACAAATATTTACTAAAATGTTGTTAGTAGTTAACTCTAAGTACTAAGATTACAAGTAGTTTTATTTTGTTCATTTATATTTTTTAATTTTTCTAAAATATTTCTAAAATTTTTCTATGTATGTAAATATGTGTGTATATATGTGTATATATAAAATAGAATATCAGAGCAAGAAGGAAACTTGAAGATCCTCTATTTGGCAGTTTTTGAACCATAATCCTCAAGGTGATGGCAGAGAACAAACTGATGAAGTCTCACTCTTGCCCCTTGCAACATTTGAAAAAGAAAAAGTCCTCCGTAAGATGAAATTTTAGCAAAGAAAAACGTTTATATTTTACTTATGCCCTACCTTGCTCCAGAAAGGATTTAAGGTAGCTTCTAAAGATAGGTGGAAAATATCATATAGCAAATCCTATTTATAGGTAAAGTACATGTTAGTCATAGTACTGTCCCACCCACACATACTCACTGAAAAGTCAGTCTAGATCAGTCCTTCTCAAACTAAATATGAGGAAGAACTATCCCCATCCCACCCCCATGATGATTTTGTAAAATATATTTAATAGATTATTTTTAAAGAAATTTAAAATGCAGACAGAATACAACCCCAAATGTTTTATTTTTAGATTCAGCAGACAGAATATTACTCTGTTAAATTACCATAAAAGTTTCTAAACATTTACTTTCAATTTCTGTACTTATTTCTTCGTAAACCACACTTCGGAGAGAGTTGCACTCTCCTAAGTGGTCCAGTTTTATATTATGGACTCCACCCACCCACCAGAAGAGAGTGAACTAAAAGCAGGGACCACACCCAAAGGCAGAAATCAATGATATAAAAAAGATGAACAATAGCAATTAGGTGCTCCTTCTTGGAATGTAAACCAGTGATACCAAGTAAAGGAGCAAGGAGCAGTTAAGCCCCAGTGGTGTAGTGGCTTATGTCTGTAATCCTAGCACTTTGGGAGGCCCAGGTGGGAGGATCACTTAAGGCCAGGAGTTTAAGACCAGCCTGAGCAAGAGCTGACTGTATTTTTCTACAAAAAACAGAAAAATTAGCCAGGTATGGTGGCACACACCTGTCCACCATACCTGTAGTCCCCGCTACTCACTACTCAGGAGGCTAAGGCAGGAGGATTGATTGAGTCCAGGAGTTTGAGGTTGCAGTGAGCTATGATGACACCACTGCACTTTAGTCTAGCCTGACAGAGCAAGACCCTGTCTCAGAAAAAAAGGGGGGGGGGGCAGTTAGCAACAGGAGCTAAAACTAAAAGAATGCTTAAACAGAAGACATGAATTAGAGCTGGGCAATGAAGAAAAAAGAGGAATTAGAGCCACAGAGGTCATGGAAAACAGAACAGATACGTAAATAAGCAGAAATATAAGGAAAAGATTGAGTAGTGGAAAAGAACAAGGAAGTCACTAGCGACAGGAGAAAGTTCAGACACGTGGACTTTTGTGGTTCAAGTTAACAAAGGAGCACAAAGATCCCCACAAAGTCCCTAGATCCAGTTCCAATTCTTATGAGGCTTTATTCCTGCTCCTTCAGTCCCATGAAATTTCTATTTCCTTTACCATCCCATGAGGATTCTTACAATTAGCTCCACCAACCACTGACTTCTCCCTGTTCCTTGCAACCAAAAGCATTCTTCAACTAAAAGAAGAGACTAGAGGCTTACCTTTGGGTATCACCAGTGGCATTACTTGAAGTATTTAAACTCATGGTAAATCTTCCAACTCTTTCAAAATACCCTACTGTTTCTTAATGATACACTTTCTTATTGATGATTAAAATTGTCCAAGATGTCTGTGGCTTACAGGTGAGATGGACTGAAGTCTGTCAAAACAGTAAACAATACAACAGTGGTTATATATGTGAATCCTGAGAGTATGGGAGATTTTTCTTCTGTTCTTTGGCTTTTTTAATTATTATTATTATTTTGAGACAGGATCTCAATTTGTTACCCAGGCTGGAGTGCAGTAACACAATCATAGCTCGTGGCAGCTTTGAACTCCTAGATTGAAGGGATCCTCCTGCCTCAGCCTCCCAAGTAGCTGAGATTACAGCCATGAGCCACCGTGCCCAGCATGTACTTTTTAAATTATTGTATAATAAACACATAATACTGGTATTCTAAAAAGCTATAATGTTTTACTATATTTATTTTAAAAAGGATTGGAAGCTGAGGACAGTGGCACACCTGTAGTCCCAGCTACTCAGGAGGCAGAGGTGGGTGGATCACTTGAGCCCAGGAATTCGAGGCCAGCCTGGGCAACATAGTGAGACCCCCATCCATAAAAACAAAAAAATTTTTTAGTAATAATAAAAAAATTAAAAAGGATTGGAAACAAAAATGATAAAATGTTAAAAAGATGTTCCTTCTTATAAGAACAAAATAACAAAACTATTATATTATTTTAACTTCTCAAATGAAAAGAAAAATTATCATAATAAAATAGTGACAAATCACTCTTGAACTTGGAAAAGAAATCTGTAGTGCCTATCTCCAGGGTATAGAATTCAGTTTGAGAGAAAATAAAGTCCAGGAACACTTTTTGGTCCCTGAAGTCTTTTTCATAAATAAGACATTTTTAATGCAATGTTGCAATCAAAGAGACCAAGATACTCCCAAACAAAAGAACCCATGATAATTTTCAAAGGCCTCCTCCCAAGAGATCAAAGAAGAAGAATGAAAAAGAGGAGTATTTGTCACTTACTCTGGCCTACTTTCTGGAACCCACTTCTATGGGAGATATTCCAAATTATATAAAGCCAAGGATTTAAAGTAAGTTCTTTACCACAGTGTTAAGGAATGTCTGGGTAAACATTTTAAATGGAGAAATAACAATAATTCATTAAATCCAAACAGATACAAATATAACTATCTCATAAGTACCTCTTGGTATCCCCAGTAGAAGTCCAGTATCCTAAGACCATGAGCTTTGGACTCAGAAAGATCTGAATTAGGATTCTAATAAGTATCTTACAAGTAAGTGACTTTGAGCAAGTCACTCAAACTCTTTGAGTCTGTTTTCCTCAATCATAAAAAGGAGATACCTATATTAATCTCATACATTTAAGATTTAAATAATATATACAGCACATATACAGTACCCAGCCACCATCAGTTTATATTACTGAACACAGAACTCTCTGAAAAATATAATGATCCCTGATAAAGGAAGGGAGTAAGTGATACTTGGAGTGATTTGGTCTGGGGGAAAGATATAAAAGAAAATTGTTTAATGAGATTGTAGCTGTATGGGGATAGCCAGACCAAAAAAAAAAAAAAAAAGTGCCAAACTGTTCTGTCTCTGCTGTCAATAAATAAGCCACAGAGAGATCACTGAAAGAAAAGGGACTCAATCTCAGTGCCGAGAACTGACTAATGGCTTCTACAGATAGATGCCAAAGGATCTGTACAACAGTCAGTGATTCATGTGGCTGATTGAACAGTTTGACCTAGGACAAAGAGGATGAAATTTTGGCCAAATCAAAAGGGAGTAGGGGAGAATCCCATTTCTCCAGGAACCTGAAAGACTAAGTTTGGGAATAGTGGTAAACAAACAAATGCCACTGTCATTAATCTATTGAGTACCTACGATAGTGCCAAGCACTGTACTTGGAATTTTATATTAATATATAGAATTCTCATCCTTACAACACAGCGATGTAAGGATTATCCAATGGAGAAAACTAAACTCAGATATTAGAGCCAAAAGTCACGTAGTTACAGGACCAAGATACCAACTCATAACTATCTGACTCTAAAGCCCAGTTCTTTATACAAAGGCCACTGATGATACATAAAGCTGAACTGTAAGTTATCTTACCTGAGGTTTATTATCTTTGCTTCATAAGGAAACTCATCTGATTCAGAGAAGCTGAATGTTTTGCCCAAGGCCAGTCAGCTATTAAGTGGAGGGCACTAAGGACTCGATCAAGCTCTTCAGATACTGAGTCCCAAAATCTTGTCACCTTACCACCAGGCTTCCAAAAATGAGACCCCAGAGAAACCGCCTTCAGAATGGAAGTAAGAGTTAGAACCTAGAAGGAATGGACTCTTCTGTACTTAAGAGTAATGTCCAAGGCTCAAAAGCATGTACATAAAATGTTTCTATTTTTGTGATAAAGCTTAAATACACACACATATACACATATACACGTGTGTGCGTATGTGGTACATCAGGCATAAACAGACCTCTATTTACCTCATAGGAAAAGAATCTCTGATAGTTAGGGCCTTAATAATTTTTTTTTTTTGGTATATTGGGCAGAGAAGTATGAGAAGAAGGAGTTTACTAAATTATAATGAAGTTGTTTCAATAAAGCTAATTTGAAGAGAACTGTCATTTTTCAGTGCATTATTTTGGCATCTAACATCTTCAAGTCTGAATGGTCTTACAGAGAGCATCTTCTACAGCTCAGGAGGGCGTTTCATCTATTTCAAGATCACTGATATATAACCAATAGAATGTGACAAGGATGATGGCATGCCACCCTCATGATTATATTATGTAAGACTTTTCTCTTAGCAGACTGAATGACAGACAATCTCCTGCTGGGCTTGAAGAAGCTAACTGCTATGCTATAAACTGCCTATAGAAAGGGCCACATGGCAGGGAATTACAGGCAGGAGGGTGGCCTCCACCTAATAGCCAGTAAGAAGCCAGATCCCTCAGTCACACAGCTGCAAGGAAATAAATCCTGCCAACAACCTGAATGAGGCAGGAAGCAGATTCTACCCAGCCAAGCCTCTAGATGAAAACACAGCCTAGCCAACACCTTGACTGCAGCCTTGTGAGACCCTGAGAAGAGGACCTAGCTAAACTGTGCCCGGACTCCTGACCCACAGAAACTGTGAGATAGTAACTGTGCTGTTTTAAGCCACTAAGTTTACAGTAACTTGTTATACATCAATAGAAAACTAATACAGATAAGAAACTTGAAAATGCTCATACAAGATTAAAAAAAAAAGAAGTTGAGTAAAAGACAAGTAAGACAAGAAAATGAGTTCTCACACCAGCTCTGCCTATGTGTGTCAAGTCTCTTTTTTTTTTAATTTTCTTCTTCTCCCTTGCTGATATCAGCTCCTGATGACACTAAGGAACAAGGACCTACCTCTGTGTGTTTTAGGAAGACTAAATCAACAAAAGACCAAAGTTGTTTTGGTTGGTGGTTGAATTTACTCTATGATGGGATTTTCCATGCTACTGAACATGGCAGAAAAGGTGTAGTAAAATCTCCTCCCTCTTCCACCAGAGTCAAAAGGCAAGAAGTGATAAGGAGAGTTAAGGAGGAAGTCACAGTACAGTACTGAAAATGTCAATGGAATAGGAAACTAAGTTAAAGAATTACAGTGCCCCCAAATGTTTGTTCCTAGCTTTACTTGAAACTTCCCTGTGAAACTCCACAAAGTTAAAATAAACAATTTGGCCAAACCATGAGTAATTGAAAATTCCTTATGACATGCAACCAACATCAGCCTTTCTCTTCTTCAATAACTATATAACTCTTTAAATATTATTTTCCACTTGAAAATATTCAATGGATCATTACTTATGAACAAATTGTCTGATCCACTAAAGTCACTCACTGCAGTCATCATTCCAACTGTGACAGAAATCCCTCCTCCATGCATTGTGCTAAAAACTTTCTATAGATTGTTTCATTTCACTCTATACCAACCCCAAGTAGAAGATACTGTTAATGTGTATTCTTTACACCTGAGGAAACTGGGGCTTAAAGATATTCAGCCACCTGCCCAAAGTCACATCTCTAGTAAGTGGCAGTCAGGATTCACACCCAAGTTAGCTGACTCCAGAGACTTGCTGTGTGCCTGCCCTTCAAGACATGGCTCATTACAGGCAGGGAGCATGTGAGACCTCGTCAGTCAGGGAAGCACTTCTGCTCCCTCCTGCAGATTTCTCAAACACAGATCATTCTTCTCCACCTCCAAACTAACAAGTCAGGGTCGTCTTGACAAAAGATGGCTCGGACCTTCAGGAGATTCTCAATCCAGATGGCATTTTCACAGGCTTGGGCCAAAACCAGGCCATCCTGTAGCAGTGATGGATAAAGGCAAGGTCTAAATTAACTTTTTATGTTAATGTATTAATAGATTAATCTTCTCTTGGTAGTGGAGTTGGACTATTCTCACCATTTCTACTAAAATAGATGATGGGATGTTATGTATATTATTCTTCAATAAGAAGTTTTTAAGAAAATAGATGAAAGGGTAATTGAGGCGAAGGGAGCAATGATCTGCACATCCTGACAGGGAGCACCAGCCAGAAAGGCGATTCTACTTTAGATTTTGGAGCCACTGCTGATACAGTTTTCCTACCTCACATCTGAATCCTTCAGTTGGTCATCCAGAACATACTCATCTCTCAATGTGTCTGCACAGATCAGAGGAAAAGGGAGGGGCAGGGGGATGAAAAGACAGAAACTACTATTACTGAGCACTTACTTTGTGCCAGATATAGAGCTAAGCATACCTGATCTCACTTAATCCTCCCAATAATTCTATGAGATTATTGTGCATGTTTCACAGATGAGAAAACTGAGGTTTGGAGGGGTTGAGTAACTTGCGTAAAGATATTCAACTGGAGAATTAGAATTCAAACCCACATCTGCCTGACTCCCATATCCATCCTTTTTCACTATGCAGTGTTCTCATTAGCAACCACACCTGTGTTAGGAGTGTATCTCGGCAGGATTACATATTTCACCTTTAAAGGAGATATTTGGTTCTTTCATCAAAGCAAGATGAAGACAAAGGGGCTGAGACCATTTTTAAAATTTTAGAACTAAACAGGACTTTAGAGACTAAGTCCATCCTCCTTATCTGACAAATAACGAACCTAATGCCTGAGGCAGAGGATCCCTTGAGGCAAGGAACCTAATGGCTAGGGAGGTTAGGTGATTTGCTTTAGGTCACACAGCTAATAAATGGCTGAGCCAGGACTAATGCAGAAAGTTCCAGACTAAGACTAATTCTTTCATTTTTCCTCTTAGCAGGTTGCAGTACCTTTGTTTCCTCCACATTTTATGAAAAACCACGGTTATTTCCTGTTCTACCATTGTTTTGTTGCTACTAGGTACTAACTGTTAAATAACAAACAAGTGACAAAATGGTAGGTTCTATTCTCCAAGATTATCAGAACTATAAAACATCGATATGTAATGTATTCAAAAGTGTTAGACATAAAACGAATAAATATGTATTTGCCTAGGATAAATATAATAATAGAATAAAAAACATTCAAAACTCGGCTCCGCTTCTGCAGAAAATTTACAGCTTCGAGGCAACTCACAGCTGCCTTTTCTAAGTCTTTCAAGAGTCCTAGAGAGTAGGCAGTAGAAGCTGCAGATGACAGTCTAGCACAACTCTTTCATTCCTTTACCAAACATTTGTATAGGGTCTAGTGTGCGGCTGACATTTTTAAAAGGCAGGCGGGGACCAGAAAGACGTGGTCCCTGTCCTAGTCCTGGAAGGGCTGACTGATTCTCAGGAGGTAAAGAGCCCCGCAGCCCATAGCGGTAAACCTAAGAAGCTCTAAGTCCAGATCCTCTGGGGCCTGCCCTCTGGCCCCTACCCAGTAGTCCGGCACTGCGGCAGCGATCTCGGGCTAGGATGCTCAACGGAGCTCTTCCTCCGGGTGGGTGGAGACAAGCAGCCCAGGGAGCTGGAGGCGTGCCCCACAGGCGACACGGACAGCCCCCAGAACAGCCCCAAACTAATTCGGGGCCCCCCACAACCCTCTCAACACCTCCCCCCAAGCCATTCGCCTCTAAGCCCCCACACCCTGCGGTTACCTCAGGGGTCTCGCGTGGTCCAGACCGCACACTCAAGACCCCAGGGGCAGTTTCAAGTCTCAGGGGTAGAAGGAGGCCCAGGCAGCCCGCTGGGATAAGAGCAAAAACTGTGGGAACACGACGGACTCTAAGACCTGGAGGGTGCGCAGGACAAACAGCAAAGGGGGACTGGAGGGGACTAGCCCCAGGGAGGTGAAGTTTACAACTGCCACTTCCGGAGGAGAAAAAGGGGCTTCCCTTGCCGACCTTCCCAGACTTTCCCTGGCCTCTCCGACCCCGCCCCGGCCCCAGCCCGGCCCGCCCCTTTCCTCCTGCCTCCCTCAGCCCTCCGCCCGCCGCGCCAGGGTACGTACGCGGAGAACGCCGGCTCGGATTGGAAGAGCCCGCGCGCCAAGCAGCGCGCCTTCGCCGGGTGGCGAGCAGGCGCATGCGCCGTTGCTGGGGAGCGGCGAGCTCGCACTCGCGCGCGCTCCGGTGCCAGGCGCTCTCCCTGCCCGCGCGAGAGTGCGCCTAGCCTACGCTCCGCCCGGTGTTCTCAGCGTGGGGTCCACAGGTCTCTGTCTCAGGAGCCTTCTAGAAATGCAGATTTCCAGCTTGTTTCTAGCCCCTTTTCCCTGCTTACTGAATAAAAATCTAAAAGATCGAATCCCAGATCCTGCATTTTTAAATTAGTGCCCTTGCTGATCCTTAGGGCCAGAGCAGCCCCTCCGAGTGCGTGGGCTGGTGCCAGGGCTTGGAAGGAAATTCTCTGGGCTCGGGTTCTGTATGAGTGCCTGGCATCCCTCTGTCTGGCACAGGGCTTGTTACCCCTCCTCCCATCCTCATTGTATCTCAGCTTGGGGTGGTAAAAAGGGTCGGGAGAATGCGGGTCAGTGCACTGCTGCTGCTGCAGCGCCTTTCATTATAATTATTACGTAACGAGGTACATCTCTAAAAAGGCCTTGGAGCCTTAGCGTGTGTGTTCCATCTCCGTCCTCGCTTCTCTCTCTCCCTTTCTCTCATACACACACACACACCACACACACACGCCGCCTTCTTGATAATTTATACTTTGGTTTCTCACGGTAGCTGCTTCACAATCTGCTGCCGCTTCAGGAGATAGGAAAACCAAATCCTCTTTTGTTCCTTGGCTTTTGAAAGCCTATTCCCCAGAGAACAATGCAAATTGGCGGGATTTTGATTAAGGATTTTATCTTCACCACCACCTCCTCCTCCCTGCAAAAAGGTGTTTAATACAAAATGAGTCTCTTATGCTAAATTCGTCCCGTGTTGATTGTAATCAACCTGAAACCAGGTGTAGGGGCCATCTTTCCCATCTCTCCCTCGAGAGAGCCAACGGTCATAAATGCAAATGTAAACTTGAGATTTAAACCTCCTTGATTCTTGTAGCACTGAAACCTTAATTGGTTTGAGTTTAGTCATTTAGATTTAAAAAGGAGGCCCGCCCCTGCTTCTTTATACTATAGCCAGAAAGAGGATAATTGCTCCAAAAGAAGAGCTTAAGGCAAGGAAAAAATAGCCCACTCTAACATTTAGAAATGAAATGGAAAATTACGACAGACTATTGAGATTGGAGCTTTTTTATTTTAAAAGCTTTAAATAATATTTTTAAATTTCTTATCTATGTTTTAACAAAATCACAAAGTGAATATTGTATGGCAAGAATAAAGGCCAAGTGTATGATATTGTTCACTTATGTAAATGAAAAATGGGTGCAACATGAAGACTTGCAATCTTAATTTATTTGTTCATTCAGCGTTTATAGAGTACAGTCTATGGACCCAACACGGAGCGAGGTGATAGAAATACAGAGTATATAATACAAGTGCAGTGGGGATCAGAGAAGTGAAATGTTAATATAAACCCTGAGCACCCAGAAAGGATTCATAGAGACTTTTGAATTTACTCTGAGAAATAGTTAGATTTACTAAGCTAACAAGGAATTGGAAAGAATACATGGAAGCTGCAAAACACCAGCACAAGAGCAGGAGGCATTAAAAAAAAAGAGTGAAGAAGCTGTGTGGAGGAGAGGGAGTGTGCCAGGTGAGGCTGGAGAAATATGCAGAAACCAGATCACAGAGGACCTAGGTCATGCTTAGGCGTTTATCAAGCACCAAAGCTAATGAAGGGTTTTAAGCAGAAAAATTATAATAATTACACAATAAATCAGACCATTCCAAAATACTTGGAGATTTTGTTTCTCTGGTAGTTACAAAGTCAATTCTCCATTGTCTTTTGTTAGCCTAACATGCTACTACTACTTAAGAAAAGCTATATAAAGAGATGCTCTCCAACCCACCTCCCTTTTGGCCTCAACATCACTTCATCCCTCTCCCTTCTTTCTACCAATTTTTTTGAGATGTAATTAGATCCATCCCCACTGCTCTACCAAAACAGCTTCCAAAGTCAGTAGTGACCTCATTGCCAAATCCCAGACCCCTTGACTTTGCTGACACGTTGATCCTCCTTAGATTTCTCTCCAGTATAGCTGAGATTCTACACTCCACAGTTTCTCCAACTTTCTGACCTTTATGCTGCTGCTATCCCCCTTTTGCCCCTCAACTGATATTTTCTCAGTTTCTGTCCCCAACCTTCACATTATTTATACCAGGTAAGATTCCTCAGTGATGTCACCCACTTGCAAGTATGAACTCTATGTCCCCAATATTCAATTCTTTATATCTACCTCTGACCTCTCCTGAGCTCTAGGTTTGAATTTTTAACTCCTTTTTGAACAGTGTCACTTTAATGTCAGGTGATATTGAACTCAATATGTCTAAAACTTTATTATCTGTCTCATCTTCTCATGGGAGCCCCCCAAACTACTCCTCTACTTGTTTATAAAACTTCTAATCCCTAGACATCCAGGCAAGAAAAACTCTAAGAATCTTTCTTTCTTTCTCTCTCTCTCAAGTTCTCAATCCAAGGAATTCTCAAGGAATCAATCCAAGATTCCTACTTTTTCTCTAAGCCTCCTGTCTTCTTTCTATGCCTACTATGAAACAGCTTCATTGGTACATTTCCTTATTGCTTCCTCTCCAGACACTTGTAATCAGACCTTCCTTGTGGCCTAATGCAAGTCATTCACCTTCCCCTTCTGTGCAAATTCTCAGCATTTTTAGAAGTTGACAGTTAAACATCTTGGCCCTTTTTAAACTGGCAAATATAAGAGGAAAGGATCAAAAAATAGAAAAAATCAAAAGCAGGCCTAGGGGCACATGTATATCTTTATGACACTAGGGAAGTATAATAAACTGATTGTGTGTACGTGAGCCTCGGGGTTTTTAAAGTACCAGATGAGCCACATCCTTTTGGCCCTTCCATAACCTCCCCTAGAAAGTTCAAATGCCAGGTGCTTAATTATTATGCTGCTTTGGTGTCAGTTCTTAGATCTGAAAGACCTTACCATAATTGTTCTTCTCAGTGGCTCTGGGACATTGCCCCTTCTGTGTGCTACAACAGAAATGATGTTTCTAAATCATAACTCTGATTATGTCACTGTCTTAATTCTTTTAGTGCCAAATTGCTTACTGGATAAAACCCACTTTTTCTCTGTCAGTCAAGGGCCCCTAATCTTCTCCCTACTTGCCTTTCTAGCCTTGCTTTCTCCTATCTCACAATAAATCTTCTTTCTCATTCTTACATTAGCAATAGAAAACTAAATATTTGGTAATAAATTTAATAAGAGATAGGCATGGAATTATATAAAAGTTTTAAGATATATAGGTTAATATAAAAACTTTAAATCCAGATAAGATTATTTATTAAATATATAATATGTGCCAAGCACTATGCTAAGTGGCTTCACATTTGCTATGGTTCAAATGTAAATGTGTCCCCCAAAAAGCATATGTTGGAAACTTAATTGCCAATGTAACAGTGTTGGGAAGTGGCGCCTAAAGTGAGGAAATTAGGACATAAGGGCTCTGCCCTCATGAATGGATTAATGCTGCTATCTCAGGAGTGGGTTTGTTATCATGGGAGCAGGCTCTTTATAAAAGGGACAAGTTCAGCCCTCTCCACTGTCTCTCTCACCCTGTCTTTGCCCTTCTGCCATAGGATGATGCAGCAAGAAGGCCCTTGCCAGATGTGGTCCCTCAATCTTGGACTTTCCAACCTGTAGAAGCATGAGCCAATAAATTTCTGTTCATTATAAATTACCCAGTCTCAGGTATTCTTTTACAGCAGCACAAAATGGAATAAGACAACATTTATTCTAATATTTTCAAAAATGCAAATATCTTTATCATTTGCTCTGACAATACATGGTCACATGAAAAACTGGGACAATTACAGGAGACTAAAAGTCTCCCTAAAGTCCCAAAATATATGAAGAACTCTGAAAATTCAACAATAAGAAAACAAACAACCCAGTTTTTAAAAATGGACCAAAGACCTTAACAGATACCTCACCAAAGAAGATATTAAGATGGCAGAAAGCATATGAAAAAGTGCTCCACATCATATGTCATCAGGGAAATGCAAATAAAAACAACAATGAGATACACCTATCTCAAACCCCTTAAAACTACACACCTATTAGAATGGCCAAAATTCAGAACACTGACAACACCAAATGCTGGTGAGGATGAGGAGTAACAGGAACTCTCATTCATTGCTGATGGAAATGCAAAATCGTACAGCCACTTTGGAAAACAATTTGGCAACAAAACTAAACATATGATCCAGAAATAATGATCCTTGGTATTTACCTAAAGAAGTTGAAAATTTATGTTCACACAAAAACCTGTACATGGATGTTTATAGCACCTGTATTCATAATGAACAAGACTTGGCAGTAACTAAGATGTCCTTCAGTAGGTAAACAGATAAACAAACTGTGGTAGAGGTAGACAATGGAATATTATTCAGCACTAAAAAGAAATGAGCCATTAAGTCATGAAAAGATATGGGGGAAACTTAAGTGTTTATTATAATATTAAGTGAAACAAAAAATTTAAAAAGGCCACATACTATATGACTCCAACTACAGGCATACCTCATTTTATTGTGCTTTGCTTTATTTCACTTTGCAGATATTGTGTTTTTTACAAATCAAATGTTTGTGGCAACCCTGCATTGAGCAAGTCTATCAGCACCATTTTTCCAACAACACATGCTCACTTTGTGTTTCTGTGTCACATTTTAGTAATTCTAGGAATATTTCAAACTTTTCCATTATCATTGTATCTGTTATACTGATCATTGATGGTACTATTGTAATTGTTTTGAGGCACCATGAACAACACCCATATAAGATGGCAAATTTAATCGATATATATTGTGTGTGTTGCTATTACTCCACTGACTTGCTGCTCCCCTGCCTCTCTCTCCCCACAGGACTGCCCTTTCCCTGAGACACAACAATCTTGAAATTAGGCCAATTAATAACCCTACAGTGGCTTCTAAGTGTTCAAGTGAAAGGAAGAGTTGCACCTCTCTCACTTTAAATCGAAAGTAATCAATCAATCATTAAGCTTAGTGAGGAAGGTATGTCCAAAGCTGAAATAGGCAAAAGTTAGGCCTTTTGTGCCAAACAGTTAGCCAAGTTGTGAATGCAAAGGAAAAGTTCTAGAAGGAAATTAAAAGTGCTGCTCCAGTGAATACACTAATGATAAGAAAGCAAAATAGCCTTACTGCTGATATGGAGAAAGCTTTAGTGGTCTGGATAGAAGATCAAACCAGCCACAACCTTAAGCCAAAGTCTAATTCAGAGAAGACACTAATTCTTTTCAATTCTTTGATGGCTGAGGAAGGTGAGGAAGCTACAGAAGAAAAGTTGGAAGCTAGCAGAGGATGGTTCATGTGGTTTATTTTATAACACAAAAGTGCAAGGTGAAGTAGCAAGTGCTGATGTAGAAGCTGCAGCAAGTTATCCAGAAGGTCTAGCTAAGATAATTGATCAAAGTGGCTACACTAAACAACAGATTTTCAATGTAGACAAAACAGCTTTCTATTGGAAGAAGATGCCTAAAAGAGGAGAAGTCAATGCCTGACTTCAAAGCTTCAAAGCTTCAAAGGATAGGCTGACTCTCTTGTTAGGGGCTAATGCAGCTGGTGACTTTCAGTTGAAGCCAGTGTTCATTTATCATTCAAAAATCCTAAGGCCCTTAAAAATTATGCTAAATCTATTATGCCTGTGCTTTATAAATGAAACAACAAAGCTTGGATGATAGCACATCTCTTTACATAATGTTTAACTGAATATTTTAAGCCCACTTTTAAGACCGACTGCTCAGAAAAAAAAGATTCCTTTCAAAATATTACTGCTCATTGACAATGCTCTTAATAACCCAAGAACTCTGATGGAGATGTATGAGATTACTGTTGTTTTCATACCTGTTAACACAACATCCATTCTGCAGCCTGTGGATAAAGGAGTAATTTTGACTTTCAAGTCTTTATTATTTAAGAAATATACTTTGTAAAGCTATAGCTGTATAGTGATTCCTCTGATGGATCTGGGCAAAGTAAATTGAAAAATTTCTGGAAAGGATTCTCCATTCTAAATGCCATTAAGAACATTCATGATTCATGGGAAGAGGTCAAAATGTCAACATTAACAGGAGTTTGGGGCTGGGCGCAGTGGCTCGTGCCTATAATCCTAGTACTTTGGGAGGCTGAGGCAGGAGGGTCACTTGAGGCCAGGAGTTCGGGACGAGTCTAGGCAAGAGCAAGATGGCACCTCCACAAAAATAGAAAAATTAGCTGGGCCTGGTGGCAGTGCCTGTAGTCCCAGCTAATTGGGAGGCTGAAACAGGAGGATTGCTTAAGCCCAAGAGTTTGAGGTTATAGTATGCTGTGTTGATGCTGCTACACACTAGCCTGGGTGACAGAGGAAGACCCCATCTCAAAAAAAAAAAAAAAAAGGAGTTTGGAAGAAGTTGATTCCAACCCTCAGAGATGACTTTAAGGGGTTCAAGAATTCAATGGAGGAAGTTATTGCAGATGTGGTGGAAATAGCAAGAGAACTAAAATTAGAAGTGGAGCCCGAAGATGTGACTGAATTGCTGCACTCTAATGATAAAACTTGAATGGATGAGAAGTTGCTTCTTATGGATGAGCAAAGAAATTGGTTTCTTGAGATGAAATCTACTCCTGGTGAAGTTGCTGTAAACATTCTTGAAATGACAACAAAGGATTTAGAATATTCCATAAAATTAGTGGATAAAGAAGTGGCACAGTTTGAGAGGATTAACTCCAACTTTGAAAGAACTTCTACTGTGGGTAAAATGCTATCAAATGGCATCACATGCTACAGAGAGATTTTTTATAAAAAGAAGAGTCAATCAATATGGCAAACTTTATTGTCGTCTTATTTCAAGAAATCGCCACAGCGACCCCAACCTTTGGCAACTACCACCTGGATTGGTCAGCAACCATCAATGTTGAGGAAAGACCCTCCACTAGCAAAAATGCTTATCACTCACTGAAGGCTCAGATGATTGTGAGCATTTTTTAGCAATAAAGTATTTTTTAGTTAAGGTATATACACTTTTTAGACATAATGCTATTGCACACTAATAGACTACAATATAGTGCAATCATAAATTTTATATGTATGCATTAGGAAACTAAAAAATTTGTGTGACTCACTTTATTGCAATATTTGCTTTATTAAGGTGTTCTGGAACAAAACCCACATCATCTCCAAGATATGCCTATATATGACATTCTGGAAAAGACAAACTGTGAATGACGACAGTAAAAAGATCAGTGGTTGCCAAGGGTTGGTGTGGGAGAGGGATGAATAGGCAGAACATAAAGGATTTTTAGGCCAGTGAAACTATTCTTTATGCTACTATAATAATGGATACATGTAATTATAAATTTGTCCAAACCCACGAATGTACATCACCAAAAGTGAACCCTGATGTAAGCTACCAACTTTGGGTGATTATGATGTGTCAATGTAGGTTCACAGATTGAAACATATGTACCACTCTGGTGGGGCATGTTGAACAGGGGGGAGGCTGTGCATGTGTCAGGGCAGGGGCTACATGGGAAATCTGTGTACCTTCTGCTCAATTCTGCTGTGAAATTAAAACTGCTCTTAAAATTGTCTTTTTTTAAATAAATAAATTAATTAAATAACATATATAAAAAGTATCCCCCAAGTCTTGCTTCTCTACCCCAGATATAAAAAAACTTTTAAGAATATGTGATATTTCTTTACAACTTTTTTTTTCCACCACCTTGCCTGGCTAATTGTTTCTTTTTTTTTTTTTTTTTTGTAGAGATGAGTTCTCGCTATGTTGCCCAGGCTGGTCTTGAACTCCTGGACTCATGCGAGCCTCCCACCTCAGCCTCCCAAAGTTCTGGGATTATAGGCATGAGCCCCCTCTTTATAGACTTTCTGATGCATAAAATAAATATGTTTTTTAGAAAATGAGCATTTAAAAATTTATTTTTATTTTTAATCATCTGTGCACACACGCATCCTAGCAGCAGACACTGTTAGTTGCTTATCTATTTCCTATCCCACCACTGCTGATAAACCCTACTTTGTTTGCAGCAGTAAAGCAGATACAACTCCAGAAGATGAATGTTCATATCGTGGCTATCCTGTTTCCAGTTGCCAGCTACTGGTTCTCCCAAGCTCCCTTGTAGCTAGGCTGGCTATGTGACCAGTTCTGAACAATGAAATGTAAGAGCATATTTACTGAGACGAAAATAAAATGAGCCTTGATCCTTGATGACATTATTGAGTTAGTGACCCATTCCTGGACTGCTACCACCTCTGACCTTCTTGTAAGTAAGCAATAAATGGACTTAGAGTTTAAGCCTGAGTAGTCATGTCTTCTATTTGAAGCCAGTGGTGTGCTGGTAAACCAGCTCCGGGGAGGTAAGAGGGGGACCCCTGATTTGTAGTATTTGCTGATTTCCGTGATCTAAATACTCTAAATACTCCCACCCTGGTCAATTTCAAACAACCAATATGAAGTCTGACTGCAGAGTTGTGAAGAAACGTGCACATTTGGCTCTCTAGAGCCCTGTGCACTCTCAAGCCCGTACAAGCCAGCTCTAGCACATCACTGTTTGAAGCCAGAAAAATTCTAACTGATGCGTTCTAATTCTTTACTTTTTTTTACTTAACAATATAATATAGACATATTTCTATTCCAAATGAAAAAAACACTCCTTATGGCTGCATTATAATCTATTTTATAAATGCCCATAATTTACTTATCCAGTCATTTGGGTTGTTACTAATTTGTGCCTTCCATTTAAAAAATAAAAACACTGTCTATGTATATTTTGCATATTTATCTTTTTTAAGTCATGATATAAACTCCTAGAATGGAAATTGATGGATAAAAGGATAAGCACTGAAAGCTGAAAGCAACATAATTACCTGTCCCTATGTTAAATAATACTGGAACTGGTCATACTTTCCTTTAAATAAGTATATTGTTAAGTATTGAGGCTGTTTATTATTATTCCTTGCAAATTTAAAGAAAGCACAACTTGAAAGCAGGAAAGCTAAGAAGTGGGAGTGAGGGCAATGATGGAAGAAAGAAACTAAAATTGGTATGTATAACAATGTAAAGCAATTTCTCCAATATGAGTATGGTGTTCTTGCAAATTAGGGGCAAGTAGGTAAGTGTTTCTCTTCTGGCTTGTGAATTTAGTCTAGCATTCTCAAATATTTTTCCTCAAGTGATATAAATGTATATATTTCTAATCCAATAGTTACCTAGGCAATAGACTTCCAAAAAAATTTTTTTAAATAAATAAATAAATAAAAGGGCTACATGCAGTTAAATCTGGTGGCAAGACCTGAAAGAGGTCCAGATTTGGTACTGGCCTGCATGGGACTAGACAGGATTTCATCTCCCAAAGCTCACTTTAGACCTCCCTGTTAAGGCTCCGAGCTGTTGTTCTTGAAGAAATAATTCAAATTTAGAGAACCATGCTTCTGGGGAGGAGAATGTCTCCTATGATGAGATTATCCCTGGTAGTCCCTGATAGTTAGAAGGTAGGATTTCCCTAAAAGAAAAAGGAGGCACTATTATAGAAAGGAGGGTAGACCTAAGGACTGAGGAGAAAAGTTAAGAACCAAGTCAGTCCTTAGTTCATAACTACTTGGGAATCTGAGTTTTTAACCTTGTGAAAAGTCACATTTAGTGTATAGTTTTAAATGTTATGACTCTTGTTAGAGAAACTAACAACTTTATAGTTGGAGCTATAAATGGACATGAGGACCAATTTATGAAGAGAAGCTAGGTCTTCCCTGCGTCACCCTCTTCTAGGCCTCTATAGAAGCCCTTGTGGAGAGGTCAGCATTGATGTAAGAGGAAATTGTAGTTAATGAGTTTTAGGTTGTAACCAGCACCATCAAAGGAGGGTAGAAATATTGAGGGGCTCACCAACGGAGAAGCAGCGGTCCACTTAGAAGGCACTGTGAGAAAAATCCCTCCCTTTTAAAAAGACATACTTGAGAAGGTTGACCTTTAAAGTGAAGTGAAAGTTTGAGAGAGATACACAAACACACACACACTTCTGGATTTTCTATTCTTTCAATGATTTATCTGTTTATGTTCCAGTATCCCACTGTTTTAATTATTGTACCTTTGTAGCACATTTTTTTAACTAAGTCGTCTCTCCTCACTTTTCAAAATTTTCTTGACTATTCTATTGCATTCATTGATTCAGATTCATTCAACAAATATTCACCGAACACCTACTATTTGCTAGATGTTGTAGGTGTTGGGAATAGAAAAGTGAACAATACATACAAAAATCTCTACATTTTAGTGAGGGGACATAGGCAAGAACTAAAACCAACATAATCCCTGTCCACGAGTTATACAATCATGGGATCAAGCATGCTTTCTTATCCCTATGTTAAATAATACTGACACCAAGCAAAAATAACTAGCCTGTTTGCTCCAGATAATATCTATTCCTAGAAGATAAGATTGTGAACCAAAGAATTTATTTATTAAGAATAACAGCTTTCTCAATAATACTTGCCTTGAGACTTTCCTCCTCACCGTGCTCAACAATCCAACCATCCCAAGTTACTTGTAAGCAAAATCCACCTTAAAAATCACCCTATTAAAGACTCTTTCCTAATTTCCCTACTGTGATGAACTACTGAGGTGAGTTTAGGTAATGGCCTTGATGCCTAGATAAGAAGAAAAGCTAGGCTGGGTGCAGTGGCTCACACCTGTAATCCCAACACTTTGGGAGGCTGAGGCAGGAGGATCACTTGAGGCCAGGGGTTTGAGACCAGCCTGGGCAACATAGCAAGACCCCATCTCTAAAAAAGAAAAGAAAGAAAGAAAAGCTAGATGCTCAGAGCCTTTGGCATGATGAGTTCAACAGTCTTTTAAAAAATGTTTTATATATAAATACCAAGGTTTATTTATAGATTTAAAAGTCCATGTAATAGTACCAATAAATAGATAATTCTTTGGACATATCATAATGATATAATTTTAGCTTGAAAACATTATGCCTTCTCCCTGACTTTATCATAAAATAAAAATGTTAGCTCAATATTTTACTTACTATAAGACTGGAGTTTAGTTTCTCATTATTTAAACTTTTCAAATTTCTACATTAATTCTATGGGCCCAGTAAGTTATTATTTCCACAGATGGTTTAAGATCACAAACATAAAATTGTATTTAGCTGAATGAAATTGTAGTAATATATTTTTAAAGAATTTAATATCATGGATTCTTATAATACTACTAATGAAAAGGACTCTATGGGCTGACTGTAAATTGTAATTTCCAGATATTTAGTCAATTTTAAGACCTTAAACTAATATTAAAATGAGGTAATTAACAAATATACTGTGGTCACCCAAATAATTTTATGTTGAAACAGAACATTGATCACTAAACAGAGTTTTAAATTACTCTTACTCCTTAGTTTTATACATGGAATTGCTATAGATTAGCGAGGTGTGCAAATCTTTTTAATGATCGTATATATGTATACATACATGTACTCACATTTATGCATATATGTAATTCTGCTGCCTTAAAATTAAAGTGGTATAATATTATGTACTCGATGGAAAAAATTAACAAGATAGTTCTTGGTTTCCTACCTTTTAATTTCTCTTGTGTCTGAAAAATCCAAAATCATTACTTTGGTTAAAGTTTGAAATAATGAGAATCATTGTATAGAAAAAGGAGTATGCATTTAAAACAATAAATATGGTATGACTGCTTTTTAAGGATATTGTTTCAGTTTATAAAGCTGTTTATTCAATAACATAATATATACATTGTTCTTTTTAATATACTGATAAAGTTAAATATATTTTAAAGCTATAGTTAAAAGCCTTAATTTAATCATCTATTGACATATTTATATATTTGTATATGTCTCAATGCATACATATAAAGCTATAAAAGATAAATTCAAAAGGTTTATTTAAAATTTAAAAAATACTTGTCTAAGAGGTACCCAGTGGGACAAAAATAAATATATAAATTAATAATTTTAAAAATGATAAAGGACAAATTTGAGGGCTTATGTATCCTTTATTATAAATTATAATATGGATGAAAAACAAAAAATAAAATTAGAATCTGCATTTTCCCCTATGAAACAACCTAGTTATTCTGGCTCAGATAAACAGATATTCTTTTTATTCCCCAAATATTTTGTTAACCCTCTAGACTTCTGGCATACTGCTGAATCATTTTGACAAAAAAAGAAAATTTAAGTTAAGTTACCAACAATCATTATTATTTATTGTTGTGTTTCCTGTTTGTTACTTATAACTATTTCTCCTCTTTGAATAAAATGACTTATGCTTGTTTCTTATCTCCTCTGACAAGTCTTGATTATGTCTGTCCTGAATTCAGGCCCGAAATACAGAATAATCAGAGCTTATAAATCAAAGCTTTCTTTGAATTTACTAGAATAGCCAATCAGTTCAGCCAACAACTCAGTTCCTCAATTTATAATGGAAAGATAGTAGAAATAATTAGCAGCCTGAGCAACATCGCAAGACCCCATTTCTACAAAAAATTTTAAAATTAGCCGGGCATGGTGGCATGCACTTGCAGTGCTAGCCACTCGGGAGGCTGAGGCAAGAGGTGAGCCCAAGAATTCAAGGCTGCAGTGAGCTATGATTGCACCACTGCACTCCATCGTGGGTGGCAGAGCGACATCCTGTCTCTTAAAAAAAAGAAAGAAAGAAAGAAAAAAAAGAATTAGGCTTGTTTGACATTGTCTAAATTTAATTAACTTAAAACTTGTGAGAACTATAACATTTAGAATAAAAATAAAATTATGGATATTTTTAAATAATTGTGAACTTCTTACGTGTCAGTTACCAATTTAATATTATTTGCTCAATTGCAAATCTACACTTTTCTGCCCTACTTTATGATACTTCCGTTGGACCCTCTAATCATTTTTTTGCCAGCTGATGAAATGGTATGGGTTATCAGCAGAGGGCGCTAGAATGACACTGCATGGCCACAGCTGCAAGAAGATACTTTTGGGCTCCAGCCCTCTATTTTTATTCTTCAATACAGAAGCCCAACACTGGAGCTCCAACTATGCCCTCTGGCTGGGCTCCCCCTTCTTGAAGCTACTTTAGACCAGGTCCAGCCCACCTACATCCTCTGGCAGCAGCTGATCATTTCTACTGTCCGGCCCAGCCTGCCTGTACTCTTCAGCAATGGCAAACCACTTCCATAGACCCCTCTAACAAGTTTCTTCACCACTGGCAGGCTGTGTGGCTGTGTATGTAGTAGACATGTCTTCTTTAAAGAGGTCTGAATCTCAGCCCTGGAGTAGTGGTACATGAGAGGAGCTGTTCTCTTCATCCATAGTTTCTTTATTGATCACCCTTCCTCAGCCTAGAATTCATTCATACCTGTTTTTCTGCACCTGCTACTTCTGGATTCCTTAGAGTCCTAATTTACTCCTTTTAGTATTCATCTACCTCCTCCTAATTAATAATTATTTATTTTAAATTTTCCCTATTCAAAAACCTGATGTGGTTTCTGTTTTCTGACTGGTCCCTGAGTGACATATCTTAGAAATATACTTTTTTCATGTAGAAAGACTAGATAATTGTCTCCAAAAATATTTTATTTCTGGTTTATTAAGTTCCAATGTCTTTGCCAATCAGGGACCATTATAATACACCTGTGGTACAAATCAAAAACCCTTGGCATCTCCTTCCTGTTCATAATATGTTCCTACTCCCAGGATAATCATTGACTATATCCTTATATATTAATTTTCTGTTACACCTCAAGAAAGAATTCTAATGTCTTCTATTTGGATAATGTTCTGAAAAATTTCATCTTGAGGAAGAGACTTCAGAGAAAAATAGCCCTTGAGCCTTGATGAAAAGGACCCATATAAGTTAGTGCAAACAACTCACACTACAAGAAAACTCTAGGGTGTTGATGCTTAGAACCATTTCTCTCAAGTAAAGCAACTTAGTCATCCTTAAATTACTGGAAAACTCTACTGACCAGAAACCAACCGCAAGATCAGGAAAAGACAGTTTTCACCTAAGACTATCAGATCAAGATGACTGCATAAAGCAGACAGCTTTATCCAAGATTCATGAAATGAGCTCTAGACGACTGGAGTCACAAATTGTCATGCTTTAATCAGCATGCTTTTGTTCTTCACTTTCCAAGATATTTTCTTTCTTCTTGGTTGCTTTGAAGTTTTGGATTGCTAACTTTGATACCTACAATGTCCCTATCCTTAATAATGCTTTTTGCATCCTTAGTCACGCCTTGGTAAAAGTCCAATGTTTGGCTACAATTTTTTTGTGATTTGACTAAAACACAAAGTCAAACCAACTATTGAGTTTGTATTCTCTTTGCAATTGGGTGCCTTCATTTTCCTTTTATATTAGTTTCTTGCAATAAATCACTGGTTTCCTGGGTAATTAGATTCAATCACTGAGTGACTTTTTTGAGAGTAACACAGCAGGTCAGACAGCTAAAAATATAAAATCCCCTTATCATTTTCCCCTCTAGAGAAACAATTCTCAGGGACTATATAATAAAGAATTTGGCTTGCCTTTGTCCCCAGTTCGTGGAAGGTAGTCTCTCAACCCTTAGAATTTTCTGAGTCATAGGAGTATCTTTGTTATTCCTAGCAGGCTCCTCCAGTCACACCTAATAATTTCTGCTAGTGAAGTGATTCAGCTGGGGGCTAGCCCTGCCAGAATGACCACCCATGTGATTAGAAGGTTGGGGCTTTGAACCATGCAATATCAGCTTGACCTCTGAGAAGAGAGGGATGGAGATTGAATTCAACCACATGGGCAATGATTTAATCAATCACGCCCATGTGCTGAGATCTCAATAAAAACTCTGGACACTAAAGCTAGGGTAAGCTTCTGTGGCTGGCAACACTCTTGATTATTTTCACACATTGATGCTGGGTGGGTAACATATCCCTAAAAATAATTGGAGCTTTGCATTTGGATATCTCTCAAATTTCACTCTATACCTCTCTTCTTTTGACTGGTTCTACTTTGTATCCTTTTGCCATGATAAAACTGTAATAATAAGTATAGTACTTTTAGTGAGTTCTGTGAGTCTTTTTAGTGAATTATCAAATCTGTGAGTGGTCGTGGAAACTCCTGAATCTGTAGCCAACTGGTCAGAAGTGGGAGGCACCCTGGGGACTCCCAAACTTGTGGCTGGTATCTGAAGTAAGGGCAGTCTTGTGGAGAGCTATGCCCTCAATTTGCAATTTGACAAATTCATTGTACAAAACTTGTAGGAGCTAGACTTTGAAACCAATAGAAATAGAGCTTGGAAAGGACTTTAAAAAAATGGGGTATATTCAAAGATGATTTCACTTTTACAGATCTTATAAGAAAGGCACAGTAGTGGGCTTAACCCCAAGCTCTTTTGCTTTAGAACTACCTGATAATATCTTTATCTCAAATGTCATTTCTTGACACAAAAAAACACTTATGTAACATAGCAAAACATTACCTTACCAATTGACAACTTCATAGGGGTGTTATCATAAAAAATAAGATTTTCCCCTCGCACCTAGTGTTAAATTCGTGGCACAAAAACTGACTGCTACTAGCAGATTGGACAAAGACATGGTATCTTGGCTAACTGATGCCTGCTTTTAGGATATGCCTTGATATCACCTAGGGTTCATTTTTGTCCACAAATTTTTCTCCCCCCTCAAAAAAATTTAAATAATTTAATTCAACAAGAAGGAAAACTGGATCTTGGATTGAGTTCAAAAACCTTAAAATCTGAAGAAGAATTTTGGACTGCTTTCTTCTATACCCAAGGCTCTTCATTTTATGCTTTCCAAGAGGCCTGAAAACTAGGAGTCATCCTACATGCTCTGGTTCAGAAAATAGTAAAACTAGATAATGTGTCTAAGGCCAGGGAATTCCTCGCCTAGGAATTTCATAAAATTAGATGGACAATGTTTCCAAATAGACAGGCAATAGATATAACACTGGCTTCTTGAAGGAGAACATGTGCTCCTCTGTCTAGAAGACCAGGTAGATTTCAGAGTGGGGCTTTAGATTAAGAAGACATGGAGTGTGTAGATCTTAGACAAGTTGCTCTACACGTCCAAGAAAAATGCTTCCTTTTCCTTGTCACTTTTTTTCTTGACTTCATCTTTCTGAGCCTCTTCTCAGAAAGCGGGGAAAGCTATCATCACTCTTAGGAATGGCCAAGTGTGGCCTGTTTGTAGGGTATGTAGGTTTGGGGCTACAGAGATTTAAAAAAAACCTACAAGATCACAAGGGGCTCAACTCAGCACAACAGATCCAAGGGTTACACATAGGGATGAAAGCCATGATGTCATTGCAGGGAATAGTGTGTTTTCTCTGAGCTCTTCCTTAAACATATCCTTTACGGTCCTTGGTGGTAGACTACTGATCAAGGTCAAGACTCTCCAGTTCACTCTTTCTGTCCATCAGGGACCTGAATAACAGATAGAATATGCTATTTTTTAAAAAAATTTCCTCTCTATTCCAAAAACCCTACTCTCCTAATAGTAAGTTAGAACAAGAAATGTTGTTTTTAGGATGCTGAAAAATTTCTGAAGATAGAGAGTGGTGATTGTTGCACAACAGTGTGAATGTAATGAATGCCACTGAACTGCATATTTAAAAATGAATAAAATGATAGATTTTATGTTATGCATATTTTAGCACAATAATAAAGTGCTTTCTTTTTTTTTTGAGACAGAGTCTCGCTCTGTTTCCCCGGCTAGAGGACAGGGGACACAGCAACCTCAAAGTCCTGGGCTCAAGTGATCCCCCTGCCTCAGGCTCTGAGTAGCCAGGACTACAGGTGCGCGCTACCATGCCTGGCTAATTTCTATTTTTTGTAAAGAAAGGGTCTCACTCTTGCTCAGGCTGGTCTTGAACTCCTGGCCTCAAGCAATCCTCCTGCCTTGGATCACTCCTCCTAGAGTGCTAGGATTACAGGTGTGAGTCACCGTGCCTGCCCCAAAAAAAAAGTGCTTTTGAATGCAGCTACCCCAGCTTTTGTAAAGTATCCTGAAATAGAAAAAAAATCCTTTGAAAACTGTACAGTGCCATATTGATAGTAAAGTAGAACAGAAGACAAAGGTAAACGTTCAGCACATCTCTTTTCCTCCTTTTTCTTCTACCCTAACCAGTAGGCAAGAAAAGATAATAAATTGAATTTGAGAGGCTTGACTGATCTAAGCTGTAATAAAGAAACCAGACTGAATGAGAAGCTGAGTTTTAAATCTTCAGAATTAATTCTACATCTTAATTTTCCCCTTACCTGTGATGTCAGCAAAGAAAACACATGACAGCTTCTCAGCTGTGCTGCTGCACAACATTTATGACCATTCCCTCAGCCCTGCAGCTATTTGGACTATTGGACTATATGTATGTGTAAATCCACACTTCAATTTTATAAGAGCATGTTCATATTTCCCCCTTCCTATCCATATACACCTATGTGAAATTATAACTACAATCTAAATAGTTTATGGGATTTAGTCTTATACAAAGGGGAAATGTATAACTGCACTAAAAAAATTAAATTCTATATTTCTGCACAGTCCTCAAAAAAACTGTTGTGGCATTCATCAGTGGTGATGTTGAATATGGAGAAACTGCTCTAAACCTGCAGTCCCCAACCCCCAGGCCACGGACTGGTACCAGTCCGTGGCCTGTTAGGAACTGGGCCACACAGCAAGAGGTGATCAGCAGGAGCAGGTGAGCCAGTGAGCCAGCAAAGCTTCATCTGTATTTACAGTTGCTCCCCATGACTCGCATCACCACATAAGTGCCACCTCCTATCAGATCAGTGGCCGCATTAGATTCTCATAGGAGCCTGAACCCTACTGTAAACTGCACATGCGAGGGATCTAGGTTGTGGTGTCCTCATGAGAATCTAATGCCTAATGATCTGAGGTGGAGCTGAGGTGGTGATGCTAGCGCTGGGGTGTGGCTGTAAATACAGATTATCATTACCAGAGAGATATGACTGCACAATAAATGTAATGTGCTTGAATCATCCCAACATCATCCCCCCCACCCCAGTCTGTGGAAAAATTGTCTTCCATGAAATTAGTCCCTGGTGCCAAAAAGGTTGGGGACCACTGCTCTAAACCACTACCAGTGTATTGCTTACTCACACTATTAAATTACAAATTTTACAATGAGAAAAGTAAGCGTGAGTGAATGCATGCAACACTAAATTCTGAATCCCAGAAGTCCATGTCACTGAAACATTGCAAAAAGAAAAATAATTTCCAAATGGAGTTAGTGGAAATAAAATGACAGCCTAGTTTTCTTAGCTCTGGATTTCTATTTTCACAGTGTCTTTTCTATCTTTGTGTGATTTAAACTTATTATTTATATCTTCCTTTACAAACACATTTATATAGCTTTTTTAATACTGTTCATAAAATATTGCTTAAATCCTATGTACTAAAAAAAAATTGATTGAACTGTTTACAGCTAATATAAACACAAGGGCAATATTACGAAGATTTGAAAATCTTATACAAATCTCCCTGATTGGAAAAAGTAAATAAAAGGCCCACAGGGAGGTAAAATTCATTTCCCTTCCCTGACCTCCAAGAGCTATTTATTTGTTGTTCTATGTTGGTATTTTTTACTTCCTCTCTTTTTTTATAGATATTTTTGTACTTTGAGCTCCTGTAGAGGATAGGGATAATATTTTAGATGCTCAGTAAATATCTGGCATTAAATATATATTGGTAAGTAAAAACAAAAATGGGAAAACTACATTACCCAAAGATAAATTACTAGCTAGAAGTAATGGTTCATAAACATGCTTAGACAGGAGAGATGCTGGGTGTACTAGAGAACATAGAAGAATTGCACCCAGAAGAGAGAAACAGGAGAGGAAGGCCAACAGAAATGTAAGAAATAAGAACACACACACACACAAAAACAACCAGTAAAAGTTAAAAGACAAAATTGTCTAGTAGCATGTTATAGTCTGAATCCAAAGAAAAGACTGCTTTTTCCCTGTAGGAGATAGATACCAGAGCAGAGGAAAACTAGGTTTGCACAGTGAGATCAATGAGGACAACTTGTGATTTAAGAATCAAAATTATTGGCCAGGACAAAAAGGAGAGAAGACATGGACTAAGACACAGTCCCAGACTTCCAGGCAGCACAACTATTTTAACTCCCTGATGATTAGGGATTTGACTTCCATTTGTATAGTTCACCTGGTGCAGTGATTTGTTCTATGTTAACTTAAGCTGTATTATATTTCCAAAATTCCCTTCCCTGGAGGATTCCAAATTAGACTGGGCCAAAAGACGAATCTGAGCGAGATCTGGAAGGGAGAAGTGAAGCAGCAGCCATTGCTCTCTGAAAGTCGTCGTGCTTAGATGCAGGAAGAGCAGCTTCCAGTTTGTCCTCATTCTTTTCCAGTCCACACCTGGCTCTTCTTCCCAATTCCTGACCCTGCTGACCGACCATCATCCCAGGTCCAACACCAGATGCTTGGCAGCTGACCCACCGAGGTGGTAGCTGAACAGAGGCACAGTTTCCCACAGATCTCATCATAAGCCTTCTCTATAGTCCTATTTTGGCAGCTGGACTTGCTCGGCCTCTCAGATTGACTTGTTAATTACTACTTCTCTAATCTTCTAACATAGCTCTTGGATCTTCACTTCTACACTTTTTCCCATAATTGTGTAAGGTCTACTTCCTATTAAAAAAAAAAGAGAAGAAAAGAAAAAAGAAACCCTTATCCCATAATTCATAGTAGTTCTGCTTCCCTAACTGAGAAAAAGTTGTTAATTTCAGAAGAAACTGTGCTCACCGAATCATTCTTTTTTGTTTTTTAGAGACAGGATCTTGCTATGTTGCCCAGACTGGTCTTGAACTCCTGGCCTCAAGCAATCCTCCCGCCTCAGCTTCCCAAAGTGCTGGGATTACAGGCATGAGCCACCATGCCCAGCCATCACTGAATCATTCTCAAATAATTATTTTTCATTTAAAGGCTCAATTTAAGAACTCTAGTTGTTGTTTATAGCAGAAATATGTGAAATTAGGAGAACCCTTACAATTGTCTGGTGTGAAGCATGAAATGACTAACTCTGATTAGATCTCTGATCTCAAAGATCTTCCAAACTAGTTAAGGAGACAGAAGATTTATCCAAATGAATTATATAGATATTTACACATATGTATGGCAGACATCATTGTTTTGCTAACTAAATTCCTGTTTGCAACCCCTTTTCTCACTTGTACTTTGCGGCTAGGAGTGGCTATGTTACGGAATTCTGTCCAATGAGACATAATAAGAAGTCTGCTGGGTGAGACTTCTGGAAGAGCTTCTGCTTTCCAGATAAAAAGAAATGGACCTGGTAAGCTTATTATTTCATCCCATGATCTTTCTTCCTACCTGAAATTCAGATGTGGTTCTGAGAAGAGCAGTCATGCTCTGTTCACGAGTTGACCAGTCAGTATGAGGAATAGGTCAAGTGAATTGAAAAGATACTGGCCCTCAAGTCATCCAGCTGCAATGCCATGTATCCATCCATCTCTTAATGTCTTTTGCATAAGCCACTATAACAGAGTTTTCTGTTAATTATAGATGAAAGCATTTTTAACTGAGACAATGTTTAGTTTAAAATGAGTACTACAGAAAATAGTGAATATAGGATTTTAGCATAGGATGATGAGGCTTAGAAGAAGTAACATAAGAGGTGTGATAGGTTTAGACCTTCAAGAGAAGGAAAAAAAGTGGATAAGCAGAAAGTAACTGAGGGGCATTTCAGATGGAGATAATACTGTGAAGGAAGGCACAGGAAGAAAAGCATAAAACAAAATCAATATCTTAATTCCTGCATGAGGTAATGAGTTTGTATACTCACGTAGTGCATTGAGAATATAAAGAAAAGAAAGTTACCAAGATAACATAGTGACAGGAAATATTTACCAAAGGTCTTTTATGTGCCAGGCACTGTGTCTTTGGGACACGGTCATAAACAAAACAGAGTTCCTGCCCTCATGGAGTTAAATTCCCTTGGAGATGAAGGTGAAGATGTGAATAATGAAGTTGGAGGCACAGAATATAAACTATTTTCCTGCTAGAAGCTTGGTGACAAAAGGAAGGAGGAAAATATTCACAGGCCATTATAAATAAAACAAATATAAGAAGTCTCTGAAAGGTGGAGAGAAGACAGACCAGCTAGGGATCTTGAAACCCAAGAAATGACAAGGTAGTAACTTCCCTGCTGGATTTTCTTTTTGCTTTATACCTCTCAGACTGGGTGCTGGGAAAACCAGCAACTGGAAAGTACCATCAGGTACAAACAAAAGAAGTCCTGAGAAAAGCTTTCTCCCTCTAGCCCTCTGGTCCCCAACCCCTGGGCCACAGCCCAGTACCAGTCTGTGGCCTGTTAGGAACCGGGCAGCATAGCAGGAGGCGAGCAGCAGGTGAGCAAGTGAAGCTTCATCTGTATTTACAGCCGCTCCCCATGGCTCACATCACCACCTGCCCCCCCAACCCCGACCCCTGGAAAAATGGTCTTCCATGAAACTTAGGAACCAGGCCGTATAGCAGGCGGTGAGCAGCGGGCTCACCATTGCTCACATCACTGCCTGAGCTCCACCCCCTGCCCACTCCCTGCCCTGGCACAGCACCCCCTCTCCCCACCCACCATAGAAAAATTGTCTTCCATGAACCCGGTCCCTGGTGCCAAAAGTGTTGGGGATGGCTGCTGAGTCTAGCCAATGGACCAAGAAAGGGGCAGTCTAACAAGACAAAAAAATTTTAGACAATTGTTGCCCTATTCTAACCAAACACCATGGAAAAAACTGTGGCCTTACCACCATGATAAAAGAAGGAAACTTGGAGCATTAGGAAGAAAAACAATGGAAAGAGTTAAAAATATGGGTAAACACAATATACTTCTCCTCTTGAGTTTTCTAAATTATGTTTGAGGGTTGAAGCCCTCATCTTCTATAACAAGGCACCCTACCTCCCCTCTCTGCTGCGGTAGGGTCAGAGCATACTCCATTGAGAGCCTGCACTTTTATTCCTAACATTAATGCCTACAACCAACAATTGGTGGAAACCAGATAGGAGTAGTAATGAGACATTCTTCTCCCTCCCAGCCAAGGTGGTGTCAGCAGAGTCCTAATGAAAAGCCTAAATTCCCATCCCCACTCAGCAGTAACAAGGCAACAAGGCATCCCTTAGCTCTCTATCCTAAGGAGGTGACCAAGGGGGGAACCTAGGTTTCTACCTCCACCTGGTAGTAATGAGGCAGCACTCTTCTCCCTTCACTGATGCAGTGTCAGACAAGGCCTGCCAATATAAATAAGATCCAGAGTCTTATAACACAATACCCAAAATGTTTAGGATATAATTGAAAATCACTAATCATACCAAGAACCAGGAACATCTCAACTTTAATGAGAAAAGACAACCAGCCGATGCCAACACCAAAATGACACAAATTTTGGAATTATCTGACAATATTTTAAAGCAGCCATCATAATCAAACTTCTAAAAACTAAAGACAAAGAAAAAACCTTGAAAGCGGTGAAAGAAAAATTACACCTTATCTATGAAGGAAAAAAACAATTCTAATGACAACCAATTTCTCATCAGAAAACATGGAGGTCAGAAGGAAGTAGTACAACAATTTTCAAGTACTAAAGAAAGACCTGTCAACCCAGAATCCTATATCCCATGAAAATGTCCTTCATGAATAAAGAGGGGAAGTCAAGGTATTCTCAAATGAAAGAAAACTAAGAGAATTTGTCTACCCTAAAAGAATGGCTAAAGGAAGTTCTCACAACAGAAAGAAAATGATAGAAAAGGAAACTTCAAACATCAGGAAGGAAAAAATACCAATGGAAAGAGTAAAAATATAGGCAAATACAATAGACTTTACTTCTCCCCTTGAGTTTTCTAAATTATGTTTGATGTTTGAAGCAAAAATTTTAACCCTGTCTGATGTGGTTCTTGATGTATGTAAGGGAAATATGTAAGGCAATTATAAGTGGAGGAGGGTAAAGGGACTTAAAAGGAGGTTAGTTTTCTGTACTTCACCCAAACTGGCAAATGTCAACAGAAGTAGGCTATGATAAATAATGCATGTACAATGTAATAACTAGAGCAACCACTAAAAAATCTATGCAAAGAAACATACTTGAAAACGCTATGGATAAATCAAAATGGAAATCTAACAAAAAGTTCAAATAACCTGCAGGCAGTTAGGAAAAATAAAAATAAACAAAAAACAAAGGGAACAAACAGAAAACGAAAAATAAAATGCCAGAATTAAGCCATAACATATCAATAATTACATTAAACATAAATAGTCTAAATGTACCCATTAAAAGAGATTGGCAGCATAGATTAAAAATATGACCCAACTCAGAAGGCTGAGGCAGCGGAATGGCTTGAGCCCAGGAGTTCAAGTCCAGCCTGGGTAACATAGTGAGACCCTGTCTCCAAAAAACAAACAAACAAAACAAAACAAAACAAAGAAAAATACTATCTGCTGTCTACAAGAAACATACTTTAAATATAAAAACAGGTGAGTTGAAAGTAAACAGCTGGAAAATTCACACCATGCAAACATATATAAAAGAAAGCAGGAGTACCTTTAATAATATCAGACAAAGTAGACTTCAGAAGGAAAAAAATACAGAGACAGAAAGAAACATTACATAATAATAAAAGGGTACATCAATCAAAAAGACATAGCAATCCTAAGTGCATATACACCTAACAAAAGAGCTACAAAATATGCAAAGAAAAAACTTATAGAACCGAAAGGAGAAACAGATAAATCCACATAGTCAGAGACTTTAGCACCTCTCTCTCAACAATTGATAGAATAACTAGACAGAAAATAATGAAGAACATACAAAAACTTGGTAACACCATCAGCTAGCAATATCTAATTGACATTTATTGAATATTCCACCTAACAAAAGCAGAATACACAGTCTTTTCAATCATCCATGGAACATATACAAGATAGACCATATCCTGGACCATAAAAATTCTCAAAAAATTTAAAAGAATTGAAATCGCACAGAGTGTATTCTTTGTCTCTATTTACAGATAACATGACGGTTTATGTAGAAGATCTCAAAGAATCTACAAAAAATAGGAAAGGAAAAAGAAAAAAAACCCTTCTAAAACTAATTAGTGAGTTCAGCAAAGTCTTGAGATATGAGATAGACATACAAAAATCAACTATATTTCTATGTACTAGCAATGAACACATGAACACTGAAATTAAAACTACAATCACTCCGAAAAATGAAATAGTTGTAAATCAAACAAAGCATGTATGGGATTTGTAGGCTGAAAACTACAAAATGCTACAGATAAAAGAAGAACTAAATTAATAGAGAGACATATTGTATTCGTGGATTGGAAGACTCAACCTAGAAAAGATGTCAATTTTCCTCAAATTGATATATAAGTTTTGTTCCTATCAAAATCCCAGCAAGCTGGGCATGGTACATGTCTGTAGTGCCAGCCACTTGGGAAGTTGAGGTGGGAGGATCACTTGAACCCAGGAGTTGTGGGCTGTAGTACACTATGCTGAACGCATCAACGTGATGACCTCCCGGAAGCAGGGTACCACTAGGTTGCCTAAGGAAAAGTGAATGGCCCAGGTTGGAAAGGGAGCAGGTTAAAACTCTGTGCTGATAGTGGGATCCACCTGTGAATAGCGACTGCACTCCAACCTATTGAAAAAAAAGAGAAAAAAAATCCTAGCAAGATTTTTTATAGGCATAGACAAGCTTATTCTAAAATCACATTTCAAAAACCTGCCATAGCATATAATATTTTTTCCAGTTAATCTTTATCTTATTCTATAAAATGTTTAAAATTTTCTACCTCATAGTAAGAAAAAATTAAAATATATGCTAACTGCCAGACTGAGTAGGATTAACCGCATGTGCCTTTCTGGTTTTTTTGAGATAGGGTGTTGCTGTGCCGCCCACGCTAAAGTGCAGTGGCGTCATCATAGCTCACTCCAACCTCAAACTCCTGGGCTCAAGCGATCCTCCCACCTCCACCTCCCAGAGGGCTAGGACTACAGGCATGAGCCACTGTGCCTGGACCACCTTTCCCTTTCATTAAATATTATACTTGGAAAAAATTTGATGGATTCATCTGTTTAAGAGAAGCATTTCCAATATAATTTTTATGATGGATAATTTATTAAAATGTGTAACATATATGTTGTTTTGACCAACTGTATAATATATGACTAATTAAAATGAGAACCCATCTGAGGAAAAAATCTATGCCTTAATAATCACAAGAAGAAGAGAAAAAGTGCACTTTACAATGTCAATTTATATACATATTACTGTCACAGAGAACTATGATGGGTTCATCAATAAATTACTTTCAAATATAAAATGTATTGCATTAAAATAAACTTCTGTAGGGCAAGTAGAATGGAAATTCAAGTTCAAGGAGAATAAGGAAATACACAAAAATGTTAAATGCTAAAGAAGCATTTATTCATGTTTTTTGAAAACAGTGGCTATCAAATCATTGTGGTATTTATACTACACTTCATGTAACATTTTTGTTTTTAAATGTCTATAATATGCTAGAAACTGCATCCTTTGAAATAATGAAAGCATTGGAAAATATTATATTTCAACTCAAAATGTTTGGAAGGGGTAATTATAACAGCAAAAAAAAGTGAAGACTGTTGTCACAGGCATCATGTGAGGTTGGAATGGGACTAATGAGCTGAGTGAAGTGGGAGGGGAAGATGACCAAAGTCAAGGTGACTGAGAAAGAAAGGTTCAATGAATGGAACAGTGTGGAGAGTTGCCTGGATTATGACCACAGCAGAAAGCTCCAAGTTAGAAATCTTGGAGATAAAGGAGTTCTCAGCAAAATAAAATATGCAGGCTATGCTCATAAGGTACTGATTTTTAAAAAATGATAAATCTATGTTCTTTGGAGCAAGAATTTCTTTAAAACACAACAAATAAAAACACAGGCTTAAAAAACCCATCATATGATTATAAATTACAAAACACTCATATTAAGTAAAAATTGTAGACCACCTAAATGAGCAACATTTGAAGAATATTTAAGCAAACCATAGTATAGCCAGTAACGCGGCCATTAAAAACAATATTTATAAATAGGGGAGAATAAACAAATCTTTCTTATAGAACAATTCTAAATTATATACATATATAGATAGATAGATAGATACTCCCCTATCCAGGAAGTAGAGCTCAATTTCTGTGTGTCCCCCACCCCCTTGGGAGTGGGCTAGACTTAGTGACTGTTTCCAAAGAAAGAGTAGGAAAAGGAAAAAATAGTAACTTTATGATAGAGAAACCTAGCACACATCACCTGAACCATGTGATGAAGGTTAACATCACTAGTGATGTCCTGTTGATATCATGTACTCCAATATGACAAGAAGATCACTTCACTTTTGTGATATTCTTTCCAAAATCCTGTACAGTGTAATCACAGGGAAAACATCTGACAAACTCATATTAGGGGACATTCTACAGCATACCTGCCCAGAACTCCTCAAGCCTACCAAGGTCATGGAAAACAAGGAAAAACTGAGAAACTGCCACAGATCAGAAGAGACTGGGGAGGACATTATGACTACATGTAATGTGGTTTCCTAGACTGGGTCCTGGAAGAAAAGAGGACATTAATGGAAAAATTGGTGAAATACAAATACACCCTATAGTTTAGGTAAAAGTGATATACCAATGTTCATTTTTTAATTTTGACACATGTACTGTGCTAATATAAGACGTTAACAATAGGGAAAATGTAGCAAAAGGCATGCAATAACTCTCTGTACTATCTAGTCAACTTTCCTGTAAATCTAAAATTATTCAAAAACAGAAAGTTTATTTAAAAAACAATATTTTGTTTAAAAAATCTATACAAATGAAGAATGGAAGATAATTCATAAACATTTTAACAGGGTGATTTTCTCTCTCTCTCTCTCTCTCTCTTTTAGAGATGGGGTCTCACTATGTTGCCCAAGCTGGACTCGAAATTCCAGGCTCAAGCTACCCTCCTGCCTCAGCCTCCTGAGTAGCTGGGACTACAGGTGCATGCCACTGTGCCCGACTCTTAACAGGGTGATTTTTGGATATGGGAATTTTAAAACTCATTGCTACTACTTTGTATTTTCTAATACTTCGAACTCTATTTTTTTCCAAAGCCACCTTAGATTTCCATATTATTATAGTATAAGTCTTAACAAATATTTTCTTTACTGAAGAATACACATAGAATAAACTTAAGCAGAAATCTATTAACCACTGTGGAAGAGCCCGTTTATAAGTTGTGAGATTTAACATCAAAAAAGTTTAAAAAAATAAAATAACTATGAGATACCACTATATACTTATTAGAGTGGCCAAAATCCAAAGCACTGACAACACCAAATATTGGTGAGGATGTACAGCAACAGGAACTCTTATTCATTGCTGGTGGGAATGCAAAATGGTACAACTACTTTGGAAAATGGTTTGGCAATTTCTTACAAAACTAAACATATTCTTATCGTATGAACCAGCAATCACAGTCCTTGGTATTTAAACAAATGAGTGGAAAATTATGTTTATACAGAAACCTGCACACAGATATTTATAGCAGCTTTATTCATAATCACCAAAACTTGGAAGCAACCAAGCATCCTTTAGCAGGTGAATGGAGAAACAAACTGTGGTACATCCAGACAGTGGAATATTATTCAACACTAAAAATAAACGAGCTATCAAGCCATGAAAAGACATAGAGGAAACTTAAATGCAGAGTTCTAAGTGAAAGAAGCCAAGCTGAAAATGTTACATACTGTAGGATTCCAACGACATGACATTCTGCAAAAGGAAAACCATGAAGACAGTAAAAAGATCAGAGGTTGCCACAGGTTGGTGGAAGGATGGATGAATAGGCAGAGCACAGAGGATTTTTAGGGCAGTGAAACTATTCTGTATGATATAATAATGGTGGATACATGTCATTATAAATTTGTCCAAACCCACAAAATGTACAACACTGAGAGTGAGCCCTGATGTAAACTACGGACTTTGGGTGATGTGTCAATGTAGGTTCATCGATCATAACAAATGTACCACTCTGGTGGCGGATGTTGATAACGGCAGAGGCTATCATGTGTGGAGACAGGGAGTATATAGGATGTATCTGTACATTCTTCTCAATTTTGCTGTGAATGTAAAACTGCTCTCAAAAAATAAAATCTTAAAAAAAAACACCAACAAGAGAAAAAAAAACCTCCCCAAACAGCAAAGTCAAACCAGTAATTTGCCATTCAGCAGTCCTTAGAAGTAGTTTTGACACTGAGCTTTTCCCTCTACACCTGGTTGAATTTTAGACTCTGAGTCATAGTATAACCTCATACATATATGGAAAATGACTGGTTTTTTTCCGTAGGCTGTAAATGTAGCCAAGAAGTTTATACCAGGCACTATAATATGCACATTATATATTTATGATCTAATTTAATGTTCACAATAGCACTCTTAAGGCAAACATCATTATTGGCATTTCACTGACAAGAAAATAAATAGAATGAAGTTAAAGAACTTGTCTAATATCACATGTGTGGGAAGTGATGGAGCCATGATTAGAACCCAAGCTTGACTGCAAAGCCTGTGCTCTCATTTCCTATGCCACATTCAAGCTTTAACTATCAGTTTCTTCTCTGTAATTGAACAGCCAGCAGGAGATTTTCTTACTTTTTCTAAATATTAAATTAAATTAAATTAAAATTTTAAAAAAGTAAGTCCTCTGGTGTGTTTGGCTAGTAGAGCTCAACCTCACATCTCCTGCATATCAATGAGCCCATATGAAAGCACATCACCAAAATGCTGCATAGTACAATATTTACCACTACTGGTACTAGGTGAGGGTTTTCTATGAAAAAAGAAGAAAGGAGTTCCATTATCAAATAACTTTGGACTGTTGGCTAAAACCCCCCCTCAGAAATTCACAAAGCAAATTAATATATTAATGGCTCTGAGATTTCTTACTTTAAAGAAAGACGTGCAACTTTGTTTGACTCAACATTTTCCAAACTCACTTGTCTATAGAATTCCCCTTTCCCCAATTCATGCCTTTTAGTTTCTCAAGCTATACTACTGTTCTCAGAAAACACTCTGAGAAAGTTGACCTAGAAGAATCAAAGGTACAAAGATAATAAAAGGCATCATCAGGTTGGTAAACCTATTAACCAGAGCAAGAGATCATTCAAATCACTTTCAAAGCTACACCTCTCACACACCAAAATCGGGGAGTAAAAACATAAAGGAAAATGAAGAAGAATGTAGAAAAAAGAATAATAAGATGAAGAAGGAAAAAAGGTAAAAAACAGGCAGAAGAGTTAAAGAGGAGTGTGGTACACAGACATGTGGGATAAGGGAAGCTTTAACTGAGACTGGACACAGAGATGTAAGAAAGAAGCAAAAACAAGTGTCTGAGATGAGAAGTGATCAAGTTATCTAGTGATTTTTAAAAATTCCACGGGAACAGTACACAGTCTAGGACACCTTCACGATAGACACCAATAGTACTCAGAGGTTAACTGTCAATCCCTGTCGCTGCCCAGCTTCTTTCAAGCCTTTCTAACAAGCACCCAGACTCATTAAGACTTCCCTTATCCCATGTGTCTGAAAACAACTCTCTTTTATCCATTGGTAAATCAGCTAAGCTGTATATTTAGTCACTGTCTCATAGGCTAGTACATCTCGGTTTTTCCTCACCTAAGGGCCAAGGCTTTGAATGCTTATTGATTTTCAGGGGAAGCAAGGCCTAGCCCTAGACAAAATTTATGACATCCCTGACTGAACTAGCTCTTTGACAAATGCTTTTTATTTTCACCATATTCTTGCTAACGTCCCACTATTTCCCCATCATGAAGCTTAAAATATCACACATAACAAAACAGTTTAACAATTGCTGTTTGTATTGACAGTTTTAATGTACTTTACTGTGTATTGAGGTAGGGAATTATATAAAAGATATAAAGGAAGGGATTATCATTGCTAATTTTTTGGAATAAGTATCAAATCTCATTTAGGACTTCCATTAAAATGGTTAAAATGAATATATTTGTAGTCAATGAAAAATGTCAGTGCTTTCATTCATTCAATAAATGTTTTTTGAAAAAAATTTTTTATTGAGTACCTACAAAGTGCAGGCATTGATGAGTAAGATAGTGCCTACTTCTAAGTGGTTTAAAGACTAGTAGGTAGTACTGTAAATAAGAAATTATGCCACTGTAAGATGAGGTCAGAGCCTCACCAGAGGTGACTTTTGGGTTGAGTTCTTTAGGACCAGAAGGAGTTAAACAGAATGGGCTGGTGCTGGGAACCAGTTGGGGAATGGGGTGGGGTGGAGGGAGGTTGTTAGGAAATCTGAAGCTGGGAATACTTTCAAGTCCAAAGACGGAAGGTGGAAAAGGACTGGGCTGCTTTTCCTCCCAGCATCTTTTTCTAATTATAAGTCATTCTGCCTGCAGTCCTGCTGCCTCCCTTCCCCACCTAGAGGCAGTATGGGATCACGAAAAGGCATGGGCTAGAGAACAGAAGGGCTGGAATGGTGCCTCAGCCCCTTGATCTTGGGCAAGTTGCTTAACTTCTGTGAGCCTGTTTTCTCACCTGTAACATGGGGATAGTAGCACCTGGATTAAATGAGCAATTGTAGGTCAAGTTCCTGCCTAAACACATTTAGTTTTCCCTGCCCCCTCCCCAGTTGTTTTGGAAATTATATTGTTTCTCCTTATAACTTTCTCATTGCTCAGTTGTTTTGGACATTACATTCTTTCTCCTTATAACTGTCTCACTGCTCCTCTGCTCTGTCTTGCTATATTTTTCCAAGCAGCCCCACTAAAAGGGTTGATTATGGGGGAGGGGTGCATCAAGCATGGCTGGAGAGGAGCACAGCTCATAGTAGTTCAGAAAAGCTGGCTCTGATGTGCCCAGCCTTTCCTTCCCCTCTCCTCCCCCCTTCTCCTCAGATTCAGAACTGCTGCTCCCAGGGATCTGGGCTTTTGTTCTCTGGAGGCTTAAAGTACCACCTGTTTTGCCCTGATTTATTGTTTATAAGGGTATCGTCTGTTATCTACAGACTACCACATATTGAAATTGCCAAAACTTAAAGAGAGCAAGAACTAAGTATCATACTTCCTTTTCAAAAATACTAGTACTAAAACATCAATACTTTTCCAGTTTCCGTTTTTTATTTCTTTTTTGAGGACCCCCCCACAGTAACCACCCTCTCTTTACTTGTTGCTCCTATTATTTAGCACTAATAAAAAGTTATCTTTAATATCAATTATAATTTGTCTATTAAATGTTTGTTTTCGCTACTCAATTTTAAGTTCTTATAGTCTGTAGTATCCTCTACAGCAGTTTCTCAAACTTGAATATACATAAGAATCACCTGGGGATCTCGTTAAAATGTAGATTATGATTTAGGGGAGGGGACTGAGCATCTAACAAGCTCCCAGGTGAAGCTGATGTTGCTGGGCCCTGGACCACACTTGGAGTTGCAAGGCCTTACAGGGTTTAGAACAAAGGAGGTGCACAAAAAAATGATTGCTAGATGATGCCTTGGTTGCTCTTACTCAATTTTTTTGAACTTTTCTTCAATACATCCTTCTCCACCTTTTCCTGTGCATGATTTATGGCCACCACCTGATAATTATTCCTTTGTGTAATGCTTAGTTTTGCCCTTCCTTCCCTTTTTCATAGTAACCAGTCTCACAGAGAAATCGGTCACCTCATGAGTACTACAGTTACTTCCAGCCTCTTTCTGCTATTGTCTACCTTGAAACAGCAAGAATAACTTTTTAAAAAATTATTTTTACCCCTTTCTTTGGGTTGACATTGCTCAGCAACCTGTAGTAGCTTCCTAGTACACATATCAAATTCAAATTCAGGGTGAAAAGCTTCAAGACATTTCACAAACTCTTCCTTCTTCCTTGATAATCAATTTGTTTTTCTGTTCCACTTGGAACCCTCCACATATTTCCAAGGTATGATTTAGTTTCTTGAAACTCCTTGCAGGACATTTTACATTGGGAATGTAAAATTTTTTTTAAAGGCATGCTGTATCTCTTTCAAAAAATTCTCAGTTTTTACCTACTCAATAAAGCTTTTCCTGATTTATTCCTAGTTGTGAGTCCTTTATTTAACGCAGTATTAGCTAGGTACTAATATTTACATATTTTAATATTCTTATGTTAAAAAATATTTTCAGTCTGTTTTAAATAGGAAGTATCCGTCCTTGCCCATGGCTGTATCCCCAACACCTAAGAGTACCCGACACACAGTAGGTACTTTTTGGGGGGTTCAGTGAAGAATTAAAACTTAATTTTTATTAATATTCAAAATGTCTTCTTACATATTTATTGGGAACCTGGGTGAATGTTAATGGATAAATAAAATTAGACAATTCCGGTGACATAGCTCTGGTACAGTTTAAAAGAAAATGTATCAATTCACATCAGAAGGCTGGGCGTATTACCACCAACATATTAAAGAATGTATTGGCTAAAAGATCAAAAAATAATCCTTAAAATCTCTTTAAGACTATTTTAAGAAATAAAACAGTTAAGGTTTAGCAGCACTTGTACACCGTACCAGCTACCATTCTACTAAGGAAATAAAATTTAGATGCAACTAAAATTTAGTTAGGGCCTAAACCCACATCCTATTTAAGAGGCTTATGGCTTTCCTGTCATTGTTTTCTACCCTTCACATTTTGCGTTCGTTAGGACTGCATTTTTCTTAATAGTTCTTGGTGCTTTAAACGTAAAAGAAATGAAATGGGGTTTTCTCATATTACAAATTCAAGAAAAAGGAGACTGCTAGGCGCATTTAGGGAGGTGCAAGAGGCCTACAGGCTGCACACCCTGCAACTGCTTCATGCTCTTATTTCATCTACGATTTTTGTACAGCTCCTCTTTTTTGGATGATGCAAACCGCGCAAAAACAGCATTAAAGCCTCCCCACCCTGGGAAACGACGCAAGAACACGCAGCTTAGGCTGCCAGTTTCTCCCTAACACGCAGCCAAGGGCTAGAGGCCCGGATACCCGCCCCCAAACCGCGTCCACAACAATCATTTCCTCCCTCCCCGCCTTTTACATACAGTACACATACAAATACACACACGCAGAGCAGCCAGCAGGGGCGGGCCGGGCCCGACCACTCCACAAACCGCAGGGGGAAGCCGCAGCAGGCCGAGCTATTTTTGCCCACTCCTTTTCCCTTCGCTTGCGTCTCTCTCTCCATCTGGATGCATTTATTCGTCAAAAGCGAATTTGCGGATCGAGGCTTTTCAGAAGCCCCGCTCCGGAGCCACATACTGTAAGGGGGTGCTGCGTTATCTCCCCTCCCTAGGCAAGCAGTTGGTCCCGCCCCAGTGCTAGCGGGCGCCGAGCGGGAGCCGCGCGGGAGCAGCGCAGCGACGGCGGCGGCAGCGGCGGTGGCGGTTGCGATTCCGAGCGGTTGAGACGCCTCTGCGGCAGCTGGTGGCGCAGGTGGCTTGCGTGGACGCGGGCAGAGGCGGCCGGCCAGCAACCGCTGCCTCAGCGGCCGCGGCCCCGCCAGGTGAGCGGGTGGGGGGGACTCGCCCCGCCCCCCCCCCCGTGGCCTCGCTCCTGGCTGTAGCGGGGAAGTGGACGCGGCCCGCCGGGGGCCAAGGGGCGGCCCGGGGTTGCGACTGTCGAGAAGCAGGTTGGAGGGGAGGTTGTGTGTGGGTGGAGGGGGAACGTTCGCCTTTCTCAGTCCATCTCCTTTTCTCTCCTCTACACCCCCTCCTTTTTGGGGTTTAAGCTGCTTGGAAAAAGCCCGAGGGAAGATGGGGCGGAGGAAAGGGGAATTTAGGGTTGGGCAGCATCCCTGCCTCAGGTGGTGGCGTCTTCTCGGTGGTGGAGCGGTGGACCTGTCCCAGCCTGGAGGGGGTAGCTCCTGGGCTGCGGAGGCCGCGCACTCGGCGGGGAGGAGCGGGAGGCGGCCCTCCGCTCACTCTCCCCCCCTCGCCCGCCCTCCCCCCTCCTCGCTCTCTCCCCCCTCCTCGCTCTCTCCCCCCTCATCTCTCTCCCTCCCCCCGCTCTCTCTCTCTCTCCCTCCCCGCGCGGCCCCTCCCTCCGGGTTTCTTCGCTTTAACCGCCCTCCTGGCTCTCGCAGGCGCGTCGGGACGCCCCCGGCATCCTCCCCAGCTCGCCGGCTTGGGAGCCTCCGCTCCCGTGCACCCTCCCGCATCCCTTCGCCGCCCGCGCCGCCGCATCTCCTCGCCGTCTCCTGGGCTTCGGACCCCGGCCTCGCCCCCGAAACATGACTCGCGATTTCAAACCTGGAGACCTCATCTTCGCCAAGATGAAAGGTTATCCTCATTGGCCAGCTCGAGTAAGTGATTTGTAGCCTTCGGGTTTAGCGGTGCTCCCTTCTTCCTCAGAGGCCTGCCGCCTCCTACCATTTCTCTTAATTTTTTCCTGCGTGCTTTCTCTCCCTCTCTTTCCTTTAGTCTCATTTGTAACCTGACCTTCTTTCATTTTAGTTTTTTGCCCAGTAATCTTCCATGTAATTATAAAAATCCAGGTGTTCTCCGTAGCCATTTCCTTCTGGTTTGTTTTTGACAGACTTTGACAGGTTTTCTTCATAGGAGATATTTAAATGCGATGTTAGTTAATACTCCCTTGTAGGTGAAATAATGAAGTATAAATTTTATGTTTAAAAATCAGCGAATCAGTGACATTTCCTTAATTTTGAATATAATACAAAATGTCAATGGAATCAATGCAAATTACACACAAACTCTTGGATGTCAAAGAAAGGTAAATGTATGTGGTTAAATTGGATTTACAGGGTTTTTAAAAAAATGTTTTGTAGTTGATGAGGCCTTCTGGATGTGCTTGTTTAATAAAGAGATTCAGGACTGGGTATTCTTGAAAGTATTACAATAATTTAGCACCAATGAAGGTCCAAAAAAATTGATTTCCATGTTTTTACTCTTGTTGTTAATGACCTTGAAGAAGTTGTTTTACCTTTTTGTTTCCCATAGGCAAAAGAAGGGGTGGACCAGATGCCTGGGTTCACATTTAGTGGTACAGAGAAGAGTTTAAGGACCCAGAATGTTTTGTGACATTTAGGAATTGAGACTGTCTAAATATCTAAACTCCATTTTCAGAAAAAGAGGTCTTTTTGTTTATGGTCAGACCCAGGCTCTAAAACAGTGATGGACGAGACCTAAAATATGCTGAGATCTGTTAGATTAGGTAAACTAAAGATCCTTTTAAGTGCCATCAAAGTAAAAAATGATCAGTGTTCCTTGAATTTTCCCATCCATCTCTTCCAAAGCATTTTTTCCTAGTCTATCAAGTTTGCCTTTTCAGTGGAGTCTGTCTTAATCGTTAATCATAATTCTTGTCTATATGTTTCACATTCTAATCTATTCCTTTTATGATAATCTTTTATTTTAACTCTTTGTGTATGCTTTGACTTCCAAATATATTGTAAACTTCTTGAGGGCAGTGGACTTAAACTGAATCCTTAATGCATAATCATGCACTTTTAAAATTTCATGTTTAAATAGAGCCTAGGGCAACTGAGCAGGTTTAAGGCCCTTCTGAGATACTTTTTCATGGTTTTTGATGTGTACTTGTTTATTTTGAGATGTTAGAAAATCTCAGATTGTCTGATACATCTGTATTCAGACTTCTATGCCACGATGCATTAAAAGTCAAATGGAAATGTTTTAAAAATCTCCCAAATCACCCTCTTCACATCCTTAAATATGTTAAGTGATTAAGAGTTAGTGCTACTAAAAGTAAAATAAAGTAACCTTTGGAAGGCCTGAGTGTTTTCCTTATTTAACAAGTTCATTTGAATTGGAATGGAAAAATTTTTTCCTTTTCCCCCTCATTTTTTCTTAGAAGCAGCTGAATTTACTTTCACCATGTTCTGTGTCTAAGAATTACATTCCTTTTTCTATCTTCAATCTTAGAAATTCTGAATCTTAAGAGTATGTATTTAAGGTCTCAGCTGTAAAAGTGACAGCTCTTGTTCCATTTTGGCGTTAACATTTTCTGTCTACATGTCCCAAACTTCGTTAATTTTTAAGTCTTGCATATTCTTGTATGTAATCCTTTACCAGTAATAATCATTCTTAAAATCAACTTTTAAGAAAATTTGCCTGACATTTATTAAACTCTGTTGGTGCTAGGCATTTGCATAAACTCTTAAAGCTGTTTGCTAACAGTAAGAAGCACATGAACTGGGTTGACAGAAATTCTCTCTTAAGGGCTTAAGGATCTTTGCAATTCTTGGGGCCGTCCCACAAAGTTGAAATGACAGGCGTAGTCTTCATCATATAGGTGGGGAAATCAAAGTACCTTAGAGGGGTTGAGTGGTAATGATTCTATCGGTGTGTGAAAACCTTCAGACTTCCCCACAAATAAACCAGTCTAGGTACCCTCATAGTATATCCTCTGACGGTCAGCCCCTTTCTTAACAAAGTCAACTGATTTCTTTTAAATTGGTGTTTTTGAAATTATGAAATTTAAAATAGAAATGTTTTTAAATTCTGGCTAGATACTACTGCTCTAGCCCTAGGGTCTGCTTTTCCTTTATTGATAAGGGAGAGTAACAGGTACTACAGGTATATTAGATATAATAGCACTTGATACTTTCTTCCTTACATAATTAAAAGGATTGAGGAGAAATGAAAAATGAACAGGTAACCTGATTTCATTTCATTACTTCATGTAATTCAGCCATGTAGGTAAAGGATCTTTTCATAAAATATATTTCAGACTTTGGGAGATACTGCTTTAAATTCTTGTTAATGTCTGCTTTTACATTACTCTGTTATTTGTATAACCTTCTTGCAGAAATATCATTTAGGATTGTCAAACAGGTTCAGACTCCTTGTCTGAAATGCTTAGGGCTGGATATGTTTAAGAATTCAGAATTTTGGGATTTTAGGAAGGAAATGATGGTACATATGCCATATATTTTGTTGCTTGTAGGGTCTAGGATAGCACATGTTAATTTAATACTATATTTCTGCTTAGAAACAACAGTAGAAACACTAGGGGGAGAAAAGAGATGACTGAATTACCTCCAAATGTCCAAGTTTTGCAACCAATTGAGTTTTGAAACAAATCTTGGTTTTTAGAGCTTCTTGGGTTTCAGAACTGGGGATATGGGATTATAGGCCTGTAGAACTAGTCCATTTTATAACAGATCCCTTTTGGATGTCTTGTTCTTAGTTTATTCAGGTGTGTTGAGGTTTGTATGATTGAAAAGATTTTAATTTTTAAAATTTTTCTTTTAGGTAGATGAAGTTCCGGATGGAGCTGTAAAGCCACCCACAAACAAACTACCCATTTTCTTTTTTGGAACTCATGAGACGTAAGTCCTATTAGTTTTACAGGCAAATCAACTATTTTAGTAAAGTCTTTGGGCATAAAATGTAAAACAAGTAGAGATTAATTCAAGGGAGAAATAGTACAGTAATAGAAGACTTTAAAATAATCTTTGAACTTTGGAAAAAGTCTTCAAGTCTCCTTTTATTTTATTTTTAAGGTAGAGTTTAAAGATACTGTAGGTTTAATTTTTATTGGAATAGATGTTTCCTTAAAAGGAAGGTATGAATTCTCTCAGCAGTAAGAATGACTGATGGAAATTTCCTATTTAGATGACTAAATAGGAGAATAAAGTGCTTTTTATAAGGACTACCCAGCACCCTATTTTAGGCTTTGTAATATCAGCCACAGAAACCGTATATTGTGGGAAAGGTAAGAAGAAGAAATCTGGATAGTTCCCTCTGTGTGTGTTTATATGGTCCATAGAGCCACTCTGCTCTGCTGCCCCTGGTGGATATGTGGGCAGAGAACTGATTTGGTGAAGGAAACTTAAAATACTGCAGCTGAATGTTGAACTGTTACTTCTGAGTGCATGAGATCACTCTGGGAGCTATCATTAATTTCTAAAAATAATATTCCTGCATACCTGTAATTTAATAACTTTACAAGTACTGTGTAATCTGGTTGATTTTAGACTTGAAGTTTAGAATCTGCAATAATTTTGGTAGAGTAGGCTTGTTTACCTGGGATAAAGAGAAACAAAACTGTTGATACTCTACAGTTTTTGTATTCCTAAGAGTGGCTACAGTGGTAACATTTGGTTTAATGTTGATTAGCTACTGTATAAACTTTCACATAATTTCTTTAACAGGTTTATTGAGATGTAATTGACATACCATGAAGTTCACCTGTTTAAAGTGTATAATTCAGTAGATTTTAGTATATTTGCTGTCATATCTATTAGCAATCACTCTCCGTTGGCCCCCCTCCCTGACGACCACTAGTCTACTAACTGTATAGATTTGCCAATTCTGGACATTTTATATTAATGGTATCATACAATATCTCATAATTAGTTCTTTTTCTTTAAATACAGTTTTGGATCTGGAATTGGATTGGCCTCATCATAATTACAGTTGAGTTCAGGTATATTCTATATATAAACATGCAGTTTTTAAGAAATGATAAAAGCTGGGCACGGTGATGGGCTTCTGTAGTCCCACCTACTCGGGAGGCTGAGGCAGGAGGGTTGCTTGAGCCCAGGAGTTTGAGGCCAGCCTAGGCAACACAGCAACACCCCATCTCTTTTTAAAAAAAAAAAAAAAGTAAATTTCTGATTCCATGGCATACTCTACCATTTAAAGAAACTCTTCAGTAAATTTAAAAAAGAAAAAGGTATCTCTTAATGAAAAATAGTGCACTGTGTATTAGAGTAGCGGTTTTCAAAGTGTGGTGCCAGGTCTAGCAGCACCAGCATCACGTGGGAACTTTAGTTAAAAATGCAAGGTCTTAGGCCCTACCCCAGACCTACTGAATCAACTGTGAGGTTTTGGGCCCAGCAATCTGCTTTAACAAGGCTTCCAGATGATTCTGAATGTGATGTTTGGAAATACTGTAGTAGAGTAATGTGAGTAGATATTCCTTAGAATTTTTCAGTTTTATAAGTTTAAAATAATTCTGATATTTCTGAAATGGGACAGATTTTATACTTTTATACATCCTTATAGTTTTATGGAACACATAGTCCATTCTTACGTTACTTTTTTAAATTTAGAAGAGGAATTATCAACCCTTCCCCAGTGTTCAAAAAAATGAGATAAATATCTGTAAATATCTAAATTTTAAATCAAACTATACCAAGCATTGTTTGGTTAATGGGTATGAAGGTAGTTAATGAAGACAATTAATTCCTAATATTCAAGAAATTAGAATATATCCAAGGAATTAAAATTTATTTAACTATAAATTAAGCTAATATTAAATTTTCATTTCAAAATGCACTTACAGTGTTTTGTGCCTTAGTGTTCTCATAAGTACGCCATTTATGTTTGGAAAGGTGGTGCTGCCATATGTCTTGGTATAGTGACTTTTACTTGTACTTAAGATTGATTTTTACAAACAAGGTCTCTGATAATCTTTTCCCCCCTCAATATTTGGGAGGGTAGTTATTTGAACTTTTCAATTTGGATCTTGCATAGTTTATTCTAACAGCCAGGAGTCAGGGAGATGGGACAGGAAGAGCATACAGAGAGAGATAGGGATTTGGAAAACTGCACTAATTCATAACTGATTTATAGATTAGGATTTTTTTATTATGATTTGAGAGCAGAATCCATTTTTGACTGCATTCTTTTTCTGACCTACAAACATCTGATTTTACTTATCATCTTATGACATTCACAGTAAATTGGTCCAGCAATCAAGTTTTGAATATTAGACAGTGATTGCTTATGTATACTAATTGTGACCATCTACTAGGTATCTTAAACCTAACATATTCAAACCAGTTCTTAGTGGGAATGACATGAACCGAATTCTTTGCTAGAGCCAGAAGCCTTTGTATTACACTGATTACATATTACAGTCTTTCCTCTTCCTCCTCACATTTAGTCAGTCAGCATCTAGTTCTTTTCCTTTAATATGCATCTGGGTATGTCCACTCTCGGCCATCTCCTATAACTCAGGTCCATGCCATAATTATTCCTGTTAATAATGTCCTTATACTATCTTGGTCTCAGTTTCCACTCTTCATATACAGGTGGCCCTCCATATCTGTAGGTTCTGTATCCATGGATTCAACCAACCATGGATGGAAAATATTCAGGGGAAAAAAATGGATAGTTGTGTCTGTACCGAATATGTACAGACTTTTTTTCTTGTCATTGTTTCTAAAACAATACACTATTTACATGGCATTTACATTGTATTAGGTATTATAAGTAATCTAGAGATGATTTTTAAAGTATACTGGGGGTGGGTGTTGTGTAGGTTATATGCAAATGCTATGCCATCTTATATAAGGGACTTGAGCATCCATGGATTTTGGTATTGGAGGGGGTGGTCCTGGAAACAATCCTTCAGAGATACAGAGGGACAACCGTCTAGTCAAAGTGATCTTTATATCCCAGTCAGATCATGTCATTTCACTGAACTAAAACCTTCAGTGACTCCCTATGTTAACATTACCAATGAATCAAAACCACAGACTATCTACAAGTGCCATTTATAAGACCCTGTATGAACTAGCCTGTGCTTACCTCTCCAACCTCATCACGTCTTTTTACTGTTTTTTCTGTTATACAAATAAGCCTCATTTTACCTCAGGCCCTTGTTGTTTGTTTTCTCTTCTGGGAAGGTTATGCCTTCAGATATTTGAAGTCATTTAGATCTTAGCTCACATCCTCCTTTTTATGTTTATTTTCTCCATTGCAACAATGACTGAAATTTTTTTTTCTCTTTTCTTTCCTACCCACACTTGAAGAGCTGGGACGGCAGGGACCTTGTCTATCTTGTCGTCATTTACTTAAGTGCCTGGCACATAGTAACTGTTAAAGAACATTTGGTGATTGGAAGCTTTATGCACTAGATAGTCACTTGTAGATTATGAATTTGCTATCCAGTAACCAACATTTTATATGGTGGTTTAGACAACTAGATCAGAAGGCTCACTCTGAATCCTGACTACCATTTACCTGCTCTATGGCCTTGGGCAGCTTACTTACCTTTGTGCCCTTTTCTTTCTTATTTGTAAAATGGGAATATCTACCTCAGAATTTTGGGATGCACACAAGATATTACATGGAAAATGCTTAGACCAGTGCATGGCATTTGTTAAACACTAAGTAAATGCCAGCTATTAGTAATTAAAAGTGGTACAGCTTTGACAAACTTTAATTTCATTTTGGGAACAAGACTTGTGGGGATTTACCAGTTAAAGGTAATGTTACATATTATTTTTCCAAGACTACTAGTATGTTTATTAAATTTTTTGAAATACAGCTGAATTTGAGTTTTGCTAACTAATTACCTTTGCTAATTGAGGATACTTTTACCTAGCTCTATTTCTCTAAAGTCTGGAAAATTTAAATAAAGATGGTCTTTTGCTGCTTTTATCTCTTTATTGATCTTAATTGTTGTAATACAAAGAAATTGGATGCTCAGTTTTAGGAACTTTAAAAAATATACATCCCAGGCTGTTTTAAAACTTGCCTAATTCATAGTTTTAGGAGTGAAGGTGAATAGGGAGGTACTTGTGGTGGTCACAAGGAAATAAAGGAATGAATCATAGTATAGGATTTTATTTTCTTCCATACTAGTTCTTCTATACAGTTTACATAGCTGCGTGTGTTGGTATGGGACTTGTGTGGTTTCTGTTAAGTTTTACACCAAATAATGAGATGGAAGTGTTTTATTCATCTCTTCATATCAGCAGGTTCATGGCATATAGTATACGCATATTCAATTGTTTATTGTATCATTTTTCTATTATAAAATAATGCATGATATTATGTAGCATAAAATCTACTTATAAACAGTGTGTTTCATATTTTTTGATTTAGTAGTGGAGAAGTGAAGCAGCAAATTAGAATCAATATGTTGTTAAAAATGGGACTTTCTGTTTAAAAATATTACTTGGCAACAGTTAAGTGAGTTTTGAGCTTCATATATTCAGCTCTGGTAGGCTTTCCCGTTTTGTATATGTGACTTCTGGTTTGCTTTAAAAGAAGAGTTCTGGGTGTGCGATAACTGAATTTTTATGAGGGATATATTTGTTCTTCTGACATTATTCACCAAAAGAGTGAACTCAGAAATAACTGCTTTCCTGTGTACTTAAATTCTTAGGAAAATTGGTATATACACATGTACACACTTATAGCCTTAAGGCATATGCCACGTAGGAAACACACTTGTAGGATTTAGGTTGCTTCAGAATTTTAAAACGAGTACTGAATTCAGTTAACGATTTACTATTTTCTTAGGATATTTTACATTAGTCTTGATTCTTATGAGCTTTGATATTGGTGTTTGAGGTCTGAGTTCATAGGGATAGAAATATGGCATCGTATTTCCTAATATTTTATTAGGAGATGTTTCAAAGACTGTATTATAAAGGAAACCCTGAAATCTTTTTAAGGAACACTGTACGGTTGAGTCTCTGCTGTTTAATAGCTAGATGACCCTGCCTGAGTCAGTTCATCTTTCTGGACCTTAATTTTCTAATATTTAAAATGAGGGTTTTGGATAATCCCTAAGTTACCTTTCAGCTCCAGAATTTGGTGGCTAACTTATCTTCAATTAATATATATCTTTTCGTTGTTAAAATTTTTAAAAATAAAAGGAAAGTTCTCTGTAAGGGAAACAAATCATTTTTACTCCTATTTTTTAGAAACAACCTTTAAACCTGTTAATGTTTTGATGTATTTTCTTTCAGACTTGTCTATGCATTTTTTAAGCATTTGCTATCATATATAGTTAAGTCCTGCTTTTGTGTGTGTGTGTGTATGTACACGTGTGCTAAGCATTTGGTATGTTATTTTAGAATGGAATGAATGAATCAGCATTAATGTTTTGATATATTTTCTTTTAGACTTGCTTTTACAATTTTTTGGTATTTGCTATTATGTGTAATTATATCCTGCTTTTATTTAGCATATTAAGTATTTTTTGTATGTCATTTTAAAATGGAATGCTTTGAAAAATGAATCAGAGCCACAGCCATGTAAGGTTGTACCCTTGGGAACTAGTGTGATGGCTATGTAAAAACTAATCTTTGCCCTGTTCACCAAACCTGTGGGATTGCATGCCCAAGGCAGATTCTTTTTTTGTGCACCATCATCTTTGAGTCTCGTGAGGAGCTCATTGGTTTGGAGTATATCCTTTGACCCAACTGTTCTTAGAACTTATTATGAAGATAGGTGTAAAGATTGAGCAATATGTTTATTACAGCAGCATGATTTTATAATAGAAAATAGTCCAACAGTAGACTAATTTTGGTATAGCCATTGAATGAAATAATATGTAGGTGTTAAGTAATTGTTGACATTAAAAGATACTCATTTTCATTTGAAAAGGTCTACTTACAAATGAGTATGTATCATATACATCGCAATTACATATTTATATGTATATGCACAAATTGGGTTGAAAACAATGACTACAGTTGGTGAAATTATAGATTATTTTGTTTTCTTTGATAGGATATGGTATTCTCTGAAAAATTTTAACAGCTTTTTTGAGATATAATTCATTTCCCATACAATTCACCTATTGAAAGTGTATAATTTAATAGATTTTAGTATATCCAGAGAGTAGTGTGGCCATTAGCAAAATCAATTTTAGAATTTTTTTGTCACCCCAGAAAGAAACCCTGTACCTACTAGCAGTTCCCATTTCCCAATTCTTCCTCCCGCCTTGGCGTAGGCAACAACTCATCTACCTTCTTATTCTGGTCATTTCATGTAAATGGAACCATACAACATACGGTCTTTAGTGACTAACTTTTCCACTTAGCGTAATGTTTTCAAGGTTCGTCCCTGCTGTAGCCTGTGATAGTACTTCATTACTTTTTATTGCCAAGTAATATTCCATTGCATTGATCCAACCATATTGTATTTATTCATCACGATAGACATTTGGGTTGTTTCCACTTACGGCTGCTATGAATAATGCTGCTGTGAACATTTGTGTCCAAGTTTTTGTGTGAACATCTGTTTTCATTTCTCTAGGAGTAGAATTCCTGGGTCAAATAGTAACTTTATGTTTAACCTGGAAAAACTGCCAGACTGTTTTCCAAATCAGCTGCACTGTTCTACATTCCCACCAGCAATGTATGAGGGTTCCAGTTTCTCCACATCCTTGCCAATTCATTATTTGTTGTTTTTATCATAGCCATCTAAATGGGGATGAGGTGGTATTTTGTGGTTTTGATTTACATTTCCCTGATAGCTTAATGATGTTGAGCATCTTTTCATGTGTGAATTTTAACAAAATTTTCTATACTTAACATGAATTTGTAGATTTTCAGTTGGTCTTTTCAGTTGGAAGGGGATAGTTATTTAATTTTGAGTATATTAAGATATGTGAATTTATGTATGACTTTTCATATGAACATAATGATTAATAAAATAATGAAAAGTAGAACTTGTAAGTCTGAATCTGGGAGGAAGAACAAGGGGAGAATTTTTTAAAAAATCTTTTCAGCAAAATTAAGAATAAAAATGAACCAATTGTACTAAAAAAGTGTGTGTAAAATGAGGTGATGTGAATAAGACCAAATGTAAGTTGATCACATTCTGTGAATGGATAGAATTCTATTAAGACTTTCAGAGTGTATAAATAAACAGCCATGTCTTACTTTGTGAGACAAGACTCAGACAAAACAAGATCAAGTAACAATATAATGCAGTCACAAAGAAAACAGGAATGACAATATTGCTGTAATTTCATAAACTACAAAATTTGCTGCTAGCTCTTCACAAATTAGGAGGTAAATTACAGATGTATATCATGTCACTTTCACAGTTTCTTGGTGATTGGTCAGCATGCATGTTTCTCAAATCATGCACAGACAACAGAGTGTATAGTTGGCTTCTGTCTTCTAATGATATACCCACATGATATTTTACCAAAACAAAAGAGGGAATTGTCCAACAAAGATGAAAGTTCAGCAAAAACAGTAATAATGATAGAAGTGAAATTTTAATTGAATATAAATGGAATTACAGAATAAATAGGCTGGGCAAGGTGGCTTATGCCTGTAATCCCAGTACTTTGAGAGGACGAGGTAGGAGGATCGATTCAGCCCAGGAGTTCCAAGACCAGTGTGGGCAACACAGTGAGATCTTGTCTGTACAAAAAATAAAAAATATCAGCTGGACGTGGTGGTGTGCACCTGTAGTCCTGGCTACTCAGGAGGCTGAGGAGGGGAGGATTAGTTGAGCCCAGGAGTTCATGCTGCAGTGAGCTATGATCACGCCACTGCACTCCAGCCTGGGCAACAGAGGAAGACCCTGCCTGAAAAAGATAAATAAAATAAAATAAAAAATAGAATAAATAGCTAACCTTGTGAATGTAGATGGTGTGCAGTTGGAAAGACACTAAATGTCTAGCCAGAGGAACTTAGTGAAGGCAAGCTTATCAACATAAATGAGGAAGGTGGCTGTCATGGGAAGAATGAAGATGTCCCTGAGGAAGTGACACCAACAAAAAACATGAAAAATATTTCACGGATAAAATGTTGGAAACTGATTCAAACTTAGAAAGGTGTATGACAGTTTGCCAAGGCATAGAAAATATGCTTATTTTGTATCATAAGTTATGTCATCAGATGAAAGAAAGCACTGTTCAGACTACTCTTGATAAGTTTTTTTTTTTTTTTAAGCAAAGAAATGACACACTTTGTTTAGGATCTAACCTTTTCATTCTTCTTTTCAGCTTCCAGATCTTGTCTTTTTAGTCTTAATGAGTTTAAAATAATCCCTTTACTATTGTTTTTGTGGGATTTCAGGAGGGAGAATTTGTGTTGACTTGGTTTGTTCTAACTAGAAATACATTTTGATGGAGGTTTAACTCAAGTCATTTACTTGGAATTTGAAACCAATTACATAGGAATGTTGTATTTTTTTAACTAAACGTGTTAATTTTTCTAATTTGAGATTATAGGTAGGAATGAATGATGCCTAGTAAAAGCCTGAATTTCTTGATTCAGTGAGAGGATTTCAGTTTAACCCCAAAGTAAATTTCTTTATAAAGGAAGTTAGTGTGCCTTAATCCTAGCATCATAATATTGTTTGAAATTGGGATGTGCAGTTAAAATACATGGATACACTTGAGTATTCCTGAGTTACAGAATTTAAATAATAAAGCTGACTTTTATATGCCTGATTATATTTTAATATAGTTCTAAGTGTCCTTATAATTGAAATTTTAAAGCCTTTTTGAAAGTGTACTAACTACAATGTTAACTATACTCATTAGGTCCCTAATTCTTCCAGAATTTCAGGAGATAAGGAATTTGTGATACATATCTAATTATAATAATTTTAAATTTTAGTATATTTTAGAGGAAATGAGTATCAGTTCGGTTTTCCTGTTGCTTTGGAGGGTACACATATATCAACCATCATAGCAAAAAACTCTTACAAACATACTGTTTCTACCTTTATAGAATTGATAGGTTTCTACACAACTGACAGCTGTAAGGAGGAGATGTAAGGGGTCTGTTCTGGAGAATGTATCTAAATATATATGTGTACAAACATTCCCTGACCTACAGTGATTCAACTTAATGATTTTTCGACTTCACAGTGGGTTTTTCCAGAGTATTTAAATGCATTTTCAACTCAAGATATTTTCAGCTTACAATGAGTTTATTGGGACATGAACTCCATCATAAGTTTAGGAACATCTGTACATAACAAACAGTTGATGCTTATTATTTCTGGGTTCCGTATTTGTGAATTTGCCTACTCACTAAAATTTATTTGTAACCTCAAATCAGTGGTACTTTTAGTGTCTTTGAGATCATTCAAAACATGCAGAGAGTAGAAAAAAATTTGAGTCACCTGATACATTCCTAGCTGAGGTTGAACTAGGGAATGCTTTGCCTTCTTACTCCAGCACTCATGCTGTAAACAAGTGTCCTTTTTGGAGTTTGTTTAGTGCCATGGGTTTTTGCATTTTTGTGTTCCCTTTTTTGGTTATTTTGCTGTTTAACACATTGACTGCCGCACTAGCAAAAAATTTTTTTCCTTGGGGCCATGGTGTTTTATTATGAAAATAGAATAAAAACTTCAAAAACAAAATGATCCTTTCTAAATTTAATGAAAAATTTGTTTTTTATTGTTTTCTGTGCATGAGTTATATGCAACTTGAAAAATAGTTCTCGTGGCTCCCAAGGTGAAGAGATGTGTGAGTTACATATGCTTTATGAGGCCCCGGGCTCAAAACTAGCATGAGTTAAATACAACTCACATGGCAGTTAATGTGTTAAACTAGTCTCCAAGCATAGTGCTGAAGTGCTTTTAGTGTTCTAAGTGCAAGAAGGCTATGATGGGCTTTAGAGAGAAAGTATGTGTTAATGAGTTACCTATGTATTAAATAAGGTGTCTTTAAAGAGAAACAAATAAAACGAATTTATGTATTTGATTGGTTTATGAAAGTTGTGATTATAGGAACGTAACCCTGTATTTGCCCTAGGAGTAATGGTTCAGTATTTGATAATTCAGCTTTCACATTGACTGTACAGAACATAACTACCATGCATACCAAGGATTGACTCTGTGTGTGTGTGTGTGTGTGTGTGTGTGTATATATATACACATATATATATATGAATGTATGAACTGGTTATAACACCTGATTTCCTTATTGAATAATATAAAATTTTAACATATACTTTTTATTTTAAAAATTCATGTATATTTAGATAATATACCTTGTTGACAGTTTTGTGAATTGTGTAATATATTATTTTGAAATGAAATTATATTGAGAGTGTAATTAAATATTGATTAATGCTATGGTCAGTTTTTTTGTTTGTATTTTTTTGTGGTTTAAAAAACCAAAATTTACTGTTTGAACCATTTTTAAGTGTTCAGTGGTGTTAAGTACATTAACATTTTTGTGCAACTTTTATGATTTTATTTAAGTAGGATTATGGATCTAGAAGCTTGTTACCAAATTTAATGAAAGTATGTGGAATTAAATATAATTGTATTTGTGTCTACATTTTATATAAGACAGTGCAGTTTAGATTATATACTTTTGATAATTGCATCACAACATAGTGCTATTTCATAACTTATTATATATTTGATTGAGGTTGTTTTGCACTCACATCCTCCCCCCTTCTTTTTTTAGTGCTTTTTTAGGACCAAAGGATATATTTCCTTACTCAGAAAATAAGGAAAAGTATGGCAAACCAAATAAACGAAAAGGTTTTAATGAAGGTTTATGGGAGATAGATAACAATCCGAAAGTGAAATTTTCAAGTCAACAGGTGAGTCATATTACATAAAATTTACTTTAGTATTATTTAGTCAATCCTGGGGGATAATCACTAGTGTAGGAAAATAAATACTGATTTAAGAGGCTTGTGAATTTCAGATTAAATTGTTCTTATTTCTGAGGTTGAATCTTGACCTTTTATATCTAGATGAATTGATGAAATTATTACTTGCATGGTTAAACAGATCTCAGAAAACTGGGAAATACTGTTATTTAAATCCTCCTGATTGAGAGTTTATTTAATACATCATTGAATTTAAAGCCATATTTACTGTTCTCCTAAATTCAGGTTTTTTAACTTATAGAGTGTATGCTTAAGTTTTTAAAATTCTCTTTAATTTCTAAATCTATAGAATTGTGTTAGACTATGACCCTAACATGAGTTAAACTACATATGTGACAAAGGTACTTATAGCACTATGCAAATTATACTTATTGGTGACTAGAAGAGCAGCCTTTCTGTTTTGGTTTTTTTTTTCCATCTGTCAGAGCTTTGTTAATTTATATGTGACACTAAATTTTCATGGTGTGGTTTGCCTTTACCCAATTTGTATCATTTTATCATACAACAGAAATTTCTCTTATTTTTCCTCTGTCCTAGTATTGGTGTTATTTAGAAAAATTTTTCTATATTGTCACTTGCACTCTCAAACTATGTATATGTTCCCATATGGAAGTCTCAGAACTCTTATTATTTAAAATAAACCAGGTTTTATAATAGGAGCAAAGAACTATGAGAGGAGGTCTTTATGAAAATATTATTGGGACACTTTCTCATTCATCAATAGATGCCCTCTTATTATGACTTGAGGTACAAAAACTGGGAAGAACACGAGTAAACCTAAAGAAGGATTTAGCAACATACAGGAAATTCTGCAACTTTCTGCCATTAAACTTATAAATTTTTTTAGTTCTTCACATGTGCCATGCTTTTTCTCACGCTGGAGAACTTTTCAGATGCTGTTCTATCTGGAACATACAAATCTTCCATTGATGCAACAGGGCTGTATAAGATGATCATAAGTGTCTTCATTAGGGCCCAGTACTTACTTCTTATAGGACATACCATACCATATAATAATTGCTTCTATACTTGTCTGACTGCCACAGACTATTAGTTCTGTGAACAAAGAAGTTGTATGTCCTGTGTACCCAGCACATTTATGTGTGAGAAGAATAGATATTCACTAAGTATTTGTTGAATGGGAGCACAGTTTCATATTATTGCCTTGACTATGCAATGGGAGGATGTCTTTCTAAAGAGACAGAATTGATTGTTTTCTGAAACTAACATTTTGTAATTTCTCTTGGATCATTTTTTCTGTGGTTGCACTTTTAGGACTTTTTCATCTTCCAAATTGCCCATCAGGGTCTCCCTATTCTCTGTTCTATCTACCCACTTAATCTCCAGGTAGTTTTCACCATATAGACTTGGAATTTTTTATTTCACAGTGAAATTTTTGCATGAATCCAAATAACTTAATGCCCTTACCAAAAGTATAAATGATTGTGCAGGTCTGATGTACTCTGTGATTCCCAGGCCCAGACATGTCCCCAGTGGCACATAAACTGAGTTTGAGATACAGATCAATCAAAGTCTTTAAATAAAGCTGTGATATATATATTCTTTGCTAAGGCCATTTGTCTTAGAATATGTAGGTAAGTGTCTCTCCCCAGAAAATTTCAGTGTTTGAATATAGTATATGACTGTGCAATTGTAAATCAAATCAACTTACATTGTATCTTGTTGAGTATTTGTTGGTTAGAGCATCAGATAGTATTCTTTGTAGTTGTACTCTTAATTCTGCCTCACTTGGATGCATTGAAGTACAGGAATATAGTCCCTTATAAGACTTTGAAAGAACTGGTAGCATTCAAAATTATTTTAAAATTATATATATTGAAAGTGTTCTGTGGAACAGAAATCAGGGTACTTTTCTAACTTTTTGCAGACAGGCTTTTGATTTTTCATGAGTAGAAAATTTTAAAGTTAGGGTAAAACCTCATTTTGTGAAATTAATAGAGTTGATTACTCACAGGCATCAACTAAACAATCAAATGCATCATCTGATGTTGAAGTTGAAGAAAAAGAAACTAGTGTTTCCAAGGAAGACACTGACCATGAAGAAAAAGCCAGCAATGAGGTATGTTTCATTTCTTTTGTATTATAAAGCCATTTTGTCGCAAGGAAGAAATTATAAAATGAGTTGACCATGGCAAAATGAAAAGTAATCTTTAAAGTACTTAAAAAATGAATGAGAAAATATTTAAGGTTTATTTCCTTATGTAAATATTAAATACAATATTGTAAAACAACTTGTGCATCTTTAAGATGCATGGATTCTTTTTTTGTGTGTGTGTGTGAGATAGGATCTTGCCCTGTTACCCAGGCTGGAGAGCAGTGGCACTGCCATACATAGCTCATTGCAGCCTTGAACTCCTAGGCTCAAGCAATTCTCCTGCTCAGCTTCCCAAGTATCTGGGACTACAGGCACATGCCACCACATCTGGCTGACTTTTAAAATTTTTTGCAGAGATGGCGTTCTCACTGTGTTGCCCAGGCTGGTCTGGAACTCCTGAGCTCAAGCAGTCCTCTTGTCTCAGCCTCCCAAAGTGCTGGGATTACAGGCATAAGCCACTGCACCTGGCCACATGGATGTTTTTATTTAAAGTTATTTTTATGTGCAAAATGAGGTCCAACTATAGGGTGGGTTAGTATTAGGAATATTTTTTGAAGAGAGGTATTGTGGGATAGATGTACTGGAAAGGGCATTAGACTGAATTTTTTAAAACCTAGGTTGATTTCCAACTCTGTATGTGATTATCTATGAGTGAGGATTACCCATTTAGCCCTTCTAGGTCTCATGCAATGACTGTTAGATGATCTCCAGAGTCCCAGCCCCCTTTTAAAATTCACATCCCTAAAACCAGGATTCTACTGTAGAAAAAGTGGTTTTATAAATTTAAATAGACAAGCTTCCTGGTGTATTAGCAAGCATGACTTTTATATTTGATCTTATATTGGAAATGCACTTTTTCCCAGACGAAGATATTGGCTGTTACTTTTACTTGATAATGTTAAGACTCTTAATGTTTATAATTTCAAAAGTCAGAGAAGCAAAACAAATTTCCCCAGCACTTTTAGTGAACTGTGCTTGTGACTTTTAGTTTAAGAAAGTTTCTTTCATTGTTGGCATAATTTTTTCAGTTAGTTTCTTTTTTTTTTTTTTTTTTTTTTTAGGATGTGCCTAAAGCAATTGACATAACCACCCCAAAAGCTGCCAGAAGAGGGAGAAAGAGAAAGGTAATTTCACTGACTAACCAACCACAGGGATCTTAAAAGAATTTTTATTTTAGTTGGATTGAGGAAGAGTAGAGATAATGTAGCCTTATTTAAACTTGACCTTTTATTCTAAACCCTTTAATTTTTTTAAAGGGTGGGTTATGATGTGTACTTAGCAAAACTGTGTTTCTTTTCTTAGTGATACAGCAGCCTTAAGATAAGTTGAATGTTAAGGGAAGTAAGATGCACCAGTTTTCATTCATCTTAATGAGACTGCCTCAGTTTTCTCTGTAAAATGGATAGTGATATATAGGGTTGTTCAGGATTAAATGATTGATTTAACACATGTAGAATGTTTATAATAAATTCTGGTGCCTAAACACTGCTAAGTGCTATATAAGTGTTGTCTATTATTGTTATTGTTACTTCACAACATTGTGTAAAATAAGTGTGACAGACAGTGTAGGGCTAGGTATGTGCACGGGAGGCTTTTTATTAACATGGGTTTCTCCTTCCCTATATGAAGTTTTGTTCACACCTTTTTCTGACCTATTTATGTCTCAAACTATTATTATATACCAAAGACACAAAGAAAACCAAGAATTCAGTATTTCATGAGGAAGAAAAATATGAAAACAAGTAATTACAGTGGCTTTTTATCCCTTTGTGGGGTATATGTGGGAGGGGATATAATAACTTTAACAAGATTTTAAAAGATAGGCAGAATTTTGTCAGACAGATGAAGGAGAGGGGAAAGACATGTGAGGCAATTTGAATAGCATATACAGAGGCATAGAGGAAATTTCATTTCAAGCAGTTTGAGCATCGCATTTCAGTATTACTAGCCCATAAAGTTTAATGGAAACAGGTACCAAAAAACCCCAATGTTGTCCTGAAGAACTGGAACTTAGGGACGTGATAGGAAGCCATTAAATCATCTTAAATTTTAGATGCCTCCTTTTTTAAAACAATGTAAATGATGGGGTTGGATTGGGGCATTGAGACCACTTCACTGTAAAAATTCATTCAGAATTTTACTACTAACTTGACTGGCCCAGGCATGGAATTTAGCAGTGGAGAAGGTCTCTGTTCTCATTGAATTTACATTTTTATTGAGACGAAAAATAAATATATAAAGCAAGAGAGTTAAAACGGGGAGTTGTGAATTGGTAACTAACTAGGTTATGAAAGGCTGTCTGAGGTGTTGGCATGAGATTGGAAGGACATGGACCTTACAGCAGGTTTTTTAATTAGTGTAGATGAGAGGTGGGGTTTAATAGCACTTTAGGAGATTAAGTTGTTGGTTGATTGGAAGTTGATGGTAAAGGGAGGAGGGGAACAGAATCTAGGATGACTCCAAGCTGCTGGCTTGGATGACTAGATTAGATAATGGGAGTGCTGAGGATACTGTTTTGGGACTAGAAGCATGGAGGAGGAGGAAATGAAACGCCCGTGGGAATTGGAGTGAAGGTATATATAGTTCTGGCACCAAAGGGGGAAAAGATAAAAGTTAAAGATGCAGTCTCTGGTATAAAGATGGTATAATAGATGAGGTCAAGGGAAAATGTTAACTGGGAAGAATGCAGAAACCAGAATCCTGAAGGGATATAATGGAAAGGAGGGAAGGTTGCTCTGCAAAATTATGCTTGAGGATGAACTGTCAAGAGAAAATCTAAGAGGAAATCAGGCTAAACAGGGGTGGGGAGAATTTCAAGAATGAGGAAGTGGTCAATAGTGTCCTGATTTAGAGAGGATCCAGTAGGATGTTTGCCAAATAGGCCCCCCAGGATTCTTCAAAGTGAGCTCCATTTAGTTGAATGGTAATGACAGAAACCAGATTAAGCGGTTTGGAGAATAAAATGTTTAATGATAAAGTTACACTATGCTTATGAGATTTTTGAAGGAAAGGAGAGTGTAGCGACTTAACAGGGATTTGCATGGTTAAGGGAAAGTGGTTAAAGTGAAGAAATACATTAGATGCCTTAGCACTTTTTCTTTGTAAAACTAAGAAAGATCGAAGATGTGGAAAGAGTCAGTATATGCTGGATAAGAGAGAAGGGAGGGCACTTGGAAGGAATTACTTAACAGGAAGGAGGAGATAGACTATTTAACACTGAAGGGGGAAGGGTAGAGGAGGCCATAAACACTTCTCTGAGCTGGATGTAGTAGCTCATGCCTGTATTCCTAGCACTTTGGGAAGCCAAGGCAGGAGGATTGCTTGAGGCCAGGAGTTCTAGATTAGCCTGGGCAACATAGCAAGACCCTTGTCTCTACAAAAAATAGAAAAATTAGCCGGGCAGGTAGCACACGCACCTGTAGTCCCAGTTATTCAGGAGGCGGAGGCAGTGCCAGGAAGATTTGAGTCTGAGGTTACCGTGAACTATGATGATGCCACAGCACTCTAGCCAGGGCAACAGAGGGAGACCCTGTCTCAAAAAAAAAAAAAAAAAAGTAAATATCGTGGGAGAGTAAGAAATTAAGGGAATTCCCTTCCCCTGGCCTCCGTGTTTCCCTTCTCCCAATTCAAAAGCAAGACTTTGTCAAGTGTGGTTACAAGGCAAGGAGAATGGATTTAATGTTTATGCTAGCTGTTGATGGGAGAGGAAGAGGACCTGATAAGACAGGGTGGTAAAGGACTAATGAATGGCTTTGAGATCCCAAATGAGATTGTATAAAATGAATGCATGTTTGTATAGTCCCCCCCCTGCAGCTGGGAATAATAGAGAAGGTAGAATTGAATAGTAATCCTCTGTTTGGGATTTGTGGGACAGATACAGCAAAGCAAGGATGGGGAAGGCTTGAGAATGCATTTGAATAGTTGTCCCATGAGGTTTTGTATGTGTGTTGGGGGGGTGGCGGCTTAGGTAAGATCAGGGAAAGCAGTAGAGCTATAAAGTGGGGTAATGGGAGAAAATGAGTCAAAGGGTTAGAGGTCTCAGTGAGATCAAGTAAAATATGGAAGAAATGAATCTGTAGTCAGAGTTTAGAATATTTGCATTTAAGATAATACATGTATATTTCATACAGCTTAGTCTTTTCCCTAGAGAAAATATATCTTTAATTTTATTTTCATGAGGAATGGTTTTGACTTGTGTGATTTCACTGTAACAGTTGTGAACACACTTCCATGGTAGGGCTGATCTCTTGCTTGGTATTAGTGTTAATGTATTTTTATTTATTCTGTTAGTTATTGATTAACTTGTTACCTCTTATTGGTACCGCCTCAGTAATAGACATTCTACCTGTAATTCTTATTTGATGTCTTGATTTATTTTGAAAAGCAGGAAGTGTAAGTGAAGAGAGGTTTTTTGTTTTGTTTTGGGTTTTTTTGCACCATTCAGTTTGAACTGAATTTTAGAGAACTTCTGCCTTGGGTTCTTAACCTTTGGTACCTGGAGAGCTTTATGAAAACACAGATGCCTGGTTCCCTAACCTATCGAGTCAGGATTAGGGCAGGTCCAGATGGTCTTTAAGTTCTTAAAATTCTAGAAAAAATCTGAGTTAATGTTTAGGGAGGAATTTTTGTAGTGTTTTCTGAGAACAATTTAAGGGTTACCTAAGATGAGTTTTAATAATACTTTGATTATACATTATGATGTTCCAATTATAAACCAATAATAATGTTTATAAAACAAAGAAATGAATAAATTCTTAGAAGTGGAGTTGCCGAGTCAGAGACTTGCACATTCTTTATTGCCAATATTTGTTCATAATGATACTCTTCCAGAAAGTATCAGTTTATTGACCATTGCTGATCATCAATAGTCAATGTATGAATGATTTTCCATATCCTTACCAACACTGGGCATTAAGTTTGCAAATCAGATGATTGATAAAAAGCAGTTTTTAATTTTTTATCAATGAATTGGGATTGTACATGTTTTTGAATGCTTTCCTTTTTTTGTTGATATAGTTAATGCTGAATTCTAAGAAGTGGGGAAGTAGCTCTTATTGATCCTGCCATCCTTTTCTTTGGTCTCTCTTTGAGTTTCTGTCCTCCCTTTGCAATTATGATCAGTACAAAATACTGCCTCATGTTGGCAATTTCCTTTCTCATTTGTGGTTCTTAACCTTTGTTCCACTCTAATACTAATTCTCATTTGGGACCATTGTGTCCCTTCAGGAGAGTCATACTAGAAATTATCAGAGGGGCATTACAGTTTGCAAATGATCATTGGGATTCCTTACTCTCTACTGTGGTAAATCCCTCTTTATGGAAGATAAGAATAACTCTTAGGGGAGAATATCAGATATCAGTCTCAGTTTGGAAAAATAACCTGTATATATTAACAAAGTTATAGAATTAGAAATAGCAATGTGTGAGTTGTTACAGCATAGTTGCATTATACTTTGGTCCCAATATTGGATCAAGAACATCACTTTATTTTTACAAATGACCTTTTTAGGTTGAGAATTTTTAAAAGTTAATTTTTTTTTTTTAAGAATCATTCACTAGAATTATAAACTAAGTTTGAGGATGTTACTCTGATGAGTAGATTGTTGAATAATAAGATCATACAGAAGTTATGCTTATACTTGAACTCATGTTATAGACTGGCATATTTTTGCCATTGAGTTAAACTTCAAGTGCCTATTATTTGCTTAAATAAATTAAGTCTTTGTAATTCAGGCAGAAAAACAAGTAGAAACTGAGGAGGCAGGAGTAGTGACGGCAGCAACAGCATCTGTTAATCTAAAAGTGAGCCCTAAAAGAGGACGACCTGCAGGTAGGATTATTGGTGTTTAAATATTTTTTGGCTTGTGATTAATATTTTAATCCATTAAAGTGTTGCTGCCTCAAGTATTTTGGAATGAAGTACACAGGCAATTCATTATGTGTAACACACAAATTTCAATGGAGATAAAAATTATGGTTTCTGCTGGGTGAAACAAAGTATTTAAATTTGAAATAAGTGTTTGTAACTTTTTTTCACCTTGTTTGGTCCCCATTATATTTTCCCTAAATAGTGGCAAATGAGGCTGTGGTGAAGTTAAAATTACCGTGAACAATGGATTTATTTTACCTCTCACTGATGAGGCATAAGCTTTCTAAATGGAGTCATAATGAAAGAATGAGAAACAGCATTTGATTAATTAAAGCCATTAATATTTTAAATTATTGCATTCTTTGTTTATAAGGGTATTTACAATATGCAACTCTCTTCAGCATTGCCTATTTAAAGTATTTTCTTAATTCGGCAAATTGGAAATATTTTGGAAAGATCTTCCTCATACAAAGAAAACTAACCAAAATAGAACCAGTTTTTTTCCTACTTCATAATAGAATTCTTCCTGAAATATGGGATAAGATGAGTAATACCCAGAAAACAAAAAGAATTGAGAATTTATTTACATAATATTTTAGAATTTAATATTGTAATAGATCAAATTAATGGTTAATTCTGACAAAAAATTCTAAAGATGTGTGTGTAAATGTACTTATAATATGTCTATGAATATTGAATGTAAATGCTACTTAATATTCTAAAGCTGAATTTTGTGATATTCATATTAAAATAACAATGAAAAATGTTTTTAGCCCCCTCAGCCATATTAAGGACAAATTCAAAATTACTCTGTTGATCTACCTCTTTAAATTTTTTGCTATTGTTTATTTGAACCATGGGGGGGAGGTTATTAGTTTTTAAATTTATAAATAATTGTATCTGTAATAAGCCTCTAATGTTTTTATGTAGTGTATATCATTTGTAATCTTTATATGAGATTCGCATCTTACAGGGAAACCAGTAATTACTGATATTTTTTCCTCATGTGCATATTAGCTACAGAAGTCAAGATTCCAAAACCAAGAGGCAGACCTAAAATGGTGAAACAGCCCTGTCCTTCAGAGAGTGACATGTGAGTTTTATTTTTAATGTATAATTAGTTATGCAGTAAATGAGGCACTTGACTTTAAACAAGCATACATCTTCTTGCATTTTTGCCAGTTTTTTCATATTTTACAGGATATTTGTTACTGCTACTATTTTGATATTTCTAAAAATTATGGAAAAAACTGGAAAAGTTTTATAAAAATAAATGATAGGGAATCAAAATATGTGGTTATTTATCATTTCATTAATCTAATTAAGACATTTTCTTGGTATATCAAGTTGTAAAGATACTTAGATACTGCAGGGTAAAATCTATAATAGAGAACTTGGGCAAAATGGTTCAGGAATTTTAGAATATATTTGAAGCAATGTCCACAAATTTTTAGTTCCTCCAGGGTAGGTGCTTTATTTAAAAACAAAACTAGATTATATTTGTAATGTAAATTGAGCATTTTAAAGTATTTTGCATGGCTTCTTGGCCTTTTGGCTAAGATCAAGTGTAAAGTATTTTGGAATGACTACTTATCAAAAAATATTTTTCATTTTTAAAAAAATTCTCTTGCCACCTTTTTTTCCCCACTTACAAATCCCTTTTATTTTGGCTTTTCTGGGTAAGCTTCATCAGAAGGAATGTATAGTATATTCAGACAAAGAGGAAAAACTTTTTGTGGCTATTACATTTATAGATTTTAAAGGCTCAAGTGAGGTATGTCCATTAAGAGTAGATTTACAATGTTGTGAATGAAATGATTATAGAAAATTTTAATTACAGAAGTCTATTAGAGATGGTACTTCTCAACCAAAATATATTTAAAGAGCTTTATTTTACTGCCAACCTAGCTGTTAAAGTACTCTCAAAAATAGTGGCACATAATAACAATACATTGTATACTTGAAAGTTGGTAGAAGATTTTTAGGGTTCTCACTACAAAATACTTACAAGTATGTGAGGTAATGTGTATGTTAAATAGCTTGATTTAGCCATTCCACAATATGAACATGTATCAAAACATACATATATCGTGTTGTACCATACACACATTCAAAATTTACTTGTCAATTAAAAAATAGTGGCACAAAATACAACATGGTTTAACAATTGTAGTGAAAATAAGAAATTAGGTACTTGCAGATGAGTTAGTCTGCAGTTATTGTTCCCTAGGAAATCTTAAATTCTGCTGGGAAAATATTGTGAGATCCCTCTGTTTTGGATATAATCAATGTTTCCTGATTAGGCCTCAGTTTTTCCTGAGAATAACTTTCCCAGTTTATTCATCTGCTGTGGCTTTTGACTGATTCCTCTAGAAGTTCTCTACTTTTTCATTATCATCCTTAGTTGCATCTGAAAAGGTTATTGGAAATTATTGCCTGCCTTCTGCTGAGCAGCTTTCTCAACCAGCTTTCAAACCATAGGGATTTGGAGGCCCAATGTTCCTTTTTAGAACTGTCTCTTGATGCAGTCTGGTGCCACTTTTGGTAATACAGTACTTTATTGTACATGTTTACTTCTAGTCAGCTTCCTGTGTAGTGGTCTTATTCATAAGATTTCTCAGACATGCTTATCTTTTTATACTTATTACAGACACTTTGAGCTCTATAGGTTTTTCTGAGAAACCATCCCTCAGTAATCATTTGTGGATCTGAAGGATTAAGGCAGCCCAATTTGAATTCTTAAGGTTGGCAGTTGTACCCTTGATTGGATCTTTGACCCCAGGCTGTGTCTCAGTTTGAAATTCCTACATCCTTACTTGAAAACAGGCTATTCCTTTCCGAAGCCAAAGGAAATGAAAAAAAAAAAAAAAGAAAGGAAAAAAAAAATAGGCTATTCTTTATCTTGGTAACAGTCAACTGAACTACCAGTATTCTATCTTGAAACCTCTCTTAAGCCACAAGTTCACTGAATACATTTTTCTTCTTTCAAGTTACAGTAGTTCACCAGTTTTACCCATTGTGTAATAACATATTAGGATTTCCAATTTCCCAGCCCCAAAGCCATTGACATATGTTTTCGGTTTTTGTTCCTGGTGTTATTTTCTCTATTAGTGAGCTTTTTGCTGAGGCAGTAGATAATCCTAAGATAGCAGTAGTTTACAATATTTCTTATTCATGCTGTATGGCAGGACGTGTGTTGGCTGTAGCTAGTCTTGGCTATGTATCTGAGCACACAGAGAGTGGAGTGCAGAGCTAAACTATATAAGCTCTTTTGAAACTTACGCTCTTTACTGTGAGAACGGCACATGTCTGTTAGTGACTGCAATGGGTACTGAAAAGACAAGACAGTAGAATAGAGGCCAGAAGAGCTGAAACCAATTTATAATCCTCATGTGAAGTGAGAAATATTTGTTATAAGCCACTGAGGTATTTAAGTTGTGTTTGTATCAGTCTTTGCTTATGTTAATATATATTAAAAGATTAGGAAAATTTACAAATACAACTTTAGTAAGTCCCTTGACCTACTAAAAAGGGAAATTAGCCCAAGTCTGTATGTCATGGAAGGTAGCAAGAAGGACCATTGGGGAAAGACTCATTTGTAGCAAGCAGTGATAATTATGTTCATGGGAATTCTTTGCTTTGATACTTTTCAAGAAACCTTGAAATTATAATGCCTTTTCTTAGGACCTTATGATAGATTTTTAAAATATATGCCTAAAATCACTTTTTAAAAACTAGCTGCACTGGCTTACGCCTGTAATCCCAGCATTTTGGGAGGCCAAGGCAGGAGGATGGCTTGAGGCCAGGAGTTCGAGACCAGCCTGGGTAATATAGTGAGACCCCATCTCTACAAAAAATGAAAAAATTAGCCAGGCATGGTAGTGTGTGCCTGTAGTCCTAGCTACTCAGGAGACTTGAGGCAGGAGGATCACTTTGCTTAAGCCTAGGAGTTCCAGGCTGTGGTGAGCTGTAAGTGTGCCACTGCACTCCAGCCTGGGTGCCAGAGTAAAATCCTGTCTCTTAAAAAAAAAAAAAAATTGTCATCTATTTGTTTTGTACATGTGTGAATATATTGGTTAGGACACATTGCTAGAAGGATATTTGCTGGGTCAGAGGGTATTTGCATTTTAAACAGCTATTTCCTTCCATACAGGGCTAACATTTTGGGGAAAGTAATTGATCAGTATTGTTTAAGAGCCATGGAAATGCTTTTTATTTTAGACTTTATTCCCATTTTTAAGAAATTGTTTTACTTGTGTGCTTTTTCTTTCATTTATTAAAAGTAAAGGATGAAGCGCATATGACATCAGAAAATAAGCATACCCAATGATAATTATGTGACAAAAATTTCTAAAGAGGCAAAAAGTAAATTTTATTCTCTTCCAACTTAAAAGTCTCTTAAACATTTAGGGAAATACTTGTCTGGAAGGAGGTCAGTGGATCTGGAATTGAGATACTGGGCTTATTTGATCTTGTGCCACATCATTTTCTCATTTGTCATATGGAAGGAGTTGGACTAAATGATATGAAGTCCTTTCCAGCTCTCAAATTCATTGATTTAATTGCATGATTTGTAAAAATCTCAATGAAATTCCATGTGGATAGTAAAAAGCTTACAGTTTTTAAACAGAGTTTGTCCTAGCTTCAAGTTGAAGTATTTCTTTATAAAGGAATTACTTTAGTTTAGACATATACACCACAAAAGTAATTATGTGATTAGCATTTGCATCATTTGATTCTTCTAGAGCCTATTTCTACAGTACTAATTTGCATAAATATTATCCAGCAGTAATTAGCATTATTGAGCAATTTAGGTAATTTGACTTGTTTTAATGTCTGTGAAATCCAGTGGTAATGGGAACTTAGGTGCTAGTCAGCTCAGCACTGTCTGATATTGTCCTTCATTGGCTATATATTTACCATTATATGCTTAAGTTGGGACCTTTTTACCCTACAAAGAATATTTCTTTTGAGTTCTAAAATGATTTCACTTCTGCAATTCTGTTTTTCCCCAGTGTGTCCACTTTTTAAACGTAATTTATTCTTACAGATATGTAGAATATAAGCTGCATAAGAGTAAGGGATCTTGTCTACCTTATACACTGCTGTATCCCCAGAATCAAGAACAGTGCCTTGGCACATAGATAGTACTCACATTATTTTTTTGAGCAAATGAATAATATTATAAAAAACTTGGAAAACAGATAAAATCACTTACTATTAACCTAATGCCACTGTAATTTTGTATCTTCTAATTTCTATCAAAAGGATGGTCTATTAGAGAATTCCTTTTATGATTGGATGGTTAAGACACTCTATTTTACTTACAGATGTTTTAGATTTGCCTTTAAATAAAAAAAGAATTATAGCTTATTGCTATCTAAAATACATATTAATCAGTTGACTAGGAGAGTATTGTTGAATGACAAGTATATTAATGATACATAAAAGCTCATTTTTCATTGTTGGACTCTGTAAAATAGGGTTACTGAAGAAGACAAAAGTAAGAAAAAGGGGCAAGAGGAAAAACAACCTAAAAAGCAGCTTAAAAAGGATGAAGAGGGCCAGAAGGAAGAAGATAAGCCAAGAAAAGAGCCAGACAAAAAAGAAGGGAAGAAAGAAGTTGAATCAAAAAGGAAAAATTTAGTTAAAACAGGGGTTACATCAACCTCTGACTCTGAAGAAGAAGGAGATGATCAAGAAGGCGAAAAGGTAGGAAATTTACATATTACATAAAATATGTTTTATTTTTAAGTTTCTTACGGAGTTCCTAATCTACCTAGTCAGCTTTCGGTATTTTTGTGAAAGTCTTCAACTGAATTTCTTTACCTTTTTGAATAAACTTGAATTAGCTGTGTTAAAAAGTATATTTGAAACTTAACTTTACTGTGTATTCTAAATTTACCTTACCTTTTTACAATTATGATCTGGAAATTAAATATATAAGTCATTGACAATAACCCCATCCATCTAGAAACGGTAGGAGATTAAGACAGATGATAGGCTGTGACCAGTGAAGACAAATGTTAAAAAAAAGTACAGTTTATAAACAGACTTTTATTATTTACTCCCAAAGAAATTTTTATCACTCTTTAGGCCTATTTATTGTACATTTTATCAGTAGTAACTTTATTTGGATGCCATAGTAGTTAGAAAATCTTACTAAAGCTGTTTATCTTTTTATGCAGAAAACCCACAAATTTTGGGTATAGCTTTAGAGATGTATAGATCCAGGTCATGTAGATCTTTTATTTATTTTTATCTGGTTTTTTCTTCATTTATTAGTATTTTAGAAGCCAAAAATTTTAAATAGGATAGGTTGAGTAGTGTGCTAGTCAGTACTCCAGTCAAATCATTGTGTAGAGGCAGATAGCCTGACATACTTCATTTTAGAAAATGGAAAATTAGATTTGCAGAGCAGAGATGTGTTTTAATTCAAGGATTTTTTTTAAGTTGTTAATTTATTTGTCCTTTAAAAAAAAAAAAACTAGTTGCTTCTTTTCCCCCAAGATTGTATTTATGTAAGCACTAGTAACTGTGACTTCATAGTTAACTAAATTCATCCTAATTCTCAAATAAAACAGAAGAGAAAGGGCGGGAGAAACTTTCAAACTGCTCACAGAAGGAATATGCTGAAAAGCCAACATGAGAAAGAAGCAGCAGATCGGAAACGCAAGCAAGAGGAACAGATGGAAACTGAGCAGTAAGTATTTTTTTATTCTAAATTTTGGGTTCTTTTTTAAGGCTAGCATGAAATTTTTAAACAACAGACTTTCATTTTCCAGACTTCATGAAGCCTTTTGAAGAAGTGACTTTTCCCATGTGTTAGAAAAATCTTCAGCATATGATGATAATCATATTTCAGGCTTCATTCTTAGAGGATGAAATTCACTGAGGCAGTCACCCTGTGAATTATTATTTAATTTAAACTGAAAGTACAGATAGGATTTAACTGTTAGTGGCTTTCCAGGAAATGTACTCATCCTCTACTATTTATTTGTGTAATATATTACATATAGAAAGAGTGGTGATAATATATTGGTGGAGAAAGAATGTGGGAAATACCCTTGTCATACCACCAGCAGGCCTCCCCCTAAAGACCAGCAAAAATAACAAAAGCACATTTGGAAACCCAGGAAGCCCGTAAAAATAAATCTAAAGGCTGACAGGGTATACGTTGTATATGTGCAATATAAATCAATTTCAAAGCTGTTTTCTCTTAAGTTTTGATACTTGGTGACAGTACTTGCCATGGGGAATTTCTTTGCCCTTTATTATATAAAATAATTTTATTACTAGAAGGAAAAGTAATAGTAATGATAATGATGAAGACTTCATGTCTTTATTACATTTGTTTCCTAGTTATCTTTAGACGGTCACTTCTGAGTTCTTTCTCTGAAATGCTTTTCTTTCCTTGTGAAGAGGCTTACATTCTGACTAAATTTGTTTTGTTATTTTAATGAGGAGGTGATTTACAAAACATGGTCTAGGTCACTAAGACAGAGTTAATGATGAGCAGTGAAATTCTAATTCTAAACTATTCTTGAATGATTTTGTTTTTCTTTATATAGTATATTCATAAGCCAAAAATCTTTCTTTACAATTATAGCATTTGACTCTTATTAGTTTGGAGGATATATAAGCAGTTTTAGTTGCTTGAGGGAGTAATTTAAAAATTGATCTAAAGCTTTGAAATGTTACTCCCTCTAATCTGTTAGACTTTGACCACTTCTGTAAATATTTAAGTTATTTTTTGTCACCTATCTATCCTTTTCTATCTTTTCACTGAAAAGTTGTTGGACTGTTTGTTGCTTTTAACTTTATTGTGCTCCCAAAATTAAGATATAAAATTAGTTGTTGCTTAGTAAATCTAGGCCAGCCCTTCTTCAGTATCTCAAAGTTATCTTTATGTATTTCAGTTTCTTTTGAATGTCCTCCAATGTAACTTTCTCAAATTCTAATATTTGTGTTTTCTTTCCTTCTCCTGTTATTACAAAACTTTGTACTTGGACAGTTTTGCTCTGTAAAGCATTTCAGATGCAGCTTGTGTGAAATGCATTATGCAAAATAAAGTTTATTGTATTGTGTTCCCAGCCAAACAACATGTAATCTACAGTAATAAAAAATATATCTCATTTTGGGCTCAAAGCATTAATCCAGTTACTGAAAAGAGAATACAAGTGGAGCAAACAAGAGATGAAGATGTTGAGACAGACTCATTGGACTGAATTACCCCCTCCCCCCCCTTGATGGAAGAATGTTCCAGATTCTAAATTGAGGACTTCATTATTAATGGCATTATTACTGTGTTATGATTGTTAACAAAATTTCCTGTAAGGTACACACTACACACTAAGGTTGGCCATCACTCCTGTTTTTTTTTTACCAAGCTTAAAATGAAGCTTTGTGTCTGAAAGTTATAACAAGCTCAGAAGATGGTGGTGGTTGTAACATTTTTTCATTTAGAAAATATAAAAATACATTTTGTTTTGAAGCTAGGTATTAAACTGAAATAGCAACTACACCCTGAGAATGGGGCAGTTGTGCCCTTCCCTTGACATTCCTTTGTTGTTTCTTTAGAATCTTAATTGTTTTTTTATCCTGAGAGATTAAATAGTAGACTTGTTAAGAAAAAAATGAAACTGTAACCAAAATTTTAAAATAAAGTTTTTTTTAAAAAAAACCTGATTTTTAGATATTTTTTGTTCTTGTCTATTTCAATTGGTTCATAATGTGGCCTGAACTCCAAGCCAAGGTACTAGAAATTATTAAGATTTCAATTTTATGTGGTTATTTTTGTGACTGACGTTAAAATGGTACCTTTTATTTGTGAAGTGGTAGTAAATGTTAGTGGATGTCATTTAAGTTTGATACATTGGCCAAAAAAGTTTTTTTAAAAAAATGTATGCTAGTATTATCTTAAAAGTCTAACCTCGAAGCTAATTCAAAAGCCCTCAATTATCTACCCTTTGGAGATGTGGGGAACAATTAAATCGGTCTGTTTTGACATGCTTTAAAAAATAATTGTGATATGAAATCCATTAAATGTTTACAGCTGTTCTCTTTCCATTGTGGCCTGTTCGTCCAGTGACCCTGAAATTGGTCTTTTAATAACACACTTTTATTTAATGTTGGAAAGAAAATTTCACCAAGACAGCTTTAAAATCATTCAATTTGTGATGTCACTGAAAAAAAAACTTTCATTTAATTTAGCATGTTAATATGAGTTTTGCTTATATTTATACTAGTGCTGTGGAACTGCACATTTCTAAGAACAGTCAATTCCTTGTGGTCTAGGCTAAGAATTCATTATTTTAAGGAAAAACTTTCAGCTTTTACATGAGGGATTGTGGGCATTTGGTAATCATAGTCACAAAGTTCCAATGTTTTGAAATATTTGTGTTAACATTTGATAGGCAGACTAAAGATGAAGGAAAGAAGCCAGAAGTTAAGAAAGTGGAGAAGAAGCGAGGTTAGTTATTTCACTTTCTAAGATGTACAAAATTATACATAGAAAGGAAAAACTTTTCCTGTATTGGTTTTGGAATCAGTCTCATTTTGCATTCTTTTATCCTGCAAGTAGACATTTGCAAATCCCTAATGGATTTCATATAAATTGCATTATATTTTAGGCATAATCAGGTGAACTTATTAGAGTTGTCTTTATATTTTAATGCTCATTATTTGATGTCAAATATTTGTAACCTTGCTAAAAGCTGCTGGATGCTTTCCCGTATTTGACAAATCCCTTGGTTAAAATGTAAGGAAACCAGGTATTTATGGAATGGAGTGTAGAGGAGTTCACTATTGAATGCAGACTGTTCACTTCAGAAAGAAAGATGGTGATTTTGTGCTTTTATGCTACATGTTGCTTTCCTAAACCAAATACTAAAGATGGCGATAACTTCTTTATTATTCTTAGTTAAGCCATTGTTCCTGTATATGTGCTTCTTAGTAAAGACTACTAAGAACATTTTTTTTTAATCCACCAATTCTTTCCATTATACTTAGACAATACAGAAATACTGGTTTTGGAAAAACTATTTAATGTTTTTCACATATTTTAATTTATAGAAACATCAATGGATTCTCGACTTCAAAGGATACATGCTGAGATAAAAAATTCACTCAAAATTGATAATCTTGTAAGTGTTTAACCTCATTTAAAAATACAGTGCTGCTTTTATAGCTTCATATTTTGTTTTCTCACATGATTTTATAAGTGTGTAAATTTAAGATAAAAGGGACAATTACTGGTTATTTCGTACTGCCTTATTTGAGAGTTTAAAAATGATCTTTAGAAACAGATTATATATGTTGTGATAATTAACAGTTATGAAATTACTGTTTTGTCATGAAGGATGTGAACAGATGCATTGAGGCCCTGGATGAACTTGCTTCACTTCAGGTCACAATGCAACAAGCTCAAAAACACACAGAGATGATTACTACACTGAAAAAAGTAAGTGATTTCAAGTCACACAGATTTAAAAAATTTTCTCATTACTTCATTTAAAAATAAAAAATCAATTAGGAAAACAATTATGAATGTATATTGTTTTCTCAGATACGGCGATTCAAGGTTAGTCAGGTTATCATGGAAAAGTCTACAATGTTGTATAACAAGTTTAAGAACATGTTTTTGGTTGGTGAAGGAGATTCCGTGATCACACAAGTGCTGAATAAATCTCTTGCTGAACAAAGACAGCATGAGGAAGCGAATAAAACCAAAGATCAAGGGAAGAAAGGGCCAAACAAAAAGCTAGAGAAGGAACAAACAGGTATGTGGTTTAAAAAAAAAAAATTTTTTTTTTGAGGCCAGTTTTTTAACTGTTTGCCAGAACTGCTTTTAAAAAATGGGTTTGATAAACAATTTCCTTTTAACACTGCAGAAAAAGTGCCTATAGATGGCTTGGTAAAAATGTGTGCCAGGCTTACTGAAAGCCTAGAGCAGCATGTATTCATAACAGAAAAATAAATCATGTCAGTTTATAAAATCAAAGAGACTTCTAAGACAAACACCATTGTTAATGAGGCAGATGACTCTGGAGGAAACATTTTAAAAAGCCATTCAGCACAGTGTTTTCTCATCCATAGAGGACTCACTTCTGGTCCCTCAACTACTTCTGATGTTTCTTCTCACCTAAAAAAACAAAATAGTGTACAGTAACCTTTTCGTCTAAACACAGCACTGTAGGTGGAGACTGAAAGCCCGCCATTATTTATTGTTGCTGTTTAACAACTGATACAGGTATGCTGGTGATGCTACTGTGCTGTTTAGTTACCCTGAACACGTTTTCACTACATTAATGGCGTGTTGTATTTTTCACTGTTAAGTTTTTAATGTGTGAATAAGTATAAGAAAATGATTGCTTATCAGTAGCATATACATTCAGTCAGGAATGATGGTGATACCAGACAACCACAAATTGTCTACATGGGTGGCTGAGATAGTGATACCTTTGTTTTCTGATGGTTCAATGTACATATACACTTAGTTTCATGCCCCAAGTTATTAAAAATATTATATTAAAATGGCCTTCAGGCTATGTGTATATGGTATAAATGAAACATAAATGAATTTCATGTTTATACTTGGGTACCATCCCCAAGATACCTCATTATGTATATGCAAATATCCCCACATCCAAAATACTTCTGGTCCCATGCATTATCTTACCTACATTAAATGAGGGAAAGTCTCATAAAGCACTTGCCAAAATGTGTAGCGTATACAGTAAAGTGCTCAACCTTAGCTTCTGCTTTTCTTTTTCACTAAGTTTAAATTAGTAGTAGTTAAAGCCCACTGGCATTTACTACTAAGAATAGTTTTTTATTTTCATTTACATTAGGGAAAATTCCTAACCTACACTGAAATAAAAAACTTCCCACATCCCCATCAACCAGCTTCAGTAATTATCAATGGTGTCATCATTGTGGTTTTGTACCCCATAAGATTTCTCTGTGCCACCCCTGAAGATTATTTTATGGCAAATTCCAGAATGTATCTATTATGCAAAGGACTATTAAAATACAATCATAGTACTACTATCAGCTCCCCAAATTCCAAGTTATTAAACATCTGAGTGGCAGCTGCTTAAGGTAGAACCCAACATTTCAAATGCTTCAAAAGCAGTTGGATATTTTTTTTTGCTCTCATTTATTAGGGGATGAGATTTACAGGAAAAACCCCCCCACTGTTTACTTGCTAGGCACAAAAATCATATCAATTAGGAAATACAACTTAACACTTCTAAAATACCAATAATGATAAATTTAAGAATTTATGATTCACATTGTTTTTTTTTCCTAGGAAGTAGAGTAAATCATAATGTGCTAAAGAGCTGTAGCACCCTATAATGTTCCTGATAATAGTAACAAATGGTATAATCAGATTAATAATTTATTTCCTGTACCCAAAGATAGATGTAGTAACCCTGCTTCTTACAGCACCTTAGCTACCCAGAGGATTTTGGTGATGTTAGGAGTAGACAGGACAGCTTTTTAATGAAATCATTATTCCCTTTTTTTTTTGAAATGGCATCAAAACCCAATCCTAAAATTTAAGAGAGGACTATATTACAATGTAATTTCAAATAAAATGACATTAGGAACATGAGGAACCATGTTGCATTTTTAATTTTGGATCTTTAGAAGACATCTTAAAGTACTATTTTGTTAGCTCTAACAGTTTTTCCATTGGCATACTTCTAAAGGTTCAAAGACTCTAAATGGAGGATCTGATGCTCAAGACAGTAATCAGCCACAACATAATGGAGATAGCAATGAAGAAAGCAAAGACAACCACGAGGCCAGCACTAAGAAAAAGTGAGGAGGGGTTTTAATGGGTCATTTTGCGTGTTTTTCCTGAATTCAAGTTTTTAATCCCAGTACTGTCCCAAGGTTATTTGTGTAAGGGGTTATCTTTTGATCAGTCAGTTCATGAATTTAGTAAGCAAGTTGCAAATCAAAAAGGCACAAAAGTAAAGAACTTTGTATACAACTAATTTGCCACTGTATGTGGGGGCTCGGTGGGAACCCAGTTAAAGAAAATAACTATTTTTCCTTGGATTTCTTTACCAATACACCATTAATAACTTGATTTCATACTTTCTTGAATTTTGAGTGACAGAATATGTTAAAAATCAGATGTAGAATCACAGGCTATTTTATACTACTCACCCTAAAATAACAAGCTATGGAACTATAGTTATCCAAGTCTTAGTTTGTTCCACTGCCCATTTGAAGGATTTGGAATCAGGCATCCCTTCTAATTCTGAAATTAAGGGAAGTCATGTTGTCTGTATGTATGTCCACCCCTCTTTTTATTAAGATTTGTAATATACTGGTATCACAGATAAAACATTCCCATATTCTTTAAAGAGAATTCAATTTAAAGCTGGAAATGATGGAGAGGGCTCGGTCCATTATGCTTCCCTGAGTACTTTGCTTGATCTGTATAATACTTTGGGAAGATACAACATGGTAAAATAAAATTTTGAACAAGAAATAATAACAGTGTCTTAATAAAACATGTCGGTTTTTTTTTTTTTTTGGTTTTGTTTCAGTCTTTTCAAAAAAGTGTAATGCACAGATTTAATGTGTTTTTTTTTTCCTTATCTGAAAACCCTAATCCTGGTTGTCACAACTTTCTTTTCCCCTTTTCTTTAGGCCATCCAGTGAAGAGAGAGAGACTGAAATATCTCTGAAGGATTCTACACTAGACAACTAGGTTGACATACTTGGAATACAGAGAACATTTGAGAAGTTTGTAATGGTTTTCATTTGAAATATTTAGACTGCTGAAAGTTTTAAATTTTTATAAGCATAGGTTTTGATGTTTAAAACTTGTTTTGAAGGATGAAAATCCCTTTATCTTTGTTTGAAAGTAATTAAACATTATCGCTAATTGTACTTGTGCAGTATTAACAGCTATGTTATACAGTAAATGTGGAGCAAAATCCATTTAGAAAATGTTAAACTGCTTTTCCAGACATGGTTGTAGCATATTTTCAATTTGTGTGTGTATGTTAATGTGTAATTGATAGAACAAAGTTACATTTTTAAAACTGCAACTTGTATAAACCTTTCCTCTTTTCCCAAATACCATGGGTTTTGTGCATATTTTTTACAAATCTTGGATTTACCAGACTGTCTTTCCACTGTTTGTGGGTTTTGTAGAAGTTGAGCATTTTTATGGTAGATAAAATGTTACTTCTAATCTAAGTACTCACTCCCTCCTTTTATCAAAAGCTAATTTTAATCTCAGTCTACATTGTGCTGCATTATCCTGCTTCTTTGAAACGATGTGTGTTCTGTATGCCTTTTTGTATGCCAACTAGATAAGACGTTGAACTGACAATTCTACGAGGTGTTAACATGTAAAACTCATGTTAACTTTTAAAGGTAATTTAGTTTTGTGGCTAGGAATTCAGTGAAATTATATGACTTCCCTGCCGAGAACAGACTGGGTATATGTAGGAATGAATCTGGCTTTAGGGTTCAATCATCTAAGATCCTTTACAGGCACTAGTAACTAAAACTGAAAACTAAGTAAGCTTATTTTTGAGAAATGTCTCATTTCTAAGTTTTCTTAATACTCATTAAGGAAATCACTAAGTATTTTTTTAATTGGAAAAGAGTCAACCCGTGATGCTTATGCAGTAAATATAAGTAAATGCTATATAAGGAAACTAACCTATTTGAAAACATGGCTATATTAGAGGGGAATTTTTATTTTCATTTCTATATCATACAACATTAGTTGCTACAGCATAATAACCTTTGAGATAGTCTGTATATTGATGTATATAGACTAAATCAGGGTGAAACCAATGTTGACAAAAAATTTAAGGGTATATTTACTAAGGGATAATATTTCTAAGATATTTTGAATATTAGGTCATTTGGTGGTTTTTGATATAAAAGGATACTTCTCATGTTTTGAAACTTTATGAGTATGGGAAAATAACAGTTTGTGTGTAACATTGTATGGTTTGACCTCTAGGATAATTGTTTTCATCTATAGATTAAAAATCTGAATTATTTCAATAATTGGATTTTTGCTTTTGAGAGGTCTTACAATGGAACTAGGACCCGCTGTTTTGAGAGAACCCCCATATATACCAGTCATTATCTGTTTGGTCCTTACTACAGTTTTAACTTGGACAGATTTATTCTAGTTAAGCCATAAGTGTCAATGTGTAAACTTGTTTTGATTAAAGAATTTTTCTATCAAACTCTATTAGTAAATTACTTCTTTGCTATTTATAAGAGTAAGTGATGGAATTATGGATTTGCTGCCAAGGAAATAATTTCTTAGCTGGTCATAAAGACTGTTGTTTGGGGAGACAGGGTAACTAAATAATAAGCTCAAGATGGCAAAAATAAAGGAAATGTCACTTATCTTTTGTTCACCCTCCCTTTTTTTCCCTGTGACCCAAGAGATCTATAGTTTTACCAAGAAGCCACAGAATATTCAACTTCTGAAGATAAAGCAGCATTCTAATAATTTATGTCTGCTTGCATAGGTTAACCTTGCTCTATAACCAGTTGACATGTTACTTAAAGCACAGTTGCCTTCTCAATTTGTCATAGGCTGATTCACAGTTAACTCTTTAAGAAAAGTCTTACGAATGATCATCAAGAACTTTTAGGAGCATTGGCTCAACTTAAATTGTGTAGTTGGTCAAAACTCCACAGCTGAACAAACCATTAAGTGATAATTTTCATTAAGTGAAAATTTCAATTTCAAACAGCTAGCCAAAAAAAAAAAAAGTATGTATAAACAACACCTATTTTGTGTTTTTTTTTTTTTTTCTTTATCATCATTGGATAACATTTTAAAGAATAAGTTATACATGACCCAGCAGAATAGACTGTTGAAGGTTTTTCAGCTGTTTGGAAAAATTTGAGATACACCTTCTGAATAAGAGAACCTGATTAGGACTTCTTTGTGTGTGTGTGATCTTTTTTTTTTTTTTCTCTCCTTCCCAGCTACATAATAATGTGTGATCATTTTATCAGAGACCTTAAGCCTTATAATTGCTATTATATCCAGTGATTTCAAATAGTATGCCGATAGATTTACCCTGTTTTGCTGATACAGTAATGTAAGTGTACGTTACTACCCACACACACTTACCTGGATGTCAGGACAAGATGAAGTTTGCCAAGTAATGCTGTACAAGAGCAAAGGCTTTTATAGGGCTCTGTGAGGGCTTCGCTAACAACTTATTTTGTCCCATTGGCCAGAGGAAGGATGATCTATTGGAAATAGCAAACCCATATCATTAAACAAAGAATTAAAAAATAAAGGTGTGTAGTGGGCAGAAATGTGTTTGTATTTGTGTTGTGTAATTCTGCAATACACAGATAATGTTTGAGATGACTGACCTGTCTCCCAGTAAAATCCAAATGTTTATCCTTAAAGGGTATCAACAAAGATGTTTAAGGAAATCGCTATTGCTTTTCTATATATAGTGATTTTTGTGTATGTGCAAAATCAAATTCATTTCTAACTAACTACAAAAGGATGTTAAGTTCATGACAACATTTTCACATTTGCTTTAAAACAAGCATGTTGTGTTTAATAGGTTGAAATAGGCATAAAGAAAAGCTGTCTCAGAGATTTTATAGCTCCAAAATATACAAAGTTAGGAATTTCTTTTGACTTGAACTTGGGAATATCTGTATGACTGATACACAACACACTGACAAATTGTGGGAGTAACTTGGTTAGCCTTTCTTCTTAGTTTCACCAGGAAACAATAGGTATCAGAGTCTGGTGGAAAAGTTAACCTTAAGAACCAATATTATCAATAAACAATAAAACAATGTTTTAACTGGTATCTTTCTTTGTCCACTAAAATGAATGGATTGGCAGCACACATGGAATAATGCATTATGACAATAATTTAACTTTCTGGAATTTGCTGTTTTGAGAGTATGAATTGGAAATGAATAAAAGTAAATAGACCCTTGCATATTAGTGCATGACCTAAAAGGAATACAGTATTAATAAAGGAATCAGGCCAGGTGCGATGGCTCATGCTGAGGTGGGAGGATTGCTTGAGGCCAGGAGTTCAAGACCAGCCTGGACAACATAGCGAAAAACCCATCTCTAGGGGAAAAAAATAAAAAGGAATCAAAAATACATTTTACCTGTGGAATTTCTGGAATTGGGTATATCATCATTAATCTTAAATCTATGGTTTTCCAGCAATCTGCTCAACTTTAGTACTCTTAGATACAGGAAAGTACAAACTTAGGCACATTACAAGCCAGCCCTGGAGCGGCCTCTTCTCTATACTGATCCTCTGTGTACTAACTAAATGAATCAGTGAATGAGAACAATGCTAAACATACCAGAAACAGGTGCTTGTCATCTCCAAACCAATCGACTTAATTGATATGTAGCATTTAAGACCATAAAACATAACTGTCAATCTTTTAAACACACAGTACTACAGGCTTCATCTTTCTTTTATTTGTGTGGTAAATGTCTGTTCTTAGCCATCCAGATGTGGAACTCAGGTGAATTTAAATATTACCTAGGAGAGAGAAAGGAAAACTAAAATATTTATGATGCGTTTAAATCTATTTTATAGCACTCTTAAAAGTCTTAAAATGGTATTAAATTTTCCCCCTGAAAAGGTTTCCTGAAAATATTTCACTATAGCTAGCTACAATTTTCTCTGATGATCTGGACCTGGGAATTATTAAAAAGTTTCCTTTTCTCTTTGGCTCAGAATGAGAGAAAGAGAGTAACTAGGATTATTATAGTTAGGAGACCAGAGGAATGGAAAAGCTGGGCCAGAAAACTGTGTTTACTTTTTTAATTTGTGCTTATAGAATATTCAGTAGTATATTAGCTAAGAAGAAGTGAGCCAGAGCTAGCAATCAGTAGGATCTTGTTTTTTTCCGTGTCTCCATGGTCATATAAAACCTATTGTTTTTTTAATCATAATATTAAATTGACAAATTTTAAACATAGCATTTATGATTCATAGAAAGTTTCTGTCAAGAATTGAAGCTTCAATTTAAGTATTACTTCTGTGAAGGTATGAATATATACTCAAGATCTTTTTACTTTCATTATTCATGTAGTAAGTCTCATTAAAATGTCTTATGTACCCAGTTCCTATCAAAACTAAACCTAACATTACAAAAGAACCCACTATAAGATTAAATTACACAATAGCTATTCTTAATCTTGTGTTCTTTATTAAATAATTCACTCTTATTCTTCTCCCTAATTTTTATTACAGATATTTGAAGGATCTTTACCTTGGAAGCCTCATGGTAGATGGTGTAGCTCTCACATTCTTCAAAGTATTTTCAAAAACACTTCCACCACTTGATGTGTCATTAATTGAATTCTATCATTAGTAACAAAAAAAACCCATTCTGGACAGAAAATGAATAGGCAAGCCATGGATTGGGAAAAAGAATCAGAATATGTATATCTGACAGGATTTATATTCAGCACTTCCACAACTCAATAAGATAACCCACTTAAAATGGATAAAAAGCACTAAATGAAAAACATACTTTGGAATAAGTACTAAATTAAATATATTTCTAAACATTTAAATACAATCAAGTTACTTTACAGGAAAATCTGTGATTTGAACTTTTTTTTGGTAGCTTTAGCTGATTGTTCCAAGTGGATTATGGTCCTCAGCATTTCTTGAAAATAAAGCAAACATCCAAAAGAACAGTTATTTCAGAAGGGTACACTTTTCTGTGTGTGTGTGTATGTGGCTATTCTTAATTAAAGGTTCCAGGATCAACATAAGGATAAGCAAGGAATTCTCCCAGTTTGTTGCCTTCTGAATCATAGTGGAGCATTCGGAAGCAAACATCACAAAAGAAACATGGGTCCTCTGGTGCAAAACTGTCATTGTTGGTCACCCATCTGTAGTTTTTAAAAAAGATGTCCATCATTAAGTTTTTATGCTTTAACGTGCTGTAAGTTATAACCTGTATGCAGTAATATGTAATCATAACATTCCCAGTATTACTATATAAGTCTACAATATTAAAACATAAGGTTTTATATAATTGTATACACACACAGACACATATCGCTGCCAGTACTCTACAAGGCAACAGGGCATCTAACACTAAGAAACATTGCAGAATGCTGTTTCTCTGTAAGGCCTCCCCTTAAAGGTAAGTAGAGAAGAATATAAATCTATACTTGAAAGCATTATACGTTTGCCATGACATATCTATCCTCCATATAACTTATAAACACGGTCCTTTTCTTCTAACAGACCATCTTGAAAAACCGTAACATTAATATAATTAGATGCTATGGATCTGATACACTTTTACTTAATTTATCTTCTTAACTGGTAAATGAGTACTTGTCAATTTGAAAACTCTAACTTTTATCTAGAATTCAGGATAAAGTATTACAATATATAGAGTGTATACAAATGGGAATATGGGCAACATTATTCTACTGAGATTGTTTTTAGCCTGAGATGTTACTGGTCACAGTAAGATGAAAATGTTATTTAACAATGTATTTGAATTTGGAATCTCATGGACTGTGCTTTTAACATTCCCTTATTTTCATTTTGATGTGATAACTCTGATTTATGTTTTCCTATTGATCTGTTAGAAAAGTATATTGTGAAAGAAAAAAAAAAAAGAAAAAAAAAGAAACTAAAAGTATATTGTGGTGGGGAAGCCAAAGCAAACTGAAGATATAGGTTGAATGTCCCTTATCTGAAATGCTTGGGGACCAGAAGTGTTTCAAATTTCAGATTTTTTTAGATTTTGGAATATTTGTGTTATTTATATACTTACTAATTGTGCACTTAACACCTGCAATCCAAAATGCTCCCATGAACATTTTCTTTGAACAATTTTTCCATGTTGGGGCTCAAAGAGTTTTAGGTTTTGGATTTCTGAATTTCAGATTTGGGATGCTCAACCTGTACTCAATTCTTCCCTTTCCTCTGAGTGGTTTTCAAACTTTTTTGACTGTGACTCACAGTAAGAAACACTTTATAATATGCAGAATCAGATGAAGCAGAAATTTTATAAAATTTTATTTTGACCTCACATGTGATGTGCTATGTTTTTTTCATTGAGAAGCTGTGGAATGAAGTTGATTTTGTAAACTACAGACAAGAGACAGAAAGAACATTGCTCCCTGAGCATTGCATCAACCCTGAAGTTCGACCTTCTCCTTGACTTATATGTATATGTGATAATACATTGCCTTACTGTTTAAAAATGTTAGTTTTAACATGTTAAACCGACTTTGTGGCACTTTTCTGCTAGATAAACCCCCTGTATTATTTACAACTCCCAAGTACAAAAGTTCTTATATCAAAAACAGAAAACTGAAATATCAAAAGTACCTAACTATTGAAAACCAACACTTCTCGAAGAAAAAAAGAGGTATTACTCACCTAGCTGTGTACATTTTACAAACAAAGCATTTTCTGGTCCACAGCCAGTGCTTCTTGATAAGAAGGGGATAAAGTGTCCTATCCAAGCAGTCATCATGATGTATAAGCCTTTTGTTCATAAGAAAATAAATTAAGATTAAAATTAAAGTGAAAATTATGATCTGTAAAGGAACTTATCTGTACGTTAACATTTAGGAACACAGTAGATATTTTCAGTTTTTGCTTATGAAAGATTTAGGTAAACTACTTGTTATGCCAGATTTGGCCAAATTGTTCCACAAAATACTTTCTCCAAAACATTTTGAAAACAAGGTTTTCTATCTTGCGAGACTTCCCAAAACCCTTCATGGTAATGTACACTGTGACACACTAAGAGGGAGCTGTTGTATGCAGTATTTCTTGAATATATTCCATCAGAGAATCCTCGGTTTACTTAATGCTTACTACCTGTTTATGGAACATAGTTTGAGCAAGGCTACTCAGTGATATCTTACCTAGATTAACTGGTTGTTAAAATGTGGCTCTAGTTTTTACTATTCCCTTTATTAAAATCTAAATCTGGCTCCTGGTATAATATGAACTGGTAAGATTTTAGTTTTAGGTGTCAGAATTATGAAACTTTTAAGTTTTAAGAAATTGTAAATGAAAGTCAGTCTCTGCCACTAATCGGCTTCACGGCTTTGAGTAGATCCCTTAAAGCAGCGATCTCCAACCTTTTTTGACACCAGGAACGGGTTTCATGGAAGACAATTTTTCCACTAACGGAGTGGGGGGTGGGGGGCATGGGGGATGGTTTCAGGATGATTCAAGCGCATTACATTTATTGTGTACTTTATTTCTATTATTATTACACTGTAATATATAATGAAATAATTATACAACTCACCATAATGCAGAATCACTGGGAGCCCTGAGCTTGTTTTCCTGCAACTAGACAGTCCCACCTGGGGGTGATGGGAGACCGTGACTGATCTGACAGGAGACAGAGCTCAGGCAGTGATGCGAGCAATTGGGAGTGGCTGTAAATACATATGAGGCTTACTCCCTCGGCCAATGCTAACCTGAAACCCACCTTCTGCTGTGTGGCCAGATCCTAATAGGCCACTAGTCTGTGGCCCAGGGGTTGGGGACTGCAGCCTTAAACAATGATGGATCTCAGATTGTTCCCAAAAATGAAAGGACTACACAAGATTATTCTAAAGGTCCAAAGGTCCCTGACAATTCTAAAATTTGATTTTTTTTTTGGTAAGAAAGGATAGCAAATATTAAACCTCACCATCAGAAAATGATGTGAATGTGGAATGGCACTGAATGATTAAATCTACCTACAAGATGAAAATAACTTGTAGTCTAAATTACCTTTAAAAATTTCTCAGCAAAGGCCCACACTATAAACTCTTAATAAATGTAGATTGCTTTTTCTCTCTAGCATTGAAACAGATCATTGTTTCTTTTGTTGACCACTGCATCAAGAAATTGCCTTGAGTTTAAGGGCCATGTTCTTATCTTTCAGCCTTAGAAAGACACTGTTTACAGCAATATGCCCCTGTATTACAAGAAAAGCAAGGAAGTAAGACCATCAGAAGAGTGGATTGTCTCCTACCTTATGTTTCCCCTCATTTGAATAGAAAAGCAGGCTTACATAAATTTTTTTTTTTAATTTTTAAGGCTTTTTTTTTGGACTAATCAAGGGCAGTAGTGAGAAGGGGAAAAGAATAGAATAAGGAGTTCGCTCTGTAACTGACGATGAACTATCAATTGCAATAACTCACTGCCTGTGGACTGGCCAAAATTTTAATAACATTATCAAAGACATAAACAAAACTGTATGTAATTTTAAAAGTCATATAAATCCAAGGTTTATGAGCTTTCCTTTCTCTTGCCTCACCATTCTTCCCTAGGGGCAACTCTTTTCCAATTAAAACTTTTTACAATTTTGCTCCCCAACTTCCCTTTATAGAACTACTATAATTTTGGTTAAATAGATATTTAATGTTTAGATTATAATGAATTAGTACTACTTCCATGTAAGCTACAGAACTGACTACCCTTTCCACTTATTGTACAATATTTTGTTTTCTAGCTACTAATTCTCTCCTGTTTGCATCTGCTAAATTTTCAACGTACTTGTTACTAACTCAGTTCCCTATTTTCTGACAGAACGATGAACATACTTTCCATTTAACAACCAACAGGAGGTCTATCAGTTCTATTTTTCTTCCCAGACATCCTTCTTGAATTCTCTGTGCTCCTGGCTGCAGTCTCTGGACTAAATTGTTCTCTAGGTCTGGTATGCAGCTGTCATACTAGGATTTCACTTTCCCATCATCCTCACAATTCCTTTCCTGTCTATTTAATCTATTCTGTGTGGCATCCCATGTCTTTCTTGTTCATGCTTTATTCTTTGTGTGAAGTGCTTCTACTTCCTTTGGTAGCTTTCTGAGAAGGAGTGGATGGGATGTAAAATTTTGGAGACTGGTCACAAAGACCAAAAAGTAGTAGAAGCAGAGACCGTCTGAAAGGATCAGTTTCTATTACTATTAATTAGTAATTTATTATACAAGAATTTATTGGTTCCTAATTACTGGTAAAACATGCTATGTCATTGCTCCATAGAAAAAATGGTCTCAGAAGGAGTCAAACCAGCAACAGAGCAAGGTTTATTCTTACATATTAGTACTTCTTAAACTGAGATTTCCTAAATAAGGAGGAAATGAAGAGTTTTATTTACAGAATACAGATATCAACTATACAAAATTTATAACTGAAACCAAATCTCATTTTAGACTATTAGCTCCTTCCCAATTTAAATCTTTATCAAAGTATTAAGACTTCACATTTCTCAAATATCAGAATTATTCTTCTCTTTCCCTAGTTCTTTGTTATCGCCTTCAAATTTTGGCAAAAAGACAAGAAACCTAGAAAAGTTGCAAATGTGCAAAGCAGAGAAACTATATTATATACACCATGGATGACTAGTACCTGAATAACAGCTGTTTAATATAAAAATGGAGATACTTTTTAAAGTATTTACATATTTTAACCCTCTAATAAATAGTAAAGTATTTCTTAAAGATGTTCCAAAAAATGACCAGGGATGCAAATGGATAAAAAGAATTGGTAATTGCATGGAAAGCACACACTTATTTTTGCTGTTCCCAAGCCAAGTTGCAATGATGATTACTTTTACTCCTTTTTTAAAAAAAATACCTTTGCTTTTATACCATGTAATAAAGAAAAGGAAAAAAGTAACAAAACGTTCTGAGAGCTGCCACCTACCTTATGTCAGTAATAACGACGACATGTTCACAGTCTCCCTGGTGACAGTATAGGTAAGGAAAGCCTAGTTTAACATACAAGTCATTGAAGGTGAAATCTTCCATTCTAGCAGTCTGAAACTTTCCATAGCCTCTATCATGGGACTCTGACCACTCAATGATAGTTCTGTGGGAGGCAAAAAGGAAAAAAGGCAAAGATATGATGTTGCTCCACAAAAACTTAAAAACTACAGAAAAGGGTTTGTGACTGCTGAAATTCATACAAGCTGGCTCACCCAACTAACTGGACAGTTGCCATCTTGAGATGAAGACCATAGTGTTTGATATGTGTTGGGATTAGGACACTGATTTTTTCTCATCTATTAGCGCAGCAATTCTCAAAATGTGGTCCCTGAGGTCAAAATTACATTCACAATAATACTAAGGTGTTATCTGCCTTTTTCATTTCTTATCTTCTCATAAGTGACCAGTTTTCTGGAGGCTACATGACATTTATCACTTCAGCTTGAATGCAAAATGTATAACAATTTCTCACTTTTGTTTTGGAAAACAGGTATTTTTCACAAAAACGTTAACATGTAATAAGATTATTTAAATTAATATTTCAAATATTCCTTAGTTTCAATTTTTTATATGATAAATATTGATAGCTATAATCCCCATAAGCACTAGTTCTTTGGGACCCTCAATTATTTACAGTGTAAAGGAGAGCTGAGACCAACAAGTTTGAGAACTACTACATTAGAATATAGATTAAATTTTTTTTTAATTTATTTTTTTAAAGACAGGGTCTTGCTATGTTACCCATACTGGAGTACAGTGGCTATTCACAGGCGTGATCATAGCATACTACAGCCTTGAACTCTTGGCCTCAAACAATCCTCCCACCTCAGCTTCCTGAGTAGCTGGGATTATAAGCATGCACTACTGTGCCCAGCTTAATTTTTGTTAGAAAAATGTAATGCTCAATATAAGATTTATAAATAATTCCTTGCAAAAATCTTTAAAAGGCCAATAATAGGATTGGTGGAAAAGATATCACTACTTTGAGAACTAGAAATAGGAAAGAGTTTGAGAAGATTTTTGGAAATTATACCTGCTCAAATCTCTGCATTCCGGGTATCTTTTATCATTGTAAAATGTTCCTTCAAAATAAAAGAAGGCTGATTTATATAGGTCCTACAAGAAAACAGATGTTATTGAGAGAAAGCCTACAATTAACAATTATAAAAAGTATTAATTCAAAATTTATATAAAAATCATAAAATCACACTAACACGTTACAGTAGCTTTATGAAACTTCATAGAATATGCTCGGCATATTAAATTTGTTTAAAATTTAATGGGAACCTACTATGTAACAAGTACTTATGTTAGTTACTACAGATGAAGGTGTAAAGACATGGTCTCTGCTGCTATTTTCAATTTTATCCTATTGCTGCTTTAGTCACTAGGTTCGATTTAAATTTGTATATTCTCCTGTGGTTCAAAAAGGGAACCCAATTAGAAATCATATAAACTTCAATATTATTTTATTATATGCATACACAGCAGTGATAGTTATTATTAGTTATTATGGATACTAGAACTAAAAACTAAACAAAGTCTTATCTTTGATGTTTCCCCTGTGATAACAATGATCATTGAGTTATATTTTTCTGGCATTTTAAAATATTTTCACTGAGTTAAAAAAAAAATTCTGTCTATATTTTCAATAACTCTTAGTCAGACAGAATGTGAATTTCTTTTCTTTTCTTTTTTTTTTTTTGAGAGAGAGTCTCACTCTGTCACCCTGGGTTGAGTGCAGTGGTGTCATCGCAGCTCACTGCAACCTCAAACTCCTGGACTCAAGCGATCTTCCTCCCTCAGCCTCCCCAGTAGCTGGGACTACAGGTGCGCGCCATGACGCCCGGCTAATTTTTCTGTTTTTAGTAGAGACAGGGTCTTGCTCTTGCTCAGGCTGGTCTTGAACCCCTGAGCTCAATCTTCCCACCCTGACCTCCTGGAGTGCTAGGATTACAGGTGTGAGCCCCCGCATGTGGCCCACAATGTGAATTTCTATTTCTACTCAAGCAATCTTGCCTCAAGTACCATAGTAGTAGCACAATTGGTCTAAGCGCTCTGGTTTCTTAGCTTTCATTCTACCAGAGTTTCTATCAAAAGGGTGGCTCTTAATCCTGACTGCAAAATAGAATCACTAAAACAACCAAGACGAAGTCTCACCTCAGACTCATTAAAGGAAAATCTTTGAGGATGTGGCCCAGACATCAGTATTTCTCCAAAGCTCTCTAGGAAAAATATGCAAGCAGAGTTGAGAACCACTATTAGAATTGCTCTTCACCATACACTTAGAAATAGACCCCTTGAAGAGGGTCAGAAGACCTGAATTCTTTTCCTTAACCTACCACTTACTATCTTTGTGACTCTGGGTATGTATCTCTCCTTAGACCTCCGTTTCCTCACCTGTAAAATGAGACTAATACCTGCCATGGTATCTTACAGGATTGTGCTGAGGATCAAAAGCAATTTATGACCTATAGAAGATATGTAAGTGTCAGATACTAAAATAATTTTGCCCTAATATTATAATTTCTCTCCTACTTCTTGGAAGCTTCTCTTTTTCTTTCATAGTTATCTTCATTCCTCCATTTTCAGATCATTGTTGCACTGGTGTCGGATATTCTTGCCAAGACTGGCTGTGCTGTTTCTCCCTGGACCAGTCACTAAATCTCACTGACCCTCTGTACCCTCATGTAAAATAAGAGTAAAGCCATTACTTTGCTCACAGGTTGTTGTGAAGATACAAAGATACAACGTACTTAACACCAAACAGAAAATATACCATTTTATATACTTTTAAACCCTCAAAGAGGTAAGCTAGGGTCCAAAATAAAGGTTCTGAAAGAATAACTATTGCCTCATTTTGGAAACAAAATTTAGTGTATTTAAAATTTTGTTCATTACAAAACACTTCTACAGAACTTCATCTTCAGTGATTTAAGCAACTTAATGCCTTTTGCTATTAATTACTGATTACAAGGTAGACTCTAAAATAACAAAAATGTTTTCCATCTAAATCATAAATCATCCATTAATAACCTTTCCTTATCTCAGTATATAAATGGGTGCATGGAAGATGTGAGTAATCTCAATACCAGTGAATTTTCATTTTTAACAGTAACCAAAGATAATCACTAACTAATTTCCCTATTTTGTCAGTACCTTGGCTAGATGAACTGACCAAGTTCCAAGGGGGTGGGGAGATTGGGGGGGATCACCTACTAATATGGAAAAACTAGTGTAATAAGTTACTTCTGTTAGTAATCGATTGTAACCTGAGTCTACTCTTACATTGTCCATTTTACAAAGTAACTACTGATAACTAGTACAGTCATTTGAACAAAGTCATTATTTATATACAATTTTAGGCATTTATTACTCATTTACTCTCTTGCAAATATTCAAATCAGCTATATTAGATATTCAGAAATATTCCTAGGATCCTCTGTGAGGTAAATGGTACTGGCAGAGAAGTGCTTTGGAGAAGCTTGGTTAAGGAAATCTTTACAACTTAAATTTAGGTTACCATTTTTCCTTTATGAAGGCTTTATAATAAGTAACAGGATACATGTGTAAAGTATGTTCTTAGCGTTCCTCTAAGACAGACCCTTACAAGGTTCACAACTATAATCCCAGCACTTTGGGAGGCCAAGGTGGGAGGATTGCTTGAGGCCAGGAGTTGGAGACCAGCCTGGGCAACATAGTGAGACCTCATCTCTATTTTTTAAAAAAATTAATTAATTTAAAAAAAGACAGACCCTTAAGAGATTATTGACAAAAAAAGATTGACTAATCTGATCAATGTACAAATGGTAGATAGACCAGACATTAAAACATCAGGGACCATTAAAGAAAAAAAATCAGAAAACACTGACACTGATTTTCTACATTTATTTTAAAAACACAGTTCATTCTTTTATAGTCAAAAAAAAAATGTTAGCAAAACCCATTACATTTTAGACATAAGGTTTTAAAAGAGATTTAAATATACTGGCCCAACTCTCTAGTCCTACCACATAAAAAGTTAATCAAAGAAAGCATTTTATTCAAAAGTTCTGCTTAGTGGTTAGAATAAAGATTCTCGTTTCCTTAGCTATGAGAGCTGCAACTCCCTAATTTATTCCTTGATTGCCTGTGGAACACATGCCAAATATATCCCTGTCAATAACAGCATTAGAACTCAGGGACTTATTTTCTATTTTGTTTGGTGTGACAATGGAGATGAACAGATGAAATAATTCTGGTAAAATGCTGAGAAATGTTGGAGGTAGGCAATAGGTACATTAAAGTTTCATTATACTAGTCTCATTTGTTTGAAATTTTCCAAAACAAAACTTTTTCTCTTAAACAACATAAAATACAAATGCCAATCAATGAAAGAAAAATATTTCCAAGAGGCAAAAATTGTTAGCATCAGCAAAATCTCACTTATGTATTCACCTTTCCAAAATATATCTGGAGAACAAGGAAGCAAACAAAACACATCTCGGAACAAAGATTCCACAAAGTCCATATACTAGAAGCTTGCGGGTGTATTTTAATCATAGCATCACTGAAGTTTTCACTCAGTGCCTGTTCACCATGTAAACAAAATGGTATAGAAAGACATCTAAAGCTAAGTTTAATGCCAGCAACACAGAAAAGAAGAAAGAACATGGGCTTTGAAGGTGAAATGACATGGATCTAAATACAGTCCCATCACTGCTTACTAAACTTTGGCAACTCACAACAGTGCTCTGAAATCATTCTTTCTTACCTGTAAAATGGTTATAATTCATTCCAAAGATTGCATACATTTGGCACTTGGTAAGTGCTCAATAATCAGAGGTTACTTCAGTAGACGGAAGAGGGAGAAATAGTATAACAGTAGATGTGTAAATATTTTAAAATAGGATTATGGGTCATTTAGCCCCTGCTTGGAAAACTTCTAAAGGCATCAGCATCAATGTACAAACACAATAAATTGACCAACCCTTGTTAAAACATTCTCCAAGGTTTCCTGAAGGTAAGACTTATCCCTAATCGACTCAAATTCCACTTCTTCTCTTTATCCTAATGTTTATCTCCAAAAGCACTGAGATGGCAACCCCAAAGAAACTAAATATCTTAAAACCATTTTCAACATAACTCAAAAAATACTCAAGTGTAATCTAAGTGTGACCCATGATGCTAGTCTCCATGCTAATCACCAAAAAGACTGGAACACAGCCTGCGGGGCAGACAGACCCCTATCCAGTAGAATCAGCATGTTGTAATATGCACTGTAATGGACAAATGAAAAGGCACCAGGGAGGCAAAGAAAGGACAGTCAGGAAGAATTTTATGTAAAGGTTAAGTTTTGAGCTGGGTTTAAAAATCTGAGTATGAATGCACCAGATGGATGTAGGGAAGGAATGGGCTTCCTACCATACTCAAGCACTCAGAGGCATGAAAAAGTATAGTACACTTGAGGAAGATACACAAACCCACTGTGGCCAAAGCATAAGGTATAAATGTAGAGGGTGAGTAGTCTGGAAAATTAATTTGGGCATCATTATTATGAAGCCCTTATATGCCAGCCTAAGAAGAAAACAAAAGAACTAAGATGAAACCTAACCTATACCAACATTTATGTGGCTCGTGAAATAAGAACCAGCAAAAAAACCAGACTGTGTTGGTTATTATGCAAACTCTATCTCCACCCTAGTTGTTCTAAATATCTTCTTACTTACCTACAGGAAATACTGCCCCTCTCCTGAAATGGGCCAACAAATCTGGGGTTCTCTGCCAGAGCTGTACCAGGTAACAGAATTAGTTCAGTCTTGCCCTGTGATGAAATCCAGAGGGATGAAGGCCCTTCTGCTTTGTTAGGTAAATGATCCCTTCTGGTGGGCAGCCAGTCTACCACTTTGCTCCTTTCCATCCTTATCCAATGAGTACATAGGGGTTTCTCTGTCCTTTTAAGAGCACCACACTGGGAAACACCAGCAAGGACCAACTTCATATGCTCTCTCCCTGTTGGGTACTGGTCCTTGGACTGACAGGTCCTTCTACGGGCAGTGAGAGGTGAAGAGTAGGTGCTAACCACCGAGCTCCCAGTCAACTCTAACATTTTGCTGAGGGCAATTATGACAGACTGAAACTCCCACAGAATTTGAAACAAGAGCAAGTGAACAAAGTCAAATGCTACAGCAAGGTCAAGTTGTATGAAAATGGAAAAGTGACCAATTGTTTAGACAATTAGGTGGTCACTCTTATCCTAGAAGGCAGAGTGTCCATAGAATGATGTAGAAATAAATGAAAGACGAGGAAATCAAGACAGAGTAGAGCCTCCTCTTTGGAAAAGTTCTCATGATAAGGGAAGGAAAGAGGGCAGTGGCTTACTGGGATCACATGGGAGAAGACAGCATTTACTGGGAGGCTTATAAGCCTGCTAGAGTAGTCATTATTTCCTTAGCTTATTATTATTTCCTTTTGTTTTATAGGAGGAAAATCATCTTACTTTGCTGATGTGCTCAGGGGCTTGGTCAGGAGTGTTGCTGAATTCTCCACCAATCTGGAGGTCACTGACACAGCGAATTGAATCTCTCAGTTCTGTGAGCTTTTGACTTCCCAATACCAGCATCGTCTGGTATGGTTTGTGTTCTTTGTGCTAAAAGTCAAATAGTAAATAAATGTCTACTTAGAGACAAACCAAAAAAACCACAAATCCTGTCACAACCAGATGTATATTAAGTTACTGGTTTTCTTAAATTTAAATTGTCCCCATAACTTGGTTCTGTGTTTTCTTAGATTCTGTATTTGTCTATTTCACAACCATTAATTATAGGGCCAAACTAAAATCAAAATTATTTACATCTCCCCTGTGATCCAGAGCCCATACTCTGAAACCAGCTTCTTTATATAACCCTCACACACCAAGCCAATAGTTCCCCTGCTACCTCATCGACCTAAATCAACCCAGGACCAGGTTACCAGGCAACAAGGGACAGGCCCTATGCCCCAAAGACTGCTGTAATTATTCAAACTAGCCAATCCTAAGTTGTTTACTCTTCCCTGCCTTGCCTTTCCCACAGAAACCCCAATAAAAACTGGCGTTCTATGCATTCTCCTCTCTCCTTTTAGCCTCCTGGCTAAGAACAGTGCTTTTCTCTATGGCCCCGTGTGGCATGCCCCCTCCTCTGAAGAATTATGTAATAAACATCTTCTTTCGATGGCACTGGCCTCTCTGTGTCATCTCTTGGTCACCTCCATAAATTAAAATCCCATTGGTACAAATGAGATACCTGGCAATAGAACTTCTCTAGTTTAAGCTAAAATTTATAATCAAGATGCTACCAAACTGAAATTAGCATTGAGAACCTTTGGAATAAAACTTCATCTAGCAGCATGGTCTTTTAAAATTTCCTAAAAGTTAGCTCAATGAAGTCAGGCAATTTATACCCTAACCTTAGGTGATAAACCCAAAGATTCTTTTTTTGGTTTTGTTTTTTTTTTCTTACTAGTAATTTGAGATCTTAATCAAACAAGGTAATTAGTACAACTACATTCCAGATGCTCCATAAACACCGATTTATTCATAAGTATGAATTTATGTATAGTAATATTTCAATTAAACCACATCAGAGTTTATGATACATTTATTTAGGGAATCAAGAATATATACTCTCTAGGCCAGGACAGACTTCTTCTGAGAAATTCCTGGATACCCCTGACTTGTTAACTTTCCATATTTTCATCAAAGAAGAGCTGTCTTTAGTTATTCAGTACTTCCCAAGTATTCTGAATTCGTGGACACAGGTTACTCTCCACTCCTCCACTAGCCAACTATTCTGCAAAAAAACCTCAAGAATTCGTAGAATTAGAATTATTGTGGATTTATATATACTTTCAGTTGCTTCTAGTATAGAAATCAGGTATACATTCCAGTATTATAACTTTAATTCTAATGATCAAGGGAGTGTTTGAAATTTGACCATATTTCCAATATTCCCTATTAAAAGAACCCAAGAATACAAACTGCCAGCTCTAAAAATAAGATGTCAAATAAGCAGCATATGCTTGCATTTATTTTGAATGCAAGCATAGGAATGTGACTCTTCAAATCACTAAACCCCCTGACAAAAGTTACTCAGATTATCCATGAAATCCAAAAGCTTTCACTACTAACCTTATGAAATATAACAGGGTACAAGATATTCACAGATAGGATAAGCTCCCCTTCTTCAATCATGTCTGCTGGATTTTCAGGCTTTTTTCCCATGGCATGTGACTCCTAAAGAACGAGAAAGAGACCTTGAAATCAGACATTGTAACTCAGATAAGAGGCAGTGTGGTACAATGGCTATCATGATGCAAGGGGTTGAGACAGACAGCCCTGGGTTTGACACCTAATTCTACTTCAGGAAAATTGTTAAAACATCTCTAAGCTTTGGTTTCATCTTCTGTAAGAAAGAAAAAAAACCCCAAAAAAACCAAATACCAGAAAATATTTATTTTATAAAACTATTGCTGGGAATGTGTACATAAAACATTTAATAAGATGTTTGGCACCAAGTGCTCAGCAATTGATGATCAAACAGGAATATCAACCAATGTTGGTATAACACTGGCAGTTCCAGTTACTTTTTTATACCAGAAATTAGAATACAAGTACAAATCTGTTTGGCTCTAAATTCCTTGTGCTTCTACAGTTCTACAATAATAGCTGGAGACTTTAATATCCCACTTTCAATAATGGGTGGAACAACCAGACAGAAAATTAACAAGGAAACAGAAGACTTGAACAACTGCATAAAACAATTAGTCCTAATAGACATATACAGAACTCTCCATCCAACAATAGCTGAATATAGATTCTTCTCAAGTGCATATATAGACAATTTTCCAAGACAGATCACCAAATCTTAAATTTTCAAAAGCCAAAATCATAAAAAGTATCTTTCCTTTTTTTCCTTTTTTTATTCTTACTCTTAGCATTACTCAATGAAAAAAGTATCTTTTCTAATCACAAGTGAATGATACTAGAAATCAATAACAGAAGGAAAACTGGAAAATTCACAAATAACTGGAAATCAAACACACTCTTAAAACAACCAATGAGTCAAAGAAAAAAACACAAGTGAAATTAGAAAATATTTTGAGACTAATGAAAAGGAAAACAACATATGAAACTTAGGAGATGCAGCAAAAGCAACAATAAGGAAATTTATAGCTGTAAATACTTACATTAAAAAAGAACAATCTCAATCAATAACTTAACTGTACACATTAAGGAACTAAAAGAAGAATAAACTAAACCTAAAGCTAGCAGAAAAAAATGAAATAAAAATTAGAGTGGAGAAAAATAAAATAATAGAATAACAATATAAAGAAATCAATGAAAACAAAAGTTGATTCTTTGAAAACATCATCAAATTTGACAAACTTTTGCTACATTGATTAAGAAAAAAGAAAGGCTCAAATTACCAAAAAATCAGAAATAAAAGTGGGGCCATTACTACTTATTTTACAGAAATAAAAAGGATTACAAGAGAAAACTATGAACTATTGTATGCCAACAAATTAGATAACCTAGATAAAAAGGACAAATTCCTGGAAATACACAAACTATCAAAACTGATTCAAGAAGAAAAAACCTAAATAGACCTATAACAAGTAAGGAGATTAAATCAGTAATAAAAAAATTTCCCAACAAAGAAAAGCCCAGGACTAGATGATTTCATTGGTGATTTCTACTAAACACTTAAAGAAGAATTAACACCAATGTTTTTCAAACTCTTCCAAAAAATCTGAAAAGGAGTGAACACTTCCTACCTCATTCTATGAGGTCAGCATTATTGTAATACCACACCTAGATGAAGACACCACAAGTAAAGAAAACTACAGGTCAATATCCCTTATGAATAGGAACGCAATAATCCTCAACAAAATATTAGCAAACCAGATTCAGCACCATATTAAAAGGATTATATACCATAACCAAGTGGAATTTATCCTTGGAATGAAAGGGTAATTTAACATTAGCAAATCAGGCTGAGCACGCTGGTTTGGGTCTGTAATTCCAGCACTTTGGGAGGCCAAGCAGAGGATCATTTGAGGCCAGGAGTCTGAGACCAACCTGGGCAACACAGTGAGACCCTGTCTCTGAAAACAAACAAACAAACAAAATTAGCCAGGCATGGTGGCATGCAACTGTAGTCCCAGCTACTCAAGAGGCAGAGGCAGGAGGATCATTTGAACCGAGGAGTCTGAGATTGCAGTGAGCTATGATCATGCCACTGTACTCCAGCCTGGACAACAGAACAAGATATTGTCTCTTAAAAAAAAAAATAGCAAATCAATCAATGCATGCAATACACTACACTAATAGAATGATGGTAAAAAACCAGATCACATCTCAACTGATGCAGAAAAGCATTTGACAAAATCTAACACCCTTTTATGATAAAAACACTAAATAAACTAGGAACAGAAGGGAACTTCCTCAACATAATAAAGGCCATATATGAAAAACCCACAGCTAACATCACACTCAACGAGGAAAGACTGAAAACTTTTCCCCTAGTATCAGCAACAAGATAAGGATGTGCACTTTTGCCACTCTTATACGACACAGTATAGAGAAGTTTTATACTATGTTCTAGACAGAGAAGGAAAAAAGGGAATAAGGGAGGGAGGGAGGGAGGGAAGAGGAAGAAAGGAAAAAAAGAAGGGAGGGAGGGGGGAGGGAGGGAAGGAGGGAGGAAGGAGGAAGGAAGGGCAACCAAATTGGAAAGGAAGAAATTAAGTTATCTTTGCAGATAACATGCTCTTACACGTACAAAGTCCCTAAGAATCCAAACACACACACACACACAAAACAGAGCTAATAAACAAACTAAGCAAAGGTGCAGAATACAAAATCACCAAACAAAAATGTACTGTATTTCTACACACTAGCAGTGAAAAAGAAATTAAGAAAACAATTCCATTTACAACAGCATCAAAAACAATAAAATACTTAGGGATAAATTTAACTAAGGAGGCGAAAGGCTTGTATACTTAAAAACTACAGAACAAGCCAGGCACAGTGGTGAGTGCCTACAGTCCCAGCTACCAGGGAGGCTGAGGCAGGAGTATCACTTGAGCTCAGGAGTTCAAGACCAGCCTAGGCAATATATTAAGACCCTGTCTCTAAAATTTTAAAAAATAAAATTTAAAGAAATAAAAAATGAAAACTACAGTTGTGGGGGATGGGGGAAAAATATTGCTGAAAAAAATTGAAGACCTAAATAAATGGAAAGACATCTCTTGTTCATGGATTGGAAGATTTAATATTGTTAAGATGTCAATACTCCCCAAAGCAATCTACAGATTCAATGCAATCCCTATCAAAATCCCAATGGTGTTTTTTCCAGAAATAGAAAAACCAATCCTACAATTCGTATGGAATTTTGACAGCCAAAACAATCTTGGAAAAGAAGAATAAAGTTGGAAGACTCACATTTCCTGATTTTAAAATTTACTACAAAGCCACAGTAATCAAAACAGTGAAGTTCTAGGATAAGGATATACAGACCAATAGAACAGAGCAGAGGACCTTATATGGTCAATTGACTTTGGATGAAAATGGTAAGACCATTCAATAGGGAAAGGACAGTCTGGGAAAAACAGAAATCTATATGCAAAAGAATGAAGTCTAACCATTACCTCATATATAAAAATTAACTCAAAATGGATCAAAGACCTAAACTTATGTGCTTAAGCTATAAAGCTCTTAGAAGAAAGCATAGGGGAAAATCTTCATAACACTGGATTTGGCATTTTCTTAAGTATGACACAAATACGCAGATGACAAAAGAAAAAACAGATAAATTGAACTTCATCAAATTTAAAAACTTTTATACATCAAAGTACATTATCAAGAAAGTAAAAAGATAACCCATAGAATGGGAGAAAATATTTTCAAATTATGTGTATAGTAAGGGTTTAGTGTTCAGAATATACAAAGAACTCTTACAGTGAGACAAACAACCCAATTTAAAAATGGGCAAAAAACTTAAGTAGACCTTTTTCAAAGAAAATATGCAAATGGCCAAAAGTCAAATGAAAAGAGGTTCAGCATGATCAGTTATTAGGGAAATGCAAAGCAAAACCACAATGAGATACCACTTTGTACCCACTAGGATGGTCATTATAAAAAAAAGCAAAACAGAAAGTAAGTGTTGACAAGGATATGCAGAAATTAGAACCTTCATGCATTGCTGAGGGGAATGTAAAATGGTACAGATGCTATGGAAAACAGTTTGGTGGTTCTTCAAAATTTTAAACATAGAATTAACCATACGACCCAGCAATTCCACTCCTAGGTACATATCCAAAATAATCGAAAACAAAGACTCAAAAAGGTACTTGCATACCAATTTTAATAGCAGCATTATTCACAATAGCCAAAAGGTGCAAACTACCCAAATGTCCATCAACAGAATAAACAAAACGTGGTGTATCCATACAACAGACTACTGTTGAGCCACAAAAAGAAACAAAGTTCTAACGCTATAACATGAAGGAACCTTTAACACATTATGCTAAGTAAAATAAGCCATACACAAAAGGACAAATACTGTATGATTCCACTTATATGAGGTATCTAGAATAGGTAAATTCACAGAGACAGAAAGTAGAATAGAGGTTACCAGAGACTGCAGGAGGGGCTACTGGTGAGTTATTGCTTAATGGGTAGAGAATTTCTGTTTGGGAAATAGTGGTGATGGTTACACAGCATTGTGAATGTACTTAATGCCACTTAATTAAACACTTAAAAATAGTTAAAATGGTAAATTTTATGTTACATAAATTTTACCACAACAAAAATAAAATCAGTGGGAGAGATGATAGATGCCATTATGCATTATTCAGTGCCCAATACAATATCTGGCACATAGCAGGTTCTGAACTCATCATGTCTACTAGCTCCTAATTCCTCAATACCCACCATCTTAAGTTTTTCTTAGCGTTCTACACAAGAGATAATGGACTAGGATTAAGAATGTGGTTAAACCAAAATCAGGAGCAGAACAAAAAGACCAGAAATAGGGTAAGGGTAAGGCATAAATTTAGCCTAATACTGAGAACAGGACCAAACTAAGAGCAAAAATAAAGGCAGAGATATTAAAGAGTTAAATATGCAGTCACTGGAGTTCTGTGGGTTCTTTTTCTCTCACTAGTTGCCAGTACCAGTTGAGTTTCTCTAGTTTGTTTCCATCTAAGCATATCCAATATAAAACTACCACACAGTCAACACTAACACTTAGCCAATGACAGACAGTTTACTGTTTCACGAGAAAAGGGTGAGAAGATGAGAATCTTACCATCTCATAAGCAAATGTTTCTTGTCTGCAGACACGATCTATTGTAATGGTTTCTTCCCGATGCTCCAAGAACTTCTTTCTAACCCTGTTGTAAATATAAGAAAAATCAAAGTTCAACATTCTTTATTGGGGCTTGAAAAAACATCTTTAGCATTTAACTTTTTATTTTAAACTAATTTTAGACTTAAAGTAGCAAAAATAGTACAAAGAGTTCCCTCATATCTCTTATTCAGCTTCCCCTAAGTTAATACCTTATGTGATCACAGAAAAATTATCAAGAACAGGAAATTAACACATATACAATATTATTAGCTACAGACCTTTTTCAAATTTCACACAATTTCAAATTTAATGACTTTTTTTTTTATATTCCAGATTCCTATCCAGGATCCCACATGGCATCGGCTATATTTCCTTAATCCCCTCCAGTCTGTTATAGTTCCTCATTTTCTCCTTGTCTTTCTCTTGACACATTCAAAGATTTCTAGTCAGTTATTTTGTAGAATGTCCTTCAATTTGGGTTTGGCTGCTATTTCCTAAGGATTGGAATAAACTTAGCAATTTTGGCAAGAATACCACAATAAGTACATCAGTACATCAAATCAAGAAGTTCATGATGTTAATATGTCATATTACTGGTGATGTTTACCTTGGTTAAGTTCCTGTCTGCCAGATTCCACCACTAGAAAGAACTTTCTATGAACTTGATAAATATTTTTGGGGGAGATACTTTGAGACTACACAAATCTTGTTTCTCCTCGAACTTCACCCAGGAATTTTAGTATTCATCAGTAGATTTTGTCTGTAACATTTATTACTATGGTATATGTGGTATATGCCTAAATGTGATTCTCTTTCCCTTCTTCTACATTTATTTACTGATATTCTACTATGAGGAAGATTTGTCTCTTTCCTCCCATTTGTTTATTTATTTGATCATTTGTATTAGTGTGAACCCATATTTACTTTATGCTATGAGTTGAAGTCTAATACTATAATTTTGTTACTCAAATTATTCTAGCTTTGGTCATCAGGAGTTCCTTCAGGTTGGTTCCTATTCTTTCAATAAGCCGTCTTTTTTTTTTTTAAGCAATTCCTTACTTTCTGGTACTACAAGATACTCAAGGCTCATCCTGTATTTTTCTTGTCTCAGCCCTGGTATCAACCACTTCTAGGAGCACTAGTTCCTTTATCAGAGAGGGGTGTTTAGAGACTGGTTATCTAGTGCTAGGTGTTCTCATTGTTACTGGAGTCACTGCTTCCAGGCCTCTCAGCCGAGATAGACAGGAAACAAACATGTATACCAACCCATGCATGTACAAATATCTGTATTTCCGTATTTTTCTGTTATATATTTAAAACCATGAGTTCATACTGATACTTCTGATCCCAAACTAAAACCGTGGGACTCATTTAAGCCTTCAACCTTTCCTTGTTTACAACTTCTTTTCCCAAAGTGAGAAAACCAGCTCTTATTATTGGCAACCTATTAACTTATTTGTTCCATTCTAGTCAATACATAAAGTAGTTATAGAATTGATTGCTAAACTATACTTCTATGAGAAACATTAACTTATAAACAGTTCTTTTTGTCTTGAGCCTTACATTATATCAAGATATGCTTTTAGTGCTCACTTTGACAGCATATACTAAAAAATATGGAACAATACAGGGAAGATAGGCATAGCCTCTGAGCAAGGATGACACATAAATTCATGAACCATTCTATTAAAAAAAAAAGATATGCTTTTATACAGGCTTACCTTAGTTCTTTCTTCCCCACCCTCTTCAGTGTTGTTAAGTCTTTCATTTGTAATACATCAGGCTCATTGGCTAGTTTTTGTATTCTATTTTGGGTTCCTCCCACCTACACCCAGGTTGGTTTTAATTGTCTGATTACTTTTGGGGGCTGTGAAAAATGTGTGAAACATCACTATGGTGCTAAGAGTCGGAAGTCACTCCCTCTCTGTTCCTACTAACCTGTTCCCATTCCCTCCCTTCTTTCCACCCCTTTATCACTGCCGGGGAACCTCCCCCACCCCAAGCAGGCAACCAGTCCTTACAGTTCTGGTTTGTCCTTTCCATTTCTTTTGTTCAAATAAACAGATAATGTCTATTTTCTTATATTTCCTTCTGTATCAGTCTGAGTTCAATTAGGAGGAAAAAATCAAACAGCAATTTGAACAAAGAAAGCTTAAAGACTTACTAAAGATCGGAGTAATGAGATTCTGTTAAGTAAGAAGGAAAGGGAACTCTATATGTAGGAACAGCCAATGGAAGAAGCACCTTACCCCTAGGGCTGAGAAAGAGTGCCCAAGGAAGTCCTTTTCTTCTCCCTAGTCGGAGATACAGACTTTTTGGAGAGGGCATGGCTAAGACTCACTGAATGGCAGAGAAATTGCTATGGCGCTACATCAGTGTAACTTGGTGGAAATCCACTCTCAAGGGTGCCAGGAATAACTGTTCAGGGGAAGTTTGGAGGGGAGTGGGGTGGCAGCAGGGAAGGCTGCTGGGCACTAAGCGCTTCAGACACAGTATACTGCAGGAGCAGGATGCTGGGGAAGCTGTATGCACTGCAGGATCCTGCTGAACCTGCACATCAGATCAGAAGGGCAAAACCCTTTCCTCCTGTCCAGAAAGGCCTCTCCATTGCCTTTTACCGACAAAGCTTAACAATGTGCCAGTTGGCAAAGGAAAAATATTAAAAGGGCCAAGGTTCATTTTTAAAGAGCAGGCAAAAAAGGTAAATTTGTAGATGAGAGACAATAAATTATACCTGGCACACCTTCTTTCTTACATGAAGGGTAGCATATGCTTTGGGACTTTGCTTTTTTCACTTAGCAGTATGTACCAGAAATCACTCTCTCTGAGTTCATTCTTCCTTATCCTTTATTACAGCTGCAAAATATTCCACTGTGTGCATTTCCCATAGCATACTCTCCTATGTATGTGTTTTTAAAGTATTTCAATACTTTACAATAACAAACAATGCTGCAATGAATAACTTTGCACATATGTGTTTTCACACTGTTGGAGGTGTATCTAGGGTATAGATTGCTATAAGTAGGATTGCTGAGTCAAAAAGTAAGTACATATATATGTAATTTTGTGTTAGGTATTACCAAACTTCCCCTAGAAAAGGGCTGTACCAATTTGCACTCCCATCAGTAATGTAGAAAAACGCCTGTTTCCTGCAGCTTTGTTAAAAGAATGTACCATATTTTTAAATTTGTGCCAGTCTGATAGGCGAGAAAAAGTATCTCAGTGTAAGTTTAATTTTAATTTCTCTAATTTTAAGGGTCCTTGAGCTTTTTTTTCATGTTTGTAAGTCATTTTCATCTTTTTTGTGTGTGAATTATTGGTTAGTATCTTTTTCCCATTTTCCCATTGGGTTTTTGGTCATTGTTCCTCAATTTTAAGAGTTCTTATATATTAGGGACATTAGCCCTTTGTGGTATACATCACAAATATTTTCTCCAAGGTTGGCAGCTGTCTTTTCACTTTGTTTATGGTAGTTTTTTGTCATGCAGACATTTTAATGTTTAGGTAGTCAATTTTATCAATCTTTTTATTTCCTCTAGATCTAAGTAACAGTTAGTGAAAGGGGCAGCCTTGTAAAAATAACAGGAAAATACCTACTCCCACAATTTCCCAGTAACAGCTAAAGATCAATCCTATGAGTTCTCTCACTAACAGGCACTCTGCAGGAGTTCTGTTTTGCACAACTCCTGAAAAGAGCTGAAAGGACAGAAAAGAGATGTAAATCCTTCTCTCTCAAAATTGTTTTTCGAGAATCTCCTACAGAGTTCCCGAGTAAACAGCAGGAGAACGAGCTCCAAACCTCAACCATATCTTGAGGACAGAGTCACACCTCCTGTGATAATCTCTTCTCCAAGGAAGGGCAGGAAATCAAGTCTCGGACTTTGATATCCTTGCAGTTTTTGTTACCTACCTGCTGCCGCTTTTGTTATCAACTGCCCAACTGCCGTCACTATTTTTTTCTCTTCGTCCACCTTAAAATCAGCGAGCCACTTGGCCTCGCTGCTGGCATCTCCCTTCTCTTTCTTTGGGATGCCACATCGTCTCCCTGCTCTCTTCACCCACCCACCCCTCATTCTCTCTGTCCTTCTAAAGGATAAAATAAATTTTTTTTACTTTTATACCTTAATTTGTTTGAAAAATCTTTATGCACCCACGCCAAGAGTACCTACTAAGATTTCCACCCTAACAGTTAGAAAGCCTTTCTCTACATGATGGTTTTTCTCTCTCTACATGCTGATCCCTAATCTATTAGGAGTTTATTCTTGTGTACAGTGTCATACTATATTTCCATATGTATTTGACTCTAACTCTGGACTTTCTATTCTGCTCCACTGGTATATTTGTCTATTCATGTGCCAGTACCCATGGTTTAATTATAAAGACTTTGTAGCATATTTTAATATCTGATAAAATTACTATTCCCTCATAACTTTCTCCCCCTTGCCACTGAGTTTTCCTAGCTATTCTTGCATGTGTTTTCTGTACAAATGATACTGTTAACTTGTCTAACACCATAAAATAACACATACTTTTGGGATTTTTATCAGGATTACACTGAATTTATAAATTGATTTAGGAAGAACTGACATCGTTATAATGTTTAGTATTCCTATCCAAGAACTGAGAATATCTTTCAATTTGTTCAAGTTTTCTTCTGAGTCTTTCAGGACTGTTTCAAAATTTTCCTCACATAAGTTTTACACATTTCTTGTTAAATTCATTCCTAAGTATTTATCCTTCTTTTTGGCTATTGTAAATGGAACTTTCTCTACCATTATGTTCTGTTTATTGTTCTATATACGAAGGCTATGGATTTTTATGTATCAATTTTGTATACTGCTATTTCACGAAATTTTTTTGTTTGAGTCAGTTTTAGCATTGATTTCTCTGGATTTTCCAGGTACACTATTGTATCATCTGTGAATACAGGGAGTTTTTTTTCTTCTCTTACTCTTACACCTCCAATTAATTTCTCTTGTCAAACTGCAAGGCTAATACCTGTAGGACAATGTTGCAAAGTAGTGGAGATAGTGGGCAAGCTTGGCTTGTTGCAGATCTTAGTAGAAAATGCCTGTATTGCTTCTCTATTAAATAAGATACTGGTTTTACAACTAAGCTACATATATTTTATCATGTTGGAATTGTATCCCTCCAATTTCTATTTCCTGAGTGTTTTTATCATGAATGGGTGTAAATTTTGTTAAGACTTTCTTGGCATGTCTGGAAATAATCAAATAATTTATGTCTTAGATTTATTAATATGGTATATGACATTAGTAGATGTCCTCACATTGAACCAATCTTCCATTCCCGAAATAAATTCCACTTGGTAATGGTGTAGTATCTCCTTAATATGGTGTTGGATTGTCTGCTAATATTTTGTTTTGATTGATACCGGTATCAAGATTTCTTTCTCTGTACTGTCATCATCTAGTTTAAATATCAATGTCATGTTTGCTTCATAAAAATAATTAAGTTTTTCTTCTTTCAAGGCTCTGGAGCATTGGAACTATCCACTCTTTGAATGTTTGGTAGAATTCTTCTGTGAAACCATCTGGACTTGGAGCTTCGTTGGGATAGTTCCTTAAATAACTTTCTGTTTTTCTATGGAAATTGTCTAACCCTAATGTGCTTAATTTCAGTAATCTGTTTTTCCCTAGAAAATTACCTATTTCATTTAGGTTTTCAAATTTATTTGTGTAGAGCAAGGATCACTCACCTCTACCACAATATTTTCCAATTCTACATCATTTATTTGTGTAGAGCAGGGATCAGCAAACTTTTCCTTAAGGTTACAGGCCAGATGACCTCTCTTACAACTACTCACTTGCCATTATAGTATTATACAAAAGCAACCACAGACAATATGTAAATAAATGGGCATGGTTATATAACTCTGCATACAAAAACAGCCAGCCAGCCTATGGGCTGTAGTTTGCCAACCCTTGAAAAAAGTGCTGCAAAGTACTCTTACAACTTTTAAAATTTGTTTTAATGATGATTTCTCCCTCATTTTGTAGGCTGTGCTTTCTCTCATTTCTTCTTAATCAGGTTAGTTAACAGTTCATTTTGTTGTTTCAAAAAGCAAATATTTTAATTTCTTAATTAGATCTATTGTTTCCCTATTCTCCTCATTAATTTCTGCTTTTATCTTAATTCCTTCCTAATATTTTCTTTCTGTTTACTTTGTTGTTCTTCTTGGTTTTGGAACTGGAAATTTAATTCACTTACCTTTACTCTTTCACTTTTATGAATAGATGTTTCTCACACTAGCTTCCTCTAATCACTGCTTCAAATACATCCCTTATACTCTGACATGTAGTATTTTCAATATCATTATTACTTAAAAATTCTGTAATTTCAGCATACACTTCTCCTTTCACCCAGAAATTATTCTTTAAAAAGAAGTTTGAAAATTTCCAGGTGAAGGACCTTTCTGATTTTTGTTTCTGTTAGTAAATCCTAGGTTTATTACACTGTAACTAGAGTGTTGTTTGTAATATTTCTATTTTATAGATGTTACTGATGTTTCCTTTGTGACCTAATACACAATAAATTTTTGTGACTATGCCACAGAGTCTCCATTATCAGGGAGCAAATTTTATGTACATATATGTCTATAAGATATAAATTTAAAAGTGTCCTTTGTCACATTTAATGCTTTGGGGCTTAAATTCTATTTTTCTTACATCAGAATTGCTACTCCTGATCAATTTTTGTTTCCATTTACCTGATAAACTTTTGTCCAATTGTTTATTTTTAGCTTCTCTGAATCACTTTGTTTTAGATGTGCCTTCTGTCTCAAGGTTTTTGTTTTATAAGCCAAAATGAAGCTTTCAGTAAGTTATAAGACTAATAACTTGGTCTCAAATTTTCTAATTATACATATTCTGTTATATTACCTTTTTTATTATGTGTATTCTTTTCTCATTTATTTTTTAGAAATTGGGAAGTAGGGATTGGTATTTCTATTTTTGTTCTAGTGATTACCTTTGAACTTAAAATTTTTAAATACCCTTAGTTACCCATTTTCTTATTTAATCTTTTACTCTATGGTTTGTCAGGGTTTTTTTTCCCCTCAGTATTCTTTAAAACCCGCCTATTGCCCACACATTATCCTCTTTTCTCCTCCCATCTTTTTAGTTGCAATATTGTACTTTGTTACAATATGCAACAGTTAGACATTAGTCTTCTACCCTGGTCCTCACCTTATTCATCCTTTTGCTGAAAATTTCCCAGTCATCAATTGGTTGGATGAAGCTCATCCTCTAGTATATTCCTCAGAAATGACTGGTGGACACAGAAATTACCCAAGTTCTTGTATAACGAAAACTTTTTCTATAGCCTTGCTATTTGAAGGGTATCTCAGTTGGATATAAAATCCATAGTTCACACTTGCCTTGAGTTTTAAAAAAGATACAGCTCCATTGTTGCCTTGCTTTGTATGTCAGTTTTGCAGCGTCTGATACTTTTTGTAAGTTTGCCTTTGTAAGTTATGTGTTCTTTTTGCTGAAAGACTTGATGATTTTATCTTTATCTCTTAAATCTAATAGTTTTACTAAGATATATCTCAGAGTTGATAATTATGGGTTAATTTTTCCAGGTACCCAGTCAGCCCTTTCAGTTTGTAGATTTAGGTTTTTTCCCATTTCTGGAAATTTTTCTTAGATTTTATCTTTAAATATTAATTCTGTTCCATTGCTTTCTTTTTCTTCTTCAGGAACTCTGATAACGTTAATATTATGTCTTCTTTGCCTGTTTTCCATTCCCAATACTTTCTCTGACTCATTTTACTTTTCTCTCTATGTCGTTCTCAATTCTCTTGGTTGTTTTCATACCTTTCTTCATTGCCCCTTATTAAATTTTTATTTGAGTCTATTCTCAAATTTTTGAGACTAATAAATTATCTCATAATTTATTCCAGTATGAGATAATTTTGTCTTTTTCTTCCATTTCTTTCCTGCATTTCATTAATTCTCTTTTCATTTCCCCCTTTTTCATCATTTCCATTCTTAGTTTTAAATTTCTAATCCAAAGTGCTTTTTATACCCTCAAATGCTTCTTTGAATATATTCAATTCTGTCTGCAGTGTAGACTTACAGGTTTTCCTGTTTTCTAAGGAGGAGGGAGGTAGTCTCCCAGGGTGATTTGTATAAACAGTTGTTTGCTGATTTTCTGCAATAACTTCTCTTTGAATTTTATTTCCTCTTGTTCATTTTTGTGATACTTGGGAGGATGGGGGTGGTACTTTACAAGATTCCCAGTTTAACGTCATTCTAGCAAAGCCCATATATATTAGAGTTGTTTGTGTTTTCTTAAATTGTTTGTAGTTATTTTGGATTAGTGAGCCCTCCAATTTTGTGGTTGTCTTTTTCTTGCAGGACTCTCAAGTTTCCCCTTTTCATTGTTTAAATACTGGACTAGTAAACACTGCTTTCTTGGCCACAAAAGGCAGGGAGGGACGGGCAGAATAATCTAACAGAAATTGCTATTATATTAAAAGTAATGTTGCTGAAGCTTTTGGGATGTCACCCAAGTTTCAGTAGCACCCATGTAGTAACAATTGTCTCTCCTATTCCTAGGAATTAAAATCTTCAGTTTAAGAAATCAAAATTCCAAGGGCTGAAGATAAGTTATTTAGCTTGCTATAGATTAAAGAGAGTATCACGTATCAAAGAAGACTCAATCTCTACCAATTACCTTTTTTTCCCTTACATGCATAAAATGAGTCAAGTAGCTCCTTCATTAGAAAGGGGAAAGAAAAAGTACTAGAAATTTATTTATTTTATGTCACAATAAAGGGATTGTGTGCTTAGGTTTTGCTTTTATTTTTATGTTAAGAAAGAAGAAAAGAAGTTTAGAGAAAGAGAAAGCATAGATAGATTTAGGTTTTTGCCACAAATCTAATTTTTTTTGCAGGACCATTAAGGTTAAGACCAGTTGTGTTTTAAATACAACAGCTTTACAGTACATCCAAACAATCCCAGCAGAGGAATGCTGTATTAATTCCTTTAACATTAGATTATATATATAAATCTTCCCACATGTCCTATGTTTGGAGAGACTAGAAGACAACCAACAAGATCTAGTTGACCTAGTAGTGGAAAACAGTCAGGGAAAGCAATGCATTAATTAGCCTTAAAATTACTACTCAGCATGGCTTAATAAAATCATTATAAGCCAATTAATATGTTATTAACTACAGCAAAAAAGTCTGCTTTGTTTATGATTGTCACCAACCTTCTTTTTACAGTCTATTTCTAAAAATCACTTCCTAAGTCTTGATAGTTTCATTTATTACACTCATTCTACAAATATTTATTGACTCCCTATTAGGTGCCACAGTTCTAGGAACTGGGGATATCGCAGTGAGTGTGACAGATATAGCTTATGGAACTTGTAAGTGTAGCTAAGATGATAGAAAATTAATCGAGTATATTATAAATATGATGAGCATTTCCATAAGGAAGCATGTGATGTAACATGAGCATACAAGGGCACCTAAATGGGGTCCTGAGTCCTTTGTTAAGACTTGAAGGATAAGCAGAAGTCAGCAAGGCCAGGTGGATAAGGAAGAATGAGTGTTTAGGCAAAGGCCTGGAATGAGAGAGCACATTCCAGGAAATGAAGCACAGTGCAGCATGGCTGGAACACAGCAGAGACAGAGCTAAAAGATCCCCAAGGTCCACTCCACAGAGGGCTTTATGAGCCACTTAAGGAAACAGGACTTTAGCCTAAGGGCCCCCAAAAGGTTTTAAGCAAGGGTATAATACAATCACATGTGCATTTTAGACAAATCCAACTAATCAATCAACAACACAAGATCAAGAATTGGAGCAGGCAAGATAGTAGGCTTAAGGGCAAACAGATGGGAGTTTGGAGTCTCCATGAGCCTTCAAGGACTTTAGAAACGTTAGCATTCAAGGCAGTATAAATGCATGTATTTCCTAAGGAATTTGGAAAGGAATCTTAGGGTCTTAAAGATGAGGTAGGTTTCAAATGGAAGAAAGACCATGTGTAACTTGAGCCATTTGAAAGAGAAAGTGGTTGAAAATAAATCTAGAAAAAAGGCATATTTGGGATATATGTGGAAAACTTCAAATGTCTACCTAAGGAGTTTGAAATTTTTCCATCTAGGAGATGTACAGCCATTGACAACTGCTAAGCAAAACAGCATACTCAGGTAGCATAATGGATAAATCAGGAGAAAAATTTTACTAAGAAAAGACAGAAGTCTTTCATAGCGTTCCAAGTGTTGCTAATGTAAATGTTAGCAATGAGGATCAGGGGAACAGATTTGGCAGTTATTACAAAAGAAAACCAAGGTAGAGTTTAAATAACTACCCAAGTATTTGAGGGGGATAACAGAAAGGGTAGGATCAAGAATGACAGAACACACATGAGGTGGTGTGAAATATAGTAAATTTCACTATAACATGCACGATTTTTCTACAGTATTATCATGGAGCGGTGCTTCTCAAAGTGTGGTAGGCAGATTGGAATTCATCTGTGAGCTATATGTCATCCAATCTGTATACAAAATGAAAGTAAGTGCTTAGAAAATTTCATTGTAAGTTGATAGTAATTTTATGTCTGTTGAATTTAATAATAACAAAAAATTTGAACTCATATTGTCTTTTTTAATTTCTTTTTTTTAGTAATTCTCTTTTATAGTATTTTACAAAGTATGGATCTGTCAAAGATGAAAAAATTTAAAAACTGGTCCTTTACCACAGATAGTTTGGGAAACACTACCAGACTATTTAGCTTGCACCCCAAATCTAAGTAGATTAACTCTACCTTTGTAAATACACATTCAAAAATAAACACAAATTTGAATATGGACTGGATATTAGAGATTACATATTTATTGTTAATTTTCTTAGGAGAATGATATTTTGTAGATATGTAGGAGCTATATGCTGATATATTTAGGGGTAAATTATCATGATCTCTGTGACTTATTGTATGGTATAAGTAAAAGAAAAAGATACACAGCAGGCAACCCATACACATACAGCTAAAGCAAATATGGCCAAATGTTAACAGTGGTTGAATTTAAGGAGTGGGTATATGGATAAGGATACTACACTTTCAACTTTTCAAAACACAATGTCGAAAAAAATGTTTAAATAAATAGCACATAACAAATGCAAAGTCCTCCATACCCCAAAGTCACCAGGTCATTATCCTCCGGGATGACTTCTGGATCCTCACCTTCCTCAAAGCATTTCAGTTTATCAAGGCTAAAACAAAAAGGGAAAGCAACACTTTAAGATAGGCCATGCATCTTGTCCATAGCCAGTCAGAGGAGAGGCCAGAAGTCAAGGCAATGATTTCTTCAATGTGCTGATATTTTATAATGAAAAGGATATATGGCCGATAAAGGCAGCCAGTACCGTCAAATAGAGAAAGAGATCATAAAAAGTTATTTTTACATTTTCAACCCAAATAAGGCACTTTTTGGGAAAATTACAGTAATAGCATACCCAGGAGGTCCACACAAGAAACCACAGTTAAGCAAGGTTTTAACACTCCACCGATTAAGTCTCTCCCAACCTCACCACTACTCAGGTTTCTCCACTGTCAATGTGCCTGTCAATGGCAAGTACACGTCGCTGTAACCCTGATCGCTTTTCCTTATTAACAAGCACATTTAAAATTAGAGAACAGAAAAACTAGCCTTTGATAAAGCTGTCCTGTTCCTTTACTCCAACTCGCAGAAATGGTGCATCAGCGTCCTGGGACTTCTCCTAGTTGTTCCAGGAAAGCTCCAGCCGGTTAAAAGCTTTGAAAGGGCGATCCTCCTACCCCAGGTCTAAACCACAGGCCCTCCCAGGGATGAATCCCAGAGGACAGCAAGAGCAAGGCTGCACCCCGGTTGGCCCAAACTGCAAGAGCCCCTCGGCCCCGCACTCACCCGCACACCGCCCTCAGCTCGGCGGCCGCCTCCAGGCTGCAGCCCAGATCCCGAGCCACCGCGGCATCCTCACAATCCGAGTCAGCGACCTCTCCACGCCCGGACAGCGCGGGTGCCGGCGGCTCCCTCAGCGACAAGTCCCCGGCCCCGCGTAGCCGGCTACGCCACAGCTCCCCAAAGCCGCCCACATGGAAAGCACGCGTGTTTAGCTCGGGAAGCTCGTACTCTGGAAAGTTGCAGCCGCCAGTGCTGGCAACCGGGTCCTGCCTGCCGCGCACTCCGCTGCACGTTGGGCCGTCCGGGCCGCCTTCAGCCATGTTCTCCCCACTCTCTCCCCTGCAACAGCCTGGCGATCAATACCTCGCGGGGCCTGATGGGACTTGTAGTCGCGTGCGGCGCTGGGCCGGCGAGCGGCGGGGTGGGCGGGCCTGCATACACTACATTTCCCAGCAGGCCCCGCCCGGCCCGCCCCCGGGCGCGGCTCCGCCAGTCTCCGCGCGCAGGGCTCGGCGCATTGTTCTCGGAGCCCGGAGCTTCGAGCAGCGGTTGCGGCTCTAGTGCACCGCAGCGGGTTGGACTGGCTTCCCAGCCCTGGCTGGGTTACCGGCCTCTTGCAGTTACGTAGCAACGCCCCCCGCCGGTAGGGCGGTCTCGCCACGCCCTGACATCGGCTCCTTGCTTCTCCTGGGCCCGAGCATGCGGGACTGCCCTGCTACTTCACTGCCCTGGAGCCTGAGAGACAAGCGGTCGAGGGCGGACACCAGGGACACGACCAGCCCGCAGATCCGGCCTTTCAGAACCTCCCCAAAGGCCCCAAGTTCGGGTGCCTGTATACACATATGCATTGCTGTATGCGTAGTGTTTCAGAGCGTCTACTCTGTGTCACACATTGTACGTTATTAACCCTAATGTGTATTTTTAAAATCACAACAACCTTTCCAGGTAGGGATTATCACCTCCATGTTGCTGTTGAAGAAACAGTTAACTGCTAGGAAACAGAGACAGGATTGGGTCTGATCTCAATTTGTCTAGCACTCTCCATCTCTCAGAGAACCCAGAGAACATGGCCGGACATACAGAAGAAGCGTGGCTATTCATCCATTAGCACATAATCATATGGCATATAATTCACCTATTTGAGGTGTTCATTCAATGGTGTTTAGTATATTCACAGAGTTGGACAACTATCACTGCAATGTACTTGAAAACCTTTTTTCCCAACCCAAAGAAGAAATCTGGGCTTACATTAAAAAGTTTAACACCTTTAATTACAGGAATGCTATGTAATGAAGCTATGCTATTCAGAAGAATTAAAAACAAAGCTTAGTGGATGTAAAATGGTACCTCATTGTGGATTTGATTTGCATTTTCCTGATGATACTGAGCATGTTGTTATATGTTTATTGATCATCTGCATATTTCTTTAGAGAAATATTTATTCAAGTCCTTTACCCATTGTTAAAGAAGGTAATTTGTCTTTTTATAGGAACCCTGGTTTTTATCAGTGCACAATTGTAGGCAACATCTGTTGTTTTTGTCTGGCTAGCATTCTGTTTCTTAGATCTGACCTTCCCTACTTTTTTGATCCTCCTGGGGTTGCCAATTGTAGAACCCTTCCCACTCTGGCCACAGTGATTGGTCCAAGGATGAGCAAGTGACTCAATTAGAACCAATCAGAATCCTCTTGTGGGATTTTATCTATCAACTAAGAAGCTCTTTAGCAGTTCTGAGGACCTAAGGATGTGTCCTAGACACAGACTGTGCCTGCCAATGGAAAAGTTAGAAGGCATAGAGGCAAGAGTTTGAGTAAGCAAAGGCAGAAAATGGAGAAAAAGAGAAACCAAGTGACTTGGAATTATTGGGACTGAGGCCATCTCCTCCCCTAACTTGCCAGTATGTAAGGGAGGCAAAATTGTACCTCTACCCTCATAGGGTTTTTGAGCTGGGCCTGAAAATCAAATTGACAGAAAACAGACCAACAGGAAAAAAGCATACAAATTTATTTAACACAAGTTTTATATGGCATAGGATCCTTCATCAGGAAATGAAGACCCAAAGATGCAGCTGGAATTGAATACTTATTTGCTAAATTGGATGAAGAGTAGTAATTATGAAAATGCAACAGGGGGCTTGGGATAGGGTAGTTCATTGGATAGAGAAGTGACAGGGAAGACAAGGGTTAGTTTAATAAGGTTTTTTGGTACATATTTCCCTCAGCCTCAGCTTTCTGCCCTTGATGGTGAAATTGATTCTTTCCTTCTGATATAGGGAGAACATCTTTCACATGGGAATTTCATCTCCTGCTTTTAAGAAACAGAAGGAAGTTCAGGGTGATCGTCTTGCACCTGCTGTTTTTCAAGTGCTTTTAACTCAAAATAGTCAATATACCAGAGAGGCATATTTTGGGGTGGCATGTTCTTAATTCCTTCACTAGTAATTTTTTAAATCATAAGCTAGTTTGAGTTGGATTCTCTTGCAACCTGAAGACCAATAGTCTTCATAGGTCCTGAAAGATTTGATCTAAATTCCTCGACAGGGGAGCTCTCACTCCAGAGAATGAGGTCATGCTTCAGGTGGAAGAAAAATGGGATCTAACATATGTGTAGAGATGTAGTAACATTGGCTTGAGGAGTGGAGACCACAGAGGTTCCTGAGCAGTGCCATGAGGCCACCCTAGTCTCAGGATCCTACCATTCAAATGCAACTGAGTATTATTCACAGTTACTTATATGATATCATTAATGGCATGTAGATCCTGCGTGAATCTATACTCGTTGGTATGGGGAATTTTAAATTCTTTTTGCACGTCCTGGGGTCCCGTTGGCCCATATGGCCTTACTCACTTTTGCTAGCTTTCTTCCTGCAAATGCTGCAATGATGTGCAGGTCTGCTGACACCCAAACTTCAAAGCAAATGGCTCTGCAATGGCAATTTCCTGTGTGCTTCACCAGGCCCTGGTATTCATCCAGAAGAAGCTTGGCAGCGCCCCCAGAGGTGAGCTTCTCCTGCTTCTGGAACAGCTCCTAGTACTTCCGCTGCTTGCCCATGTCCACCGGACTTGCAGCAGAGGCAGCAGGCGGCAGCAGGAATAGCTCCAGCTGTGGCGGCAGCTCTCTGTGGTTCACCTCCTAGGCCCACTGTGAGGAATTTCTCAGCTGCCTCACCATTGCCCAGGCCCCCGCCCCCTGACCACATTTGCCTACACGGCTTGGCGCCAATGGAATCCCCACTGTCAATTTCACCTGGGGCTCCTGTGGGGGGGATATTTGGATTGAAGCCACTAGTGAGGCAGGGGGCCCCAGGCCCCCTCCTTCATCATCTGTGTCTTGGACTTGAAAAAACCATTTGCTCTCCTGGGGGGTTTATTGTTACCAGGAGCCCTTTGCAAATTTTGGGCAGTGCTCTTTCCAATGTCCTTCCTTTTTATCATACAAAAAGCACACTGATTGTACATCAACCTCGGACAACTTTTTCCGCCTTTTCCTTTTGGCTGTCTCAAAGGACTGTGCCAGCTGTCGTTGTGCATTCAAGTCCCTTATCTGATATTAGTGTAATGGATATTGCCCTGCCCTAGCTGTGGGTGACCTCTGGCCAAATTGAGTTCCCTGCCAGGTCTTAGAAAGAGAGACCATTCCTACTGGGCATGGGACTGAAGAATTACTTCCAGTTGTGCCCTCCCTGGTCCCCTCATGGTGCTGAAATGGTGGCAGTGGTGGCGGCAGGCAGCAGTTGCCCCGGGACTGCAGCCCTGCACAGCAGCTCGCCTCGGCTTCACCCAGCAGCCAACCTAGAACTGGTGCAGACCAGGGGAATCCGACGGTCCAACTAAAAGAAGACATCGAGAAGGCCTGTGGTGGTCAGGGTAGCAGGGGCCTCAGCGGCACGAGCTCAAGCATGGCCAAGCCTGCAGTGCCTCCCTGGTGTGTGGGGAGCTAGCAGTGGGAGAGGAGTTTCATGAGATCCAACCCAGTTAATCCCTCCCTAATTTTATCACACGGCCTAGCAGCTTTCCTATTACACAATTGCCTGAAAGATTGTACATACGGGGCCTTGTCCCATTTACCTGAACTTTGACAAAATAATTCCCGTGGTAAGATAGTATAATCATTTAAGTTTCCATTCAACAGCCACTTTTCCTCACACTTCAGCATGTACATTGGCTTTACTGTAACACCATTCTCTTTAGACATAGACTTATAGCTATTATATAAATTGGCCATTCAGCCAAGATTATTCCCAAGGGACTTTCAGATGGATCAGAAATGGAGCCTCCCATGTTAGGACAAAACTCACAAACAATAATCACAAACAATAGAAGGAATTCCCACCACAAACAATCTCAAATGCCAAGGCCTACCAAACAAATGGGAACTGCACAAACGAGAACCAAATTCTCTCAAATGAGAACGAACCTCTCCTAATCCAAAAGGGAATGAATTCCCAAGGTTCCCTGGGAACCATACAGACGAGCTCCAAATCCAAACCAGGTTCCCTAGTTCCACTCAACCATGACTTCCACCACCAAATGGCACCTCCAAACAAATCCAAACAAAATGTCTTGCCACAGAGTAGGAAGGTCTGAAAACCTCCCTCAAATGGTTGGAATGAAGGGTCCTCAGTGTGCATTCTGGAGAACTTACTCAAACAAATGGCCAAGGTGTGTGGACACTTCCCAAATCTGTTTCCTTTTCCTCAACAAAGTTGGAGCTGTGTCTAATTTAGAGAAGAGAGATGGAAGTTCTCCAGAGTTAATCAGGCTCTGGAAGCTGCTGGGGTGGTCTCTCACTCTCTTACCCAAAAAGGTGATGCTCCTATGCCCGGCTTGACGGGGCTGCTCCCTGTCTCTTCCAGCAGTCACAGGGTACTGTTTTACCGGGGCACCAATGGGCCCACCCAGGGATGCCAAATTCTGTTACCGAAAGTTCAGCACTTGTTTCCTCACCCGAATGAAGAATGAGGACAAGTGGTTTGAGGAGAAGGAAAGAGAAGATTATTAATTTGCTGGCAAATGAGGAGGATAGAAGACTCTCATCTTAAAGTACCATTGTCCTCCCTATAAGTGGAAATACAGAGCTTTTAAAGGGAGTTTTGAGCTTCAGGCAATTGCTGTTTAACTATAGCATCTCCAGTGAAGACAATCTCATGATCTCTGCCCGGACAATTCCATTGAGCCATCTCCTGTCGTACAAAGACCATAGGAACAAAGAACAAAGAACTCCCCTGCCCCTCTGATTACTGGCCTTGGGCAGGAATGCAGGTTTTAATTCCCAAAAGAGGGAGCGGGGTGGGGGGGGTGGGGAGGTGGTAAAGAGACAACTTGTAATACATTTTGCCCTTTTTCAGACTCTTATTCTGTTAACAATCTTATATGCATTAATGCATTTTTAATCATCAAAATAGCCATTTGAGGGAAAAATTAGGCCTATTTTTTTAAAGAACCACTTTATTGAGGTATAATTGAAATACAAAAAATGTACACATTTAATATATATGACAATGAGTTTGGAGACAAATATGAAACCATAACCACAATCTGTGCCAGAAACATATCCCACTTCCAGATCCAGAACACTCTACTTCCAGTCAGTTCTCTCCAGAGGCTGTGCTCTTAGTAACTAAGGGATAAATCATTGGATAAGCTTGTTTGATTCAACTATAAAAGGTCATCACTGTGTCCAGAAAGGTTTTAAGGCCATAAAACTTCAAAGTAAACCAACCATTTTTATGCGAAGCAGCAGTTTTACATCTATGTTAAATATGTACAGACTGAGCAACCCAAATCTGAAAATCCAAAATCTGAAATGCTCGAAAATCTGAAACCGTTTGAGCACTGACATGACACTCAAAGGAAATGCTCTTTGGACCATCTTACATTTTGTAATTTGGGGTGCTCAACTCATAATTATAATGCAAATACAGTCATGCATTGCTTAATTGTTCAAAGAAACACATCCTTAGGCAGTTTCATTGTTGTACAAACGTCACAGAGTGCTTACATAAACCCAGATGATATGGCCTTTACACACCTAGGCTACGTGGTGTAGCCTATCACTCCTGGGCTCCAAACCTGTACAGCATATGACTGCACTGAATACTGTAGGCAGTTGCAACACAATGGTAAGTATTTGTGTATCTAAACATAGAAAAGGTACAGTAAAAATATGATATAAATAAAAAATGGTACACCTGTATAGGGCACTTACCATGAATGGAGCTTGCAGGACTTGAAGTTGCTCTGGGTGAGCCAGTGAGTGAGTTAGTGAATGTGAAGTGAGCGTGAAGGCCTAGGACATTACTGTATGCTACTGCAGACTTTATAAACACTGTACGGTTAGGCTACACCAAATTTATTTTAAAATGTTACTTTTTTCAACAATAAATTAACCTTCACTTACTGTAACATTTTTACTTTATAAACTTTTAGTTTTTTTTAACCTTTTTAACTCTTTTGTAATAATAACACTTAGCTTAAAACATAAACTATTAAATATTTTATTATTTTCTTACCCTTATTCTATAAGCTTTTTTCTATTTAAAAATTTTTTTTCTTTTTAAACTTGTTATTAAACTAAAACACAAACACACACATTAGCCTAGGCCTGCACAAGGTCAACATTATCAATATCACTGTCCTCTACCTCCACATCTTGTCCCACTGGAAGGTCTTCAGGGACAGTAACGTGGATGGAGCTGTCATCTTCTATGATAACAATACTTTCCTCTGAAACACCTCCTGAAAGACCTGCCTGAGGCTGTTTTACAGTTAACTTTTATTTTTATAAGTAGAAGGAGTACACTCTAAAATAATGATAAAAAGTATAGTACAATAAATAAACTAGGAACATAGTCATTTATTGTTGTTATCAAGTGTTATGTACAATACATAACTGTATTTGCTAGACTTTTGTATGGCAGTGCAGTAGGTTTGTTTACACCAGCATCATCATAAACATGTGAGTAATGCATTATGCTACAATGTTACCAGGCTATAACACTAGGTGGGTAGGAATTTTTCACCTCCATTATAATCTTGTGAGACCACCGTTGTATATGTGTTCCATCATTGATCAAAACATCATTATATAACACATGACTGTATTCCAAAATCTGAAATCCAAAACACTTCTGATCCCAAGCTGCAATATCAACTCATGCTTCTGAGGAATCTGTATTTCCAATTTTTATTAAAAATTTCAATTTTTAAATTATATTTGCCACTACCCCCTACTGCCACCCAATAATCTGATAAAACCTGTCTAAAACAAGATAGATAATGCTATAGTGTTGGGAGAACTTACACCTTCGTGGGTTTTGCAGTGGTGATTTTGTGCAGTGCAAGTATGCTCTTTGCTAGCTTGCGGTCCTTGCCAATATGGGAGAATTAGGCCTGGATTCTTAAGTGTGCTTTCATCTTATTAAACTGAAATTACTAACCAATAAAGACATTTTAAAAAACCATATTTAAATATATTATTTTAAAAATCAACTCATAAACCTTATGATTTTCATGCTAAAGAAAAGGAGACTTATTTAATAATAATTACGTATAGTTTATGTTTGGATAATGAGTCAATTTCTTATAAGGAAGAAAGCATTCTTAACCGGGTGTATTTACAAAGATGCTAACCTCTACCCACATCATTACAAGAGAATATTACCTGTTTTCTGGCCCATAACCTGAACAGAACTATTGTTGTTGTACTGATTGGTCTTATTAAGATAACTCCATTCTATCATGCTCCTTTATATGTCTAGGTTTACCAATGTATCGAGTGTATAGATGTCATTGCAGGTTTTCATGAATTTTATTGACTCCATCTTTACAGAACTGTCACTGAGAATATGTACATTTTCTTTATGTTGCAAATTAGAAAAATGAGTGAAGTATAGTGAAAGGCAAATTTTAGTTTTGCACAGAATTGTTATGGAATTTACTTGTGTAAACTGTCTACCCTAATCTAATTGTTTTGGAGATACTGCGGGAAAGAGGAGGCAGACAGGAAACTGAGTACTTAATCCCTTAAGAAAATAATGTAACATATTCAAAAGCTCCCTATTTGACTTTTGTTGGCAGTCACTATTTAAAGTTCACTTGTGCTTTGAATCAGCAGGTTCCAGAAGGCTGCAGGCTTTATATGACACATGTTTTCTTTTCCCCAAAGGCAGTGTTCATTGAAAAGAAAGCACAGCTAACACTTTTAGGAACAAAAAGGGACTATGTTGAAGACAAATTATCCAGCGAGTTTGGGTTCAATAACCCACACATCAAAGGAACTTGTGGCTGTGGGAAAAGCTTTAATATCTGAAACCTCAGGACTCTTCTGGCTATGAGCTCTAGGAACACTCATAGAAGCCTTGGGGCTTCCTGAAGAAATCATATGACTGTCACCTGCTTAATGTGTGGCTGCCTTGTGAGGAAAATAAAGTGATGCATTTTGAAAATGAAGCCAGTGTGTTAGATTCAGGAAGAAGTAATATTTGAATTCTCTGTAGGGGACAGAATATGAAATGCCATTTCTCTCTTTGGATCAGTTTTCTTTTCTTGTAAAGAAAAAAATCCTACCCTGTGCTTAACTCTCTTGTGCCCTTTCTTTTAGAACCAGTTTCATTAAAGTTGCCTTCCTGGGCACCTGTCAATCGTTCAGGAAATGGATTGGATCTCTATTGAATGGCTTGAATGTGTACCTCCACCTGGATTTTTTCCAATCAGATAGGTGACTCCTAAAATTCAGAGGCAGAAAGTCCTGACTGCTGGTAGTAACGTGGTGGTGCATTATCTTTCCACCCAAACTTCACATAGCCTTTTTATATTTTTATCAAAAATTTCATTGTCAGATGCCTCATTTGTATACCCTTTAACAGTACTGAGCAAAGATTTTCTTGAACTATAGTGAGAAATACTTCATCTACCTGTTTTTTAATCCATTTCATTTGCAACCCTAAATGTCTGCTCAAAGATGGTCTCTCAAGCTGACTTTGATTCTTTTAGCTGAAAGGTCCCTTAAAAGCCATCTAGCCCACCCTACTCAATTCTGTATGTGAGAAGGCCAAACCCCAGGGAGGCCAAAGGGTTTTTGTCTACCTTTGGAGGGTGGTGGGTGGGACCTCCACCCCCATTTCCCCTTCCTAGTAGGTGACAGTGCTCTCCCCTCTGAGGCAATCCATGAAGGGAAACGGTAATCTGGCCTCTTTGTCTGGTCAACATATTGATGGAATTTCTTTTTAATTTGATGGAGATCATATTAGTTTTATTTTGAGTGAGGAGAATTTTATTTTAAAACTCTTTTATGTGAATTATCATCTTGTTTCTTTAAACTTGGAAACAATGGTTTATGCTAGCACAGAAGACATTGTAGCAACCCAGAATTACTGGGAATGCAGTCATAATTGTGAAGGAGAACATGCAGGTCTTTTCTTAAAATTCCCAATAAGCGTACACTTTCTGGTTCCTAAGTCCAATTGCTGAAGTTTTTAAACAATATTTTATCCCAACATTTTTATCACCAATTTTTCTTTTAAAGTGTTCCTTTTGTCACTTAGTTACTGATTTTCCTGGGTTTGACATATTAAGTATTCTATGAGATGACATATATGCTTTTTTTGAAAGCTGATTCTCATGAATTCAAGTAGCTGAGTTCTTTTATGTTTGTTTTAGTTACTGACGTACCTGGCACAAAATGCACCAAAACTTAGAGCGGTAGTTATATGTAAATGCTCATGAGTTTGTATCGTTAATTGTCGATCCACTTATAACTTGTGCAATACTATATGTATGTAGAAAGTGAGTTAACAATAAAAAAAAGTGGCCTCTTTGTGATTATAAAATTGCCTTTTCTTGTTGAGGGAGGGGTTTGGGGTAGTAGCTGCCAAAGCTGCTGATGAATAATTTCTGTACATTCTGCCCAGGCTTCCTGCTGCCAGGCATTTTCTCTACCCGACCCTGCTGTGGCCATAGTCTTAGCTGCTGCTGCTCCACGCAGCCCTGGAGAGACCACGTCCGATGGCTCTCGTCTCCCTGGTTTCCTTAGCCTTGCTTTCCTCCCTGTCCCACTGTGAGGGGAGCACCCACCCAAGCTGTTCCTCATGTCCTCCCTCACAAGGAGAGAACATTATTCTTGCCCAGAATGCTTTTCCCTTTGTCACCAAGCTTTATCTTTATCTCTTCCAAGAAGGTTCTTAACAGTTCACTTCATGCACAGTAGTGAGCACCTGCTCTCCACTGTCCCTGAGGCTTCACAGATAATCAGATATAGGAGGCCCTGACCTTGAAGATCTTGGAGTTGACAGAGGAGACACACCGGTGTCAACATGGCAAGTGTCAATGCTTACTCCATGCCAGGAACTGTTCTAAGTAACATTGTCTTCACAACAATCCAGGAAAGTAAGTCTGACTGCTGTCTTTTTCTTAGATCAGAAACCAAAGCACAGCTTGAATGAAATATTTTACTTGAGGTAACGCTAAGTGGCCGAGTCAGAACTGCACTCTGTGCCCTGGCTCCCGAGGCTGTGCTCCTAGCAGTCATGCCACACTCCCTGCCTGTCATGATAAGAGCTGATGGGGTGTGCTTCTGAAAATGTGTCCTAGAGGCTGTGACCCTAGCCCAGTCTTGAAAGACAAGATTTGGGGAAGAGAATGAACAATACTAAAGAGGGTTGAAATACTAAAGAGGGAAGCTAAGCACTGAGAAAAATGAGGCCCAGAGGAGGCAATAGGTCAGGATGGAGGACAAGGTAGAGGCCTGGGGCATTTGGGCTTTCTAGAGGTTCTGTAGGCGTTGGGGCCACTGAAAGCATTTACAAGGGAGTCCCCAGAAGGCAATCACATTTGGAAGGGTCAACATAGCACTGGGGTGTGGAGTAGGGGGGGATGATGAGAGTGGGAGGAAGCTGCTGCAGAGCCCGAAATAGGACCTGAGGACCTTGTGAGGAAGGCTGAGGAGGCAGAATGAGCGGGACCCCGTTAACAGTCCAGCCATTATTTAGTGGCTCTTGGCTTATACTTGTACAGGCAATACTTGTGTTATTCTTTGGTTTTGGTCTGGTTTCTGTCTCTTGCACACTATTGAAAGGTTCTTGAAGACAGGAACACCGTTGCTTCTTTAATGTTTATTTAGCACCAGGCACATCAGAATTATTTTTGTCAAAAGGGCTCCTACCATCAGAGCCATGTCATGCAAGCCTTAGCCCTAACCAGGAAGGTTCTGTTTGTTCTGCCTCACATTCGTCCACACTTAACTAGCAAACCCTGCGTGTTGTTGCATGACGTCATTTGGCAGTGCCCCTGGGCGACACGTAGGCCCACAGATGCTGTGGTAGGAGCCTCCCGCAGTGGCCAATCTCTTGCTGTATATGATCATGGTGAGAAGCCCACTGTTACATATCAGGATGCTAAACTGAATGGCAGTTCACTGTGTTGTTAAAAAATACCCCTTAAAGAATTCCAGAAGACAGAGGCCCGCTGTGCTTCATTGTTACAGAGCATGTCGCAGCCCTCTGTCACCAGGCCCACAAGAATGATTTCTTTTTTTCTCAAACAGGAAAGGGAGTAGGGGGTTGGAAAAAAAATCTACAAGACCAGATGTCTAAGATTTCCAGTGCTTCCTAGGTTTTTTCAGCAGGAAATACCTCAAAAAAATAGCCTTTCTTGTCATGTTTTTGATACCAGAAAGATCAGGAAACAGAAAAAGCCTGTGATGTTATGCTGAGCTGTGAGCACCATCAGGGTCTCATCTGAGCCTCACCGTAGATATGACATGGGCCAGAGACAGCATCTGCCCAGAGTAAACCCCAGTACAGCTCACGTGAGGTCAGTGCAGTCTGGGAGGTTGGAAAGGTATAGGTTTGGGCATGAGATATACCTGGATTCAAACGATGGTTTCTGTTGTTTTGTAGGCACGTAACCTGGCACTGGTTAAGTCATTTCTCTGAGCCTTTTTCACCTTCTGTAGAACAATCTCAGAATCTGGGGCAATGTGGTGAGCTAACTATACAGCAACAGCATCCTGCTAAAAGTAGCCGCTCAATACATTTCAGTTCTTGTCCCTTTTACCCAGTGGCCTGTGCCAAAAGGGATGATGTGCTAGCGGATTATCAATCAAAGCAAGAGCTTAGGAAAAGGAAAGTTTCAACACAATTAGGGATTTCTTGTCCCATATTCAAATCTGGGGGAAATTTGCTGTATTTCCTTCAAATAAATGACAGTAACTTGTTTGAAAAGAACTATAAATTATTTGTCAATATAATCATACTGAAAAATTTTATTCTCTTAGTGGCTGATTAGCTATAGAGAAACCTCCCTTAATGGAGGATCTGTTTTGAAAAGCCCACTCCCCAATAGAAGCTGAGTTTCCTGGGCCTGGCTGGGCCTCACCAGGCTGGAGGGGGAGGGAGACCCACCCTACCCCTGTTGAGATGCTGAGCCATGTGGGTGTTTAAGTCACCTTGGACAGGCTTCCTCCTTCGCTCCCCTACAAAGTCCTCAGTGAAGACTTCATATCTGATCAATTCAGCCTTCAGCTGGGCATGGGCTCTGTACCAGAGATGCTCCTTCAGCATAAAACTAGCCCTGATAGGTTACTGCTCCCGGTGGGTTACGGCTCTTACTTCCACTCACGAGTAATGCCGAGACTTCTCATTGTAAAGTATCTGTTCATGGTTGTCCGTGGATTCCATGTCGTGAAGCAGTCCTTCTCAAACTTTAAGGTACAAATAAATCACCTGCGGATCTTGTTAAGAAGCAGATTCTGGTAACAAAGTTCTGAGGTGGGGCCTGGGATTCTGCATTTCTAGCAAAGGCTCAAGTGAAGCCGATGCTGTTGTTCTGCAGACCACCTTTGAATAGCAAGGGTTTAAACTATTTTCTCTCCAGAAGAACCTGGTTGTATTAAGTGATAATTGGTACCTACATTTGTTTTTACTAAACACCCACCATGGTATTCAGGGTTTCTGATCAGCATGAGATAGATGCTGTGACCTGTGACCTGGGACCTGTGTTGCCACTGGAGATGGCATAACTCCAAGGCCAGTTTGCCTGGCAGTAAGTGCTGTATATGATTTCCTTTGGGTATTTGAAATGCTGAAAATATCTCAGTGACCACCCCAGCCTCGTTCCACATTGTGGCTTCCTTGGTAGCTGGAGTTGCCAACTTGGCCACCCTGCTTTAGCCAGCAGAACAGGGCAACTGGAGGGTCCACAAGCCATTCTGATTCTAACACTTTTGAACCGGAGTCTTCTCAATTCAAAAGACCAAGTTTGACACCTCAGGAAGACATTAAAAGAGGGACTGTCCTTTGAGCTGCACTTCAGGTGGCACAGGGCCTTGCCTTTGTCAGGAGATATGTTTCTTTTTTTTTTATTGTGACTGTGGTAAAATATATATAGCATAAAATTTGCCATTTTAACCTTTTTTTTTTTTTTTTTTTTTTTTTTTTAAGACAGGTTCTCAGTGTGCTGCCCAGGCTGGAGTGCAGTTGCTAATCACAAGCAGTGATAGTAGCTCACTGCAGCCTCAAACTCCTAGGCTCAAGCGATCCTCCCGCCTCAGCCTCCCGAGTAGCTGGGAGTACAGGTGCACATCACCACACCGGCTTAGCCATTTTTTAGTGTATAGTTTGGTGGCATTAAGTACATTCACGTTGTTGTGCAACCATCACCACCATCCATCTCCAGAACTTTTTCATCTTCCCAAACTGAAACTCTGACCTCATTAAACAATAACTCCCTATTCTCCCCTCCCCCAGCCCCTTGACAAACACCATTCTACTTCCTGCATCTAAGTACTGGACTACTCTAAGAACTTCATATAAGTGAAATCATACAGTATTTGTCCTTGTGTCTGGCTTAGGAGATAATATTTTAAATCCTTTCTTCTTTATCAACATGAATCTGTGGCCTAAATACTGACCAGTTATTACCATTGTTCTTTAAGCCTCACTGGTGGAGTCTTTAATTATTTAGCTGTGAAATTGTCCTTTGATGATGGTGGCTTACAGACAATTGGGGGCATTTCTAAGAAAGCATCAAAAGATTGCACACTCCTGGATGAGTACCCTGAGGTGCACACGTTATCAGGTATAATGAAATAAGTTAAATACACAGGACTTCCCTCACTCTTGTCAGAAAATTCAGTCAATCTGACCTATTTGGTGCTGCCACAGACCTTTTCTTATTCCTTACTTCCTTATTTTCTAGTATTCAATCCAATCATTCATTGATTCCATCAATCGACAAAAATTTATTCTACGCCTACAACTGTGCTGGAACCTTCCAAGGCCCTTGGGATTTCAAAGTTGACAAAATTTATGTGGCCCCTGATCTTACATGTACAGTTTACTAAAAATGTCAGAAGATATTTATACATAATAAAAGGGTGGGGGAATACAGATTTGCCAAAGCCTATCAGCTTGAGAATCTGTAATTCTTTGAAATTTCAGTTTTAAAAATTCAAACAATTGGTAATTTTCCTCCTCTCAGAGGAAAACAATAAACACAATTTCAAGTCTGTATTACACAAAATGATTAAATAGAGTCAGGCACATAATGGATCAGCACACATCACTCTACAGGCCACTCCTGTCTCATCACACATGTGTCTGCAGTCATTCATGTTTATTTTTTTAATATATACATTTTTTGTCTTTTTCAGACAGGATCTAGCTCTGTCGCTAGAGTGCAGTGCCATGTCATCACAGCTCACTGCAACCTCAAACTCCTGGGCTTGATCCTCCTGTCTCTCAGCCTCCCGAGTAGCTGGGACTACAGGTGCGCCCATCACATCCGGATAATTTTTCCTTTTTTTTTTTTTTTTTTTTAGAAACAGGGTCTCACTATGTTGCTCAGGCTGGTCTTGAACTCCTGACTTCAAGTGATCCTCCTGCCTCAGCCTCCCAGAGTGCTAGGATTACAGGCGTGAGCCACCACGCACCCAGCCCATCTGTGTTTATTATTAACCACACCAAAATGCTGCCATTACTTCCCCAAAGATGAGGAGGAGCCTGTAGCCTAGTTTGCCCCAGACAGTCCTAGTATATGCCTGTTGTACTAGCAGGATTATTAGCAGTGGTCCCATTTACTCTCAGAAGTGACCACATTTGGTTGGAAAATTATGTGGTTGCCCTACTGAAGATTACATAATATCAAACATATCTAGGGGTTTCTGTATTTATTAAATTCTGCTTAATAAGGTTAACTTTCTTGTACACTCAAGTTCATAGCAGCGTTATGCACAATAGCCAAAAGGTCGAAGCAACCCACGTGTTCATCAGCTGGGGAGAAGGGGGAATGGGGAGTTAGTGTTTAATGGGCGCAGAGTTGGGAAGATGAAAAAGTTGTGGAGACGGGAGGAGGGGATGGTTGCACAACAATGTAAATGTATGTAATGCCACTGAACTATATACTTAAAAATGGTTAAAATGGTAAGTTTTGTTATGTATATGTTACCACAACTTTCAAAAGTTGGTAACTCTCAATCAGACTATTTATTTACCCCATAGACTCCATTCTGGGGAAATGGTTGTTTCAGCAAAATTTTCAGTTATTGCTGCAAGAATCTCCCAAGGGTGGCGACGGAGTTTAAAGCACACCTTTGGTAGAGAATTTGCACAGCCAGGCAGCCCCAATCTACTTCTCCCCACATATGGGCAGGTGTGGGGAGCATGGGTCTACCTCCCATCTATTCAACTGCCTCAGTGCACTTTGCCCATGTCTACAGAAGGAAAAACTTGACTGATTAGACATTATATTCACCCAGGTACTCAGGAGGCTGAGGCAGGAGGATCGCCTGAGCCCGGGAGTTTGAGACCAGCCTAGGCAACATGGTGAGACCCTGTCTCAAAAAACAAGAAAGAGAGAGTGAGAAATTATCTCTGCAATTCATCTTCTCAATGTTCACTCTTTTAAAAGATGCCTCTCCATCCTCCACCATCCTCCAACCCATTACCCCCACGTAGGAAGATTGTCCCCTGCCCCTTAGTGTCACATAGCTATTTATGTGACCTTGAGGATGTCCAAATATCACAATGGACAGTCACTCAACACTTACTAAGCATTGGCACACGCCAGGTAGGGGCCAGGCCGTGGGGTTCCTGGATGAGTGAGACCCAGCTCAGGCCTGAGGAGTGTGGAGACTCATGACAGAGATGGCCACGTGCACAATCATAAAACAAGTGGCATGTGCAGCCATATATATATATATATATATAGTCACAGGGTATTATGGGAACACAGAAAAGTAAAAGTTCAGCCAGTCTGGGCTTGGCAACGAGAGGTGGGGTGAGGTGGGCTGTGGGGAAGGAGACGGAAAGACCAGAGTGGAGTGATGAGGTGGTATTTGGGTTCATTTTTACCAATAAGGGTTGGGAGGCTCCTTCATCTCCTTCCACGTGGGTCGCAGGAAGCTGGGACCCAGCTGGTTGGCCAAGCCTACAGTCTCCCTCCTCCCTTTGTCCTTCACCACTGACAGCCTGGCCTGCCCCTCAGCTCTCTGTGCCTTTGTCCTCCCCGACCATGTTCCCATGAGCACTTGGCCCTGACTTTGCGCTGCCCCATGACACATCCCATCCTTTCTCCTACCTCACCCCACGTCCAGCCTTGAGAGGGTACAGCCTCATAGAGAAGAGGATCTTAATGGAGAGGGAATCCATGGTAGAGAGCTTCCTCTCCCCACGCTGAATGGTGGAGATGAACGAGCTGTTCGTCCATCCACGGCTGCCAGGTGCTGGCTCCTATCCTTGTCCCCACAGGCCTGTCAGTCCTTAAGGCCACCCCTAAGGCCATGGCCAGTTCCCTGGGGACTGTCTGCAATGCTTGGGACCCCAACGTTAAGCACAGGCTGCTTTCCGTGGCAATTCTATTGGATAGAGTTTTACTGTTTCTCATCCGCCCCACCCTCTTCCACTCCTTCTGCTACCTGCCCAGCATCTTCCGTCTTTCCTTCCTGTGTGCTGCCTTACATTTCAGGCTTCCAGGAGCACCCACAGGCACACCATGGTATTGAGGATGGCATACAAGACTGAGGGTGGGGACCCCTGGCCAGGGTTTCCAGACTGGTCTAACATCCCATTCCATGTATTTGCCAGTTCCCTGGAGAAGGGGTGAGGATTAACTCCTCACTGCAGCTACCCGGCTTTTCTTTGGTATCAAAGGAAGCAAAGTAGAAACGATTGTTGGTACAGAGATGGGTGGGCAGAGCTGGAATTACTCACAGGAAACATGAAGGCAATCTGTTCCTCCTTTAACCTGCTGCACGCTAATAGCATCCCTCCTCTGGGTTTCCAACACCGGGGTGGGATTCCATCCCATAGGCCAAGTGCTCCTGCCTCCACCAAGCAAACCAGGAACAAGTACTGATCTTCCCTGGAGCCTAAACCAGGTACCAATGCTTTTCCATTTCTGTAAAGACAGGCATCTTCCAAAGCCCTCTCATGAGGCACCTGGGCTGCCCACACCACACCATTGCCTGAGGGCTGTTGTTAGGTAGATAGTTAGGATCTCCAGCTCTTCTGGAGACAAGGGCTCCCTGTTTTGGTGCTGTTTCAAGCAATTGTTCCACCTGGAAAGAAGGATAAGGGTGGGCACTCCATTTCTGTGTTGCCCCTCCCTTTATCCTATCCTGAGGAACTGCTACACCTGGAGAAGGAAAAAATGCTTTATCAATCTAGGAATTCCCCAGCCCAGGCATAATAAGATTTAGAAAGCGACCTAGAGTAACATAAGAGTAATTAATATGCCATTAGCTTAAATCTGCATTGCATGCACCCTCCCCAGGTGGGCTTTCTTAGAGGGAGCTCATATATGCAGATGGAATTTTGAGGACACCTGTTGATCATTTGATAACATCCTACACCTCCCAAGAGCCTGCCTCCAGACTGGGCTAATAAAAGGAAACAATCAGGAGAAATCAGGGAGTAGTGAGTGGGTCAAGCAGTGAGTGACTTGGTCTGTCTCTCTCCACTCGCGGAAGACAGACCCGTTTTATTCTACAATAAAGAGCTGCTGTTGTGAAACTGTTCCCTGCCTGAGGTTACTCCATGGTCATATTGGCCTTGCTGGTGATTTTTCCAAGAAAGGAGTCAGAGGACGAGGATAAGAGTCTGGACTTGACACTTTGGTGTGTCAGGTCATTCTTTGGCCCAGAGCACACCAAGAACTGAGGGCAGACTTCCACCCTGACATCTTTGGTGCCAAAACCCAGGATTCTGATACTGTGACTCAGCAAATTCTGAACTGCCAGCGTCATAACAAAATGCTCATCACCGTGTTTCTTCTGGTGGGCTGGGAGGAGGGATGGGGGTTGGTTCATGTGGAGACTGCTCCAAAAAATGCCCCTGCTCCTGCTCACAGATTTGTCTTGTTGGTTTTAGGCTTGCTTTTTGTGTGAGGCTGCAGGACTTCAGCTATTTTACCACTAAAGGTGTATTGAGCCCTTGCTGTAAGCATTGTGCCTTGCATTATGGAGGACACAAAGATGAGTGTGATGGACCCTTACCTCTAAGAAGAGGGCCAGTGGTAGTAAGAGGAAGCACATAGTAGTAGCAATTGGCAGTGGTGGTGGTAATCAAATAGCTAAGATATATAAGAACACTTCCTAGGGGCCAGGCAGTCTTACAAACACCACGTGAATAAGCTCACTCAATCCTTACATACCTCTGGTAGTCGACACCATACTCATTCTCACTTTACATATGACTGTACCAAATACTGAGGTCAAAGGCCAGCAAGAAAGGCTTTGATTCCAGAGCATGTGCTCTTATCCACAGTGCTCAACTGGGGAAAATGAGACAAGAACTAAACAAGATGTAATAGTAAGTGCCACTGAGGAGACACAGGGACACTATGAAAGAGGCTCAGAGAAGGGGGGATGATGACCACGAGGGAACAGAGAATGTCCTGGGAACAGCTCTGGAGACAGGCTTTGACAAGTGCACTGTAGAATGAGGAGAAGGGCACAAAGGGTCTTCTCCTGGAAAGAATGACTTAAACAGGCACAGAAGAATAGCAAGGGGCACATGTGGGGAATGTCAAAAAATATCATAGGCAGGGGCAGAACCACCTGAAAGGTCAGTGGTGGTGGACATGGGTAGAGTTATCGTTTGGGGCTGGGGGATGAAGAGCCTTGTGCTCCAGGCTAGTGAGTCTCTCCTTTGTGGACAAGGTAAGCCACTGAAAGTTTTGAGCAAGTGTGAATCTAGATCAGAATTCTTTTGGAGGAAGGGAAACCCAGAGCAGCTTACAGAAAGTAAAAAGTTGGAGCATTGTGGATTTTTAGGGCACCAAAACTGTTCTGTATAAGACTATAATATGGATATATGTCATTATACATTTGTCAAAACTCATAGAATGTACCACACCAAGAGTGAACCCTAATGTAAACTATGGACTTTAGTTAGTAGTCATGGATCAATATTGGCTCATCAATTGTGACAAACATATCACACAAATACAAGATGTAGATAGCAGGGGGAGCTGTGTGCATGGTGCAAGGGAGGGGCATGTGGGAACTCAGTACTTTCTGACCAATTTTTCTGTTAACCTAAAACTGCTCTAAAAAACAAAGTGTATTATTTTAGAAAGAAGTCTTTTATTAAATCAGCAAATTATTTCAAAGGTGGGATTGACAGTTTTTTACTCTTGTGACAAAGTTAATTTTTACTATGAAAATTTCAATAATAAATGTCACTCTTAATAGTTGAATGTGTACAGCTATAAAACCCACACATGAGATAGCAATCTGGCCTTTGCATCTAATATCTGTTTAGGATGGGTGAGCTCTGTCTCCCTCCTACCAGCAAGGCTGTTGGACCTGCTTCCCACCACCCATTCCCTGAGGCCTTCATGACACAACACCATCACCTTCATCAGCCATAGTGTTGGTAAAAAAGCCACCCAACTGATCTACTTCTGGCCAATGCTAGACTTTCCCCCTTTCTGAGGTGCTAAATCTGATTGCTCCATATTTTCAATTCTGATTGTTATAATCAATAGTAGCAAACCATATTCCCTAATGAACCACATCATATTCAATTCACCCTCTGACAGCTGGAGCAGAAGGCCTATACTTACTGAGTGCCTATTCTGTGCCAGCTTCTGTGCCAGGCAAGTGGCTCCCCTGGGAAGACAGACAGACAGGTCTCAGGCTAAAGGAATCAAGGGAAGAGCCAGGAAAGCCCATCAGGCATTTTGGGGAGAGACCAGGCAAGAGCTAAAGAAGCCCAGATGAAGATTGACAGCCGAGAGCATTGGAAAATGAGGCAGATGTTGTCTCGTTGGATTTGATGGAGCCTAAAGCTGATTAGAAATGAAAGCTGACAGAGAAGAGTTAAAAGGCCTGCTGGGCCCCAGGGGAATCCTCAGGGCCCCACAGGCTCTCTCCTTCCCAAAGAATCTCATCACCTAGACCAGCATCCTCAAAACTCGAACCCAGTGATCTCTCCAGTGGGCTACAGGCACTTTGGGGGTTTCAGAGGGAAAAGTAATGTGTTGACCTAAAGGAAGAAATGGGGCAAAATTAATGTAAGTAGAGAACTTATTTGAGCCAAATTTGAGGACTGCAACTCTGGAGACATAGATTTGAGCTGCCCTACATATATGCTTTGATTATCAGCAGTTACAGGGGGTTTTTAAAGGAGAAGAAGAAGGGGCAATTCTTAGGTTGTTTCCCAAGAATTTACACTGGTTCATAAAAATAGCATAAGCTATCAATTGGCTATACATTTTTCTTTGTTTCACAAATTCCAGGAACATGCAGATAATGGGTAAGGGTCACATTGTGCAGCTGTGGTAACATTTTAGGTAATGTATCAGCTAGTCTGGAGACTACAGGGAAGGAAAGAAAAAAAACCCCAAAATGCCTTTAAACAATTAGCCCCAGGTATGGAGTTAATGAGACTGAAGTCTCATGCTCATGTCTCTCTGGGCTTGATAAATTTTGCATTCCTCACATTCTTCAGACTGCTCTGGACTACTTTTCTTTCTCAGATGAAACAGTTGTCGTCACTGAAAGGATGACCTTGCTAATAAACTATCTAACAGAGAGAAAAATAAACTATCTAAAAGGGAGAAAAATAAATTCTCTAACAGGAAAAAAAGGAGAAAACCCACAGCACATAATTGCCCCTTTGAAGGGAAAGATCACAGCACAACTGTGATTAACCACCTGTGGGTTAAATTGTTTTATTTGAGAGTTTGTTTTAACAGCCTTGAAGAGCCCTGAGCAGACAGCAGGGGTGTGAGCTCTCCCCAGCTTCCACTCTCGCCAGACCACATCCCAAGGCCTCTGACAAGCCAGCCTCACAGAGAAGAGGAAAAAAAAGGGAAAAACAGATGCAGCTGTTTCACAGCAGCTTTCTGCTATCAGCTGGCTGCAATCACTTTTTTTCTTTCTCTTTGTCCCCATAAAAGCCCTGAACCCTTCATCCTCTAGGCTGACACTTCTTTCTTTCTCTTGTGTCATGCCCTTGCCACCTTTGGGAAGTAAAATAAAATTTCTTTCTTTAAAACTATTCTAATCTTGGTGTTGAGAATTCTAGACTTTGCTTAGTGAGGGAAACATTGTTTTTCCCTTTCATAGGAAGCTTGCTATTCTGTTTTCAAAAAAATACTGTTCTGTTAGGGACACATACATCAATGGTGAAACTACAGAGAAAAACAAGAGAATGATGTCCACAGAACTGAGAATTGGTGATCACCTGTGGCTGTGTAACAGAGGGAATGGCCTGAAAAAGGGTAAAAATGTTTTCTGTCTCTTTAAAACCTCCCCCACTCTCTTTGGGAATTAAAACCTGCATCCCTGCCTCAGGCCAGTGGTTGGGAGGGGCAGGGGAGTGTCCTTTACTCTTTGTCCCACAGGAGATGGCTCAGTGGAACTGTCCAGGGACGGAGGTCATGAGATTGTCTTTGCTGTAGATGGGACGAGCAGAATCATCAACTATAGTTGACCAGCAATAGCCTGAAGCTGAGAACTCTCCCTTTAAAAGCTCTGTATTTCTGCCTATAGTTAGGAAAAGTGGTACTTTAACTTGGGAGTCTGCCATTTTCCTTATTTGCTGGCAAATTAATAAATCTCCCTTTCCTTCTCCTCAAACCACTTGTCCTTGTTCTTCTGATGCAGCCTTAGGGACAAGTGCTGAGCTTTCAGTAATAGCTGGAGGGAGGGGATTTACCTGGAGATGGCCATCCAGGAGTTCCTAAGGTCTGGTGATGTTTCTTAACTTGTTGGTGAGTACATGCTGGATCCTTTTATTTTTATTCCTTAAATAATACACATACACTTTATACCCTGTTTTCACACTCAAGAGTACTAGACACTGAGAGAAAAGTAGTATTTGTTAAAGTTTTTGAAATGAGAATGAAGTTTTAAGATATTTCTTTCATGTGTTGATAATGCCAAAAGAGCCCAGTTTTGTTAGGTAGATAGCAAGGGACCTCTGAGACTCTCGTAGGGACAAAAGTGAGTTCCTTGCCTTGGTGCTGCCTCAAGTAATTGCCTCACCTGAGAAGAAGGACAAGGGCGGGAACCGTCTTAGTGCTGCCCCACCTTAATCCTGCCCTGAGCAACTGCCACACCTGCTAATATGCAAAAGAATGCAGGGAATCCCCTAACCTGCAGGCCAGGCAGACCAGGCACAATAGGATTTGGAAAGTGACTTAAAGTAACCTAAGGCTAATTATCATGTCATTAACTTTAACTGTCTATCAAAGTGGTTCAGTGGTGATGTCTGAACCATGAGGAGGGCCCAATCCAGATACTATAAAACAGGACCCCAGACCATAATCGGAGCCTTTTTGTTACGACAAGATGTCCATTCGCCATTCTGTGGAGAACATATCTTGCTTTTGCTCTGTAAACCTATCTTGTCCTTCCTCAATAAACTTCGTTTCAGGCTTGCCTTGCTTTTGGTGTGTCTGGTCATTCATCAGCCAAGAGCACACCAAGAACTGAGAACAGACAAGATTACCAATTCCAAACCCTGACAGTTTCATTGCTTTAAGCGGATGCTCACACGATGTGTCTTCGACATAAAAATCATATCTTCTTTAGCCTGAACTCACTCAACAGGCTGAAAAATCTTGTTAATGTGGAGCATGCAGTGTCAGGCTTTCTTAACAAGTCCAATCTGTAGTATAAATGGCTGCACTGCTAAGGGCTTTACTGTCCCTAACCCTTGATAAACTCCTTCACCCCTCAGTGAAAGAAATCAGTGGCATGTAACTGAGTGTCCTTTAAAATCTCACCCATGTCCTGCAAGAGAACCTGAAGAAACACTTCCCAGAGGCAAATACAACTGAGTGTGGACTTGCCTTCTCTTTGCCAAGCTGCCCTCAGCTGAGAGGGTCGATCCTCCAGTAGCTGAATGTGCAGTGACTTCAGAGAGAAATCACCCCATAATGTTTGCTCTAAGATTGTAAGCCACATGGCAGGGCCACCAACACTAACTGTCATTCCAGTAGACCTATAACTGGGAGGTTTTCTAACTTAATAGAAATAAGGTCAGAAGAAATCTGTTGGATGTGGAAACCTAGTACTCACGAATGATAAAGATTCTTTGGGGGAAAATAGGAATATGAGCATCTCTCACTCATAGGAAATAATCATTTTTGAAGTCATATTTTTACTTTGAGAATTGTGATAAATCTTTTCTTTTTATTTGCTTAGAATTATGTGCTGATGCTCTGAATGGATCAATTAGAATGACTTGGAGACAAGTAAAACAAAATCCAATTCCAACTGACACTACAAAGAGGGAGCATACACCCACGTTCACAGCAGCATTACTCACAATAGCCAAGAGGTAGGAGCCACTCAAGTGATCATGGATGGATGAATGGATAAACAAAATGGGCATATAACCTACAATGGAATATTATTCAGCCACAAAAAGGAAGGAAATTCTGATATATGCTATAACATGCATGAACCTCAAGGACATTATAATAAGCAAAATAAGTCAGTCACAAAAAGACCAATACTGTGTGATTCCACTAAAATGAGGTACTTAGAGGAGTCAAACTCAGAGACGGAAAGCAGAATGGTGGCTGCCAGGGGCCGGTACAGAGTTTCAGTTTTACAAGATGAAAGGGTTCTGGAGATGGTTGTACAACAATATGCATAGAATTAGCAGTGCGGAACAGTACACTTACAAATGGTTAAAATGATAAATTTTGTGTGTATTTTACCATAATTAAAAACAAAAATTTTAAAAAGGAGGGAAACAAGTTGCAGGAAAAATCTATAGGATGCTTAATTTATATAAATTTCAAATATATGCAAAATGACCATACAGTATGTTGTTTAGGTATTACATACACAAGTAAAAAAAAAAACTGAAAAAAAGGGAAGAGAATGCTTAACACAAAATTCAGGAGAGTGGTTATCTCTGGGAGTCGGGAGGGAGAAGGATGGAGCTGATACAGAGGGCGTTAGTGGTATTCCTGACATTCTTAGTCTAGGTTTGGGGCACACATATCTTCCTAACTATTCATTCACCAAGAAAGAAAATGCTCCCATTTAAACTCTGACATGCTTTGTTATTGCTTATAATTCTTATTTTATACCTACTTTCTTTTAGAGAAGAAGACCACTTTTAGATCTATTTAGACATTGATTTTTATACTATGTCCATTGCCCTATTCAGTGCCTGGCATGACCACTACTAAATTGGTGTTATCTTTGAACTCAGTGCTGTGCAATAGAAATAGAATGCAAGCCACTTATATGATTTTCAATTTTCTAGTAGCCACATTAGAAAAGGTGAAAGAAATAGGCATAATTAATTTCACCATTATATATTTATTAACCCAATGTAGCTAAAATATTATACTTTCTGCATGTAATTAATATGCAAATCCTTAATGAGATATTTTGCATTCTTTTTGCATACTACAGCACATCTCCATTTGGACTAGTTACATTTCAAGCACTCAATAGCCACATCTGGCTAGTGGCTACTGTATCAGATGGTACAGATCTAGAAAACACTTCAAACAGCAATCAAGCTGAACTTTTACTCCTCATAATTTATATAACTAAGGTGAAAGGGGATGATCATATGAGCAGACATGTCCAATTGCACACAAACCCAGGCCATGGGAACTAGTCTTGATGGCTGTTTGGCCAACATCAACTGCAAGACCTCCATTGATTATGAAATGCAGCCTGCTTTTCAGAGATGTTAAAATGTGAAATTGTTAGGTAGATAGTGAGGGACCTCTAGCTTTCATAGGGACAAAAGTGGGCACCCTACCTTGGTGCTGCCTTGAGAAAATGCCACACCTGGGGAAGAAGGAGAAGGGCTGGCACCCCCCCACTTGGTGCTGCCCCCACCTTGGTCTTGCCCTGAGCAAGTGCCATACCTGGGAGAAGGAGGAACACCCTGCCAATCTGCAAAAGAATGCAGGGAATTCCCCAGCCCCTGGGCCAGGCAGCCCAGGCACAATAGGGTCTGGAAAATGACCTAGAGTCACCTAAGGCTAATTATCATGTCATTAACTGTCCATCAAAGTGGTTCAATAGTGACATTTGAACCATGAGGAAGACCCAATCCAGACAATATAAAACAGGACCCCAGAGCATAACCAGAGCCTCTTGTTATGACAGGGGACCCATTCATTGTCTGTGGCGAATGTATCTTGCCCTTGTTCTATAAACCTATCTTGCTCTTCCTCAATAAACTTCATTTCATGCTGGCCTTGCTATTGGTGTGTCTGGTCATTCTTTGGCCAAGAGTACACCAAGAACTGAGAACAGACTGCCAACCCAACAGGATCACATGATATCGTAGTTGTAAAGCAGCTGCCCATGGGTGTAAGGACTAGTCATCATGACAAAACCTAAGGATGATATGGTAAGATGGTGCCAGAGGCCTGCAAGGAAGTGAACCTGGAATCTGAATGTTAGATTCAGGTGATGTGGTTTGCTAAGAATGGTTTTATAACCTGTTAGGCTACTAGAGCCTGACGGAGCAGGTTAAGGGTCCAAGAGGCTCAGTGAACACAGACAGAAAGACAGCATGCCACCACATGGGGCACATCCATGAGGAGCCTGAAGAAACTTGGACAGCCACTCTCGAGGAGGAAGGAATGCCTAATGGTGTCCAGTACCTTGACCTCATCTGTACATTTTTACCTCTGTGAGATATATGTGTGGAGAGCTCATATTTGCAAAGACAAAGAAACTCATTATATAATGATAAAGGGATCAATTCAGCAAGAGGATACAATTCTAAATATATATGTATCCAATACCAGAGCACCATCAATGATTAAAGATGCAAAAAGTGAGTGCAGCATGACTGCAGTTCTATAAACAATTACTATGAACCTTTTCTATGTATGTGTATACAGTCATGTGGCACATAATGATGTTTCTGTAAACAATGAGCTGCATATAAGATGGTGGTCCCATAAGATTGTAATACCGAATTTTTACTGTACCTTTTCTATGCTTAGATACACAAATAGTTACCATTGTGTTATAATTGCCTACCGTATTCAGTACAGTCACATGCTGTACAGGTTTGTAGCCTAGGAGCAACAGGCTATACCACCTAGGCTAGGTGTGGTAGGCTAACCATCTAGGTTTGCGTAAGTACACTCTGTGATGTTTGCACATTTCTAAGAATGTATCCCTGTTGTTAAGCAGCACATGACTGTATAGGTCAGTATATGATTATACAAATACTTTCCCACTTTTGATGGGGTTACATCCTGATAAACCCATCATAGGTTGAAAATATCATTGTCAAAAATGCATTTAATACACTTACCCTACTGAACATCATAGCTTAGCTTAGCCTACCTTACATTAGCCTATAGTTGGGCAAAATCACCTAATGCAAAGCCCATTTTATAAAAAAGTGTTGAATATCTCATGTAAGTTACTGAACACAGTATACTGTAAGCTAAAGTATCATTTGTTTACCTAGACAATCACTGACTGGGAGCTGCAACTCATTGCTGCTGCCCAGCATCACAAAAGTATCATCCCACCTATCACTAGCCTGGGAAAAGATCAAAATTCAAAATCCAAGGTATGGTTTCTACTGAATGCATTTTGCTTTTGCACCATTGTAAAGTTGAAAAGTGGTAAGTCGCACTCTGGGAGGCTGAGGCAGGAGGATCACTTGAGCTCAGGAGTTCGAGACCAGCCTGAGCAAGAGTGAGACCCTGTCTCTAAAAAATAAAAAAAAATAAAAAAATAAAAAAAAAGAAAAGTGGTAAGTCAAGCCATTGTAAGTCGGGGCAATCTGTATAAGCACACACAAAAAGATAAGCTTAATTATATGGATTACCTGATGAAGGGGCTAATAAAGGAAGGCAGAAGTACAGAGGAAGGGGCAAAAAGGACAAGAAAATTAAATTGCACTGAAACATGCATGAGTGATGCAGATCATATTTATGTACTATAGTATGATATACAAAAGTACGGGTTCTGAAGTCAGACCACCTGATTTCATCCCAGATTTACTACTTATTAGCTCCGTTATACTGGGTAAGGTGCTTACCCGCTCTGTGCCTCAATTTCCTCATCTGTAAAATGGAGATTATAATTATATCCTTGTCAGAAAGTTGTTGAGTAGATCAAATGAGATAATACATTTAGGTTCTTAGAACCATATATGGCACATAGTAAATGTTCACAAAATGTTAGCTACTATTCAAAAGCCACTACTAATGGTCACTGTCATCCAGTTTGTATACTCTGGTACCACTGTTACCTATAAGACACATCTGCTCAGAGGACTGAACTACTCCACTATCAGGTGTGTCTTTCCCTGAACAGTGCTGGGTGCATCCTGTAAAATTCTAATGGCCCAGATTCCTTTTTGTACATACCAGGTAGATCCTTCTATTAACACAGTTTTCCCTCAAGCAGATCACAATATAATTGATTAGGTTTTTTTTGTTTTGACTTTCGACTTTTGTTTCCTCTGCAAAACAGCTTTATTAAGGTATAATTTACATAAGATAAAATTCATTCCTTTTAGCATACTATTCAGTGATTTTTAGTAAATTTACAGTTGGTTCAACCAACATCACAATCTAATTTTAGCACTTTTCTGTTACCAAAAGAAATTGGTGCCCATTTGCATTCACTCTTGCTCCCCGCCCCCCAACCCCAGGCAAGCGCTAGCAGTTTGCTGTGGAGTTCCAGCTCTAGGCCTGCCAGCTGGGCCCTTTGGGGAGTGTAACCAGCCACCTTATTTGGATTCCCTAAACTAACTCCTCAGTGAAACATTATAAGCAATCTTCCACAATGTGCAATTTCTACAGATAGTGGGCTTCATCTATTTCTTTTTCTTTCTTTTCTTCTGCCAATTAAAAAATGTTTTTTAATTGCAAAAATAATAAATTCTCATTGTAAAATACATAAAAGCACAAAGAATCATAAAGAAGAAAATACAAATTATTTTTAGTAGAGAACGGGTCTCGCTCTTGCTCAGGCTGGTCTCGAACTCCTGACCTCAAGCGATCCTCCTGCCTGGGCCTCCCAGAGTGCTAGGATTACAGGCATGAGCCAACATGCCTGGCCCTGAACACTGTTTTAAAATTTTATTTAAATTAATTGCTAACACGTTACAATCAGGAGATTTCACACTAAAAACAACTAGACTGGGGCACAGTGGCTCACACCTGGAGTCTAAATGCTTTGGGAGGCCGAGGCAGAAGGACTACTTGAGTCTAGGAGTTCAAGACTAGCTTGGGTGACATAGCGAGGCTCCACCTCTAGAAAAAACATTAAAAATTAGCCTGGCATGGTGGTGGGTACCTGTAGTACTAGCTACTTGGGAGGCTGAGGTGGGAAAATTGCTTGAGCCCAGGAATTGGAGGGTACAGTGACCTGTGATCATACCACTGCACTCCAGCCTGGGTGATAGAGTGAAACCCTGTCTCTAAAAAAACAAAAAACAAAACAAGAAACAAAACAAAACAAAACAAAAAAACTAGCTATCTGACTTCTTTGCAACTTCTGAAAGCTCTGGTAGACAAGGCCTGCATTCTCACACGGCACTGTCACAGTGGCCCCCTTTACACAGAGGCTGATGCTCAGTTTGCCACAACTCCCCACAGCAAGCATTTCTCATTTTCATCACCTGCTGAGCCCATGTAAGAATCTTAGGTAGGGAAACTAAGGCCCAGAGGCCAAATTCAAGAGCTCACATGCCCCTGTTCCTACTCCCTAATTCTTAGTCTTTTCTTCAACGAGTTGGGAAATCAAGAGACAGATAAAACTCCATAACCTTCTTGGTTTGACCAAGATTCTGAGTAGTGGTACTCAGAATCCTGACTCTAAAGCCCACATCACTACCCCAACCCAGTGGTTGGTTCCATTACCCACAATTGGGAAACCTTAGGTTTTTCCCCTCCCCCAAGAATCATACAAAGCTCACCCAGAATTATAGGGACTATACTCATCCCAAGACCTTGGAATCTTTTCACCTCTTTTCTGCTATTGTCTGGTCCTAGCGCCAGGCACAGCAATGTCCCCATCTTTTACAAAATGTGCCACAGAGCCAGAAGCTGCCATTGCCATGGCCTTATCGCAAGAAGGGGCAGCTGCTGATAAGACAAAACTGCCTGCCATGTTGCTGTGACTGCTGCTGGTGCACATCACTAACCCTTCTCTCCCTGCTGATCTGTGCAATCCACACCTCACCAGCTGCTGCTCCCCGAGCCTACATCTCAGTGACATTGAGCCACCTTCCCCTGTTATGCTCATTCTGATCCCGCCCTTACCCACTGCTGCTCAGGAACCTCTGTGGTCTCCACTCCTCAAGCCAATGTTACTAAATCTCTAGACATATGTTAGACCCAATTTTTCTTCCACCTGAAGCATGACCTCATTCCCTGGAGTGAGCCCTCCCCTGTCGAGGAATTTAGATCAAATCTTTTAGGACCTGTGAAGACTATTGGTCTTTAGTTTGCTACAGAATCCAACTTAAACTAGCTTATGATTTAAAAAATTACTAGTGAGGGAGTTAACATGCCACCCCAAAATATGCCTCTCTGGCATAACGACTATTTTGAGTTAAAAGCATTTGAAAAACAGCAGGTGCAAGAAGATCACTCTGATCTTCCTTCTGTTTCTGAAAAGCAGGAGATGAAATTCCCATGTGAAAAATGTTCTCCCTATATCAGAAGGAAAGCATCATTTCACTGTCAAGGATAGAAAGTTGAGGTTGAAGGAAATATGTACCAAAAAACCTTTAATAATAAATTATAAAATATATTATATATATTTATAAATAAATTATAATTAAATTATAAATTATAAATAATAATAAACCTTTTATTTAATAACTAATAATAGTTTAATAACTAACCCTTTTCTTCCCTGTCACTTCTCTATCCAATTAACTACCCTATCCCAAGTCCCTTGTTACATTTTCATAATTACTACTCTTCATCCAATTTAGCAAATAAGTATTCAATTCCAACCACATCTTTGGGTCATTTCCTGATGAAGGATCCTATGCCACATAAAACTTGTATTTAATAAATTTGTATGCTTTTTTCCTGTTGGTCTGTCTTCTGTCAATTTAATTTTCAGGCCCAGCTCAAAAACCCTATGAGGGTAGAGGTACAATTTTGCCTCCCTTACATACTGGCTAGTGTAGGGGAGGAGACTGCCTCAGGCCCAATAGCTCCAAGCCACTTGGCTTCTCTTTTTCTCCATTTTCTGCCTTTGTTTACTCAAACTCTTGCCTCTGCGCCTTTTAACTTTTCCACTGGCAGGCACAGTCTGTGTCTAGGACACATCCTTAGGTCCTCAGAACTGATAAAGAGCTTCTTAGTTGATAGATAAAAATCCCACAAGAGGATTCTGGTTAGTTCTAATTGAGTCACTTGCTCATCCTTGGACCAATCACTGTGGCCAGAGTGGGAAGGGTTCTACGATCAGGAACCCCAGGAGGACCAAAAAAAGTAGGGAAGGTCAGAGCTAACAAACAGAATGCTAGGCAGACAAAAACAACAAGATGTCTTTTACAATCATGCACTGATAAAAACCAGGGTTCCTATAAAAAGACAAACAACCTTATTTAACAACGGGTAAAGGACTTGAATAAACATTTCTCTAAAGAAATATGCAGATGATCAATAAACATATAAAACATGCTCTATATCATCAGGAAAATGAAAATCAAACCCACAAAGAGATACCATTTCACATCCACTAAGATTTGTTTTTAATCTTCTGAATAGCATAGTTTCATTGCATAGCATTCTTGTAATTAAAGGTGTTAAACTTTTAAATGTAAACATTTAAAATATTTCATTATTTTACAACCCTTGTGCATGTCTTAATTTCTTTTTTAATATATGAGATCCTTAACACACTAAGATTGTTATAATAAAAAATTCAGATAATAACAAGTATTGGCAAGGATATGGAGAAATCAGAACTCTGCAGGGTAGGAGTGTAAAATGGAGCAGCCACTTTGGAAAACAGTTTGGCAGTTCCTCAAATGGTTCAAGATAGAGTTACCATAAATATAGTCACTAACTGTGGGTGATTGCAGTAGTGCAAACATAGCTCACTGCAGCCTCCATCTCCTGGGCTCAAGCGATCCTCCTGCCTTGGCCTCCCAAAGTGCTAGGATTACAGGCATGGGCCACTAAGCCCCGCCCAGATTTCTTTTTTGGAGTGGGAAAAAACATTCTCAAATACATTGTGGTGATGGTTGCCCAACTCTGTGAACATACTAAACACCACTGAATGAACACCTCAGATGGGTGAATTATATGCCATATGATTATGTCCTAATGGATAAATAGCCACGCTTCTTCTGCATGTCCGGCCATGTTCTCTGGGTTCTCTGAGAGATGGAGAGTGCTAGACAAATTGAGATCAGACCCAATCCTGTCTCTGTTTCCTAGCAGTTAACTGTTTCTTCCACAGCCACATGGAGGTGATAATCCCTACCTGGAAAGGTTGTTGTGATTTTAAAAATACTCATTAGGGTCAATAACGTACAGTGTGTGACACAGAGTAGACGCTCTGAAACACTACGCATACAGCAATGCATATGTGTATACAGGCACGTGAACCTGGGGCCTTTGGGGAGGTTCTGAAAGGGCGGATCTGCGGGCTGGTCGTGTCCCTGGTGTCCGCCCTCGACCTTTTGCCTCAGGCTCCAGGGCACTGAAGTAGCAGAGCAACCCGCTAACCCTGCAGTCAAGGAAAAGTCCCGCACCCTCGGGCCCAAGAAAGGCAAGCAGCCGACGCCAAGGCGTGGCGAGGCCGCCCTACCGGCGGGGGGCGTCGCTACGTAACTGCAAGGGGCCGGGAACCCAGCCAGCACCGGGAACCCGGGCGGACCCGCCGCGCTGCAACAGGGCCGCAAGCGAGGCCCACAGCTCCCGCACGAAGGATGCGCCGAGCACCTCACGCGGAGCTTCGCAGAGCCGCGCTCCAGGCGGCCGGGCGGGGCCTGCCGGGAGATGTAGTGTGTGCGGCCCCGCCTCCTGCCGGCCGGGCGCCGCAGGCGACTACAAGTCCCATCAGGCCCCGCGAGGCCGTTGCAGGGAGGGGAGTATTTAACGGTACTGGCTGCCTTTACGGGCCGTACATCCTTTTCCTTGTGAGGCGTCGGCACGTTGAGGAAATCATTGCCTTGACTTCTGGCCTCTCCTCTGAGTCTCCTGCTGGGTTTTATCTGACTTAATTACTCAGTGATGTATTTAGAACACAACCGCATGGCCGACCGTAAAGTGTTGCTTTCCCTTCTTGTTTTAGCCTTGATAACCTGAAATGCTTTGAGGAAGGTGAGGATCCAGAAGTCATCCCGGAGGATAATGACCTGGTGACTTTGGGGTACGGAGGAGTTTGCATTTGTTATGTGCTATTACACATTTTTATGTGTTATGACACATTTTTTTCGACATTATGTTTTGAAAAGTTGAAAGTGTGGTATCCTTATCCATATATCCACTTCTTGAATTCAACCACTGTTAACATTTGGCCATATTTGCTTTAGCTGTATGTGTATGGGTTGCCTGCCGTGTCTCTTTTGCTTATACCATTCAATAAGTTACAGACGTCATGATAATTTACCCCTAAATATATCAGCATATAGCTCCTACATATCTACAAAATATCATTCTCCTACATAATTAGCATGGCATTAGCAAATCTAAGAAAATTAACAATAAATGCATAATCTCTAATATCCAGTCCATACTGAAAGTTATGTTTATTTTTGAATGTGTATTTACAAAGGTAGAGTTAATCTATTTAGATTTGGGGTGTAAGATAAATACTCTGGTAGTGTTTCTCCAACTATCTGTGGTAAAGGACCAATTTTTAATCTTTGACAGATCTATACTTTTGTAAAATACTGTACAAGAGAATTGCTAAAAAGAAATGAAAAAAGACAATATCATTTCAAATTTTTTATTAAGTCATTAAATATGAAATGTCCGATTTCACATTGAACGTTTAGTTTATTATATCTCAAACAAGAAGCAGTACAATTAATCAAAATATACGCCTAAACTATCAACACAGTTTTGTCAACCTAATGGTAGCTTGTTTATGGCAGCAGCAAAGAAGCCTGGAGAGCAAGTGGCGATGAAATCATGAAAGGAATTTTCCACAGCTTGTTGAGAATTGAATATTTATCCTTGCAAGAAGAGGTCCAAAGCCTGGAAGAAGTGATAGTCAGTTGGTGCAAGGTCTGGTAAATATGGTGGATGACAGAGAGTTTCCAAGTCCAGCTTCTGTAGTTTGAACAGTGTTGTTTGTGCGACATGTGGTCGGGCATTGTCTTGCAAGAGGATTGGCCTGTCTCTATTGACCAATCTCAGCTGCTTAATCCCAAACATCCTCATCATTTCATCAAATTGATTGCAGTAGACATCCACTGTAATTGATTGACCAGGTTTCATGAAGCTGTAGTGGTGAATACCAGTCCTGGACCACCAAACAGACACCATTAGCTTTTTTTGATGAATATTTGGTTTTGGACTGTGTTTTGGCACTTCATCTTTACCCAGCCATTGCACCAAACGCTTGCAAGTGTCAGAGAGAATCCCTTTTTCATCACACTTAATTATATGATGTAGAAATGGTTCACCTTTATGTCATGACAGCAAAGAAAGGCAAGCTTTGGGACAATTTCTCTTCTGACGCTCATTTGATTCATGCGGAACCCATCTATCCAGCTTCTTTACCTTACCCATTTCTTTCAAATGGTCCAATATTGTTGGAATAGTAATGTCAAACCTTGCTGCTAATTCGTGTGTAAGTTGAGATGGATTTCACTTCCACTACAGCTTTTAGCTCGTCATTATCCACCTTGGTCTCAGGTCACTCACATGGCTCATTTTCAAGATTAAAATCACCGGAACAGAACTTTTCAAACCATCAACATACTGTGCATTCATTAGCCACATCCTTTCCAAACACTTTGTTGATATTTTGAGCTGTCTGAAGTGCATTGGTTCCACAAGAGAACTCATATTAAAAAATAACTTGAATTTTTGATTTAGTCATGGTTTCACAAAAATTGCTCAAAAAAATTTGAAAGATGATCACAAGCCAAACTGTGCATTTGAAGGAATGGGGATGTACCTTCACAATAAAAATAAAACAAGAAGTGTCAAAGGGAAATGTCAGAAATATCAACTAACATAGCACTTAAGGAAATCGGACATTTCTTAATTAATAACCTAATATTATTAAATTCAACAGGCATAAAATTACTATCAATTTATAATTAAACTTTCTAAGCACTTACTTTCATTTTCTGTACAGATTGGATTACATATAGCTCACAGATCAATTCCAATCTGCCTACCACACTTTGAGAAGCATTGCTCCATGATAATACTATAGAAAAATTGTGCGGGTTATGCCAAATCTGTTCCCTTGATCCTCCTTGCTAGCATTTACATTTGCAACATTGGAGCACTATGAAAGGCTTCTATCTTTTATTAGTAAAGTTTTTTTCTCATGATTTATCCATTATGCTACCTGAGTATGTTCTTTTGCTTAGAAATTGTCAATAGTGCTACATCTCCTAGATCGAAAAATTTCAAACTCCTTAGCTAGACATTTGAAGACTTCCACATATATCCCAAATCTGCCTTTCCAGATTCATTTTCAAACACTTTCTCTTTCAAATGGCTCAGGATGCACATGGCCTCTCATCCATTTGAAACCTACCACATTTTTAAGACCCTAAGATTCCTTTCCAGATTCCTTGAATTTGTACTGCCTTGAATGCTAACGTTTCTAAAATCTTTGAAGGCTCATGGAGACTCCAAACTCCCATCTATGTATTGCCCTTAAGCCTACTATCTTGCCTGCTCCAATTGTTGATCTTGTGTTGTTGATTGATTAGTTGGATTTGTCTAAAATGCACATGTGATTGTGTTACTCCCTTGCCTAAAACCTTTTGGGGGCCCTTAGGCTAAAGTCCTGAGTCCTTAAGTGGCTCATAACTATACTAGTTATATACATCTGCTAAAAGGGGTTACCATTAAGTATGGGGTAGTGAGAACTAAAAAGACAATGAATAGGGTGAAAGTGAGATTTTTCACTCAACATTAATATTTTTTATTTTTTAACTGTGAAAATATTATCTATTAAAAATTGTTTTCAAAGAATACATTGCAAGGAAACACCAAAGTTAGAGAAGGGGCTCAGAAGACAACACTTTTTTTAACTGCTCTATGAGTCAGAAACTTGTTGACAAAAGAAAATAAGGGGAGAATGCTTTGCTTCACATCCCTCTTGTGTGGGTAGTAATACTCTAATAGCTCTCTGTTTAGCAATTATGTAATATGAGAATAGGCACCTTTAGAAACAGACATGAATGGGGATCTATGGCTGATGGGTAAGCAAAATACTGGCAGGGAAATCTACCGTACAGATTTGGAAGCAGAATTTTTATTCCTTCTTCTGTGGGTGTATTCATTCCATTTAAACAGCATTCCTTCTGCTTTATTCGTGGAAGGATGTGAAGACTTTTCATTGAAAATGCTGGGAAAAGAAAACAAATAAATTTGCTGTCTTACTCTTGTGCTGCTACAACAAAATACCATAGACTGGGTGGCTTATAAACAACAGAAATTCATTTCTCACAGTGCTAGAGGCTGGGAAGTCCAGGATCAAGATGCCAGCAGATTCTATGTCTGGTGGGGGCAGCCTCCTGTTCCATAGATGGCACCTTATTGCTGCGTCCTCATGTGGTGGAAGGGGACAAAGCAGTTCTCTGTAGCCTCTTTTATAAGGACTCTAGTCCCATTCATTAGGGCTCCACTCTCATGACCTAATTACCTCCCATAGACCCTACTTCCTAATATTATCACATTGGTGGGTTTCAACATAAATTTTGGGGGGAACACACATTCAGACCATAGCAACTGCATACCCTAATGTCATCTTCCAATAAAAAAAAATTCTCTGAAATTTTGAATCTTAGAAGTCTCCATGTGGAGAGTATAAGATACAAGACTGAAAAGTCTTTACTTTCTCCAGGCGATGGACCTGTGAATGTTATTAGACAGGGTTGGGTTTTTTGGTTTGGTTTGGTTTGGTTTGGTTTGGTTTGGTTTTTCATTCCTCCAAGACTGAATGTACTGTTCTTTAAAAGGAGAACAACAGTACCATCTTAAATATTCCATGCCATCTGGTTATTATAAAATTTATTCAGACACTCAATGAAAGAAGCTATAATGAAGTAAAATCATTATCATTCAAATTAGGGTGTCCTCTGACAGTTACCACTGGCTGAGAGTTCAGTTCTCAATTTCATAGTTTCAAAAGCTTTTTGTTTTCAATGCACCAAAGAACAAACAGATTTGAGGGGACTGAGCAAAACTCAGAAGAATCTTTGATTTTGCAGATGGTTATTGTTTCTATTACTACCTTCCTTCTTTTGAGGAACTACTTTTCTCCCATCCACTTGCCAACTCTGCCTGCTGACACTCACCGCCTACTGGTGGGGGTGACCTGCTTGCTGTCAGTCTGGTGGGACCATCAGTCACAGTATCTAACCATATGGCCTCAGGGTGACCTGGATTGGGCCAAACATAGCAGCCCATTCTCTTGGCCCCAGCTATTTTTCAAAGGCATGAGACAGTCTGTGGTGGGCATGTGTCCCAAGCTGGAGTAATCACTCCTCTTAGGTTGAAGGGGCCTTGTTCTCAGATCACAAAACATAGAAGGACATGAATAGGGGACAAGCAGCCACCATGTAAACTCTGTGTGTATGTTACGGAGTTTAGAAGGCTGCTCAGAATTCTGAAAAAGTCATTTTACAGTATTGGTGATTAAAAAGCCCTTAGCGCTATGATATTTTTTTTCAATTTAAATAGGCTGATTAAACTTTTGAGATGCTCAAGTATGCAGGACAATTGATAAAATTTGAAAAAAGACCAGTACAGATTGGAGTGGGAAAAGGTTTCATAGACCTGAGGACTTTAATGGAACCTTAAATGATCTGGATGAACAGAGAAAAATAGTGACCATATTTTAGATAGCTGGAATATTATTAGCAAAAGTACAAATAAGAAGCAGGCAGGAGCATCAGCCTGACTAGGACAGAGGGTGAGTGTGAGCAGGCAGTTAAGTAGGCCACAAAACACAAGATTCAGATGTGGGAGTCTTGAGACTAGAGGAGGAGAGGGCCCAGCATTGACTTGAGGTCAGAGGAACCAGAAGAGAGAGGGAGAGACAAAGAGGCAGAGAAGGGAGAGAGGACAAGGCCTGGAGAGAGCCATGTGTGCTCCAGACAACTGACGTGCCTAACTGCCTTCTGTCTATGTAAATTAACCACATGTAACTCCGTACCCTAATAACCTGTCACCATGGCCACAGCTGTTTGGAGCAGGGGTAGAGGTAGAACAGGGCCATGTAAATGTTGGCCTAGTGTGGGAGGCCAGACAATGCCTCCCACAGTAAGAAGGATTGTTGAGCTGTGGACAGTGAAGAAGCAGCAGGTGCAGGAAAGTTCTCTGCCCTCCCTCTATCGCCAAGAAGCAGGGCATAGATTATAAAAACAGAAGGTGCCCTGCCTGCCCTTTCTACCAGGGAGAAGAAAGGGTAACCTGTGAAGACAGCTTTAGACCTTCCTTGCCTGGAGATGATACCAGAGGAATCTATATTAAGAAACTCTACTAACTAGACTTTATCTGCCAGTTATTGCCTTGCCCCAAGTGGCCACCCATAGAGACTCAAAGTCCTTTTCCTTTGTCTTCTCACTTCTCTAAAAATTTACTGCTTGTGTGTGTGTGTGTGTGTGTGTGTGTGTGTGTGTGTGTTTTAAAGAGAGAGTCACTCTTTTGCCCCAGCTGAAGTGCAGTGGTGTCATCATAGCTCTCTGAGACCTCTAACTCCTGGACTCAAGCAATCCTCCTGCCTCAGCCTCCCGAATAGTTGGGACTACAGGCGTGCACCACCACACCTGCCTAATTTTTAGTATTTTTAATAGAGATGGGGTCTCGCTCTTGCTCAGGCTGGTCTGGAACTCCTGACCTCAGGTGATCCTCCTGCCTCAGCCTCCCTTAGTGCTGGGATTACAGGCATGAACCACCGAGCCTGGCCTTGTATAATGATTTTTGATGGAAATATATTATTTATGTTAACATGCAATGCATTTATTGTCCCTTTTAAATGAATTAGTAAATATTTCTACACTTTCCCAGTATTCATTTCTAATAATAACCCATATATACATAAGCTCTTTAGGAGTCCTGAGTAGTTTTAAGAGCATAAAGGGGTCTTGAGATTTAAAAGTTTGAAAATCACTACACTAGACAAAAGTTAAATGCCTCACCCCTGGGGTAGGAGTTTTGTTCTAGAAAATACCAATTTAGGATAGTCCATGGTTTTTGTCAAAGGCATGTGCCCCAGTACTTGAACTTATGGTGTGTCCAGACGGTAGGCAGAGGGGTGTTCTCGAGGCCCAGGACACTGGCGTCATTAACCACGGGAGGTGCAGCCTTCGTTCTCCACAAAAGGCTTTACTATCTGAGACTGGGCTATATAGAATTTCCTTCCTGTATCTCTTTCTCAGCATTTTCTGGGGAATCACTGAACAAACTATAATAAGGTCTACGTTTACCCTTGATGACTTCATCAGGTTCCTGTGGTAGCTTTCAGGTTCTTTCTCATCCTAAGATACTAGTAGCGCTCAAATCAGCAGGGGCTTCTGAGCCAGACTCAGCACCACATTCCATGGGTCATAGCCACTGTCTCAAAAATCTACTGCCTCCAACTCTAGGGGCTATGGTGTCCATGCAGGTATAAAATGAGGACATTATCAGCTCTCCCAGAAGCCCCCTCATGCCCCCTCCCTGGTTCATATTATTATACTAAGGGTTGGTAATGTTTGCATTCTGTTATGCAACTGTAATTCTTCCAGATGTTCAATTGTGCTTCCAATATTTAAGCAGATCAATTCAGGCTATACCTTCCCCATTCTGGAGTTTATTATTTTGATTAATCTCTTGATTGGCTGCATTTCATCATTAAGTAGTTTTTCCCAGAAGGCTCATGGCTGCTCTATGCCTTGAGATAGTTCATATTTGAGAAGATCTCTCTGTCGCCTTTATACTCAAATGATTACTTTTCTGGGTCTAATAGTGTGGGGTCACTCTTCTCCTTAAAATTGCATGAACATTGATTGGTTGATGCCTGTTGACATGAAATGCTATTGTGGAGGAGTCTGAGGCCAGCCTGGTTTTTACAGATGACTTGTTTCCTGGTTGGATACCAGAAGACATCTTTCTTTATCCTTAAAGTCAATGACTTAGCCAGAATGGGTCTCAATGCCTATTGTTCTGTATCAGATTTTCTTGTCATATTTCTTATTTCTTTCTTTGGCTGATTTTTACCTGGTATTTTAAAAAAATCTATTGAAATTAATTTTAATTTTAGGGAAATTCTCCAATATTTTGTGTTTGATTTTTTGTCTGTTGTTGGATTCTTGATGTGAAGAATTGTCTTTGTCTTCTGTATTTCTTTGTCCTCTCCTTTCACATGCACTGTGATTATCTCATGGATTTTCTCCATGTCATCAATTTCATCTTCAGCTACATTGGTTCTGTTTGTTGCTGTTTTATAATCCATTAGATATGCCATGTTAATGTCTCAGTTCTCAGTTTGTTACCATCCCATCTTGAGCTACCATTTTACCATGTTCTCTTGGAGTCACTGCCTCATTAAGCCACAGTCTCGTAAGTTCTTTTATAGGGAAAAGCATCTGGGGAAGACTGCTTCTTTGCCTTGGATTGAGTTTCCTCCATACTTGATCTTACACTTGTCTTTTTTGGTTTTTTAACATTGCCAGTAGTATCCTTTGCAGATTAAAAAAAAAATCAGGATCCAATCAAGGATCACACATTGCAATGTATCTTTAGTCTGCTTCAGTTGCCATAACAAAATACCATAGACTGGGTGGCTTAAACAACAGAATTTTATTTTCTTATAGTTCTGGAGGCTGGAAAATCCAAGATCAGGGTGCCAGCATGGTCAGTTCCTGGTGAGGGCCCTCTTCCTGGCTTGCTGCCTTCTTCCTGTGTCCTCACATGGCAGAGGGAGAGCACACAAGGGTTTTCTCGTGTCTGTTTTTATATGGACACTAATCCCATCATGAGGACCCCACCCTTGTGACTTCATGTAACCCTAATCACCCCATCTCCAAATATCATCATATTGTGGGTTAGGGCTTCAACATAGGAATTTTGGGGAGGACACTCTATAGTCCATAGCAGCCTCCTTTAATCTTTAATCTAGAAGGCTTCTTCAACATTTTTTTTTTTTGTCTTTCGTAACATGGCATTTTGCTTCCTTTTAGTGCCCTTGTATTATGCTTGCTTATCTGCTAAGCTGTTTATTTTCATCTTGTTCATGGTTAGTTCAGGCTGCTCTGGCTAGGCCTTCTATTTGCTCTGATGTTTGGTGGGAGAATTCTCTGATACTCTTACCATCTTACGTAAGGGTATTTATCTTCCCCTTTGTGTCAGTTTGGACTACATTTAGCTTCATACATAAGGAAAAATATGCAAAACAAGATAGATGTTTATTTCCCTCCCCTAAAAGAAGTCTGGAGGGAAGTAGCACGGTGCTGATATGGTGCTGTTCAACAGCGTCTGGAGCCAGACTCCTGTCTCTTTGCCCCACTTAAACCAACTTCTCACTGCAAGGTGGCCCTGTCTAGGCCCAGCTTCTCCAGGATTCTGGTTGGCCACACTTTCTGGGGATGTTTACAAGAGGAGGGTTAGAGGGTAGAACAACACCCTGGCTGCAGATGTGCCAAGGCTGTACCTGAAACTCATCTTCCTCCTCCCTGGAACCATCTAGACATTCTGCAAAATAGCACATTGTCCCACCATACTGAGGGTGTCATGTTAATCAGAGCAGATGAGCAAGGGTGAATGCCTTGTTAAGACACATGCACTGCAGAGGATTGGACAAAAACCCTGCAAATCAGGAGCCTCCACATGAATGTTTTTGTGGGTCCTGGCATGCCAGGAAATCCTTCCCAGAGTAAAAGGTAAGTTATTATACCTGGCACCTCCAATTACTAGGAAGAAGCACAGTGCTTCATAGGCCTCTTTGGGCTTTGGAAGCAGCATATTCCTTACTTGGGAATGAGGATCTAATCCTTTTATCAAGGCACATGGAAGATTGCTAGTTTTGAATTGGGCCAAGAGCAAAAAGGGCTCTGTAGCAGTCCAGGCTGTGACAGGGGAGCCTTGCTGCTTGTGCCATTCCACTCTGTAGATGGAACAAGCTAGATGTGTCTGTGGCTAGGAAAGATGCCATGTGGAGCTTCTACTGAGCCTCTGTAGGACAGTCACAGTGTGGACCCCTGGGGTTATGGAGAAAGTCTATGCCTTATGCAGTAGAGAACTAGAGATCATTCAAAATGCAGCCCTGATGTGCCTCTGGGCCCTGGTGGAAACCGGAATGTCTGGTGAGACATCAAGTGTCCAATGGCCAGAATGTCCCATAATAAGCTGATTCTGCCGGACCCACCAAGTCTTCAGGTCAGGTGGACCCAGCATCAATACACTGTAAGATGGCAGTGGCACATCTGGGATATGGCACAGCAGGCCCAGAAGCACAAATGGGTTACACAAGCAGGTGGCCCAGACTCCATGTCATCTGTCACTATGACACCAACATCTCTCCCTCAATTCACACCTGTTGTCTCTTAGGGGGAGGACAAAGAAGACCAGTATCAGGTACAGCCTTGGGACATCTGCAGCAGCCAGGGCTCAGGTCCCTTTGAACTGCATGGTGACAGACAGCAGGAGAATCAACACTGTCCCAGGGAAGACCATGAATGGATACTCTGCCCAGCCCAGGGTACCATGGGTGAAAGTTTTAGCCATTGCAGGGCTGCAGCATGTCAGGGATGGTCAATATTCCACCCATCACTTGTGAGGGGTCCTCACTGCCATTCAACAGTGGGTCATCTTTGAGGAATCCCATCCACAGGGTCACCTCTGGTTCCAGCTATCTTAGGTCAAGTTCCTAGAAGCAAAGCCTGCAATGGGGATTCTTGTAAAAGTCTTTATTACAGTGTGCTCTAAGGAGAAGGGAGTGAGGAAAACAGGAGAGGGCAAAGGAAGAAAGGTAAGCACAGCTGTGCTCTTGGGTGGAGTCTACATTCAGTCTGGTCCCACGGAGAGCTTACAGCAAAAATGGCATCAGAGTTGGTCCAGGCTCCAGGCAAGGGGTGGGCTTTTTATCCCTCAGGGTCAGTCAGTCTCTGGCTGCTGATGGCTCAAACAAGGCAGTTGCTGTTCTGCCAAGGCAGTTCACTGGAGAGGAGGGGAGCAGTGAGCTCTAGCAACACTCACGGTACTCACAATTATTAGACAATCAGAAGAGGTGTGCAGACAGATGTGTGAGACCAGCACTGTATCTAGATGCTAATAGTGATGGTGAAATGAGTCATATGAAAGAAATCTCAGTGACTCTTCAGATGACCATATCCTAGCCGGATTTTCTCAAATCCAAACATCAATAAGTGAACAATATACTTCTAAGGACAAAAAGGAAATATGGATTCTCATATCCATACTCATTCCTTTGACAGGAAGAACTGTTAACACAATGTTTTGTGACAAGAAATAGGATCCATTTTGCTAAAAGGACATATGATAATTTTCTTTCATCTCTTGTGACATTTGTACATTTAAACCATTCTCATTGTGGTTTATAAATCTAACCGTGAAAATATTTTTCAATTATGGAGCAAAGAAGATGGCTGTCCTCTCAACAAAATTATGAGTATCAAAGTTTTCAAAAGGATTGTGTTTTGCAGATTCAAGGAGAATGAGAAGTAATGATAAGCTAAAACTTTTAAATATGTAATTGAAATCTGGAGGCAGTTTTTACAAGATGGGATATGTTCTAGGTTCATACAGGACAGGGCATGAGCAGTTAGTGGTAAGCAAAGGACATTGCCCATTTTTGGCATATATACTTTCAAAAACAGGAAAATGTAGGACAGAAATTTGGGTTTCCTATGTTTACATTCTTATTGTAATGTAATTTCTAATAAAGTTGTTTATCACTATCCATTTATTCTTACTCCTGTAAATCATTAATAAAATTACTTAAAATATAAATGAAATTAAAAGGGTCCATTGGACCCAGAGGTAAATGATGATAATTATTTTTCTCAGTATATTTAGGGCTAACCCAGTGTTGTTCAGAATGGCAAAAGACTGGAAACTTCTCAAAGGCCCATCAATAGGGCACTGGTTAAATAAATATTGCTATATTCTTATAATGGAATATTATGTTGATATAAAAAATGATAAAGAAAAAATATGTATGTACTTCTATGGAATAATTTCCAAAATATAAAGTGAAAAAAAGTAAGGTACAAAACAGGATGTAAAACATGCAATCATTTGTGTTGCAAAAAAGGAGAAAAAGTATGAATTTGCTTGAATATGCATAAAATATTTCTGATAACATTGATTTTTTTTTTTCTGTAGAGAGCATCGGCTAGACACAGGCATGACAAGGAAATGTTTCAGCAAAAATCTCTTTGTTACCAAACTAACATCAGACTGAAAGGGTAACTCAGAAAAGACATGCTCTGGGTGTGGTCACAGGTCAGTCAAGGAGGCTCTACAGTGCTGCATACAAACTACCCCCAAATCTCGGTGGCTTGTGACAGCAAAGTTTATTCTCATTTACGTTCCAGGTCCATTAAGGGTCCACCAGGGGCTTTGCTCCGCTCACTCTGGGACCCGTGCTGACAGGGCAGCCACAATCTTGAGTGATGCTGGTTGCCATGACCACTCTGGAGAGTCTTGGACCTGTGATAAAAAAATATTTTTATGTTTTATATATATTTAAATTGAATATATATATAGTATATATTCTGTGTATCTGTTTTATCTATCTATTGTAGGAAAACAGTCTGTTGCATGGCAGGAGTGATGCCATCTTGAAGCGATCCATGTAAACAAAAACATCTGTACCCCCTTAATATTTGAAATTTTAAAAAAAGCAAGCAAGCAAATGCGCAGAGCAGGCACAGGGCTTTCGCTGCAGTCCCTTGAGAATGCCTGACAGAGTTAATCTGTTTCCTTCCAGTTTCCTTTCAAGAAAATAAGTATTTATCTCAGCAGAAAGTTTAGTTTTTAAGAAAAAAACAAGGCCAGAAAGCCAAACCTGATGTTAATTTCAGGGGCCAACTGGGGGTGAGGATTGAAAAATAAATGTGTATGTATAAATCCTACCTTTTGATAAACCTGAATGACATGTTTCTAAAAGAAATTAAGTAAAAAAAATTAACAAAAACAACTTGCACAAATTAAACTGAAAATCTAATCAATTATAGAGAGAAAGAAAAAAAGCCAAATGAAACAGGGCTCCTCTTCTGGCCAACTAAACAATGAAGTGGTGATGTTTGTTGAAAAAGTAAAATTATTACAGATAATTAAATGAGTATGTAATCTTTTAACTAGAAATATTAACAAATCTACACTTGCAAGAAAAAGTTTAGCAGTAAATACTGACATCAGATGTAATTAAATCTATTTAAAGTTCTTCAATTAGATATACTTTTAAGATAAAACTTAATGTCTTGTGTTAAAGAAATGACAAGTCATGTGCAATGTACTAATAACAAAACAACATTTCTCAATTTTCTTCAGAATATTTTATGAACAAAAATCTTGTCTTCTTATACATAAACATCAAAAAATTTCATTGTAATATATTTAACCATTAGGAAGACCATTACTTATTTCAGGAAGATGAGTTAAATGTTAATAGAATATTTATTACAGTGGTAAGATGTAAATCACTTCAAGAAAAAATAGGTTATTGGGGTTTAAACTGAAGTAGACATTCCAGTTTTAGATCTCAAAATAAAAATTAAGTGACAACATAACAGTATGGATTTTATTTTTATGTAATAAACTGGAAGAACTCTATTTAAAAAGGGTGACTCTGGTCACTAAAAAAATTTAAGGAGATGCACAGGCTGTGCCGAACAGAATCTGACACAAGATTTTTTGATCAGATTTTTATGATCATGTGATTGGCTTCCCTGGGCAAGCACAGGCTGGGCTTGTTAACTTCTATTTGTAAAGGCCAGTTCTGTATCTGAACACAATAGGCAATGATACATATTTGATGAATGACTGAATTAATGAAATCCTTGGACTTTTCTCTAATTTGGGATAACTCTGGCATTGCTTCAGATATTAACTGACCAATTAAAAAAAAGTCTAACTACTGTAAATAACTGCCAAGCACTTCATAATCAGATCAAAAGTGGTACACAACAGGTTACCCACTGTAAAGAGGATCTCACATGTGAAAACATTTTATAAATAAATACTACATAAATACAAGTTGGTATTATTCCAAAGATTATTTTACTTGAAAAATGACTATAAAATCTTTAAAGTATATTTTCATTTCCTAATTTTGTATCTGGGAAAAGTCAGGGTTACTGGTCAAATACTATAGGACCAATTTTCTTAACTTTTCCTCCCATGAATCCCTTGAGGTATAAAGGAGGAGGAAGATGCTGCAGGATGGAGGCCTTTGCACTGTGCACTCAGACCCAGGCCATGTGGGCGAATCTGAGCAGAACAGGCCCGGCCCCAGGAGGGGAGAGTTTTGCTCCTGACTACAAAGGGTTCACAGCTCTCCAAAAACATGTGCTGTCCAGGCAGAGTGTAGGTTTCTGACACCAGCCCTCCTCACCTAGCCAGGCCCTGTCTCCCTTGCAGCACCTAGGTATAAATGCCCTAGCCTCTCAGGCACTGCAACTTTAATCCTAGCAATTATTGCTTAGGGAGGACAAGAAGCTTCAACCACTGCAGCAAGGACCCTGACTGTTTTTAGGAACAAGCTGCCTGCAAGTGAAGGATGACTAAGGGAGACGACAGACCTTGGTTTGCAAGCCTTAACAAGGCAAGATAAAAGACTATCTACAAAAACTGAGGGGAAGAAATACCTGGAAATTTGGAAGTTGTAGAATAAAACCACCACCAAGAAACTTTTTTTTTTTTTTTGGGAGACAGGATCTCACTCCATAGCCCAGGTTGGAGTGTGCAGTGGTGTCATAACTCACTGCGAGCTCAAACTCCTGGGCTCAGCTCAAGTGATCCTCCTGCCTCACCCTCCTGAGTAGCTGGGACTACAGGCACATGCCACCATGCCTGGCTAATTTTTCTATTTTTTGGAGAGACAGGGTCTCATTATTGCCCAGACTGGCCTCAAACCATCCTCCCGCCCTGGCCTCCCAAAGTGCTGGATTATAGGCATGAGACACGGTGCCGGCCAATCACCTAGAATTTTTTAAACAAGGAACCTCTGTCTCCAATTTCAATTCAAATACATGAAATAAATGTAATTAGGAAGTAAGAGAAAAGGATTCACACCTGTATACAGAGTCCTTCACTGAATTTTCTAAGGGGGCACAAGTGTAGTGGCTTAAAGGGCCTCTTCTGGTCACAGACCTGGCTCTGCCTGACACTTTTTTGCTGCAGGACCTTAAACATGTACCTTAACCTCTCTGAACCTCATCTTCAGTTTCTTCTATGAAGTGGGGAATATCTACTCCACTAGACTGTAGAGATGTAGTGAGTGTGTGTGTATATATTATGTGTATATATTTATATATTATATGCACATATACACTCATATATAAGTATAAAATGAGTATATCTATATATCTATAGACATCTATCTTAGCACATAGTAAGGATTCAAATAATGGTAGCTAATATTTTTTATCAATGATAGTCTTAAGATGACCAAAAAAGGAGCACAAAGAAGACAATTAAATAAACTCAAGGATTTTAATGATGTGCAAGGTTTTACATAAAGAGCCCATTACAGAACAAAGTGTGTGGACACAAAGCTGCCTTTCTGAACTTAGGTAAACCTGGAGTGCTGCACCCTCCTCTGCTTGGGGCTCAGAGGGGGAACACCTGTTGATATTAAGCAAAGACAGAAGGTGAACAGCCATGTAAATGGTACCTGGCTCCATCTTCTACCACCCAAGTTTCAGAGGCAGATTTCATTTTAGCCTAGTCCCTGTGGAAGGAGCCAGGGGACAAGGAGGCCTGGGACAGGGGTGACCCTGAAAGAAAGGAATGATTTATTCTGGGGGTCAACAGATTCTTTTTGGATTGAATTCACTGTCTCTCTCGCTGGTCATGAACCCAGCCCCAAAATTAGCAAGGCCCTTCAGACCATTCTGTTCTGTCCAATTTGGAATGGGGTATCGTAGTAAAGGGACTGGGGCTGAGGAGAGAAGAAGAAGGTGGACTGAAACATTTTGACTTCTAGTTAATGCTAATAGATATCATAAATCCTTGCATATCTACTATTTGATATCCTAACAATAAACTGATCAGACTACTTAATGTGACTCACCTAAGTTTTAGATGATTAATCTGGAGAAATTAAGGGGACTGAAAAGTGACATTTGGCTTACAGTTTGAATAATGGCAATGGCTTGACACTGAGCAGGATGCTAACAGACCGTGGGGAGTGCAGAGAAACAGAGAAGGGGGGCACTGATCATTGCAGACCTGACAAGGTTCCTACTGCTGTTCTGTGAGACACAGGTGACAGATAAGAGGGGCTGCACCAGGAAAACCTGCAGGAAACCTCAGACAGACTAAGCTACAGCCAGGCTTAATTTCAAAGAATTCCCTTGGGGGAGTCCTGAAACTGCAGGGGCTCTTGGGTTTCTGGGGTTTGTTCCTGGATAAAGGTGCCTTTCACTATTTGCTTATGTTTCAAAGTGGTATCCTTTCTCTTTCCTCTGGAAGCAACCAATGTTTCTTAGGCTTTTGCAATATGTATACTGGATCATGAAAATGAAGTCAAAATGACCTCAAAGGACCCTTAGAGTTTCCCAAGGCTCAAAAAGACAGCCTAACTAGACATATGAAGCATTTTATACATAACCTGATATTATTATTTCTTTCTTATGCCCTGGATGTGCTAAGATGATATTATTATTTTTTGAGAATAAACCAGGGGTTTTATCTTCCACACTATACCTTTGAAAAAAGTTATCCTGCTCTCAAGATAACTTACTAAGAGAGAGAACAATTTCAAGATTTGGACTTTAAGAAACTTAGTGATCCTTAATGACAATGAAGTGAGAAAAGAGGAAATGTCCCTCTCCTTCGTGTCTACAGATGATTACAGTGGACACACTGTCTTCCTTGGCGATTGCTATGGAGTGCCAGTCCCTTGCTTACACCAGAGCTGGAGTTCTGCTAAACTTCAGTGAACATACCATGTGGACAGATGTGTGACCAAAAGGAACAGTAATTAAAGAATAATAAAAAAACCTCCCAAATGCTAGACAACTTTTAGTGTTATGAAAAGACTCTGAGCTCTGTAATTTCTATTTTAATGGTATTAATGTATAATAACTAAGAATAGCAATGGCAGAAGAAAATTGTGACAGGGTTCACAAAATACATCCAGTGGAGAAATCAGGTATAATCACCAGATCCAAGAGGGTATTTTAAGGACTTAGGAGCAAAGGTAAGTTAAGTGGGAAAGGGTACCAAAAGAACAGCATGTAATGAGACAAAGCTCCTAGAGTTAAGGAAGTAGCGTATTATTTTAAGGACAAGGTTAATGCAGGGAAATCTAGGACAGAGTATGGCTAACTCAAGCTTTTCCCTTCGTCTTCTCAAATGCTTACAGGCAGTAACTGTGCCAATGGAAAGAAATAAAGGATTGCAGGCACATTATGAATAGGCAACTAAAAAGTTTTGAAAGCAAAAAATGGTATAATAAAAATTCCACATGCTTGAAGCAAGTAGGAGAAGAGGCAGGAACTTCTTACGCCCTTTGTAGTATGCAAAGGCACAAAGATACACACAAATGACCAACGACACCATGAGACAAGATGGGCTTAAACTAAAATCACAATGTGGAAGGACACTTTGTGGACAACTGCAACAAAATCTTTGACTATATAATCCCCAGCACAAAATTAAGCAGCGGTGGGTACACATTAGTTTCACAAAAAATGTCTATTTTTCTTACACGTCCTTGAAGTTACCTCCCTCACTGCCTATTGGAGGGAACATCATCCTTGGATGCCCAGACGCTGACATGGACATCAACTTCTGATGTCTCAGCTGACAGGTAGAAGATGTGGTACAAACTGAGGCAGGGCTCGCTTCACAAGCAAACATTTCTTTCAGGCTAAGAGGATGTTTGGGTTCAGGCAGAGGCAGAGTCAACACTTTTATGGAGCAGTGACCACACAGCAACCTGCTGTGTAACGCACACACCTTCCCCCCAAACCATCTCATGTTTTTCAAAGAATAAAATTCTCTTAAACTTGTTTTGGGGATTCTGGAGCAATTGCTAACCTGTAGGTGCTTTTCTTCAAAGAGTAATCTTAAAAGTTTATTACCTTAAGCAAAAGAAAACAGCAGCTTACATGTTTGAATATTTGTTCATGTGAGAGGGACGATGTCCTCCAAGCCATGCATAAAATAAAGCCTATTCTAAGAGATGTCTCAATTCAAGCATAAGGGGTAAAGTGAATATACAACATGGGCATACTGTGCTCTCAACCTGTTCCCAAAACACACTGACATATTTTAAATGAACTAGTAAGATTATGGGTATAGAAACTAGTTGTTATATAACAGAGTATCCTATGTTGTTTTTAACTATAGTTTAGAATCCTCTTACCCAAAGGACATTTATAAAGAATCCTTTATAAAAAGTCCTTTATCCTTTATAAAGAATAGTCAAAATCCCTAAGGGGTCAACAGAGCCCCTTTTTTCGAGAAGGAAAAACTAATTAGAAAAAATTAACTGTGTACAGACACAGAAAGAGTGAGAGTGGCTGGACATCTGCAGTTCCACCTGGCACAGACAGCCACTGGACAAAACTAGCTACAGGAGTCTCACCAGGACCACATTAGTCCTGAATTCCAGCTCAGTGATCGTGTCCTTAGAATTCCAAAGGAATCATTTCTTTCCTTCAAGGATAAGCAGGGATTCAAAATTCTGATATTTTCCAGCATCTTTCCCGAAATCCTCCAAAAGATGGAATCTTGGAAACCAGCAGGTTCTTCCTTTCTCTCACTCCCACGTCCAGACCAAACATAACATCCTTGCTGGCAGCTCCCTCACGCCTTTCAGCCGCCCATCCTCTCCACTTCTCCTGCCAGGGTCTCAGCACAGAGCCTCATCCTCATCTTCACTGGCTCCCTGCCCTGCCCCCCCCCACCCCCGGTCTATCCACTCAACTGCTGAGAGCTTCCCAAACTATAAACTGGACCTTGCTGCTCATTGTCATAACCTTTCTACAGCACCTGAGTCTTCAGGATAAAGTTCAGACTCCTCATCCCAGCGTGCAAGTCATGCATTCCTGGGCCCCTGCAGTCTGGCTCCTGCTATCTCTCCAGGCTTTGCCTTCTGTCATTCCTCCTGGAACTTGACTTTCTGGCCCTCCTGACGAAGTGCAGTCCCTTGGTAAGCCCCAGGTCAGATAATGCTTGCCGGAGCTATCCTCTATGCCTGAAGGGCCGGCATCTTTCTATTCACTCTGCAACATTCAACCAGAGCTCATCTCCGCCATGAAGTCTTCCCTGTTGCACCCTCCCACTCCCCTTCTTCCCCTGTTTGTCTAGGTGCATCCACTGACCCTAGTTCCTTATTTGGGCAAAAAAATGTCAGCAGCTGGGCAGGGGGATAAATTTTGTTGACCCCTGACCAGCCCTGAAAGATAACAGAGCACAAAAGACAGTTTTATTTATCTGTACCTTAAAATTATATGTATACATGTATATGTACATCTGTACACATGTACTGGGAACAACCCAGCATGACTTTAACAACTTGAATCAGTTAGGACTTTCCATTGCAGGTGACAGAAAACCCAGTCCAAACAGGCTTAAATAAAAAAGGGCAAATAAAAAAGTTATTATTGAAAAGGGCAAATAAAAAAGTTACTAAACGACAGGCACTCTGAATTTGTTTGATAGAACATCTAGCTTGTATCAGAATATTTTGATACTAAATGTTTTGGTTGCTGATTAAAAGCATACTCAGTGATTGGGCCAAAGTAGACTTAAAAATATAGTCCAAAAGATACATGTGTTAACTGTCATCAATCTTCTCAGCTCAACCTCTGTGGCTTAATGCAAGGCAAGTGGATAAGTGGATAAAATAATAAACCCACTTGACAATTTTAAAAATTTGGCCAATGATATCCAATACTTCAAACTTCTTTGAAAAGATTCTGTTGTGCTTCCATCACATTACTTCTTTGCAAGGTCTTTACCTAAATAGCCTCATGCAGATATCTAAAATCATATGAAAACTTGGGGGCAGAGTGTCCCTGCTATGTGGTTGTTTAGCAACATTAACTTGAGAGATTAGTATAGTTAGTGTAAACTAAGAAAATTCTTCACATTCTTGTCTGAGCAGTTTATAATTAAGAACAAAAGCTAAAATTTGTTGAGCACTGTCAGGTCTGTGCTCAGTGGTTTAAGATTCACTGTAAAACTACATGATCTTGACAGAATCATACAATTAAAGACGTATAAACCATCAAAAGCCTAAGCCTAGTTTACATCAACTGTTAGTCATGGAATCAGGCCATTTTTGGAGACTGATAACAGAAGGTAGAACAGTTACATCAGGAGGATTCCAGCAGAAAGCAGGCTGGCCTTCAGCACGCGTGGTTTCAAGACAAGTCTTACTCAAAAAACTACTCACAGGTGCTTGTGCCAAAGCAACAACTTGCCAAAAGCTATGCTTCCCCTCTCCCCAGACCAATGATTAACTTTATTTTTCACACTGATCAAACAGAAAGATTGCACTAGTAAGAATCAATTAATAAAACTAATTTTAAAAAGAAAAAACTATTAAAAATCAATTATATTGCCCGTGGCAAAATGAAAAAACCCTACATTTGGTAAGCCTTTTAAATATCATCCTATGTTTGGTGTAAAATTTTGAAGGTAGTTAAGGGCTCATTTAAGGCATGTGGAGCCTTTGGTTCAAACCTTTTCACAGTTTTTATCAGGCATGATCATTCTCATGTTGAAATTCTGTATAAAAACTCACACATGAAGAAAAAAGTCCAACATATTTAAGGCTGAAAATGGAACTTAATGTGCTTGTTTCAGAAATTAACATAGGTCCAGGCATCCTGTAGCTCACTAGTATTTTAAATTAGTGAAGGAATAAGATATATAGATGGGACAGAAGAGGAGAAAGCAATAATCTGCCTAAGAAGTAATCTGTGCAGAGAAAGCTAATTGCATCTATTAATAATTGAAGGCTCAAGCATCATTTTTTCGTTTGTTTGTTTTTGAGACAAGGTCTCACTCTGTTGCCCCAGCTAGAGTGCAGTGGTGTCATCATAGCTCACTGCAACCTCAAACTCCTGGGCTCAAACGATCCTCCTGCCTCAGCCTCCCAAGTAGCTGGGACTACAGGCACCCACCATCACTTTCAGCTAATTTTTCTATTTTTGGTAGAGACAGGGTCTCGATATTGCTCAGGCTGGTCTCAAACTCCTAACCTCAAGTGATCGTACTGCCTTGTCCTCCCAAAGTGCTAGGATTATAGCTGTAAGCCACCATGCCCAGCCTTGAATATCATTTTTAAGGGAGAGAAAGCTGTCACACTGAGTGCCTTAACTGAAAGTAAAAAATATGACCACTAATTCAGCCCTCAAACCCAATAATTTTCCAGTCTTTCAATTCATTTATAAGATAGAAAGAAAAAGAAAATCTGGACATTATTAAAACTATGGGCCTTGTCTTGTAAAGTTTGGAACTGAGGCTCTGTTTAGCTAGAGATAAAGACAACATTTTCAAAAGCAAAGTATTTCAACGAGGCCCAGGTCAGGATCTGCAGGAGTCAGCCCCAGTAAGAAAGGTGTCTGCAGGGGGAACACAAAAAGGAAATGACTCCAAAGAAATTAAAGAAGTCTTAAAAACTATTCGCAAAGAGTGAAATAAATAATTTTTGGAAAGGAGAATCAGAAGAACACAGGCATAACGTGCAGTGCCTGGTGTATGTGTACCCACAGACACAGGATGGGGAGCAGAGAGCAGACCCTGGTCTTAACACCTCTAAGAAGTCTGACTCTGCAACTCACAGAGTCACATATCCTAAAGTTCAGAAGGAGCCTGATAGAGCAGTTCAACAACTTAGAAGCATTTGTAAAAACAAGGTCATGAAACAACAGTTTTCTAGTCCTGTAGACTGAAATCTATAACATTAGAAACTTCTAATTAAGTCTTCCACTGATATCCATCCACCTTCACTCCAATTGGAATTCATCTTTGTATAAGATGTGAGAAATAGATCGAAATTAATTGTTTTTCTGAGAACTACCAACTTGCCCCAATAGCATTTACTGATTAGTAAACCAGTGAATTTTTTTTTTAAACAAGCTAAAGAACCCCTTGAAAATCTGATAAAAATCATCCTTCCCAGAAAAGTGTGTACAAACACACACACAAGGGTTCACACATGGGTGCCAAATTAAGAAGCACAGCTACAAGTTACATTGCGGTTTTAGAGAAGCAGGCATACATGCAGAGGTAGGCACCCAGAAGCAGGCAAAGGGGAGAGGTGAGAGGAGGCTGGAGGACAAGCTAAAAGCTGGCCTGGCTATAGGCTTGCCTGCCTTCACCTGGTAGCAAGTGGAAGTACTTTGCTAGGCATCAAATTTGGAACCTATCTACTTTTTAGCACTTGAAAGAACAGTGCCAGAGGCATAATAAAATCTTTCCTTTGCTGACCACTCTCTTCATCCCCATAAAAAATAAAAAATAGCCAGGGATTGGGTCAGCAAGTGATTTTCTCTATAAATAATTTCTGGAAATATTCTTTTATTAACTTCCTTTTAATATTAGAAGCTCCAAGAAAGAAGGATGATTATTATTATAAAAAGAATGCACCAATGAGATGGTTTAGTGAACAAAGCCACAGGACCAGAGTCCTGGGTTCTGCCCCAGGTGTTCCTCACATGCTATGCAACCTCAGGAGACTTGGTGACCTCTCTTGGCCTATTTTCTCATTGATAAAATGGGAGTTTGGTGAGTGTTATATATGATGCCATGTCCAAAGCTCTTTTTATCTCTAAAATTTTATAAGCTGGGGAAAAAAGGCATTAATAATCCAGATGGAATCTATGTGTTTAAAGAAGAACTAACTTATTAAGATTTTCCCTAGAGAAATGAGAAAATTCCATTACCAGGTTTCTTTTAGGTTTTAGAAACAATTCCCTTTAAACTGCATGGTTTTAGGTAGGCATTGCTAATTGCCCTGCCATTCATAGGCACTGAAAACTCCTCCTCATTAGCAACTAACAAACACAAAAGAGACAGAGACACAGATGAACACTTCATTTACAAATGCTATGAGCAAAAATCCTGGTGTCAGAATGGGTTCAAGCTCTCAGTTATACTCCAGAACAGCAGACATTGTAGAAAATTTACTGACGCTATTAGCACACTGTGCTACTTCAGTCCAACCATGTAGAGAGGCATCAGCAGGAAGAAATATGGAAACCAAGCAAAGTGTCATCATTTTTTAGTACAAAACCAAAGCTGTCCACACCCATAATGCTCTAGAAAGTTCTAAGTGTCAAATCTCAAGGTGAAAGAATGAAGGTGCAACACATCCAGAGAAGAGAAATGAAAGGACAATAGATGGATGGGTTCCATATAAGGACATACTTTTAAAAGTTATTATAGGACCAGACCAACGAAGATTTTGTCCCTGAATCCTAGAATACTGAAATTAAAGGAAAGATCTGCAACATTAACATTTACAGTTATGAGTAAATAAACAAACACACACGCAAGAGTCTCAGGACTCTAACACATGAGCTGCCTTGAAAGCAGAATAACTGTACAGCATGGTAAGCACAGCCACTGGGGTCTTAAACCTCATAAAGGACTGGCTTCTATGGTGAAGTTTAAAAGAAAGGGTGATTTAACCACACCAAACAGCAAGAGTGTGGATAAGAATGTCATGGTATCATCAACTGGGTTTTATTTTTTAAAAAAACGACAGTAAAAAATTTAAACCAATTAAGGAAAAACTGGGGTACTACATATTCTCCAGGGCTTCCCTAATATGGTAGCCACTGGCCACATGTGGCTAAATATATGTAACTTAATTAAACTTTTTTAAAAAATTGAAAGTCATTTCCTCAGTTCAAGTGTTCAACAGTCACAGGTGGCTAGTAGCTACTTGACTGGACAGCAAGATAGAGAACATTTTCATCATTTCATCATCATTATAAAACATTTTCATCACAAGTGGTTAGTAGCTACTTGACTAGACAGCACAGATAAAGAACATTTCGTTACAGAAAGTTCTACTAGACAGTGCTGCTCTAGAAAGTAAATCCGATGCAGAGGTGGAGAAGATAGTGAACTGAACTATAGACTAAAGCAGGGGTCCCAGAGGGGCACATGGTGAAGTTTCTACCCAGCTAAGCCTTACCCAACAAAAGCCCACTGAGCGTACCAAGGAGATCAGAGCCTTGAGGTAATCATGCCAGCACCTGCAGGCTAAGAAAGAAATGCCAAGAAGGGACAGAAAGCCAATCTCCAACTCCAGCAGGCCCTGAGCAAGAGAATGCTTCCCAGTAGTAGGAGGGAGACTCCAAGAGAACACACTGTAATATTCTCAAACTTACCAGGGTCACTGTCAACATCTCTGCTTCTGGCTTGAAGAAACACTTCTCTGCACTTTGTGTGGAAGAGACTGGCCAGTGCTGTCGTTGAGATCACTGCTCAGACTAGCCCTAGCAAGTGAAAGACTGCTGGTAGACCTGGAATCACTAGCATCCAGCTAAGAGAAAATGAGAAAAACAACAAACCACAATGCAAACCCAAATGGCTTATTAGGAAACTAAACGTGTCAAAACACACAGACCTCTCTCATAAACAGTTCATTTAGAGAGACTAAGAGTGCTTGCTTCAGCAGCACATATACTAAAATTGGAACGATACAGAGAAGATTAGCATGGCCCCTGCACAAGGATGACACGCAAATTCGTGAAGCGTTCCACATTTTTTATAAAAAGAATTAAAAAATATAAAATATGAAAAAAGAAAAAAAAGAGGGACGAAGAATCACAATGTTTAAAAATAACAACCATAAACTCAGGCCAAAGTATTTTTCTGACTGCTGGAAAAAGTCACAAAAGGTTGTGTATCTATGATGATCTTTCCAGGCTTTTTCAAATAACTTATAATATTCTGTTTACTTATTAACTTATTTACTTATAACTGTAATTATCTTACAGTTAAAATAGCAGCTTATAATGGTCATAGGAGTTAGATTTGGTATTTGCAGGTAAATTTGAAAAATGATACATCAAATATGTTATACATATCTAAAACACAAAAACTAAGGAAACAGTTTACATAAGCTGATAATTTACATAAAGGGTATTTCAGCTCTTCCTCTCTAATCAGTCTTACCTCTGAAGACTTTTTCCCCAGCAACAAATATGTGGCTGTGATTTCATATTTCATTTTACTGAGAGATTCTTGAATTTCTTCTTGTGAATATCCCATTCTCACCAAAATATCTAAAAAAGAAGGGTATAAAACAGTTTATGTATTTTGTTTGGGTAAGAAATCATTTTGTTACAGGGTAAAATAATTTTCTTTATTTGACCTAAAAGATCACACATTTTCTAACACAAATGAGTACTTGTTTCTGAGTTACTGGGTGCTATTATAGGAAACTATAGTTAGTTAAGTTCCTAAATATGACAGAACAGATAAGCTGATTCATTATATAACTTGTGCTTAATGTTCCATTATTCACATTTTAGGCATATACATGAGTGAAAATTGAAATATGTTACTTATACCAACATATGTACACATAAGCATGTAGGCACAGAGTAATTACCTATTCTTTTCTGGTCTGACACATCTAGTTCTGGTTCAACAAATGCTTCAAGTTAATCCTCCTCAGGCCCTGCATTGAGCCACCTGTCCTTCATGATTAGCTGAAAAGGTGAACTGTTCATTAGCAGCATAAAAGAAAATATTCTGATAATCGCAATATTTAAGAAAATTTATTTTCAACATTTTGTTGACTATGGGTCAAAGGGTAACTTAAATTTTTTTTTAATGTCTCAGTTCCTGCTTAAAAAGTCCTAAGCAAGTATTCAGTATGCCATACAAACCAAGCTAAGTTCTAAAAATACTCTAAAAACTCTCCAAAGTTATTACTTATTTCCACTTATGTGATTACCTCCAGAGTGCCTTGTTTAATTGGATTGAGCACCAGGAAACATTTGAGAAATTTTTCACACCCTGTAGACATGTAGAGAGGGATTCTGCATGTCTCTCTTAATATACTTTCTCCCAGTTCCTTTGGGGAGGGAGAGAGGAAAGAAAACTAGTGAGTCAACTTTTAGTTGAAAAACAACAAAAAACCCATTGAACCCCTAAACTGATATAACGTTAAAAATATAAACCCATATAATTTTATGAAATTCCTTTTGGTTTTGTATAGCACATGGACGCAACTGCTTCTTATACCTTTGGGTTTCACCCAACAAAGGGAAGTGAGCCCGTGATGAGCACACTACAGGACGATAGGATGACCCCCGACTCCACACGTCGACCTCGGGCTGTCACGTTCCTTACCCTGGATAAGCTCAGGGGCTGAACATGGAGAAGTGCCACAAAATGTGGCGAGTTTACCGCCAAAAGTAAATTCATTGCTTAAACCAAAGTCTGCTATTTTAATGTTCATATTGGCATCTAACAATAGATTTTAAGCCTAGAGGGAAAACAGCAAGACAAAAATAAAATTTAACCAAAATATAATTAGAACTATGACAAGACTAGGCATTTCATAAAAAAACTTCTTGTAATGATAAAGTTAATATCTCCTAATTAATAAAATGAGAAAACATTTTTTCTAGAGGAAAAAAACAGAGACAAATTAGAACTCCTAACTTTATAACATTAACAATCAGTAACAGACATGAAGTGCTAGAATAATAATCATTAGTTCTAATACTAATTTAAACATCAAATGCCCCAAATCAAGAAAAGTTTTGACAGGTTTTTTGTTTGTTTGTTTGTTTGTTTTTTAGAGACAGGGTCTTGCTCTGTCACCCAGGCTGGAGTGCAAAGGTGCTATCACAGCTCACTGCAACCTCAACCTCCTGGGCTCAAGTGATCCTCCTCCCTCAGCCTCCCGAGTAGCTGGGACTACAGGTGTGCACCACCATGCCTGGCTAACTTTTTTTGTAGAGATAGGTTCCACTATGTTGCCCAGGCTGGTCTTGAACTCCTGGCCTCAAGCAATCCTCTTGCCTGGGCCTCCCAAAGTGCTGGGATTATGGGCATGAGCCACCACACCTGGCCCTTTGACAGGTTTTTAAATTAAGAATAATAAGGGGCTTTAAAAAAAAATGGGCACTTGCTTTAAGTGGACAGCCACATTTTATAAAAATTGTTAAATAGCTGTAAAATGGCTATTATTGGAAAAGGGAGACTCCCAAACCCCATTCAAGAGACAAATCACAGTCACTTCCATTTATTTGAACAAATCATTTACTATGTAGCTACACAGCAGATGCTATATTAGTGTCTGGACATATAATAAACAAGACAGATAGGGCCCTGCCCTCTGGAGCTCATAATTTAGAAGGGGAGAGTCAGAAAGATAAGCAGCTGCCCTGAGACCCAAGTGCTGTGTAACAGGAGGTACAGGGGGCTGTGGGCCTGGCATGGAAAGGGATGGACTGCTTCCCAAAGGAAGTGGAAGTGAAGCACAAGCAGGTGCAGCTGGTCATAATGGGTGTGTTAATGAGCAGTGTTTTGGGCAGAATAAAGAGTCCAAGGACACACAGGTGAGGGACAGCATGTTTCACTCACGAAACTGAAGGTGTGTGGGAGAGAGATGCAGAGAGAGATGGCTGGCGAGGCTGTCAGGGCTGAACCACAAAGGGCTGTACTCAGAAGTTTGGGTTTTCATCCTAAGAGCAATGAGAAGCCACTGAAGAGTTGTTTAAGCAGAGAAATAACAATCTTATTTGTTTTTAAAAAAGTGCATTCTGGGTGCAATGTGGAAAACATACATGAGAAGAAGCGGTGAAACTGGAAGCAGAGAACAGGCAAGAAACTAGTGTCATAATCAAGTATGAGATGATGGTGTCTGGCCTAGGATAGTGTAACAGAGACAGAAAAGAGTGAGTGAGTGTAAGAGATATTTAGAGCACAGCAGCAAAAGGACCTGGTGACTGAAAAGCAGAGGGACACCTGAGGGACATCAGTCACCAGAATGAGAAGTGAATATTCAAGTTCAGGAAGGACGAGTTTAGGCTTTGAACTTGCTGCACCTGAGGTGCCTGAGAGATGCTCAGGTGAAGATGGATGCCCTTTTTCAGCTGAGCCCTGGGCCCTGGGCGAGCACTCTGGCTGCAGGAAGGGACTTGGGGGTTGACATCAGCACACAGGTGGCCACTGCAGCTAATGGAGGAACACAAATGCACCAAGGGTGGACGCGTAGAGAAACAAGCAAGTCAATGATAATCACATAAGGAGACAGCAGGGGTGACGACCAACCTAAGATATGGAGTCTAGAAAATGTTTACAGAAATATGCCGATGACAGTGAAGAGAGAAAAAGGGTGTATCCGGAAGGGGACCTGGGATGGAGAGGATTTTTGGTAAAAAGATGGTATAGACTTGAGCACATATAAACGCTGCTGGTGAGAAGCAAGCAGAGACAGAGTTAATGAAAAAATGGAGAGAAAAGAGGCATTGGACAGAGCACAGCCCACGGAGGAAGACAAGACCCAGAACACAGAGGCGGGGTCAGCAGAGGTGCCCGACTCTCCTGTAACGAGAGGAGAGGTGAAGGATGGGTGGGGTGCAGCTACGTTTGGGGGCCTGCTGGAAAACTGAGAGAGTTTCTGCCTGGTGTTTCCACTTTCTCTGTGAACTAGGAAACCTCATCTTATGCCGGGGTGGAGGCTGTGAAAGAGTCTCAAATAGGCATTGCTGTTAACAGGAGACAATGCTGCCTAAAGAAACAGAAAAGAATGCCAGTGGCACTGAGGACACTGTCCAGGTGTGAGCACACACTTGTGGAGGCCCTCATCTCGTTGGCTGTGTGATGACTGTCCTCCAGAGATCAACCACCAGCCACCTTAACTGAAATGTAAAATAATATAAACTTCACTTTTATTTATTTTTAATGCTCTACTATAACTTGATTAAAAGGATTACTATGAGATTTACTTTTTTCTTATTTAATAACAAAATCTAATCTATGCCTCATTTGGGTAATGAGAGAATTAAACACATACAAACAGAGCATACACTTAGTTGGGACACTTCTACGCACCTTGAGGTCTCTGTGAACGACGCACTTATTGTGGCAATATTTGACTGTGGACATGGCCTTAATAAGGAGAGACGCAAGGGTGAGTCCTCACAGGTGCAGATGCGTAATTAAGATGAAAATAACTTCGTTAATGTTCACACGTGCAAAATACTCAGTAAGCACCTGAATGTGTAGATTTCTAAAAACAATTTTCGTATGCTTTGGACTTTTCAATCTGGAGAAATTCAGGGGTGAGGACAAGAAGAGATAGGTGAGGATGTCCTTCCTGTTCTCTCCAGTTTTGACCGCAAGTCTATTGAACTCTACCTGTTGACATTCCACTTATTTTTGAGCAAAATGCCAGGATCTAACAAATCGCCTGGATCTGGAGGACCCTGGCTACCCCAAGGCCCATGACCAGATGGCTCTGGTACAACCTTTCCATGACTGTGTAACCAACTCAAAACCAAACCATGCATAGTTGATAGACTTACTTAACCTCTCTTAGGGTCAGTTTCCTCTTCCTTAAAATGAAGTAATGAATGTAACATACATGAACTATGAAAACTACTATGTGCACTATTAAAAAGGATTCCTCTCACTTTCAGAAAATAGTGTGCTTTAGTCAACTTGCAATTGTTCCTGTAGTTAGCACTGTTACTTAAACAATTGTTTTACTGAAATTGCATATTTACTGGTAACTTTTTTAAAAAAGTTTCCTTTTCTAACATTAAAATTTTATATGCTCATTATAGAAATTTTAGGAAATAGAGAAAAGTATATACAAATATATTCCTGTATTACCACTAAATGAAGATAGCATCTCTAGTTGTTTTGTACTTGCTTCTAGTATTTTCTTTAGTATTTTACACGTATATTTATTTATTTTTAGTTTTTGAGATGGGGTCTTGCTATGTTGGCTCAGGCTGGTTTCAAATTCCTGGGCTCAAGCAATCCTCCCACCTCAGCCTCCTGAGTAGCTGGGATTATAGGCATGCGCCACATTATTAAGCTATAAGCAGTGATTTCTAAAGAAGGTTGAGAACCTGGATGTTGTCTAGGTTAAAATATGAATGTTAGCCTAATTCACTTTCAGTCATATACAAAATAACAGAGGCACCCACATTACCAGCCCACCAAGAAAGAGGTTAAGTAAAGAAGACAAAGCCAGGAATCTATTCTTTTTCTCTGAAAAGAACAAGACCTCAACTAAAATGGCATAAATAGTAACCAAGCTGGGAACAGTGAAGGAAGGAGGAGGAGGAAAACCTATCTGCTCATGAATATGGAAAGAAGGGCCTATGTTCCTTGTCATAAACAGGAAAACATTTTTTTATTTAGTCAAAGTAATGATGACTTATAAGCTCCTGGAATGCATGTCAACTAGAAACAGAGAAAAGTAGAAATACCAATATCATGCTTGATTCTTCCAGGAGCTGTCTTAGGCAAACACTACAGCAGGGAGAAGGGATTACATTAATTCTAAGCACTGTAAATCAAGCCATTAGTTGTAAAAGCACACACACACAAACCATCTTTCCTGGTCCAACTAATAGGTTCCTCCAATAAAGGCTTCACAATTTCTGCAGGGAATTTAAAATAAAAATAAAAACCAGAAGCTGGACACACTGGCATATGCCTATAGTCCTAGCTATTGGGGAGGCTGAGGCGGGTGGATCGCTTGAGCCTAGGAGTTTGAATCCAGCCTGGGCAACACACGGAGACCCTGTCTCTTAAAAAAACAAAACCAAAATAACAACAAAAAAACCCAGAGTAATTTCCTCAAGATTTAGGTTAGTAAATGTCTAAGTCTTTCTGATGATTGGATCCCACCAGGTGGAAGATGGGGCTGGGTAGAGATGGAAAAGAACCGAACCTGTGGGGTTAAGCACTAAACTGCTTCCTTGGAGAGGGTCCGGACACAGACATGCTCTTGCTGGCTGACATTAGCCCTTTCCTCATGGTCAATAAACCATATTCACATAAATGTTTGCAAGTCAGATTCATCCGAGTAGGAAGGAATTTAAGTTGTATGAGGCAAAAACATTGGCTCTTAGGTGGCTAATTTATAAAAATTAAGAGTACAGTTATGAAAAGGGCCAGACAAATTTGTTTTCTTTTTTTTTTTAACCCCTCCCTGCCCTTTGAGAAATTTGTTTTCTAATAAAAATTTGAGTTTCCTTTCATAGACCACAGAATCAAATATTAGAACTGGAAAGAACTACAGAAGTCATCAAGTATAATTTCCTCTTTTTATAGCTAGAAAAGCTAAGGATCAGAGAAGTTAAATGACAAAGTTAGTTTCAACTTTGATATTTAATCAATTTTAATTCAAAGTACCATTAGTATTTCTTAAACTTTTAAATTTAAGCAATAGCAAAAGTTAAGAAACTTATAAATGAGTCCTTAACTGTAAACATCAGACTAAGCAAATCAAAGGAGGCACTGTTAAGAGAAAACTTGAAAGTCAGCTAAAACCACTTTTCCAAATGTGAAACTTTAAGTCTCCTATCTATCATGACAACTTATATGTGAATAAAACAAAATTTAAAGGTTCTGAGAGAAATGAGGCCCTACTGCCGTTTCAATGTGGACCTTGTACTGAGTTAATTTAAAAGCAGTAAAGCACTTACTCTTTTCCTTCATCTCAATAAGGGGTTGGCAAATTATGGCCTATGTGCTACATCTGGCTCATCCCTATTTTTGTAAATAAAGCTTTATTAGAATACAGTCATATTCATTCATTTAGTATTGTCTACAGTTGCTTCTATGCTACAACAGGAGAGTTAAATAGTTGCAACAGAGACTGTATGGACCACAAAGCCTAAAATGTTCACTATCTGACCCTTTACATACAGAGTTTGCTGATTCCTAGTCTAAATAATAGCACGACATAATGATTACAACTTTGAGTTTTGGAGTCAGAGGGCTTGGGTTTCTGAATCTATGGAAGGTCTGCTACTTGACAGGCACTGAATTTTGGGCAAGTTATTTAATATTCTCATGCCTTGTCTTATTTTTAGCAAATGGGCATAATACTCCTTAACTCACAAGGCTGCTGCAAGATTTACATTTATGTAGGTAAAGCACTCATCCCAGTGTCCAGCATGATCAATCAAAAATAGTATTTATTATTAATAAAGACAGAAGAGTTAAGTCACCTTTATGCTTAAAACCTGCTCATTAAAACCCCTGTCTCCTTAAAGAGCAAGGTAAAGACAAAGATTAAGTTATATTTGGTCTTGGCTTATGTAAGACAAAACTATTATAATAATGAATTTGGGGATTGTGTCATTCTTCTTGCTAAAAATTTTGAAATAGTTTCAATTAATGTAATCATAGATATTTTTGAAAAGCTCTAGATTTTTAAGGCTCAATAGTCAAAAGTGAAAGTTAAAAGTGAGACTAATGTCGACATTACAAAGCTGGGAATAGAACCCATGGCTACCTCTAGCACAGTACCTTAGGTACAACGGGCACTTAATACACTTTTGTTGAACTGAATGGCCAATCCCTGCTATCCAATGAGCCTTCTAAGCATTTATAGAGGAAAACACTTGTTTGCTTCAGGTTCCAAGCACAATAACTTTATTAAATTAACAAACTAAAGATGCAATAATTCCTACCTATCTAAATTAGCTCTTGCTTCTTTTTCCTCCATTCTCCCAAGTGCAACCAAATGGTCAAATACTTCACCTATAATTGAGAGAAATAAAAGTAAGCATAAGTCCCACGTCTGAGCATTAATTTTCCCATAAATTGATAATGTTTGAGTACCCCCGTAATATCCTGTAATTAAAAAAAAAGGAAAAAAAAAGACTTTATAGTGTTGTTCCTTAAACTTCATGGGCAAAATTCCAATTCCAAAGAATCCATAATTATTATCACTTTTGAGGCAAACACATATTCAAGCCCTCAAAATTACTAATAATAAATTTTAGAGTATGCTTTTAAAAATTGATAATGTTTCACTTTTAGCAATGCTCTAATTTTTAAATATGGGCATGAAGTTAGCCAGAAATATGTGGAATTTAAACTAAGCTGGTCTTAAGTTTAACTATAGGCATTTAAGTTCGCCAATAAAATCTTTAAGCTGGAGAAAAGCCTTAACATTAAATTCTCACATGCTTAAATTATATAACTTTTATTTTAAAGGGTATGTTTTCAATGTGCTTTAATAAATACTGAGCAATGAAAACTGAAAGTCAAAATGGATTAAGTTATTTGTGTTAAAAGAGGATGTCTTCACTGACATCAAATGCATTTCCCATTAAGAAGGTGGGCCCCTTCCCCTTGAATCTGGGTAGGCTTATGACTGCTTTAGCCAAGACAGAATGGCAGAAGTAACATGACGTGACTTCTGAAGCCAGGATGTGAAAGGCTTTTGCCTTGTTTGATGAAACACTGAATCACCATGGAAGAAGTGCAATCAACTGAGGCCTCTCTGACCAAGAGTCCCAGCTAAGCCCAGTCGTCTAACCAGACCTGCCAAGGTGCCAGATACGTGAGCAAAGAAATGGTCTATGATGTAGGTCCTCCAGCCCACTTGTTCAAATCCCCCTATCCTTTCAAGACACCCTACAACTGAGGTCCTACACAAAGTAGATAAGCCAGCCCTGTTTGAATTTCTGACGCACAATCTGTGAGCATAACAAAATGGTTGTAGTTTTACAATAAGTTGTGCAGTGGTTTGTTCCAAAGCAATAATAAGTAAAACTATGTAATAAGCAGGAAATAAATGTTAAGAACCTGAACTAAGTTAACAGAAATGGGGAAAAATGTTGGAATACTTTACCATGGTATGGGGAAGGTTCTTTATCACTGACTATCTCAAATATCTAGATGGCAATTTTCTTTTGATGATTTCAGAGAAGAAAATGTAAGCTCCTTAATTCACTCCTCTAGTAAAGCTAATATACGCTTGCAGGTACCACTGGCAGGCCTAGAATAGGTAACGGATAGGAAAGAGAGGACATGCAGGGGCTAGGAAAGGGAAGTCGGGCAGGGCCTAGGAAAGGGGAGGACAGGCAGGAACTAGGAAAGGCAGGACAGGCAAGAGCTAGGAGAGGGAGAAGAGGCAGGAGCCAGGAAAGGGAGGAAACAGGCAGAGACAAAATGTGAAATGACACTGTCAAAAACAGCCTCAAACGCCTTCAATAACAAAAGACGCTGCCACAGTTTGAATGATCATTCTGGATAGTGAACTGTAAGCGTAAAAGTCTACTCCTATCCAGGATTCCTATTCTAAAATCTGCTACGTAGTCAATGCAGTCATAAAGGTACTGACTGCATAATGAATGGAGTTATTAAGTTGAACCTTATTCAGAGTTCATATTAAATTCTATCAATACAAATTTTTGTGTAAAATGTCCATGACACAAACCCCACAATACTTAAGCTCCATCCAAAAGCAACTGCCCATTAACAAGAAATATAGACAAAACACCTGCTTTGTTTGAGCTTCACCTCTGAACTCCAAGATCCCACAGAAACAATACCTTATCTAGTCTACATGAGAGTATATAAGACTAACCATGGCTGAGCAGCTCAGGTAGCTTGAGTGCAGTGCTAAAGAACTCTAAGTTGAAAAAAAATTTGGACTCCAAAAAAAAAAAAGTCCTCTTCTTCCACTACCAACTTCTGCCCTCCCCATTACTCTGTACAGGCAGGGGCACGTGGGTCAGCACAAACCCCTTATTACTATTTGCAAACCAACTCCACTCCACATTCTTTAACCAGTTGTGTAAGATAAGACATTTAAGATTCACAGCTAAGAGATTTTCTCCTTCAGGTTTAATCTGAAATTTTAAAATGGATATGAGTCAATCCTCTTTGAAAGCAAAGATAAAAGATAGTAATAATTTGTCCAGGTGTGGTGGCTCATGCCTGTAATCCCAGCACTCTAGGAGGCTGAGGTGGGAGGCTCACTTGAGGTCAGCAGTTCCAAACCAGCCTGAGCAAGAGTGAGATCCCCATATCTACTAAAAATAGTAAAAATTAGCCAGGCATGATGGTGCACACCTGTAGTCCCAGCTACTCTGGAGGCTGAGGTAGGAGATCATGTGAGCCCAGGAGTTGGAGGTCTCAGAGAGCTATGATGACACCACTGCACTTCAGCTGGGGCAAAAGAGTGACTCTCTCTTTAAAACACACACACACACACACACACACACACACACACACACACACAAGCAGTAAATTTTTAGAGAAGTGAGAAGACAAAGGAAAAGGACTTTGAGTCTCTATGGGTGGCCACTTGGGGCAAGGCAAATAACTGGCAGATAAAGTCTAGTTAGTAGAGTTTCTTAATATAGATTCCTCTGGTATCATCTCCAGGCAAGGAAGGTCTAAAGCTGTCTTCACAGGTTACCCTTTCTTCTCCCTGGTAGAAAGGGCAGGCAGGGCACCTTCTGTTTTTATAATCTATGCCCTGCTTCTTGGCGATAGAGGGAGGGCAGAGAACTTTCCTGCACCTGCTGCTTCTTCACTGTCCACAGCTCAACAATCCTTCTTACTGTGGGAGGCATTGTCTGGCCTCCCACACTAGGCCAACATTTACATGGCCCTGTTCTACCTCTACCCCTGCTCCAAACAGCTGTGGCCATGGTGACAGGTTATTAGGGTACGGAGTTACATGTGGTTAATTTACATAGACAGAAGGCAGTTAGGCACGTCAGTTGTCTGGAGCACACATGGCTCTCTCCAGGCCTTGTCCTCTCTCCCTTCTCTGCCTCTTTGTCTCTCCCTCTCTCTTCTGGTTCCTCTGACCTCAAGTCAATGCTGGGCCCTCTCCTCCTCTAGTCTCAAGACTCCCACATCTGAATCTTGTGTTTTGTGGCCTACTTAACTGCCTGCTCACACTCACCCTCTGTCCTAGTCAGGCTGATGCTCCTGCCTGCTTCTTATTTGTACTTTTGCTAATAATATTCCAGCTATCTAAAATATGGTCACTATTTTTCTCTGTTCATCCAGATCATTTAAGGTTCCATTAAAGTCCTCAGGTCTATGAAACCTTTTCCCACTCCAATCTGTACTGGCCTTTTTTCAAATTTTATCAATTGTCCTGCATACTTGAGCATCTCAAAAGTTTAATCAGCCTATTTAAATTGAAAAAAAATATCATAGCGCTAAGGGCTTTTTAATCACCAATACTGTAAAATGACTTTTTCAGAATTCTGAGCAGCCTTCTAAACTCCGTAACATACACACAGAGTTTACATGGTGGCTGCTTGTCCCCTATTCATGTCCTTCTATGTTTTGTGATCTGAGAACAAGGCCCCTTCAACCTAAGAGGAGTGATTACTCCAGCTTGGGACACATGCCCACCACAGACTGTCTCATGCCTTTGAAAAATAGCTGGGGCCAAGAGAATGGGCTGCTATGTTTGGCCCAATCCAGGTCACCCTGAGGCCATATGGTTAGATACTGTGACTGATGGTCCCACCAGACTGACAGCAAGCAGGTCACCCCCACCAGTAGGCGGTGAGTGTCAGCAGGCAGAGTTGGCAAGTGGATGGGAGAAAAGTAGTTCCTCAAAAGAAGGAAGGTAGTAATAGAAACAATAACCATCTGCAAAATCAAAGATTCTTCTGAGTTTTGCTCAGTCCCCTCAAATCTGTTTGTTCTTTGGTGCATTGAAAACAAAAAGCTTTTGAAACTATGAAATTGAGAACTGAACTCTCAGCCAGTGGTAACTGTCAGAGGACACCCTAATTTGAATGATAATGATTTTACTTCATTATAGCTTCTTTCATTGAGTGTCTGAATAAATTTTATAATAACCAGATGGCATGGAATATTTAAGATGGTACTGTTGTTCTCCTTTTAAAGAACAGTACATTCAGTCTTGGAGGAATGAAAAACCAAACCAAACCAAAAAACCCAACCCTGTCTAATAACATTCACAGGTCCATCGCCTGGAGAAAGTAAAGACTTTTCAGTCTTGTATCTTATACTCTCCACATGGAGACTTCTAAGATTCAAAATTTCAGAGAATTTTTTTTTATTGGAAGATGACATTAGGGTATGCAGTTGCTATGGTCTGAATGTGTGTTCCCCCCAAAATTTATGTTGAAACCCACCAATGTGATAATATTAGGAAGTAGGGTCTATGGGAGGTAATTAGGTCATGAGAGTGGAGCCCTAATGAATGGGACTAGAGTCCTTATAAAAGAGGCTACAGAGAACTGCTTTGTCCCCTTCCACCACATGAGGACGCAGCAATAAGGTGCCATCTATGGAACAGGAGGCTGCCCCCACCAGACATAGAATCTGCTGGCATCTTGATCCTGGACTTCCCAGCCTCTAGCACTGTGAGAAATGAATTTCTGTTGTTTATAAGCCACCCAGTCTATGGTATTTTGTTGTAGCAGCACAAGAGTAAGACAGCAAATTTATTTGTTTTCTTTTCCCAGCATTTTCAATGAAAAGTCTTCACATCCTTCCACGAATAAAGCAGAAGGAATGCTGTTTAAATGGAATGAATACACCCACAGAAGAAAATAAAAATTCTGCTTCCAAATCTGTACGGTAGATTTCCCTGCCAGTATTTTGCTTTCCCATCAGCCATAGATCCCCATTCATGTCTGTTTCTAAAGGTGCCTATTCTCATATTACATAATTGCTGAATAGAGGCCTACTAGAGTATTACTACCCACATAAAAAGTGCTGTCTTCTGACCCCTTTATCTAACTTTGGTGTTTCCTTGCAATGTATTCTTTGAGAACAATTTTTAATAGATAATATTTTCAGAATTAAAAAATAAAAAAAAATAAGTATTGAGTGAAAAATCTCACTTTCACCCTGTTCATTGTCTTTTTAGTTCTCACTACCCCATACTTAATAATAACCCCTGTTAGCAGATGTATATAACTAGTATAGTTATGAACCATTTAAGGACTCAGAACTTTAGCCTAAGGGCCCCCAAAAGGTTTTAAGCAAGGGCATAATACAATCACATGTGCATTTTAGACAAATCCAACTAATCAATCAACAACACAAGATCAACAATTACAGCAGGCAAGATATAGGCTTAAGGGCAATAAATAGATGGGAGTTTGGAGTCTCCATGAGCCTTCAAGGACTTTAGAAAAGTTAGCATTCAAGGCAGTATAAATGCATCTATTTCCTAAGGAATATGGAAAGGAATCTTAGGGTCTTAAAGATGTGGTAGGTTTCAAATGGATAACAGGCCATGTGCATCCTGAGCCATTTGAAAGAGAAAGTGTTTGAAAATGAATCTGGAAAGGCAGATTTGGGATATATGTGGAAGACTTCAAATGTCTACCTAAGGAGTTTGAAATTTTTCCATCTAGGAGATGTACAGCCATTGACAATTGCTAAGCAAAACAGCATACTCAGGTAGCATAATGGATAAATCAGGAGAAAAATTTTACTAAGAAAAGACAGAAGTCTTTCATAGCGCTCCAAGTGTTGCTAATGTAAATGTTAGCAATGAGGATCAGGGGAACAGATTTGGCAGTTATTACAAAAGAAAACCAAGGTAGAGTTTAAATAACTACCCAAGTATTTGAGGGGGATAACAGAAAGGGTAGGATCAAGAATGACAGAACACACGTGAGGTGGTGTGAAATATAGTAAATTTCACTATAACATGCACAATTTTTCTACAGTATTATCATGGAGCGGTGCTTCTCAAAGTGTGGTAGGCAGATTGGAATTCATCTGTGAGCTATATGTCATCCAATCTGTATACAAAATGAAAGTAAGTGCTTAGAAAATTTCATTATAAGTTGATAGTAATTTTATGTCTGTTGAATTTAATAACAAAAAATTTGAACTCATTGTCTTTTTTAGTTTCTTTTTTTTTAGTAATTCTCTTTTATAGTATTTTACAAAGTATGGATCTGTCAAAGATGAAAAAATTTAAAAACTGGTCCTTTACCACAGATAGTTTGGGAAACACTACCAGCTATTTAGCTAGCATCCCAAATCTAAGTAGATTAACTCTACCTTTGTAAATACACATTCAAAAATAAACACAAATTTGAATATGGACTGGATATTAGAGATTATATATTTATTGTTAATTTTCTTAGGAGAATGGTATCTTGTAGATATATAGGAGCTATATGCTGATATATTTAGGGGTAAATTATCATGATCTCTGCGACTTATTGAATGGTATAAGCAAAAGAAAAAGATACACAGCAGGCAACCCATACACATACAGCTAAAGCAAATATGGCCAAATGTTAACAGTGGTTGAATTTAAGGAGTGGGTATATAGATAAGGATACTACACTTTCAACTTTTTAAAACATAAAATGTCGAAAAAAATGTTTAAATAAATAGCACATAAAAGGTGCAAAGTCCTCCATACCTCAAAGTCACCAGGTCATTATCCTCCGGGATGACTTCTGGATCCTCACCTTCCTCAAAGCATTTCAGGTTATCAAGGCTAAAACAAGAAGGGAAAGCAACACTTTACGGTCGGCCATGCGGTTGTGTTCTAAATACATCACTGAGTAATTAAGTCAGATAAAACCCAGCAGGAGACTCAGAGGAGAGGCCAGAAGTCAAGGCAATGATTTCCTCAACGTGCCGACGCCTCACAATGAAAAGGATGTACAGCTCGTAAAGGCAGCCAGTACCGTTAAATACTCCCCTCCCTGCAACGGCCTCGCGGGGCCTGATGGGACTTGTAGTCGCCTGCGGCGCCCGGCCGGCAGGAGGCGGGGCCGCACACACTACATCTCCCGGCAGGCCCCGCCCGGCCGCCTGGAGCGCGGCTCTGCGAGGCTCCGCGTGAGGTGCTCGGCGCATCCTTCGTGCGGGAGCTGTGGGCCTCGCTTGCGGCCCTGTTGCAGCGCGGCGGGTCCGCCCGGGTTCCCGGTGCTGGCTGGGTTCCCGGCCCCTTGCAGTTACGTAGCGACGCCCCCCGCCGGTAGGGCGGCCTCGCCACGCCTTGGCGTCGGCTGCTTGCCTTTCTTGGGCCCGAGGGTGCGGGACTTTTCCTTGACTGCAGGGTTAGCGGGTTGCTCTGCTACTTCAGTGCCCTGGAGCCTGAGGCAAAAGGTCGAGGGCGGACACCAGGGACACGACCAGCCCGCAGATCCGCCCTTTCAGAACCTCCCCAAAGGCCCCAGGTTCGCGTGCCTGTATACACATATGCATTGCTGTATGCGTAGTGTTTCAGAGCGTCTACTCTGTGTCACACACTGTACGTTATTGACCCTAATGAGTATTTTTAAAATCACAACAACCTTTCCAGGTAGGGATTATCACCTCCATGTTGCTGTTGAAGAAACAGTTAACTGCTAGGAAACAGAGACAGGATTGGGTCTGATCTCAATTTGTCTAGCACTCTCCATCTCTCAGAGAACCCAGAGAACATGGCCGGACATGCAGAAGAAGCGTGGCTATTTATCCATTAGGACATAATCATATGGCATATAATTCACCCATTTGAGGTGTTCCTTCAGTGGTGTTTAGTATATTCACAGAGTTGGGCAACCATCATCACAATGTATTTGAGAATGTTTTTTCCCACTCCAAAAATGAAATCTGGGCGGGGCTTAGTGGCCCATGCCTGTAATCCTAGCACTTTGGGAGGCCAAGGCAGGAGGATCGCTTGAGCCAGGAGACGGAGGCTGCAGTGAGCTATGTTTGAACTACTGCAAGCAATTGCCCACAGTTAGTGACTATATTTATGGTTACTTACTCTATCTTGAACCATTTGAGGAACTGCCAAACTGTTTTCCAAAGTGGCTGCTCCATTTTACACTCCTACCCTGCAGAGTTCTGATTTCTCCATATCCTTTTTTTTTTTATTCCAGAATATTATGGGGTAGAAACATTGAGGTTACATACATTGCCTGTGTGCCTACCAAGTCATAGCTACTGGCTCATCCCCTGCCAGTGCATACCACACCCATTAGGTGTGAATTTACCTTCCCTTCCTCTCCCCTCCCTCTTGCCCAATGCCCAATGATTGCTACTTGCATATGTGCACATAGGTGTTGGTCAGTCAGTACCAATGATTGATCAATGAGTGTTGATCAATGAGTACATGTGGTGCTTGGTTTTCCATTCTTGAGATACTTCACTTAAAAGAATGGACTTCAGCACCATCCAGGATAATATAAGAGGTGTTAGTTCACCACTGTTTTTTGTGATTGGGTAGTACTCTATGGTATACATATACTGCATTTTATTAATCCACTCATGTATTGATGGGCACTTGGGTTGTTTCCACATCTTTGCAATTGTGAATTGTGCTGCTATAAACATTCGAGAGCAGATGTCTTTATTATAGGATGACTTTTTTTCCTTTGGGTAGATACCCAGTAGTGGGATTGCTGGATCAAAAGGTAGATCTACTTTTGGTTCTTTGAGGTATCTCCATATTACTTTCCATAGAGGTTATACTAGTTTGCAGTCCCACCAGCAGTGTATGAGTGTTCCTATCTCTCCACACCAATGCCGGCATTTGTTATTTGGGGACTTTTTGATAAAAGTCAATCTCACTGGAGTTAAATGATATCTCATTATGGTTTTAATTTGAATTTCTCTGATGATTAGAGATGTTGAAAAATTTTTCATATGTTTCTTGGCCATTATTCTATCTTCTTTTGAAAAGTTTCTGTTCATTTCCTTTGCCCATTTTTTAATGGGGTTGTTTGATTTTTTCTTGCTGATTTTCCTGAGTTCTATATAGATTCTGGTTATCAGCCCTTTATCAGATATATAGCATGCAAATATTTTCTCCCATTCTGTACATTGTTTATTTGCTCTAGCAGTAGTTTCTTTGGCTGTGCAGAAGCTTCTTAATTTGATCAGATCTCATTTGTTTATTTTTGTTGTTGCAGTGATTGCTTTGGGGGTCTTCTTCATAAATTCCTTGCCTAGGCCAATGTCTATAAGAGTTTTTCCAACATTTTCTTCTAGAATTCTTATGGTTTAATGTGTCAGGTTTAAGTCTGTTATCCATCGTGAGTTGATTTTCATGAGAGATGAGAGGTGCAGATCCTGTTTCAATCTTCTACATGTGGCTATCCAATTTTCCCAGCACCATTTATTGAATAGGGATTCTTTTCCCCAGTGTATGTTTTTGTCTGCTTTGTCAAAAATCAGGTGGCTATATGAGGATGGTTTTATGTCTGGGCTCTCAGTCCTGTTCCATTGGTGTATGTCTCTGTTCTTGTGCCAGTACCATGCTGTTTTGGTTACTATAGCCTTGTAGTATAGCTTGAAGTCTGGTAGGTTGATGCCTCCCAATTTGTTCTTTTTGCTTAAGGTTGCTTTGGCTAGACAGGGTCTTCTCTGGTTCCATACAAAGCGTAGAATTATTTCTTCTATATTTGTGGAAAATGCTGTTGGTATTTTGATAGGGATTGCATTGAATCTGTAGATCACTTTGGGTAGTATAGACATTTTCTCTATATCCTTGTCAGCACTTGTTATTATCTGAATTTTTTATTATAACAATCTTGGTGTTTTATGGATCTTGTATATTAAAAAAGAAATGAAGGCATGCACAAAAGGTTGTAAAATAATGAAATATTTTAAATGTTTACATTAAAAAGTTTAACACCTTTAGTTACAGGAATGCTATGGAATAAAACTATGCTGAATTCAGAAGATTAAAAACAAATCTTAGTGGATGTGAAATGGTACCTCATTGTGGGGTTTATTTGCATTTCCCTGATGATATAGAGCATGTTTTTGTATGTTTATTGATCATCTCCATATTTCTTCAGAGAAATGTTTATTCAAGTCCTTTACCCATTTTTAAATAAGGTTATTTGTCTTTTTATAGGAACCCTGGTTTTTATCAGTGCATGACATCTGTTGTTTTTGTCTGGCTAGCATTCTGTTTCTTAGATCTGACCTTCCCTACTTTTTTTGGTCCTCCTGGGGTTTCCAGTCATAGAACTCTTCCCACTCTGGCCACAGTGATTGGTCCAAGGATGAGCAAGTGACTCAATTAGAACCAACCAGAATCCTCCTATGGGATTTTATCTATCACCTAAGAAGTTCTTTATCAGTTCTGGGGACCTAAGGATGTATCCTAGACACAGACTGTTTCTGTCAGTGGAAAAGTTAGAAGGCATAGAGGCAAGAGTTTGAGTAAGCAAAGGCAGAAAATGGAGAAAAAGAGAAGCCAAGTGACTTGGAGTTATTGGGACTGAGGCCATCTCCTCCCCTACACTAGCCAGTATGTAAGGGAGGCAAAATTGTACCTCTACCCTCATGGGGTTTTTGAGCTGGGCCTGAAAATTAAATGACAGAAGACAGACCAACAGGAAAAAAGCATACAAATTTATTAAATACAAGTTTTATGTGGCATAGGATCCTTCATCAGGAAATGAAGACCCAAAGATATAGTTAGAATTGAATACTTACTTGCTGAATTGGATGAAGAGTAGTAATTATGAAAATGTGACAAGGGGCTTGGGATAGGGTAGTTAATTAGATAGAGAAGTGACTGGGAAGATGAGGTTAGTTTAATAAGGTTTTTTGGTACGTATTTCCCTCAGCCTTAGCTTTCTATCCTTGACGGTAAAACGATGCTTTCCTTCTGATATAGGGAGAACATTTTTCACATGGGAATTTCATCTCCTGCTTTTAAGAAGCAGAAGGAAGATCACAGTGATCTTCTTGCACCTGCTGTTTTTCAAGTGCTTTTAACTCAAAATAGTTGATATGCCAGAGTGGCATATTTTTAGGTGGCATGTTCTTAAGTCCTTCACTAGTAATTTTTTTAAATCATAAGCTAGTTTGAGTTGGATTCTCTTGCAACCTAAAGACCAATAGTCTTCACAGGTCCTGAAAGATTTCATCTAAATTCCTCGACAGGGGGAGCTCTCACTCCAGAGAATGAGGTCATGCTTTAGGTGGAAGAAAAATTGGGTCTAACATATTTAGTAACATTGGCTTGAGGAGTAGAGACCACAGAGGTTCCTGAGCAGCAGTAGGTAAGGGCAGGATCAGAATGAGCATAACAGGGGAAGGTGGCTCAATGTCACTGAGATGTAGGCTTGGGGAGCAGCAGCTGGCGAGGTGTAGATTGCAGGGATCAGCAGGGAGAGAAGGGTTAGTGGTGTGCACCAGCAGCAGTCACAGCAACATGGCAGGCAGTTTTGTCTTATCAGCAGCTGCCCCTTCTTGCGATAAGGCCATGGTAAGGGCAGCTTCTGGCTCTGTGGCACATTTTGTAAAAGATGGGGACATTGCTATGCCTGGCACTAGGACCAGACAATAGCAGAAAAGAGGTGAAAAGATTCCAAGGTCCTGGGATGAGTATAGTCCCTATAATTCTGGGTGAGCTTTGTATGGTTCTTGAGGGAGGGGAAAAACCTAAGGTTTCCCAATTGTGGGTAATGGAACCAACCACTGGGTTGGGGTAATGATGTGGGATTTAGAGTCAGGAATTCTGAGTAGTGGGTCAAACCAAGAATATTATGGAGTTTTATCTGGCTCTTGATTTCCCAACTCTGCTCATTGAAGAAAAGACTAAGAATTGGGGAGTAGGAACAGGGGCATGTGAGCTCTTAAAGTTGGACTCTGAGCCTCAGTTTCCCTACCTAAGATGCTTAAGGGGTCAGTAGGTGATGAAAATGAGATTAGATTGATTGTGGAAGTTTACAATAGAAGACCTTATCAGCCACACCTCAAGGATGGTAACAGGGTCAGTGCTTCAGAAACAGGAAGAGCTAGTGGGCTTCTCTTTTGAATGTTTCCAGAGGTAACTCAACTTTTCCCGTTTCCATTATCTGATTAAGTTCTCAAAATTCTCAGGAAAGATCTAACATAAACAAAAGACAAATATTTAAAGTGTTGGATATCCCAATTACACTGACTTGATCTTTATAAATTATATGAATATATTAAATTATCACTTATACTGAAAATATGTATATCTGTTGTGTATCCATAAATTTTTTTTTTTTAGTTCTCAGGAAAGAGCTTGATAGGTCGGCAGGCTCTTCCTTTGGCTCATTCAGGCATAGCCATAGGACAGGATGGGTAACATAGGCATGGCCTTTTGGTTTTCCATTTTGTGCCAGGCAGCCATTATAATTTTTGACTACTAGAGGTGCCAAGGCAACAAGGCAGTGGGCTTCCTATCATGTATATGTGGTAGAATGACAAGGAAGCCAGGGAAAAGTAGAAAGGTTGATGGGGCAGGGAATCAGATAAGAGGGTAAGCAGAAATCTAGCCATCAGGACTTGGGCAATAGGTCAGGATTAGACTGGCAGCCAAATGTGGAGTTGGAGCCAGCTGAGCACATCTGGCCCCAGGTCAAGATCAGCTCTGGGAACTAGAAGAGAACCGAGCCTGCCTTTGGGAAATGAGTGGGGAGCAATGAAATGGATGTTCAGGCTGGAAACCAGCCTGGGCCTGGCATCCACCATTCCTTGACACGGAACTTGGAGCAGAGCTCCCCATGCATTCCTCTTCATTCACCTGCCAGTTGACACTGGCATAGCCTGCCTTCATTCCCACAGTGGACCCACTAAGCACCTACGTGTTTCATAGTCTCCCAACTATTGGTGCTTGTTATTTTCTTCTAGCTGATGTTATTTGACCTTGAATCCAACTTGTGTGCTGGTATCACTGAGAAAGGGGATGATACTTTCTTCATTCATTTTGTGCCTACTATGCTCCAGACATAGTGATGGAGATCTCATATGCGTTATTGCATTTTTAGTCCTCAAAATAGCTATTTGAGGGAAGAGTTAGTCCTTTTTTTTTTAAAGAACCACTTTATTGAGGTGTAATTGACATACAAAAAGCTGTACACATTTAATCTATATGACAATGAGTTTGGAGACAAGTATGAAACCATAACCACAATCTGTGCCATAAACATATCCCACCTCTGAAATTCTCCTCCCAGGATTAGGCCTCTTTTTATAGGTGAATTAATTTAAGCCAAGGAAAGTAAAGTACCTTGAATAAGGTTATCTGAGACCCCAATGCTCATATTCCCCCATCACAGCACCCTCTAGATCTTCCTGGGTCTTATTACATGCAGACAGGGCCCATGGCACCCGTCTGGATAGTGCCAGCCCTGATGTCATGTCCATGACTCAGGAAACCTTAACTCCAGGCTCAGCTGTGCTATTAATTAGGTGGTTTTTCAGTTTCTCATCTGTAAAGTGATGGAATTGAATTAGGTGACATCCAGGCTATTTTATTGCTCTAAAAATGCTATGCCTCTGGTTTCACAGGTTTCAAGGCAATTAGAGATTGCTTCTGCTTTAGAGAACTTTAATTTAATCTGCAGATCTATGCCATACTGGTGCCACATTGTGTTAGCCTCTGCAAAAAACGTGTCAGCATCCTTGACATTCTTTTTTACTCCTTTGCTAACTTTTTCACATAATATATGATTCAGCAAAGCAGAATTGAGTACCACACCAGTGTGATTCCCTAGGAAACTTTGAATTCACCTATACAGTTTCTCAGGTATAATTTGGCATATTGTCTTCTTTACTTCTCTGGTCTATAAGAGTTATTTAAAAACTCCCCCCTCCCCCATTTTTGGTAGTGGAAACTTTTTTGGAATGAAGTCTTTATTCAGAATTCCAAGGCATAAGCCAAATGTAAATGCATATGAAAAAAGTTATTATATCAACAGCTAAGAAAGAAAATCCTGTTGTGAAAAAAAGAGCTTGTATTGGGAAAGATTTTTGTGGATAGAAAGTGAGACAAACTTTTGTACACTAGAAGTTAACAGAAATGTGGAGGTCAATGGATTGCATGGAAGTGTGTAGAGAGAGGTCTCAGCAATATAGCAGTAGGCTGGAGCTCAAGGCTCCTGAAATTGATGAAATTGATGGAAAGACCTTTTTAAGAGTAGATGTGTCTAATATTCAATTTTTTAAAAATTGGGCATCCCCCAAACCACCCTCCTTTTTTTTTTTTTAATTGGGCAGCCCCTGAACCAGAATAGGTTTGAAGAGACTCCCTAATATTCATTTTTTGTTTTTAAGAGACGGGGTCTCGCTCCGTTGCCCAGGCTGGAGTGCAGTGGCATGATCATAGCTCACTGCACCTTCAGACTCCTGAGCTCAAGTGATCTTCCTGCCTCAGTTTCCTGAGTAGCTGGGATTACAGGCATGTCACAGCACCCGGCTAATTTTTTTTTTTTTTAAAGAGAAGGGGTCTCACTATGTTGCTCACCCAGGCTTCCCAAAGTGCTGGGATTACAGGTGTGAGCCACTGCACCTGGCCCCAAATATTCAATTTTAAAGTGTTAGGTTTCTGTGATGTAAATCCTGTCCATTTCCCCTACTTTGTCTGCTACACACATGAACACCCTTAGGTGAGTGGGGCTTTTTGTTTGTTTGTGTAGGGGGGGTGTTGGAAGTGAAAAATAAGGAAAAGGACTGAGTTTTGCATAAACTAAATTAATTCACTGAGAGCAGAAACCATCATTTATCAAGTGCTTCGGGGTCCCAGGCAATATACTTGGTACATTTAATCTTCTAAACAATGTAAGAATGAGGTGCTATTGTTACCTCTGTTTTGGAGATGATGAAACTAAAACCTAGAGAAAATACATTATTTATAACAACTTACCCAAGAAGCAAGTGGTGAAAGTAGGACATGAATTCAGATTTACCTGACTCCAGACTTCCTTTCTTACCCAATCACTGCCCTGTATGGCTGCCCATGATGGACAGGGACTTAGTCACTGGGACTACAAAAACTTGGACCTAGTAGCAAGTTATGCTTTCTACTCTTTTGTCTTCATCCTCCTGAATTTGTTTTTGCTATTAAAATATTTTGTATTTCACAAGAAAAAGGAATTTACTAGATAAATATAAACATGATGTCAGCTTCTGTAAGTACTATTACATACCATTTATTAACTTACAATCTGCTCAGCATTATATTTTATAAAGTAGATAGATAGTCATATTGCAGAAGGCAGTATAACCATGGTGGTTAAGAGTGCATGTCTGAATCCTTAACTCAGACATTTCTTGACTGTATGAAACCAGGCTAATTACTTAACCTATCTGTGCCTTCATTGTCTCCTTCATAAAATGGAGTTTATAGGCCAATGTTATTACTTTATAGTCACACCTTCATTTTTGACCTAAACTGAATCACCCAGCTTGATCATCCATGTTTTTTTCTCCCGACTTGGATCTTAATAATTTTTGGCTTATTCCCAAAATATAAAAATCTTTATAAAATAAAAAAGATAGTTACAGACAAAACAAAAACAAACAAGAAAACCTCTGAAGACAACTCTATTACTGAAATTGCAAAATATTTCCAGCAATAATATTATGATCTAGTTGAACATAGAGTTTCCCATGGAGATAATTTTGAATGGGGCAATAGTACTTTATCATTATCTCAAGTACTATAAAGCAGAAGAAATCACAGACTCTCCCTTTGTTGGCATCTGGATCCAGATAGCTGGGCGCCCAGTATTATGTCCTCATAGAAATGTCCAGAGAAGTATTCCCTAGCATAGACATATCGGGAATCAGGGCACAAAAGATTAGAGTTGACTGAGTTTGGGGATGTTTTTCTTAATTTTCCTAATAACTAAATCCTCATAGGTACCAAGTGTTCCCAGAGGCTGGGTGTCCTCTGCCTGTCGTCACTCACTCCCACCCCCTTGTTTACTCTCTGTTCAACTCTACCTGCTATGTTGCCTACATCTTTTGGAATTTGCCAATATGCTGCCTTTTCCCAATTTAGATAGACACCCTGGACCTTGTTCCTATTTAGACATTAGCCAGCAGCATTCAAGTCTTGTCCTTTGTTTTCATAATACCTGATTGCTAGATTCATTTCCCTAAATTAATTGATCCCCTTGTTTGTTCCCAAGTTCAACCTAAATTTCTTTGGTTTAGCCCAGCTAGATACCACCCATGGTCCAATTGCAACACAGTCAACCTATATTCTAGAGCCTGCAGGTGGAGATAGGGAAGTGCTTACCCTTGGCTAGGAGAATCTGGTAGGTGGCAAACAGGAACAGAGCCAGATAATGACAATAAAACTAGTAGGCTAGAAAATGGGAAATAGGTCATAGCATAAAACAAGATAAACTACATTCAGTATGTCATTAATTAATTGTTTTTATAATCCACCTAGATATGATAAGCAATCAATATGATATATCAGGGTATCCTTCATTCAATATTTATTGTTGGAGTTTCATTTATGGTAGAGAAGTTCATAGTAATTTTCAATTTCAACATAGAGAAGATTATATGCATTTGAACAGTTTTGTCATTTTTTTCAGTCACATGGAAGTAGACAGAAATTGTTGATGTGTGTAGTAAATTTGAAATTGTTTTAATATTTTGAAATCAAGCTCCATCTGAGTTAGAAGACTTCCCATGAGGAAATTACACCAATTTGGGGATGAAGCCATTATATTCATTCATTCATTCATTCTGAAAATGAGCACTTTTTTTCCATGCAAATGCTTTTTAATCTCCTCTTATTTGCAAAGCATTCTGAGCATATAAACAAGAGTGGATTGTGGTCTCTGATTCTGAGAAGCCCAGGGTTGTGTGAGGGAGATAAGATTTGTGTTCCGTGAGTACAGTACAACGTAGGAAGTGACGACTGCCATGAGACATGAAGAAAGTACGGTGAGAGTTCAGGAGAGGAAGAGGAAACTTTTAACTGTAGGCGAGGTGGCCTGTGATCTGGCCTTGGGCAGGGCATTTCAGACAAGGAAAAAACTAAGCAAACAGACCTAGAGATCAGGGAGCGTTTCTAGTCTTAGCCACGTGTGGTGCCTGGAAACTACAGCACGTATGTAATGCTACATGTTGTTTTACCAGCGTGGGTCAGAAGATGAGGTCATATTCCACACAATAACAAAGGTCTGAATCTACATCCTATCCATCGTAAAAATATCTTTTTTCTCTCTTGAGGTTTCTCACTCCCTCCCATGATAACTTCAAAAAATATGTCTAAGGGCTTAGTTCCACTCGATATTGCTTCAAGAGGAGAGGTCCTAGCAGCTTATTGTAAATTTTGTTCACAAAAGAGAAGCACTTTGTTTATTTGTTTATTTATTTATTTATTTATTTATTTTTGAGACAGGGTCTCGCTCTGTCACCCCAGCTAGAGTGCAGTGGTGTCATCATAGCTCACTGTAACCTCAAACTCCTGGACTCAAGTGATCCTCCTGAGTCAGCCTCCTGAGTAGCTGGGACTATAGGCATTTGCCACCATACCTGACTAATTTTTTTATTTTTGTAGAGACGGGGTCTTGCTACATTCCCCAGGCTTGTCTTAAACTCCTAGGCCAGGGGTGGGGAAACTTTTCATGTTGGAAGGCCACATTAATTTAGCTGTAATCAAATAAGGCTGCATTCAAGAAACTTCAATCAGATATACTTAAAAATGTACATTTTTTTGTAAAAATCTAACTACTGTGTACTTAATAATTTCAAAAATGAAAACTATTTGCTAATTTTAAAGTTAACTAACCTTTTAATGACGTTGTGTCTGCTTTTGGTTGGAAAGTATTTGAATATTTGGTTGCACCGTGGAGGTCTGCAGTTTCAGTTGATCCTCTAGATGGGTATCAGTCATTTGTGATATTAAGGTGTCTTGATTTGGGTTAGGTAGAAGAATGTAGATTCACAGCAATAAGTGGTTGAAAAAGCAAGAAAGCATTTTTCAGGCATGTTGCTGAAGGTGCGGGTATTCTATTGCATTTTTCCATATTTCAATTGGATCTTTCTTAGCATAACAATGACTTTAAAATGTCATCTACTGAGAGCTCAGTCAACTCCATCTGTAGTTCTTTAGGTGCCTTGGTGATATTAATTAGGTGAGACCAAAATGCTAATTTGAATGTGATATCATGATTCTCAAAGTCAGTGAACCAAATACGAGCACTTTGGGAGGCTGAAGTGGGAGAATCATTTGAGGCCAGGAGTTAGAGACCAGTCTGGGTAAGAGCGACAACCCGCATCTACAAAAAATAGAAAAAGTCAGCCAGGCATGGTAGCACACACCTGTAGTCCCAGCTACTTCGGAGGCTGAGGCAGGAGGATCACTTGAGCCCAGGAGTTGGAGGTTGCAGTGAGCTATGATGACACCACTTCACTCTAGCTGGGGTGACAGAGTGAGACCCTGTCTCAAAAATAAATAAATAAATGAATAATAAAAGAAAAATTAGTTGAGCATGGTGGTATGCACCTATAGTCGGAAGCTGAGGCAGGAGGATAGCTTGAGCCCAGGAGCTCAAGGCTGCAGTGAGCTATTATTGTGTCACTGCCCTCCACCCTAGGCAATGGACCAAGACCCTTTCTCTAAAAAAAAAAACCAAAAAAAACCAAAAACAAAAAATCCTGTACACAGATGTTCACAGCAGCTTTATTTACAATACCCCCAAACTGGAAATAATCCAAATGTTCACTAACTGGTGAATGGCTAAACAAGCTGTGACATAAAAAAAGTTGCAAAAATTTGTGATAATTCCATTCCATAAAATACTACCCATTGATAAGATGGAAAGGACTGCTGATACATGCAAAAACATTGATGAATCTTGAAAGGCACTAAATGAAGGAAAAGTTTCATTAATATGAAATTCTACATAAAGCAAAACCATTGTGGTAGAAAACAAATCAGTTGTTGCCTGGGCCTGGGGGTTAGGGGAAGCGAATGACTGCAAACTGGCACGAGAGAGCTTTTGGAGTGATGGAAAGTTCTATATCTTGATTTTGGTCATGATTACAGGACTGTATATATTTGTAAAAACTTCAACTATACACTTACAATGGATGGATTTTATTGTATGTAAATGATATCTCAGTAAAACTAATTTTTAGGGAAAAGATATGGCCCTTAAAAGAAAAAGTAACTTCATTTGCTTGTTAAATCCAATAAAGCACCTATAGCTTTTTGAAAGAAGGAAAGAAAGAAAGAAAGGAGACGGGGGGCGGGGGGAGGAAGGCAGGGAGGAGGAGAGAGGGAGGGGAGGGAGGGACGGAAGGAGGGAAGGAAGGAAGAAAAAAATGGAAGGAAGAATGGAATAAATACAGAAAGCTTCAATTTGTGTTTAATAATAGTCAGAGAAAAACACTGTAAGACTTACTAGTAAGAAAGAGACTTATAAAGAAGCTACTTAAAGATAGGCCCCTGGGAATTAATCAACTAGGTTTAACCACACATCACAACAGGCCTGTGCTCCCTGAATTTTTAATAGAGGGTTATTTATTAACACCTGGCAGTCAAGGTAGGACTGCTTGCTCTTGCAGAACATGTCTTGGTTAAATTATCAGAAGAGTGTTGCTAGGATCATCACCCCATACTTAGAATAGCCCCAAGAGAGCACAATTCTAAGTGGAAACATAGGCCTGTGTTCAGTCCTGGGTTAGCCCTGGAGGGTTCCCCAAGGGCTGAACACATAGATCCATACTCAGCTCCACTAAGATCTTATCAGAAAAGAAGACAGCTTGTGATGAAAACTAATCTCTTGGTAAGAGCTGAACATTATCATTTCAGAATTTTCCAGAATGAAATTAGCTATGCCATATGTTGTTTATACCCTTTGGGAGAGGTCCTTTAAATTATATCTTAATGCATGAAAGAACCCTTACACCAGGGGAGAACAAGAAGGATAGTTGTTACTTAAAAGGCTCCAAATAAAACAACCAATGAGCTAAAAGCATGAGCCAACAATTAAGAAGGACACATGGGATTTGGTTTCTTCAACCAGCTTGACGCAAAGCAGTTCCCAGTGGAGATCTCACATCTCAGAGCCAAGCTCGGTTCTTTGCAATGTCCAAGCTAAATATACTGATTCCAACTTCAAGGATGAGGCAGGGAAGCAAAAAGCAAAACATGATAAATCAAGTATTGTTTTCTCTGTTCCTAGAGGCAACTTAGACAGTTTTGTGGCCTGAATAAGTCACTTAACTCCTCTGGGTGGTACTTTCTCTCCACCTCCTCTCTTCCCTAATCATTCTCTTTAGTTAAGATGATAATAACTGCCTTGATGCACTATTATGAGGTTTAAAAAGAAAGCATGCAAGGCACCTAGTGCAATGCCTGGTTCCAAGTAGCTTAGTGGATAGTAAATATTAAATATAAAGGATATGTGAATGTCTTCTGTGGACCTCTACAAAGGGAAGGTGTTAACATTACAGGATTAATTCTCAGAAGGTTAAGAAAGAGTAAGCATAACAGAGATGCACTTGCCTCTATCAGGGGAAGCAGAGATGAGAGATCCCCAGTGAAAGGGTTATGCTGGTTATTCTGTTTGTCTCCCTACATCCATTATTCTTTCCAGGAGGCTGTCCCCTGAGACCGCTACGACTTGAGCTCTCTTGCTGGCTAGCTACCGGTTGGGTTTGGCCAATGTGAGGCACTGACAGAAACTCACTAAGCAAGTGGAGGGCGTTCTAGGCATTTCCTCCCTGCTGCTTCCCTGCATTAGTGTTGTGTGTTTAGCAGTGTTTGCTTCCTTCCAGGACTGCATTATGGCCAGGTGGCTCCTCCTTCACAATCTCAGCCCTTCCTGGGCCCCGGTATTACTAATTCCTTCCCTTGCCCTTTCATGCCTGGGTGGTAATGGCTTTCCACTGCTATGAATCTGTATGCAACACTTTCCCTTCTGTATTCCATTAACTCTGTGCACACCTCTATAAACAGGCTCTTCATTAGAGTTTCTTTGTTTGAACTGTTTGGGACAAATGCTATTTTCTACTGTGATCCTGGCTGATCGGGGTCTTCAAAGAACTCACAAACATACCCATTAGAGACTCACTAGAGAAAGACACAGTTTTAATTATCTCGAGCTTCCAAAGGGTGCCAACTATTTCACCACAACAGTGCAAGAAATAATTTTCCTGCTCCCTAATAATTTTCCTGGAAACATTAGAAACACAGCTAGCAAGATGGGGGTGGAATAATAAAAGTCCAAAGAGGAAGAAAGAGAGAAGCTGATAACATCTGGCAATAAGCCAGAGCTGGAGGATGGAAGGAGAGGGCCCAGCTTAACGTGAAGTTCAAAGTTTCAACTATTACATGAGGCTGACATATTAAATATGTCAATATTAAATATGTCAATATTATGTCAATATTAAAAATTGACCACAGGAACTTGCATTACCTAAGGATAATTAGAAAAGCCACAGGGCCTGCTTCAGTTTTTATCCAGTGGGGGAAGAGGAAGAATAAGCCCCAATGAGTTACATTTAAAAGAAGCAAATAAATTTACTTTATTATATACCAGGGGCATGCTATTCAATGTAATGCTTACATAGGTTCAATGGTATGAGTAATAGTTATGGCTCTAGAAAGATTTATTTCCACAGCATAGGTCATAGAGGGAGGGTCTCAACTGGGATATTGGCTGCATGCCTTCTTAGCTCTAGCCTTGTTACCAAATCATCAACCTTGTCGTACTGGGATGGCAATGAACTTGTTCATTTCCTTATCAATTTATGACCAGGGAATTTTCCTTCCCATTTCTTTCCCCTAGCACAATCTTTTATAAATGTCATACTGACCTTCAGACGTGCAATCTTTTTATTCATATATGGCACCACATAAATTACCATAATACTCAGCTTTATTAGTTTAACTATTGGTCTGTACTCTTGGGTTGGATAGAAAGAGAAGGTGAGTGTTGTTGCTACTGTTGATTACATGCAGAAATCAGTGGTGGATTTGCAGGAGGGCAGTGGATCAGAGAAGTACTACCTAGAAAAGGACTTCTTGACACCCCAATCCAACTTCATACAGTGGCTGTATTTTGTGATCACCACATTCTGGGAGATAATACTTAGCTTATTAGGCTCTAAAATTCAATTGCTGATCTACACATCTTGTCCTATCTGTAAAATCTGTGTGGGAAGCCAGAATATAATAGGAAGATTACTTGGTGAGCATAGAGTTAACATAAGGGGAATCAGTTGGATGACTTTCATGGATAATGTCATCCAGGTATGATAAATAGCTGGACTCTGGCTATGTCAGGCTATCAGTGTTCACCAGCCAGGAGGTAACCAGTCAATGGCTGTGTCTTTGATGCTCTTTCATACTTCATTTACTAGCCCAACTGCACCCTGATAGACACATTCTTACTTTAGTTGTGTTAGCAAAGGTACTTCAATTTATGGTTATATTTCACTGGCCTGGGAATCTTGCCAGCTGTCTCTTCACCATAACTTTGCCTAACTCTGATACAGTTCTTTCTTTGCTTATATTATAATCTAGCTCTCAGAGGGCAGTCTTTTTTTTCTTTATCACTAACTTCTCAGGGAATCCTCATGTTTTGGCCATTTGTATCAGCCATGGCTACCAAATGGGAATGAAGGTCTCTAGAACTAGTCTTGCCAAGTGCAACACTTCCTCTTAATTTCAGGCTTCCAAGCAGAGAAACCGTTGGTTATCTCTCTGTAGGTATTTCTCTAAGTTTTTCCTGTCCTCTGGACCTCATATTAAAGGTTATTGATTTTTAATAGTCACATCTTAGACCCAAATAGCTCTACCTCTAAAGTCCAAAGCTGGAGAAGTCTACACTCTGACCATAAACCCCTGTCCTTCCAGCTATCACTGCTTTACTTCTGCAACTTCTAACCCTCCTTCTCAGAGGAACTCTGAAATACCTTGATCCCTCTATCTATGCCCTCCTGGCCATATTTCCTTCCTTTTCTAATCCATAGCCTGATGAACTGTCACTTCCACCACCCTCTTACTACTCAGCTCAAGGCTCATGCCCTGCACATCCACAGGACCAAACCAGTATTGATCTTTCTGGCTTCCAAATGGGCAGCAGAGTATTACTGAAGGAAAAACAATCATTAAGGAGATTGCAGTCACTTCAAAGTTATAATCTTCAATTTTAACTGTATTCATCTTTCAATAATTCCTTTACCTGATGATGATCAGCTCCCCTCCTATTTAGCAGTTAGAAAATGTCATGATTTCTCAAGGCCTGTAGCTCACCCCCAACTCTACCTCCCTCAGATGATGATCTTGCTTATTTATTTCTCAGATAAAATAGAGGCCACCAGTAGACACTCATTTACCACCCCCACTTCCCAGCTTAAAACCTTATAAACTGCCACATGCATCCTAATTCCTTTGCTCCTCTCTCAGAGGAGCAGCTGTCTCTCCCTCCAGCATTCTAAGGCTACCTTCCACGTAGGCTCTGATTAGGTTGCTGCTTTTTAAAATCATCCTTTTTCTTTTTAACCACGGCAACTTTTCTCTGCTGGTTCCTTCTTTACAGCCTAAAAACATATGCAAATCTCTTTTATCTTAAAAAAAAAATAAAACCAAGCCCCTTCTTTAATTCTACAATTTCCTCTACATGTGAACCCCTTTAACTTTCCATTAATAGTTAAACACCTTAGTAGTTTATGCTCATTACCACTAGGTCTTTATCTTCCATTCATTCTCGAACCTACTATTATTTACCTTCTGTCTCCCCCAACCCCTGGCTTTTGACTGAAACTCTTGTGGAAAGTGTTATCAGTGCCCTTCTAGTTAGAAAATTCAATGGACTCTTATTTGATCTCAATGCAGAAGTTACCACTGTTGGTCACACTTTCATTAGTGGGCTTTTGTCATCTTTTTGGCTGCTCAGCATAGAACACTCTTCTTATGCTTAATGATTTCCCCAATTCATGAGTCTTGGGGGAGGCAAACACTACATCTCAGTATGGAAGCTAAAAGTAGAGGTGTTGCCAGCCTCCCTTGCAACTAGGGCACTGCCCATGACTTAGGCTTGGTCATTCTGATGCATCTGGATTCTGATGAATCCATACCTAATGATGCAAAGAATCAGGGACTGCTGACTTTTCTCTGATAGTGGAGAACATCATGCATTTTCTTGAGGCAGTGCAAGTAGTCCAGTGTTCAGAGGCTTCAACTGTGGCGTCCTCATGCAAGGGATTCTGTGATGTGATTTGCAGTTGTGATTTGATTGCATAGCCTCTGGGCCTTCTAGGTGATTCAGTGAGCTACCCAATAGCCTTCAATTTTTTTCCTCTTATGTTTAAATCAACCAGAGTTTGTTTCTCCAGTTTGCAACTAAGAACTCTGATGTGCTACAACTTTATTTTTTCACAACTTCATTTTTGAAATACCTCTTCTAGTTGATAAATTCTCTACTTCCCTTTCTTTCTTCTTCTAATAGGTAACCATTCTAATGTATTAATACCTATCTTTGAACTTGAATGTATTCCTACAAAGTATGTGGTATTTTTGTGTGTATATTTTAAAATTCACATAAAAATATTTTGCCAGGGACCTCTTTCTTTTCTTTTTAAAAACTCAACACTAAGCTTTAAAAAATCTATATTGTTGTGTATCAAGAGAGCTGCATTCAACTGCTGCATAAAGGTGTTTCTACCTCAGGTCTAGGATTTAAAATTCCCCTGTATCACATAAACATTGCAGTGAACATCCTTGTACACACGACCTCATGTTCACCTCTGTGAGAATGTCCCCAGCATATTTTACCAGGAGTGAAATTGCTGGGACATGGGGAATACATTTATTAAATTTTATTAAGTACTGCCAGACTGCCCTTCCGCCCCCGCAAGAATGGTTGCAGGAGTCACCTGCCAACAGTGTTCCCAGTTCCCGGTATCCTTGCCAATACTTATTATCCATCATTTTAATCCTTAATGACCTGATGGGCATGGTAATTTTTTTTACAGCTGCCATAGAGAACTAGTACAAACAGCTTGATGATTTTTTAATATAGTATATATCTGTGAAAACACCATCTGGAACACTGGGGTTGGAGGTGGGTGCCCTGTGGAGTGGGGGGTGGCAGCAGTGGGGGTGGCCAGAGGCAGATTTCCCTGACAGCAGACATCTTTGAAGAGTCATGTTAGCCAGAGCAGAACATAAAGATAATGATAGATACTACCAGGATTCCTAAAAATAACTAGGGGACTTTGCAAGGAGATAGAGGACATTGTGAATGTGACCTCCATTTGATTTAATTCCAGGTTGGGGTGGGCTGGGGAACATGTAATTACTTTCTGCCTGCCCCCTAGACTGCATGCTCCTGGAGCCTAAGGACTGTATCTTATATATGGTTATATTTTCAGTTCCTAAAACTATTTCCCAGCCTAGGGTAAATACTCATTAAATAATTGTTGAATGAGGAGCTACATTCTCTTGACTTATTCTCTTCTATCTACAAAATGGAGAGTTTTCTCCAGTGCTGAAATGATGTTTATTTTGCCTTTTCCCTCAAAGTCCCAGCTAGCACTTAATTCTAAAGTTCACTATCAACCTTGGCTAAGAAGTGTTCAATGCTTGACATGTCAGTTTCAATACAGCCTTCACAACTTGGTCTCAATCGTCTCCATCCTGGTTTTATAACACTCCATCATGCGTACCTGCAGTATTTGGGCCTTAGGACATGCCCTTGAATCACGAGAGCCCTGGGCTTGGTTCCTATGATGCTGTTCCCTGGATAACACCTCCTCCACCCCTAACCAGCCCTGGGAAAGCCTATTCACCCTGAGTCCCAGATAAGGAGAACCTCTTTAAGGAGAACTTCTTCAATCTGCCAGGTAGAATTATTTACCGCCTTGTCCATTTCCTCAGCATTTTGTTCTCCCTCTAACAGCCCTTATGTTGAGGAGCTGTAATTTCTCTCTTAACATGTTTCTTTTGCATTGAAGGGAGGCCATCCCATCCCATCAATGGATTTATTTGGATCCTCAATGATTAGCACAATGCTAGTACACAGTAGGTGCTTGTATTATTTATGGTTCTCCGGAGAAAGAGAACCAACAGGATGGATAGGTAGATTTATTGTAAGGAATTTACTCACATGGTTGTGGGGGCTGGCAAGTCTGAAATTTGTAGGCTGGAAATTCGGGTAAGAGTTGATGTTGCTGTCTTGAATCCCAAATCTGCCAGGGAGGTCAGCAGGCTGGAAGCTCAGCTTTCTATGTTGCAGTCTTAAGGCATCTTTTGCAGGAAATCTCAGTCTTTGCTCTTGAAGCCTTCAACTGATTGTATGAGTCTTTACCAAGGTAATTTGCTTAACTTAAAGCCAACTGATTATAAATGTTAATTACATCTATAAATACCTTTACAGCAACGTGTAGAGTAGTCTTTGGCCAAACAACTGGGCACCATAGCCTAGCCAAGTTAATACATAAATTAATCATCACAGTGCTTAATAAATGTTTGTTACATAAATAAATAGATGTTTAATAAGTGTTTCAGAAGTTCTGAGAAAAGAGCAATAGGCTTTGGCATAGATATCCAAGCTTACAATGTTCTTAACAAGTAATAGAATAATCATATTTAGTTCACTGAGCTGGTAGCCATAAGAATCCCCAAAAAAGATGAAGAGAGCGAATACATACATTTGTGAACCAGACAAATTTAGATACATGGACACATGTAGTATATCCACCCAGTTACTTTTATTCTAGATGGGGGAAATATGGCATTAATAAACTTTGATAAAAATTATTTCTTTATTTTACCATTAATTGCTGTGGCACCAATGAAAACACTTTAAGAGACAAACAAGAATGCTTTGAGTGGTTCTTTATACAGATTGAAAATGGGTAATTCAAATGTGTTATCTCCAAGTTTTGATTAAGTTGTGAAGCCGACAGGGTGCAGGAAGGAGTGGGACTGAGGATTGGTGGTGAAGGGGTTAAAGTGGTGAGGACAAGCACTGTCCCTACAGAGCCTCCCTTTATAAATGTCGTTTCCCAGGCTGGACTCTTTCCTTCAAGCAGCTCAGGAGGCAATAGTAGAAAGATCCAGGGCTTTTTCATGAGCCTCAGTTTCCTCATCTGTAAAATGGGTGTACTAACAATGACAAATATTGAGCCATATGAAATTACAGATGTTCAATCATTTTTGGTTTACAGAAATAATGATTTTATATGATTCAGGCAAATAGGTCTGATGTTAAGTGGAGGAGTAAATGGGATGTAGGTACATTGTAGGAGATCAATCTTTATCAACAGGCTTAGGCTTGGGCTGGAGGCTGAGATGGACCCTGGCCTGGAAGAGCCAAAGGTGGCCCTAAGGCTTTTAACTCAGTCCGTGGGGCAGGCAGACAGGTGACAGTGAGGCCAACTCTAGCTCTGGGCTCCGGTCAGTAGACCTGTTGCCTTCTTAGCAAGACCTTCGTTTTTTGGTTTCCCCCCCCCCCAAAAAAAAATATCATGGTTCAGTATTCTGGGTAAAAAGAATCCCGGGATTGAAAAGACTCAGGAGAGCATGGATAAATGAAACCAAGAACTGGCCCATGAAAGTCCTTATTTGTTCAATTGCCCTCTCTAATTTGAAGTTGCTGAAATAGAAGCAGACTTGATTTTCCTATTATACCCCACGTGCACACATAGGTGGAGAAATGAAAGAGATTGAAGTTATCAAAAGTCAAATAGTAGAAGGAAAACATGATAGGCAGAAGGATGGGGAAATCTTTAAACTGTTGAATCAGTTCTTCAGCTATTCACATCAAAATTAAATTACTATGCATTAAATAAATGGATGAACTTCTCATTTATTAATTCTCGTAACACCTCTGTTGGTGTTACCATTCCACTTTACAGAGGAAGAAACTGAGGGAAAAGAGAGATTAGACAGTTTTTCTAAAATGATTCCAAATAAAGTCAAGTTTTATTTTTCATGAATTGTTAAGAATGCTGTGCAGCACATAGACAGCTGGCTTTCAGCACATTTATTTCCTCTCTCTTAATTTCAAAAACTGTCTTGTAATAAAATGTGGCTGCCTGGGCAGTCAAAAGGCATATTCTGTCGCGTGTTGTCATAGCTCAGCTTCTCTAGGCTATCATACAAGAGCTACCTTTCAGATTGACCTTCTGACCGTAGTTGCCCATTGTTTCCTCTGGTGTTAGAATTTTTATTTTTAATTGTGTGATTTAGATTACTTAGGTTATGCTCACATTCTCTTTAAAAAAAATCTGATTTAACAAGGAAGCAAAATGGGGAGGAAAACTCTTTTCCACTAAGGACGGTAGAGGATAATAATCGTGTTAATAAATGCAAGCTGCTTGTACATTAATTTTTTCCATCCAGGAAGGAAAGAATAGAAAATTATTTGAATTGGATGTTTATAAAGATAAATGTAAAAGAAAAAAGATTTTCTTCTTCTTTTTTTAAAAACAGCATCTTTTTCTATTTTTAGCACCCACATGCTCACACCTATAATCCCAGCACTTTGGGAGCCAAGAAGGAAGGATCACTTGAGGCCAGGAGGTCAGGACCAGCCTGGGCAACATAGCGAGACCCCGTCTCTAAAAAAAAATTTAAAATTAGCTGAGTGTGGTGGCGCACACTTGTAGTCCTAGCTACTTGGGAGGCTGAGGTGGGAGGATCACTTGAGCCCAGGAATTCCAGAGTTCCAGGTTACAGTGACCTATGATTGTGCCACTGCACTCCAGCCTGGGCAACAGAGTGAGATCCTATCCCTAAAACAAACAAACAAAAAAACCAAAAAACTTTGTAAATTACAGAAAAGTATAAAGAAGAAAAAACAATTCAAAATCCCTCCTTCATGAGAGAGCCACTGTGAACCTGGTAGTGTTTGTTTCCCTCCAGCCTGGAAAAGAGGTTTTTCTCAACTGAAAAGAATCCAGCTGGAAAATAATGAAATCTGTGAAGTGATTTCCCAAAATTTAAGGAAAGAAGGTGAACCAGGAAGGAAAACTTTTAATGCTTTCTACCCGTGTTCAGATATAATCATTTTTTAGTAACAGAGGACATTGTGAACTTTGAGATTGCTTCAAAATGCTTTCAGGCTCTCATATATGTAATCTTTTCACCAAAGTTCTACATTAATTAGCAATTCTAGACCAATGTCAAACTTTGATATTTTTACAATTGGGCATTTCTCTGAATATTATAGTAGAGGTCCTGGAATTTGAAATTTAAAGAGCTTATTTGGATAATTTTAAGTGCAACTAATTTCCATGAATGCTTCTACTGGTGCAAATATTTTGGAAAAGGGAAAAATGAATAAAAGGTGCCTTTACTCTGTAATTAGAGAAGAGAGGAGTTTTTCGGGAGAGAGGGTTGCAAGATTGATGTGGTGTGTGTTCATGCCTAGATCTTTGGACTGGGTTGAGCCTGAAGATGGAGGAGCGATTTGCTGAGAGACTTTGGGGGACAAGAAGCACAGGTGCTCTGGGGCCTGGTGGCAGATTGTGGTACTGATGGGGATGGAGGCCAGCCTGCTCTGGCACCAGGGTTAGATTTGGGCACTAGCATCTTTCAGGGCAACTTGGAGATCTCCCAAAGGTGCCGTTAGTAGTGGCAACAAGGAAGATCCTCCAAGTGATACAATGGGCAGGGGCCGTAAACTGGAGCTGGCGGGCTGCTGCATGGGAGGCTCTCTGGAGCAGTCCCAGAAAAACAGAGTGGGGGCGAGGAGCCGACATTTGCAAGGAGAGTTGGAGATCCTGTCTGAGAATAAAGGGCAAAATCAGTAACCAGGTGTATTCACTAGGAATTGCATTTCACTGCTAATAGCCAAATTATTGGCTGAAATCACTGAGGCTTACTTCAGGCTACGGTGGCTCCATAATGTTATTCATGTCCTAGGTTTGCTTTAACTTTCTGCTCCACATCTTTAACAAGGAGCACAAGGCTTGTCATGGTTTCAAATGGCTGCTGCAGCTCCTTCCATCATGTTCACTTTGAGGCAGGGAGATGGAGGAAGGGGGTGTTAGTGTGCTGGGGCTGCCATACAAACTACTGCAGACTGGGGAGCTTAAATAACAGAAATCATTTTCTCACAATTCTGGAGACTAGAGATCCAGATCCAGGTGTCAGTAGGGTTGGATTCTTCTGAGGCCTCTCTCCTTGACTTGTAGATGTTTTCTCCCTGGGTCTTCACGTGGTCTTCCCTCTGTAAGTGTTTGTGTCCTAGTTTCCTCTTCTTATAAGGACACCAGTCATATGGAATTAGGGCCTCCCCTAATGACCACATTTTAACTTAATCACCTCTTTATAGGCTCTATCTCCAAATACAGTCATATTCTGAGATACTGGGGGTTAGGATTTTAACATATAAACTTGGGAGGGGGACATAATTCAGCCCAAAACAAAGGGGAAAAGGCAAAAGGGTGGGGCTCAGCTAATCAGCACTCTTTAAAGAGGTTTCCCTGAAGGTCCACCCCACCAACACCTGGTTGTCCTCTGTGCAGAGGCTGACACATTGCAGCACTTAATAAACTTGGGTTTTAGTTGGTCAGGAAGAAGGGGAAATACAGATATTTGAATGATCTAGCCAGACAAGGTTATTGACGTTAATGTGACTTCATTCGTATTCACAAACTAGTATGGCTCTGTAACGTCTGGCTCGTGTCTGTGAAGAATGTACGTCTCTTGGCCATGGCTGTTTCTTCCCTGGGGTGTTCTATGTGGGTCTGTGTCTATGGCATGGGGATGGGGGTTGGCCATCCACAACAGCACCGAGTAGCACCAGGGCATGAAGCATGTGTTGGCTGCGTTTTGGAGGGGACTAAATTTTCGGCTGAGAAGACAAGCAGCAAAGGAAGAGCAGGAGAGAGAAAGAGAAAGAAGCGCGGGAGTAGGGAGTGAGGACAAGTGCTGGGATGAGGATGAGCAGGTCTCCTTCCCCAGGCAGGGCAGCACCCACCTCCGGCGATACGGAGGGGGCAGAGGGGGATCCCGGGGCAAAGGGAGAAAGGTGGAGTCCAGAGTGAGGGAGGCACTGAACAAGCAGCTGCCTGCCCTGTAGGAAGGTTTCTGAGGCAGAGTGGGGCCGTGCCCTGAGGAGCACAGCGGGGAGTAGTCCTGAAAACCTGGCAGGCTTGCTGCAGAAAGTGCTGGCTCTTTTTTGCTTCTTTGGAGAGAGGAGAATACTCCCACTTGGTATGCTGCTCATCTATGAGCTTCTTAAATTCTGAGTCATGGATTTCCCGTTCTTTTAAAGGGTGAAATGATGCTAAAGAGGAATATTGTAAACATTGGGCTAATCTGCTCATTTCCACTCAGGCCATGCTGGTGACCCCTGTACCCTCAGTCCTCCTGTATATGTGAGTCATTATTTGATTTCTGATGCAAATATGGCAGTGCCCTTCCATCCGCAGATGCAGGCAAAGCAAAGCTCCCTAGAGTGGAAATGACAGATGGTGTCCCCACAGTAATGAGACGACCAGCTGAGCTAAGCATCCTCCTGCAGAAGGGCAGGAGTAATTGTTCTTTACTCTCTACTCTTACCTGATGAGCCACAGCTGATTCACAGAACCCATCACTGCTTCCACTTCTTCCTTGTTTTTTTTTTTTTTAGAGCTGGGGTCCCACTATGTTGCCCAGGCTGTTCTCAAACTCCTGGCCTCAAGTGATCCTCCTGCCTCAACCTCCCAAAGTGCTGGGATTACAGGCATGAGCCACCATGCCCAGCCTTCCATCGCTCTTCCTTAAGAGCTGACAGCCTCCCACTGGGGAGAAAAGTAAGAACAATGGTTAAGTGTGGAAAGGGGGGTGCTCTTCAACCAATACCACCTACATTTGCTGGTTTGATGCTTCTTATTAAGATACTAGTCTCTGCTGAGGACATGCCTACGATGGGTAAATCTTAAAATGCCAGCCAGCTTTTGAAGGGTGAGATATATTAGCTAGTAAACTAGGTTTGTTAGCTATGTAACATTGAACAGCTTATTTAACCCTTTTAACCTATGTTAGAATAAATGTACTTCCTCCTAAAGTCAATACTTGAAAGTAGAAAATACTCATTTGGATGTGTGTTTACAAACAAATTTCTGAGAGTACTGGAGGGGACCAGAATATGCCACCCCAAAATATGCCTCTTTAGCATAAGAATTATCTTGAGCTGACTGTTTTGGGAAACTACAGACACAGGAGAAGTTCTGAAAAGAGAGTACTAGAAGTCACTGGTTTGTAAGAGAAATTTACATCTGTAAAGGGAATCTCCGTACAGAGACAGTGTCTTCCTCTCTGTACCAGGAAGAGAAGGATGACTAAATCACTAGAGACTCTCACAAATGGAGAAAGGACTGACTTTAGTCTGCATAACAAACCAATGCCTTGCTTTTTCCTGGACATCTCATAACTGGCCTTCTCCACAGCCTTCTTTCTTTGTTTCAGTGGATGTTGGTATTTAAGTCTGAATTCAAAGCCACCTCTTTGAGATTTACTAATTTCTCTAGGTATCTCCCATGTGTACATGAGGTATACATGTTAATGAACTTCTGTTTGTTTTTCTCTTGTTAATCTGTCTTTTGTTACAAGGGTCTGTCCCAACTAAGAACTATGAGGGGTAGAGAGATAATTATTTTCCCTCTCCTACAGTAGGATTGACTTATTGTCTTTACATCTCCAGTGCTGAGGCAAATAGTATATATGTAACAAGTGTTGAATAAATTAATACTTAAAAAAAATCACTCACATGAACACCCATACATTGCTGGTAAGAATGCAAAAAGGGGGCCAGGAGCGGTGGCTCATGCCTGTAATCCTAGCACTCTGGGAGGCTGAGGTGGGAGGACCCAGGAGGATTGCTTGAGCTCAGGAGTTTGAGACCAGCCTGAGCAAGAGTGAGACCCCATCTCTACAAAAAAATAGAAAAATTAGCTGGGTGCGGTGGTGTGGTGTACACCTGCAGTCCCAGCTACTTGGGAGGCAGAGGCAGAAGGAGGCTGAGGCAGGAGGATCACTGGAGGGCAGGAGTTTGAGGTTGCAGTGAGCTATTTGATGTCACTGCACTCTAGACTGGGCGACAGCATGAGACCCTGTCTTGAAAAAAAAGAGAATGCAAAAGGGGACAGCCACTTTGGAAAACAATTTGGCAGTTAAACACACTTACCATATGTAATGGTTACTTTTATATATCAACTTAGCTAGGTTATAGTGCCCAGCTGGTCAAACACCAGTGTAGATGTTGCTATGAAGATATTTCAAAAATGTGATTAACATTTACAATCAGTAGATTTTGAGTAAAGAAGATTACCTTCCATAATTGTGGATGGGTCTCATCCAATCAGTTGAAGGCCTTAAAAGCAAACACTGAGGTTCCCCAAAGAAGAAGCAATTCTGCCTCAAGACTGCAACATAGAAACCCTGCCTGACCCTCCCACCTGCTAGCCTGCCCTGCAGATTTCAGACTCAAGACTGCAACATCATCTCCTATCTGATTGCCAGCCACTGGCCTGTCCTATAAATTTTGGACTTACCAGCCCACAATTGTGTGAGTCCTTAAAATAAATCTCTCTCTCTTTCTGTATATATACACATATATATGTACACACACACATACATATATAATATATAGATAGATATATACAGATATAGATAGATATTTGGAAATATAGGAGGTATATATCTCCTATACATCTCTATCCTATTGGTTCTTTTTCTCTGAAGAACCCTAAATGATATACCATACAATCCAGTAATCCTAGACCTAGGTATTTACCCATGAGAAATGAAAACTTATAGTTACATAAAGACCTGTACATGAATGTCTATACCAGCTTTATTCATAATCACCAAAAATGGAAGCACAACCCAAACGTCCTTCACTTGGTGAATGGACAAACTGTGGTTCATCCATGTGATAGAAGACTACTCAGCCATATGGAATGGACAGACTATTGTTGTATGCAACAACCTGGATCAATCTCTAAAGTATCATGCTGAGTGAAAGAAGCCAGTCTCAAAATCTATATGAGTCTATGTAAATGGATTTCTAGAAAAGCCAAAACTATACAGATAGAAAATAGGTCAGTGGTTGCCAGAGGCTGGAGTAGGGGAGCGATTGCCACCAAAGGGCCATGAGGGAATTTTTTTGGGTGATAGAACTGTGGATTATTGTTATGTGACTGTATGTATTTGTCAAAACTCATGAATTTGTATACTAAACATGGTAATTTTGTTGTATATAAATTATACTTCAAAGAACCTGGCTTTAAAAAAAACAGTAATATTATGGTCACTCTTGTACTCTCATTGTGTTGGAAGACTTGATAAAGAAATTAATTCTAATAAATCATTGCTTTTCCTAGGAAGACATATGTACTTGATGGCTGTAATATAAAACAAAGTTTTTTTCCTGGGGTAACAAAAATTTTCCATAGCTAGAAATTCTCATTTAAGATTACATCGAATATTTGGAGATTATTTTAGAATGTGAATATTTTATAACTATTTAGTGTGGTGAAACATAATCAACATATGAATGTTAGGTTATATTTAAACTTATTTGGGGTTATGTTTAATATGCAGTGACTTGCTTTTAAAATAGCTATATCCCTTCACCTAGTGATTTTCTATTTAAGAATGTATCCCAAGCCAGGCTCTATGGCACACCCCTCTAGTTTCAGCTACTCCATAGGCTGAGGCAGAAGGATTCCTTGAGGCCAGGAGCTTAAGGCCAGCCTGGACAAGATAGCGAGATCCATCTCTAAAAAAAATAATCCCAAGAAAACAATTAGACAGGAGCATAGGATATTCATGGAAGCATTGTTTATAGTAGTAAAACGTGGGAAACAACCTAAAAGACTATAAAGATTGGTGGTGGAAGTTATGTTGTAATCATTAAAAAGCTATAGGTTTACATTTATTAACGCAGAAAGAGGGTCATGATATAAGAGAAAAAACAGGCTACAAAATAGAATATATACTATGATTTCATTTTTTAAAAATGCATGTGAATGTGTGTATATTTTGTGAGTACAGTTAGCTTTCCCTATCCGTGGGTTCTGCATCTGTGGATTCAACCAACTACAGATAAAAAATATTAGAAAAAAAGATGCATCTGTACTGAACATATACAGACTTTTGTTTTTGTCATTATTTCCTAAAAAATACTGTATAACAACTATTTACATAACATTACATTGCATTAGGTAATAGAAGTAATGTAGAGATGATGTAAAGTATACAAGAGGATGTACGTAGGTTATATGCAAATACTACAACATTTTATATCAGTGACTGGAGCATCTGCAAGTTTTGGAATGTGAGGGAGGTGCTGAAATCATTCTCCCACAGATACATAGGGATGACTATATATACTTAGAAAAAAACTTGGAAGCCTAGAAAAACAAAATATAAACAGTAATAAATTATTTATTTATGGTGGGATAAGAAAGCCAATGCTTTTTATGTTGTCTGCATTTAAAAAATTAAGATATTTTACTTTATAATTAGGAAAAAATATATTTATACTTAATAAAAGAAAACAAAACTTGTCTACTGTTTACCCCTCCTCCCATATCATTAAAAACATGAAAATATATGAGCATCCTCTTAATGAAAAAAATATAGCTTTTTCTATGTAATGATAGCTAATTCAGGTAGGTTAGCCTTTTATAAATATGAATGTATAACACTGAAGGAAAAAATTAGGGAAGAGTACAGGTTTTCATGGCATGTGACAAAGATATGTGGAAAATAGCACAATGGCCTAAAGACAGCTGATCTCAGAAAATGCTAGCAAAAACACACCCTCTGAAAGTGACTATTGCAAATAGCCAGACCAGGAAAATTCAACTCATTCCATAATGAATAATAAAAAGAAGGCTGGCATGACACAGTTACCAAGATATTGAAATATAAAAGGTAGAAAAGAGCAGCAAAACTCACCAGAGAAGATGCAACAGAAAATGGTGATGAAAACAGTCACCAAACATTTTGCTATGAATTTTTAAAAGACATGAGAAATTGCCTTTGTAAAGAAAGACTCAAAAGCAGAAATATAAGAACTTAAGAAGGTGAGAAAAAGAAGGCCATGGCCAGAAAGCATGAATAAATGAAATGTGAGCTGGGGTTTATTCTAGAAATTTCAATATTGAAAATATATTAATATATTTCATCATATGAGTATATTTGAGGAGAAAAATCATAAAATTATCTCCATAGATGCTGAAAAAGCATTTGACCACATTTGACAACCATGCTTGATAAAAAATACTGAATAAAATAGATATAGATAAATATTTCCTTAACATGGTAAAATAAATTAATCTCAGCCCAAAAACCCAACAGCATGCTTTGTGGCAGAACTTAGAAACATTTCCAATAAAGTGAGGAATGAGATAAAAGATGTCCATTGTCACTACTATTATTTAACAAGGTGCTGGAGGTTTTAGCCAATGCAATTAGACAACAGAAAGAAATTAAAAGTATAAAAATTGGGAAGGAGAGAGTAATATATCACTATTTTAAGAAGTTATGATTATAAACTTGGGAAATCCAAGATAATCAAATAAGAGACTATATTACCCAATAAAATAATTAAGTTAGGTACAAGCTTTATATATACACACATATATATTACACTAATCAATCAGAAAAAAGGTAGTAAAACCCCATTTACAAAGCAACTACAACAAAAATAAAATACCTAAGAATAAAGTAAACAAAAAATATGCATGACCCATATGAAGAAAATTTTTAAAAACTTTTAAAGACATAAAAGAAGACTTGAACAAATTGTAGACTGTATAATGATCTTGGAAGGGAAGACTCAGCATCAGTAATGTCTTAATTCTCCCTACGGTAGAAGTTTATAAATTTAATTCAGTCCCAACAATAATTTCAATAACTTAATTTTGTCAAAAATGTTTTAGTTAGCACCATACCTCACACCTTATGCCAGGATAAATTCCAAATGGATCAAAAATTTACATATAAAAAATAAAACCTTAAAAGTTCTATAAGGAAGTAGAAGAAATAACTTTAAAACCTTGGTGTGAGGGAGACCTTTCTAACTATGCCTTAAAATCCAGAAGTCATAAAATAAAAGTTTGATACATTTGACTACATTAAAACACTATTTGCGTGAAAATAAAACCAAAAAGCAGGAAAAAAGTACATAAAATTAAAAGATAACTGGGGAACAACTTTTGCAACTTATATTACAATGGGCTGGTCTTTTTAATATATAAAGAGCTCCTAGAAGACAAATACCAGCAATCCAACAGAAGAATGGGTAAAGAATGTGAACACCTGGAAGGCTGGCAAAAATCCCAACATTTGACAATATTCTGTGGGTGCAGCTGTGTGGAAATGGCTGTTCTTGTGCACTGCTGGTGGGAATGTAAACTAGTACAATGCCTATTGGCAGGATTTGGTAATATCTGTTAAAATTACTAATACAGCCCTGACCCACCTGTAAAAATAAATTTATGCTACAGGTATTCTTACACATGTAAAAAATATGTCTGTACAAGGTTAATTATTGCAGCATTATTTGCAAAAACAAATGGGTGGAAAACAGCCAAAGATCTATTAGTGGCAAATTGGTTAAATACATACATGCATATATCAAATAAAATGAAATGGAAAGAAATTAAGAAGCTATGTATGTGCTCATATGTGAAAAGCCTTAAAAAGCCTGGGAATATACATAAGAAACTAAGAAAAGGTATGATCTATGGAGGAGAGGGAACTGGGCAGCTGTAGACAAGCATGGGAGGGAGACTGTATGCTTTTTAATACTTCCTGGTTTTTGAACCACGTGAATGGCTCATGCAAAAAATAAATTTTAAAATGTCTTTTGTTCACAGGAATTGAGCTACCAAATTCCTGTTACTGGATTTCAAGAATGAAAGGGTAGTTTGGCAGCCATCTGTAAAGATTACATTCAGTGAGAATAAAGATACAATCATCTGACATTCTGAAGAAACAATTCATAACACCTGATGCAATGCAAAACTCCAGGTTGTAATCTGAGTACAGCGATTAATTCCCTTACCGAAATTTTGCAAAATGATCTTTGAAGAAGTTGAGAGAACTTGCCCTACTAGATATCAAGTTTTATTCGAAAGCTGTAGTAACTAAGAAAGTGTGATATTGGCACAAGGATAGACAATTAGACCACAAAAATGGGGGGAAAAGTCTAGAAACAGATCTATGCACACAAAAATATAACATGTGAAAGAGTTAGTGTTGTAGATCAGTGGATTGTTCATAAATGATGCTGGAACAATTTGCAATGCATATGGGAACAAATTAGATTCCCACTTCACACTACAATAAATTCACAGCACAGATACATTATAGAAGGATTAAAGACCTATTGTTAAATGCAAAACTTAAAAAAATCTAGAAGATAATATAGGAGAATATATTTCTGTCCTCAGGGTAGGAAAGGATTTCTTAAATAAGATACAAAAAACATAACACATATAAGAAGAGACTGAACATTTTGAATATGTTAAAATTAAAGCTTCCGCACAAAAGACCCCAAATATAAAGGGAAAAGATAACGTGAAAAGAAGACAAAGATATTTATAACTTACACACAACTGAGAAAATGATGATATCCAGAATATGCATTGGACTTTTACAAATCAATTTAAAAAGGAAAAGAAATCCAATATAAAAATGGGTAAGTCATGTGAATAGGCAACTCCTGAAAGAGGACGCAAGCGAGGCAGATAAACATATGAAAGCGGACCAGCCTCACCTGTAGGCGGGAAAGTGCAGATTATAAGCACAAAGGGACACCATTTCACAGGCAACATTTTTTAAAAGGCAAAATTAGACAAAATTTTAAGAAATTGGTAACTTGCATTGGAACATTAAGTCTTCTCAAATAGAGCTTATGCAAATGTAAATCTATATGACCATTTTTGAGAGTAACTGCCAATATCTAGTAAAGCTGAAGATGCTCATACGCTTTAACACTAAAAATTCATTTCTAGGTATGCATCATAGAAAAACCTTTTTTCTGTGCTCAAGGAAATGTGTAATAAAGTGCATTAAAGAATTCCTTATAATAGCAAAAACCTGGAAATAATCCAAATAACCATTGATGGGAAAATGGATAAATCACGATACATTCATGTAAAAGAATACTATAACAGTGGAGAAAATGAATGGTCTATAGCTACATGTATCGACACAAGTAAATCTTAAACAATGGCAGGAAAAATCATGTACATGTGGTACATGATACCATTTACATAAACTTTAAAACTTATAAAACAATATTATGTGTCATTTATGGATATATAAACAATGAGGACCTGCATGAGAATTATAAACATCAACTTCACGACAGTAGTTACTTTTTTAGTGGAAGTGAGTACACAGGGAGTCTTAACAATATCTTTAATATTTTGTATTTTAGCAATATTTAAAGCAAATATAGCATAAGGCAAAGGTTTGATAAACCCAGGAAGTGGATCCACAAACACCTGTTACATTATTTGCTATATTTTTTTCTGTTGTGTTTGAGAATCTCACAATAAGTAAGTACATTTTAAAAAATTTTGTAAAATATCTTCCTCCCAAGCCACTGTCCCAGAAATGACTGTTCTTCCTCCTATCCCAGTCTGGGATCCTCTTAAAGCATGATAAGATGTTGCTTGAACAATAGCTGTTCCACTGATTAATGTGCCATTAGTTCGAGTCTTTTTGCCAAATGGGCTCCATATATTAACTGCTAGCTTTGGTAGTATTAAATCATGTTAGTGAATCTATAAAGCATCCAGTTTAGGCCTCCTCCTTCCCCCGTGCAGATCTATGGGGCCACTTTATTTAAAATAACACTAAGGAAAACATTTCATTGATTGTTTTTGGTTTGGCAAAACTGACAGATGGTTAAAATGACTCTTAAATGGTGGTATATTGACCTTTCTTTTTTCCCTTCCTAAGTTAACAGCTGTTTTGTTCCATTAGCTGTTCTAACCCTGGCTGCCCTTGGATAGTTTAAAAGAGAAAAAACATGACAAGACAAGACAAGACAAAAAAAGAAAAAGAAAAGAAAAGAAAGAGAAAAATGCCGATTCAAGCTCCAGCCTACACCAATTGAATCAGAATCTCTGGGACAGAGTCAATACAGGCTTTTTATGCCCATAACAAAATCCTCTCTTTTCGTCCTCTTTCTCCTCACTGAGCTTAAGAAATACGATTTAATGATGCATTTGAAGCCTGATGTGTAGCCCTCCTCCCTTACAGAGGTAACCGCTCTCCCGATTTGCTTTATTTAACCTAGGATATGTTTATAGATTTATTGACTTACAAGTCTTGTTCTCCTCTTTGCCACCCTCTAAGCACACCTATTAATGCTCCCAAATAAAGAGTGGTTGTATAGTTATTCCCTGTTTTGAACAATGTCCATGGACAAATGATAATTTTTTTTTTAAATTTCAGAATATTATGGGGGTACAACACTTTGGTTGTATATATTGCCCATACACTGCCCAAGTCAGAGATACAGTCAAGGACATTCCCCAATCTGTGTGCCCCAGACCCATTAGGTGAGAGTTTTCCCATCCCCTCTACCCCCCTCCCACCTGCCCGAACCCTGATGAATATTATTTCCATGTGTGAAGTAAGTATTGATCAGTTAGTACCAATTTGATGGTGAGTACCAGTGGTGCTTGTTTTTCCATTCTTGTGATACTTCACTTCGAAGAATGGGTTCTAGCTCCAACCAGGATAATACCAGATGTGTTAATTCACCATTGTTTTTTATTGCTGAGTAATACTCCGTATACATATACCACATTTTATTAATCCACTCATGTATTGATGGGCACCTGGGTTGTTTCCACATCTTTGCAGTTGTGAATTGTGCTGCTATAAACATTCGAGTGCAGATGTCTTTATAATAGAATGTCTTTTTCTCCTTTGGGTAAATACCCAGTAGTGGGATTGCTGGATCAAATGGTAGTTCTACTGTTAGTTCTTTGAGGTATCACCATATTGCTTTCCATAGAGGTTGTACTAATTTGCAGTCCCACCAGCAGTGTATGAGTGTTCCTATCTGTCCGCATCTCTGCCAGCATTTGTTGTTTTGGGACTTTTTGATATGAGCCAATCTCACTGGACTTAAGTGAAAAAGTTAAGTCCACAATGGACTTAGCTCATTGTGGTTTTGATTTGCATTTCTCTGATGATTAGAGAGGTTGAGCAATTTTTTATGTTTGCTGGCCATTATTCTGTCTTCTTTTGAAAAGTTTCTGTTCATGTCCTTTGCCCACTTTTTAATGGGGTTGTTTGATTTTTTCTTGTTGATTTTCCTAAAGTCTGTACAGATTCTGGTTATCAGCCCTTTATCAGATGTGTAGCGTGCAAATATTTTCTCCCATTCTGTAGGTTGTCTGTTCGCTCTAGTGATAGTTTCCCTGGCTGTGCAGAAGCTTTTAAATTTGATCAGGTCCCATTTATTTATTTTTGTTGCTGCTGTGATTGCTTTGGGGGTCTTCTTCATAAATTCTTTGCCTAGGCCAATGTCTATAAGAGTTTTTCCAACATTTTCTTCGAGAATTCTTATGGTTTCATGTCTTAGGTTTATGTCTGTTATCCATCGTGAGTTGATTTTTGTGAGGTGCGTGGTGTGGATCTAGTTTTGGTCTTCTACATGTGGCTATCCAATTTTCCCAGCACCATTTGTTGAATAGGGATTCTTTTCCCCAGTGTATGTTTTTGTGTATTTTGTCAAAGATCAGATGACAGTATGAGGATGGTTTTATATCTGGCTTCTCAGTCCTGTTCCATTGGTCTGTGTCTCTATTCTTGTGCCAGTACCATGCTGTTTTGGTTACTATAGCCTTGTAGTATAGTTTGAAGTCTGGTAGATGCCTCCCAATTTGCTTAAGATTGCTTTTGCTAGACGAAGTCTTCTCTGGTTCCACATGAAGCATAGAATTACTTTTTCTAGATCTGCAAAAAATGATGTTGGTATTTTGGTAGGGACTGCCTTGATTCTGTAAATCACTTTAGGTAGTATAGACATTTTGACAATGTTGATTCTACCTATCCAAGAGCATGGTAGGGTTTTCCATGTGTTTACATACTCTGCAATTTCTCTTCTTAGTGTTTCATAGTTCTCTCTATATAGGTCTCTCACCTCCTTAGTTAGATATGTTCCTAAGTATTTAATTTTCTTTGTTGCTATTGTGAAAGGTAACGTGTCTTTGATTTATTTCTCGGCTCAACCGTTATTGGCGTATATGAAGGCTACTGATTTGTATGCATTGATTTTGTATCCTGAGACTTTGCTGAATTCATTTATCACTTCCAGTAGTCTCTTGGTTGAGTCATTGGGATTTTCTAGCTATAATATCATATCGTCCACAAAGAGGGAAAGTTTGGTCTCTTCCGCCCCCATTTGGACACCCCTGATTCCTCTCTCTTGTCTGATTGCTCTGGCAAGGACCTCCAGCACTATGTTGAATAGCAGTGGAGATAGTGGGCAACCTTGTCTGGTTCCAGTTTTAAGAAGACCCCGTCTAGCCAAAGCTTTCAGTTTTTCCCCATTCAGTATGATATTGGCTGTGGGTTTATCGTATATAGCTTTAATAATTTTGAGGTATGAGCCATCTATGCCTATATTGTTAAGAGTTCTTATCATAAAACGGTGCTGCATTTTGTCAAAAGCCTTTTCTGCGTCTATTGAGAGGATCATATAGTCTTTGTTCTTGCTTTCATCTATATGGTGAATTACATTTATAGATTGGTGTATGTTAAACCATCCCTGCATCTCAGGGATGAAGCCCACCTGATCGTGATTATTTTTTTGATGTACATTTGAATTCAGTTTGCTAGGATTTTATTGAAAATTTTTGCATCTATATTCATAAGGGATATTTGTCTATAGTGTTCTTTTCTTGTGTCCTTTCCTGACTTTGGTATCAAGGTGATATTGGCTTCGTAGAATGAGTTTGGGAGGATTCCATCCTTCTTGATGTTTTCAAATAATTTCTGCAGTATAGGCACCAGTTCTTCTTTGTAGGTTTGGTAGAATTCAGGCGTGAACCCACCTGGTCCAGGACTTTTTTTTGTTGGATGATCTTTTTATTACTGCTTCAATTTCGGTGCTTGATATTGGTCTGTTTAGGAATTCTATTTCTTTCTGATTGAGCCTAGGGAGATAGTGTGTTTCTAAGAATTTGTCCATTTCCTCCACATTTTCATGTTTTTGGGCATAGAGATTTTTATAGTATTCGAAGATGATGTTTTGTATTTCCATGATATCAGTTGTGACCTGTCCTTTTTTATTTCTAATTGAGCTTATTAGAGTCCTTTCCTTTCTGTTTCTGGTCAATCTAGCAAGTGGCCTGTCTATTTTGTTTATCTTTTCAAAGAACCAACTTTTTGTTTTATTAATCTTCTGTATAGTTCTTTTGTTCTTGATTTCATTTAATTCTGCTCTGATCTTGGTTATTTCTTTTCTCCTGCTTGGTTTAAGTTTGGTTTGCTCTTCCTTTTCCATTTCCTTGAGATGATTCAGTAGTTTACTGATTTGTGACCTTTCTGTCTTTTGGATGTGGGCATTTAAGGTAATAAGTTTTCCTCTCAGGACTGCTTTTGCTGTATCCCACAGATTTTGATAACTTGTGTCCCTATTATCTTTTAGTTCAAAGAATCTTCTGATTTCCATCTGAATCTCCTCCTTGACCCAATAGTCATTCAGTAATAGATTGTTTAATTTCCATGTTTTTGGATAGAGGTGTGTGTTTCTGTTGGGATTGATTTCTAATTTTATTCCACTGTGGTCTGAAAAGATACATAGTCTGATTTCTATTTTTTAAAATTTGTTGAGATCTGTTTTGTGGCCCTACTAAAATTTTCTTACAAACTAATTTGCTATATGGAAATTCACTCCAGGCTAGACCTGTTATTTTACCCTTCATAGCTATTTTTATCCCATAAAGTTGTGTTAAATTACTAAATTTGGCCTGAGGCTGCCTCCATACTTTGAGTCCCTACCTAGGAAACTGCAACCTAATTTAGTAAATAAACTAACTGAAAGCCTAATTTAGGAGTATACTTTTGCAACAAATAGCTGAGTTTCAGCCAATCTTAGTAGCTGAGCTTCAGTCAATCACAGGCGGCCAACTGATCAGACTAAGTTCAAATAAGACAAATGCCAACCAGTGACCAGTCAAGCTGTTTCAGTACCTGACTTGCACTTTCTGTCTATAAATACTGCCTGCCTACATTGCAGAGCAGAGCTCTCTGAACCTCTTCTGGTTCTGATGGCTGCCAGATTCATGAATCATTCTTTGCTCAATTAAACTGTGTTGTATTTAATTTGTCTAAAGTTTTTCTTTTGACAGGTATTATGTAGTAGGAATGAAATTGGAAGAAGATATTTTGAAAGTAAATAAAGGCCACTGAGAGTTTTTCACATAATTTGGAGTTTCCCAACTCAAGGTATGTCTCTAAAGGAATAAGTTTCCTATGTGGTTTATGGAAACCAAGGAGTAATTGATATTTGCATTAAGGAGAATGCAATTCTGTGTGACATTAACTGCAAATGAGACACTCAACACTTTATTTGTTATTTATTTATTTTTTAATTTCAAAATATTAACGGGGTACAAATGTTTTTGTTACATGTATACCTTTTATAATGCTTAAGTCTGGGCTTTTAGTGTGCCCATCACCTGAATAGTGTTCATTGTATCCAATAGGTGGGTTTTTACCCCTCCACTCCTCCCCCCTTGACACTTTTAAAGAAGATAATTAAGATGAAAAGCAAAGGTTTGTAACTGACATAAATGACTGGAAGAAAATAGGGAACTTCTTTTTAAAAGGACGGTGGGAAAGATGTCTATGATATTGTAGCAAGCAGTTGTCAAGAGGTATAGTATGTTCAAATATATGATTGTTTAGGAGAGTAAAGACTAAAGAATTGATCCTTTTGTAGTTCATAAACACTATGATTGGGTTTTCACATGCATGTGTAAGACATGCCTCCCTCAAATCTTGTTACAAGTGTCGGCACATTACCTGTCTGACATGGAACAACAAAAACAAACAATAAAGACTAAAGAACTATATTTTAAAATGAAGTGCAAGAGCCTGGGCACAGTGGCTCATGCCTGTAATCCCAGCCCTTTGGGAGGCTGTGGTGGGAGGATTGCTTGAGGCCAGGAGTTCCAGACCAGCCTGGGCAACATAGCAAGACCCTGTCTCTACAAAAATATAGAAATCTTAGCCAGTGACATGCACCTGTAGTCCAACTACTTGGAAGGCTAAGGCAGGAGGATCACTTGAGGCCAGGAGTTCAATGCTGCAGTGAGCTATGATCATGTCGCTGTTCTCTAGACTGGGCAACAGAGCAAAACGCTGTCCCAAAAAAAACAAAACAAACAAACAAAAAAAGTTAAATTTAGCTAAAGAAACTTTTTTTTTTGCTTGAGAAAGACTTGAATGGGAAAATATTTTTGTAAAGATTTGGCCACTAAACTGAGTGAGCAGAGCATCCAAGAATAGCCTTCTCATCTTTTAAAGGAAACTGGAAAAAAAAAAAGTTTTGTTTTTTTAAAAGTAGGTAGTGGGTTTGGGCTTTTTGCCACAACCTGGAAAAAATATATTAAAGTCTGTGGCAGTACCCTTCCCCAAACCCCCAAGTTGTCAAAATCATAGGCAGATTCCATGTTGAAGAGCTTCTTTGACAATCAAGAATTCATTCTGTGAGAACAAATAATTAATCAGGCCATCTTGTCTGGGAGGCTGAGGCAAGAGAATTGCTTGAGACCAGGAGTTTGAGGTTGCAGTGAGCTATGATCGTGCCACTGCACTCCAGCCTGGGCAACAGAACTAGACCCTGTTTCTTGAAAAAAAAAAAAAAATTGTAGTAGGCCATTGATCTGGACTGAGCTCCTGCACTGGGCTCAATAGATCAAACCAATGGAGTCACTCATGCTAAAGTTCCATGTCACCAAACCAAAACCAAGTTGTTTATTTAACCTTCCAAGAGATCAGGAGAGAGTGAGAATAGTCAGATCCCCAAACAGGCCAGTTTTAGTCAGCATAACAAGGAAGTCCTGCTGCTTTGACCCTTAGAGGGAAAGTAACCAGAAGTAACATGATGTTAACCAGTACGATTTTGGTATTATGCTGTCTTCTTGTTCCTGCTCGAGCTACCTTGTAAAAACCAACTGTTCTGCCATGACCAATGTAGCACCTCTGTATATTTAAATAAGATGCTACTCGATTCATTAATTGCTAATAAAAGTCAATTAGATCTTTAAACAATTTGTTGTAATTTTGTCTTTTGACAGTGACTTTTGGCTTCTTCCAAAATAATCCTGCAATTAAATAAAATAAAAAACAAGATCTGAAGAGAGTTCTCTTGAAGAATTATTAAAAGTGTATTTGGAGTAATGATTACTTTATGAGAAATGTGTATTGCCTCCTAAAACAAACACTTTGACCACTGTTCAATAAACATTTACTGAGTGTCCTCCATGTGCTACAAATTACAAAGTTCTAGGAGAGGCAAACACTCTCCTAGATGTCTCTTAACCATGAGTGTGCAGTAAAACTGATCTTGGGACTCACAGCTGCCCTAACGTGTGAGCCAGGACTGATTCTTTGCATATGTTTCAGGTGCACACTGACTGCTTGATCTTCACTCCCAGCATTGCTTAAAAAACATGTTTTTGTCTATGCCAGCTAGTGACACTTCTCCATCACTGTCTCATAGGTTTGTGCTCTCCCTGGGCAGGAACAATTGCCAGGTCACACTTATAGGCTCTTCAGAGCAGTGTTTGTCAATGTGTATATTTTTCCTTTTATTTTTAATTGACACACAATAATTGTGCATATTTGTGGCATACAGAATGATATTTCCATACATGTATACAATGTGTAATGATCAAATCAGGGTAATTTGCATATTCATCACCTCAAACATTTATCTTTTCTTTGTGTTGTGGACATTCAAAATCTTTCTAGCTTTTTAAAAACTTACGATAAATTATAGCTAACCATATTCACCCTATAGTGCTGCAGAACACCAGAACTCATTCTTCCTATCTAGAGGTAATTTAGTATCTGTTAACCAACTTCTCCTCCTCCTCCCCTCCTGTTCCCTGCTACCCTTCCCAACCTCTAGTACCCACAATTCCATTCACTACTTACAAGAGCTCAAAATATTTTTCTTAGCTCCCACATATGAGTGAGAACAGGTGGTATTTATTTTTCTATGCTTGATTTATTTCGTTTAACAAAATGTCCTTCAGGCTCATCCATGTTGCAGTAAATAACAGGATTTCATTCTTTTTTATGGCTGAACAGTATTTCATTGTGTATATGTGTATATATATACACATCACATTTTCTCTATCCATTAATCTGTTTTTGGATACTTAGGTTGATTCTATTCTTAGCTGCTGTGAATAATGCTACAATAAACATGAGGGTGCATGTGTTCCTTTGATATACTGATTTTCTTTCTTTAGGATAAATATACAACAGTGGGATTGCTGGATCATATGGTAGTTCTATTTTTAGTTTTTTGAGAAACCTCCATACTGTTTTCCACAATGGCTGAACTAATTTACATTCCCACCAACAGTGCATGAGTTCCCTTTTCTTCAGGGTCTCACCAGCGTTTGTTATTTTTGCTCTTTTTGATAATCGCCACAATGTACATATTTTAAAAGGCTGACATACTTTAAAAAGCACAAAAAATATGAATCCTTAGGAAATAATTAAGAATGCACACACATATTTAACTACGGCAAGGATGTCAATCATAGCATTGCTTAAAAATAGGGAAAATCTATCCATAGGAAAAACTATCAAAACAATGGAATACAGTGCAGTTGTTTAAAATGATGTTAGAGAAGAGAATATTTTGTTGTGGGAAAGCTGTTCATAATTTATAATATTGTGAGATGAAAATGGATTATAAAGATGCATACTTTATATATCTTTTTATAAAATGATATGTAGGAATATTATTCATAGGAAAAATTTCGGGAATGATAAATTCCAGTAGATTTTAAACTTTGCTCTGAAGAGTGCTAAGGTGCCAAGAAAGTGCTTCAGGACTCAATGTGGGGGTTGTTTGAAGGCCAAACCGTTGGGCTTTTAGATATGCAGCCCCAGTTTTTGTTTTACATATTGATAACCTGCACAAGATTCATTTGAAGAAAAGGCTTTGCAAATTTGAAATATTTACAAATCACTGATATATATACTCTGAATTTAAGAGTCGTTATCTCTAGATGTTTTTCTCTTTTTGTTTTTTATTTGACCACTAAAGTTCCAACTGACCTATTAGCAGGAAGCCCAATTACCTCAGGGGTAATTTTCTTTTCTTCTCTTTGCTTATGTGAACTTTCAGATTTTTCTATAATGCAAAGTATTGCTTTTGTAATAAGCAAAAGTTATCTTAATTTTTAAAAAGCTAATGAGAAAAGAGCAATATTAAATTTACTTGACAGTGGCATTTAAAGACATTAAACTAGGAAAGGACCCGAGCAAAAGGAGTTGTAAGGGAGTTTTTATTCCTGAGCTGAGTACAGTGGTTTATTTGTATCTGTGGGTTTACTTGTTTCCATAGTAGCAACCAAGGTCAATTGAGAACAGGTGGGTCTACTTTTCTGTTGAACACGTACATTATTACCTTGGAAATTAAGTTCTTGCCCTATTTTCCTGTATGAGACCAATGACAGGGAGAATTTGAACCAAACTAGAGAGTAACCAAAGAAGAACATAATCAAAGCAAAGTATGAAAAAGTTTGCTTAAAAATCCCTCCACAAATAATTATATATTATACTCCCGAATTTATCCAGGTGAACCGAGTGACAAAGTGTTATCGTGGATATTTCTCAGGTTCCTGGAATAGATGGTCCCATTGCATCTTGTTCATTATTAGTTTATGTAAATAAGAAATGATCTACTAGCATCTAATGGAGCTTAGTGTGTTAAAATTTAAATGACTGCCCAAGGCTTTTGGAAGTTAATAAATCACTGGTTCTTTCAGCTTTTAGGGGTGATTAGAGAAGTAAGCATGTGGAGTTGGTTAAAGTAAATCTATTTAATTTGAAAATGTTCATCTTTTGATCTCCTGTCATTAGTGAATATATCCCCTGGGCAAGTTCAAAGTTTTTTCTTCATTCCTTCATTCAGCAATCACTAACCGGGATCCTCCTAAATACAAGGTTCAAGGTCTACCGAGTGCCCACAGTGATGTGGGCCCTGTACTTGTGCTCACGAACCTGAGAGCAGGTCAGAAGGAATTTGAGTCTGACTCAGCTTTGCAAACGCGTGCTTCGCCAGCCTAGGACTTTCCCTCACAAGAGTGAATCATAAACCCTTAACTTCATTTAGTAAAGGATGAAATGATACCAGCTTTTTAGGGACAATTTCTCTGAAATTTCCTTTCCTTTCTTCTTTTTATGGCAAAGATGTCCTTTTTTTCTTGTCCATATCTAATCCCTGCACCACAGGTCTCTCACAGAAACCAGCTGTATTAGTCAGGGTTCTCCAGAGAAACAGAACCAATAGGATACACACACACACACACACACACACACACACACAACACATATGTGTATAAAACTATGTAAGAGAGAATTTATTTTGAGGATTGGCTTACATGATTATAAAGGCTGAGAAGTCCTATGAAATGCCGTCTATAAACTGGAGAAGCAGGAAAGCCGGTGCTGGAATTCAGTGTGAGTCCAGAGGCCTGAGAATCAGGGGAACTGATGGCGTAACTCTCAGTATGAGCGAAGGCCTGAGAACCGGGGAGTTCCTAGGCAGGGAAAGATGGATGCTCCACCTCCAGAAGAGGAGGCCAATTTGCCCTTCCTCCACTTTTTTCAATAGCTTCAATGTTGCCCGCCCACATTGTTGAGGCAGATCTTCTTTACTCATCTACTGATTCAGATACTAATCTCTTCTGGAAACACTCTTACAGACACACCCAGGAATAATGTTTTACCAGCTATCTGGATGTCTCTTATCCCAATCAAGTTAACACCTAAAATTAACTATCATACCAGTTCAACAGATTTTCATTTATTCACCCATCAAACTTTACTTACTATGTGCTATTACTACAGTGCACATGCTGTGTACTACACACTGTGGCTGGCAGTGGGTACCAAGATAAGGCAAAGCCTCAGCTCTCAAGGAGCTCACACAAAAGTTTGTTAGTGTGATTATAAAGGTAAATCCAAAGTAAGTAGGAAGGGTAAATAGATCTGAAAGAAGAGGTGTCAGGGAAGGTTTCCTAGAGAAAGACTGGGCTGATGTACATTGTCACTGAATGGTACAAAAACATTTCAAAATGAGCACACTTAAAAGTGAACTCATTATCTTCCTCCCCAAATCTGTTCTCCTATGCTTCCTGTCTGGGGAGCCATCATCTCTTATCACCTGCCTCTACCTAATCATCTAAGACAGAAATTTAGGCACTGGTCTAGATTCCCTTTCTCCCTCTCCTAGATCTTCTTAAGATTCTAGAGCCAGCCTGATGGGATCGCCACAGATAAAGGTGGCCCTGGGATAGGTGGATCTCAGACCCATTCAAAACAGGAAGGGTGTTTTCCTCTGACAGCATAGCGAGGTGGAGAAATAGACAGCAAGTGGAGTTGCAGCTAGAAAAACAGGATTGAGCGCAGAGGCCAAAGCACTAGGAAATGACAAAAACTGGAAACAAGGTTCAAGGTTGGTAGGTAGGAGGTTTGAAACCAAGACAGGCTAAGTAAGGAGTGAACACCAGGTTGAGAAGAGTGGATCAGAAGTGAGTTATTAGCGGTGGGTAGGGGTGGCAGCTCTCCTTTTAAGAAATGTTGAATTGCATTGCTGGGTAAGTACCGTGGCATAAACAATATCTCTACTCCTTAGTTGCAGTACTGAAAAGAAGCTCTCTGGATTGGTGGTCTAGCAACACAAAAAGTTTTTTAGAATTGAGAATCGTTTAAAAAAAAAGACACAAGTGCAATTTAAATATTTTATTTAAATTAAAACATATAAGCATATGTTGATTTCTCAAACGTCTTCTTCTTCTTTTTTTTCTTCTTCTCTTTTTTTTTAGAGACAGGGTCTCACTCTTTTGCCCAAACTGGAGTGCGGTGGTGCAATCATAGCTCACTGCAGTCTCCATCTCCTGGGCTCAGGTGATCCTCCAGCCTTAGGCTCCTGGGTAGCTAGGTCTACAGGCACATGCTACCATGCCTGGCTCATTTTTCTTCTTCTTTTTTTTTTTAGAGCAGCGTCTCTCTATGTTGTCCAGGCTGGTCTCAAACTCCTGGCCTCAAGTGATCCTACTGCCTCAGCCTCTGGAGTCACTGGGATTATAGGTGTGAGCCACCAAACCCAGCCTCTTTCTCAAACTTTTGATGTAGATCCAAGCCCTTCCCTTTGAGTTTATGTCTACTCTTGGAATTCCCATCATCTTTCTTGCTTGAACCACCCCCTTAATTTCCATCATCACAGAAAGCTCCATTGGATAGCACTGGCTGTCATCTGAACACCAAAATGCCATGCAAAGGCCCTGATGCTTCTTTTTCCAGCCTGCCCTTCTGTTAGTGCCTCATGCTCACCTTTGGCTACAGTCATACTAATAGTACCACTTATAGACCTAAACACAATAGCTCTTTCATGTTATTACATTCATACATGCTATTCCCTCAGTGGAACACCTGTTCAGTTTAAAGGGGCCTGGTGAATTCCTACTCAATCCTTTATGATTCAATACGGTTGACAACTCTTGTCATCTTTCCTGATTCTCCCAAGCATAAATAGTTGCTGTGTTCTCTTTGTTCCAACAGCATTGTGTACATGTTATACAAAAGCACCTACCACATTCTCTCTTCTCTGACAGACTGAGTTCACTGAGGCCAGGAACCAAATATTATCCATCTTCATCTTGCTAGTAGCTAACCCGGTTCCTGACACACAGTATGTTCTTGATTAATGTTTGTTGAATAAATACTGTCTTGTAATAGCTTTTTAAGTGTGTGTATACCTTAGGCAAGTTGAGCTTCACCTCATGTGACAAACAAGATGCTCTCTTGGGAAGGGATGCAAGACCATGACTCAGCGGGGAAGGGTGTTGTAATTGTGCATGGGGAGGTTCAGCCATGTATTTGCTGATCCTAGTGCATATCATAATTTTTTTTCAGTTTCTCCCTATAGGTTAATGCACCATGCTATAATATTTGGTTATAGTCTGAATGCTGTCATGTACAGAGAGGCAGATTTGCCATCCCGAATAACAATGATTTTCTTTTCATACATATAGGTAAATTAATTATTTGTAACCCTGTCTACACATTAGAGTCATCTGTAGAACTTAAGCATTTTTAATGCCTGGGCCCCATGTCAGACCAAATGAATCAGAATCTCTGGAGTGGAGCCAGGCATCAGTATTTTCAAAGAGCTCCCCAGGTGATTCTTTGTGTGGCCAACGTAGCAAAGTGGCAAAGTGCCACCCTGTCTGCATTTTGTCATTATTCAGCTCAGGTGTGAGTTCTTCTTAGTCACTTGGATCCAAATTGATCCAATTGATTAAGAAATTGGATCCATATGATGGTGAAACATATCAAGTGGGTGTTACTACCAGCAAAATTTAGCTGCTTCATAAGCTGTATTTGTTGCATGGCTAGTGGCAAGCAGAGCAATGACCAAGGTCAGCATCTATATGTTTGGTATTTTTGGTGAAAGAGGAATTAAGGTTGAACGCTAGCGGAGTTCCAATCTCTCAAACTAACAATTGGTAATACTCATGGTGTCCCTGCTGCTTGCCTAACACTGCCTGTGACTCTGGGGGAAAGCAGAAGCAGTAGATGTGTGGTCCTTGCCCTCAGGGAGGAAGGTGAAGGGAGGGGCAGAACAGGTACAAAGCTGTTCCTGTGTTTCAAGCACAGTGCTAGGCACTTTCTATATGTCATCTCATGTAATCCTCATGACAACCTAGCAAGTTAGATGTGGTGATCATCACACAAGAAAACTGATTCTCTTAATTTCCTCTTCCATGAAATGGGAATATTGTTTTTACTTCCTTGTGTTGTGAAGATTAGATAAATTAATACATATTAAGCTCTTAGCATCATTGGAACATACTAAGCACTCAGTAAACATTGGTGATTATTGTTATTGCCAAAGTCTCAAAACAAGCAAGTGGCAAGGGAGGTGGGATTAAAACCCAAGGCCATCTCACTCCAGAACCCACGTGCTTTCCTCTGTGGGAGGCACAGAATGTAGAAACCCAAAACCTGGATTCAAGTCCTCCTTTCACCATGAATGAGCTGTCTAATTTGGGACCAATGACATCTCTAGTGGCCTCAATTTCTTCATTTGCATAAAATAATAATAGTACCTATTTCATGTAGGGTTTTTTTGCAGAAATTAAATGTGATCATCTATGCAAAAGGTTATGTTAATTAAGTAATTTGCTTTTAGTTCAGTAGAGGAAAGAATTTGGGGCTAGGACTTAGGAAACATGGCTTCTAATGTTGGGTCTGCCATTACCTAGCTATGTCACTTTGGGCAAATCCCCTGACATCTTAGCTTTGGGTTCACTCCTTGTTAAATAAAGTAGGTCAGCAGGGAGCAGTATGGTAGACATTGAGTAAATGTTAGCACCATCTTTCTCTTTTCTGTCTCTTGTGAAACGAGGCAATTGGAAAAGGTTACTGGTTCACAACCCTGGCTTGGAATGAAATCATCCCTGGAGCTTAAAAAAGAAAAAGAAAAGCAAACAAACAAAAAATAACGAAACTGATGAATCAGAGTGTGTGTCGAGAGCCACTGGGCCAGATGATCTCTGTGATTCCTCCATGCTCTAACAATCAGTTATTTATAACCTCATGAAGAAAATATGACTTGGGTTTAATTTTAAATTATTTGTGTATTCTTTTTTTCCTACAAATTATTTGAGCCAGTTTCTAAAATTATGTTATAATAAAAATGAAAACTTATCAGGATCAGGGGACCTTGAAGGGTTAGTGGAGTGTGAAGTGTGGGGATGCAAGTAGAGCACTGAGCGCCAAGGCAAGGTAAGGCTCAATAAATGGCAGCTATTGTTATCTGGATGAGTGGATCAGCTACAGCTCTCCCTAAACATCACTTTTTAAAAAACAGGTTTGGAGAAACGCCAGGCAGCTGACTGTTTGATGTCATGGTCTCCAGAACACAAGTATACTATATTATCAATAAAGGGCATCTGAAGGGAATATAGGGCTGTGGAGGGAAAGGACTTTCTAGGAGAAAGGAACAACTTGGGCGGAAGCACCTGGGTCCTGGCTTCGTGTGTCTGGGTGATTGGAGAGACTGATCTGGGAGGTAGGAGGTACTGGGAAGTAAGGTCAGATTACAGAGGCCCTTGAAGGCTGAGCAGAGAAACATAAATTTGGAATTTCGCTTGTTGGAAAGGGAACTGTTAAGTTTCATTTGCTGACTTTATGGCTCTGGCCACCTCTCATATATTCATAAAGCTTCCTGTAAGAACATCCTGTACTTCAGTAATTGTAAGGATATATGCGTAGGAGCCTGGAAAGATAAGACACTAGAATGTGGGGCCACCTTCTCTGTTTTCTTCTGGGGGAAAGAAAGTGTTCAGGACAGTGTTCTTCTCTGGCACGGTGTGCACCTCTAAAGGATGTGATGCAAACTGTCTGCCATATTTCCCTTCTGTGAGTTCATGTTGTTGACAAGTCCTATGCCCCACCCTCAAATCACCCCAGAATCACAGCCACCCATGGCTCTTAATGGCTGCCACATCCAGGTGCCCGCCATCAGGCTAAAAACCTCCGAGTAATCATAGCTTATTTTGAACTAGTGAGTGGGAGGAGTTTCACTACTTCACTTGGGAACCCTTTGAAACCGGTAATAAACTTCCACATTGGTCTGGTTGTCCTTATCTTTGTAATTAAATCCTTTCTGTTATAATTCATATCACTCCAATTCCAGCTAGTTTCAAATTATTTATAGTCTCTAGCCATACCCTGAATACAGAATTGAGGAGGGTCCATCAGGATTTCTCCCTTCCCCGTTTTCCTCGTTAGATTCTCATTAGTGTTCAAGAGCCTTGAGGGACTGAGTCACTCTTATCTGCCACCATGCTGTGGTCCAGACCGTGAGTGTGAGACTCATAGCTGCTGGATTGTGATGGGAGCTTGAGTTTACTCAGTGCACACAGACGCACTGCCTCACAATTTATAATGAGCACAGAGCTCTTTGTTTAGAGAGGGTGACTAAACCTGAGTTGGCGGCCAAACTCCTACTCTTGCACGATATGGTTGGGTTTTTTTTTCTTTTTGTTAAAAGAGATTGCTCATAACAGTTCTTTCTTCACAACCATTCCAAATCCCACTCATAAAACTGCGTGGAAATATTAGAACAACAAAATGAGTGGCTGTGTAAATGTGTGTAAGTTGTACGTGTGTGTGTATGGCAGTCTTTGTTTTTTGGTAAAAAACATTATGGCATTTTTTGTATTTTGTAAATATGCTGGTATTTTGTGAGTGTGTTGGTCAGAGGGAAGATCAAAGCCTTTAATTGAAACTATTCTAGTCATACCATGTTCACTCCCAACCTTACCCAGGGATAGAAATTGGAGTAGCATTAAACATTATAAATAATATTCAGAGATTTTGTTTTCTTTTAAGGCCAGATTGGTTTATTCCTGATATCCTGGGGATGGTTCCTCCTGATGAACAAACACAGTGTGTCCCTTGTTATGTTTTCCTTGGACAGTTTTTGTCATCTCTAGTATAGGAAGTCTCTGTTTTTGCACATATGTTCTTGGAAATGTGTTTATAAGTTGAGTATCTGAAAGTCAAGTGACAGACTCATATGTTATAAAGAGCATTCCATCTCCAGAGACTCAAAAAAATATCAAGGAGTTATAGTTTATGCAGGAGCTTCTTTCCTTGGAAACAGGGAGAGCAGAGCATGAGATAGTCAGAGGCTTTGTGGGCATCTTGCTCTGGGGTGAGGGTAGGGAATGCAGGGAGGTGAGGGGAGATGTTGGGCTCAGCCAAGTGATGCTATATGGACTCTCCAGAGCATGGTGGAGTGGAGGAAAGTGAGCTCTTGAGCTCTAGAGACAGGAATGTGATCATAAGACCTGGAGAAGAAGTGTTGGTTGTGACATGTATGCTCCCATCATAGGTGAAGGCAAGCAATGTTCTTGACACCTTGCCTGAGCCTGATGCTCCAGTGACACCTTATGGATGATGTCATCACGTGATAGCTTGAAATCATCATGGGCCGACTGAAGTAGAAAGGCTAAAATTGGCCAGGCGTGTTGGCTCACACCTGTAATCCTAGCACTTTGGGAGGATTGCTTTGAGACCAGCCAGAACAAGAGCAAGACACCTTTCTACAAAAAATAGGAAAATTAGCCCGGCGTTGTGGCATGGTGGAACACATTTGTAGTCCCAGCTACTCAGGAGGCTAAGGCAGGAGGATTGCTCTAGCCCAGGAGTTTGAGGTTGCAGTGAGCTATGATGGCGCATCTGCACTCCAGCCTGGACGATGTCTGTCTCAAAAAAAAAAAAGACTAAAATCTAGGCAAGATGTTTTAGCAGTATGAGTATACAAAGTGTTGCTAAAACCGCAAGGGGGCTTTGGTCTAGGTCCAGTTGCTCATTGTACAAAGATCCAATTATTGAGACAACAAGGATTGCCAAGGAAGAAATGAATTTTTAATACGACAGACATCTTGTAGGGAGAATATAAGAAGCTGCTTCAAATTAGTCTCTCTCTGACTAAAGGAGATCATGGGCTTTTAAAGGAGGGGCCACGTGCCTTGGGGCAGGTTGTGGTGTAACTAACAAGGGGCTGGGTACTTTGGAGGCAGGTTGTGGGTTATGGTGAATCTTGGCTTCAGGGAGTCCTCCCAGGGGCCTTTAGAATCTCAGCTTCTTTGTCTTGCAGAAAATCCACCATTTCTGGGAAACAACTCAAAAAGTCAAGTAGTTAGTTAAGGAAGAGGATTATATAGGGGTCATTGAAATTTGTTCAATGGAGGGCCAGTTACAAAAGTATATTAAATTTGAAGGCTGCCTATAATGGGATTTCTTCACATAATTGAATATCAGTCTTGCCACTTGTAAAGGAGCAAATAAGCAAACAGAAATATATTCCATGATTTGTGACATTTTGTTTCTATAGATTCTTGGATTAGGTTGCACAGAAAGCTTCCAGAAAATTGCACCCCAAAGGCAAACATGTCCTAGGACTTGAAGTCATTCAGGGAAAGGATATATTGTCCTCATGGTCAGTTACAGGTGTGCTTTGCTTAAGTAATGGATGTTTTCCAAGTCAGGCAGATATTGAATTTTTTACAAATTGAGACATATATTAAAATATCAAGCAGATTTATTATTTAAAGTAATAATAATTAATATTAATTTACTTTTAGTGAATGCTTACATTATATGAATCTTCATTCTTCATTTATCTTTTTGATAATTTTACCTTTTTTGATATTGAGTCCAATAGCCAACTCCCAGATGGCTCCCAGTGATCTTTGCCTTCTGGTATTTACACCTTATGTAGTCCCCTCCCACACTGAATCAGGGCTGGCCCTATGTGACTAATAGAACAGGTAGAAGTGATGGTGTGCAATTTCTGAGGCTAGGTAATAAAATATCACTTACTCAGCAGAAAGCCAACCACCATGACATGAGGAAGCTCAAGCATCCCTGTGGAGAAGTCAGTGGGGAGAGGCACTGAGGCTCCTGAACAGTAGTCATATGAGTGAGTTCTGAATTCCTGACTCACGGAAACTGTGTGAGAAAATACATAATTATTGTTATTCTAAATCAGTAAATTTTGGGGTGATTTGTTAGTCAGCAATATATAATTAATACATTAAGTTTCTGAAAGTAGGGAATATCTTTATTATTTAGTCAAACTATGAGAAGGTTCTTATTATTTTTGTGATTGGGGTTGATTAAACTTCTCAGTCTGTGGATTTACAGTTTTTTGCAAATTTGAAAAAAATGGCCATTTCTTCAAATGCTTTTCTGTTCTCCTGAAACTGCCCTTTATAAAATTAATAAAGGGCCACAAGACGGGAACTGTGGTAGTGGAAACATGTATATAACCAGCCATTGTTCCCTAGCTTGCTTTCCTGTAATTGCTTACTACTCAGGAGTCACATAGCTGATGGTCATGAAGATTCTTAGCTTTCTTCATTGCTCCCATAGATAACATCACCCTTGTGAAACCTAAGGCTGGTGTTTGAGATATCTTCCAAACCCTGCATTCTGGTGGAACCAACCAGACCAGTGGCCCAAGGAACCAACTCAACTGATCTTGTGGCTGGGAACTGACTCAGCACAAGAAGACAATTTCTGCATCCTGATCCTGTGAGTTCATCCCCAGCCAATCAGCAGACCAAATTGCCTAGCCCTTTGGCCAAGCTATCTTTAAAAACCCTTTCTCCCGAATTCTCAGGGAGACAGATTTGAGAACTTCCTCCCTTCTCCTCCCGTGGCGCCTGCCATATGAAACTCTTTCTCTGCTGTAACCCCCACTGTCTCAGTGTACTGGCTTCCTCTTGAGCAGCAGGCAATGAACCTGGTAAGGCTGTAACACTCCCCTCTCTCTTCTCCTTCAGAAAACTCAATTACACAGATATTAGGGTGTTTGAAGTTGTCCTACAACTCACTGATACTCTGTTTATTTTTATTTTTAGTCTTTTCCTTTTTGTGTTCATTTCTGTTTTACATCATTCTATGGCTAGAAAGTATATCTTAGAGTTTACTAGTATGTTATTCTGCAATATCTAATCTGTAGTTCCTACTACCTAGTGTAGTTTTCACCTCAAACAATGTATTTTCTATCTTCAGAATTTCAATTTGGATCTTTTTTATATTTCTATGAATTTACTTCCAGCTATACTTCATATCCTCTTAACATGCTTGATCTGTCCTCTACCTTCTTGAATATATGAAATATCATAATAACTGTTTTAATGTCCTTGCCTATTAATTCATCTGTGCCATTTCTGGATCAGTGTCTTTTAATTGATTTTTTTTCCTCCTCATTATGGGTCATTGTATTAATCAGGGTATTCCAGAGAAAGAGAAATAGGAGATTTATTTATTTATGGAATCAGCTCACACAATTATAGAGGCAGAGAAGAGTCCCAAGATCTGTAGTTGGCAAGCTGGAGACTCGGGAGAGCCAATGGTATAGTTTTATCCCAAGTCTAAAGGCCTGAGAACCTGAGATGTAAATTCCAGTCCTAGTCCCAACCTGAAGGCAAGAGAACACTGATGTCTGAGCTCAAAGACAGTTAGGTTGTGGGAGCAAATTCTCTCTTACTCTGCCTCTTTGTGTATTCAGGTCTTCAATGGATTAGATGAGGCTCACCCACATTGGGGAGGGCAACCTTCTTTACTCAGTCTACAGATTCAAATGTTAATCTCATCCAGAAATACCCTCAGAGATACATCTAGAATAATGTTTAACCAAATATCTGGGCACCCTGTGGCCAATCAAGATGATACATAAAATTAACCATCACAGTCATAGTTTTCTACTTCTTTGCAAGCCTGGTAATTTTTTGATAAAATAGCATTTTAAAATTTATTCTGTTGAGTGCTGTATGTTTTAATATTCTTTTAATTATTCTTTTGCTTTGTTCTGGGACAACCATTAAGTTACTTGGAAACATTTGTATCCTTCTTGGTTTTGCTTATATGCTTTGTTAAGCAGGACCAGAACAGGATTTGGTCAAGGGCTAATTTTGTCCCACTACTGAGGCAATTCCCTTCTGAGTACTCTACTTGATGTCCTGTGAATTGGTTTGTCTGGTGGGAACATGAACCATTATCAGAGTTGTGTGATCTCCCAGGATTGTTCCCTTTAACCACTCATGTACTGGTAAGTAACTAGCTGAGGACGCAAGAGGAATCTTTCACAGACTCCAGATTTCTCTCTCTCTGTAACTCTCTCCTTTCTAGTACTCCACCCTGTGAACTCCAGCTGCCTTGGCTTCCCTGAACTTTCACCTGTCTTCTCAATTCATGGAGACTATTGGGCTTCATCTAGTTTCCCTCCTCCTAAGCTGCAGCCTGGAGACTATCTCCAGCTAGTAAGCTTGGGCATTTATGGGCTCACTTGGCTTGTTTCCCAACTTCCAGGGATCACTATCTTGCAGTGCCTGATGTCCAATCTGAAAACCATTGTTTACAAATGCCATTTTTTAGTCATTTTAGGTAGATGGATAAATCTGGGCCTTGTTACTCTATTTTTTGGGAAGCAGGAGTCACTTTCTTATTAATTTTGAGATTGGCATTGAAGGATACAAGGATAGACCTCCCCAAAATATGCCTCTTTGGTGTATGGATCACTTTGAGGCATATTTCAATTGCTTAAAGGCAATTGAGAACCAACAGATGCAGGAAAAGTCCTAACTGCCTAAAAGTAGAGCATAAATTTCCCCTTTTGTAAGATAAATTTACATTTATAAAGAAAATTTCTATGTATAAATCTGTCTCTGTACTAGGAAGAGAGGTGCTTTGGGAGACAACCCGTATCACCTGAGAGACTCTTGTCTGTATAACAAGACAACTCTTATTTACTATATATTTCCTTCCCTCTCCCTCCCATAACTTGCCTCCCCCTCCCAGAAGCTCAAAAATTCTTCTTCTTCTTCTTCTTCTTCTTCTCCTTCTTCTCCTTCTTCTTCTCCTTCTCCTCCTTCTCCTCCTTCTCCTCCTCTCTCCTCCTTCTCCTCCTCCTCCTCTCCTCCTCCTTCTCCTCCTCCTCCTCCTCCTCCTCCTCCTCCTCCTCCTTCTCCTCCTTCTTCTTCTTCTTCTTCTTCTTCTTCTTTCTTCTTCTTTTTTTTGTTTAGCCTAAGATGATATACAAGCCTCAATTATCTGGCCACCTCCTTGAGCCTTATTTCTTTGTGAAACTCCTGTGCGTACTTACATGATTAAACTTTTTTCTCTTGTTAATCTGTCTTTTGTCAGTTTAATATTCAGAGCCCCAGTGGGAGAACACAGGAGGGTAGAGGGAAAAAGTTTTTTCCTCCCCTGCAACATATATAATAGAACTGCTCCATTTGAGCCTGCAAATGTGTGTGTGTGTTTGTGTTTGTTGATTAATGTATGTGACAATGAGAAGAGATGAGGGAGGGTGACAGGACTTAAGTCATTTGTTTCTTTTAAAAAATAATCTCCAAATGCAATTTTGTTTTTTTTGTTTTTTTTGTTTTTTATTTCAGAATATCATGGGGGTACAACACTTTGGCCATACACATTGCCCCTGCCCTGCCTGTGTCAGAGCCACAATCGTGGTCATCCCCCAAACTGTGCTCCCTGCAACCATTCAGTGAGAGTTTTTCCCATCCCTTCCACCCCCCTCCCGCCCGCCCGCTGCCTGATGAATGTTATTGCCCTGTGTGATGTAGGTGTTGATCAGTTAGTACCAATTTGATGGTGAGTACCAGTGGTGCTTGTTTTTCCAATCCTGTGATACTTCGCTTTGAAGAATGGGTTCTAGCTCCAACCAGGATGATACCAGATGTGTTAATTCACTATTGTTTTTTATTGCTGAGTAATACTCCATGGTATACATATACCACATTTTATTAATCCACTCGTGTATTGATGGGCACCTGGGTTGTTTCCACATCTTTGCAATTGTGAATTGTGCTGCTATGAACATTCGAGAGCAGATGTCTTTATTATAAAATGTCTTTTTTTCCTTTGGATAAATATCCAGTAGTGGGATTGCTGAATTCTACTTTTAATTCTTTGAGGTATCTCCATATTCTTTTCCATAGAGGTTGTACTAATTTGCAGTCTCACCAGCAGTGTATAAGTGTTCCTATCTGTCCACATCCCTGCCAACATTTGTTGTTTGGGGATTTTTTGATATGAGCCAATCTCACTGGAGTTAAGTGATATCTCATTGTGGTTTTGATTTGCATTTCCCTGATGATTAGAGACGTTGAGCACTTTTTTATATGTTTGCTGGCCATTATTCTGTCTTCTTTGGAAAAGTTTCTGTTCATGTCCTTTGCCCATTTTTTAATAGGGTTGTTTGATTTTTTCTTGTTGATTTTCCTAAGTTCTGTATAGATTCTGGTTATCAGCCCTTTATCAGAGGTGTAGCATGCAAATATTTTCTCCCATTCTGTGGGTTGTCTGTTCACTCTAGTGACAGTTTCCTTGGCTGTGCAGAAGCTTTTTAATTTGATCAGGTCCCATGTATTTATTTTGGTTGCTGCTGTCATTGCTTTGGGGGTCTTCTTCATAAATTCTTTGCCTAGGCCAATGTCCATAAGAGTTTTTCCAACGTTTTCTTCGAGAATTCTTATGGTTTCATGTCTTAGGTTTAGATCTGTTATCCATTGTGAGTTGATTTTGGTGAGAGGGGAGAGGTGTGGATCCAGTTTCAGTCTTCTACATATGGCCATCCAGTTGTCCCAGCACCATTTGTTGAATAGGGAATCTTTTCCCCAGCGTACGTTTTTCTGGAATTTGTCAAAGATCAGGTGACTGTATGAGGTTGGTTTTATATTTGGGTTCTCAGTCCTGTTCCATTGGTCTACGTCTCTGTTCTTGTGCCAATACCATGCAGTTTTGGTTACTATAGCCTTGTAGTATAGTTTGAAGTCTGGCAGACAGATGCCTCCCAATTTGTTCTTTTTGCTTAAGATTGCTTTGGCTAGACGGAGTCTTCTCTGGTTCCACACAAAGCGTAGAATTATTTTTTCTAGATCGGCAAAAAATGATGTTGGTATTTTGAAAGGGACTGCATGGATTCTGTAAATCAATTTAGGTAGTAAAGCCATTTTTCCTATGTTGACTCTGCCTATCCAAGAGCATGGTAGGGTTTTCCATGTATTTACATCCTCTGCAATTTCTTTTCTCAGTGTTTTGTAATTCTCTCTATATAGGTCTTCGACCTCCTTAGTTAGGTATGTTCCTAAATATATAATTTTCTTTAGTGTATTGTGAAAGGTATTCCATCTTTAATTTGTTTCCCGGCTCGACTGTTATTGGCATATATGAAGGCTATTGATTTGTGTGTATTAATTTTGTATCCTGAGACTTTGCTGAATTCATTTATCAATTCCAGTAATCTCTTGGTTGAATCTTTGAGGTTTTCTATGTATAATATCATATTGTCTGCAAATAGTGAAAGTTTGACCTCTTCTGCCCCCATCTGGATGCGCCTGATTCCTCTGTCTTGTCTAATTGCTGTGGCCAGGACTTCCAGCACTATGTTGAAAAGAAATGGAGATAGTGGGCACCCTTGTCTGGTGCCAGTTGTAAGAGGGAATGCTTTCAATTTTTCCCCATTCAGTATGATATTGGCTGTGGGTTTATCATATATGGCTTTAATAGTTTCGAGGTATGAGCCATCTATGCCTATACTGTTAAGAGTTCTTATCATAAAAGGATGCTGGATTTTGTCAAAAGCCTTTTCTGCATCTATTGAAAGGATCATATAATCTTTGTTCTTGCTTTTATTTATATGGTGAATTACATTTATAGATTTGTGTATGTTGAACCATCCCTGCATCTCAGGAATGAAGCCCACCTGATCGTGATGAATTATTTTTTTGATGTACATTTGAATTCGGTTTGCAAGGATTTTATTGAGAATTTTTGCATCTATATTCATAAGGGATAGTGGTCTGTAGTTTTCTTTTTTTGTTGTGTCCTTTCCTGGCTTTGGTATCAAGGTGATATTGGCTTCGTAGAATGAGTTTGGGAGGATTCCATCCTTCTGGATATTTTCAAATGATTTCTGCAGTATAGGCACCAGTTCTTCTTTGTAGGCTTGGTAGAATTCAGGTGTGAACCCATCTGGTCCAGGAATTTTTTTTGTGGGAAGATTTTTTATTACTGCTTCGATTTCGGTGCTTGATATTGGTCTGTTTAGAAATTCTGTTTCTTCCTGGTTGAGCCTAGGGAGGTAGTATGTTTCTAAGAATTTGTCTATTTCCTCCACGTTTTCGTGTTTGTGGGCATAGAGATTTTTGTAGTATTCGAAGATGATGTTTTGTATTTCCATGGTATCAGTTGTGACTTCTCCTTTTTCATTTCTAATTGAGCTTATTAGAGTCCTTTCCTTTCTGCTTCTGGTCAACCTGGCAAGCGGCCTGTCTATTTTGTTTATCTTTTCAAAGAACCAACTTTTCATTTTATTAATCTTCTGTATTGTTCTTTTGTTCTTGATTTCATTTAATTCTGCTCTGATCTTGGTTATTTCTTTTAATCTGCAGGCTTTAAGATTGCTTTGCTCTTCCTTTTCCATTTCCTTAAGATGATTCATTAGTTTACTGATTTGTGACCTTTCTGTCTTTTGGATGTGGGCATTTAAGGCAATAAGTTTTCCTATCAGGACTGCTTTTGCTGTATCCCACAGATTTTGATAACTTGTGTCCCCCTTATCATTTAGTTCGAAGAATCTTTTGATTTCAATTTGAATCTCCTCCTTGACCCAATAGTCTTTCAGCAACAGATTGTTTAGTTTCCAAGTTTTTGGATGAAGATGTGAGTTTCTGTTGGAATTGATTTCTAATTTTATTCTGCTGTGGTCTGAAAAGATACATGGTATGATTTCTATTTTTTTGAATTTGTTTAGATCTGTTTTGTGGCCTAGGATGTGGTCAATTTTAGAGAAAGTTCCATGAGCTGATGAGAAGAATGTATATTCAGTGTTATTTGGGTGGAGTGTCCTGTAGATATCTGTTAGGCCCAAATGTTCTAGAGTCCTGTTTAGGTCTTTTATTTCTCTATTTATTTTTAGTTTGGAGGATCTGTCCAGTTCCGTCAGTGGGGTGTTGAAGTCCCCTGCTATTATGGCATTGCTGTTTATTATGTTGTCTAGATCTAGCAGTATTTGCTTTATGTACCTGGGTGCTCCTGTGTTGGGTGCATAAATGTTTAGGATTGTTAAATCCTCTTGTGAGATTTTTCCCTTCACCACTATATAGTGTCCATTTTTGTCCTTCTTTACTTTTGTTGCTTTAAAGTTTATATCATCTGAAATAAGGATGGCTACTCTGGATTTCTTTTGGTTTCCATTAGCCTGGAAAATTGTATTCCATCCTTTCACCTTGAGTCTGAATGCGTCTTTGTGTGTAAGGTGTGTTTCCTGAAGACAACAGATACTTGGTTTGTATTTTTTAATCCATTCAGCCAGCCTATGTCTCTTCAATGGGCAGTTCAAGCCATTTACATTTATTGAGAGAATTGATATTTGGGGTAAATTTCTGATTATTCTATTGGGTGGTGTCTTTTGTTTTACCTCTTGCGTCATTGTGGAATCTGGTTTCTGGGGTTTTAGCTTTTACATAGTTTTACATAGGTGGGTGTCTGTTGCTCTGGTTAGTGTATAACGCAGGCCTAAGCACTTCTTGCAAGGCCGGTCTGGATTTCGCAAATTCTATCAGTGATTGCTTATCTGGAAAGGTCTTTATTTCTCCCTCATATAAGAAGCTTAGTTTGGCAGGATACAGAATTCTGGGTTGGCCTTTGTTTTGTTTTAGGAGACTGATGATGTCTCCCCATTCCTTTCTGGCTTGTAAGGTTTCAGCTGAGAAATCTGCAGTTAATCTGATCGGTTTCCCTTTGTAGGTTACCTGCTCTTTTCGTCTTACAGCTCTGAGGTGTGCCGCTTTTGTGTTTACTTTGGTCAGTCTAATAATTATGTGGCGTGGTGAATGCCTTTTCACGTTGACTCTCCCAGGAGTCCTGTGTGCTTCTTGTACTTGGATATCGAGATTTCTGGCTAAGCCATGGAAATTTTCCTCTATTATTCCTTCAAATAGATTTTCCAGCCCACGCAAATTTTCTTCCTCTCCCTCAGGGATACCTATGATCCTTATGTTTAGCCTCTTTACATAATCCCACATTTCTTGTGTGCTTTTTTCCTGCCTCTTGTTTTTGTGTTCTTTCTCTTTGACTGATTTATTTAGCACATAGGAGTTATCTTCTAGCTCTGAAATTCTTTCCTCTGCATGGTCCAGCCTATTCTTAAGGCTTTCCACTGTGTTTTGTAGATCCTTGAATGCTTCTTTCATTTCTAGGATTTCTATTTGATTTTTCCATAATATTTCTATTTCTGTGGAGAATTTTTCATTCATTTCTTGCATTTTTCTTGTGGTTTCTTTGTGCTGGGATTCAATTTTCTCTTGAATTTCATTGAGCTTTCTTATAATCCATAAACGAAATTCCTCTTCTGTCATTCTACCCATTTCATTTGGGTTGGTATCCATTGCTGAGGAACTGATGGTTTCTTTTGGGGGTGACTTTTCACTCTGATTTTTCATGTTCCCTGAGTTCTTTTGCTGTTTTTTTTCTCATCTGGCCTCTTGGTCGAGAGCTGGGGGTGTTAGAGCTAGTTTATGGCCCTGTCTCCAGGCCCACAATTTTCGTTCCTTGGCAAAACCAGGGAGAGAAGTAGTGGCCTGTATTGCCTTAGGTGTATTTTAGCAAGTTTGGTGGATCTTGAGTTATCTCTGACCTGTTGTCTTCTCCTCTTCCCGGTGGAGTGTGGTGAGAATGACCTCCCAGCTTGGGCTCTAAGCTAGTGAATTGTACTTGAGGATATGAGTCCACAGCTCCTTATTAGCTAGGTATTCTGTTATGTCCGTGGCAGACTCTGATCCCCCAGTTGGGGTATGTGGAAGCCCCATGCTTTGGGAGGGGCCTTGTAGCTCCTAGGGGTTACTTTGACCCTGCTCCTCCTGAGGTGCAGGTAGAAACACAATGTCTTTTGGCTGCATTGTGAGAGCTGAATTGGGAAAATTCTACACAGCTCAGAGGTTGCTTATCTAGCCACGTGCATCTTCCCTTCTGATGTGCATCTCTGCGTGATACTGGTTGATAGGGGGATCTCCAATTGTTCACCCCTTTTCCACCACTAGACCCCAAGGCGAGGTGGGTGGCCATCTCTATCCCCAGCAGTCTCCACCAGGGGGATGTTCCCACAGGGAGGGGGGAATAGTGGCCACTGGGAGCGCTCTTGGATGGCGCGAAATGCCCTAATGAAGTGGGCAGGATTATGGGGAGCTGCTCTGGTTCAGCCTGTGGCTCTTGAGGTATTTGGTTGTCATGAGAACCAGCAGTTATACTAAATGAGTCACCATAGCCAGCAACCTTCAAAATGAGCAATCTCTGGGATACAGGAGGGCTGGGACCTGAAGGGCGGGCACTAGGACCAGCACGTAGCGGACTTGTCGGAGGCCAAAGCTGGGATAGCAGGACCAGATGGACGAGCTGCAAGCTGTTTCCAATACACAATGGTCCTGCCGCTACAGTTCCGGGCTCTCGTCCCACCTGGAACCCACGGATGCAGCTGTCCCTGGCCACCAAATGTAAAGCCTGTCTTGCCCCAGCGAAAGAGCCCTGGCCCTGGGCGGGGCAGAGCTTGAGACGCGGCTTACTGCTTCGGGCGGGCAGCTTTAAAGATGGCTGCCACCGCCAGCCTCGCGCACAGCCGGGCTCCGATCGCGCCAAGAGCGCAGCTTTTCTCCGCCGGCAGTTGCTAGCAACCTCTAAGGGCGTGTCCCACTCTCCGTTAAACTCCTGGGCCCAGTCCCGCTGACTTCTAGTGGTGCAGTGCTGGCCTGTGGGTTCCCGTGCACTGTCCGGGGAAGCTGTATCTCCGCCCAGTCCCTACCGGTCCCTCCCTAGCCTTGCGCGGTCTCTGTATATTGTAGCTGAGAGTTGTGTTTGGCTCTCGCAATTGCCTCCTCTCCACAGGGTCTGTTGCCTTGCGCAACCGCTTTGCCCCAATTCTGGGCTTGTCCCTGACTGCGTGTATGGGGAGGCGCGTAACAGCTTGGGGGGCAGGTCGCCGCCGCGCCGACCTGACGAGCGCGTCCTTCCTGCGCTCTGGGCTCTATTGTGCTCCATGCGCCCTCCGATCTTTGTGAAAATTTTGTACCTGTTTTCTTGGGCTGGGCGTTCGGCGTTGTTTCTCTGTAATTCGCAATGCTGTTTTCAGAGTGAGCGGCCCGTGCTCGCAGGTAGCCGCTGGTGTTTTTCACCTCCTTCCCTGGGAGTGGTGCGGTGGGAGGACTCTATCACACCGCCATTTTTCCAGCCTCTCCAAATGCAATTTTGAATAGTTTTTTTGACATGAAAAAATACATGGTCAAGTAAATAATATAAATATAGCACAGATAATATAAAGTGAAACCTACGTACTTGCCTGACTCACTGCTCTATCATCCAATCCCATCTGAATCCCCAGAATGAATCACAGCTAAGAGTTTTTTTGTGTATTTTTTTTTTTTTAGCGATGGAGTCTCGCCATGTTGTCCAGGTTGGTCTCAAACTCCTGGGTTCAAGTGATCCTCCCACCTCAGTCTCCCAAAGTGCTGGGATTACAGGCATGAGCCACTGTACCCCACTCATTTTTATAAAATATAATTCAAGCATGGTAGAGTATTTTTGACACAAATAATCATTAGAGATATAATTTAAGTTCTTAATATTCTATCATTGCTTCAAGAACTAATATATTTAATAATATAACTTTGGTTATATCTTTTAAATTTTTTTTGATTATGTATTTTGAGGAAAGTTGAATAAAGTGAGAGCATTTTCCAAGAGCACTCTATAGTTTTTCATTAATATTTAAAAATAGCAATATCTGCTCATTTTTCAATTTGAAAAAGAATAGAAAAATATAAAGAAGAACATAAAAATTATCTTGAATCCTACCACCCAGAGATGACTTTGACCACTATTGCTACTTAGTGATTCTTTTACCAATTAAATTGGCAGAAGACATCTTTACCCCTAATAAAATTATATGACACAGCACATAAGGATTGTCTTGGTTCCATGTAATATGTACCTAATAAATATATATGTATTTTTTGAGACAAGGTCTTGGTTGTCACCCAAGCTAGAGTGCAGTGGCGTCACCATAGCTCACTGCAACCTCAAATTCCTGGGCTCAAACCATCCTCCTGCCTCAGCCTCCTGAGTGGCTGGGACTACAGGTGCCACCATGCCCAGTTAAATTTTTTTTTTTTTTTTTTTTTGTAGAGATGGGGTCTCGCTCTTGCCCAGGCTGATATTGAACTCCTGGCCTCGAGTGATCCTCCCACCTTGGCCTCCCAAAGTGCTAGGATTACAGGTGCGGGTCACGGCGCCTGGCCCCTAATAAACATTTGTTCTCTCTCTTTTTGTGCTCTCTCTCTTCTCTCATTTTCACTCTCCTTATTTAATTACTGTTCTCCTGATTAGGTACATGTGATGTTCAGTAAACACATGTTGATGAACTAATTAAGTAGGATGGCTGATTTCATTTATTAATTCAAAATATATCTGTTGAACAAAACATGTATAGTCCCTGTACTGATGAAGTTTTTACAGTCTCAGGAGAGACTACTATTAATCAAGTAACCATACAAATGAATATATAAATATATACCCACAAAGTATGACAAATACTATGAAGGAAAAGAGGCTATGTAAGAGCACAATGTGGGCCTGACCAAGCTAGAGCATCCAGGAAGTTTTTCCTGGAAAAGTAATCTGTCCCATGTAATTGGAAGATGGTTAGGAAGTGAAGTCTTCCATGTGCCTCAAAGGTGAGAAGACTTAGTGTGCACTAGTAACGTCCAGCACATATACAAGCCTGTATTTGTAGATCACGACTCTGATAAGAATTGTGATAACAGATAAAATGTATTAAGCACTTGTATGTACTAGATATTTTACATGGATTATTTTATATACCCCTTACTGCATCTTCATGAGTTACAATTGCTCCCATTTTCTACATGAAAAAATTGAAGGTTTAGTTGGATTAAATGACTTGCCAGGAGTAACAAAGCAGGGGGTCTGAGATTCTATTTGGACCTAGGTTGGAACCTGGCCGCTCACTCTGTCCCTTCTTGCCTCCCTAATGAGAAGGATCCCTTGGTGAGCAAGGGAGCAGAGTCAGCGAGATCCGCTGAAACGTCAAGTCAGAAATGATGAGATGCTTACTTGCCCAGACCCTGGGCGGATGGAGAGAAGAGGCACTGCAAAGGCGTAATGATAGGACTTGGTGATGGAGCAAATGTGGGAGTAAGGAGAGGGATTAGTCAACAATAACTGGATTTTCCAGCAGTTTGACAGGGAGACGTTTGATGCACCATGAGAAGTGTTGAAGGAGACGTCAAGCCGGCGGGTGGAGACACAGATTTGGAGCTGAGTTGAGAATCCTGCACCTATAGCTGACAGTTTACAAGGGCAGTGGATAAGATATCCAAGGAGAAAACGCCATGGAGTGAGAAAAGGGTTAAGACAACTTTTGGGGTGAGGTTGGAGGATGTGTGTGTGGGAGCCTATAGTTTAGGGGAGGAGAGAGAATGAAGAGTAGGAATCATACAGAACAGACAGCATCTATCAGAGGGACTCAGACCTCTGCCTCCACGACAACATGGACTTCAGCCACACAAATCCCCTTTTATGAAAGAGTGTTCATGTCTGTAGGTTAGAGCATGACCTAATTAGGACTTTGCCTTTAGACATACGAGGCCTGTCTGGAAAGTATCCAGCCAGGTAATATGAAAAATAGAGACATTTATTGAAGAAGATACAAGAAACATTGCACATAGGACAATGATGCCTCAGTCCCCTTCAAAGTAGGCACCTTGGGACCTCACACAGTTCTCCCAGCATCTCTTCTGCTTTTCAAAACACTGCAAAATCCTTTGTTGGAATCGACATCAGCTGCCTGGTCGTATTTTCCTGAATCTCATGGAGGGTCTGAAATCTCTTCCCTTTCAAAGGTGATTTTAGTTTTGGGAAAAGCCAGAAGTCGCAGGGTGCCAAATCTGGGCTGTAGGTGGGCAGAGTCACCTGGGTGATTTGATGTTTTTCCAAAAAACTCTGCACGAGATGTGATGCATGGGTGGGCGTGTTGTTGTGATGAAACTGCCAATCACAGAGGTTGCCTATAGCTGCTGCCGTTTTTTGTCGCATTGCATGTCTCAACTGATGAAGAATATTGAGGTAGCACTCCTTATTAATCGTTTGGCCTGGAGGAGCGTACTCGTGATGGACAACACCTTCCCAATCAAAAAACACAGTTAACATGGTCTTGATCCTGCTCCAACTTTGCTGCGCCTTCTTCATGCATGTAGAACCAGGTGCTTCCCTTGGGACCACTGGTTCTTTGTTTCCAGATCATAGCCGTAGGCTCACAATTCATCTCCGGTTATGATCTTTTTTGAGGAAATCTGGTTCATTGGTAGTGGTTTGAAGCATGTCATTAGCAAATGCAGCACAATTTCCTTCTGCTCTGGTAGCAGAAGCCATGGAACACATTTTGCTGAGACACGTTTCATGCCAAGATCCTGCGTCTAAATCTCGGACACAGTGCGAGAACTAGAAGCTGATCTGGGGATTCCAAAAACTACTGTCAGCCCATACACGGTCAACATTCTCAGGTGTTCTGCTTGTTGCAGGCCCTCCGGAACGGGGATCACTTTCAACAGATTCTCTACCATCTTTGAAGCGTTTGTATCACACCTTTATTTGCGCTGCACTTATTGCATTGTCCCCAAAATTCTACTAAATCATCCAAATAGTTTCTACGGAGGAACGTTCAAGCTTAACACAAAACTTGATGCAGATTCGTTGCTCTTACTTGCTCAGTCATTTTGAACATGAGGGCCACACGGTACACATGCTCACTCAATGGCGTCTAGTGCCCCACTGACCAGTACAGCGACGTCGTCATTGTTCACACATGCGCATCCTAGTCCACTCTCCTCGGCTGCCAGGTCACGTGTCGATGTAGCAAAAACTGTTCTCATTATATTAACAATGGCTGGAAACTTTCCAGACAGACCTCGTACTTTTTTTTTTTAACCTGGATGTTAATGAGCTCTAGTGTTCAATTTTAATGTCTTGGCCTTTAAGAATGGACATTAAACTGAAAAGATTAGAAACCAGTTGGAAAAAGTGAATCTAAAACATAAAAGAAAGAAAATGTGTCATAGGAAAAACAGCAATTGAGACAGTGTTTCAGAACAGAGCTCGGGTGGTGCTTGGTAGTCTCCAAAATTCTCAGCTGGACAGAAATTCCAGGTCCTCTTGTATTTTTTTACCTTTTCTTTGACGGCATTTTTTTTCTTTTTTTTTGAGACGGTGTCTTGCTCTGTCCCCCAGGCTACCCAGGCTAGAGTGCAGTAGCACCATCATAGCTCACTGTAATGTCAAACTCCTGGGTTCAAGTGATCCTCAGACTCCTGAGTAGCTGGGACTACAGGCACACGCTGCCATGCTCAGCTAATTAAAAAAATTTTTTCTTTTAGAGATGGAGTCTCACTATGTTGCCCAGGCTGGTCTCTTGAGCTCCTTGCCTCAAGTGATCCTCCCTCCTTAGCCTCCTTAGTCTCTTAGATTACAGGTGTGAGCCACCAGGCCCAGCCTGTTGGCCTTTGTTAAGCATTAACTCCAGTAGGAAGTCTTCCCTGATTAAAGTGAAGCCATGTCCTCCTCAAATGCCCTTGGTACTTTGTACTTTCTTCTGAGAATTTACAAGGTGTGTATGCTCAGAGGCAGATTAACATTAATACCGTGATGTTAATGAGATTTAAACTTCCTGGTCCCTTACTTGCTCAGCCTTCTGTGGGTGCTGGGAGGTACAGGGAGTTGAAGGGTGACCTAAGTGGGAGGAGAAGCCAGGTTATAACCAGAACGCATTTATATGAAAGCATTTCTGATAAATTGCCTAAAGGCTCACGTCTGTAATCCTAGCACTTTGGAAGGCTGAGGCAGGAGGATCACTGGAGTCTAGGAGTTTGAGACCAGCTGGAGCAACATAGCGAGACCCTGTCTCTACAAAAAAATTTTTTTAAATTAGCTGGGCGTGGTGGCACATACTTGTAGTCCCAGCTACTCAGCAGGCTGAGGCAGGAGGACTTCTTGAGCCCAGGAATCTGAGGTTGCAGTGAACTATGATGACACCACTCGCTCTAGCCCGGGTGACAGAAGGGAGAGCCTGTCTCAAAAAATAAAAAAAGAATTTCCTAAAGAGATGTCAGAAGATAGGGACCTGAATCTCCAAGCCTTTGGTAGTTTGTAGTGACTTTCTCACTATGAATACTCATTTTCATACCTAATTTTGTATTTCTAATTTTGTACCCCCAATTCCTCTTTTGCTTAAAGAGGGCTCCCAAACCTTTATAAGATCCATATTACAAAACATGGATCTGCCTTATATGTGCCATTTTTCATTATTAGTTACTAGTGAGCAAATTGCCCTAATCCAAGCCCAGTGTCTTATCCATCTCTCACCTCTGCAGGTCTGGGATGGTGCCTAGCTCATAGCAGGCTACAAAAGATGTTTGCTGAATGAATGAATGTGGAGGAGTAAATCATGAGTTAAGAACAATCCAGAGCTTTGGAGCGGCGGTGTGGCCATGGGTGCTAAGAAGCATGACCAGGCGTTGTAGCTCAGGAACAACCCTGTGGTTGGGGAGAGGAGATCAAAAGAAGAAAAATGCTCAGGCTTTTCATTTTGTCTGGGGAAGTCTGGCCTGGTATTGTACCTATGGCAGTTGCCACTTTTTCCAATAGTTTAATACAGCAGAAGTTTCACAGATAATTAGTATGTACCTTCCCTGTACTGGCTGCAAAATGCTGCACTAGAAAGTCATAGAAATGGAGATTATAGCAGAGCTAGGTCCTCTACTATAAAATTTTACATTCTTCCATTCAAGAGTAGGTCAGAGATCTTTGCTTTAAGAATTTTATGTGATAAGAGCCTAGCTCAAAGTTCCTGTTTAAAGAAGCAGGACAAAGATCAGGTGTCTTTAAGTTTATTTTATACTATGGGAAGCTGGAAGGTGGTGTGGTTCCATTTCATGGGGAAAAAAGCAGATAAAATTTCACTAAACCCTGTTTTTTTCTTTAAAAAAGTCCTCCAGTTTTAGCTTCTGTAATTATTGTTGTTTCTTGTCTTCTAATTTAGCTTTGTTTTTATGTAGATGTAAAAAATGCCACTAAGAGAAAAAAAGATTCTGTCTTCTAATCCATGGCTGCTATTTAAGTGTTTAAAATTATTTTCTGCTTTTACTTAGGTCTTTAAAAATTCTCACATCAATAATATGTAGTTTTCAGCATAGTGGGGTTTTTTTTGTAAATCTTTTTTAAAGACCTATTTCTATGTACTTTATGTACTTAATGTTGTTGTAAATTGTATTTTTAAAACAAATAGACAAAAATGCCACTTGGAAGATAAAATGAGAATCACTGAGGAATATAAATTTGTGTTAATTGGAGGTTAAACTCATTTCAGGTCCAGGCATATTTGTGCTAGAGACAAAACTTTATCCAAGAAAACAGAAGAAAAGTAAGATTAGAGAAAAAACTGGCATATATTTTATATTCTTTATTGTTGCATCAACTTTTCACTGTTCATAGTCAATAAATAAATAAATAAATAAATGTTGCTGTTTCCTAAGTGAATCTTGTTGGCTATCACAGCTTGGGAAAATGAGTCTGAGAAATGTAAATCTTTATTTTAAGTGGATTTTGCCCTGCTGAAAGTTGGGTTTTCTATTGTTAAAGAAGAAGAGGAGAATGGATAGTTAGCTATAAAGTGGGAATCAAAACAGTATCTACTGGTAGGATAAATCAGATAAGTGAAGTACCTGGCACATTGTGCGTGCTCAACAAATGTTAGCCATTGTTTATGGAATATAAATATATAATCAAGACTGCAAATTGTCCCCCAATATCCACCCCCAACTTTTTCCTTATAGTTATACAACCCTTTGTGTTTTGCTGTTCATGCAGCAACCCAGCTAGCAATTAAATTTCTCATTTTCCCTTGCATGTGACTACACTGTGGCTTATGAGATATGAGAATCAATATGTATGACTTCTAGGTGATGTACTCAGAAGGATACTGTTTGCTCTCCACTTCCTCTGCCCCCATCCTGTAGGCTGTAATGTGGATTAGACAGTGACAAGCCAGCTTTGACCATGTGGACGGGCAACCCTGCTGAGGATGGGGAAGCAACAAAATAGAAGGAACTTGGGCCTGTAGGTGACCTTGTGAATCTGTGTCATTCAAACTTGCTGGACCACTTTCCAACCTTGACCTTAAGTCATAAAATAGTAAATCTTCTCTATTATTTAGAATTTTATAATTTTAAAATTATAAAAGTTTGCTCTCTGTCAAACTGACATCCAAAATATTATCTAAGAGGACAATCATATACATATATATATAATATGTACATATATGTACACACACATACACACACACACATATATATGTATGTGTGTACCAGTCAGGATTCTTAGTTACAAGCAACAGAAACCATTTTTTGATAACTGAGGCAGAAAAGGAATTCATTAAAAGGATATTCAAAGGGTGTTTTTCTTGTTTTCCAGAGGGCGCAGAAAACTAAGTCAGAGGCTTCACAACCAGAAACCATGCCCGATATCATGCCACGGTGCAGGTCCCGTGAAGATGCCACCATTGTTCACAGACACTGCAGCTGTTGTTGCCAATGCTACTGATGCTCAATGGACACTGACCACCATCACCACAACTATTGCTACATCTGCCTCAGGAAATTGCTTGTAGCAGCTTCCACTGTCACTGCCCATCTCCAGAATGAATTCTGCAGGATGCCTGCTGGTTCATGTACAATTCAACACCTAGGTTGGGCACTAGCGATTAGTGGGACCTAGGTCATAGCTCACACCCGAGCGGCAAAGGAGGATGGAGAAGCAAGTCTCTGGCAGTTTCAGCTTTTTGAACAGGAGGTAAGCTTTGCCCTTAAAGGGAGTTCCCCGAACGCAGAGTTTTACATGCTTAGTGGCTAAAGCAAATGACAGATATCTACTCTAGTGGTTCATGCTTCCACGTAGTGATCTCTAAACAGAACTTCATTACAGGATTGAGGGAAAATCTTTGTGTGGCTTTTTAATTTTTTTTTTTTATTATTATTTTTTGAGACTAGGTGTCACTCTGCTGCCCGGGTTAGTGTGCAGTGGCATCATCATAGCTCACTGCAACCTCGAACTCCTGGGCTCAAGTGATCCTCCTGCCTCAGCTTCCCGAGTAGCTAAGACTACAGTGCACGCCACCATGCCTGGCTAATTTTTTTATTTTTTGTAGGGATGGGGTCTTACTCTTGCTCAGGCTGGTCTTGAACTCCCAGCCTCAAGCAACCCTCCCACCTCAGCCTCCCAGAGTGCTAGGACTACAGGCATAAGCCACTGGGCCAGCTGTATGGCTTTAAGTTTATCATTCAGAGAAGTGGGTGAGGGTGAGAAAAGGACATTTATTGAGCACATACTATAGGCACTTAGCTAGCTGTTGGCCATTAAGTGATGAATGAGACACTATCCCTATCTTCTAAAGCCAAGAGTCCAATGGCTGAGATAAAATTACATAAGAGATTTACAAATGTATATATTATAGTTCTAAAGGTAAAAATAGCTATATTATTTTTTCTAGCTTTCTAATTTTAAAAGTAATATTCATTGTGAAATAACATAAACAATAGAGGGATTCATGAAGAAGAAAGTAAAAACCATTCTAAATCCTGCCACTCAGAGAAAACCACTAATGTTACTGTTTTGGTAAAAATTATTTCAGACTTTTTTTTACATATACATATACACACGTATTTGTATGTAAATGGAAGGATATGATTGCTATTCTATTATGTGTTCATTGAACATTTTAGAATTTTCAAAAAGTTAAAAACATGACTCTAATAGAAACATGTAGAAAGTACACACTAAAAATGTATTTAATTCATTAATAAGGGAGCTGGCAGGATAGTAGTGCTGGTTCAAAGGAGCATAGGAGAGACCTAGGTGTAGGTCTAGCCTAGGAATAGAAAGAACATAAACTGAGGTGGCTAAGTGGATGCAAAACTGGCTAATGTATTACAGGGCAAATTTAACCTTTAGGGAAACCATTTTTTTTTTTTTTTTTTGGAAACAGGATCTCGCTCTGTTGCCCAGGCTGGAGTGCAGTGGCTTCATCACAGCTCACTGCAACCTCAAACTTCTGAGCTCAAGTGATCCTCCTGCCTCAGCCTCCTGAGTAGCTGGGACTACAGGTGTGCACCACTACGCCTGGCTAATTTTTTCTGTTTTTTGTAGAGATGGGGTCTTGCTCTTGCTTAGGCTGGTCTCGAACTCCTGGCCTCAAGCAATCCTCCCACCTCAGCCTCTCAGAGTGCTAGGATTACAGGCATGAGCCACCTCGCCCAGCTGGAAACCTTTTTTACTGGACTGAAATTGTTCGCAATTTATGAATCTTTTACAAGCTGACATCTAACTTCAGAGTCTGGGGACCAATCATTAGTAGATAGTAAGTCAAATATAAGTTACAAAGTGTCTGGCTGGCAATGAGTTATCTCAAGTGATTGTTCATAGTTATAGATTGAATTCTTTGTTCTACTCTTTCCCCTCTTCTACTATGGCACTTGACTAATCTTAATATAGATTTTTTTTTAATTGAAAAAAACTTACAAAGGTCTGATACTTGTAAGGCAAGCTTATGAAATAATAATCTATTTTAATATATTTAATATGTTAAGTAAGAAAAATTATAATGTATTAAACATAAACTCCAAGCTTCTTAACAATTTCCTAAAACACAGTTAAATAATCTGTTAGGTTGGAAAATGCTCCATGCCACCAAACAATTAATATGGTTGTAAATAATAGTTGTTTTGCAGGAGGCCATGACTTGTCTCTTAGTACCAGCCACATTTTTGAGGCAGAACCCTGTTGTTGACATTCTGTATACTTTTCAAGACCATATATGTGAGATTCTGACATTCTACCAATTGTATTTGAAATATAACTCAATGCTTTTCCTGAAAAGCCTTTTGGGAATGTAAATATAAAATTTTTCCTATGTTAACATAGGCTGAAAAAAATATTGAGAAATATGTATGTTCTAAGAAATTTGGGTATTTGAAACTAAAAGGCCAGGAAAACAGACACATTTTTGCAAGGCACCTCTTTAGTGTATTAGTGTATCCTGAAAATTCTTCCATCTACTCTTGTGTTCTCCAACAGACAATTTCTCTCCCTGGAGGCAAACGGTATTTTCTCTTTCTTATATATCATTCCAGAGATATTCTCTACATACACAAGTAATATATATCTAAAAAATGCTGAATATGCTACTTTCTGTTGATTCTTGGTATTGGCAGCCCCAAAGGCCTGAAATAAAATAGTGGGTGCCAGGGACCCTCATCTTCACACTTATGTAGTAAAGCAGGGACTTTACTAGACCATCTCTGTCGGACATGCAAAGGCAGTGAGTTTCCAAATTCACTTTGTGACCTTGGCCTATTATCCACTTTGAGATGATGAAAGAGAAGGCTAAGAATTCATTAGGGGTCATTGAAATAATGAGATTTGGGGGGAGAAAGTTATTAGTGTCCTATGCAATTCTGATCCCCGCTCCCCACTGACTCTGGAGGAACACAAGAGGGGTATGTTCCTTCTCTTCTACTCAAGCGAAGGAGTTTCAATAAAACCACCCAGAAAGCTTGATATGCACAACTGGAGCTTGGGGCATGGGAATGGTGTCTGTGCTGGGGGAGTTCTAAGTAAAGGCTGATGGAGGGGCTGGCTGGGGACTTAGCAGGAAGGGGTCTTCATCAGGTGCAAGCTATGCTTCCTCATACCTCAGGGACAAACGTGTGCTTCTCAGACTCCATTAGATGAGGTACTTGCAGAAAAGAGCTGCCTGTAGGTTGTCTTTAGTGGGATCCTCACACACTCTCTGGGAACTCCTGAGAGGTTAAGGATCCCCCTGTCCCCCAAAGAAACATCTTCTGTGGGAAGCATTGGGGATGAGGGAGATTGAAAACCCATATCTGTGGGGGTCTCCAAAGAACCCATAAAGGCCCCCTGTGAGAGGAAGGATCAGCATTTGTGATCTGCTATACCTGGAGGGCACCTGTACTAGCCAAGTAAGTTTTTGTGCCTTTTACCTCTGTCGTTCCAACCCTTGAGGGTCCCAAAATTATTACTAGTGACAGGTGTGGGGAGAGGGAGTGAGAGACGGGAAACAGGCTGTCTTCTCTTTCCCTACTGCAGAAGCATGAACTGGGGTGGGAGGAAGTTTTAAATTGAATGACATTTGGAGTTTTATGATTATTAGGCTGGACTAGACTCAGAATATCCCTGAGTGATGTGAAAATCTATGGAACCTGCCCAAGATTCCACCCAGGAGCAGAAAATAGCAGAACCGGGAGGGGCAGTAGGAGAGAGCATTGAATTGCTTCCTGCTTGTATCTTATCATTTCCAGCTTGTTTGGTGTATCATCATGACTGTGGATCAGTGAGCCCCAGCCTGCTGGCCAGTGCCATGCTCAGCCCTGAAGGGTTACCAGACAAAGCACTGCTCTTTTCCACATGATGAGCAGGCATCCAAATTCCTGGTTTGCCATTGTTGAATGCTGGCTTCCCAAATATCACCAGTGCCACCTGTTGATAAGACATAGCCGAGTTTATTGCTTACCATGGTGAGAGAGAATGCCCCAAAGAGAACTTTGGTGGTGTCTTGGGAAGGGGAAGGCAAAGTGGGAATTGAGAATGGAAGCTTGGTTTCGGGTGGGAGTTTCACTGTGGGCACTTGACGAGGATTGGGTAGGGATCATGATGTAAACTGTTTAGGGTAGGTGGAAACAGCAAGGCAAGGATTTGAGGGACAAGGGAGCGAAACAGGGCATAAACTGTAGAGGCTGTTGGAGAGTGAATGCATCTTTCCTACAGTTCCTCAATGAAGAATCCAGGGCAAGAGTCTCCTGAAATAGTAAAGTTATAGCAATGAAGGTAATGGAATAGTAAAGTCATGTTAATGTAGACAGTGAGCTGTGTATGTGTGCAGGGGGGTGGTGTTAGGTAGTTTCAGTCCTCAATATATTTATACTTTTTAAAGTCATCCCCCCCCAATTTTTTTTTTTTAGAGACAGGGTCACACTCTGTTGCCCAGGCTGGAGTGTAGTGGCACGATCACAGCTCACTGTAACCTCAAACTCCTGGGCTCAAGAGGTCCTCCCACCTCAGCCTCTTCGGTAGCTGGGACTACAGGTGTGCATCACCATGCCCGGCTAATTTTTTTATTTTTGTAGAAACAGGGTCTTACTATGTTGCCCAGTTGCCCAGGCTGGTCTTGAACCCCTGGCCTCAAGAGATTCTCCTGCCTCAGCCTCCCACAGCACTGGGATTACAAGCCTGAGCCACTGTGCCTGGCCCCCCAACTTGGGTTTTTTTTTTTTTTGCATGACTATGGATCAGTGAGTGCCACCCTGCTGGCCAGTGCCATCCTCAGGAGGCTGAGGGCAGACACTCAGTGAAGGCGGTAGCTCTTTCCTTCTCTGTGTGATGGTATAGCGGAGGGCAAGATCACCTTCAACCCCTGCTTAGCTCTATGTGGTCTCTTTGGCTGGATCTAGAAACCAAATTGACACAGGCTGATTAACAAGAGAAAAGCATACAAATTTTATTAGTTTTATACATACATAGGGATCTTCACAAGAGAATGAAATCCAGTGAAGTGGCCATGGCAAGATATTTTTATACTTAGGCAAAGAATGATAAATTTGTGAAGAAATGACAGGACAAAGGGATCTGGCTAGGGACAGTAAATTCTAGAGGAGTCACTAGGAGATATATGGGGGGTGTAAAGCTAGTGGAAAATAAGTGTTACTCCAGGACGTTTATTCATTCAGGTCCATTGCAGCCCCCCACTCCCAGTCTCTGGTGACATTTTCTCACCCTGGTACAGAAATTGTTCCCCCCACCCCCACCCAGAGGAATCTTTACAGTTTACTGCATACAGGAAGAGACAGGTCAGCTAGCCCTTTCTGAAACTACAATTTCTCCAATGTTTTCAACTCAAAATGATTAATATACCAATTCAGTATATTTTGGGATGGCACACCCTTCACTCTTTCAATGGGCAGGCATCCAAATTCCCACTAAGGAAACAGGTCTGGGTCAGGCATCATCAGGGACTCAAGACTGACGAGAACAGAGCTGCGGCACCTGCCGGAAAGGAGTGAGGGGAGAAAGGGAGGCCGGTTATGCGCGGTCAGAGTGAGCACGAGCAGCCTCGACCTCTGAAGCTTCATGCTGATACTGGTGCCTCTGCCTGTCCTGGCATCCAGGTCACACTTACGGATCCTTTCTACCTGTCTTTGGATCCAGCAGGCAGTTGGCATCTGGTATCCAGGAGGTAGCACAGTGCGTCAGAAAGAGCTCTATATCCATTCATACAGTGCTCATTGCAGTGCAGACTGGTGCGATCTTTCTGAAGGGCAATTTAGCCAGCTATAGTTAAAGTCTTGTAAAATTTATACTGTGTAAGAGTTAGGATTAGGTTCAGCTTCAATAACTGAGACCTAAAATAACAATGATTTAAACAAGATGGAAGTTTATATTAACCTTGTGTAAAATTCCAAGAGTGGTCCAGAGTTGCTGTGTGTTTTAGCTCCAAGAAGGACACAGGTTCCTTCCAGCTCAATTATGAATCAAGGTGAGAGAACTGCTTTCCAGGCGACAGGATGGAGTGTATCCAATGAAGAACGTGACCAAAGAAGAAGAGGGGCAAAGGGCACATAATACCTGTCTGTAAGAAAGGGACCTGAAAGCTGCCACATGAGAGTTTTGCTCACATTTCATTGAGAAGACCTCAATGACATAGCCACTCCTAGCTGCAAGGGACACTGGGTAATGCAGTCTATTTCTGATGGCCATGTATCTGACCAAAAATTTTGGAGGAAAGGGGGAAAGAATATTGCGGAACAATCCACACTGTTCTGTGTCTAGCTTATTTCACTTAATAATATACCTTGTTGATGATTCAGTATCAGTACTTAAAGAGATTCCTTATTTTCATTTCTTAAGGCTGAATAACACTCCACTGTTTAGGAGTATCACAAAGTATTTAGCCAATCCCCTGTTGATGGATATTTAGATAGTTCCCAAATTCGCATTATTAGAAATATCACCAGAATGAGTAACCTCATTCTATAGTACACCTCATGAGTACACCTCATGTGCATAGGTAGTTTCACTCACACACTCATGTGCGCATACACACACACAAACACACACACAAAAACACACACAAAAATGAGTATATATGTAGGACAAATGACCAGATATGGGGTTGCAGGGAATTTGTAATTTTGGTAGATTATTGCCAAATTGTCCTTACTAGAGTTATAGTAATGAAAATCTCAATACCAGTAATAACCCTTTCCATCATAGCACTTTATCAAACTTTTTTATCTTTGTCTATCTGATGGTTAATATACAATTTTAAAATAAGTCAGGTGGCATGGTGCATACCTGTACTCAGGAGGCTGAAGTGGGAGGATTGCTTGAGGCCAAGGCTGTAGTGCACTATGATCGTACCTATGAATAGCCACAGCACTCCAGCCTGGGCAACGCAGCAAGACCCCATCCCTATCAGAAAAAAAATTAAAAACAGTGCTATGATTAAAAACTTTTGAAAAGTAGCAGAATGTGCAACCCCAAAATATGCCACTTTGGCATGAGGATTATTTCGAGCTGAAGGCAATTGAGAAGAAGCAGATACAAGAAAAGCTCTCTACCCTCCCCCTATTTGCCAAAGAGCAAGACATAAATTTGTAGAGGTGTCCCTCCACCCACCCTCCAGGACTAAAATTAATCACGGAGACAGCTCTTGACCCTTGTTAGCCCAGAGATGGCACCAGAAGAATCTACATCATAAACTTTACTAACTAGCCCTTATCTTCTATTTGTTCCCCCACATATTTACCTTTCCATAATTTGTTACCCCTAGAAACTCAAAGTCCTTTTCCTTTGTCTTATAACTTCACTAAAAATCTATTGTTCTTTTGTTGCAATGCTATATAAACCCAAGTTCTAACCAACCCTTTGAGTTACTCATCACTGAGAGCTCCCATGTGTATGCTCGAAACACATGTTAATAAACTTGTTTGTTTTCTTCTTGTTCATCTCTCAGTCTAATTTTACAGGGCTCCAGCCACAGACCCTAGGATGAATAGAGAGAAAAAGAAAAGTTTTCCTGGTCTACATTTTTTACATATATCTTTGCACCCTTGACTGCTTATTTCTAAAAGACAAGATCCTAGAGAGGAATTATCAGATCAAAAGGGGTGCAAAATTTTAAACTCTTAATCCTTGTTGCCAAACTGTTTTCCGGGAAGATAAGCTAATTTTCTTATTTCCACCTAACAAAAGCTTGAATAGAGATTACTTAAATAGATTGTAAAGAGGTAACATGCAGTAGGTAGGAAGATAACCTTTAACACAACAGAGTTTCAGTGGGAGTCTTTTAGATTCTCTGAACGGTATTGATTTTTTTTTTAAATCAGTTACTTAACTTGGCTGAACACAAACGGTAAACACTGTTTCCCCCTGCAGTGAGTGACAGTTTAAATTTCAGTTCAGTTCTTTGAACCTTAGCTGGGCAGCTTGGAGTTGGCCTCACATGTGCATGGTTCAGGGGTCAGCCAGAGGTTTGGTCGAGAATTTATACTCAGAGGTTGGAGCCCGTCCTCACTACCTCTCCTCTGTCCTGGATTTCTCTTCTCAGTTTCCAGCTGCTGCGGTTGCCCTGAATTCTGTCCTTGTGTTCTTTGAGCTGGTAAAACTGCACATGTTCGATCCTTAGCCTTGGTGCCAAATGGGGTCTGCCCTCATTCTAAAGCCCCACACCCCCTTTAGAATCTGCTTTTTTTGGGTCTCTCTCCTTCAGGTTGCTTATGGGTATTTGGGAGGGTCCAGAGTTTATAGTTGTTACCTGCAGCAGGGTTGGCATCATAGGGAGCTCCTCAGCCAAGACTGGAAATATAATTTTCAACACCTCTTATCCCCTTTTCTATATTTTCTCCTTAGCATTTATCTATATCTTACATACTATAATTACTTTTTCATTCTGTTTCTTTTCTCTCTCCCCTACTAGCATGAAAACTCCATGAGGGCCATGAGTTTTGTCTGATTTGTTCATTGCTATATCCCCAGTGCCCAGACACAGAGTGGCAGGGCTGATATAGAAGTATTTAACGACCAGTATGGCACGGATATCAAAATAGATGCCCAGCCAGTCAGAAACATCCCTGCATGCCAATACCAGTGCAATCCATAACAGTGAAGTGAGCTGAGTATCAGTCCCACAGAATAGGTGCTAAATGAATGAATTGAGTCATTTTTGGTACATGTAGGCAAGTGTGTTTTGAAAGCACGGAGGTTCTCTGAAGTCCTATATTCTTGTTACTGAATCTGGAAAGAGAACACAGTTGCCTTTCTGAAAATATAGAATCACCTCCTGTTTTCTTTTAAAAGTTGATATGGAAGTCATATAACAGAAAATGAATTATTTAAAATTATACAGTTCAGTGGAATTTAGTACATTCATAATGTTATGCAACCATCACTTTTTATCTAGCTCCAAAACAATTTCATCACCTCCAAGAGAGATTCTGTACTGATTAAGTAGTCACTCCCTATTCTCCCTTACCCCCAGCCCAGGCAACCACTAATCTGCTTTCTGCCTTTATAGATATATCTATTCTGGCTATTTAATATAAATGGAATTATGCAATATATGACTTTTGGTTGGCATAATGTTATTGAAGTTCATCCAGGTTATAGCATGTATCAATTCCGTTTTATGGCTGAATAATATTCCATTGTATGAATATATCACGTTTGTTTACCCATTCATCTGTTGAAGGATATTTGGGTTGTTTCCACCTTTTGGCTTTTGTGAGTAGTGCTGCTATTAACATTCTTGCACAAATATTTGCTTGAATACCTGTTTTCAATTTTTTTGGATATATACCTAGGAGTAGAATTGCTGAATCATTTGGTAATTCTAGGTTTAATTTATAGAAAAACCATAAAACTGTTTTTCACAGTGGCCACATCATTTTACATTCCCACCAGCCAGGTACGAGGGCTGCAATTTTTCTATATCCTTATAGCCAACACTTATTTTCCTTTTTTTATTATAGCCATTCTCATGGGTGTGAAATGTCATCTCATTGTGGCTTTAATTTGTATTTTTCTAATGAGTAGTGATGTAGAACATCTTTTTATGTGCTTGTTAGCCATTTGTATATCTTCTTTGGAGAATGTCTATTCAAGTTCTTTCCCATTTTTGAATTGGGTCATTTGTCTATTTGTTGTTGAGTTGTAAGAGATATATTTTAAAAATATATTCTGGATATTAGGCCTTTATCTGATGTACGGTTTGTGAATACTTTCTGCCATTCTGTAGGTTGTCTATTCGCTTTCTAGGTAGTGTCCTTTTATGCTTTAAATTTTATGAAGTCCAATTTATTTTTTCTTTGTTGCTTGTGCTTTTGGTGTCATACCTAAGAATCCATTGTCAAATTCAACGTCCTGAAGATATAACCCTATGTTTTCTTCTAAGAGTATTATAATTTTAGCTCTTACATTTAGGTCTTTGATCCATTTTGAGTTAACTTTTACAAATGTTGTGAGTAGTGGTTCAACTTCTTTTTTTTTGCATGTGGACATCCAGTTGCCCCAACACCATTTGCTGAAGAAACAGTTCTTTCTCCATTGAATGGTCTTGGCGTCTTCTCAGAAATCAATTGGCCATAGATGTATGGGTTTATATGTGGGCTCTCAATTCTATTCTATTGGTTTATATGTCTACCTCTATGTCAATACCATAGTGTTTTGATTACTATATCTTTGTAGTATGTTTTGAAATCAGAAAGTGTGAGTCCTCCAACTTTGTTCTTTTTCATGATTATTGTGGCTATGCTGGGCCCTTTGCAATTCCATATGAATTTTAGGATTGGCGTTTCCATTTCTGCAAAAAACATCATTGAAATTTTGATAGATTGCATTGAATCTGTAGATCACTTGGGGAGTATGGACATGTTAACAATATTAAGTCTTCCAATCCATTAACACAGGATGTCTTCCAGTTTATTTAGGTCTTCTTTAATTTCTTTCAGCAATGTTTTGTAGCTTTCAGTGTACGAGTCTTGTACCTCCTTTGTTAATTTTATTCCTAAGAATCTTATTCTTTTTAATGTTATTATAAATGAAATTATTTCCTTAATTTCCTTTTCAGATTGTTCATTGCTGGTGTATAGAAATACAACTTATTTTTATGTGTTGATCTTATGCCCTGAAAATTTAATGAATTTATTTGCTAGTTCTAGTAGGTTTTGTGTGTGTGTATGTATGTGAATTCCTTGGGATTTTCTATATATGGGATCATGTCATCTGTGAATAGAGATAGTTTTACTTCTTCCTTTCCAATTTTGATGTCTTTTATTTCTTTTTCATGCCTAATTGCCCTGGCTAGCATTTCCTGTACAGTGTTAAAAAAGCAGTGGTGAAAGTGGGCATCCTTGTCTTATTCCTGATCTTAGGGGAAAAACTTTCAGTCTTTGACCATTGACTATGACATTAGCTATGGGTTTTTTCTTATATATGGCCTTTGTCATGTTAAGGAAGTTGTCTTCTATTCCTATTTTGTTGAGTATTTTTATCATAAAAAAGTGTTAGTTTTGTCAAATACTTTTTCTGCCTCAATTGAGATGATCATATGTGTTTTTTAACCATCATTCTATGAATGTGTTGACATTGTGTTGATTGATTTTCATATGTTAAACCATCCTTGCAATTCCTGAGAGAAATCCCACTTGGTCATGTGTATAATCCTTTTAGTTTGCTGTTGGTTTTGGTTTCCTAGTATTTTGTTGAGGATTTTGGCATCTATATTCATAAGGAATATTGATTTATAGTTTTCTTTTTTTGTGATATCTTTGTCTGGCTTTGGTATCAGGGTAATGCTGGCCTTATAGAATGAGTTAGAAGGTTTTCCTCCCCTTATGTATTTTTTGTAAATATTCCTTTAAATATTTGATAGAATTCACTATTGAAGCCTTCTGGTTCTGGGCTTTTCTTTGTTGAAATGTTTTTGACTACTGATTCAATCTCTTTATTTGTAATAGGTCTTATTCAGATTTCCTATTTCTAGTTGCAGTTTTGGTGGTTTGTGTATTTCTAGGAGTTTTTTCATTTCATCTAGGTTACCTAATTTGTTGGTATACCATTGTTCATGGTACTCTTTTATAATCCTTTTTATTTCTGCAAGGTCATTAGTAATATTCCCACTTTCATTTCTGATTTTAGTAATTTGAATTGTTTCTCTTTTTTTTCTTAGACTAACTAGAGGTTTGTTACTTTTGTTGATCTTTCCAAAGAATCAACTCTTGGTTTTGTTGATTTTCTTTATTCTTTCTTTATTCTCTATTTCATTTGTTTCTGTGCTAATTTCCTTCCATCTGCTAGTTTTGAGTTTTGTTCTTGTTCTAGCTCCTTATGGTGTAATGTTAGGTTATTGAGTTGAGATCTTTCTTCTCTTTAAGATAGAGGTCCTATCCCTTTTGCACAGACTAAACATTTTTTATCTTTTTCTTCCAAAGAACCCTTTGGTATTTGATGAACTTTTTCTGGAATTATTTCGACATTCTTCACAATATAAACATCTATGATTCTTTTAGATTCCCTATGCATGAGCAGTGCCATAAAAATACATTTTGAGTCCACCAAGGGTCTATGTTTCTAAAGGTCTTAGAATTGCCTGATAATGACAAAATAAATAGCATTATGGTGGGGCGTGAGTGGTAGGGAAGCTCACAAGCTTCTGGGATATGTTTGTTGTACTAGACAGCTTTGGGGGTATTTACAACCTTTCCTAATCTCTACAGAAAAATGATCTCCAGACCATGGTTATATCCTTCCTAAAATACCCTTCAGAAAAGGGCCTTAACATGTAGTTTATCCTCACTTAGTAATGACTTTGGGCAAGTCATCTAATATCTTGGAGCCTCAATTTCATCATTGGTAAGATGTAAGCCCTGCCTGTTTTACAGGGTTGTTGTGAAAGTGTTTAAGAGACAAGAAAACAATTAATGCATACAGAAATAATGCTGTCCTGCCTCTGAGCCCAGGCATAACTGCTGAGCCAGATCAGAGGCGCTCAGACTACACCTGAGGCCCATTAGCCTGGAGCCTACTTTCCACCGTTTAAATATGTTTACAGAGAAAGCTCTCTGCTGGGAAACCAAGGGGGAATTTTGAGTTATCTGGAAACTTCAAAAAGAGGTGAATGTGTATACATAGTATAAAGTATATAGACTATCATAAATTGTCTTACCTTAAAATTCTTTCCCTCCCTAACACATTAGCTAGTATGACATTTTGGGACAATTACTTGAGAGACCTGATAATTTGAGAATATGTAAAACCATCTTTGTGGCTACTTCAGTCACCACATCCCAGTCTCCATCACAACTGTGGGTCAAGGAGATCTTCCTTCAGTTCAATCTCTAGAATCCCATAATTGTAGTCTTTTAGATATGGAAGTTTATATACTTTAACTTCTCATTCTGTATTACACACACACACACACACACACACACACACACACACAGCTAAAAGAACTGAAGTGGGCCATTCAAGGTCAAACACCCAGGTCTCAGCTGGGCACAGTGGCTCATGCCTGTAATCTCAGCACTTTGGAAGGCTGAGGTGGAAAGATTGCTTGAGGCCAGGAGTTTGAGGCCAGCCTGGGCAACATAGTGAGATCCCATCTCTACAAAATATAAGAAAAATTAGCTAGGTGTGGTGGTGGGCACCCATAGTCCCAGCTTCTTGGGAGGCTGAGGCAGGAGGATCACTTGAGCCCAGGAGTTCAAGGGTGCAGTGAGCTACGGTTGCGCCACGGTACTCCAGCCTGGGTGACAGAGTGAGACCCTGTCTCAAAAAACAAACAAACAAACCCAGGCCTGAAGGAGCTAGGAGATGAGGCTTTAATACTGGTGGTCTGATATCTGCATAGGAGTCAGGTTGTGTTTTGGAGTAGTGAGAACCTATCTTTTTTTCATAACAGTCAATTGGACAAAATATAAATTTATGAAAATAAAGTGGTTTTGTTGAGTCACACAAAAAAAGATATATTCTTATCACTTAAAGATTGTTTTCCTTATTGTTGGAAAAATATCAAAGAAAAAATTGTCACAGCTTTCATTTAGACCAAATGTTAATGTGTGCTAAATAGCAACATGTTTTAGTCCCTTAAGGCTGCTATAACAAAATACCTTATACTGGGTAATTTACAAATAATAGAAATTTACTTCTCACAGTTCTCAAGACTGGGAAGTTCAAGTTCAAGGTGCTACAGATTTGGTGTCTGGTGAAGTCTTGCCCTCTGCTTTATACCTGGCTCCTCTTGCTGCATCCTCAAATGGTGGAAGGGGCAAGTCAGCTCCCTTCAATCTCTTTTACATTCATAAGATGGAGCCCTCATGACTTAATCATTTCCCAAAAGGCCCCACTTCTTTCTTTCTTTTTTTTTTTAGAGACATGGTCTCACTCAGTCACCCAGGCTGGAGTGCAGTGGCATAATCATAGCTCACTGCAGCCTTGAACTTCTGGGTTCAAGTGATCCTCCTGCCTCAACCTCCCATGCAGCTGAGAGTATAGGTGTGCACCACCACACCTGGCTAATTTTTAAAATTTTTTTACAGATGGGGTCTCACTATGTTGCCCAGGCTGGTTTCAAACGCCTGTCCTCAAGGGATCCTCCCACCTCAGCCTTCCAAAGTGCTGGGATTACAAGTGTGAGCCACTGCACCTGGTCAGTGATTCTTCCTTTCACTTGAACACTTAAGAGGCCATTGTAGGGTTATCAATTGGCCTAATTTCAATATTGTTGTGTCAGGGAATAGGGAGGCCCAAGGAGAGGGAGAGATATGTAGAGCAGTCAGAACACACACAACATTTATCAACTAAGTTCACTGTCTAATATGGGAATGGTTCGTGGCACCCCAAAACAAATACAATAGTAACATCAAAGATCACTGATCACTGATTACTGTAATAGATATAATAATAATGAAAAAGTTTGAAATATTGTGAGAATTATCAAAATGTGACACAGAGACATGAAGTGAGCACATGCTGTTGGAGAAATGGCAAAGATAGACTTGCTCAACACAGTGTTGCCACAAACCTTCAATATATGAAAAACACAGTATCTGTGAAGCACAATAAAGTAAAGTGCAATAATATAAGGTATGCTTGCAGTTGCATAATTCCTCCAAGTCAGCTATTTGTTCTGGTCCAACGTTGATCAAAAGTTCTAAAACAATTTTGCTGGAGTGCGTGGGAGGGCATATGAGAGCCCAGAATATCTAATAACATTGGAATTAAATATTTACACATTTAGGTTTAGGTGTGTTTGCATATAACAGAAAACAATATAACAGTGGCTTGCATAAGATTATTGCATGGTGTATCACTCATATAACAGAAATCTGGAGGTTGGTAGTTCAAGGACTTGTGTGGCAGCACCACAGATATCAGGAACCCAGACTCCATTTGTCTTTTTGTTCTACTTTTCTAGTTTAAGGCTTCTATTCTCAAGGTATTACCTCATGGTCCAATAGGGCTGCACCAGCTCCAATCATCACATCCGTTTTAGGCTGTGGGAAGGAGGAAGGGCAAAAGGGGAAAAGGGCATATGCCCCAGTTGAGTCATTTCCCTTCGAACAGCTTTCCTAGAAGTGAAATACATTTCACTGGCCAGAATTTAGTTACATTGGCCATTCCTAATTGTGTAGGAGCTCTTTGAAGTTAGTCTTTTTGCTAGGCAGTATGCTGCCCTTGGTAAAATCAGGTTGTCCTACCAATGGAGCCAGGGGAGAATGAACAGTAGGTGATAATGAGGTGCCTCTGCTGCAGATTACCTATTTATTCTTATTGGTCTTGTTTTTAAATCTTCACCACTCTGACCTGAGATTGCATGTTGCCAAAGTTACTCTGTGTTATTGCTCTCTTCTTTGGGTCTCACTTTCCTCATCTGAAAAAATGGTGTTACTCGAAAAAGATATTGTGAAAATAAATAGAAAAGCGATTGGAAAGATTTTATATATATATGAAAAAAGTGAGCGAACAACTGTTAAGTAGGGCAAAAATTAATGTTTACCCAGCGCCCAGTCCCTGGCACAGGGATATTCTGAAGGGAGGATTTCAGCCTCCATTAAGTGATGTGTTTTTTCCCCCTAGTATGGAAGCCTCTCCTAGGGATGTGAATTATTTCTTTTTAGGTCCCTGAGGGACTTCTAAGTGCTTAGCTCTTGTATAATTTTTAAAAAATGAGTAGGCATTAAAAGATAGTCATCATGCCTGCCACATTACCCTAGAAAACAGTATTTACATTTTAGACTACATGTAATTTGCATTCCTTAAATCTCCCTCATTATTACTGGATTATGCCAAAACATTGGCACTGCTAGGTCTAAACAATAATGCTTAACATACTATGAACTTTTCATACTTTCATTCATTCACCCAATAGCCATTTATTATTTATTATGTGTTGGGCATGGGAGTTTTTGTTATAGACACAAAACACAAGGTTCCTCCTCTCCTGGAGCTTGTATTATTGTGTGTGTGTGTGTGTGTGTGCATACTGTTGTTGAGGGACACAGATCATCAACAAGTAAACAAATAAAGGAACAAGAGAGTCCCAGGTAATGATCAGTGCTACGAATACAGCAGGAGGATGTGACAGAATGTGGCTGAGAAGGAGGAGCTGTTTTTGAAGGGGAAATTTTCCTTGAGGAGCTAAGACATGAATGTGAGACAAAGCCATTGACAAACACATGATTTACAATGAGTACTTATTTCATGGATTTGAGCTTCTCCGACTACACAAATGATGAAGATTCAATTTTTATTTAAATCAAGTATCAGCAAAAAACTATATATCAGCTAAGAGTAATGGGTTCAGGAATATTAAAGATTAGATTGTGTGCAATATTAGATTTATTTTGAAACCCAAACAGCTCCCAGTAGGTGTGCCTTCAAAATGAAACAATTCACACATCCTCTTGCTTACTCTATGCTAGTTATTTCTGGGAAATGGAAAATCTGAGTAATTTCACTTGACTGTTAGAGTATAACATTATCAGTGAACTGGCAAGGGGAATTCTGTTACAAAAACAAATTCATTCTAATTTGTCTTTGAAAAAAGCTGTTTTATATTTGTGATTCATGATCTTGTAAAATTACATGTGTAGGAAAAGAAAGCTGACATCTGCCTGGAGCAAAGCAAATTTGATTAGATGTTCCAGTGGCCAGAACCCGTTTATTCATTCAGTATTTATAATTGAAACATGAGTGCTGCTCATATTGTGATGTGAATTTAAAACATACAGGGTTTTAGATTTGATTCCTGATATAAAAAAAACCAAAAACCCCATCAAACTTCATCGATAAGTATAGATTTTTGAAAAATTTGACTTGATTCTAACATAATCATGTCACTAATTAGAGACAAGTTCTTTTGTATCTCTCCAAAATTTGAAGAGTTGAAATTCATAAGACAGAATAACAAAACATATGGGAGAAGAAGAAGCCACTAACAAGATGGTTTTATGTCAAAAAATGTGATATTAATTTAGGAACCAATGAACTTTAAAAAACAGAATCATGTATGAGTAATACCGAGTAGAATCTGGACCCAGACAGGAAATCAAGTCTCAAAAAGTGAAACATAAATAGGAGGAGGTAGGAAGGGGTGGGGGGTGGGGAGAGGAGTGGAAACTTTGGGGTTATTGGAATTAAATGACACTTAGGTCCCTTCTAGTCCATCTAAGTGTCCAAAGAATGTGTTAACCAGTTTTTAAAAATAGCTTTATTAAGATATAATTTAGATATTCATAAAATTCACCCATTGCAAGTATACAATTCAATGAATTTTAGTAAATTCAGAGAGTTGAGTAACCATCACCACAACCTAATCCATTTTTTCATGTTGTTTCTGGATTAGAAACCATTTTATTTTTCTAGTATAAAGGTACATGGTGATTCATCAAAATCGTGGAGCAAGTATCAAGGATGCCAAGGTGACTCACTGAAAATGTGTGTAATGGACATGTACAGGCACCTGCTCTACTGAAACAAAAAGGCAAAATGAGGGGGAGGGTGGCTGGAGGCAGTACAGAGCAACGGTTATCCGCCAGGCCCTAGATCAGACTGCTGGGATTCAGATTTTGGCATTCCTACTTACTTAATAGCTGTCTGGCCTCAGGAAAGTTACTTAAACTCTCTGAGCCTCAGTTTACTTATCTGTAAGATAATACTACCACATTTTCTGGGGTTATGAAGAATAAATAATATATTAAAGGGACTCAGCATAGTCCTAGCACATAGTCAGTACTCAATAACAGTTAGCCATTTTTATCATTATCACTGGATGACTGTTAACCAGCTTTTCATGAGCCAGACACAAAAGACCACATGCTCTATGATTCAATTTATGTGAAATTCTAGAAAAGGCAAAATGATGGCGATAGAAAGCAGATCAGTAGTTGCCAGAGTCTAGGGAGTCGGAGTAGGAAATTGACAGCAAAGGGTCACAGGGAACTTTTTGGAATGTTCTGTATTATGATTGGGATAGTGTTTTGTAAACACTTGTCACTGAATTTACACACTTAAACTTGGTGAATCTTTTTGTATGTAAAATAAAGCTGACCTTCCCCCAAATCCTTAAAAATGTAGCTTTTAATTTTCCAGTTAAATAGTTCAATTATTTTACATGTCAGAAGGAAGATTCAATTTCTAAACCCAGCCAGCAAATATTTGTTGAGCACCTGCTATGTGCAAGGCACTGTTCTAGGTGGTGGGGATACAACCTTGAAGCAGACAGACACCATCCTACCGTCATGCAGTTTATAGTTCAAGTTTATAGTATACACATATGTTTGTTTGGAGCTACAAAAGGGGTCAGTGCAGGATGCTATGAAGAGAATAAAAGGGACCGGGTGGAGGAGGCAGAGGAGCTCTAAGTTGTATAAATCTCTGTCCCGTTGTTTTTCTATTTTTAAACATACACATAAGCAAACGCAGCGTCCCTGTATCTGTCAGAGGCCTCTTGGTGACCAGTGACCGTGACCCAAGGCTGCCCTCTGGCCACACCATCTGCGAGTTGCGGTTCCCACCTGGCGAGGGAAATGGACCGGCACGGGAACAAGGGCAAGGAGGATGCTTCCATGGGCCCCACGAGGAGCGCAGCTTTGACCTTGGCCTCGTCAACTCCGTACTCTCTGGGTTCAAGGCGCGCTCCAGCCTGCGCAGAGCACAGGTAGCAGGTACCTTCAGGGAACCTCTCCAGAGCGCTGGCCACTCCCGCAGACTCCCTGTGGGAGGTGACTCCGCCCGCGTGGGAGTCGCCGGCTGGGGGCGGAGACGCGTTGCGGGAACCTGGTTGGCTGCTCCCGCCAGAGCCTCGTGGGGGGCGGGACAAGGCCGGAGCGGGCGGGGCAATCGGGGGCGGGGCCAGCGGCGGGCAGGGCGCCCGGCGTCCGCTTGGGAAATGGATGCTCTGCGGGCCCGCCTGCGCCGGGGGCGGGGAAAGCGCTCGCCCGGCTGCACTCGAGCCCCGCCCGGGACCCGGCGGGAGCGCCGGGCCGACCCATTCCTCTCTCACTAGCGCAGGGCTGAGCCCGGAGCGGAGGAAACGGAGTCGTTTCTGAGTTCCCTGCTAGGTTTTTGGGCGGCAGCAGCAGGAGGAGGAACATGGCGCTCGTAGGCAGCCAAGCCGAGCTGGACGCCGACGAGGTACTAGCCGATGGGGCGTGCGGGCGCGGCCCCTGGGACCCGGGACGGGAGTCCGGGAGGGATGAGCGAGCCCGGCTGGGGTGGCCGAGATCCCGCCCCCTTGGTCCCTTGCCTGGGACAGACTTCGGGTGGGGGCACCCGGCCTTGGGAGGTCTGTCCCGGCTGGGGCAAGGAGGGGCCCTGCGGTGCGCCGAGCAGAGGGGCTGCCAAGGTTCGGGGCGCCGGCTCCGTGGGGTGCTGGGCATGGAGGACCCCGCGTCCGGCGGGTGCGAGCGAGCGGGAGCGGAGAACCGCAGCTCTGAGCTGTTCAGAGCCTCTCCAGGGACTCCCGGGCTTTGCGAGGTCTGACCATGAAGTCCCGACACTGGCCCTCCGGGGTTTTGTGGACTAGTCTCCCGATGTGGGAATCTCACCATCTATGGAAGTTTCCTGGTGGCCAGAACCGACAGGTTTAAGATCTATGAAAAGAAGGGGACAGCCGGAGGGAGGAAGAGTCGAGGGGTATCTTCCGCACGGGCAGGGCCGGGCCGGACTGCTGAGAGGATGAAGGGTTAGAGGGCAGGAGCAGCAGCCCAGGCTGTGGGGCTTCTACCTCCCCCGCAGCGGGCCGGACACTTCCCCAAGCAGGTCCCCAGTGTCGGTAGTTGACGGAGGGAAGGAGCTCTGAGATGCAACTCCGGCCTCCCGTGGGCTCAACTGTTTTTAAGTAATTAGCTACTTCCTTCCATCGCTGTGCTCCTGGGTCTGAGCACTTTGGGGCGGGCCGCCGGACCTGTTGATTTATTGACTGTTCCTTTCAGCACTTGGCAGCTCCGGAGAGAGCGCTCTCTCGCGCTTGAAGTTGAGGCCGAGGCCGGCCGCTGTAGCAGGACCCACAGCTGCTGCTGCTGCTGCCATTTTACCTGACTTGAATTTTATAAGTCGCTGTCTTTAGAAGGCTTTGGTTTCAAATGATGCAATAGTAGATGATCTGGAGGAGGCGGTTAAGATTCCTGTCTATCTCTTTAATGCCAGGAAATGCTTGACAACGAATACTATGCTTTAAATGTGGGCCTTAAAATAAAAACAAAACAAAAACTGAACTACAGCTCCTTTGCATGACTGGCAGACGAGACGCCGGGCTGTCCAGAACCTTTTTTACATCCTGTCCCTTGTATTGAGGGCCCCAAGACCACAGACCAGTGAACTAGAGTTTGTTCAGCTGCATCTATTTACTGTTGAAACTTTTAAACTACACATAAAGGCAAATGATGAAATAGAATATCTGTAGTTATTTTCATCTGTGACAACCTTTATTTGTAGCTTTAGGCTATCTTTTTGGTATGACTTGGAGCCCGCCGTTTTCCTTCATGTTCTTCCTGTCTTAGTTCTCTGTAATCAAGGTAATATCGCTTTCCTGGTGCTTTGACCATACATTCGCTTCCTTCCTCAAAAGTTTTTATGGCTCCTTTTGTATATTAAATTAAATATCCATGTTCCTGGCATGCAAGGTTCTCTACAGTATGGTCTCAATCTCATATCCTCGACTTGTCTCCAACCACTTCCCTATGTATAACCATTTAGTTTAATCGTATTATAAATGAGGAAGTGAGACTGTAGAGTGAAATATTTGAATCCTGGTCTGCTTGTCAGAAAAGATTTGCTATGCCTAGGGCGATATAATTGCCTAGATGAGGGCATTGTTGAGGAGCTGCTATATTAATAACACTGGGACAATAGGTGTAAACTGGGACTGTTCTAGGCATACTTAGACATACTGTCACCCAAGCTGTTGCATTGAGATGCATTAGCTGATGAGGAGGGCTCTAGCTCTGTGGGGGTAAGTTAGGTTTCAGAGCAGCAGAGAACCTGGGACACAGATGCTTAGTAAGTATGTATTTGTTGAATGAATGAATGACTGCAGAGAAGATGTTGCTTAAAAACTTTTCAGTTTTTGCTATGTCCTTCATTTTTTTCATTCAATAACTGTGAGGCTTCTATTACATGCTAGGTACTATACCAGTCCTAGTTGATAAGCAAAGTACAAAGAGAATTCTTTGTTCATGCCAAATTTACTTTTGTCCCTCATGGTGTACCATTTCCATTGGTATATATTTAGCAAGCATTTATTGAGCATTTGCTCTGTGCTCAAACTTGGTAGGTGCCTTAAAAGATACAGTTTTGGCCCTCTTTGGTTCTTGGTCTGGGTAGGGAGATATGACATGTGTACAAGAACTCTAGAAAAGAGCTCAAGTCAGGGTAAGCAAATAAGAAGTGGTGTGTTGTAGACTGGGTACCTTGGACTTATTTGTAAAGTCTCTAACTTTCTGTAAATGGACTGAAGAGCTCTACCCACGAGTTGGTAAGACTCTTTTCTTCAATTTTCCTAGGTGTGTAAATAGCATATTTCAGCTAGGAAGATTTTTCACACACACAAGAGAGAGTCTGGGTGACCACATTTGGTATTGATAGAATTTGTAGTCATTATTTGATAGTATTGGGAAGTAAAAAGGGACAAAGTGGTATAGTTGGAAAAGTACTAGGCTAGGAATTAGGCAAACCTGTCTCTCAGCTCTCTTTGCCCCATAGTCATTCATCATTTATGTGTGCAAACATCCATCTGTCTTAGGTACCAAGCCCTGTGCTAGCCTGGTGATACAATAGTGAACAAGACAGACAAGGTCCTGTCCATGACTAGTGACCTTGATTGAGCAAGTCTCTCAGCCTCTGAGGGCCCTTTCAGTTTCCTCATCTGAAGAAGGAGTGGCTGGATCAGCCCTAAGTATTCTTCTAGCTCTAGAGATCTGTGCTTTTGTGGGGGAAAATGGGGTCCTTTTTTGGAGAAGAATTATTAATATGGGAATCCTTTTTCTTTCAAAGTACCTAAGGAATGATAGTGGTAGAGAAGCTCTCATTGTAGCTATGGGATGGATGTTTTCTTGGGTAAACTGATTTTTTAAAAGGTGCTAGGACAATAAATGTGGGAGCACAGAAGTTAGGGCTTGCATCCTCAATGGAGGCAACAATTGGTTCTTGGGGGGGGGAAAACATCTTAGATATTATAATGGTTTGTGGCCCCTAAAAGCTCAATTGACAAGATCTTATTTCTTAACACTTACATTTCTCTTATTGGGTTTTCTTGGGTATTGCATGAGCAACATTGATATTGAGTTCATGGAAGATGTACAGAATATATGCAAGTTCAATACAGCAATTTATGGCAAATATTAAATAGATGTCTTTGATTGGAGGACTTTCTCTCTTATCATTTACTTCATCTTGAAGTTGTATCTTGATTGGTGACCTCCACATACTTATGGCTGCCTTTGGCTGCCTTGTGGATGTTGCTTACATTTGGCCCTCTGTGTTTTTGTGTGTGTGACTTGGATTTGAGAATTGAATAAGAATAGTTTATATTTTATTATTTAATTCTATTAAAGTTATTCAACCCACCAATAATTATGTCAAGTGCTGAAAAGGAAAATATTGGCAATATCTGAATGAATATCTTGCAGCTAGTTAAGTTAAAAATTGTTTTCTCATATGAAACAAAAACTTCACTAAAAATAACTTTCAAGAAAATAATTTTTTCAATTATCTTACTTTTGCCGGAAAAATAACAGTTTTGAATATTTTTCAAAAATTTGGTTACACTGCTGTTATGTAGTTAAAGAAATTGATAATTTACATATACAATTTGATGCATTATATTTTATATTATGATTACATTAAAATACTCAGCCAATACAGTTATAAGGTTAAATGTTAATAGCTTTAAATTTTTAAATTTTACTTTTAACTTAAAATTTTTATTGCATCATTCTGAACCTATTATTAAATAAAAATACTAAGCTTTATACTTAGGCTCCCTAAGGGGGTGATCATGAAAAGAAGTTGAGACACACTGGGTTAGGGAAAGAAATGGTTTATGTGACAGATGCTCTCACGGCCTGCTTTTTGGCCCAGGAATTTTTAGTTCTGATTTAGAGAATTTCCCCTTGGAAGTTTAGATAAAGTTTTGATAAAATTGATTACCGCAGTTTTCCTAGAATCAGAGTTGTTCTTTCATTCCACCAGTGTTCATTGAACACCTCCCAGGTGCTAAGTCTCTAGATGCTTGATGTACACACAAAAATAAGACAATTGTTACCCTTGAGGAACACACAGTCTAGTAAAATAGTTACACAGGTAACTAGTTATGTCTGTGGGTCAGGGTAGGTTTTGGGTAGGAGGGCGGTATGGCTAATCATCCAAAGCATCCAAAGCAGTGTGATTTATCACCCCATGACAGTAAATGGGGTGCTTTCAGGAGTTACCCCTGGACAACAGGTGCAGTCAGGGATGGTTGGCCTCCCTAGTGTAGGGGCTGGCAAAGACCTGAAAGGAGAGATGGTGTTTGAACTGGTTTTGAAGGGTGAGCAGGGTTGTGTTGTGCAGAGCCAGTGGGATAAGGTGCAGGCCTTGGAGGAAGTTGAGATGGGCTGGAATGAGAGCAGCACATTTGGCACTTGGGAAGGAGACCCGCTGAGGGCTGAGATCGAAAAGGCTGGCTTGGATCATGTGATGGTGTGTCCGGAATGTCAAGGAAAGGAGTTTGGGTTATATCTCCTAAACAATAGGAATCTGGAAGGTTTTTCACTAGGCAAGTGTGATAAGATTATTTTAGGAAGATAAGTCTGGTGAAGGGGATGCAGCTAGGTGGTGGAGGTGGCAGCAGGAAGGGCAGGAGGCTGTTGCAACAGTTAGTATGGGAGGTGATGAAGACTGAAGTGGAGCAGAGGCTGTGGGTTTGGAGAGAAGAGGCCCGATTTGAGGACTGCTCAGTGAGAACATGAAGGAGGACTTGGCTTGGTGGCCTGTCCCCCAGTTTGAGGGTCAGTGATGCCAGGAGGGAAAGAGGGAGGAGTTGTTCAGTGAGAATCCTGGGTCCTTGTGTGGCTGGATGGGGGTGCTTTCACCTAAGGAGGAGGAGGAGAAGGGTTCGATCCCATCCCCTTTCGGGTGCAGAGAATGGAGAAGGATGACAAGCAGAATAAATAACCCTTGTGGCTCACTGCGAATGTTCTTATTAAGGAGCCTGTGCCATTTGTGCATGAGAGAATGCATTTGGATAACGTTAAGAAAGGATGTTTGTAAATTGGTAATGCAGGTTAGTGGAAGGAAACAGCATCACTGTCCCAACTCCAGCTCAGGTTAACAAACAGGCAATTCCCCCGAAATGTTCGATTTTGAATCTCTTAGAATCCCATCTATTCCTTGAATGCTGTTTTCCCAGTGAAACTTTCCCTCAGTTTCTCTTCTCCCCTGTGCCTGGATACCGCCTTCCTTCCTTTCAAGTCTGGTACCACAGTTACACTTCTGTGGGCAGGTGTCAGTTCTTCTTTGTGTTAGCTGTTTGTCTTATCTCAGTTGCCTGCCAGGGTGCTGTTACTAATTATCCACAGTGCGAATCTGATACTGAGAATTCTGTGATGCTCAGAGTTTCCATCTAGCCATCTGTTGACAGCCCCCCAGGCCCCGCTAGCCATCCCTGGCAAGTCTCCTGAAGTTATTTTGTGCACACTTCCCAAAGATGCACACATGGGAGACAGGGACTCCTGTGGGTGCTTTTGAGGCTTCCTGGGGAGACAATTTCCTTTTTCAAGTCTGCCATTGGTCACCAACTGTGTCAGAACTCTCCTCTTCTATCCCCATGCTTAGCGCTCCCTCCTAATGCACCACATGTCTTTACTCCCAGAGCCACCATGGCCAGCGGCTGCGTTGGTGAGGTCATCACACCCTCTAAGGGGACTCCTGAAGTGGAGAACGCCTGGCAGTTCCTAATGCCATCATGCATGTTAAGTTCTTTATTTAAGATGTAGGTGTGCAATAAATGCTTTTTTCCTGTGATCTGTAGACACATCCTGTTGGTATTGCTGGTATCATGCTGACATGTATATAGGGCCTACGTATTTTGGAATATTTTAGTGAAATGATACATTGTATATATTTGTTGGGTCTGAAGATAACTAGTAAGTGAGAATGATTCAGTCTGACCTGAGGCGTTGAGTATTGTGCTGGGCGCTGGAGAGGCAAGCACAGCTCCTGCCCTGGGTTCTGGTCCAGTGGTGGCTAGGGGCAGATGTGTGCTGAGAACCATAGAGGAGGGTGCCTCACCTGGGGGGAAGGGTAGTCAGGAATGGCTTCCTGGAGGAGGCCATTTCTTAGAAATTCTGAGTCTTGTAGGGGTTAGCCATGTAGAAGTGATTTGGGGACAAGGGGAGCTCTTGAAGTGTGTTGCGGGGAGAGGGAATAGCAGGATAGGGTATGGAGGTGAGGGAGAACCTGTGGTGCTCTGGGTGGCTGGAGTGGCAGGAAACAAGGGGTAGTGTTATTAGTCAGCCTTCTCCAGAGAAATGGAACCAGTAAGATATATAAATATATAGATGGATAGACGAGAGGGGATTTATTAGGGAAATTGGTTCACATGATTATGGAGGCTGAGAAGTCCCACCATATGCCAACTGCAAGCTGGAGAAACAGGGAAGCTGGTAGTGTGGCTCAGTCCAAGTCCAAAGTCTTCAGAACCAGGGAAACCAGTGGTGTAATTCTCAGTCTGAGGCCAAATGCCTGAGAACCTGGGGGCCTGCTGGTGCAAGTTCTGGAGTCCAAAGGCTGGAGAACCTGGAGTTCTGATGTCCATGGGCAGGACAAAAATGGGGACGAGAGAGAGAGAGAGAGACAGACAGAGAGAGAGAGAGAGAGAGAGAGAGAATGAATGAATGCAAGTTCACTTTCTTGTGCCTTTCTGTTCTATCCAGGCTCTCAGGCAATTGGATGGTGTCCACCCACTTTGGGTGAGGGCAGATCTTCCTTAGTCCACTGATTCACTGATTCACTTGCCAATCTTTTCTGGAAACACCCTCACAGACATACTTGAAATACACAGAATAATGCTTTATCAGCTGTGTGGCTATCCCTAATCCAGTAAAGTTGACCTAAAGTTAAGCATCAGAGGTAGGAAGGGCCATTCAGGGTCTTTTATGCCAGATTGTTGGGATCATTGTGTGCATTTAAAGCTTTCAGCCAAGGAGTGTGAGGAGAGATCAGCACTGTAGGCGGCTCTCTGGCAGGGCATGAAGGCTGACTGGAGGGAGATAAGACCAGATGTGGGGAGGCAGGTGATTTTCTGGTGTTTTGTTTGTTGAATGACAGTTGTAGCCCACTGAAGGCCCACTATATGTAGGGGTAGCTACGTACTAGGATAACACGATGAGTAAGATAGGGTTTGGGCCCTTCTGGAGCAGACAATCAGGAATGTGGACACAAACAAACAACTCTAACCTGGAATGTAGCAGAGAGCCTAGAGAGAGTTCAAGTGGCCTTGTGCTCCGAGAAGAGAAGAGGGCTCTTACAGAGCAGTCAGCCGGGACATTTACCCTGCCCACCCCACCTGCCTGGGAGTCAGCTGATTTGGTTTCTAGACCAGCTGTGTGACTTAGAGCAAGTCCTTTAACCCTTTTGGGCCTTGGTTTCCTCACAGGCAACATGATGATCTGTCTGTAAAGTTTCTCTCAGCTTTGACATCTGTCAGCTAGAAGGTGACATTTGATCTGGGCTTGGAGGGGTGGAATTTCAGCAGGCAGTGAGGGAGAAGATCGCCTTCATTCTTTGAGGCTGAGGGAGTAGCAGGGTAACATGCCCAGGCCTGGTTGTGGTGGGATGGAGGCCTTGTGGCCTGAGCAGAGGGCCTGCAAGAGTTAAGTGATTAAGGCAGGAGAGCTGCTGTGGGTGTGTCCCAGCCAGATTTTGATAGGCCTTGAATGCTTAGCTGAGGAGTTTGGCTTTGTTTTGTTCTGTTTTTTTTTTTTTTTTGACAGTGGGGAAATGCATGTACTCTCCTGTATTTGGAGAATATTTTTCCTTTTCTTCTCTTTTTCCTCTTTTTTTTATTTTTTGTGATAAAGGAAGCAACGATGATCCCATTTCGGTAAAGGTTTCGCTTTCCCTTTCCCGACCCCATTTCTAAAGTGCAGTTTTAAACTGGGAACTCTAAGCTGAGACGCAGTGGTTAAGGAGACAGATAGGGTCAGACATGTTTGAGTAATTCCACAGGCTTATGTCTCATCACATGGACTTGCCCTCGGCTGAGTTCTGAGATACAGAGCCAGCCTGACCCACCACCCTTGTGTGGCCAGCAGGACCACTCACAGTTTCTTTGTGGGTGTGTTTGGTCCTCCTTTCCTCCCTCCCTGCTTTCTCAGACCACTTTGTCCTGGAGTTCTGGGGCTCTTGGTCTTTTTCAACGCATGAGTCATAGTCCTTCCACTCAGAACTGAAGGAAACAAACTTCAGATTCCCACATTGTTTTGCAGGCCAAATGGGGTATGTGATCTTTTTGAGAGGAGGCGGACAAGACAGATGAGGACAGAGAGGGAAGTGAGGCCTGACTCTAAAACCCATTCCCAGAAATACTATGTCATCATCTCTGCAGAATCATTGATCAAGTGCTCTTTGACCAAGACCAGCTACCCCGGTGCAGGGCAGTATTGAGCTTCTGAGGGAGTAGCTAGCTTGAATTCAGATCCTGGCTTCCCATTGCTGTCTGGCCTCAGTCATGTTATTTACCTTCTCCAGTGCTCCTCATTTATGAAGGATGAAATCAGATTATACTTTACAAAGCACCTCGCACATAGACGTATTCCTAAAATGCTAGTTCTCTTTGCCCTTATGCTTTTACTTTAAGGTATTGTTGCCACTGTTCATTATTTATGGATTTGATGAAGAATTCACAGCTAACCTTTTGGTGTGTTAAAATATATTTTTACCTTATTTTTGCAGTTAATTGAGAAGAAAATTCTGCAGAAGTACACATCTTAGAAACGGGAGGGAAATGATTGGCCCGAGGTAACTCAGCTAGCTTAGGCACAGAAGGATTAGAAGCTAGAGGCCCTGACTCTAAATTCAGTGCCCTTTCAACTAGGTCAGGGGGCCATAGACTTCACCAGAAAGCCAAATGCAGCTTGCACCCTTCCTGCCTAGTTTTGTAAATAAAGTTTTATTGGAACACAGCCATGCCCATTTGTTTAGGTGTTACCTATGGCTGCTTTCCCACTGCAATATACAGTTGAGTAGTTGGGAAACAGACCGTATGGCTTACACAGCCTAAATATTTATAGGTCCTTTATGGAAAAAGTTTGCTGATACCTGCTGGGTGATTTCTAGGGGTATATGTGAGTTTGTTTCTAATGTGTTGTAAGCCTTATGAATTAAATTTGCTTATTTCCTTTGTGCTTATATAGGCATCAAAAACTAGGAAAAACAGTTGATTTGACACATCCCATGAAGTGGTGTGGTACAAAGTTCTGGGATCGGATGGACATAGGTTTGCATTCCTGCTTCTCCATGTACAGGCTTGGATAAATTAGTTAATCTCTCTAAGGTTCAGTTTCTTCATCAGAAAAATGGAGCTAATAGAACTACTTCATAGGGTTATTGTGAGGATTAAAGGCCGATGCAATGCTTAGCAAATGGGGCTCAAACCTTGGCTCTTAGCACTATTTTTGTTAAGGCTACACTTTGTGGCTGCTTGACATTGTTTTCCCAACACTGTAAGGAGCTGGTATTGTATTACTATAAATGTTGGCCCATCCAGGGTCCTGCACAGCAGTGCTCCACAGTGGGTTCCTGTCGATTCTTGTAAGATAAATGCAGTTTACCTCTCAGGCTAATACCTAGGACTTCAGCTGGGTAAATTCTGCAGGTTTACAGTCCTCTCCTTTCCTGAAGGGAAAAGGGAAACCACTTAACACAAAAGAGAGTAGTAAACAGGGCTCAAAGGGCCATCTGTTCTGGCTCCCTTTAAAGCTGAACACTGTTAATATTTGTCAGCAAGGGAGGTGGCAATGTCAATAATATTTTGGAAATGGCATTTTCTGACCGACACATAAATGGTGTTGTAACCTCTGGTTTCTCCAAACATTTTGTTTTGTGGTCTCCGCTTTCCACTGGTGAATGTCATAAAGTTCTTGCAGGGTTTTCATGTAGCACCTAGATGTTAATAGGAGACTATAGCCTGTGAAAGGTATGTTTGTGTTTGGTTACTGGGTATAAGAAGTTAAAAGGTAATGGGAGGTGACAATTGCAAGCACTCCTGGGCCCTGGGGGGATGCTAGGGTTCTTGCTGTGCCCCAAAGCAATGTGCTGGCTCTGACTGCTCTTTCTCAAGTGCAAGTGCATTCTTACCTTGCTTCTTAAAATCTGTCTGCAGCTTCTCATTGCCTTTGAGGTAAAATGCAAACACTTTAGCATAGCGTATAAGGCTTTACTTAGGATCTTGCTCAGTGGTTCTTATAAAAATCGCATGGCTGGGGAGCAGCGGCTTGTGCAGATGCACATCCCTGTGTCTGGACACCAGCAGTTCTTCCTCAGTAGGTCTGTGGTGGGTCCTAGGCTCTTGCGTTCCTAACACAGACCTTTAACATGAGCCATTCTGATGGGCTTGTAGTTCCTCTTGTCAGGCCTCATTTCCCAAAAGGTTGTCCTTTCTTACTTCCCACCTTTTTGATATGCTGTTCCCTTACCTGGCCAATTCTTTTTTTTATATTTCAGACCTCCCTTAGGGACCACTACTCTTCCAGCCTTTCCAGATACTACTATCCTTGCTTCTCTACACATGCTCAATAACTACAGTCATGCATCATTACACATGGATATGTTCTCTGAGAAATGAGTCGTTGGCAGTTTCGTCATTGTGCAAATATCATAGAGTGTCCTTACACAACTTAGGTGGTATAGCTTACTATACACCTGGGCTATATGGTGTAGCCTGTTGCTCCGAGGCTGCAAACCTGTACAACATGTTAAATGTACTGCATTCTGTAGGCAATTATAACACAATTGTAGGTATTTGTGTATCTAAACATAGAAAAGGTGCAGTAAAAATAGGGTATAAAAGATAAAAAATGGTACACCTGTATAGGGCACTTATGAATAGAGCTTGCTGGACTGAAAGTCATTCTGGGTAAGTCAGTGAGTGAGTGGTGAGTGAGTATAAAGGCCTAAGGCATTACTATATCATTACTATATAATTACTGTGCATGACTGTAGACTTTATACACTGTACACTTAGGCTATACTAAATTTATAAAAAAATTTTTTTTCTTTCTTCAATAATAACCTTAGTTTACTGTAGTTTTTTTTACTTTATAATAAACTTTATATAAACTTTTTAATTTTTAAAAACTTTTTGGCTCTCGTATAATAATAACACTTAGCTTAAAACACAAGCACATTGTATGGCTATACAAAAATATTTTCTTTATGTCCTTATTCAAGCTCGTTTCTATTTTAGAATATTTTTGTTTGTATTTTTCACTTTTGAGACAGGATCTTGCTCTGTCACATTTTTTTACTTTTTAAACTTTTTTATTAAAAACTAAGACACTAACACACACATTAGCTTAGGCCTACACAGGGTCAGGATTATCAGTATCACTGTCTTCCACCTCCACATCTTGGGGGCAGTAACAACATGGAGCTGTCATCTATGATGACATTGCCTTCTTCTGGAATACCTCCTGAGGGACCTGCCTGAGGCTGTTTTACAGTTAACTTTCTTTTAATAAGTAGAAGAAATACATTCTAAAATAATAATGAAAAGTATAGTATAGTAAATACATAAACCAGTAACATAGTCATTTATTATCATTATCAAGCATTATGTACTGTACATAATTGTATGTGCTATGTTTTTATATGACTGGCAGCAGAGTAAGTTTGTTTACACCAGCATCACTACAACCACACGAGTAATGTCTTGTGCTACGACCTTACGATGGCTACAACAACGTCACTAGGTGACAGGAATTTTTCAGCTCCATTATAACCTTGCAGGACCACCGTCATACATGCATCTGGCATTGACTGAACCATAGCTATGTGTTGCATGATTGTATTTAGCATTTCTGACTTCCTTGAAGAACTATTTCCCCTTTGGCATACATGCTGTGGCATTCGACAGGGATGGGATATAGGTACCCTGGTGTTCTGGCAGGAAACGGTGGCCCTTCTCCCCTGCAGAAAGTGGCAGAGACTCCTTTTAGTGCTTTTTAAAATCCTTTCAATCAGGAGGGAGAATTTACCTCCAGGTAATCCATTAGCATTAGGGTAATCCATTAGCATTATCTCAATACACTTAAAAACACCCAGCTTGGCATGGATGCAGAGAGAAGGGAACACTCATACACTGTTGGTGGGACTGCAAACTAGTACAAACTCTATGGAAAGCAGTATGGAGATGACTCAAAGAACTAAAAGTAGACCTACCATTTGATCCAGCAATCCCACTAACTGGGCATTTACCCAAAGGAGAAAAAGTCATTTTATAAAAAAGACATTTGCACTCGAATGTTTATTGCGGCACAATTCACAATTGCAAAGATGTGGAATCAACTCAAGTGCCCATCAATACTTGAGTAGATTAATAAAATGTGGTATATGTATACCATGGAGTACTACTCAGCCATACAAAAATGGGGAACTAATACCTTTTGTAACAACCTGGATGGAACTGGAGACCATCCCTCTAAGTGAAGTATCGCAAGAATGGAAAAACAGATTCTGGGAAAAAATGGCGGTGTGATAGGGTCCTCCCACTGCACCGCTCCCAGGGAAGGAGGTGAAGAACGCCAGCGGCTGCCTGCGAGCACGGACTGCTCACTCTGAAAACAGCATTGCGAATTACAGAGAAACAACGCCGAACGCCCAGCCCAAGAAAACAGGTACAAAATTTTCACAAAGATCGGAGGGCGCATGGAGCACAATAGAGCCCAGAGCGCGGGAAGGACGCGCTCGCCATGTCGGCACAGCGCGACCTGCCCCCCAAGCGGTTACGTGCCTCCCCATACACGCAGTCAGGGACAAGCCCAGAGTTGGAACAGAGCGGTGGCTAGGGACGGCGAGCCCTGTGGAGAGGAGGAAGTTGCGAGAGCCAGACACAAGTCGCAGCTGCAATATACAGAGACAGCCGAGGGCTGGGGAGGAACTGGCAGGGACGGAGTGGAGATACAGCTTCCCGGGACAGTGCGCAGGAACCCGCAGGCCGGCACTGCGCCACTAGAAGTCAGCGGGACTGGGCCCGGGAGTTTAACCGAGAGCGGGACATGCCCTTGGAGGTTGCTAGCAACTACGGGTGGAGAAAAACTACGCTCCTGGCGTGATCGGAGCCCGGCTGTGCGCCAGGCTGGCGGCGGCCGCCATCTTTAAAGCCGCGCGCGCGCGCGCGCGCGCGGAGCTGTGAGCTGCGTCTCTAGCTCCGCCCCGCCCCGGCCCGGGGCTCTTCTGCTGGGGCGAGACAGGCTTTGCCTGTGGTGGCCAGGGACAGCTGCATCCGTGGGTTCCAGGTGGGACGAGGTCCCGGAACTGTAGTGGCGGGACCTTTGGGTATTAGAAACAGTTTGCAGCTCGTCCATCAGGTTCCGCTACCCCGGCTCTGGCCTCCGACAAGTCTGCTCCGTGCTGGTCCTAGTGCCCGCCCTTCAGGCCCCAGCCCTCCTGTACCCTACAGATCGCTCATTTTGAAGGTTGCTGGCTATAGTGACTCATTTGGTATAACTGCTGGTTCCCATGACAACCAAATACTTCAAGAGTCACAGGCTGAACCAGAGCAGCTCCCCATAATCCTGCCCACTTCAATAGGAAATTTTGCGCCATCGAAGAGCACTTCCAGCGGCCACTACTCCCCACTCCCCGTGGGAACATCCCCCCGGTGGAGACTGCTGGGGATGGAGACGGCCACCCGCCTCGCCTTGGGGTCTAGTGGTGGAAAAGGGGTGCACAATTGGAGATCCCCCTATCAACCAGTATCACGCGGAGACACACATCAGAAGGGCAGACACACGTGGCTAGATGAGCAACCTCTGAGCTGTGTAGAATTTTCCCAACTCAGCGCTCACACTGCAGCCAAAAGAAATTGTGTTTCTACTTGCACCTCAGGAGGAGCAGGGTCAAAGTAACCCCTGGGACCTACAAGGCCCCTCCCAAAGCACAGGGCTTTCGCATACCCCAACTGGGGAATCACAGTCTGCTACGGACATAACAGAATACCTAGCTAATAGGGAGCGGAGGACTCATATCCTCAAGTACAATTCATTAGCTCAGAGCCCAAGCTGGGAGGTCATTCTCACCACACTCCACTGGGAAGAGGAGAAGACCACAGGTCAGAGTTAACTCAAGATCCACCAAACTTGCTAAAATATACCTAAGGCAATACAGGCCACTACTTCTCTCCCTGGCTTTGCCAAGGAACAATAATTGTGGGCCTGGAGACAGGGCCATAAACTAGCTCTAACACCCCCAGTTCTCGACCAAGAGGCCAGATGAGAAAAAACCAGCGAAAGAACTCAGGGAACATGAAAAATCAGAGTGAAAAGTCACCCCCAAAAGAAATTATCAGTTCCTCAGCAATGGATACCAACCCAAATGAAATGGGTAGAATGACAGAAGAGGAATTTCGTTTATGGATTATAAGAAAGCTCAATGAAATTCAAGAGAAAATTGAATCCCAGCACAAAGAAACCACAAGAAAAATGCAAGAAATGAACGAAAAATTCTCCAAAGAAATAGAAATATTACGGAAAAATCAAATAGAAATCCTAGAAATGAAAGAAGCATTCAAGGATCTACAAAACACAGTGGAAAGCCTTAAGAATAGGCTGGACCATGCAGAGGAAAGAATTTCAGAGCTAGAAGACATCTCCTATGCGCTAAAGAAATCAGCCGAAGAGAAAGAACACAAGAACAAGAGGCAGGAAAAAAGCATACAAGAAATGTGGGATTATGTAAAGAGGCCAATATAAGGATCATAGGTATCCCTGAGGGAGAGGAAGAAAATTCTCATGGGCTGGAAAATTTATTTAAAGGAATAATAGAGGAAAATTTCCATGGCTTAGCCAGAAATCTCGATATCCAAGTACAAGAAGCACACAGGACTCCTGGGAGAGTCAACATGAAAGCATTCACACGCCACATAATTATTAGATGCCAAAGTAAACACAAAAGAGGCACTCCTCAGAGCTGTAAGACGAAAAGAGCAGGTAACATACAAAGGGAAACCCGATCAGATTAACTGCAGATTTTCAGCTGAACCTTACAAGCCAGAAGGGAAGGGGAGACATCATCAATTCCAAAACAAAACAAAAGGTCAAACCAGAATTCTGTATCCTGCCAAACTAAGCTTCTTATATGAGGGAGAAATAAAGACCTTTCCAGATAAGCAATCACTGATAGAATTTGCGAAATCCAGACCGGCCTTGCAAGAAGTGCTTAGACCTGCATTATACACTAACCAGAAAAACAGACACCCACTATGTAAAACTACGCAAAAGCTAAAACCCAGAAACCAGATTCCACAATGACGCAAGAGGTAAAACAAAAGATACCACCCAACAGAATAATCAGAAATTGACCCCAAATATCAATTCTCTCAATAAATGTAAATGGCTTGAACTGCCATTGAAGAGACATAGGCTGGCTGAATGGATTAAAAAATACAAACAAGTATCTGTTGTCTTCAGGAAACAAACCTTACACACAAAGACGCTTCAGACTCAGGTGAAAGGATGGAATACAATTTTCCAGGCTAATGGAAACCAAAAGAATCCGGAGTAGCCATCTCATTTCAGAGGAATAAACTTTAAAGCATAAAAGTAAGAAGGACAAAATGGACACTATATAGTGGTAAGGGAAAAAATCTCACAAGAGGATTTAACAATCCTAAACATTTAGGCACCCAACACAGGAGCACCCAGGTACATAAAGCAAATACTGCTAGATCTAGGCAACATAATAGGCAGCAATGCCATAATAGCAGGGGACTTCAACACCCCACTGATGGAACTGGACAGATCCTCCAAACAAAAAACAAATAGAGAAATAAAGGACCTAAACAGGACTGTAGAATATTTGGGCCTAACAGATATCTACAGAACACTCCACCCAAATAACACTGAATATACATTCTTCTCATCAGCTCATGGAACTTTCTCTAAAATTGACCACATCCTAGGCCACAAAACAGATCTAAACAAATTCAAAAAAATAGAAATCATACCGTGTATCTTTTCAGACCACAGCGGAATAAAATTAGAAATCAATTCCAACAGAAACTCACATCTTCCTCCAAAAACTTGGAAACTAAACAATCTATTGCTCAAAGATTATTGGGTCAAGGAGGAGATTCAAATTGAAATCAAAAGATTCTTCGACCTAAACGATAATGGGGACACAAGTTATCAAAATCTGTGGGATACAGCAAAAGCAGTCCTGAGAGGAAAACTTATCACCCTAAATTCCCACATCCAAAAGACAGAAAAGTCACAAATCAGTAAACTAACGAATCATCTTAAGGAAATGGAAAAGGAAGAGCAAAGCAATCCTAAAGCCAGCAGAAGAAAAGAAATAACCAAAATCAGAGCAGAATTAAATGAAATCGAGAACAAAAGAACAATACAGAAGATCAATGAAACGAAAAGTTGGTTCTTTGAAAAGATAAACAAAATAGACAGGCCACTTGCCAGGTTGACCAGAAGCAGAAAGGAAAGGACTCTAATAAGCTCAATTAGAAATGAAAAAGGAGAAGTCACAACTGATACCGTGGAAATACAAAACATCATCTTCGAATACTATAAAAATCTCTATGCCCAAAAACATGAAAATGTGGAGGAAATGGACAAATTCTTAGAAACACACTATCTCCTTAGGCTCAATCAGAAAGAAATAGAATTCCTAAACAGACCAATATCAAGCACCGAAATTGAAGCAGTAATAAAAAGATCATCCAACAAAAAAAAGTGTTGGACCAGGTGGGTTCACGCCTGAATTCTACCAAACCTACAAAGAAGAACTGGTGCCTATACTGCAGAAATTATTTGAAAACATCAAGAAGGATGGAATCCTCCCAAACTCATTCTACGAAGCCAATATCACCTTGATACCAAAGCCAGGAAAGGACACAACAAAAAAAGAAAACTACAGACCAATATCCCTTATGAATATAGATGCAAAAATTCTCAATAAAATCCTTGCAAACCGAATTCAAATGTACATCAAAAAAATAATCCATCACGATCAGGTGGGCTTTATTCCCGAGATGCAGGGATGGTTCAACAAACGCAAATCTATAAATGTAATTCACCATATAAATAAAAGCAAGAACAAAGATTATATGATCCTTTCAATAGATGCAGAAAAGGCTTTTCACAAAATCCAGCATCCTTTTATGATAAGAACTCTTAACAATATAGGCATAGGTGGCTCATTCCTAGAAACTATTAAAGCCATATACGATAAACCCACAGCCAATATCATACTGAATGGGGAAAAATTGAAGGCATTCCCCCTTAAAACTGGCACCACACAAGGGTGCCCACTATCTCCACTTCTTTTCAACATAGTGCTGGAAGTCCTGGCCACAGCAATTAGACAAGACAGAGGAATCAGGGGCGTCCAGATAGGGGCAGAAGAGGTCAAACTTTCGCTATTCGTAGATGATATGATATTATACATAGAAAACCCCAAAGATTCAACCAAGAGATTACTGGAATTGATAAATGAATTCAGCAAAGTCTCAGGATACAAAATTAATACACACAAATCCATAGCCTTCATATATGCTAATAACAATCAAGCCGAGAAACAAATTAAAGATGCAATACCTTTCGCAATAGCAACAAAGAAAATTAAATATTTAGGAACATATCTAACTAAGGAGGTCAAAGACCTATATAGAGAGAATTATGAAACACTGAGAAAAGAAATTGCAGAGGATGTAAATAGATGGAAAGCCCTACCATGTTCTTGGATAGGCAGAGTCGACATAGTAAAAATGGCTTTGCTACCTAAATTAATTTACAGAATCAATGCAATCCCTATCAAAATACCAACATCATTTTTTGCCGATCTAGAAAAAATTATTCTACGCTTCGTGTGGAACCAGAGAAGACCCCGTCTGGCCAAAGCAATCTTAAGCAAAAAGAACAAATTGGGAGGTATCTGTCTACCAGACTTCAAACTATACTACAAGGCTATAGTAACCAAAACTGCATGGTATTGGCACAAGAACAGACACATAGACCAATGGAACAGGACTGAGAACCCAAGTATAAAACCAACCTCATACAGTCACCTGATCTTTGACAAATTCCAGAAAAACGTACACTGGGGAAAAGATTCCCTATTCAACAAATCGTGCTGGGACAACTGGATGGCCATATGTAGAAGACTGAAAGTGGACCCACACCTCTCACCTCTCACAAAAATCAATTCACAATGGATAACAGATCTAAACCTAAGACATGAAACCATAAGAATTCTAGAAGAAAACATTAGAAAAACTCTTATGGACATTGGCCTAGGCAAAGAATTTATGAAGAAGACCCCCAAAGCAATCACAGCAGCAACCAGAATAAATACATGGGACCTGATCAAATTGAAAAGCTTCTGCACAGCCAAGGAAGCTATCACTAGAGTGAACAGACAACCTACAGAATGGGAGAAAATATTTGCATGCTACACCTCTGATAAAGGGCTGATAACCAGAATCTATACAGAACTTAGGAAAGTCAACAAGAAAAAATCAAACAACCCTATTAAAAAATGGGCAAAGGACATGAACAGAAACTTTTCCAAAGAAGACAGAATAATGGGCAGCAAACATATAAAAAAGTGCTCAACGTCTCTAATCATCAGGGAAATGCAAATCAAAACCACAATGAGATATCACTTAACTCCAGTGAGATTGGCTCATATCAAAAAATCCCCAAATAACAAATGTTGGCGGGGATGTGGACAGATAGGAACACTCATACACTGCTGGTGGGACTGCAAATTAGTACAACCTCTATGGAAAAGAATATGGAGATACCTCAAAGAATTAAAAGTAGAATTACGATTTGACCCAGCAATCCCACTACTGGGTATTTATCCAAAAGAAAAAAAGACATTTTATAATAAAGACATCTGCTCTGGAATGTTTATAGCAGCACAATTCACAATTGCAAAGTTGTGGAAACAACCCAGGTGCCCATCAATACACGAGTGGATCAATAAAATGTGGTATATGTATACCATGGAGTATTACTCAGCAATAAGGAACAACAGTGAATTAACACATCTGGTATTATCCTGGTGGGAGCCAGAACCCATTCTTCGAAGCAAAGTGTCACAGGATTGGAAAAACAAGCACCACTGGTACTCACCATCAAACTGGTACTAACTGATGAACACTTACATCACACAGGGCAATAACATTCATCTGAGGGCGGGCGGGCGGGAGGGGGGTGGAAGGGATGGGAAAAACTCTCACTGAATGGATGTGGGGAGCACAGTTTGGGAGATGACCACGATTGTGGCTCTGACACAGGCAGAACAGGGGCAATGTGTATGGCCAAAGTGTTGTACCCCCATGATATTCTGAAATTTAAAAATAAATTAAAAAAAAAAGGAAAAACAAACACCGCATGTATTTACTATTAAACTGGACCTAATCAATCAATATTTATATGGACATATGGAAGTAAAACTCAACAGAGATCAAGCAGGTTGTGGGGGGAGGAAGGGTTGGGTAAATTCACACCTAACGGGTACAATGCACACTATCTGGGTGATGGGCACACTTATAACATTGATTGAAACTGTACAAAAAAATACATGTAACCAAAACATTTGTACCCCCATAATATTCTGAAATAAAAACAGACAGACAAAGAAAACCACCCAGCTTTATTGAGGGGTGATTTACGTATCATAAAATTTGCTCCTTTTAAGTGTCAATTCAATGATTTTTAGTAAATTTACATAGTTGTGTGGCCATCACCACAATCCAATTTAAGAACATTTCTGTCACCCCATAAAGATTTCTCATGCCCATTTCCTCTCACCTCAGTACACTTTGAATACTTAACACAATTGAAAAACTAAAAATCACCAGGAGAAAACAAAATTTCCCAGGCAGAAATTAAAATGAGCAGGCATTATATATGATGAGGACAAAGCACAAGTGTTAGGCATCAGAAAACAAGACTGGTGAGTAGGGTGCATTAGTAGGGGTCAGTGGTTGGCTTTGCTCTCACAATGTGATGTTGTCATCAGAAGAGAGGACCGAGGGCTGTGTGAATTACCCCTGCCCACATGAATAATTTGTTCCCTTTGCAAGCAAGAAAGCAGACTAGGTATGTATAGTTCATATGGATGATGGTTTTTCCTGATTTTCTAGTTCAGTCCTTAGGGCAGCTACTATTTATCCATATGTTTAGGTTCATGTTGGAAGGATTCTCAAGCAATTGCATTTCTAAGCCATTACCAGTTGAATAAAAGGAACTGTCATTGTATCCAAAGTCTCAAGTAGGACAAAGAATCTAACAAAATTAGCCTCTTTTCCTGCACACCTGAATTTCAGATTTGTTGTACCTGTTCCTCGAAGGGCATTTGGGAGAGAGGAAAGATCGTAGATGGGCTTGCAGACATGGATGGAGTTCTGCCACTTGCTGGCAGTGTGACCTTGAGCAGCTTACTTACCTGCTCTGTGAGCCTCAGTCTCCTCATCAATCAAACAGGGATTCTCACGCTCACCTCATGGCTACTGTGTGTAGCTCTGACACTGCACTCAGTGTCTGGCATACTAAAAATACTTGTTTGTAGCCATTAATTTAATTAGCAATTATGTATAAATTTTGCTTTTTGTAAGTGCATTCATATGGCTAGAATTTTACAGAGCAGGAAAGAATCATAGATTGTTTTAAATACTGCAACTAGCCATATTGAACATCTTGGTATTAAATATTCATTTACTGGTAGTAATTTGAAGATCCACTTTTGGGAGGAAAGGTTTTGTTTTGTTTTTGTTTTTAAATATAAACAGTGGTAAATGTCCTTTTGGAGGACTGGCTCAAGCTGGGTAACCAAGGGCAAGGTACTTAGAGCCATAGTCTCCTCATTCACACAATGGGGCTAAATGATACAGTGTGTACGACTTGCTACCTGGGGTAGGTAGGGAACACAAACAAAATGAGGATGATTATAATGTAAAAGCGTATAATAAATGGTTTTAGAAGTCTGAGGCGTTCATGGCTCTAACAACTTGCTTATTTAGTAATAATAGCATATGTGCATATATGGTATTTCTTACAACTTTGATAACAAATACTGAGGTTCTTGAAATACTTTTCATCTGACATAAAGCAAACCTAGTTTGATTTCATAAATGGCAGGGATGACTTTACTAAGGTGTGGAGCTCCCTAAGTCTAATCGTACAGCTAATTATATTGAAATTTAAAAAGTAAAGCTACTACTAGCTTAGAAAGAGTCATTTGTTCTTCTAACAGTTTTCCTTTCTTTACCTCCCTTTATAGTTCAAGGTGGAGGTTACATTTTAACTGAAATGAGAGCGCCCTATGTGATGTGTACAGGCCCGGTCCAAGTGGGGCTTAGGTCTGTGAGCTTGGGGAAACAGGTACCACATGACAGTAGATTAGGCTCTGACATTTAAGACTGAGGGACATGTGACGTCTCTTTGTTAAACACCACAAAGTGTTCCATTTCAATTGTGGCAGTTGGAGATCATCCTTTTGTAACTTTCAGGAGCAAACACAGGGCTTTGGGGAGCAATTTAAAACAGTGTTGCTCAACCAAGAACACCCTTTCCATGCCTCATTCTTAATTCTCCCTTTCTGCTCTCCTCTACCTGCCCTTCCTCCACCACCATATCTCTGCCATCAGCTAGTCCTGAACAATCTGCCTTCACAACATGGCTCCATACCGGCCCCCTTTTGCCACTGCCACCGCCATCCGCCCAGTCCATACCACCCGCTTCTCATGCCTGCGCTCCTGGGAGAGTGTCCTGCTGGTCTCCCTGTTTCCTCTCTGCCCTCTGCGATCTGCTCTCCAACTCTGCAGCCCAAGTGCTATTTTTCAGGTGTTAATCACATGATACTCCCCTTCTTGAAACTTTTTAGTGGCTTTCTATGGCATTTAGAAGAAAACCCATGCTCCTTCTATGACCTGCATGGTCTGGCTTTGGCCTTCCTCCTCCAGCACGTCTGCGGCCCTTCTCCCCCTCGTTCCCTCTGCTGTAGCCACCCTAGCTTCCATCTGATTTCCCAAACATGCCCAATTCTCTCCCACCCTAGTGCTCTGGCGTGGCTGCTTCCCAGCCTGGCTGACTCCCCAGCCTGGCTGACTCAACCTGACCAACTCCTCCTCGACTTCCCATCCTCACTGTGAAGGTCAAGTGCTGAGTAAGCCTCTCCTTGGGTCCGGTCTTCAAAGCCTCCCTTCTCTTTTCTCTACTCTGCATCCTGTTTATCTCCTCTCAGCTATGATCACAATCCCTGTGATCTTGTTTGTTTATTTTCTTCTCTGTCATCTGTCTCGCTCTTGTCAAGTTTCAGTTGCAGGAAACAGAAACTGAACTAGGTAGTTTAAGGAAGAAGAGATAAAGAAGAGAATTAGGTGCTTACAAAATGCAAGGAGGGGCTGAAGGAGTGGCTACTTCTAGGCTGGTATCCAGGAGTGACCCTCAGTTCCTCTAGAACTGACCCACACAGGGGAGGTGCTGGTGCTCTGTGGCTGATGATTCTGGAGGTAAGAGTTCACTGCACTCCGCAGTAGTTGTGATGCAGGGATTGGGAAGCCCGAGTCAAGAGGCTTCTGCTGCTGCTGCTTTTTATACACAAGAAGCTGGAGATGCTGCTGTTGAAACAACCTGTTTGCCCACCCCCTCAGGACAGCAGAAAATACCAGCAAGGGGCAGGAAAATGGCCTCAGTCCTCCAGATCACGCACAGGGAACCTAATTCATGCCCAGAGTCAATTCACTTCTGCAGCCACAAATCTGTAAGGCTCTCAGGAGCTACTGTCTGTGAATTTTACTGAAGTTCCTCAGATTTCTGTTTTACCTCCAAAACTGTTATGATCGACCTGTTCTGTTGTCTCTAGCTGTTTCTCGGCTTCTTAATGTTGTCAGTTCTTTGTTTTCAGATTGGCTGTGCATCTTGGCCAGTTGTCACTATAGATAGCTCTCGCTCTCTCTCTCTCAATTAAAAGTAAATGACTTTAAGAGACTGGGTTTTAGAGGTCTGCATTATGATTCTCATACAAATGCTGATGGCCCTTTAGGTTCCCCCTGAGCATTTAGAGCAATGAGTAAACATCAGCTAAGACTTCTAATAGTAAGGAAACTCAGAGTCAGACGGCAGTGCGTCATTTAATATCCTCATTTTAATAAAGTTCATTTTGGAATGTACATTAGTGTGTCAAATATGTAAGTCAGTGGCTACATACCTCAGTTTTCATTAGGATAATTGGAAAAATAATTGAGTCTTATTGCTGAATTTTAGCTGTGTCTTAACCTTATAAGATTCCTTGATAAAACAGAATTCTGATAGTAAGCAAGGTCTAGGTATTAGAATTTTCTGGGGGGATAAACTGAGAAATTTAAAAGTTGCCTGGGCCAAATTTGGGACAAGTTGAGCACCATGATAATTAAGGATAGTAGTGTATTATAGACCATTTAAAATAATAGGAATCCTTGTATGCATATGAATGATAAATAAATATCTACATAGATAAATGGGGGAGACAGAGGGCTTTTGCCTTAGTAGAATGCCAGAGGCAGATTAGTAGAAGTGGAGGGAATGCTGGTGTTGGAAACTCAGTTTTCAGCTGTCACCTTAAAGATTGAATTAGGCAGGCATCACCCTAGTTGCTGAATCTAGGGGCACATTGAGTGGTGAGGGTGATGTTTACCTGGTCTTACACTGCTGCCTCACCACAGACTCCTTACTAACTTAAGACAAAAATAGTAACTATGCAGTGGAGAAATAGGACAACACCTTGACTAGGTGACCAAACTTAAAATCACAGGTGGGAGCAGATGAACATCTGTGCCTCGGGATATAAATGTCCCTTCGGTAGTAGTCTAAGCTGACTCCAATCACAAGGAAACATTAGAGAAACTTTATTTTTCAATTTATTTATTTACTTATTTATTTTGAGACGCCACTTTGTTGCCTGAGCTAGAGTGCAGTGATGTGATTATAGCTCATTGCAACCTCAAACTCCTGGGCTCAAGCAATCCTCCTGCCTCAGTCTCCTGAGTATCTGGGACTACAGGTGCATGCCACCAGGCCTGGCTAATTTTTGTATATTTTGTAGAGGCACGGTCTTGCTCTTGCTCAGGCTGGTTTTGAACTCCTGACTTCAAGTGATCCTCCTGCTTCAGCCTCCCAAAGTGCTAGGATTACAGGCGTAAGCCACTGTGCCCGGCCATGTTTATTAATTTTTTAGATACTTTTTTGAGACAGGGTCTTGCTCTGTTGCCCGAGCTGGAGTGCAGTGGCATCATCATAGCTCACTGCAGCCTCAAACTCCTGGGCGCAAGCAATCCTCCTGCCTCAGCCTCCCTAGTAGCTGGGACTACAGATGCCGGGTCTTGCTATTGTCCAGGCTGGTTTTGAACTCCTGGCCTCAAGTGATCCTGTTGCTTCAGCCTCCTAAAGTGCTAAAATTACAGGCATCTCCTGGCCTAGAGAAACTTTAAATGAGGAACTTAATTTCTTTCTTTCTTTTTCTGACTCAACACCCAATGAAAAAATTTCTGTTAAAAAAAAAAAAAAAGAGAGAGAGAAGGGTTATAGTCTCCAAAACTGTCCATATCATGAAAGATAAAGAAAGACTGTGAAAATGTTCCAGATTAAAGGAGGCTAAAGAGATGAGACAGCCAAATGCAAAAGCTGAGCTTCAACTGATTCATGTTCTGTAGGGGGAAAAATGCTGTGAAGGACACAGTTGGGTCAGGTGACAAAATTGGAATATGAGAAGTAGTGTAAAGTAGTTTAATTTATGGAAGAGGATAACTGTACTGTACATATGTAAGAGAATATCCTTATTTTTAGGAAATATACAGTGAAGTATTTAGAGGTAAAGGACCACAGTATTTGCAATTTTTTCTCAAATAGCTCAGGAAAAAAGGTATTGTTTAGCTAGACTGATGGATAGGGAAGAAGGGAAAGGGAGCTGGGGAGGGTGAGGGAAGAGCAGATTATAAAGGAGTTATATGCAAGTTGAAAAATAGTTCTCATGGCTCTCAATGTGAAGAGATATGTGAGTTACATATGCTTCACGAGGCCCCGGGCTCAAAAGTAGCATGAGTTAAATACAACTCACATGGCAGTTACTGTGTTGAATAATTCATTGTTTTCTCTTCAGTGTAAAATCTTAACTGAATAATAAAATAAATTCCTATGTGTATAGGAATCTGTGCCTGTATTTTTGTTATGTTCTATTGATCTACTTTTAAAAATTAAAAAAAATTATTTTATTTTGTTATTGTTTTTGCTGAATATGTGGAATTCCTAGTCCTTTTTCTCTTAGAGTATGCCAAAAGAACAGATTTCAGTTTTCAGCATTTCTGCTTTGCTAACACCTACAATTTCTATGAGGATAGATACCATGAGAGGGAAGGTACTGTATGAATGGCCCAATATTTGGACACACAAATTTTCCCTGTAGTAATTACAATGAAAGTCATAATTTAATGAAAGCTGACATTATTGAGTACTACTATGGACTAGGCATCATGCTAAACCCTACATACATTTCACTTAATTCTTTCAACCCCATGAGTTTTGTCCTCTTGTTATTCCTGTTTTATAGAGGATGAATATGAATCTTGGAGAATGTAAGTAACTTGCCCAAGGCCACGTATAGTTGCTAAGTGATGGAACTGATGGTGGGACTCTACATTCTATGTTCTTAGCATTATTTCTCCCGTGAATTTAAAGCTTGAAGGCAGTGGGGTTTTTTTGACAAATAATTTTTTATATTTGCCGACCCTTTACACTTTGTTTTATAGATTTTTCATGTTTTTTTCTCACTCTATCCTCAAAGCATCCAGTGGGGTAGGGAAGGAAATTTGACGTTTTATCCATTTGTGCAAAGGTGGGCAAACTTTCTCTATAAAAGGACAGATAGTAAATATTTTCGGCTTTGAGGACGATGTGGTCTCAGTGCAGCTATTCAACTCTGTGATTATTACAGGAAAGCAGCCTTAGACAATATGTAAATTGATTGAGTGTGGTGTGATCCAATAGAACTTGATTCACAAAAACAGGCCGCAGGTGGAATTTGGCCCTCAGGCTATATTTGCGACCCCTGCAGTAGTAGACATCAAGACACGTCAGCCACAGGGAGGCAGAACCAGGATTCTTAGTGCCAAGCATGGTGCCTTGTTCACTCCCTAACCTTCTCTGTGTTGCAGCGTATGGTACCACTCAGCAGTGCCTTTAGAGATTCCAGTTGCAATGACAATCGTGATAACAACTGATGTTTTCTGCTGGATACATTGTTGTAAATGCTTCTCACATGTGACATTTAATCTGTGGACAACACGGTCAGATGGGAAACTGAGGCACAAAGAAGGAAAATAGTTTGTTCAGGATCACAGAGCTAGTGGGTGGTGAAACTGGGATTTGAACCCAGGCAGGATGATTCCAAGCATGTAAAGCTCACGTTCCCTTACCTTCTCTCTCCTGCATTAGGGGGTTTCTCAGTTTGAGGTCACCTTTGAAGCCTTACTCTTTGGGAACTACTTCTAATGGGCACTCATATTAAATGACAAGGTTCTGTGTTCTCTTTTTACGATAATTATAATACTTTGGAGTAGAGCTACAAGTGAGGGAATGCTAACTGCCGTTTTTCTGTTATTGCCGGAAAGTTCAAGGATGGAGCAAGATAGTGCAAGAGGTTTCTTTTTGCTCATCCCTGGGCTGCAGAGGAGACTTTTAGCTGTATTTTAATAACAGTAGATATTATTTATAGAGTGTCTGTTGTGTCAACACCATACTAGGTGCATTAAATATATTATCTCAGTTAAATCTCACAACAATGCTGTAAATTAAATGGCATTATTCCCATTGTACAGGTGGAAAAACTGAGGTTCAGTTATGGATAAATTAATTAAGTCTCTGAGTCTTAGTTTCCTCATTTGAACATTATAATAGTCCTATCTTACAGAGTGATTATGAAGATTAAATGAGTTAATGCATGTTAAGGATTTAGAGCTATGCTTGGCACTCAGTAGTGTTACCTATTGTTGTTGCTATTATTATTATTATTAGAACATAGTGGTAGTAGTAATTGTAGAGGTGAAGTGCTCACTTTTTATGATTATTTGTGAATTGGAAATGAGCATTTAAGTATCCAACATAGTGCCTGGGTGTTAATAGATGGAATTTATGATAATTTATTCATAGGAAGAAGCTATATAAAGCTTTTATATAGCTTTTAATTTAGAAATACCGCCACTAGTGATGGTTTCAAAATTAAGCAGTTTAAAATGTTAAAACTCAGTCTCTTTTTCTGTTTGTTTGTTTTGTGGAAAATTACTCCCCTGCAAAAATAGTATGCCCTAGTTATTCCTCTGTTTATTGTAAATTAGGTAGATTACATAGGGTTGGCACTAGAGGACAGGGGTGCTTGACATATTAAGTGATTTATAGGGTACATTACAGCCATAAAAATAGTAACTGAGGAATATGTACAGGAGAATAAAATAATTTGCTCATTTATGTTAAACAAATTCAACAATACGCAATTGTAAAAAACTTTTTTCCATATGCACTTTTTATTATATGCTATACATCACTGTACACATTTTATGTTTGTATATACTCATTCCTTTATGGAATTACGTCCAAAACTATGGGTACTCTTACTATAATGGCAATTTAAAGTATTTATTCAATGTTAATTTTGACTATACGTATATGCTTTTTCTTTTAGGTACTGACCTTAGAACTTAACCCCTGCCTTAAGCTGTACCTGAACTCTATATTTATAATGAAATGCAGAAAGGGAAGATTCCCCCGCTTCATGAACATTTTTTTTTGACACACTAATCCATGTGTTAGAAACTAAAGCAATGCTATCCAATTCCAGTTTTTTTGTGAGAGCGACACCTGGTGGTTTCTTTTTAATTCTTGTGGTTTTCCTATGCTTGGCTAGTTGGAAATTCCAGAGAATCATTGTGTGAATGGCTTTGCTTGGTCCTTAACACCAGCCAGCTATTGAGGATCAAGTTAGTACCACTGACAGGGCTCAACCTTTGAAAAGCTCAGCGTTCCATTTGGGTACAGACCTTCCCTGAAGGGTAACGCTAGCCTTCCCTGAAGGAATTTAATTTTAGTGTGTGTGATGGACAAATAGCTGTCTTTGGAAGATTTCTGTTTAATTCAGAGAATTTAGGATTTTGATTGAGAGATGGCATCTATGCTAACCTCTCTGCTTTATTCATGAGGAGGCTGAAGCCCCAAGAGGTTGAGTATGTTGGCCAGGGTCTCACAGTGTTGGCCAATGTCACCTGCTCCCTGGTGAGCAGAGGTTCTATAATTTATGGGCTCTGTGCCCACCAGGGAGCAGTGTGACACTGGACTCTGTGACCATAAGTTATACTTTTCATACTGGGCAACCCACTGAGTAAGGGTCTAGGTGTGAAATGATAGGAGGTGAAGGCAGTTAACATCTTGCCTATTGACATAATTTCCTTTTCCTCTTCCTAGGCTCACTTCCAAAGAGGTCAGAATTTTGATGTGAGAAGAGTGTCAGGAAGTACACAGAGGGCCCAGCTCTGTCTCCCATATCCGAATTCATATCTGCAGATTTAATATCTATGGCTTTGTTTACTGACGTTTGAGTCACACCTGTTCTCTGCACTATCTTACTAACATCCTTACAGCAATCCTGGGAGGGGGTTGGAATTCTTCTTGTACACCAGGGGAAATGGAGGGTTGAAATGGCTATACCACCCAGGGTAAGGCGGACGAGCCAGAGGTTCAGCCCAGAAGGTTCTAACATCCACTTCAATTATGCTTCCACTTAATAGGCTGTGCATTTAAAATACACATGTATTTAATAATGGAATGTACATAGGGAGTAGAGACCAGCTTGCGGCTTAGACACTTGAGCACATGACACTGGACTTTCCATTGCGAGCATGTGGACACATCCAGGAGTATTTTGTGCTTGTGAGGAGAGGAGGGGTGGCTCATGTCATCATCATGTCATGATTGCATTGATGGGCACTGGCTCTGTGCCAAGCGTTTTCCCCTCTGATTGCCTTTGATCCTCCTAACAACTTCCTAGGGTAGGTACTATGGTTATGCCCAATTTACAGATAACAGGAGAGTGGAAGGGAAGGGTTTGCTATGGGGGTTCTAGGGAAGAAAAAGGAGGGGAGAAAGGGTGGATGGGATGCCCAAGAGCTCACGTGGGTTGTATCTGGCTCTTCTGAGCTGAACTTAATAAATCAGATGGTGGGGCAGGCAGGTCCACTTGACCCATGCCTTTCTTCAAGCTTATTATAACCTTGCCACCAAATCTGAAAGGACTTTACAGACTAAAGTAAGATGTCCTACCAATAACTCTATGTATTTCTTCAGTTTTTCCACACAATAACAGTTGACATCAAGGCACAGGGCCCTTCTTTATACCAGTAAGCCATCTGGTTGGTTAGTCACAGTTCCATGGTGTTTACACATCAGCACTTATTCCTTACAAACGTGGCATTGAAAGCTCTCCTGTATTCCTGATGTGTTTCTTTCTTCTTCTTCTTTTTTTTTTTAAGAGATCTTTCAAGGCATTGCGTGTGGATCACTTTTAGTCTACTTTATTACTAGCTCCTAATAAATACTGTGAAGATGGACTATCTTTCTGTCTGCCTTTCTGCTCCCTTGATCCATAGTGGTGAGCTAGGTGGGTGCCATTATTCTTACATGTTTAGACAACGTGATCGTAGTAAACTCTCCTACCTTGGAGTCTTACATGATGCGGTTCCCTCTGCCTAATTCTTTCCCCACTGAGCCCTCCATGTCCACACTCCTCCATCCCCTGATGAAGTTAGGTCCCTCTACTTGGTGGTCTCATCATAGGTGTATATTCTCCTTCCTTCAGGAGACTGTGAATTTCTTAAGCAGGCACTTTGGCTTTTGTTTCTATTTTACTAGTGTTTGCATATTGCTGCTCAATAAATGTTTGAATGAATCATTTGAATAAAGTGTAACTCACTGATACGTAATAATTGCTTAGTAAAAATATACTCAATTTATTTGATAAATTAGAGTTCCTAAATTTATGGAAAGTAACCCTTCCCACTGAAATGACTGTTACTCCATATCCCCAATTTTTACTTGTCAGATCTGTGATTTTTGATAAAAATGAAGCTTTAAAAACACAGAAATTATATAGGGTAATATTAGAGCAGATATCTGGAATAAGAGCAACTAGAGAACTATATTAATGCTACACCTGGAGAATGTGTGAAATTATTTTTATTTTTAAATTAAAAAAAATTTTTTTTTTGAGACAGGGTCTCACTCTATTTCCCAGGCTAGAATGCAGTGGAATCATTATAGCTCACTGCAACCTCAAATTCCTGAGCTCAAGTGATCCTCCTGGCTTAGCCTCCTGAGTAGCTGAGACTACGGGTGTGTACCACCACCACACCCAGCTAATTTTTCTATTTTTTGTAGAGACAGGGTCTTGCTATGTTGTTCAGGCTGGTCTCGAACTCCTGGCCTCAAGCAGTCCTCCCACCTTGGCCCTCCAAAGTGCTAGGATTACAGGTGAGAGTTACTGTGCCCGGCCCTGAAGTTATTTTTAATCTCAAGTGATGAATGTTTAAAATAAAGGTTTCTAAGGCACAAACTTTTTCTTCTGGCAGATGATTTTACTGTTGCATTCTTAAGAAATTTTTAAAAAATTCCTATTTTTGAAAATGTTTGAAAACCTTCAGTTTTTACTATGTATATCCAAAAAATTGTATTTAACAAACCTGGGCATTAAGTTAAGAAGATAAACTCTATGTCACTTTCTTTTTCTTTTTCTTTTTTTCTTATCTGCTATATTTGAGTATTGTTGTCATAGTCTGATCTTTTAAAACTTGAGAAGGTGACATTTTGTTCACTGCAAGGGCCAGCAACAGTGGTTACAGGTGGGATGTGGAACGTGAGTGGTTTCTAATGTATGGCCCCTGTTGCTTTCTTTCCATTTTATTAAGAGCTCTGTGGGTCAGTTACAGTTTCACAACGGACTCACTTTGGTACTAAGACTTTAAGGGGAGTCTGGGGGAAGCTTGTGCCCTGCAGACCTAGTGATGGGGTTGCAGAAGCTGATTTTTACATTTGCTTTCAGAGAACATTGATGCTCTCTCATGCATATGTAGCGCTGCATATAAGATGCAGCTGGTGGTGGCCCTCAGGATCCAGTTGAGGAGTTTAAATGCTCCAGAAGGCCATGGGCTACTTTTTGAGCTTGACAAATAGATTACAGAGAATTGGATGGCAGATGTGAGCAGAATGGAACATGACTCATGACAGATGAGCTCAGGGTACCTTTTTTTTTTAAAAAAATGTTTTTTGCCCAGTCTTTCTTCTAAAAGTCACTCATGAACACATAATAAAGGTATATTTTAAATTAATTAATCCTGATTTAGAAAAATCAATACTTCACTCAAGTTATAATAAATAGGGAGTGATGTCACTTAAGTTTACATATTTCTCATATGATTCCTTTAGCAGTGTGCTCTTTCTCTTTATGTGTGAAAAGATTTACATTCAATATTTGAGGAATACTCCTGGTGTGTCACTATGATAATCATTATAATAACTGCTGTCAGTCTGGTTTCCCATTTTGGACATCTTGATTCCCAGAGGTGAACGCCATGCAGAGGAGTGGGGGCAGCCCTCAGGACCCTGACACCCATGGTGCCTAATCCTTGCCCTAGTCTGGGGTGTGTGGGGCTGGGGGAGTTGGGGCATCTCTTCGTGTCTCACCTCCATGGGAATGGTCCAGATGTGCCCCAGAGCCAGGCGTAGAATCTGTGACTTGTCAGAGTTCTCAACAGCTGTAGAGTTCTTTGAGTCTGTGGTACCACACGCACAGCTTCATTGGTCAATAGATAGAATGTTGGGTGAAAGCTCCAGTGAGGAGGGTCTGGTTCTGTAGCAGTGGGTGGGTGGTCCTCATTGAGGAGGAAGGTGTCTGCAAGCCCCATCAAACCTTGTCAGCTCTGCTAAAGGGTAATGGTTAAATGAGAGCATGGTAGCATCTGCTCTTAGACCCATGAAGTCATACATATGAAAAAGAGGGAAAAATGGAGGATGGGGCTGAGGATGAGGAGGAGGAAGATATGGAGGAGGTAAGGGGGGAGAGGAAGAGGGGTTTCTAGAGAAGTGATTCAACTTTGTGGATTTGCAGTTCCTAATTTTAATTTTTGTCATGTTACTTCCTATCTCCTTTTCCTTCTTAGAGTAATATTTGTCACATATTCCTTTTCATACCACAAAGTGAATTAAATTTCAGATGGGGAGGCCTGAAAAGTTTGTAAATCTATTTGGTCTCTTTGGAAATTAATAGAGTATTGAAATTACTACCGGTAACAGCATATTTGTCATCTTTACTGTTTGGTTCTCTTCCCTATGGATAAAAATAATGTAAACATTTTTATCATTAGTATCTTCATTATTTAAGATGCTTAAATGAAATAAACATTTATTAAGAACCTGCTGTCACTTAAATGTACTTGTGTGTTGGCTACATAACCAGGGCCCTTAAAATATGCATTTACATGCATTTTTGCTACTCTGAATATTACAAAATTAACAAGTTAAGGTGGAAATTGTTTGGAAAAGCCCAAATAGCTGATGCAGCAGCCTGTCAACTTTCCTCACTCTGTCAGTTTCTTGAGAGTCTTCATGTGTCTGGGGGCATGGGTAGGTTTCTGGCTATCCTCCCGGCAGGCCCTGGGGTGCTAGGCTTACATCTGTCAGCTCATGTAGGGAATCCTTCACCTGACAGGTTAGCCCATTTGGTAATGCACAAAATGAAACTGCTCAAGGTAAGGACCTTGCACGTTAAGAGAAGGGTATTCTGTCAGCCAGTTAGTGAATGATTATCTGCCAAGAGTCTATGAAGTACAAAGTACTGTGCTGGCTTATAAAGTAGATTCAAAAAGAGTATAATGGCCCTTGACTCCAGCTAGGGAGTCAAGATAGGATTTTGGAAAAACTAGTTACTGTTGTGAGGCAAGGTAGGGTTAGGAGCCAGGTGTGGTTCAATTAAAACATTGTTACACCATGCCCAAGGGTAGTAGCCCCTGAGGGTTGGCCCCCTACTGTGAAATGGAGGAACTAAATGCTGAGGGTTTCCTGTGAACACATTGTATTTGTCAGCAGCATAAGCTTTCCTATCTTACTTTCCTTAAACTGAAAGTGATCTGGGTGTTTCTCTGGCGGTACATGTCTTAACTGTAGTACACATGTTAGCCTACCCAGTTCTGGGGGACTTAAGGGAAACCAGCTTATGGTAATCACTGGGGGAATGAAAACCAACATGGAGTAGCTCTGGGAAGTTGATGGTGAGTGTAGAGAAGCAAGGAGACTATAGGTAGAAATATCGAGTTATGCTCCTGAAGAATATATGTGGGTATACTTAGTGCTGGGAGGGACACGTGGAATAGGCAGTTGCAGATCAAGTGCCAAGCCTAACAGTCCTGTTGAGAATCCCACAAAGGAAAGGAGATCCCTGAGGCAGCAGCAGGAAGGAAAAGGAAGCCATTGTCCTTGGGGATATGGTAATGGAGGCATGAACAGTCTCTTTGCCTTCTGGCATTTCATCCTCCAGGTGGAACCCACATCAGTTTTCCTAAGGAGCTGGGAACCTGTAATTGCAGGTAGCCGGGGAGAGAGTGGGTTGTTGCTATTCATGTCCAATTATAATTTCCCAAAATTGGAAATATGACTTTCATAAAGATAAAATGAACATGTCGAAATTTTATTTCACCTACCAATGAGGAAACCTGCAAGATGGCAAACTGATCCAAAGGATATTTGAGGAACTAGTTATTTATAGGCTTAAAAAAGGATGTTATATGAAGATTGCTAGGTTGTAAATAAAGCTGGGTAATGTCGTACAGGGCAAGAAAACTGTAGTCTTCGAGGTAATCTTTTCTACCATTCAGAAGTCTGTAAGTTAACGTGTAACTTCACAGTGTCTGGGCTCTAATCAGTTAGCGAAGAGCAAAATCAAACACAAGTACATCCTGCTAGAGTCAAACAATCCTGGGGTGGGGTGGGGTTGTTAACAATGCTGCAGTATGACATTGAGAGCATGTGCTACCCCTTCATCTCCTACCCCCTGCCCATCCCGCCCAATTGCCTCATCTCCATGTTCTGGATAGTTTTTATTAACATAAAAAAATGCTTTGAAGTTAAAGAAACCTGAGATTGAGCCCCCATTCCGTCACTTACCAGCTGTGTAATGTTGGGCAGGTAATTACCTACAACTGGGTTTACTTGCTGTAAATTGGGAGGAGCAAATGAGATAGCTTTTGTCAAGTGCTGGCATGTGATAAGTTCTCAATAAACCTTAGTTCTTCTCTTTACCTTTCCCCTTTTTAAAACTGAAAAATTTTCACCTTTTGCCTGGCCTTTGTAGACAAAGTATGCTTTATTTAGAGAACTCTCTGCATTTGTTTCAACAAAATGGAGAGGTGTCGCTTAAGGGAAGACAATTTCTTACTTGATTTTTTTTTTTGAGGGTGGGGTGGGGAGTATTTCTTGTTTAAATGAAAATATTAGCCTTGTCTCCTTTACATGGGCAGCTGGCTTCCCAAGTTATCCTTTGTGAAGCCCAGTCGTTAAGTACGTTAGTGTCTCTGCGTTGAGTTTTGTGAGGAGTGGGGAGAATGCACAGGAGCCTTCCATGAGCACACTCTCCTCATACCCTTTTACTTGGTAAAGGGAAGTGCAGGTGAGGTCAACAGAGGTGCCAGAGGGACTGTGAGCTGGTTTCTGGTACAGGCGCTTAGTTATGACAGCCAGATTTGGGTTTCTGGAGAGCACGTTCTTTCTCCTTCTCCATAATTCCTCACATGATAATCTGTGTGCTGGCCTTGACTTTATCTTTCTTACAGAGTATGATATTAATGTAGAGTAATAGGCCTGGGATCCTGAATTCTAAACTCAGTTCTGCCACTATCTATAACTTTGCTTCTTCTTTTTAGTATTTATACATTTTTTTCTGCCTAACTGCAGAATCCAGTATGGTCTAAATTGTTCAATATTAATGGTCACACAAGGAAAAAAATCTCTAACCCCTCTTTCCTATTTCTGTATCATAACTCTAAAGGAGGTGTAATATCATAAGTGCCTTGACAGTCCAAGCTCAATTCATTCATTCATCAGGCAATAAGTATTGAGTAACAACTCCATGTCAAGCCCTGGCAATTTTTCTGTGTACATAAGTGACAGCCTGCTCTGATGGAGACAGATAGTAACCAAGTAAAGAAGGAAGATGATTAGAGATTACAATAAGTATTAGGAATGAAATAAATCAGATGATGAGAAACTATAAGTAAGCTGCTATTCTTAGTAATTTTAATTAGGGGATCAAAGACGGTCTCCTTCAGGAGGGGGCTTTCTGAGCTGAAAACTGAAGCATGAGAAGGAGTCGGCCACAGGAAGAATTGAGTGAAGAGTATTCTAAGAAAGAGGGGACAATACAGAGAACTGTGGGATGAGTTTGGCTTGTTCAAGGAGCAGAAAGAAAGACATGTGGCTGAAGTGGAGTGAGGTGCAGGTGGGTGGAGATGTGGTCAGAGGCCGTCAAGGCTGTTTAGGGCTCTGTAGATGGTGGGAAGGAGTGTGGGTTTATTCTAAGGGCAATGGAAAGCTCTGGAAGAGGGCTAGAGCCTTGGAATGATGTGTGCTTCTTCAAAGAAGAGAAAGAAAAGAATAACGCTGGCTGTGGTACGAAGGGTTGGATGGAGGGTGTTAAGCACAGGAGTAGCGAGCCCAGTGAGGTGGCTTTTGCAGAGGTCCCTAGTCATGATGGTGGAAGGGATGCTTTGAAGATTAGACTGGGTTATGGTGGTTCCCAAATTTGGATGAAGAAGTTTCATTGTTGCAGCTATGAGGGAGCTGTTGTGTATGTGTGAGTTTTTGAGTGAGTGCATGTGTGTTTGTGTGTGTGTGTGTGTGTGTGACTGTGGGATTGTGTGTGAGTCAGTGTATGTGAGTATAGAGTTTGTGTGTGGGTTTGTGAGTGCGTAGGAGTGTTTGTGTGTTTCTCCTATTGCAGCTTGTGATCAGGCCAGTGGCCTGAAGGAAAGGGCTGTCCTATGTGGCACAGAGTAAACTGGGGGAAGGCTGGTGGCAGGAAGACCAGCTGCGAGGGTGGTGCAGTTTGATGAGAAAAGAAGGCCCAGAGGAGGCTCACTTGTCCAGCTGTGGAGAAAGAGAAGACTAAGTTGGGCAAATCCTGTTATTTGTTTGTTTTATTCTACATCTGGGATGAATGAGACTGAGGACTGAAAGGTAACACAATTAAAGAAGTCACACACTCTAAATTAGCCCAGTTGGATTGCCAACTGAGTATTTTACCAGTCTTAATTAAAAAAAAAATTAACTTCATATGCTTGATTTCTGTGAACAGAATTCTATTAATCAGCATTAAGTTGAGTGATTTTACTGAAGGCTCTACCCCCCTACCAAAACTGCTCCCCCTCATACACACAATTCACTTTCTCTTTTACATTTAGAATTCTTGAGAAACTCATTGTATTTTTTATTTCCCCTCCAGGACATCTTTGAAGATGCCTTGGAAACCATCTCTATGTAAGTAATATAATAAAAAGTATACAGTAAAGAAAAATTGATGGTTTTCTTATATAAAATATAAATATTTCATTCTTATTTTTTGAGTACTGTAGTGGCTACTGTCAGAAAAAAGTCCCTTCTCTGTAATTGAAGAGTTAGGTTGTGATTATGCTTAAGAAAAGATCTATCTAATGTCACTGTCATACATTTTGGAGTATTATTTCTTGTAGCATTAATTAAATTAAAATCAAACATTTTCTAACAAATTATTTTGTTTATAGCTAACCCTTTTAATATTTGTCCATATTTATTTACATTTTTAACCTCATATTGTAGATTTGTGCTTTTGATTTGCACTTAATTTTATTACAAGCATTTACCATAAGCCTATATAGTTTTTGTAATAATTTTACATGGCTAAATCATATTAGATCAAGTGGAATACCACAATTTACTGGTCTACTTCTCTGTTGTTAGACATTTAGGTTGTTACTGGTTGAAAAACTTAAAACTGAGTAATGAATATTTTCAAGTGTATAGCTTTGTCATATTTTTGAATTATTTGCAAACGTTAATGTTACAAATGTAGGATTACTGCATTAAAAGGGGTGAATATATTTATTGCTCTTTATATATATCGAATTGCCTTTCTGTATTCGTCAGTTTCAGCTGCCAAAACAAAATACAGTAGACTGAGTTGCTTAAACAACAGAAATTTATTTTCTCACAGTTTTGGAGGCTGGAAGTCTGAGCCTCCAAAACCTGCTAGCATGGTCAGGGTGCTATGTGGGCTCTCTTACTGGCTTGCAGACTGCCACCTTCTTGCTCTATCCTCATGTGGTAGAGAGACAGTGTGAGCAAACGTGCAAGAGAGCAAGAACATGCACAAGCTCTGTGGTGTCTTTTTTTATAAGGGTGCTGATTCCATCATGAGGGCCCCACTCTCCTGACCTGCATCTAAACCTAGTTGTGCCCCAAAGGTCCTATCTTTAAATATTATCACATTGGGGGTTAGAGCTTCAGCTGTGAATGTGCAAGTAGGGGTAGGGGGGGACACACAATTCAGTTTACAGCACTTTCAAAAGAGTTTTGTCAGTTTACTTGGCTACCAATACTGTATAAGTGAAGAGGTTTAAACTGTAGCATTACCATCACTGGGTAGTATATGAAAAAAGTTTTGCAACTTAAGATATACCTGCTCTAGTATTTAAATTTTTTCTTTACTATCATTGTTTAATATGTTGCATTTCCTTTTGTATGACTTGTAGTCTTCTTTTGCCTGCTTAACTTTTTCTCAGTTTTCCTTGTGTATTTATGGACTTTAAATTATATGTACCCTAATCTTTTGTCATATTTGCTACAGATATTTTCCCTAAACTGTTATTTTTCTTTATGTTAGAATTACAAATTATTATTTTGTCCAAAAGTCTTAGTGTTTATGTTGTTGAATGTTTATATGATTTTTTAAAAAACCTAATTGTGATTAGGATTTTTAAAAAATGACCTTTATACTTTGGAACAGTTTCAGATTTATAAAATTATTGTGAAGGCAACACAGAGAGTTCCTGTATACCCTACACCTGTTTTTCCCTATTATTAATTTCTTAAGTTAGCATGGTAAAATTGTCACAATTAATGATCTAAATGCATACATTATTATTATTAACTACAATCCATACATTATTCAGATTTATTTAGTTTTTGCCTAGTGTCCTTTTTCTGTGTCGGGATGCCAGCCAGGAAACCACTTTACATTTAGTAATTGTGTTTCCTGAGGCTCTTGTTGATGGTGACAGTCTCTCAGACTTGCCTTACTTTTGATGACCTTGACAATTATTTTGTAGAATGTCTCTTAATTTGGAATTTGTTTTTTTCTCATGGTCTGACTGAGGTCATGTGTTTTTGGAAGCAAGACCACAGATGTAAGGGGCCATTCTTGTCACATCACAGCAAAGGTCCATAATATCAGTGTGACTTACTACTGTTGATGTTGAACTTGGTCACCTGGCTTGAGGTGGTGTTTGCCAGGGTTTTCCACTGTAAAGTTTATCTTTTCCCCTTTCCCTTTTCACACTGTACTGTTTGGAAGACAATCTGTTTATATGATTTTTTAAAAATTGCCTTTAAGGTTAGCAAGTTATTACCATCTTGAAAACTTATAATTGTTCTACCCTGCTCCACCCTGGCTGTTGCTCCACCCTGGCTGTTGCTCCACCCTGGGTGTTGGCAGGAACTGAGCTTGGGCCATAATGGGAGACTGCTGTCCAAGTGATGGAAAGGCTTGGGCTTTGGGGCCAGTGATGGGAGTTCCCCAGTGGAGGTACCGCTGTTCACAGAGAGGAGCTAGAATGCCAGACACACACCAGGAAGGGGGTCAGGACTCACAGAGGAAAGCAGGTCTGACTGACATGACCGACAAGACCCATGAGCAGTGCGCATTAACACTTGTGTTTCTCTGAGCTCTCACTGGCTTCAGCAGGCTGGCAGTGGCTTTGCCTTTGGGATGTCTGAAAGGCACGGAGAGTAGTTTCTCACATCTATTAGTTTTTAAAAAAATCAAATCACAGGGAAAAACCCCAACAAAACAGAGCCCTGAATTTAACCCAGCTGAAGTTAATTTAGATTCCTGTCTCATACCAGCCTTAAAATTGCTAGCCCACAATTCCAACACCATTTGCTAAGTCCATGAAGGAAAGAATTTATGTATGATATCTCTTTTATTGAATAAGTTTGTTAAAATAACACTCTGTTTCTGGGCTTCCTATTCTATTCCTTTAATCTGTGTCTGTGTTTGCAGAAAATTGACTCTTCTGTTCAACTGTTTTAGATGTTTTAATATTAGCATGACTGGTTCTCAGAAGAACAGCATCCAAAAATGACTCCTGTGATGGAGATGCTTGTGATTCATGACTATCAGAAACCTCTTCATGTACTTCTTTTGTTTTTTTAAAATAAGTTTTATTGTGTATATTTATGGTATACAGTGTGATGTTATAAGATACATAAATATAGTAAATAGTTACTATAGTGGAACAAATTAACATATCCATCATGTCATGTAGTTACCCATTTTTCCCTCCTGTGATTAGAGGAGCTATAATCTACTAATTTAGCAAAAATCCTGAATATAATACATTATTATTAACTATATCCTTCATGTTGTAAATTAGATTTTTCAACTTGTTCATCCTGCATATTTGCTAGAGAAGCCTCTTTGTGTACTTTTAAAATGAGGAATTCTGGACGCCTTGTGGGTATTGACTTCCTTTATTCTACTGTCAACTGTGTCGCAGTTTTTCTCATCCTATAAATAATAGCTCCTTAACACTGCCTCACTTTCTTTTTTTTTTTAAAATTTCAGAATATTACAGGGGTACAAATGCTTTGGTTACATAAATTGCCATTGCACCACCCGAGTCAGAGCTACAAGCATGCCCATCCCCCAGACAGTGCACACCGCACACATTAGGTGTGAATTTACCCATCCCCTCCTCCCCTCACTCACCTGCCTGACACCTGATGAATGTTACTTCCACATGTGCACGTAAGTGTTGCTCCATTAGTACCAATTTAATGGTGAGTACCTGTGATGCTTGTTTTCCCACTCTTGTGATACTTCACTTGGAAGAATGGGCTCCAGCTCCATCCAGGATATACAAAAGGTAGTTCATCATTTTTTTTATGGCTGAGTAGTACTCCATGGTATACATATACCACATTTTATTGATCCACTCATGTATTGATGGGCACTTGGGTTGTATCCACATCTTTGCAATTGTGAATTGTGCTGCTGTAAACATTCGAGTGCAGATGCTTTTATCATAGAGTGTCTTTTTTTCCTTTGGGTAAATACCCAGTAGTGGGATTGCTGGATCAAATGGTAGTTCTACTCAAACAACCCCATTAAAAAGTGGGCAAAGGGCATGAACAGAAACTTTTCAAAAGAAGACAGACTAATGGCCAAGAAACATATGAAAAATTGCTCAACATCTCTAATCATCAGGGAAATGCAAATCAAAACCACAATGAGATATCACTTAACTCCAGTGAGATTGGCTTTTATCAAAAAGTCCCCAAACAACAAATGTTGGTGTGGATGTGGAGAGATAGGAACACTCATACACTGCTGGTGGGACTGCAAATTAGTTCAACCTTTATGGAAAGTGATGGAGATACCTCAAAGAACTAAAAGTAGAACTGCCTCACTTTCTAATGATCAAACATTTTCTCTTCATCGCTACCTGAGCCTCGCTGTGGCTGCATTTATCTGCCAGCATTTTCTTTCTTTTTTCTAATTTTAACTTCCCTGTCCTGCTCAGTTTAACAAATTCAAAGGTTTTCCCATTTTAGAATGTTATCTTGCTGTTTTAGGTTTCTGGTATGCATTATTTCTTGTGTCCTTCAAGACTGTCACTTAAACTTTTGTTTCCTTTTCAATGTTGCTGAAATGTCCTGCTCCTCTTACTATGGTTGTAGCCACACATTATAGTAGTACTTCACCTAATAGAGAACCTCACCTATATGAAGTAGAGCCCAAAACCAGAAGGGGTAGCCAGAGTTAGATATTAGAGTCAATGCTTTAAAAATCTTGTACATTACTTGTAGTAGAGGCCTCCATCCAGAGTCTATAATTGATACTGATCTGATTCTGAAACTTTGCTTTTTGGGCTTTTTATAATTTTGCCATACAGAGTTCTGGGAGGTATTGTAAGGGGATGGTTTTAGAAGCCATTTTGTTGGTAATGGCAAACAATGGCAGTGAAAGAAGAAACAAAATATTATACACTATCATAAAATTGCAAAGCACAGCAGTGTGGTTTCACTTTGCCTAGAAGTACACGACTGCATATACCTTCCTGGAGAGACATGGCAGCAGACTTCACAGTCAGACTTGAGCTATATAGTCCCTGCCTGCCATTTCCTGGCTGGGAGCTCTGGGGCCAGTTTCCCTGAGCTTCAGTTTCAGAAGATTTATTGAGAGGATTAAATGAAATTTAATTTAAATGTGATAATGGGATTAAAGCACATAGTAGGTGCTCAGTAAATGTTGGTACTTTACTGCCCTTCTTATATAATATTAGTCTGGGTTTTCTGGAAAAATAGAACCAATAGGAGAGATATATGTCTATATATGAGGAGATTTACTCCAAGGGATGGGCTCAGGTGATTACGGAGGCTAAGAAATCCCCAGCCCTGCAGTTGTCAAGCCAGAGACCCAGGAGAGCTGATGGTACAGTTCAGTCCAACCTAAGATTTGAGAACCAGAAGAGATGATGGTGTGAGTTCCAGTCTGAGTCCAAGTCCAAACGCAGGAAAAGACTGATGTCCCAGCTCAAAGACAGGCAGCGTAAGAGAGAGGGAGGGGCAGAGGAGAGACAGAAGGGGAGAGAGAGGGAATTTTTTCTTAGCCTCTTCTGTTCAGGCCTTCAGTGGACTGGATGAGACATACCCCACACTGGGGAGGGCAGTCTGTTTACTCAGTCTGCCAATGCAAATGTTAATCTCATCCAAAAACACACTTACTGACACACCCAGAAATAACGTTTCACCAAATATCTGGGCACCTCCTAGCCCTGTCAAGTTGACACATAAAACTAACCCCTCCAATCCACACCCCCTCCACTCCAGGTGCTGACAGTCTCCATGGAGAAAATTATCTTCATATTCCTGTCTCTGAAACATTGGAAAAAGGTTAAATTATATCTAGTATATTCCATTTAAGAAGATAGAGACTCGAGACTTGTCACATATACTAAGAAAACTTCAGAATGACTGAAAATGTTTTAAAATAATGTTTTGAAAGTTAATAGGATATACTTCATTCACAGGGAAAGCCCACTTGGATGGTTCCCTTTATTTCCCCAACATAGGGTATGGTATTCCTGTACTTAAGTCTGTCTCCTCCATTACTAAACTTTTTTGAGATTAAAAATATTGCAGAAATAATCCATTATTCAATATTGAAAAAAATAGTGTGTGCTTTTCCTCTGATTATAAATACATGTTAATTGTAAAAATTTCTTCAATTAGTTTTATATGAACTTTTCCTTTGTCCTGATTTCAAGGTTTTGCAATATTTCTCTCTCATCTCCTCTTAAATTTGTGATGCCACTACATTCCCTTTGTGAATTACTCAGCAGAGCTCTTTTTCTTTACTCTGATTGAACCACACATTTGGTTTTATGTTTCTAGTGCAGAGAGCAATACTTCAATCTCTCTGTATCAAGATATGGTCCTCTTGCCAACCTGATGATTAATTTCTTCCAGTGAATATTTTCTCTTGAATTCCTAATGAAAAGATTCATACTAACAGTTGAGGGAGGCCTTAAATTTTTTCCACAAACGAAACTACTTTCCTTTTCTTCCTAATTGATTTGCTACCCCAAACATAGATGTTCCTACTTCTGGATCTTTGAGGTAACAATGTTGTTATTTTTACTGAGTAATTATTTTTGGAAATTGTTAGTTTTGCAAACTGGTAGAACGTACAGAAATCTCTGCTATTTAGAACTGGAGGAAAAATTAGAGATTTTAAAAAAGTGGCACATTGACCATTTTTTTAAAAAACTAAAATTGTTTATGAACTTTATGTCCTGCTTGGCATAAGGACCTCTTAGGGAGAGACTGTAAATTAGACCCATCTCATGATATATAGAAATTTGCCATAAATAATATGCAGTTTTAGATTAGCTCTGCAGTGGTCTCTTGCTTTCTAATTTAACAGTTCCATGCTGGTTTGTGCTTCTTGATACTCTGATGACTGAGTACCCTTTTTCCCCAGTGTTTGTGCACAGTTACCATCTATGATGATATAGTGGTGGGTTTAATAAAAGTCTGTTCATAAATTACCTGTGACATGACACATGAATAAATGTAGTGTTTTGGGAGTTCCAAAAGGCGGCTGTCTTCTGGTTGGGAGGTAGGGGCAGCTGGCCTTTGCTTTGGGTTTTGAAGGATGGATGGGATTTCAGTTGGTGGAGCTGGTGCAGAGGCTCAGAGGTGGGGACATGCTGGATGGACACTCTGAGGACAGTGGCCAGAGCACAGAGCAGTGGGCATGGAACACCAGTGGGGCTGTGGATGCAAGTGAAGTTGGGTCACAGAGGATTCCTGGCCTTGTCTAGTGGGGAGAATGGACTAACCACTTGGAATTATCCTGGCTTGGTGGTATTTTTGATTAACCTATTTCTCATAAAAACCACAGTGGGCAATGGGACAAAAATCTGACTGAGAAGCCTGGTGAGGTACTGGTTAATCAAGATTTTCTTTTCATGGTAGTTTAGAGAAGTCAGGGGAAACAAAGTTATGTACAAAGACTGTTAGAACAGATGCAGGTTTAATATGTTCTCAGCAGTGGTCTCTCATATTCCATAGCATTTTAAGAAAATTTTGAATTTATTCTTACATTGAAATCCTTATGTGTGTGTGTTTTGTTTTTTTTTTTGAGCTAGTATCTCACTCTGTCACATAGGCTGGAGTGCAGTGGCCTCATCATAGCTCACTGCAACTTCAAACTCCTGGCCTCAAGTGATCCTCCCACCTTGGCCTCCCAAAGTGCTATGACTACAGGTGTGAGCCACTGCTCCTGGCTCAAAATCCTTACGTGTTTAATGGAGTCATGAGGTAGTGTGAATGCAGTGGGGATGAATGTGTTTATGTTCAAGAACTGCTGTGAATTTGTACTTACCTGTAGAAGGTGAAATAGGGAGACAGTTTTAGTCAGGTGATTAGACACTTACAATGGAAATAAAAATATTTCGTAGCATAACGTTTCTCACTGACTTTTTCTTTTCTCACACTTTCTCTTTTGAACCATAAGTTGTAGATTAGAATGAGGTAAGGCTTTTAGGGCCATTTTTTCCCCCTCGTTAGTTTAGATCAATTGATGATACAGTAGTTTTGTCTGTTTTAATTAAGGGTGAATATCAGTGAATGATAGTTGAAAAAGATCTAATTAGTATTTTTCTTCATAGTGGTTATATTATAAATAGTAACTACAGGGAGAGTTAGATTTGTTTTCATTTTTCTCACTGCTTTTTTGGTCCCAGTTCGCCCCTGTAGGTAATATTATCAAATGTTGCTCAGGTCTGGAGAGGAACTTTTTTCCTCCCTTAGCCTGATTTTCTTAACCAGGTTGACACTTAGTTATTTTATTGGATCTAAGATGCTGTTGATATTGTTATCTTATATATCACTTAGGAAAGAAAAAACACAATGGGGAATTTTATAGGAGACCCTGCATAAGGGAAAGGAAAGATAAAACTGTCACACAGAAGGCACATTAAGGGAAATGTGTATTTCAACCTTGGTATTAGGTAGGGAGGAAAAAAACAACCTCTCATGAGATTCTCCACCCTGAGAATTTTTTTTAAGACAGCTCTATTGCAATATTAATTTATATCCCATAAATATCCCTATTTAAGTATATAATTTAATGCATTTTAGTATATTTACAGAATTATACAACTGTTGCCACAATATAATTTTAAAACATTTTTATCACCTGAAAAAGAAATCTGTGCCTCTTTCCAGTCACTTCCTATTCCCACCCCCAGCTGGAGGCAACCACTAATCTAATTTCTGTCTCTAGTAGATTTGTCTTCATAAACATTTCATATATATAGAATCATCCAATATGTATTCTTTAGTGTCTGGCTTTTGAGGTTCATCCATTTGTAGCAGGTGTCAGTACAGATGCTCTTCGATTTAGGATGGGGTTATGTCCCCATTAAACCCATTGTAAGTCAAAAATACCGTAAGTTGAGCCTGGCATGGTGGGAGGATTTAGGCTAAGGTGGGAGGATTGCTTGAGCCCAGGAGTTGGAGGCTGCAGTGCACCAAGATGGGGCCTGTGAATAGCTACTGCACTCCAACCTGGGCAACATAATGAGACCCTGTCTCAAAAAAAACCCCAAAAACCAAAAAAACTAATTGAAAAACTAGTTGAAAACACATTTAATACCCTGATAAACCTATTGTAAAGTTGAAAACTCATAAATTAAACCTTCATAAGTTGGGGACTGTCTTCGTTCCTTTTTGTGGCTGAATAATATTCAATTGTATGGGTATATCATATTTTGTTTATCCATTCATCAGCTGATGGACATTTGGGTTGTTCCTACTTTTTGGCTATTGTGAATTATGCTGCTATGAACAATTGTGCAGTCTTCTGTGAACATGTGTTTTAAGTTCTCTGTCATAAATACTTAGAAGTGGAATTAATGGGTTGTATGGTAAACCTAGGTTTAACTTTTTAACATTCTTAAGAATTTGAATCATAAGCTGGTTTGGGGTCTGAATACACATTACTAGTGTGACCCTGACAACTTCAGACAGATAATTTTAAATGGATCAGGATGGTGGTGTCCGTACGTGACTGGCAGAAGCAAATGCAGATCCTCTCCCTAAGAACTTAACTTTGATCTGGGGCAATCAAAGTTGCTGTCAATTTTAAGATATATCTTGGTCTCAGGGATATTCCATGATGAAAAATTGTGTGTCATAGAGTTAATGATATATAGTAAATGGAAATAAAAGTTCTCTAAAAGGCCCAAAGTGAACAGCATCCCTGGTGTCTTTTCCCTGTATTTGTTACCACTTGGATCGCTTCTCTGTATATTTTCTTTTGTACTATTAGGTCTACTTAATGGTCTGTTACTGTGTTCACCTTCCAAAATGTGAAGTTCTTTATATAAGGTTATAGGGGGCGGGAGTATGTGTGTGTATGTTTTAAGTTAAGATATAGATTCTATAAATGTTTCTTTTCACTAATGAGGAGTGGCAGGATTTCGTAGCTTGAAGGGAAGCTTCTGAAGGAAAACTCCAGTAACCTTTTGGTCCAATTATCTCATTACCAAGGAGGCCCAGCAGAGATGGAAGACTTGGTCACGGTCAGGTTGTTGTTGGTGGCAAAATGAGTGACCTGGAAACCCCTATGGGCAGGACCTTTGCCATTGTGGTTGCCTCTCTGCAGGCTCTGACCTCATCTCAGCCCTGCGTAGCAATGCCCAGGTTGCATCAGAAAGCAGAAGTACTCTGCTCCTAGGCTGAATTCCTTCCCTCCTCCACCAGTAACCTTCTGGACACAGCTACTGCTCTGTGCTGCTCTGTCTTCGGGCTATTTTGATGGTTATAATGGGAAATGGGTCCATTCATTGCTTATTTCTTCATCCCTGTGAGTGTTTCACAAACACTTTATATGTCCCTCATCTATCTGAAACCTTTTCCTTTTCTGTAAATGTCTCCACTTACTTTCCACCCACTTGTTCAGGTCTGAGGCTTGGTAGAAATCTTTGGTTCCTTCCCTTTCCTTTGACTTCCACATTACCAAGTCTGATGGTTCCTACCTCCAAAATGTATTTCCCATCTGTTCATTTTTCCCTCTCTCTACTCTATTGCATTAGCTTAAGTTGCTATCAGACTTTGCACGGACTACTTTAAGAGCTGGCTAATGGCTGATGTGTTTTCCTGCTTCCTTTGTTCTCCCTCCCTCCACCTTTCCAACTGCACCCCACTCATTCTCCACACAGTAGCCCAAGTTATCTTGTTTTTAAAAGAATTTTAATATGAACAATTTTGAACATCTGTAAAAACTAAAGAGGATAATAAACCTAACCCTATGTACTCATCACTCAGCTTCAACAGGTGTCAACTCAGGGCCAATCTCTTTTCATCTATAACCCAACCTAGATTATTTGGAATCAAATCCTAGACATGATAATTTCTACCTCTAAGTACATATTCCAGTATGTACTTCCTAAAAACAAAGACGTTCCCTTATATAATGACCATTCAGATATCACGGCAGGAAATTAACATTGACATAGAACTGTTATCTAATCTATGCTTTATATGACATCATTTTATCTGTATTTTAGTTAGCAAGGGTCTGTTTTTTAAAACACCACAAGACTATTATCACACTTAAATAGTAACAATATTCATCAAATAACCTGTCAGTGTTCAAATTTCCCTGTCTCATTTATTTTTTTATTTTTTTAATTTATTTTTTTCAAGGACTGTCACTTCAGAACCTGTCTGAATTATTTTTTAATGGTATGTTTGTTTAAATCAGGACAGAGTGATCCTTTTAGAAATTAAATTGGATGATGTCACTCCCTTGTTTAAAATCTATCCATGGGCTAGGTGTGGTGGCTCAGGCCTGTAATCTCAGCACTTTGGGAGGCCGAGGTGGGAGGATTGCTTGAGGCCAGGAGTTCGAGACCAGCCTGGGCAACACAGCAAGACCCCATCTCTATAAAAAATTTAAAATACAATTAGCCGGGCATGGTATTTCACACCATAGTCCCAGCTACTCAGGAGGCTGAGGTGGGAGGATCACTTAAGGCCAGGAGTTTGAGGCTGCAGTGAGCTATGATCATTTCACTGTACTCCAGCCTGGGCAGCAGAGCGAGATCCTGTCTCTTAAAAAAAAAAAAAAATCTGTCCATGAGTTTGCATGTCTCTAAGGACGAAGACCTCAATCTACCTTAGTCCTTAAGGCTTGAGGTGGTCAGGCTTCCACATACTGCTTCTGCCTAATCTAGGGCAACTCTTACCCTCATGCACTGCCTTTCAGCCACAAGCATTATTCAGTTTTTTGTCTGAGTAAGCCCTTTGCTGCTTTAGACTTGAGTATGCTTCCTCACACTCCTTCAAGGACTTCTTCCTGGCCATCTTCAGCTGATGTGTCCTGCCACTTAATGACTCCACCAAAGTAGGTTACTCTTCCCCCATTTCTCTATCTTGGCATCCTGTTTGTTTCTTTCATTCCATTTCTCATTTTGTGGTTAATCGTTATTTGTTTTTTGATCATCTATTCCTTTGAGCTGTAAGTTCCATGAGGATGGGTCTGATCTACTTTGCTCATCATGGTGTACTCTACCAGCAGTCCCTAACCTTTTTGGCACCAGGGACCGTTTTCATGGAAGACAATTTTCTCATGGACCAGGAAGCAGAGGGATGGTATCGGGATGATTTAAGTGCATTACATTTATTGTGCACTTTATTTCTATTATTACTACATTATAATATATAATGAAATAATTATACAACTCACCATAGGTTGGGGACCTTTGCTTTATACCTAAGCACCATGCTTGGCACTTAGTAAATGCTCAGTATATATTTGTTGAATTAATGAATGTGTTAAATTAATGTACTGTCTTAGTCTGTTTGGGCTGCTATAACAAAATACCTTAGACTAGGTAATTTACAAACAACAGAAATTTATTTCTCATAGTATTGGAGGTTGGGAAGTCCAAGATTAAAGCACCAGCAGATTCAGTGCCTGGTGAAGGACCATTCCTCATAGATGGCATCTTCTTCTGCCTCATGTGGCAGAAGAAGCAAAAAAGGGCAAACAGGCTCCCTCAAGGCCCTGGGCACTAATCTCATTTATAAGGGCAGAACCCTTATGACCTAATCACCTTCCAAAGGCCCCGTCTCTTAATACCAACACCTTGGGGGTTAAGTTTCAACATACGAATTTTGGAGGGACAGAAACATTAGACCATGGTGTGTACTATTAAGAAAATATAGATGGATACTAAAAGTAGACCGCAAGGATTTGCAGTGCATTAAAAATAATTCCAGCCATCACTGAGTACTTACCAAGTGTAGGGCACAATGATAATTGCTGTGATTGTTCAAAGGGTGAGTTAAGGGATCTTCTGGAATACACATTTTAACAAAAATGATTGTGGCTGGTGTTCATCAACTCAAATGAATGCAAAATTAAGTAATGACCAATTGTTTGGGCATAGTAAACACTATCCAGGATTGTTGGTGTCTCCTTGTCATTTCTCAACCATGAGCTGGCTCACTTTTCATTTGAAGCTTACGTAAATGGGCTTTCAGAATCCTAAAGGATACAGTGAGCTCATTGCCTTTTGTTAACCATCTTTTTTTATCTGATACTTTTTTTTCCCCATGCTGCATCGATTTTCCCCTTTCATCTACCTCTTGATAACAATAGCAACCTAAAATGACTAATAAAACACCCAAAAGCAGATACTTGGGAGCTTTGTCTTTTGGAATGTGCCAAACTTCTCCATTGCTTGCGTTTTGGAAATTAATCAGTCTCTCGTCCTCTCTCTTTCCCCTTTTTCCCTCTCTCCCCCTTTTGTCTCTCATCATGTTTGTAGAACATCATGCATAGAACTCCTCAAAGGCATAATGATATTTAGTTTAGGTATGTTTTTGAATAGTACGTAGTTCAGTATCATGTATCATACATTTAATAAATAGTCTGAACACTTAATAGCTACTAACAAATTGGAAGGACGCTTAAAGTAGAACTAAAAATGTTAAAGCTCCATGTAGCTCTGAAGAATTAGCGTTTTCAGAGGTGTAAGCAGTGTGGGCATAGTTTTGGTCTCCCTTGTAGGCAATACAGTTATAAGCTTTTGGTTTCTATTTATTTTGGTATTTGATAAAGTTTTCTGCAAGGGTACTTTGACTTCACTTTTATGCAGTTAAAAAAAAAGTGTGTGTGTACATAAAGTTCTGTGTGTCAAATCTTTCATTGGTTTAAGAGATTCTTTGCCATTTAAAAATTTTGGCCCCAACTTAAAAGAAATTACACCAACAATGTATAGTTTCCTTTGATTAAGATAATTCTAATTTTTCTTAATTAAGAAAATTAAGTCCATGATTGGATTTTTAAAGCATATATATTTTAAAAGAACATTCTCATTGTCTCAGTCCAGTTATATTGTTTAGATACATAGATGGATCCTATATTTTCAGTAGAACTTAGTCACAAAACTTATATAAGGATGTCTTTTCAGACAATTTCATATAAATAAAAAAATTATTTTGCAATGTGTGTGTTTAACCTATGAAATAATTTATTTGAAAGCATTTTGTAAAACTGCAAAGTGTAAAGCAAATGTGACATAATATATATATACCAGTTACTTAATATGTAACGTCATATTGAGGAGCACTGTTATTTTTGTAAAGCCATTATTCCTTCCAAGATGCAAGACATTTTGATATAGCTATTTCATGCAGCCTCACAATGGCTACCCCAAACTATAAAAACACTTTTAAGGAAGTACAAAAAAAATGCATTTTGTTAAACCTAACAAATATCTAAGAAATAAGGGTGTTATCCCTGCTCATTTCCCCAATTCTGAGAGTCACCCCAGCAGACCAGGGAAAAGGAGAACATGACTGCTTTCATGATTTTTTTTCTTTTAATGCTAGTTTTATGAATTTATAGATACTGCAGGTTTAACAAACATTTGCTGAATACATTCTGTACATCAGGCATTAAGCTAGTTTGGGAGGACAGACTTGACAGAGGGGGTGGGTGTGGACGGGAATCTCCAGGGAGTCTGTAGTCTTCCTGCTCCACACTCGTTCTCCCACCAGGTCTCCCACCACTGGGCCAGGGTTGAAGGTGAGAAGGACACAGGTGTGGGGATGTATGGTTTTGCATTGTTCTCAATAATAACAATAATAAAGGAAAAAAGCTGGAGATTTTATTGTTTAAATTTTAAGAGCAAATGAAGGCAAACAAGTGTATATTCTTTGGGTAGGGAAGTATGTTTTAAGCATGGCACCAACGGGAGAAAAGAATGTTAGTTTTTTGATCATTATGATAAAACCCTTAAACCCATTTAGAAGAGAATTAACTGAGAAAACCCATGAACATGTATGAAAGAGAGTTGACACCAAAAACAGATCAAGAAAGAGAACACTGATGGAAAAAGTGGTAAAGGGACATAAGCAGACAACTGAAAAGAAGAAATACAGGTCGTAAGGCTATAATATTAGTTTCCTATGGCTGCTGTAACAAATTACCACATGCCTGGTGGCTTAAAACAACACAAGTTTATTCTCTTACAGTTCTGGGGATCACAAGTCTGAAATGGGTTCCACTAGGTCAAAACCAAGGTGTCCCATGGTCATGCTCTCTTGAGAGGTACTGGGGGGGAGAATCCATTTTCTTGCCCTTTTCCAGCCTGTGGAGCTGTATTTCTTGCATTCCTTAGCTCATGGCCCCTTCCTGCATCTTTAGAGACAGTAGCATAGCATCTTCAAATCGCTCCCTGCTTCCACGGTCACATCACTTCTGTATTTTGTGTCAAATATCTCCCTACCTCTCTCTTGTAAGGAAACTTGTGATTGTCTTTCCCACTCTGAAATAGTCCAAGATAATCTCTCCATTTCAGGATCGTTAACATCTGTAAAGTCTCTTTTGTCATATAAGGTACCACTCATAGGTTCTAGGGATTAGGACCTCGATACCTCTGGGTGCCATTATTCAGCCTACTACAGCTAAAAGATAGCACGTGTGGTGGAACAGCATACATACCTATGTACATCTGTATATGTGTGTGCATGAAGCCTGCATAAGGACACACATACATGCAGCATGTTTGGGATTGGTTATTTCAGTGTGGTGGAATTACAGAGTGTTTATAATTTTCAAAGTCTCACAACTTTTTGGTATTGACAAAATTTTTATGGAATATATTTTGTTAATGATCATCAAAAGCAAAGTTACTTTCACTTTGGGAAAGATAATTTTTTAACAGACTTAATTTTTTTAGAACAGTTTTAGATTTACAGAAAGAGTTCCTATATACCCTACACTTAGATTCCCCTATTATTAACATCTTACGTTAGTATGGTACATTTGTTACAATTAATGAACCAGTATTGATACATATCACTAACTAAAGTCCATACTTTGTTCAGATTTCCTTAGTTTTTTGCCTAATAGCCTTTTTCCGTTCCAGGATCTCATCCAGGATCCCACTGGACATTTAGTTGTCAGATATCCGTAGGCTCCTCATGGCTGTGACGGTTCTAGACTTTCCTCGTTTTTGACGACCTTGACAGATTTGAAGAGAACTGGATAGGTATTTTGTAGCGTGCCCTCCTCTTGGAATTTTCTGGTGTTTTTTCTCATGGTTAGACTGGGGTTATGTATGGGTTTTTGGGAGGAAGACCAGAGAAGTAAAGTGCCATTTTCATCATATCCTGTCAAGAATACATACTATGTCTGGGCTTCGTGGCTCACGCCTGTAATCCCAGCACTTTGGGAGGCTGAGGAGGGAGGATGGCTTGAGGTCAGGAGTTCGAGGCCAGCATGGGCAACATCTGTACAAAAAATTTTAAAAAATTAGCCAGATTGGTGGCACGTGCCTGTAGTCCTAGCTACTTGGTAGGCTAAGGCAGGAGTATTGCTTGAGCCCAGGAGTTCTAGGCTGCAGTGAGCTATGGTCACGCCACTGTACTCAGCCTAGGGCAACAGAGCAGAACCCTGTCTTTAAAAAAAAAAAAAAAGAATACATACTATCAACATGATTTATCAATGATTTATCACTGTTGATGTTGCCCTTGATTGCTTGGCTGGGTAGTGTTTGTCAGGTTTTTCCACTGTAAAGTTACTGTTCCCCCTGAACTCCCTTTCATATTACAGTCTTTAGAAGGAAGTCACTATGTGCAACCTAAACTTAAGGAGTCTGGGGAGTTGTGCTCACCTTCCTTTAGGACAGAGTATCTACATAATTATTTGGACTGTTATTTCACTCTTAGATTGCATCAAGATAGTCATGTAAAAAATCCATGTCAAGTTGTCATATCTCTTCCAACATTCTCAAAGGAGTATTTTTAGCCTTCATGAGATTCTGAGCATGTCTCAGTTAATTTAAGATTGGAGATTGCTTAAAAACCTGTGGTAACTGACCATTTAAGGGACATCTGAGATTATGTGGGTGCCTACCTTTTGTAATTTCATAAAGATTATGTTCTAATTAATTAAATATATAAGATTTATACAAATTAGATCAATCATTCTCTTACACATCATACGTTATTCACAAAAATTAGTTGGAAGCTGGATTTAAAATTTCTTTTGATACAGAAAACAATAAATATTAGATGCGAGATATTTATATTGATGGAAAAATGAAGGTGTGAAATACACTGTACTAAAAAGTTTGCAGTTAGGTTTGCAGTTCTCTTTTCCTTCCTTGAGAAATCCTGATCTTTCTAAAAAGTCTATGGTTCTTTTTTGTAGTTCAGTAGCCATGATAGTTGCTGTCATCTGATGAATATCTAGCTTCCCAATTGGTCTGAGAGCTCCAGGGGAGCAGGGACCATGTGTGCTCTGCTCACTACTATATCCCCTGTGCCCAGCACATAGTAGGCACACGGATATGTATTGACTGACTGTCATTGCATATGCCAGTTCTTTTGAGCACTTTTAGAAATATCAGTGGTTAATAATAGTTTACATTTTTGAGTAAATAATCATAATTCTGTGTGAAAGGGTAATGTAAAATGATAGTATCAAAGAAAAAATACATTTAGTTGTCATATTTCCTTAGTTGTCATGTCCCCTCCATGTGATATATATATGGAAGAAGACGACTAGAAGTAAATTATTACAAAATATTAATAGTTATTATCTCTAGGTTATGAGATTATGGCACATTTTAATTTTCTTCTTTGTTTTTCTATTCTTTCCAGGGAGTTTATTATTTTATAATTTGGAGATACTAGAATATATTACCTGGCATTACTTTTATACTCAGAAAAAATAGTGAGCCCCATAATAAAATCATTTCATGTCTAGTATGTGCAAGGGCCCTTGAGGTAATACAAGAAGTTTGTCTAGTCACTGACCAGCTCATTCCCATGAGAGCTCTTTTATCTATTTAAACCAAAAAAGTACAGCTGAACTTTAGAATTATGTTCCATCTTAGAATCATTGAACTAGTGTTTTCTAAGCCTACTTTTTTTTTAGTTTCGTCAAAACCACTTTAAATTATTGTTTATCAAATATTAATTTAAAAGTGTAGTTTTCCAACTATATTGGTGTCATCTGTGTGCTTAATTCCCTTCATTAACTTATGTGCATTAGTCTAAAAACTTCAGAGAAATTAATTTTCCCTTATTCAGTCCCTTAAAAAAGTCCATGGGGATATAAAACCTAAGTCTAACCTGAGAGTAACAGACCGTTCGTACATTTTCCTTAAAACAAAAGAGGTGATTCATTTTATTCCTCAATTGACCTTTGTTAGGTAGGAGTTGAATCCCTGGATTAGGTGAAAAATCACTAAAAGATCCTGTAGTTTTTCTAAATCCAGGCCATTTGTGTTTTTCTAGCCTGTTTCTCTAGGATAATTAAACAGTGATGGATTGGAATTAGGCTGCAGCAGAGATTGGGGGAAAAAAAAAAATCTCCCGGCATCCCTTCCTGCAGAAGCACCCGCTACAGCAGTGAGTGTAGCTGCCACTTTAACTGACATGTCTTAAATTCTGCCTGGAAAGCTCTGGGATGCTGTCGACAGCCTCGGCAACTACTTTGCTTGTGCCTGATGATTGAGTGTCTCATTGGAGACCAAGGAATAAAACAGAAATTGAGGACTTTTGTTGACGTTTAAATTGAGGATTGTCTCTTCTTTTTGTTGGCTTTTAAAAAATCTGGTAGAAGAGAGGGAAAGACATCTTCATAGTGGAACTATATTCATTCTTCCCAAAGTTACTGCTGCTCTAAATCTGTGAGTATGTTGTATTTATTTAGCAGTTCCTGGGTGTATGATTACAATGTTCTCTTTAAGTCTGTGAAGATTTAATTTAAGGAAAGCTATGTAAATTTTTTAAACCAGAGTTGAATTTCACTGGAGCCCTGTAGTTTTTGTTAGATGACATTGTCTTCATCAAAGTCTTCCTGTCGAGCTTGCTAGGGCTTCCTCTCCAACCTTCCCCCCCACCATTTTTTTTTTAGCTTCCTAAGGTGAGTGCTGAAATTGGAGCAAACTGTGTGTCTTGCTGCTGCAGAGGGTCTGGTCTTTCCAGGATGCTGTGGCTGGTTTATGCTGCTGCAAGGTGTGCATCAGAGTTGCAGAGACTCCTGCAGCAGAACAATGGCAGGATGCTGATGGTTCACTTTGTATTTACTGTGTTTGTCTTATGTCCTCTGCTTGCTTCGTTGTAGGGTTTTGTTTTGCTTTGTTAGGGTAATTAAAACCTTAAAGATTAGTAAAGTGGTTTGTCCTCAGAAATAGTGTGTGTTGATGCTTATAGACCCTCACCTCTGACCTTGCTGTGTTGGCTTCAGTGGTCCCTTTGTAGCAGATTACAGTCAATGTGAGCTACCAAAAAATGACCTTTGCATGACCACCTTTTTAAATTGTGCATTGAAATCATTGCCCTTTTTTTTTGTGACGCAGACCCTGAAGTCTAAACATCTGTCCTTAGTCATCATGTCCTACTTTCCCCCTTCGGAATTCACTGGAGACTAGAACTATATCCTTGCTGAATTATTAGTGAATGAATTTTGAGCATTTTGTAAAAATAGAGGTTAATTTCTGTTTCCTACCATAACCCCCATATGTTCTTGATTTGTCTTTGTTGAAGAAAAGTCTTATTATTATAGTGAACTGATTCATATAATTTGGTTACTGATCTCATTCCTTTATCTTAAAATTACATTAGCTAAAGTGATTCGTAAAAGTTGATATGTTCAGAGATCAGTAGTCAAAATACTTTTAAACACCAACTGGTAACAGTCATCTTTGTAGATAGAGAATATATTTGACTTAGGCTGACATATTATATGAGCTTTTTGGGTGCCAGTATTTTGTTTGACTTCCTGCAGCATAAAATAAATCAAAGATTTTAAAAGAGAAATTTTTTCCACCACCCAGAGATCAAACATCTGCTGTTTTTATTTTTAAACATTTTGTCATACCTAAATGTAGCAGCTTTGAATTTAATTGGGAAGGATTGCTAAAATTAGGAAATTATGCCTTACTTAGACTTGCAAAGAACTTATATTCATTTATTCATTTCATTCATTCATTCAACAAATGTTTACATTTGTTGTAAAGCTCTTACCAGGCTCTGGGGATATGATACCGAACAAAATATTATATCTGCCCTCATGGACCAGATATTTTTAGCAGGTGAAAATTCAAAAACTAATTACCTAATTATTTTGTTACAATTGTGGTAATTTTTCAGGTATAGAAGTATAGGTACTTTGTGGCCAAACATATATAGGACATATAAATACTCGCAACTAATTCTGCCCCAGATCTGAAGCCAGAGATCCCTAGAATGCTTGAGCTGGAAAGAAATGTTGGAAATAATTTAATTAGTTCAACAAGCATGTGATCAGCACTGTATTAAGTGGTAGATTTAGATCAGCGAGTAAGAAGTGGTCCCTGCTTTAGAGGAGCTCACAGTCTAGTGGGAGAGGAAGGGAAATTGGTTATGTTAATATATTCTGTCATCATTTTTCTGTCTTTAGTGGAGAAGAAATGAACTAGATTCTTTTCTCAGTGTCTTCTGTGCCAGGCCCAGTAGCTACGGTAAATCTGTTTTTTTTTTTTTCTTTTTCTTTTTTTAAATCTTCATCAACCACCCTGTGATTGGTCTTGTCACTCCCATTTTATGGATGAGGAAAATGAAGTACACAAAGGTTAAATCAATTGCCCAAGGTCATTCAGACTGCTGATGGTAACTCCATCATACTAAAAGCTGGCAAATCTGTGCTCCTCAAAGTTGTTGTATTGTGTCCTTTAGTCATAGGTGATTGGGAGAGCCTCCTCCTTTCTTCTTCTTTTTTTTTTAAAGCCACAGTACACTACTGGATATCATGCATTATGAAATATGAAAAATGCTTAGTTTTTTTGGTTTCATGCCCAGAGATCTTTCTAACATTTTGTACTTGCTTTCCACTTGTTAACACTGTGTTTATACTTATGTCTTTGGCTCATTTTAGAAAGGGCAGGACTGCATACATGGGCAGATTATACTTCAGTGGCAGGCCAGTTAAGGAACATGGAAAACATACATCTTAGAAAAGGAATGCTAATGGGAATAATCAAGGGTTTCTTGGATTTTAGGTTCAGAATACCGCCCATCAACATCAGCAATTCCCCATAGAGCCAGAATGTTCAGAGTTGCATGTAGGACTTGTCTCCCCAGTAATGAGTTGGAATTCTTGCAAAGTTGAGAATTGATGAGGGTAGAGAGTAACTTTTCAGTAGAGATGTTCTAGTAGATCTCCCTTGATTCCCAAGGCCATGCATCCATTTCATTTCTGAAAGACTATTAGAATGTTCTTCCTTAACCAAGATAAGCTTTGCCTCTTTGCAGCCGGTCACCAATGATCTTACTATAAAGCCATTCTAAAATTTATACAAAGTAGTCTTTCAAATATGTGAAATGTTCTCCCCACCTTGCTGGTACATCTTTGCATTTCCAGGCTAAACATGCTCAGTTCTGTTACTTCTTCCTCATGTGACATATTCAAGGCCATTCTGATCTCTTTGCATTTGACCTGTCATTGTTTCTAGAGGGTGACAGCCAAACTGGACGCTATTCCTGGCATAGTCTGGTTTACTGAGAGGGCAAATGAGTCATTTCTTCTCATGACTCAGTATACTTCTTCTTTTAATGCTTCCTGTGCTACTTATCAATAGCTGTGTAACAAATCACCACAGAACTTAGGAGGCTTAAAAGAACAATGATCATTTATTTGCTTATGAATCTGCAATTTAGGCAGGTCTCAGAGGGGATGGCTTATCTCTGGCCACTTGGCATCAGTTGGGGTGGCTCAGCTGGAGCTGGAGGATCCATTTCTATGATGGCTCATTTACTTGGCCGGCCAATTAGTGCTAGTTGTCAGCTGGGAACTTAGCTAGAACTTTTGGCCAGGGGCTTTGTTCTTCTCCATGTGGCTGCTTGAGCTTCCTTACATCATGGGAGCATGGTTCCAAACTTTAGTATTCCAAGTGACATGAAGTATAAGCTGCTAGTCTTTAATATCTGGGCCCTCAAACTAACCCAGTATTGTATTGGTCAAGTAGTCACAGAGACCATCCCAATTCAAGGGGAGGGGCCAAAGACCCCATTTCTTGACAGGAAGAGTGACGAAGAATTTGTGGCCATCTATAATCCACCACACTTGCCAAATTATTAGTCCCTGTTCCCCTCCTCCCTTCCAGCTATATTACACACCTTAAACTTGTCAACTAAAACCCAAAAAGTTGTATCTGAACACTTGCTAAGGTGGGTCTCATCTTGTACTTGGACAATTGTTATTTTATATGTGACAATTTTGTTCTTCCTGGGTTCCTCCTGGAATTACAGTTGGCCCTCTGTATCCAAGGATCATGTATCTGAGAATTGAAAATATTTGAAAAAATAACAATAACAAATAATAATACAACAATTAAAATAATACACATAATAAACAATACAGTATAACAACAATTTACCTGGCATTTACATTGTGTTAGGTATTGTAAGTAATCTAGAGATAATTTAAAAGTATATGGCAGGATGTATGTGGATGATATGCAAATACTGTGCCATTTTATATAAGGCACTTGAGCATCCGTGAATTTTGGTATCCTCAGGGATCCTGGAACCAATCCCCACAGATCCCAAAGGATGATTTTACTCTTTTTAAGATTTTTTGAATCTTGACTCTGGTGTCCATCATATGAACTATCCATCCTGTGACTGTATCATCCACATATATTGTAAGAATATTTATTGTGTCCTCACTGAAGGCATGATAAACTTGCTGGACAGGACAGGCCTGTGATTATCAGAGACCCTTCTCCAGACTAACATCAAGACATTGACCTAAATGTTGTGTGGCTCTTATGACTTAATCAGTTAAGAAATTACTTAATAGTGCTGTTCTATCCACACTCACTGACTTAGAGAGACTTAGGTGCTTAATTGAGGAAGACCAAACATAACATGAGTTTGATGTGAATTTCATGCATGGTTTACTTTTCTTTTGGTATTTGATCAGTCCACAGGTGTGGAAAATCTTTAGTGACCATTCAAGTGGTATGAATGGATTTCTTGGTGATCATTTTAGATTAGTGTGTTATAGAATATCTTATTTCAAGTTATTAAAGGTGACTTATTTTAGAAAGCAGGGAAGTATGGGATCAAGACTTGAATTTCTCTTGTGGTTTGAGGCTGTAGTCATTATCTTCTTAGTTAGTGGTTGGGGCAGGATTTGAGCCTTTTCATGATTGAGCAAACCAGGACCCAATATGTAGTATTTATTTGCCATGACTCCTCCTTAATATTAGCTTAGATTTTTTTTTTTTAAAGTAATAGCATCCTTGTTTAGCAAAACCATTTTCTGTGCCTGCTTAATACCACAGGCTGAATAAATACAGCACATCAACTCTGAAAACAGCCACATTTGAAGAGCTGAAGAAAATTAAACTCTGGGGTTTAATTACTTGAGTATTTATATGCTTCTGCTTCTGTTTCATTTGTCTTTTCTACTAATAGATGTTTGTGGGGAAAGCCCTTGAATTACCTGAAAGCTGCTTCTTTGTGAATGAAGAGGTCTCTGTGATAAAATATTCATGGGTACTTTCCATGATCTACATATGTGACACAAAATGCCAAGTAGCAAGACTGTATTTGGTATAAGGGTGCTAATAGAATCAGTAAAAATGTCATTCATTCATCGAACATTCATTGAATAGCTTGGGGCTAAGACAGATAGCTCCTGTCCTTAGGAAGCTTGTAAGCTACTCACCACAACTGAAACGTAGACCAATAATCATACTACAATGAGTTGCAAACTCCAACCTAAGAACCCAGAGAGAGATACACTATCTAGCCTGAGAAAATGACTTTTAGGCAGCCTTTTTTTTTCTTTTTTCCTTCCTCTCATGGATCATGAGGCAAATGAAAGGAAAACTTATTTCCAGCATTGTCATTAAAAAAATTTCTTGTTACTCTTTGTCTTGGGTTATGATGTTTTAAAAGCAATGATACCCCCGTTCAGTGTCACACTGAAAACGTGCATTTGCTCTGTGTCCTGAAGATATCTGCATTCACACTTGGAGGGACATAAAGAAAATGGCAATTGCTGCCTAAGTGTCCTCTGCCCCGTGACTGCAGGAAACATTAAGTAGAACTGCTGAGTAGCGGGAACGTATAGTTTGTCTAATGGGAAGTTCTTGGCTCCCATCACTTAACTCTTCTAATAACATCAGCACCACTCACATCCCCTTACATTTATGTGATGTTTCAGTTTAAAAAGTGATTTTATAAAACAGAACACAATTCTTCCTCATAACATCCCTGTGAGATAGGGCATGTATTGTTAGCTCTTCACTGCTTTTGTGAATGAGGACACAGAGGCCCAGAGAGGTGAGGGAATGGTCCAGTCATACTGCTTGCAAGTACCTGGCACACCTGGGACAGAGACTCAGTGTTTTGTCTTGTGTCCCAGCATGCTTACTCCTTACTCACAGTACAGTCATGTGGTGAGGAAGTATAATTAATAGATGAGGTAAGAAGTTTTCTGTTAGAAATAAGAGAGCCCTTTAATAGGGAAAGGATTTTTTGTTTGTTTTTTTGAGACAGGGTCTTGCTCTGTTGCCTGGGCTAGAGTGCAGTGGTATCATCATAGCTCACTGCAACCTCAAACTCCTGGGCTCAAGTGATCCTCCTGCCTCAGCCTCTGGAGTAGCTTGGACTACAGGTGCCCACCACCATGCCCAGCTAATTTTTCTTTTTATAGAGATGGGTTCTCGCTGTGTTGCTCAGGCTGGCCTCGAACTCCTGGCCTTAAGCTATCCTCCTGCCTTGGCCTCCCAAAGTTTTTTTTTTTTTCTTTTTTTTTAAATTGTAGAAAATCAGCAAAGAAAACCAGAAAAATGAAACAGGAGTCATACATATCTCTTGCCAGTGAAACATTCCACTGTTTGTTTTAAATAATGTGAAGGAGTATGATTTGCTTTGCCTGGGAAAGATTTAAAAAGATACAGGCTCTGGTTTTGGTTTCCAACTTGGTCAGTAATTTGCTGTGAGTGTGGTTAATAGCATCTATTGGGGGTAATTTCTTTTTTTTGAAAGAGATAGAAAGTACTTTCCATTTTCTCATTGAGGAGGGTCTGAATCACAGTTTATATTTTATATGAAAATGAACTTTTATTCTTTTCAACTATTCTCACTTTGCTCTGGAACTCTCAACCCCATTGAGGACAGAAAAACACATTGAATTTTCAATTAAAGATTATATCATCTGTTCAATTTCCAAACAGTCTGTTTTGGAGTGACTCAAGTTTTTGGGGAAGTGTGGGAGTGGTAAATGCCATGACTTTGTTAATTCATTAATTAATCATTAATCATTTAATCTGTGAATGTCCATGAATAAGTTAAGTAAAAATTTATACTCTGTATCAGGCCTATATGTCTCCCTTCTCAAAGGTTTCCCCTCCCTCTCCTTCCAAGGTGACATAGGGTGCAGGAAGAAGTGGTGTAGAGATGGCCATGGTACTGCTCCCTGATTGAGGGCCTCATCCTATTGTCTTTGCATTGGCTTCTTTCCTTGCTGCCTCTGTCACCAAAGCATCTGTGATTGTGGACTGTGTGCACATGACCCTGAGACCATGGCATCCTCCACTGGCGTTGGTTGGTCCACAGGTGTCTAAGATTCAGTGGCCACTTGCATTGGATCCCTGTCTCTGTCCTTTGTTACAGAAGCATCTTGACACTAAGCTGTCTTTTAAAAAAATCTTATTTTGTGATAATTTCAAACTTACAGAAAAAGTGCGAGAATAATACAAGAACTTGTGAATACCCTTAATCCAGTGTTAACATTTTGCCACAATTGTTTTATTATTCTCTCTCTACACATATTATTGTGTATTTTTTCTGAGTCATTTGAGAGTAGGATTTCACTCCAGAGAAGGAGGTGTAGAAGGAAGAGTCAGAATCGTCCTTGAGAACAAGGGAGATTCCATATTCTTTTCTTTCCTTTGCTTTCTTCTGACTCTTCTATCTTCCAAGTTAAGCTCCTCTTGCTTGAACTCTTCCTTCTGTTGAACTGGCTTTCTCTCCCAGCCTGTTCCTTTTGTTTGCATTTCCCATTGTTGGTCTTCTTAAAACAGTATGTCTAGAACATTTGGTAGGCCAGCTATGGCTGCTCTGACCAGAAGACAGTGGTATTATCCTTCATTTGCTCCTTTGCTCATTTATTCAGTCAACTAGCACAGTCTTATTGAAGGTTTCCTCTTGCAAGACACTGTGCTAGGTGCTGTGATACCATACTGCCTTCAAGAAGTTTGTACTCTGATTAAGAGACAATTATATTTCTAAAAAAAAAGCTATTTAAAAGAAACTTAGGACAGATTATCATTTTCCTCATTCTAGATACTACAATTCTATTAATACAGCTTATGTTGCATCAGGGTTAATATTCTGTTGTGTTCATAAGTTCACATTTAAATAATTTACAACCTTTTTTTTTTTTTTTTTTGAGACAGTGTCTTGTTCCGTCACCTGGGCAGCTAGAGCACAGTGGCGTTATCATAGCTTACTGCAACCTCAAACTCCTGGGCTCAAGCGATCCTCCTGCCTCAGCCTCCTGAGTAGCTGGGACTACAAGCGCATACCACCACTCCCGGCTAATTTTTCTATTTTTGGTAGAGACAGGCTTGGGGTCTCACGATGTTGCTCAGGCTGGGCTCAAACTCCTGGCCTCAAGCAGTCCTCTGGCCTTGGCCTCCCAAAATGCTAGGATTACAGGAATGAGCCACGGAGCCTGGCCAGTAAAAAGTTTTTGTGATGGAAATAACCTGCCTTCAAACTATATTTCCCCTTACCTGTGGAGTTTTCTTCCCTCCCACCAGCCCATATCTTACCACCATTGTAAAAAGACCCTCAGTTTCTCGCTACCTGATGTATAAAATTTAAAGAACTTGATATGTCCAAGATAAGATGAATGGTGAATGTAAAATATTACAGGGCACTGGGAAGTCTGAAAGGTAGGATGTAATCAAACTTCACTTAATTGAGGGCACTGTGCATCTTATAATTTAAAAAAAAAAAAAGAAGCTTCCCCAAAGGGGTAAGTCAATAACCCTTTCTTCTGCCCCTTTTGTTAATGACTCTAACTCTTTCTGGAAGTTTCCTTTTCTGAGTGGACTTGCCCCCTTGGGGTGTCTGTGGAATATCTCTGGGTTTAAATTGGCCTAAAATTCTGCAAACCAGATTGTTTTTCACCTTCTCTGTGTTACCTCAGCTCTCTATTGTGTATATATAATGGGAAATTCAGCAGTTTATTAAAAATAAAATACCTTGCAAAATACATGCCCTTGCTGTCAGGAATTTTTTTTTAGGAAATAATCAGGCAGGTGAGTAAAGGGGCTTATTATAGTAGTTTGTAATACCAAAACTTTGGAAGCACCATACATATCTAAAAATGAGGGACAAGTAACAAATTATGGTACTTTCATTCAGTAGAAAGCTGTGTAGACATTAAGTATGATAAAGCAACTCTGTATTTATTGAGAAGAAAAGATTCAGGATAATTACAGTATATAATAACCTATTATGATAAATATCTTTAATAAAGTTTTAATAAAATATGTATAGAGGTACTTGGGAAAAGATCTGGAAGGGTATATTCAAAATACGATGCAGTCTTTAGGTGGAAAGCTATGGAGTGGTTTTAGTTAATTAATTTTTTGTGTACTAGAATAAAAAGAAAAAGACGTTTATTTTATTGGGGCTATGTTTCAGGAATGTTCAACACATAACAGTAAACATCACCTTTTGTTACTTGATTTTTAAAATTGATAAGAAATGGAGGTGAGATGTACAAAGTAATTGGAGGGCTTATATTGTATACTTGCATTCGTGGAGGTTGTTTCCACAGGACAAAGAAATAAAGACCTCACTGTGCCTTTTTAATGAACAGATCTCACTCGGATATGGCAACAAGTGGCCTTCACTTTGCATCATGTGATACAAAACAGGCATCCCGACATCGTGGAGCATCTTCTGTGCGCAGGTCAGGAAGGATGTGTGGACATTCCTGGGGACCAGGGGAGAACAGTCCAACCTTTCAGGGAGTGTCATACTGATGTTTGGAGAGTGTTTTGTGTTTGACAAACTAGTGAGGTGCGGAGAGGCCCAGGCAAGTACGGTGTCCATTTTACAAATTAGGGGAGGAGGTGAGTAGTTGCTAAGGGTCTCAGAGAACAGGTGGCACTGTTATATAAAAGCAACAATAAAACTAAATTAAACTTTTGGGGCACAACTTCCTTTTGAATCCTTTTTTATCTCTAAAATTTTTTAATGATTATTTTAATTATAAATTAATATAACCACATTGCCAAGCATTAGGGAAGATAGGAGAAAGGAGGAACGTTAACTGTGATTATGACCACTTTAACACAGACTGTTAGAATTTTGGTGTATTGGATTCTTGTCTTTTTCCTAGGCATGTGCTTCTGGATATAGTTGTAACCATAATAGATTTTTTTTTTTTTTTTGAGACAGGGTCTCCCTCTGTTGCCCTGGCTAGAGTGCGGTGGTGTCTTCATAGCTCACCGCAACCTTAAACTCCTGGGCTCAGGCGATCCTCCTGCTTCAGCCTCCTGAGTAGCTGTGACTACAGGCATATGCCACTGCGCCCAGCTACTTTTTTTCTATTTTTTGTAGAGATGGGGTCTCACTCTTGCTGAGGCTTGTCTCGAACTCCTGGCCTCAAGTGATCCTCCCTCTTCGGCCTCCCAAAGTGCTAGGATTATAGGCATGAGCCACTGTGCCTGGCCGAGTTTTTCATCATAAAAGTAGTGTGAACAGAGTTCAAATAATTTGAGAAGAGGAGAAAAAGTCACTAATTATCTCCCTACCTAATATAAATCCGTAAAAATTGTGAGTTCTCAGAGGGTAGAGACAAAATATCTAGATAAATAATTAAAAATGGCATTGGGAGTCTGCGATCTGGTTATCTAGGTCCACAATTTCAGTGCAATCAGTACATTATGGGAAATCTTTGATTGCAGCTTGTCTTAGTCCATTTTCTGTTGCTTATAACAGAATACCTGAAACTGGGTAATTTGTAAGGAAAAGGAATTTATTTCTTACAGTTTTGGAGGCTAAGTCCAAGGTCGAGGTGCCACATCTGGTGAGAGCCTTCTTGCTGGTGGGGACTCTTTGTAGAGTCCTGAGGTGGTATAGGGCATCACATGGTGAGGGGCCTGTGTGTTAACATGCTTGCCCAGGTATGTTTTCCTCTTCTTATAAAGCTACCAGTTTGACTCCCATGGTAAGCCATTAATCCATTAATACACCAATGGATTGATTCACTTATGGGGGCAGTGCCCTCATGATCCAATCTCACTTAAAGGCTCCCACCCTCTCAGTGTTGCCTTACTAGGGACTAAATTTCAACATGAGTTTTGGTGGGGATAAATATTCAAACCATAGCATGGCTCTTGAGGCAAAGGGGGAACTTTCTCTGGATGCACTTAGCAAAGAATCCAGAATTCCTGTCTGCTTTTTGCTCCCTTGATCCATAGTAGTTCTCTCCTTCCACACACACATATTCTCAAATCTTTGTAAATAACGACAGAGCAAGACACTGTCTTAAAAAATAAAAAAAAAGAAGAGAGAAAAAAGAGAAAAAATGTTTGGAAAATGTTGCTGAAGCAATGATGTTCTGAACTTACTTTTATTCATCCTCTCTCTTCCATATTGATATTTTATTCTTTCTCCACTGTGATCATTCCTAACTTGTTTGGTATTGTACAATTGATTAGATAAATGAAGAAACAGGTTATTATTCAAATAAACTCTTTTAATTGTACTTGACAGCTCTGAATTATTGAAAGCTATTCAGTTACTTACAAAATAATGATGATAATAGTTGGCATTACTTGAGGACTTCTATGTGGCAGACACCACTCTAAGCACAGTATGTGTATTAACAGCACAACCTATGAGGTGGGTACTTTCACTAGATCCATTTTACGGATAAGGAAACTGAGTTACTAGGGAGAGGAAAAGTGACTTGCCATGATCATATATAGTAGAGTCAGGAAATGAATAGAAGGATCTGGTTCCAGAGCCTAGATCCTCATCCACATTAAATGTAGTTTTTTGCAATCAAGCTTTTTAAGTAATTAATAAAGGAAGAAATGGAATTAGAATGTAAGTGGTGATAATACTAACATAGTCCCCAATTTTTATGTATTTGTTTTGTATATATATATTTTTTTAAATATAAGACTAAAAACTCGTTCTGCCTTAAATTAATATATCTTCTAAATTAGAAACAGGAAGAAAGAGTCATCACCTATACTGAAGAGAGAGAGAGAGAGAGAGAGATAAAGGCACCTATGCAGGTCTCCAGCAGGTCAGGAATATGAATGAGTAGGTTGACTGAGCACCCACCACTTTTGGAAAATGATACGTGGTGGTTAATTTCCATAGGGCTTGAAAGTTCACAAAGCACACTTTTAGCAACCATTGCCTTTGTTTCTCCTGCGGACATTGTGAAATGGGAGGATATTTCAAAGATGAGTCAAGGGACTCAGGGAGGTTAAGTGATTTTCTGAAGGTCACAGGGCTAGAGAATGGTAATGCTGACTTCTGATTTCCAGTCCAGGAATTTTTTTATTGCATGATGCCAGGCTCAAGGGGGATGCCATGTTGATGAGCCTCCTGCAAGATGCTTGGTTGTTTTTAAATAGCTTTGCTCATCACTCCAGTCTGGTTGGACAGGTGTGGTGGGGCCAGAGTTCCACTTCTTGTGGTAGGCGTGGGTAGCCATTTTAGGTTCTTAATCTAAGGAGGCAGTATGATGAGCGTCTGTTTTAGGAAGAGAAGAGTAGTCTGAGGATGAATTAAAGCAGAATTAGTATCATTTGATGATTTTTCAGGCCCACCCCAGGCCTACTGAGTCAGAAACTGTGGAGGTAGGGCCCCACAGTCTGGTTTAGCAAGCCCTCCAGGTGAGTCTAATGCGTACTGAAGTTTGGGAACCATGGAATCAAAACAGTAATAGTCAGGAAGGCATTCCTGGAGAGTGTTTCAGAATTCAGACCTGAAGTGATGAGTCTCGATTAATGTGATGGCAGTGGAAATGGAGAGGAACAAGTGTCTCCGAGAGATGCTTGAGACAAGTCTTGGCCAAGATTAAAGTTGCTCTCCTGGTCATTCCTTGCAGAACACACAGTAGCACTGGTGGAGTGGAGAGGAGTGTTAATTCCAGGTGAACATCACAGTAAACCACTTAGAAGGGTTGAGTTTACCATGTTTGGAGGTGCTAAGCTCCCACTTTTGCGCATCCCGCTAAGCTGGGACATGTGTAGTATATCCTCCTAGGTGACAGTGTGGCTAGCTGAGATGCAGAGGTGGTGGTTTGTTTGGCAAGGGAGTCAGTATCTGTTCACATCCCATTTCCTGGTAATGAAGGATGAGCTGGAACCTTAGAACTGGTGGGAGTGAGGATTAGGAGAACACGTGAGAGTAAAACTGGAAACCTAATATTTGAAAGGAAGTGGTGATAGAAGGAGTGAGGATTTCTGAGTCAACATATTTCCTTTTGTCCTTAGAATAAAATCTACCCTCTTTGCGACTATGGTTTCTGGCTTTTGTCTGTTTTCTGTCTTTTCTCCTACTTGCTGCCTTGCTTACATTCGCAGTTTAGAATCCTTCTTTGTCTCCCAGCCTAGATATTCCCATGGCTGTCTCCCTTGTACAGCACTTGGATGTCACCTTCTTGAAGAGCTTTCGTTGACCATCCCGTTAATGTTGGGCCTTTGCATCCCTGCCCCTCCCCCAAACCAGGCTGCTTCTCCCAATCTGAGATGACCCTAGTCAGTTCCTGGTCTGCTTGTGTGAGTCTGCCCTCCCTTTCCCAGTAGAATGAAAGCTCCTCGAGAGCCTGGGATCCTGTGTATCTTGTTCGTTGCTGTATTGTCAGCACCTAGAAGAGTGTCTGGCACGTATTTAGTGCTCCATAAATATTAGTTGAATGGATTATAGGTAAAGATTGGATTGGGGGGAGTAGAGGTAGGCAATGGGGGAAGAAATGGGTCTTAGACGCCAGGCAATCCATGAGAGTTAACTTAGACTGGGTGGTGGAGGTGAAATGGGATAAATTCCAGAGATGTCCAGGAGGTAACACTGACAAAATTTGGTGATGGACTGATATAGGAGGTATCAAGCAACTTTCTTGTGAAAAATCTTCCTATGAGAGGTTTGTGAGCTCCTAGCGTTCTTATTTGATCTCTTCCTTTACTGGAAACTTAAGGACAAAGCAATTCTTAGCTTTCTAACTACCCCTCCATCAAGAGCTTGTCTGATTTCTACTCTACCCTAGAGGACGTGCCTCAAACTCTAGGCATGAGGAATTTTCTGTTTTTACTCAGAATAACTCTAGCCACCCACCCATCTACCACTCAGCAATATTTATAGAGCATGTGCTATGTTCTAGGTACAGCTGAAGGCACTGGTGGCACAGTAGTGACCAAAACAATCTACTCGCATTTATGTATTAGAAAGGGAATATAGACAAACATGTCCATGAATACCACATGCACAAGATACTTTTGGATGGTGACAAGTAGTATGGAGACAGGAGGGGGTGGGGTCAGCTAGGCTGCTCTGAGTTGGTACTACATTAGCTGAGGTCTGAATAACAAGAAGGAACCATCAGAAGACCTGGGGGAAGAGGGTGGTTCCATGAAGTGCCTTCAGAACCCATTTTTGGTAGACTTGAGTAAGCGAAGTGGGACTTATTTATTTACTGAAATATTTTCCTATTAAAAGTTGCCACACAAAACATTTTAGAGATGGCTATAGTTTTAAAGAACAAAATTTCTGTTAGTCATAAGTGATTAACAGACAGTTTTCAAAAAAGGATAAAATCATGACTCATACAGATAGAAAAATGAACACCTTAAAGAGTTTATTTAATCATTAATTATACTGATTAATTATTAATCAGTGAGGATGCTTGGCAGATGTTATAACAGGTTCAAAGGAGAAATCAAAACAGAACAAATTTATATGGAGTAAAGGAATGTCAAAATGAATGTGCAAATTCAGGAAAATTATCTTCTTCCGCAGTGGGGGAGGGAAGTTAGTTGAACCTCTACTGGCCAGGACAAAATTTCCACGTCTATAGACAATTATTTTGCACTGCTACCGGTTACCTACAATTTATAGAGTTGTGGTAGCTCCCATAGAGTCAGAATCAAATTACCTGTAGAGGTCTCCTCTAGAGTCTAGACAATGCATAGTTTTCCACTGAAGCACATTTTTTCCCTTATATAATCAAACTAAAACAAAATGATCTGCCCTTCCCCCATGAACAAAGGTACAAAATTCCTACACTTATCGTCTCTGGAGTGCTAAGGGAGGGAAGTATCATCTATTTAGTGTTTGCTATGAGCGGTGTCAGTTTATCTCATCCTCACAATAGTCCCATGAAGTAGGTGGTAGTGGTGGTCCCATTTTAGAGATAAGAAAATTGAATCTCAGGGATATTAAAGATACGGTGAGTGGCAAAGTTAGAATTCCAACCTGTTCTCCTGTCTCGAAAGGCCACATACACACTCCCTCGGACAACTTGCTAATAGTAAAAGCTATAGAAATTCTATATTTTTTTTTCTTGACTTTAGTTCATCATCAACCAAGGTGGATCTCAAGAGTGGCCTAGAAGAATGTGCTGTGGCATTGAACTTATTTTTAAGTAACAAATTTACAGACGCCTTAGAATTGCTTCGTCCATGGTAATTAACTTTATTTCTCATATATAATATTTTTTCATATATTTCTGATGATTCTTTGATGTCATGCTTATAAGTTACTTTATCTGTTCCTACTTGAATATTTATAAGCTAATTTTGTTGAGACCTTTTACTTTTGGTCAGTATTAAAAGTCAGTCAAGAAATCTGTTTTTTCAAATTTAATCAGTAGAAGATTTCTGATTCTTTCTCCTGTTTTAATGTCCATATTTGTTCAATTGTTATGTAGTTTTTCAGGGCTTCAATTTTGCTTTCTTCAGTGAAATATTTTTATGTATGTTCCTCTTCAATATCATTGAAAAATATTTCCTTTAAAAGGGGGAGGGGAAGAACTAGAATATGCTAAAAAGAAATTTAAGACAATAGGAACATTATTGGGATTCCCTATTTATGGGATATATAAGTTAAGCAATTTAATTTCAATTAATAGTTAATTTTTGAAATTTTTCAAATGTGGCAGTGAAACCTGTGCTCAGCCTCTTTACTAGGCCTTTAGCTTGGCAAGAATAATCTTACACAGTGCCTTCAAAACAGTCACTTTCTTGGATGAAATTTAGACCTCATATAATAACTTTCTAGAAGATTACCGGGGCACAGTTGGGAAATCCCATTCCTTAATGTGGTCTACAGGGTGACCTGACTGTCCACTGACTTTGAACCTTAGAGGTTAATTTACCTACTGAGGATATGCTGTGGTAAGTCTGTTAAGATTTAGAGTAGCTGTGGTCAAGGTTGGGCAGTGATCATCTCATAGGTTAAGAACGAGTGATGAAATAGGTAGTGACTCCCACAGTCTAAGGAAGTTGTCCAGTGTTGTCTCCAACACTTGTCTCATGGTCTCCACCTGGCCTGTCTCCTGCCTGTTCCCCGCTGTCATTCTCATCCTTCACGCTTGTGTCTTCTTCCGACTCTACCTACCTTTGTCATCTTCTGTCTGCCTCTCTTTCCCTCTCTCTCTGTCTCTCCCCCCATCTCTTCTGTCAGCCTGTCTGCCTATCTCCTTTGGTTTTGTTTTTGTATTTTTTATGGATATATCATAGTTGTACATATTTTGGGGGTGTACATGTTGATACCTGTATACAATGTATAATTATCAAGTCAGGGTAATTAGGATATCCATCACCTCACACATTTATCTTTTCTTTGTGTTGGGAACATTACAGTTCTTCTCTTCTAGGTATTTTGAAATATGCAATAAATTATTAACTGTAATTTCCCTGCTATACTATTGAATACTAGAAGTTATTCCTTCTATCTGATTGTATGTTTGTAGCTATTATCTCCTATGTTTTTAATTCAAACAAGTCTCCTTTTTTCCCCCTGCCACTGACACCCTGCTGGTCATAATATGGAATGAAAATAAGTTATTTAGTATTGTATTCAGTCAAGTTTTATATTCTCTGATCTTTGTGCATGTTTCACTGTTAAAAATACTTTTTTCTAACTTGAATCCTTTTTCTTGCCTCCTGCGAGAGCTTACAGTTAAAAATGCGAGGTTTGAAACCACAATTAATGATTAACTTTGGGCTGCTCTTATTCCTTGTGGTTCTTTTGAACAGGCAGTGCCCTTAATGTTCAGGACAAACTACTGGTTTGCAAATTATTATACCAAAGGATGTTTATACTATTTCGATGGGGGGGAAAGAATAATGTGGCTTGCATTTGTTTTGCATAGCAGCAAGCTGTTGTGCACTAATATTTAAATTAAAAACAAAACCATGCATTGCTATTTTAAACCTTATAAATAATTAATTAAATATAACTTAAGTTTTGAGAAAAGAAATGGTGGTGTTTTTCACAGTCTGAAAATCTGGATGTCTGCCATACATTAGGACTAATTAACATCCTTAAGAATCCCAAAGCAATTCTCACTGGTAACTTGATAATTTGAATTATCAAGAACTTTAATTAGGAATCTCAGATAATGGGATTATATTAGGCTAATTTATTGCAAAAATCTTGCTTCCTCTTGATCTTTGGCTGGAGAGAAGAGGGGATGATTTTAAATGATCCTTTATCTTCCAAAACATCAGAATCTGTTACAAAATACATTTCTGGCAGCCTTTATTTTAATGCTTATTTCAGAGCCAAAGACAGTGCATTGCCCCTTGTTCAATGAAAAAAATTGGTTTGCTTTGAAACCTTTGAATCCACAGGCTGCCCTCTTGTGCTGAAACAGGGAAAAGCGTATTGTCCACTCCTGCTTCAACCTGGAACATTTTGTTCTGCCTATGTGGGTTTAAATTGCAAAGTCCTTGACACTGGAGTTTTTAAGAGCATACCTTTCATAGTCCACATCATTTTAGTGATTATGGTGAAGGAGTAAAGATTATTACTGTGAAAGGCAGGACATGCATTTACTAGGATTTCTTATGATCAGTATCAGACAAAACCTGGAATGCTTTTTCTGTTGAATTAAATGTACTAATTCCCTGTGTTCTCCCCAGGGCTAAGGAGAGTATGTACCATGCCCTGGGCTACAGTACCATTGTGGTGTTGCAGGCTGTCATGACCTTTGAGCAACAGGACATCCAAAACGGCATTTCTGCCATGAAGGACGCTTTACAAACCTGCCAGAAGTATGCCTGAGTAATTAAATATAGTATGCCTGAGTAATTAAATATTTGAGATATGACTGCAAACCTTTATGCCTGTGTGACACAATAAATGCTGTTTGCCTGACTGAGAGCTCTGTGTTTGAAGTTGGCTACAGTTACGGAAAAGGACTTCAGCCTCAAAGCTTCTCAGCCTCACGTAGTTTTATGTAATAGTATTAAACAATTTCTATCAGAAATTATACTTGTATTCCCTTTTGGCATCTATACCTTCCACTTTTCTTTTTGATAGCTTGGGCCCTGAGTTACAGAGAAGGTTTGAGGGGGATTTCAGTGGAGTTAGCAGCAAGCATCTCTCAAGGTCTCCTGTAGTGGGTGTGATCAGGCATGGCATGCCCCGCCAAGCCAAACAAGGAGCATTCTTGTTTTATGTGAGAGATGTTCCTAATTCAGAAGGGAATGTTTTGTTTAAGAAGGACATATTTGAAGACCATAATTGTACAGGGGTTTAAAAAAAAAGAAGGACATATTTGAACACTTTGGGTTGGTCAAAATGAGATGGATTTTTAGTTTATTTTAAGCTTTACTCTGTGTGTATAGGAAGACCTTAGCAAAAGCTATTATTAGCATTGGTGAATTTTAACATGGGTAAAATTACATCCTCATGCAATTATGTTGCAAACCCCTCAAATGAAGAGAATTTCCAAATGTGCTTTAACTCCTTTTTAACTTTTTTTTTTTGTGGAGAATCTTATCACAGAAATATTGATTTTAGCCATAGAAATAAGGGAAGGTGCTTTGCAGGTTTGGTATTCACTGGTGTATATGGATTTCCCCACACATGTGTTTGGTAACGTGGATTGCATTCCCATGGGTTGCCAGCTGGTGCTGGGTGTAGAGTGTTGGAAAAGGATGGTCTCTGCCCTACACGCTTTAGGGTTTAGAGTTCTAGCTTGGTGACTCTTTGGTGTGATTGTGACTGAAATGAATGTCAAATGAAAATGAGTGCAGCCTGATTTGTTATTTTTTCTTTATATTTTTCGTCTTTCTATTATTCAATGCAGATATAGGAAAAAATGCACGGTTGTAGAGTCTTTCTCAAGTCTTCTTTCTAGAGGATCACTGGAACAGCTGAGTGAAGGTAAGAGTTATTTAAAAGATTAATTTTTTTCTTTTTTGTAAAATAAAAAATGATCATCTCGTAAAATTCAATACTGAAGTGTATATAGTAAATGGAATCTTTTTCTCTTCCTTGTCTTATTCACCCTCTAGAAGTAACCATTGTTAATAGTTGGTTTTGAAGCTTTGCAGACTTTTCTGTGTACATATACAAGTATATACATAAGGTACATGTAGGGTTTTTGTTGTTCATGTATTCATTTTTTTGTAAGCATAGAATCACATAATATGTGTTCTACAAGGTGATTTTGACATTGACATTTTCCCAGGTCAGTACATATGAATTTATACTTCATTCTGTTTAACAGCTATGTAGTATTCCACAGGATGAGTGTACCATAGTTTACTTGCTTTTTCTCTATTGTTTTTATTTTTTCACTATTATAAATAATGCTGTCCTAAATTCCTTGTACATATGTCTTCATGCATTTTTTTCAATTATTTTATAGGATAGATTCCTAAAAGTGGAATTACTGGGACTGAAGGTTTGAAAATTTAAAATATTTATAGGTATTGCCAATTTTTTCTCCAAAAACTGAGGTCAGTTTATAGTTTTCCCATCCATCTACAGCTCTCCATAAGCTATTAAAATTTTTTTCCAAGGTAAAAATAATTTTGATATCTTTTAAAAGTGATAATGGAAGATGTTTGGTTTGTGAACATTTAGGAATATTCAACAATCCAGGAATAGCTACATACCCTGATCAGATGGATGGAAGGAAATGACTCCTTTTGTTGTCAGTTGCTTAGTGTTCCCAATGAGATTCGGGTAGAAGTTTCATGATCAGCTCTGTTTTATCAGTATTACACTCTAGTCAGAATGGTTCACAAGAAAGGAGCATCCAGATAATCCTATAGAAGAAAAAACAATATGTCCTTCAAATATGGCCATTGTAGAATAAAGCTTATGCCATCCCAGGAGAATTTATGCCCATGTTGTCATTGTTAAACTTGTTCTCTGGAACAGGTAACACAAATTACTAGGAGTAGCTCTGGCTGATTAAAGCAAGAGCAATTTTGGATACTGCTGTCAGAGTCATTCCTATTGGTCAAGTGTATGTCAGACACATTTTTTAGTGTGTTTTATTATGAAGTTTTGTTTGTTTTGTTAGACAAGTACTTTCAACTTGTTATGGACATTGGTGAACTTGGGAACATTTGCATGATGTGAGGCTAGAGTGTTGATTACAGAAGAGGATTATGAGACGTATCACATCTTTGGGACTTGTTCCAAGAGGGTATTATGTTGACCCCAAAACCATGGTAAAACAGAATGACATTTCATTTGTCAGTCCAGGCAGCTGAAACCCATCATCTTTTTCTCCAGAAACAGACCTCCAAGTATCATAAGAATTTACTTATCTCCTTGATTTCAGATAGAATATGTCTTCATATTTTACATGTTTGGGCCGTTTATGTAAACTGGTCCCAGTAGGTCCAAAGTCCACTAAAGTGGGTCAATGAGAAATTATATAGGCCCCAAAGAAATTTGACTCCTTCATTTGTGTTCTCCTTTCTGTTCCTCTCTGTATGGCTTTTCTCCAGTGGCCCATTGACCCCTGCCTCTCTTTTCCTTTGTAGTATGAAGGCTGACATTTGAGATTTTTTTTACCTTAGTTTTGGGAAGAATGACATGGTTTTTGGTGTGAGTATAAATAATAATTTTAAAGTGATAATGCCCCATTTTTTAAAAGCTGTGCTAGATGCTGTCCTTGGTGCCTTCCATAACATTAGCCAATCTAATCTGTGCAACCTCCTCTTTATAGACTAGGAACTGGTGTTCAGAGAGATTAAACAAATGGCCAGGGTTACCCACCAAGCAGAGCAGGGTCTAAATGTGATCTGCCTTTCCGTGAACCACAAATCTTTCCACTGTAACCCACACTTTCTCCTGTAGGTGGGAAGAAAAGGGCACAAAATGTATCATATATGGATGAGCAAAATGTTGAATTATTTCTGTTAGATGTCTTGAAAATAGATGATATTGTGTTCTTTTTATAATATCTTTAGTTAATGGGACTCTAGGAAATCTGGAATAAAGTAGAAAATTACTTTTTACTAATTATTAAAAAATACGTCAGGTGAGGTGGTTCACACTTGTAATCCTAGCACTTTGGGAGGCCAAGGCGGGAAGATTGCTTGAGGGCAGGAGTTCGAGATCAGCCTGAGCAGGAGCAAGACCCCATCTCTACAAAAAATGGAAGAAATTTAGCCAGGCATGGTGTTGCATGCCTATAGTCCCAGCTACTCGGGAGGCTGAGGCAGGAGGATCTTTTGAGTGCAGGATTTTGAGGTTGCCGTGGGCTATGATGATGCCACTGCACTCTAGCCTGGGTGACAGAGCAAGACCCTGTCTCTAAATAAATAAATAAATAAAGTAAATAAACAAACAAACTAGCTTGTGACTATAGCCTATTCTAAAATACAGGTTTGTTTAGACTTTTGTATCTAAAGGCTGTACTTAAGTAGCATTTCAGTGCATCATGAAGATATTTTCTTCGGTGGACTAAGGAATTTACAATTGAGAGATACTCTGGTGGGTACCTACTCATAAATACCTAATGGCTAATTTTGAGAACTAAGGAACTGCACAATGTAAATCAACCATTGTGAAAGAATAAGACTTTTATAAATCAAGTTGTATTTCATTCCTAGTGAGTTTGGCTGTCACTGCAACCCAAACAGACTTTGTGTTCAAGGGAGCATGTCAAAACATTGTAGCTTTAGTGTATGATTTGTTTTTCCTCTTGGTAATTTTCATTTACATCCTTGAGTGTCTGGTTGTCTGCAAGAGTGTGTATATTTCATTAAACTTTTCATGGGTTTAATGTGAAATGCACCAACTCTTTTCTCTCATGCCTGGCGGCTTGCCCCGACTGGGTTTCAAATTGCCTTTAAAAACAGATATTTATATGCAGTGCCTAGGATGTGAAAGGGATTTGCTGTGAAGAATACTTATTTGTGGAATACAGAGTTCAAACTCTCCTGCCTTTTCTCTCTGCCTTCTTGTTACATCCTTTGTGCTGCTCTTAGATTTGTCCATCTTTAGCTTAACCCTGATCTGTCCACCCTTCTGCCCAGATCTCTGCAAGGACTCACTGCTGCTTACTGAACCAAGCCCAGACTCTGACATTCAAGGCCTATCACAAGTGAGCCCCGACTTGCCTTTCCAGCCTCATTGCCCTCTCCTCCCTTGACACAGGCTGGCCTTTCCCTGTAGGTACTCTGGGCTTTCCTTGTGCCGTACCTTAGCTCCTGATGGTCCTCTGCCACCTGGACTTCATCCCCTGTGCACCTGCCCCGAGCCAGCAATCTGTGCTTCTGAGCAGACTTTCCTAGTTAATAATTCCAGACAGTTCTCACTTTGTTACAAAGTTACCTAGGAATGGGACATTCAGGTGGCTGTGTAAAGACATTACCAGTTTGTGTCCCACTGAACACACCAAGAAAATCAAGAGGCACACTTGGAGGGGAAGCATTCCAAAGGACTGAGACCCTGACTGCGGATGCTGATAGAATACGCACAGGTTGCAACTGTTAAGGGTTTGGCCCCGTCTTTCTGTGTGCTGCTGGAGATCTTAGCTGCAGAGTTGCTTCTTTGTAAATTATTGGAATACGAGTGTGGCAGGAGCTTGAACGAATTTGTGAGAAGCAGTGGGTTGTATGTGTGTAGGCTGGAGGTGGGATCTTTGTCTATAAGTACAAGAAAGCAATAGTTATTATCTAGTTGGATTCAACAGCATTCCCAATAACACAGAAATACCCTATTTTCCAGCTACTTACTCAACATAAAAATGCTTTCTGCGTTCTAAACTTTTACCAAGAAGCACTGACATGGGTCAGGGGCAATAATCTTATGAAGGTAGCTAGCATTTATCAAGTGCTCACTCTATGTAGCGAGCTCTACACACAGCGCCTCATTTAGTCCTTCTGCTGTGAAGTAGGGATGTTATTAGTGCCCTTTATAAATGAGAAAACCAGCAGAGAGAGGTAGGGTAGCATGCTTAAGGTCCTATGGCTAATACATGGTAGAGCCTTTCCACCAACCTAGGCTATTAAACATCCCAAGCTCATTTACTTAAATACCATACCAATTTGCATTCCATGGATAAAGCAGGAATCTGCTGACTTTATTTATACAAAATGCAAAGATTTGACTCCCCAATATCTGCAAGTATAATGGATTGTTTATGAAGCAAGGACATGTATTTTGGGGCACTCCCCATATCCCTGCAATGTACATAGCTTTACCTAACCCTGGTGCCTTGTTCTTGTGCTAGACAGCTAAATGATCAAGTTAGCCTGAAACTGGGTTAGTGCTAACTCTTGATATCAAGTCTTCTCTGTGTGAGGAGTCCTAACTTGGGCATGTAGGGCAATTCTTTTCCGCAGTACCCTGGAAGAATTGCTGCTTTCTCTTTAGGTTAATAATGTGTCTAGTCATTGTCATAATTATCACACCCTCATATTTTAGAAGCTAGAATTCATAAATTAATTTTTTCAATCTTTATAACTGTGTTAAACTTTCATGTTACTGTTAAGTTAAAAAATAAGTGGTTTTCTTTTTTTAAAAAGTGCTTTTAAATTTTGGTTTTCTCTTATGAGCTGAATTTGGGTCTCTGACACCAAGTGCCTGACTCTTTGCAGTTATGTTTGAATGGGGCCAAAGACAACTTCCCCAAACATTGCACATATTCCAGGAAAATCTTGCAGAAGGACCTAGAACTGAGGTTATTATTCTGCTTTTATGGAAGAACCAAAGCAATCTAGGTTTTTATGTCTCTCTTGGGTTCATTTATCTACCAGTCTTTCCTGAACATCTCAGAGCAATTATGGTGGACATGGGATTTTCCTTAATATAATTTCATTTGTTTTTAATAGAGGAAATGCATGCTGAAATCTGTTACGCCGAGTGTCTCCTGCAGAAAGCAGCACTCACGTTTGTGCAGGTAATGAATGTTCACTTAGAATTAGTATTGGCTGGGAAGACTGCCAATACTGCATAGAAAAATGTGGCTCATTCTGTGTTGGTGCTTCAGTTCTTTTGACTTAGAGTGGTAATGAAAGATGTTTGTTATTCTGATAAACATCGGCTGTAAAAAAGACTCCGGAGAGCTTTATTCCTACTCAAATGTACTTAAAGTCTATTTAGAATTTCAATCTGCTGGGAATCACTGCCCTTTAAAGAAATGCTTTGCAACTGCCACACCTAATTTCAGGATATTTCTGTGTGAAAACTGTGAGATTATTCCTCTTTACACTTGTTATTGGTAGAGGATTTATCTCCACGGGAGTGGCCCAGGCAGAGGTGGCATCCTTGATCCTTGGCCACTCCCTTCTTGCACCATCTGCTTCAGCCAGGGTGACTTATGCATGCAGATAGCCAGACTTTCCATGTACACTTCAGATTTTATTTTTCCCTTTCTTTCTATTCTCATTTGCCCTTCTTGCTTTTATTTCTTCCTTTGGAAGAGCAATTTTAAAAAGTCACTAAACAAAACAATGAATCCTTATGTAGCATTTTAATATCACCTCTAGGAACTGTTATAGTCAGTACTTGCCTATTTCTCTATCTTCCAATACTTCTAAAAAACATAGATTTTCACATAGTGGCCTCGTGGATGGTGGTGATGGCTACAGTAAGGGAGTGGTGGGGTAGAGATTTTAAGGAGTCAGAAAGAAATTCAATGATAAAATGGAAAATCTTCCTCAATCTCAACCTTTAAAATAATTTGGGGAGTTGCTTCTTTCTTTCTCCGGGGGTTGACCTCTTAGACTGGATTCTGGTTTAGTAAAATTGAATCAGTGTGGTCCATGACCCTGTTTCCTAAAACCCTACACATTACAAAAGCTGGTTGATAACAACAGTGTTACTGCCTCAGTAAACATTGTCATGATAGTCACGGAGGCCCAGACTGTTTTCTGATGTGTTTTCCAAATGGGGATTTGAAGGCTTATTTTATATTTGGGGACTTGAAATTAAGCATCTGGGAGATAGCTATGATTTTTCCCTCTTCCTCATGCTCCCATACCCAGTCACGTTCATATTCATGCTGCTTTTGCCTTTTATAGATTTCACAGCTCCATCTCTTCCTTTCTATTCTATCATTATTCTAGTAGAGGTGCTTGTGTAGAAGACTGCAGCCTAGTGACTCTCTGTCTCTAATTTCTTTAACCTCCGGCTCATTCTCTGTTCTGCAATTGAGTGCCCTCCCAAAAATGAGACTCTGACCTGGTCATTCCTCTGCTTTAGCATTTAGTAGCTCTGATCAACTCTGGGAGTATTCTGTATCAGAATATCACAAACAGGGTGGATTTCAAATGAAACTGGTGTCTCCCCCCAAATTCCCTACTCCCTGTCTTACAGATGTCCTCAGATGCCCCCAACAGGGGTATATTGCATACTTGAGTGGCAAGGGTGGAGGTAGTTGTCTTACTCCTCGGTCATTCCCTTCTTTGCAATGGATTCTTCAGCAGTGCTGAGTTACATACACATACATGACCAACCCAACATGGTCTTTAATGCCTTCCTGCCTTTCCACCTGAGTTTTCCTTTGCTTACAGAGTTCACATCTGCTTTACCCTTCTTCACCTGGTTGCTTCTTAATCATTTTTGTGCTTTAAGCACTGATGCTTCCAGGAGGCATTTCTGGCTCTCTCCATGCCCCCGCTTTGTGCTTTCATGACATTCTGTGCATGCCTTCATCCCTGTGCATGCCTCCTTCCCTGTGCATGCCTTCATCTCTTAGCACATTGTATTGCCTTTATCTGTTTTTGCATTTGGGTGCCTGGTATAAAATAGGCATTCAATAAGTGTTTGATGAATCATGAAATGAAATATTCTTTTCTGTGACAGATTTTAAGCTAATTTAAGAAATTCTTTCTTGCTCAGTATTGGATCTTACATAATCATAAGATTCCTTAAAATAAGATAAATATTTAAGTTGTATAGTGAATTTTGTATCTGTTGATTCTAATAATTGGAATGTTAAATATTTAAGTAATTAATGAAATTAGTAAACTAAATTCAGTTTTTCTTTTGCTTCAGAAAGATGCTTAAGTACACAGGAAGTAAATACTAGAGCATCTTTCTGATATCAATAGACTAGAAAAACATTCTCCTTGGAAATTCGAAACATGGGACTGTTTCCACCAGCACCATCTATTAGAGTTACTTCCTTTAAGCAGTTATTGGATATAATTTATTGAGAGAATTATAACCCTAGAATGCTGACCCTGAAAATGACATTCATCTAGGCCAACTGCCTCAATTTTATGGTCAGTGACCATCAAAGAGAAGTAAAGTGTTTTTTTTTTTTTTTCCTAAAACAAAATTGCATATTAGTGACAGCACTTTAGAAACCAGACCAGTTATTTTTGGTCTTAAAATGTGTATGAATGAAATTCGCAATGTTTTACCTGCTAAAGTACCCTATGAAAGAAGAACCATAGATCTATTTACTGGGTATGATGGGCTGGAAAAGTTGGCCTTAGAGCAGATCCTTAAAGTCAACCATTTTGGATTTTGTTCAACTCAGAAGAGGATTGCTCAGTAGATATTGATGTTTATTAAAATAGGTTTGGACTATATATGGCCCATAATTGATAAAGATTACCTCCTTAATAATATAAAGTAATGCAGGGATTTTTAAAATATTAAAATTAAAATATAAAATTAAAGTATATTTTGTTGTCCTCTAACTTGGAAGAAAAGTTACAAAAAAAAATTTCATATGTATAGCAAGAAGAATGTGCTAATTTCAAAATTATGTTCTCAAAGGATAGTTTTTTTTTCTAATCACAGAAATACACAACTGTGGGGACAGCTTAAAATTTTTTGCTAAATGATCTAATTATTTAATTGAATTTTTTCAGGATGAAAATATGATCAACTTCATCAAAGGTGGACTCAAAATTAGAACAAGTTACCAAATATATAAGTAAGTTTAAAAGTAAGATATGGTTTTTAAATAATTTTATGGTATATACTACTTTGTTCTTTAAAATTTTCATAGACTAAGTATGACTAAGTTTTTTTATTTGGTGTTGGTAAAAATGTACTTAATTATTGGCTGAGTATGTATTCAGTGACATAAGGCAACAGGATTTAAGTTTAAATACAATTTTAAGAGCAAAATAGCTGAAAAGAAAACTACTGACATAATTTCTTTTTTTTCCCTGATATAATTTCTGATTAGATAATCTTAGTTTCTCTCTCCTAAGAACAATTTATAAATTTAAAATGACAGGTGTGTCTTTGGTTCAGACTCTAGAGCATTGCCCAGTAGAACTTTCTGCAGTAGATGGAAATATACATTTAAGATGGCCCATAGTGTTGTTCATATCTTCTATATTCTTACTGATTTTTGTCTAGTTCTGTCATTTATTCAGAGTGTTAAAATCTCCAACTTTGGATCTACAGTCATCCATTTGTCACTTTAGTTCTGTCAGCGTTGGCCTTGTAGATTTAGGAGCTCTGTTGTTAGGCTCATATGTATTTATAATTGCTCTGTCTTCCTAATGAATTAACCTTTTTATCATTATGAAACATCCATATTTAACTCTGGTATTATTCTTTGTCTTGAAATCTATTTTGTCTCCTTAATATAGTCACTCATACTTTTTTATAGTTAGTCTTTGCATGGTATGTATGCTTTTACTTTAAACCTACCTTTGTTTTTATATTTAAATTGCATTTCTTATAATGCACATAATTGGGCAATTGATATGCTTGCACTTGTGACTATCATGTTGCTTTTTCTCTTTGACTCATCTGTTCCCCCCATCCTGTCTTCTTTTGCTTTAGTAAAATTAAAAAAGAATTAGTGTAATCCTTTATTGTCTTCTTAGCTATCTCTCTCTTTAATTGTTTTTAGTACTTGCTCTGTGATTATAATATCCTCCTTAACTTGCCACAGTCAACTTAGAGTTAATATGGTAGCATTGCACATAAAATACAAGAACTTTACAAAAGTATAATTTCGTTCATCACCTGTTGTCCTTTATACTATTCTTATGATATATAGTACACTTACATATATTATAAATCACATAATACAGTGCCATACTTTTGCTTTAAACAGTCATATGTTATACTCTTCTCTCTTTACCCATATACTTACCATTTTTGGTATTATTCATTCATTCCTGTTTACTTTCAGACTGAAGAACTTCCTTTAGCATTTCTTGTAGTGTGTCAGCTTTCAACAAATTCTCTCTGTTTTATTTGTCTGAAAATAGTTACTTTTGCCTTCATTTTCAAGGATATTTTTGCTAACTATAGTATTCTGAGTTGACAGGCTGTTTTTGTTTTGTTTTGTTTTGTTTTTTCTTTTTTCAGCCCTTTGAAACTGCCATTCCATTTTATTAAGGCCTCAATTATTCATGATCCGAAGTCAGTTGTCTTTCGTATAATTATTCCTCTATGTCTAATGTGTCATTTCTTCTGGCTTTTTTGAAGCCTGAGTATTTTGTATTTTTGGATCTCAGCAGTTTGACTATGATGTGTCTAAGTGTGGTTTTGAGAAATTTATGGTTATTATTTCTTCAAATATTTTTTTTCTTCCCCATTCTTACTCTCTTCTCTCTTTCTGAGACTAGAATTACACATTAGTTTGCCTGATTTTGTTCAGTAGGTCACTAAGGTGCTATTTGTTAAGATTTTTTTTCAGATTGGATATTATCCCAACATCTGGGTCATCTTGAAGTTGGTTTCTACTGACTGCTTTTTCTCTTGACTATATGTCGTATTTCTGTTTCTTCTCATATTCAATAATTTTTTAAATTATACACTAGATATTGACACATTGTAGAGACTCTGGATTCTTTTATCCTTTCTCTGAAGAGTGCTGATTTTTGTTCTAGGAAGCATTTGACTAGATTTAGACCCCAAACTCTTACTCTCCAATAGTGAGCAGCATATGAAATCTGTGTTCCACTCTTTCTGCTGTCTTGCTCCTGCTTTTCCTCGGAGTCTTCCCAGTGTTCACATAGTTCATGGGTCAGCCAAGAATTTGAGTGGAGTTTTAACACAGACTTTGTTGTTCCCTTCCTATGTGGTTCTCCCATAAATGGACATTTTCCCATTACCTTACAGCCACTCTGGCAGTCTTGACCTCTATACTCTGGCTTTTAAGCCAATAACACTGTGACTTTCCATTTGAGTTCTAGATACCCCACATTGAATAGATTGGGGAATGCTTTTGGGTGAATAGCCATGTAAGTATAAAGTTCATATAGTAGTTGTTCCCTTCTTTAAAGGTTTCATTCTTCTCCAGTTTCTTTCTGTCTACTTTTTTTCCTTTGCTTTCTACTACCTGAAAATATGTTTTAAATACATATTTTGTATTTTTTCCAGAGTTTATAATTATTATTGTGGGAGGGTTAATCTAACATAAGCTACATTGCCATTACTGGAAGAAAAACCAAAATTTAGTGTTTTAAGAGGTACTTTTACCTAAAGTCATTTCATAAAATTGTGTCCCATTCAAAATCCTGGAAGGGGGGTAGATTTTGAGTACCTGACATACTACTTTTAGATTTCTTCTTGAAATATTTTTAGAAGATATAAAAGAATGTTAAATTGAATGTTAATTGCTGTTCTAGTCGTCAAAACCTAAAAAAACTAAAGGAATCAAAATAGTCCTGTAATGACAAAGACATATAGGCATACCTCATATTATGGGTTCAGTTTTAGACTACTACAATAAAGTGAATATCACAATAAAGTGAGTCACCCAAATTTTTCAGTTTCAGTTCATTTAAAAGTTATATTTACATGATACTGTAGTCTATGAAGTGTGCAATGGCACTGTGTCTAAGAAAACAATGTACATACCTTAATTTAAAAATACTTTATTGCTAAAAAAGTGCTAATGAATATCTGAGCCTTCACGAAGTTGTAATCTTTTTGCTGATAGAAGGTCTTGTCTCGATGTTGATGGCTGCTGACTTATTGGCATGGTGGTTGCTGAAGGTTGGGGTAGATTGATTGATTGATTGAGACAGGGTCTCACTGTCACGCAGGCTGGGTTGCAGTGGCACTATCATAGCTCATTGCAGCTTCCAACTCCTGGGCTCAAGCAATCCTCCTACCTCAGCCTCCTGAATAGCTGGGACTACAGGCGTGCATCACCACGCTCAGCTAGTTTTTAAATTTTCTGTAGAGATGGGGTCTCGCTGTATTGCCCAGGCTCATCTTGAACTCCTGGGATCAAGTGGTCCTCCTGCTTGGCCTCCCAAAGTGCTGGGACTATAGGCATGGGCCACTGTGCCCAGCCAATTTACTAAAATAAGACGACAAAGAAGTTTGCCTTGTTGATTGACTCTTCATTTCATGAAAGAGTTCCTTGTAGCACGCCATGCTGTTTGATAGCATTTTATCCACAATAGAATTTCTTTTAAAATTGGAGTCAATCCTCTCAAACCCTGCTGTTGCTTTATCAACCAAGTTTATGTACTATTCTGAATCCTTTATTGTCATTTCAACAGTGTTCACAGCACCTTCACCAGCAGTAGTTTTCCATTTCAAGAAACCACTTTCTTTGTTCATCCATAAGAAGCGAGTCTTCATCCATTCAAATTTTATCATGAGATTACAGCAATTCAGTCACATCTTCAGGCTCCATTTCTAATTCTAGGTCTTCTGCTATTTTCACCACATCTGTAGTGATTTCCTCTGCTGAAGTCATCTCCTTAAAGTCATCCATGAGGGTTGGAATGAACTTCCTCCAAACTTCTGTTAATGTTGCTAATTTTACCTCCTCCCATGAATCACAAATGTTCTCAATGACATCTAGAATGGTGAATCTTTTCCAAAAGGTTTTCAGTTTTCTTTACATGGATCCAACAGAGAAATCACTAACTGTGGCAGCTATAGCCTTACAAAATGTGTTTCTTCTTTTTTTTTTTTTTAAATGTTCAAGTGGTTGACTTTTATTTATAATGTGGAGAAAGTAAAACACGCAAGGTATGAAAATCTAGGCTTCCACAATCAAAATCTCCAAATTTATACCTATGAGAAACTTGTCCTCAAATACTTTTTCTACCCATATACAATGACCAATTTCACGTCATAGCGCAAGATGTCAACAAGCACCATTTAGCAGCATGGCCTCAAAGGAGGGGGGTGATGAGTTTTATTTTATTTAATTTTTTTTTAAATTTCAGAATATCATGGGGGTACAACACTTTGGCCATACACATTGCCCGTGTTCTGCCCGTGTCAGAGCCACAATCGTGGTCATCTCCCAAACTGTGCTCCCCACATCCATTCAGTGAGAGTTTTTCCCATCCCTTCCACCCCCCTCCCGCCCGCCCGCCCTCAGATGAATGTTATTGCCCTGTGTGATGTAAGTGTTCATCAGTTAGTACCAGTTTGATGGTGAGTACCAGTGGTGCTTGTTTTTCCAATCCTGTGACACTTCGCTTCGAACAATGGGTTCTAGCTCCAACCAGGATAATACCAGATGTGTTAATTCACTGTTGTTCCTTATTGCTGAGTAATACTCCATGGTATACATATACCACATTTTATTGATCCACTCGTGTATTGATGGGCACCTGGGTTGTTTCCAAAACTTTGCAATTGTGAATTGTGCTGCTATGAACATTCGAGAGCAGATGTCTTTATTATAAAATGTCTTTTTTTTCTTTTGGATAAATACCCAGTAGTGGGATTGCTGGGTCAAATCATAATTCTACTTTTAATTCTTTGAGGTATCTCCATATTCTTTTCCATAGAGGTTGTACTAATTTGCAGTCCCACCAGCAGTGTATGAGTGTTCCTATCTGTCCACATCCCCGCCAACATTTGTTATTTGGGGATTTTTTGATATGAGCCAATCTCACTGGAGTTAAGTGATATCTCATTGTGGTTTTGATTTGCATTTCCCTGATGATTAGAGACGTTGAGCACTTTTTTATATGTTTGCTGCCCATTATTCTGTGTTCTTTGGAAAAGTTTCTGTTCATGTCCTTTGCCCATTTTTTAATAGGGTTGTTTGATTTTTTCTTGTTGATTTTCCTAAGTTCTGTATAGATTCTGGTTATCAGCCCTTTATCAGAGGTGTAGCATGCAAATATTTTCTCCCATTCTGTGAGTTGTCTGTTCACTCTAGTGACAGTTTCCTTGGCTGTGCAGAAGCTTTTTAATTTGATCAGGTCCCATGTATTTATTTTGGTTGCTGCTGTGATTGCTTTGGGGGTCTTCTTCATAAATTCTTTGCCTAGGCCAATGTCCATAAGAGTTTTTCCAACGTTTTCTTTGAGAACTCTTATGGTTTCATGTCTTAGGTTTAGATCTGTTATCCATTGTGAATTGATTTTTGTGAGAGGTGAGAGGTGTGGGTCCACTTTCAGTCTTCTACATATGGCCATCCAGTTTTCCCAGCACCATTTGTTGAATAGGGAATCTTTTCCCCAGTGTACGTTTTTCTGGAATTTGTCAAAGATCAGGTGACTGTATGAGGTTGGTTTTATATTTGGGTTCTCAGTCCTGTTCCATTGGTCTACGTGTCTGTTCTTGTGCCAATACCATGCAGTTTTGGTTACTATAGCCTTGTACTATAGTTTGAAGTCTGGTAGACAGATGCCTCCCAGTTTGTTCTTTTTGCTTAAGATTGCTTTGGCCAGACGGCGTCTTCTCTGGTTCCACACGAAGCGTAGAATAATTTTTTCTAGATCGGCAAAAAATGATGTTGGTATTTTGATAGGGATTGCATTGATTCTGTAAATTAATTTAGGTAGCAAAGCCATTTTTACTATGTTGACTCTGCCTACCCAAGAGCATGGTAGGGCTTTCCATCTATTTACATCCTCTGCAATTTCTTTTCTCAGTGTTTCATAATTCTCTCTATATAGGTCTTTGACCTCCTTAGTTAGATATGTTCCTAAATATTTAATTTTCTTTGTTGCTATTGCGAAAGGTATTGCATCTTTAATTTGTTTCTCGGCTTGATTGTTATTAGCGTATATGAAGGCTATGGATTTGTGTGTATTAATTTTGTATCCTGAGACTTTGCTGAATTCATTTATCAATTCCAGTAATCTCTTGGTTGAATCTTTGGGGTTTTCTATGTATAATATCATATCGTCTGCAAATAGTGAAAGTTTGACCTCTTCTGCCCCCATCTGGACGCCCCTGATTCCTCTGTCTTGTCTAATTTCTGTGGCCAGGACTTCCAGCACTATGTTGAAAAGAAGTGGAGATAGTGGGCACCCTTGTGTGGTGCCAGTTTTAAGGGGGAATGCCTTCAATTTTTCCCCATTCAGTATGATATTGGCTGTGGGTTTATCGTATATGGCTTTAATAGTTTCTAGGAATGAGCCATCTATGCCTATATTATTAAGAGTTCTTATCATAAAAGGATGCTGGATTTTGTCAAAAGCCTTTTCTGCATCTATTGAAAGGATCATATAATCTTTGTTCTTGCTTTTATTTACATGGTGAATTACATTTATAGATATGCGTTTGTTGAACCATCCCTGCATCTCGGGAATAAAGCCCACCTGATCGTGATGGATTATTTTTTTGATGTACATTTGAATTCGGTTTGCAAGGATTTTATTGAGAATTTTTGCATCTATATTCATAAGGGATATTGGTCTGTAGTTTTCTTTTTTTGTTGTGTCCTTTCCTGGCTTTGGTATCAAGGTGATATTGGCTTCGTAGAATGAGTTTGGGAGGATTCCATCCTTCTGGATATGTTCAAATAATTTCTGCAGTATAGGCACCAGTTCTTCTTTGTAGGCTTGGTAGAATTCAGGTGTGAACCCATCTGGTCCGGGACTTTTTTTTGTGGGTAGATTTTTAATTACTGCTTCGATTTCAGTGCTTGATATTGGTCTGTTTAGAAATTCTGTTTCTTCCTGGTTGAGCCTAGGGAGGTAGTGTGTTTCTAAGAATTTGTCCATTTCCTCCACGTTTTCGTGTTTGTGGGCATAGAGATTTTTGTAGTATTCAAAGATGATGTTTTGTATTTCCATGGTATCAGTTGTGACTTCTCCTTTTTCATTTCTAATTGAGCTTTAGAGTCCTTTCCTTTCTGCTTCTGGTCAACCTGGCAAGTGGCCTGTCTATTTTGTTTATCTTTTCAAAGAACCAACTTTTCGTTTCATTGATCTTCTGTATTGTTCTTTTGTTCTCGATTTCATTTAATTCTGCTGTGATTTTGGTTATTTCTTTTCTTCTGCTGGCTTTAGGATTGCTTTACTCTTCCTTTTCCATTTCCTTAAGATGATTCGTTAGTTTACTGATTTGTGACTTTTCTGTCTTTTGGATGTGGGAATTTAGGGCGATAAGTTTTCCTCTCAGGACTGCTTTTGCTGTATCCCACAGATTTTGATAACTTGTGTCCCCATTATCATTTAGTTTGAAGAATCTTTTGATTTCCATTTGAATCTCCTCCTTGACCCAATAATCTTTCAGCAATAGATTATTTAGTTTCCAAGTTTTTGGAGGAAGATGTGAGTTTCTGTTGGAATTGATTTCTAATTTTATTTCACTGAGGTCTGAAAAGATACATGGTATGATTTCTATTTTTTTGAATTTGTTTGGATCTGTTTTGTGGCCTAGGATGTGGTCAATTTTAGAGAAAGTTCCATGAGCTGATGAGAAGAATGTATATTCATGTTATTTGGGTGGAGTGTTCTGTAGATATCTGTTAGGCCCAAATATTCTACAGTCCTGTTTAGGTCTTTTATTTCTCTATTTATTTTTAGTTTGGAGGATCTGTCCAGTTCCGTCAGTGGGGTGTTGAAGTCCCCTGCTATTATGGCATTGCTGCTTATTATGTTGTCTAGATCTAGCAGTATTTGCTTTATGTACCTGGGTGCTCCTGTGTTGGGTGCATAAATGTTTAGGATTGTTAAATCCTCTTGTGAGATTTTTCCCTTCACCACTATATAGTGTCCATTTTTGTCCTTCTTTACTTTTATTGCTTTAAAGTTTATGTCATCCGAAATGAGGATGGCTACTCCGGATTTCTTTTGGTTTCCATTAGCCTGGAAAATTGTATTCCATCCTTTCACCTTGAGTCTGAATGCGTCTTTGTGTGTAAGGTGTGTTTCCTGAAGACAAGAAATACTTGGTTTGTATTTTTTAATCCATTCAGCCAGCCTATGTCTTTTCAATGGGCAGTTCAAGCCATTTACATTTATTGAGAGAATTGATATTTGGGGTCAATTTCTGATTATTCTGTTGGGTGGTATCTTTTGTTTTACCTCTTGCGTCATTGTGGAATCTGGTTTCTGGGCTTTTTGCTTTTGCGTAATTTTACATAGGTGGGTGTCTGTTGCTCTGTTTAGTGTATGATGCAGGTCTAAGCATTTCTTGCCAGGCCGGTCTGGATTTCACAAATTCTATCAGTGATTGCTTATCTGGAAAGGTCTTTATTTCTCCCTCATATAAGAAGCTTAGTTTGGCAGGATACAGAATTCTGGGTTGACCTTTGTTTTGTTTTAGGAGATTGATGATATCTCCCCATTCCCTTCTGGCTTGTAAGGTTTCAGCTGAGAAATCTGCAGTTAATCTGATCAGTTTCCCTTTGTAGGTTACCTGCTCTTTTCGTCTTACAGCTCTGAGGAGTGCCTCTTTTGTGTTTACTTTGGTCAGTCTAATAATTATGTGACATGGTAAATGCCTTTTCACGTTGACTCTCCCAGGAGTCCTGTGTGCTTCTTGTACTTGGATATCGAGATTTCTGGCTAAGCCATGGAAATTTTCCTCTATTATTCCTTCAAATAAATTTTCCAGCCCATGAGAATTTTCTTCCTCTCCCTCAGGGATACCTATGATCCTTATGTTTGGCCTCTTTACATAATCCCACATTTCTTGTATGCTTTTTTCCTGCCTCTTGTTTTTGTGTTCTTTCTCTTCGGCTGATTTATTTAGCGCATAGGAGATGTCTTCTAGCTCTGAAATTCTTTCCTCTGCATGGTCCAGCCTATTCTTAAGGCTTTCCACTGTGTTTTGTACATCCTTGAATGCTTCTTTCATTTCTATGATTTCTATTTGATTTTTACATAATATTTCTATTTCTTTGGAGAATTTTTCGTTCATTTCTTGCATTTTTCTTGTGGTTTCTTTGTGCTGGGATTCAATTTTCTCTTGAATTTCATTGAGCTTACTTATAATCCATAAACAAAATTCCTCTTCTGTCATTCTACCCATTTCATTTGGGTTGGTATCCATTGCTGAGGAACTGATAATTTCTTTTGGGGGTGACTTTTCACTCTGATTTTTCATGTTCCCTGAGTTCTTTCGCTGGTTTTTTCTGATCTGGCCTCTTGGTCGAGAGCTGGGGGTGTTAGAGCTAGTTTATGGCCCTGTCACCAGGCCCACAATTATTGTTCCTTGGCAAAGCCAGGGAGAGAAGTAGTGGCCTGTATTGCCTTAGGTGTATTTTAGCAAGTTTGGTGGATCTTGAGTTAACTCTGACCTGTGGTCTTCTCCTCTTCCCAGTGGAGTGTGGTGAGAATAACCTCCCAGCTTGGGCTCTGAGCTAATGAATTGTACTTGAGGATATGAGTCCTCCGCTCCCTATTAGCTAGGTATTCTGTTATGTCCGTGGCAGACTCTGATTCCCCAGTTGGGGTATGCGAAAGCCCCGTGCTTTGGGAGGGGCCTTGTAGCTCCTAGGGGTTACTTTGACCCTGCTCCTGAGGTGCAGGTAGAAACACAATTTCTTTTGGCTGCAGTGTGAGAGCTGAGTTGGGAAAATTCTACACAGCTCAGAGGTTGCTCATCTAGCCACGTGTGTCTGCCCTTCTGATGTGCGTCTCCGCGTGATACTGGTTGACAGGGGGATCTCCAATTGTGCACCCCTTTTCCACCACTAGACCCCAAGGCGAGGCGGTGGCCGTCTCTATCCCCAGCAGTCTCCACCGGGGGGATGTTCCCATGGGGAGGAGGGAGTAGTGGCCGCTGGAAGTGTTCTTGGATGGCACGAAATTCCCTATCGAAGTGGGCAGGATTATGGGGAGCTGCTCTGGTTCAGCCTGTGGCTCTTGAGGTATTTGGTTGTCATGGGAACCAGCAGTTATACCAAATGAGTCCGTATAGCCAGCAACCTTCAAAATGAGCGATCTGTGGGGTACAGGAGGGCTGGGGCCTGAAGGGCGGGCACTAGGACCAGCACTTAGCGGACTTGTCGGAGGCCAGAGCCGGGGTAGCGGAACCAGATGGACGAGCTGCAAACTGTTTCCAATACCCAAAGGTCCTGCCGCTACAGTTCCGGGATCTCGTCCCACCGGGAACCCACGGATGCGGCTGTCCCTGGCCACCACAGGCAAAGCCTGTCTCGCCCCAGCAGAAGAGCCCCGGGCCGGGGCGGGGGGAGCTAGAGACGCGGCTCACAGCTCTGCGCGGGCGGCTGTAAAGATGGCGGCCGCCGCCAGCCTGGCGCACAGCTGGGCTCCGATCGCGCCGGGAGCGCAGTTTTTCTCCGCCGGACGCAGCGGCAGTTGCCAGCAGCCTCTAAGGGCGTGTCCCGTTCTCCGTTAAACTCCTGGGCCCAGTCCTGCTGACTTCCAGTGGTGCAGTGCCGGCCTGCGGGTTCCTGCGCACTGTCCCGGGAAGCTGTATCTCGGTCCCCGCCCTGTTCCTCCCCAGCCCTCGGCAGTCTCTGTATATTGCAGCTGCGAGTTGTGTCTGGCTCTGGCTACTTCCTCCTCTCCACAGGGCTCGCCGTCCCTAGCAACCGCTCTGTTCCAACTCTGGGCTTGTCCCTGACTGCGTGTATGGGGAGGCGCGTAACCGCTTGGGGGGCAGGTTGCACTGCGCCGACCTGGCGAGAGCATCCTTCCCGCGCTGTGGGCTCTATTGTGCTCCATGCGCCCTCCGATCTTTGTGAAAATTTTGTACCTGTTTTCTTGGGCTGGGCGTTCGGCGTTGTTTCTCTGTAATTCGCAATGCTGTTTTCGGAGTGAGCGGTCCGTGCTTGCAGGCAGCCGCTGGCGTTCTTCACCTCCTTCCCTGGGAGCGGTGCGGTGGTAGGACGCTATCACACTGCCATTTTTTCCTCCAGTACTACAAAATGTGTTTCTTAAATAATAAGACTTGAAAGTCAAAATTACTCCTTGATCTATGGGCTGCAGAATGGATATTGTGTTAGCAGGCATGAAAACAACATTAATCTCCTTCTACGTCTTCATCAGAACTCTTAGGTGACCAGGTACATTGTCAATGAGCAATAATATTTTCAATGGAATCTCTTTTTGTGAGCAGTAGGTCTTAACAGTGGGCTTAAAATTATTCAGTAAACAATGCTGTAAAGAGCTGTGCTGTCATCCAGGCCTTGCTGTTCCATTTATAGAGCACTGGCAGAATAGACGTAGCATAATTCTTAAGGGCCCTAGGATTTTCGGAATGGTAAATGATCATTGGCTTCAACTTAAAGTCACCAGCTGTATTAGCCCCTAACAAGAGAGTCAGCCTGTCCTTTGAAGGTTCAAAGCCAGACATTGACTTCTCTCTAGCTATGAAAGTTCTAGGTGGCATCTTCTTCCACTAGAAGGCTGTTTCATCTGCACTGAAAATATGTTGTTTAGCATAGCCACCTTCATCAATTATCTTAGCTAGATCTTCTGGATAACTTGCTGCAGCTCCTACAGAAGTACTTACAGCTTCACTTTGTTACTTTTATGTTATGGAGATGGCTTTTAACCTTAAACCTCATGAACCAACCTCTGCTAGTTTCAAACTTTTCTTCTGCAGCTTCCTCACCTCTCTCAGACTTCATAGAATTGAATAGAGTTAGGGCCTTGCTCTGGATCAGGCTTTGGCTTAAGGGAATGTTGTGGCTGATTGGATCTTCTGTCCAGACCACTCAAACTTTTTCCATATCAACAATAAAGCTGTTTCACTTTCTTATCCTTTGTGTGTTCACTGAAGTAGCATTTTAAATTTTCTTTAAGAACTCTTCTTTTTCACTCTCAACTTGACTGTTTGGCACAAGAGGCCTAGCTTTTGGGCTGTCTTGGCTTTTGACATGTCTTCCTCACTAAGCCTGATCATTTCTAGCTTTTGATTTAGACTAAGAGATGCGTGACTCTTCTTTTCACTTGAGTACTTAGAGGCTATTATAGGGTTATTAATTGGCCTAATTTCAATATTGATGCATCTCAGGATAAAGAGGACAGGGGTGGGGAACAACTGGTCAGTGGAGTAGTCCAAACACATACAACATTTATCAATTAATTTTGCCATCTTATATGGGTACGGTTTGTGGTGCCCCAAGACAGTTAAAATATAATGTCAAAGATTACTGACCACACACAGATCACTGTAACAGATAAAATAACGACGAAAAAGTTTGAAATTTTATGAGAATTACCAAAATGTGACACAGAGACACGAAGTGAGCACGTACTGTCGGAAACACGGTGCTGATAGACTTTCTTGATGCAGGGTTGCCACAAACCTTTAATTTGTAAAAAATACAGTATCTGAAAAATGCAGTAAAGCAAAGTTCAATAAAACAAGATATGCCTCTGTATATCAGTAAAATGGACCATAGGGTTTTGAAATTGCCTGTGTGTGTGTGCACATGTGCTTACAAACACACAAACACACAGACATTTCTGGGAATTTGAAATATACTAAACTCCTATATGTATACATAGGTCCCTTTCAAAACAGTAGGGAAAGATAGGTACTTTAATAAGTGTTTTTGGGAAAATTGTTCATTTTGGGGGAAAAAAGACCATTAAAACAAAAATAAATTCCATATAAATTTAATATTAAAATAATTCTAAAAGAATTATAGCAGGAAACATAGGAAAGTATTTTTATAATTCTAAAATATAAAAGCCTTTAAACCTTTTATTTTTTATTTTATCTACTTTGAAATAATTTCAGTATCATTACAAGGAATTTCTGTGCATCCTTCCCTCAGATTCTCAAATGCCTACATTCTGCAGAACCACAGTACAATTATTAGATCAGGAAGCTAACATTGATACAATATTAATAACTACTCTACTGCCCTTACTCAGATTTTTCCGATTGTCTCATCAATGCCCCTTTTCTGGTCCAGGATCCAACCCAGGATCCTGGATGTTGTATTTAGTTGTCGTATCTCCTTAGTCTCTTTCAATCTGGGAGAGTTCTTCAGCGTTTCTTTGTCTTTCATGATGTTGACATTTTAAAAGAATACTGGCCAGTTATTTTGTGGAACATCTCTCAAGGTAGATTTATTTAGTGTTTCTTCAGGATTAAATTCAGATTATAAATCTACAGCAAGAATACCATAGAAGTGGTATCAGTGGGTACATGATGTCAATTTCAAAGGCCTTTTTAACCATGACATAAAATCAGAAATCAGAAGAGATTGATTGACCTGACCAAATAAACATCCATATTTTATCGTGGCAAAATACACCATGATAGGAAGTACAAATGGAAATGGGGTATAAATGACAGCATGGGATGCTCAGGGGTTGGTGGGCATCTAAATTGGTTTGTCTTAACCTTTATTTAAAATGGAAGTTAGGTCTATAGGCTTGCTAGATTCAGGTTAAAAGTATTTGGTTAGAACATATTATAAGCGAGGTTGCCTGCTTTATATTTGCATCACACCAGGTGATACATGGTATGTCGTTATTCTTTATTGCCTTTACAATATGTATTTGTCCATGTGGTAAGCAATTCTCAGTTATTACCAATTTTATATCTTTGTCATTGTTTTGATTTATATTTCTCTGATTAAATATTTACCTTTTGAAGATGATGTGAATGGGAAAGAGAGAAATACATAGAAAAGAAATTACAGTGAGGAATTGGAAAGATTTGTATGGATGGAGCAGGAAGAAACCAGAGGACACGTGGGGCAGTTGTGATGGCCTTTGCTTTCTTCTTTGTCTTTCTTTGTCCCAAGCTCTAATTTATTTGATCTGTTTGAGACCATGGCATTCATGCTGCAATTCAGGTCTTCTTGCCAGGGACATCTCAGCTCCTAGGTGGAAGGTGGGGTTGCTGAAGTGTGCACAACAACTGAGGAGCTAAGCACTTCTGGGAGGTCTTCTGTAAGATGTGAGATCACAGCCCTGTGCCTGTGGCTCCTGGGTCGTGCTTGCTGATGGATGAAACCTCTCTTTAATCCCAGAAAGTGGTCCTGCTACACACTGCACAAATGGGTGTCTCCTTTTTCCTTGATGATTATTACCCCATATCCTTAAGAGTAAACTCAACCTGGCATCATCCATTTAAAAATTCTGTAGTATTTAGGCTAATGACATTTATTTTATAGTATGTAAGTGTGAAATTTGATTTAATATTTGTTTTCAGAGTTATGGTAAACTTACACTATACCTTTTTTTCTTCAATCCAGAGAATGTCTTTCAATCCTGCATGAAATTCAGAAGAGCAAACTTGAGCAAGAATTCTTCTATGAGTTTGAAGGGGGTGTCAAGCTTGGCACTGGGGCCTTTAATTTGGTAAGGAAATAATTATATACAAACTGGAACCTTTAGCAGAAGAACCTAAGGTTTTCAGTGCCTTCTCTATTGCATTTGAACCTCATCCTGAACCTCTACCTGGGTTTGGTTGACAAGTGGCTACAGTGGGATCAGTTTTCCTGTGTTGTGACCTAGTGGGGTCTGTGGCCAGTGTGTGTTGTAAAGTTCTGCGTATGCTCAGAGTAGCTTTGGATTGTACAACGTGAAGGAAATGTGTAGTGCTGTGAGTGGACTGGTAAGGTTTTTGGTAACAAGGAACAATGGAATTCAGTTCCACTTCCATATGAGAAATATTGTTGCAATGACATGACAGCTCTGCTTTTGAAAATAGGTGAGGGAGTGATAAACTTTGAGGAATGATTTTTGATGATTTCTGGGGAGATGAAGAGTCTGAGTGGAAATCTGTCAAATTCCAGTATATTATTTAGAGATTTTGAAATTTTATTAAAGTTTGACTGGAACTGGTGAGAAAATTAAGTGGTAAAGAGAATCACATGCATGAGTGTATGTGCCACTGTGGCCACTTTGTTCATGAGCCTATTGGGCAATGAGCTGGTGGCTGGGGAAAAAGACTGACTGGGATCCATAGAACAGGTCATCCTATCATCCACTTGGTTATTAAAATCCTCCTTTGCTGAGGTCACCCTTTGGTGAGCATTCACAAATATTTTCACATTTTCTGCCCGTTTAGAGAGCACATGCTTCTTCCCCAACCCTCCTTGTCACTAATTTTCTAATCATGTTCCTTCCAAGCCCCTGACCATCTAGCCAAAGCATTGACCACAGCCCATGAATCAGTATATAATTGCACATTTGTGTATATGGTCATTTCTCCTTCCAAGCAAGTTCATAACCAGGCACACTGCCCAGGGTTCTGCCCACTGGGAGAATTTCCCATTGCCACTGTCCTTCAAGGATGTCCCAGGAAGGGGCTATAGTGCTACAGCAGCCCACTTCCCTGTGGTGCCTGCATATCACACAGAATACAATAGATTTTTGCTTTCTGGGAAAGGAAGCTGAAAGAAGACTTATCTGGAAGTGAGCACAGGGGGTTGCTTTCTCACCACCTCATCACTTCACGTAAAAGGTACTGGTGTTCTTTAGAGAATCCTAGAAAGGGCAGGCTTAAAAAAAAAATTTTGTGGTGCTTGTTTCATTTTTTTAGCTAAATGAAATCAATTCATAAGTAATGACTATAGTATGTGATGATTGAGATATAGCTAGTGATTTAAACTTGTTTCTAATTTTTCATATTATTGAAGCATTAAAACTGTAAGTTTAGAATTTAACATTTTTCTGCAGTTAGATGTACTAACACATAAGTACACTTGTATTTGTTTTTCTTACAGATGCTGTCCCTTTTACCAGCAAGGATTATCAGACTACTAGAATTTATTGGATTTTCTGGAAACAGGGTACAAATTTAATTTTATCTTAATTTTGACAGGGAAGATAAAACATCATTTATTGATATGAAGGCAATACCACCTGTTTGCATAACTAGCATAATTATAGGCAGTTTGTTTGCAGGACTGTAAAAAGCCATTTGTCCTTGATCAAATTTTTTAGGAGTTGGATATGATTTTACTGTTGAAAGTTAAAATTTTTCACCTTTGTTACCTAAATTTTGGGGTTAAAAATTATGTTTTAAAATATAATTTGCTAGATCTTAATTACTCCTGTGTTGTTAAAATATACTTTGTTAACATTTCAGCAACCCCACAGTTGCCTTATGTAAAATAAAGAAATTAGGCTAGATTTCCATGTCTAATATTTTGTGATTCTAATAGATCAAATAGCATAGATCCAACAGAGTTAAAGTATTTTGGATTTCCATATGTTTTTACAAGTTTTGCTATAAAATTTGTTTTCCATGTTATTCATAAAATTTCTATGTGGTTGTGGTTTTGTAATGAATATATAATATTTATTAATCATAACACTCAATATGGCATTACAAGAGTTGCCTCATTGCAAAAGCTGTCTCTGTCAGTCTGGAGAGCAGGTTTGTAGAAATATATGAGAACAAGTATAAGAAGCTGTAATTTTTTCCTGTCTGTTTTCACTGTCCGTGTTCTTCATGAGCTCTTGTGTATTTATGGTGATCCCTTTATCGTATGTTCTGTCTGTTCTGACTCTGTATTTCATGATCACCCTTCTCCTTAACCATTCATCTTCTACCTTTTTCCTTCAGTGGCTCCAAATTGCCTCTTGAATAAAGTCCAAACTATAACATGGCTTCAAGGACCCCATGGTTTGATTCTATCCAGTGTTTCCAGCCTTAATGTCCATACTCTTCGCTTTCCCAGTGCTCCTGTTAAACTGGGCAATTGGTTGTTGCCCACACAGGCCCTGTGCTTCCCTGCTTCTGTGCTTCTGCTGGTCTCCGTTCTGGATATTTCCCCCAAGCAGCCTCCCCCCAATTAACGTTCTCTCGAGAGCCTTTCCATCTACTAGGTTTGAGACAAATGCCATCTATTCCACAAAGCTTTCTCTCATCCTCTTCCAGTGAGGCTCAAGCATTCCTAACTTTCAGAGTCATTTATTTATCTTTCTTACAGCACTAACCGTATTCTAGTAAGGTCATGTGTTCATGCACTGTCTTGCCTATTTGATTGAAAGGCCTTCAAAGACATAGGATCATATTTGTTCATACCCACCGTGGTGCCTTGTACTTAGGTCTTCCATATGTTTTAATGAATGAATATTTCTATCAGAGAAATACAGCATTTCTATGTAATGAGCACTGCCTTTTTCTCTCCCTAGAATCACATGTATAAAAGGATTTGTGCCACTTTAAAATGTAAAGTTTGTTTCTAGTTAGGCATTACCACTATTCTAAGCTCTTGAAAAATAAACTCCACCTTCATGGAGGGTGGGGATATATGAACTAGCATTTTAAAGTTTCTGAATATAATTTTCCAATCATGTTCTTTTCCTTCTAAAATGCATTTAATTTCCACAGGAGTTGGGCCTCCTGCAGTTACGGGAAGGTGCATCAGGAAAAAGCATGAGGTCTCCGCTGTGCTGTTTAACCATCCTAGCTTTTCATACTTATATCTCCCTGATACTTGGTAAGGTCTGATGACATTATGCTTCGTTGAAAGTTGATTATCTTTAGTCTGAGTAAGTAAAAATTGAGAAAAATCAGAGCTAGTAGTCCATATCTCTTTCCCTTTTTTTTTGAAAGATGGAAAATAGTGAAATTTGTCATAGTGACATTTGGCAGAGGGAATGGGGTGGTTTCTTTCATTGAGTATTTTTCATGTGTTCTTAGCTAAAATTTGCATATTAAGGAGATCTATTTAATCATATTCATATTACATTTCTTTTTTGAAGAAAATGAAATTTTTGGCTAAAATAATTAGTTAATATTGCCATTAAAACCAGAAATTCTAATTCAAATCTAAGATAGCCACCTCTGTTCTTAAGAATTAGTCTTTCTTAGAACTTTCTTAAACTAAAATTTTAGATGGGACTTGTCTTTATTTTATTTCCCAGGTATAAAAATGACAAAATAATAGTTTTCATCTTCTCCACGAATAGGTCTTTGCTATATATGTTAATGAAATTTGGAGAGTTAGTTATCAATATCTACCATGTTTCATGACAACTGAAGCTTTTCCTGTTAAATTTCTAGGTACAGGAGAAGTGAATGTTATAGAAGCAGAGAGTCTCCTTGCACCCTTCCTCCAGCAGTTCCCAAATGTACGCTTGGTATTTCAAGTGCATGTTTCAACCAGAATTAATGAGCTAGCATTGGTCATTGAACAGTGTGTTTTCTTCCTTTTTCCATAGGGCTCACTCATGCTGTTTTATCATGCCCGAATAGAGCTGCTGAAAGGGAATATTGAAGAGGTAATTTATTTGGCAGTAGTGATTTGGGGGAGTTATCTGTATGGTGGAGTTCTGCCACACATTCATTCAACCAAAGTAAATTTAGCTTTATGGAATAGACAAAAATAAAGGAAAAAATAATGTAATTAAAAAGCCAAAATCTTAATTTGTGTATACATTCTATTAGATATTGTAGATTACTGAATATAGTCTACATTGACACATAAAGTGTGTGAGGCAATTCGGGGTAGAATATACAAAATAGCAGGTGGGCAATCTAAGGGATTTTCAAAAAAATTTGAGTATTATCAGTTTCTGCATTACACATTGACTTGGGAATCTAACCCTTGTGTAAGATGCACTCTACTCACTACATGTGGCTCCTCATCAAAGGAAATTATTCACCAATTCCCTCAAAGAAGGAAACATTGGGATCAGAAGTAGAAAAGTGAGGAGCCATTCATATAAGTACATTCACAAATAGTTTTCTTCCACACAATGGGCTCAAACATGTATATTTTTCTGTAATTTGTTTGTTTCTATTTACAATACATCTTGGATCTTTTTCCAGGTCAGTATATCTAAATCTCCCTCGTTCTTTTGATAGCTGGGTTTCATTTCATGAGATGGATATACTGTATTCATTAGAGTGGTCCACTGTTCATAGACATTTGGCGACTATAAACAATGCCATTGTAAACATCATTGTATGTGTATTTCTGTGCACAGGTATATTTATTGAAGACAGATTCTGAGTATTAGAATTTCTGGGCCAAAAGATGTTTGCATTTTGATAAATCCAGCCAACTTGCCCTCCTTACTTAAGGTCATTGCAACTTAAACACCCATAAAGTTATGAGAATGCTGATTTCCAATGTTCTTTGCCAACTCTGGACATTATCCATCTTTTAATTTTTGCCAATGTGATGGCTAAAAATGAGAATCTAATTTTTAAATTTATAGTGCCCATTTATAAGTTTCTTCATATGTACGTTTGTCATTTATATATATTTTTTTCTGATTTGCCTATTTATATCTTTGCCAATTTTCCCATTGATTGTCTTTTTTTGGAAGGATTTTATAAAATTTTCGTACGGTAGGGGGTTAATCTTTTGCTAGTTATATAGGTAGTGGTATCTTCACCCAGTTTGTCCATTGCCTGTAACTTTGTTTCAGATGTGTGTTGCCCTGTGGGTGTCCCAACTTTATTATTGTCAATCTTTTCTTAAAGGATGTTTATATTTTATATCTTGCTTGGAATGGAACTTCCCCCTTCCCACATTATAAAGTGCCAAGGCACCCTCACAAAATTAAAAAGAGGCAGAACTTAACTGTATCATTGTATGTAAGGAAAGGAACATATCATCATATTGAGTGATTTAATAAGTGGTAATTTTGTTCTTTTTGTACAAAGTGTTTTATGTATTTTTCCATTAGGTTATTATCTCCTTGTCTAATATCTGGATGATCAGCTTTATGCAATTGACTTATAGGCACAAGAGATATTTCGAAAATGCATTTCAGTTCAAGAAGAATGGAAACAGTTTCACCATCTCTGTTACTGGGAGCTAATGTGGATTTATGTATTCCAACAAAACTGGATGCAGGCGTATTACTATTCAGATCTGCTTTGCAAAGAGAGTAAATGGTCCAAGGTAAAATGCAGTGCTTTGATTAATGTCATTTGTTTGATAATAAGTGTCCAGGATGATTTTCATTTAGGACTGTTTGTTCAATAGTATGACATCTACACTGTTTTCGCAACTTAAGATTCACAAAAGGAGGAAATGTGCATTAAGTACTTGCTATTTATAGGCTCTATCCTCAGCATTATATGCTTTGAAAGCTGTCCAAGGAGTTCTTTTCAACAAAAAAGTTTTACCTCTAAAGATGAATTGCATTTATATTTAAAGTTATTAAATTTCAGTAGTCTTGATAATTTTTTGTAGACTTCTCAATGCCCTAATGACCTAGCTTTTCATGATAATAAAAATTAATTCTATTCCATTTGTGAAAAGTTGGGAGGAATGAGATAATGATCTTTTGTTCATTCTGTCTACTTTCTCATCCATGAATGCTGTAGTTGGGTAATAGGAAAATGGTCTAAATTTATTGAAAAGTGTTGTTCTCATTTTGAACAGGCAATACAAAACTTCATTTCCTTTTATTTCTTTGATGCTTCTTAAAATTATATCTGGAAGATTTGTAGTTCATTCCTGATTTGCAAGGTACCTAGGGATGTTCTGTAACAAGCTCCTTTTCTTCGTTTTCTTAAGGCAACGTATGTGTTCTTAAAAGCAGCAATTTTAAGTATGCTTCCAGAGGAGGATGTATTAGCAGCTAATGAGAATGTGGTAACTTTATTCAGGTAAGCTAGACACTGTCTCTATATATAACAAAGACCCTGGCTATATAAAGAAGCACACAATTTCATCTTCCGTCTCTTTTTTTCCTTAATGCTCTCCCATGCTTCACTTTCATATTTCTGTAATTTTTCTACTCATTTGATATGGGAACCCTTGAAAAAATACAGTTAGCCAAGAGTCAAAATCTCATTCTTTTAGCAGGATTTTGCAGATACGCTGGTGTGATTAGGAATCTAGAGAAGACATTGTTATATTTTGGGAGTAGGGTTTTATTGTCGGGACTTTGCTATTGCAGTTTGAGGACAGTTTTCTAAATTGGTATTGTTACAAAAAGATGTTACTTATTGCTATGAATCAAAAGTATTCTGTGGGAACTTAAACACAGTATAACATATCCATAGTGCTTATTAGTATTGTTAAAGATTTGGAAAAACTCTGCTATGTAGTAATCTGTTTAACTCTATTTCATCTATCCCTCCATCCATCATGTTTTTGTTGAGCACCTACTCTGTGAAGGGTACTGTGCTAGGTACTGAATAAATAGGTGTGTGACCCCTGTCCTTGTGGGATTTATAATCTTGTAGTGGAATCAGACATCAATGAAATAATGACACAAATAAATGCAAAATTACAATACATGGCTGATTTTCCTCCTTAGAATCTGTGTGTAATAGCGTATAGGGAGTGCTTATCCACGTGAAGTCTGGAGGTGGAGGAGCTGCTGTGGCAGTGGGGAGTTGTGGTGATACAGTTTCAGAGCAAGGGAACAGCATGAGAGAGGGCCTGTTACAGGAAGGAGCACTGCACATTTAAAGAACTTAAAGGTGATAATGGACAGGACATGGTGCTTCCTTGTGTGTGTGTGTGTGTGTGTGTATACACATATACAGGTCAAAGGAAAAGAAATGTCAAGAATGACCATCTTAGTTCAGGCTGCTATAACAAAATACTATAGACTGCGTAGCTTAAACAACAGAAATTTATTTCTCATGGTTCTGAAGTCTGGGAAATCCAGATAAAGGAACCTGTAGGTCTGATATCTGCTGAGGATCCACTTCTTGGTTTGAAGATGGCCAGCTTCTTGTTATGTCCTCACATGGTGGCGAGCAGGGAGAGAAAAAGCAAGTTCTCTTGTGTCTTTAAAAGGGCACTTAATCCCATTCATGAGGGCTCCACTCTCATGAACTCTCATGGAACCTCCCAAAGGCCCTACCTCCTAATACCATCACAGAGGAGGTCAGGATTTCAACATATGAATTTTGGGAGGGCACAAACATTCAGTCCATAGTACTTTCAACACAGTATTCCATTGAAAAATAAGACATAGTATGTATTTAGTGTTATAGGGATCATTAACAACCCTAGCAGGAGCTTATAAGATAAAAGAATGGAGGTGGAAATCAGATGGGAGTTGGTTGAAGAGTTAATGAAAAATAAAGAAATGAAGAGAGTGAGCATAAATACATCCCTGAATAACTTTGATGATGAAGAGGAGGGGAGAGAGAGAGAGTGATAGTTGGAGGGAGATGTAAGGTCAAAGAATATTTTAATGGGAAAGAGTTGAGCATCCCCAAACCCCACTGGGAAGGATCCAGTGAGGATGAGAAGGTGCACAAACAAGCAAGAAATGGGACAACTGACATTGTAAGGTTCCTGAGGAGGCAAGAGGAGATACAATCCAAATCATTAGTGGCAGGATTGGCTTTATCTCGGGGGAGGGTCCAGTCCTGGTCTTCCGCAGTATCAGAAGGGAAGGAGTACAGAACAGATGCGGAGCTAGGCAGGCTTCTGAATGGTGGCATGAGGTGAGGAGTTCCCACATCTTAGTGTCTGTTTTCTCTATGAAGTGGGAGGCAGGGTCATCTGCGAGAGTGAGGGAGAAGGGAGAGGGCTGGAGGGCTGGGGAGGGTGGAGAAGGAACTCACTGTGTTGTAGACAGTGGGACAGTGAGGTGGTGAGAAACACGGTAGGGGGCCATTAGAGGTTGCTGATGACTTGGTAGTGATGCCAGCCTGCTCTCAGTGCAATCGCAGGGGAGATGGGCCCTGAGCTTCATCCAGGGCTGGGTTTGTGCCAGATGAGTGTAAGGACTAGGCTGTAGACAAGGGAGTTTAGGAAATGGGCCAGACGCGAGTACAGCAGTAAAAGCAAGTGCAGCCTAAGCAGGAATATGAAGGGACAGGGAGAAAAAAGGAGGTTGCTGGACTAGGAGACAGTTGGAGGGCAAGGGGCCTGAAAGTCTTAGAACAGGGAGTTAGGCAGTGGTCCCCAACATTTTTGTCACCAGGGACCGATTTCATGGAAGACAGTTTTTCCATGGATGGGGTAGAGGGCATGTGGAGGGGCGGCAGGGTGGGGAGGAGGAGTTCAGGCAGTGATGCATGGCCCTGTTTTCCTAACAGGCCACAGACCGGCACCAGTATTGGGCCGTGGCCCCGGGGTTGGGGACCGCAGAGTTAGAATGAGGAGAATGGTGTTCTAAGGGTGGTGGGCTCGAATTTGTGCTTTGCAATAGAAAAGTTACGGGTCGTGGTGTAAGGTATGAGTGTAGGGGTGGCATCTCTGAAGTAGAAAGGAGGAGACATCACTGGAGATGAGGAAGTCAAGGAACTGAGAGGCCCCACTGCATTTTTCAAACATAATTGATGACCACTCCTTGTAAATGAAATACTGTATTCTGTGGGCCACATTTGAGAAATAATGGCTTAGCTGAACCCTCTGACTTGTCAGAACAAATTTGACATTTTTCCAACTCCTTTTAAAAGCTCTTCTTAAAAATAGGACCATGTATACTAACTGTAGCATCGACATTAATAGAAGCCATGGTATGATAAATGTCACCTCTTACTGTAAAAGGCATTTCCTTATTTCACAGAAACAACAATTAATGGAATGGAATTTTAAGATATGTTAAAGCCTTTTAAATCTCCATTTCCTCAACTTCAGATTAAGTCTTCTCCATATTAAAAAACTTATGGAAAAGATGTAATCATTCTTATTTTCAGGAGAAAGCTTGAAGTCTGCTCTATCATAGCATATTTGTTGGGATAATGAGAGGAGAGTCCTAACAGTGACTATGATCTTTAAACCACAAGGGTTCATGTCTAAGGCATGCTTCCCCCTCCCCTGGCCCCACGTCACACTTCCGCTGCCTCTTCCACTGATGTTTACGAACATCAAATGATGGGGCATTCCGGTATAAAGTCCATGTCCACTATAACCTAATACAAGCTCACCCTATACTGGATTTTTTTTCTCTTATTTCATCTTACTCTTTCTTTCAGTGTTGTAATTGGATATTTCCTTGAATCCTTTCTCAGCAACTTGTTTGATGCACTCATAAAATTATGTGTGTGAAAGTGCTCCCAGGAACATGTCTTCCCATCCACTTTCAATTTTATGTGCTTGTGAATTTCACAATTGGAATTCCTTAGAATTTTGAGAAGTTTGTAAACATGGCACATATCCTAAGCTGATTATTTCCAAAATCACCTATGCGTGGGAAACATTTTTTCCAATTATACATTAATCAATGGCTATCTTTTGAGCCATATTACTTTATAGATCTCTGTCATACTTACAAATAGGAACAGTTAATATTCAGTGTATCTCCTTCCCTCTTTCTGGGTATCCACAATGTAAGTAAATACTTTGGACTTGTTCTGTTTTTTTATGGAAATTACCAATTTCATACCTAGATTACCTGGACCATGTTTGATAAATTTAAGACATTTGCTAAGTTGACTAGAAAGAAATATGTGTCAATCAGTGGGTCTCAAACTTGAATGTGCATCAGAATCACCTGGAGGGCTTATCAAAACTCAGATTACTGGGTTCCACCCCTGGAGTTGCTGATTCAGTAGTAGGTCTGTGGTAGGGCCTGAAAATTTGCAATTTGAACCGGTTCCCAGGTGCTGCTGATGCTGAGGTGCGCACGTGAAAACCACAGGTGTAAATAATGTCTGTGTTCTGATGACCTCTCGTTGGGGCTGGTGCTCTTCACAGACAGGTGGACGGCTTGAAGCAGAGAATTGCTGGTAAATCTCTCCCTACTGAGAAGTTTGCTGTGAGGAAGGCTCGACGCTACTCTGCTTCCTTGCCTGTACCTGTGAAACTCGTCTTGCCTGCCCTGGTATCCACTTTTATTTTATTTACTGTTCATGTACTAGAGATTAATTATCTATTCACAGCTGCAGGGAGCATATCTAACTTTGGCTGTGAAGTTCAGCTTAATTAAAAACCATTCATTGTGAGTGGTATTGTAAGGGGAACATTTATACATAATTAATAAATAAAAATTGTAGCTCATGTTTCCTGACTAGTTGGTATGTTCCAGGCATTATGATAGAGCTATTAAAAACATATCATTGAATTCTTAGAATAACTCTGAATGTAGTCTTGTTAGTTCCATTTTACAGAGAGTGGTAAAGTTGACTTCAGTGAAGTCGAGTTGAATTACAATGCAAGCCACATATATATTAATAATTTTACCTTTTCTAGTAGCCACGTTAAAAAAGTAAAAGGAAACATGAAATTAATTTTAAGAATATATTTTGTTTTACTCAGTATATGCAAAATGTTGTCATTTCAACATGTAATTCATAAAAACTTACGAGGTATTTCACATTCTTTTATATTATACTAATTCTTTGAAATCTGGTGTGTCTTTTACACTTGGAGGACATCTCAGTTTGGACATTTCATATTTCCAATGCTCAAGAGCCACAGGTGGCTGGTGTCCAACTCACTTTCTTAATGATAGGCCATTTTAGGTGAGGCTTCTGTGAAAAGTGCAATTTCAACTTAAATTTTCTTAATGAAGTCTTTTTAAAAAAAACTGGATGTATCAAATTACTGTGACTCTTCAGGGGCTTTGATTTTTTGCATAGGTAGTCAGCACAGGAAAGCTATTCAATGCAAGTGATGTCTGTAGTTCTTTGGGTTTTCTTGAATCTTTTTTTTTTTTAAATTCCAGAGTGTATTTAATTATTTCCCTTTGACAGGTTTTTCCAGTTTTTACTTTTACACTACAGTGAATATCCTCTTTTAGTACATGTGCATATAATTCTCTGGGAAAGACTTCTAGAACTGGAATTCCTTGTTGAAGGGTATATATGCATTTAATATTTTGGTCGATATTGCTAAAGTTCCCTCCCAAAATGCCATCCCAATTTAAGTTAGTACCAACAGTGTTTTACCATTTAAGTTTGCATTTCCCTGTTGGTGTGGTGGAACATCTTTTCACGTGTTTATTCATTTTTATTTTTTCTTTTGTAAATTGTTCACATTCTTCCTAAGTTTTCATGGGTTGTTTATTTTATTATTGACTTACCGGAGCTCTTTAAACATTCTATGAAAAAGAAGAATGCAGACTCTGACAGGTGTCAGATAGGAGCTAACCTGTAACTAGTACCTAGGCCCAGGTGTTTCCTACTGAACTTAGACAACCTCAGAGAACATCTACATCAGACAAGGCTGTTCTGTGACTGTGATGGAGTGAGACAAAAAATATGACCGTTCTGTAATCTTGTCTGAGCACAGAAGGAAACAAGATCACTCTGTAAATCACAAAAAATAACCAACATCCCCCTCTTTCATCTCACATGAGAGCTTGCTGCTGCTTTACCAAATACAGGTTTAGCTCCACGCTGGATTCGTTTTTATCAAGTGATTTGCACCGGGAAAGCTTTTCTTTCTGTCTCACAGAACTTTCCTGAAAATTTTCTAGACCATCATAGTTCTTCCTCTGCCCTAGTACTTAGATACATAAGTGTATCCTTCCTCAACTATTAAGAATCTTATGGAAGATTAACTCACTGCACTTCTTTTCCCAGGTCTACGGATACAGACTGTACAGGAAATTGGCTTGAATTGGTGGTACCTAGGATTTTTTTTTTGGTACCTAAGAATTTTACCAAAAGCCTCTTTTTCATAAAATCTCGGACATGGGCTTTGCCTCCTTCTGATAAAAATATTCCATCAATAAAAAAAATTTTTAGAGATCATCAGCATCAATTAAAAAATATTCCATTAGTTATTGAATTGAGCTCTTGCTCTTTAGCAATAAGAAATTATTACATGTGAAATGGGAGGTAGAGTGTCATCATAGTTCTCAGTGCCATAAAGTCAAGATGACTTTGCTGCCACTTTACCTGAATATGTTGTCTTTTCTACTACTTCCCTGGTAAGAGGCTTTTCAAGCAATATTTTAAAGTTCATTTATTTCCAAGAACATACTAATTACCCTGCTTATTTCATGCTTTTCAAAATATTAACTGCACTATCAGGAACATTAGAAAAATATTTTCAAGTAAAAGCACATTTGCTTTTGGTCCAAAAAAAATTCTCATCTGTTAGCCCATTAAATATACTCTGTGATGAGAAATCATTAGTTTACATTTGCAAGAGCTGTCATTCAGCCATATGGCCTTTAAATGAATGTGTTTTCTGCATATTGGATTGAATTACTGGACTGTCACATATTTTTAATGGTATAAAAGAACCTAAGCCCAGTAAAATATTCCAGTGTTCATTTCCAGTGAAATTCTTGGAAACATTTTATGTAAACAACTGGCAGACATTTTAAAATATTTTCCTTTACTTTTACAAAAGTTTACATTAAACAGAATTGCTCATAGTACCAGTTTAAAATACTTCTGTATCTGTATTATCCTCCAAAAAAATCGAATACCAGTAGGTACTTAATGAGTATTTGTTATTTGAATGAATAAATCAATTTTTCAGTAAAAGCATAATATATATATTGAATTTCTTCACAGTATAAAAGGCAAAAGCTAAGGAAAGTGATCTCTAAATACTGTCTTGAGATCCCTAGCAACCAAGGCAAAACATACGTACATAGTTTCATGATCATCAGGGACATTGAATAACTTCACATAATTGCAGATGCTTTTCATTTTTCCTCATTAGGAAATGATGTATGTCTGGAATGGTTTTTCAATAGTGAGCAAAAGAAAAGACCTTTCTGAAAATCTGTTGGTAACTGTTGAAAAGGCTGAGGCAGCTTTACAAAATGAAAGTAAGTATGAGAAGTAAGCACCTAGAAATCTTTGTGCTCCCTTACCATTCTCTTGTGTTTCCCTGTACACATCTGCCTGTGTTAATTTGTGCACACCACAAGGACAAAGAGCTTGAGCTGCAGGTGTCTGGGTGATTGCAACCAAGAGGAAGGGAGGCAAGATACATACTGCAACATGGATGAACCTTGGAAATACTGGGCTAAGTGAAAGAAGCCAGCCACAAAAGACCATATATTGTATGATTCCATTTATATGAAACATTCAGAATAGGCAGATCTATAAAGACAGATAGTAGATTAGTGGTTGCCTAGGGATGGAGGAACTGGGGGTGGAGGAGGTGATGAAAATGTTCTAAAATTGATTGTGGTGATGGTTATACAATACTAGACAAAAACCACTGAATTGCCTACTTTGAATGGGTAAATCATATGGTGTGTGAACTATATCTTAAAACTGTTAGAAAAAAGATGACGAGAGGAAGACAAGCATTGGAGTTCTAGAGCAGCACAACGACAATGTGCTCTTCTTTCTGGTTTTGGTCTGCTGGGACCTTTCTATGCCTCGTTATTGCTCTCTAACGGCTAGTGTGTTTCTGCAGACCGAGGAAATAGTTTTCAAGTTGGAATCTTATCACAATTTAATGATTTTAGTCATTACCTTTGGTTGTGCTGGAGGCCCCACTCCAGTTTACTGGAAGCTGCATTTCCTGGAAGCAGCTGACATGGTAGGAGAATCAGGCAATCTGGGTTTATAGTCCCAGCTCTGCAGTGATCAGACTCTGGGAAACACATCTGTTTTCTTTTGAGATGGGAACAGTGTTGGGCCAGATGATGTCCAAAGTTGTTTTCTTGCTCTGACTTTTTTTTTTTTTGTAGTGTTCATCAAGGAAAGCAGGAGCTCTGACATTTTTTGATTCTGTATGTTTAATAGAGGCTTTATCTTTTGATAAACAATGTCATAAATGATAGTCTTTGTTGTATTCTTTATCAATGCCAAGTCACTTAGGTATATCCTAAAATATAATGGTCTTTTCTTTTTGACTATTCTAACCGCAGAAGTAAAGTGAAAACTTCTGTGGTAATAAACATGGCAAAGGGCATAGAAATTCAGGAAGAGTGGGGAAAAATTATAACAGTTAACTCATTTTTCTTAATTGGAAAAAGATGGAATTCCAAGAGCCCTGGCTCCATACTCAGTATACTCCCCACAGTGGGGATGAAATGACTGAATATGGTTCCAGGGATGAGGATTTCACTTGGGTCTGGTCTTGTGCTTATAGCTGTGGTATCAAGCTGAAATGTTTAATGAGATTTCTCTTTATAATTATTCTTTTAAAGTTAAACACATAATTCTTAGGTATAGGTGGGAAAAAATCACTCATATTTTTGCTAGTATAGCACCATTAATTTAGAATTTCTGTGTATTCCATTCTAGCCTTATTTTTATAGTTATACAGTGTACCTAGATATATACTTGCCTACTTTTAAAATTTTATATAGTATAAGCTTTTAAAGTTTTGGTAAATAGCCTTTATAAATTTCACAAACTTCATAGCACTCTACAGAGCTAATATGTCATAATTTAATCAACTCTTTCAGTATTGTTGGGCATTTAGGTTGCTTTACCTATTTAAAATAATTCTAGCTTTAGATTTCTGTCCATCAATAGGAGAAGAAATATAAAAGAATGAAAGCTGAGTCAGTGGGCTTATCTACTAGCAAGGTCAAGGTTTCAGGCTGGACAGCTACAGAATCAAATAGAACAAAGAGAACAGTGCTGCTCTGAGGCCACAGACACTCTTCTCTCCTCACCTCCATGAGCCATCTTGCAAATACAGACCAGTGGTCACAGGGAGACCAGGTGAGTGGAGTATTCTGCTCCACTATTGAAAAACAGTCACATGCAAAGCTCATCTGTTGATGAGGGGTGAGTAATATCACCTTTCCATATTAAAGGTGGCACTTTTATAAAGGAACCAAGGCTCCCTTTTTCTTTCTTCTTCTTGCTCCCCCATTCACAGTAAAGTATACACTTAAAAATTTGTACTGTTTAACAAAGAACTATAGGAGCAAATGTGTAAGTGCAGATTATAAACTTTCTCTATGGACATTTCGGACTTTCTTTGTGTGTGCTTCTAGATTTCCAGTACTAACATATTTTCTATATGTTACTTTCTGTTAGCATGGAGTTGTGATAAGCTTCCTTTTTTTTTTTTACAATTATATCTTTTTATTAAAAATTTTTTATATTTAATTATAGTAAAATACACATAATATAAAATTTACCATCTTCACCATTTTTAAATGTACAGTTCAGTAGCATTAAGTATATTCACATCATTGTGCAAACAATCTTCAGAACTTTTTCATAACCATTAAATAACAACTCACCAGTCCTCCCTTCCCTGCCAGCTCCTGGCAGCTACCATTCTACTTTCTGTTACTATGAGTTTAACTACTCTAGATACCTGATGTAAATGGAATCATAAAGTATTTGTCTTTTTGTGACTGGCTAATTTCACTTAGTATAATGTCTTCAAGGTTCAACTGTGTTGTAGCATAAGTTAGAATTTCCTTCCTTTTTAAGGCTATGTGATGTTCTATTGTACGTATACACCACATTTTGTTTATCCATTCATCTGTCAATGAACATTTGGGCTGTTTTTACCCTTTAGCTATTGTGAATAATGCTGCTAGGAACATGGAGGTACAAATATCTCTTCCAAACCCTGCTTTCAATTCTTTTTGATGTATAACCAGGAGTGGAATTGCTGGATCAATTGGTATTTCTATTTTTAATTTTTTGAGGAACTACTATACTGTTTTCCACAGCAGCTATACTATTTTACATTCCCACCAACCATGAATAAGGGTTCTAATTTCTCCATATCCTCACCAACACTTATTTTTTTTTTGAGAGTAGACATCCTAATGGATGTGAGGTGATCCTTGCTATTTTTAATGTGAAATAATTTCAGAAAGGAAAAATATTTTCTTTTGATATGAGTGGAAATCAACATAACATATCATTTTGATATTCAAATGAAAAAATGTATGAAAGTTCCCCTTAAAAAATGAGATTTCACAAGATGTACTATGGTAAGATCCATTTGGGCTTTTGAACAAATTTACTAGTATTCATTTTTATTCAAATAATTTGGCAACTTTCATTAATTAGCTCATTTGAATACCCTTAGTATTTCTATACGAGATACAGATTTATGATAGATAGATAAACCATTGTTCCTGCCCTTAAGGGAATTATCTGTGATTAAAACCCACATATGTGCAAATTAAATGAATAAAAGAATATGTTTTAAAATAAGTAGATATTGCCAGGTACAATAGTCCCAGCTACTCTGGAGGCTGAAGCCAAAGGATCACTTGAGCTCAGGAGCTCGAGAACAGCCTGGGTAACATAATGAAACCTCATCTCTAAATGAATATTAATAAATAAATAAATAAGAAAGAAAGTGGATATGTGAAAACTGGGAGCCAAAGGAAAACCTCTTTTTATTAAGTGAAAACATTTGTAGTGTACCTTCTTCCCCCAGAAGAACAGACCAGCTTGCATCTTCTGTTTTCCTGCAAAAGTAAGCGTTTTGGTTTAATAGAATCAATTCTGATGTTTGAATGTCCATTCTGGATAGCATGGACTAATAGGTACCACCAGAGTGGGGCCTTTGTATATCAAGAGGTTCTGAAATTTGTGATAAGGACCATTAGCATTTTCTCTATTTGAGCAGACTCTTTGACCCCCCACCCCAGTTTATTTTGCCTCTCTGTTGGTTGGAGAGAAAAATTAGAGGAGAAATATGTGCATCAGACTATGCTTAGAAAATGCAGAGGAGATTTAGAAAAACAAGTCGCTCTTCTCCACCTGTTACTTTTTCTTCTAAGGACATGTTGAGAGGATAGGCTTTAGAGATATTTAAGCAGAGTCGGGGGAAGCTGAGACGGACACGTCGTACTTACCCACAGTCTTCTCTCTGGATGAAAGGATTACTTTAGTTTCTGAAGATCACCTTTGGCAGATGTTGCATGTGAAATTTATGGTGATCTCTTCCAGGACTGTTATTTTATGCGGGAAGATTATCTTTCCCCCTTCCCCCACCAACTTTAACTGTCAAAACCTTTTAGTAATTAAGCTTCTATCCTTCAGAGTAGGGGGGAAAGGTCCATAATTGGAAAATGGAGTGAAGTTGTAAGCCCGAGGTTACATCATCTTCTACCCTACCCCCATTATTAGAAAGTGGATGTGTTTTTGCTTCTTCCAGCTTTGGGAAGTATTTCTAAAGTAAAAGATGGTAGAGGATAGATTTGATCCTCTACTCTGGCAGTGCTCTGGCCATAGTTATTAAAGGCTGGTCACCAATACAAAGGGTAGAACTCTGAAGACAGACAAGCACTTGGTAACATCCCTGGAGGCAGCATTTGGTATTAATCCCAGTAGTGTTTCATTTGAAATCTAACTAAATGCAACATGTAGCCAGAAGTTGGTACAGTGGTTCCACTTTGTTTGTTGCAGTTAATTTGCTTGGTGAAATTATATAGCAAATGTAATCAGTTCTGTAAAAGGAAAAGTGTTACTGACTTTATGGCTTTTCACTTTTTAAATCTATATTCAAAATTTTCTCTTGGGGGCATTTCAACTAGTTTCTAAGTTCAGTGTAGATATTTTTATAGGTTGGGTTTCAAAATTCCTTTTTCTTCAGCCTACCCACCATTTTATTATTACATTCGGCAGATCTTTTGTGATAAAATTGTACTTTGGCAACTTTTTCATGTAATTTTCTTTGAGTGTAAAACAGAGACTGTGTTGAAAGGTTCATCTGTGAACTCATTCACGAGGTTGAAAACCATGACAAAGCATTTATATTTTAAGGGAAAATAATCATCTGGCAGATAGTGGTCTGTAGTCTGAGGAGATAATGGTTTTGCTTTCTAAGGTTTTTGGAGGAATGTGGTATTTTTGAACCCATTTGCCATATCCCTAACTCAAGAGCTACGTAAAAGTTAAGTGTGATTTTACTGGTACTTTAACTTCCCATGATGTTGTGTCTGTTCCTTAGCAAAATCATAATTCACTGAGCACCAGAATGTTGTCATAACACAAACTGTTAATAAAATGCTATGGAAGATGCAATAGAATGCACAAAAATGATAACTAAAAACTGGTATCCAGTATGGACCCTGTGGCTTTGGTTCTAGGTCCTAGAAGATACAGCTTCTTAAATACGTATTTCAACAAACATCCATGATTAGAAGCATGGATAGAATATTTTTTTGATAGAAAAATTGTCCTACATAAGTAATAGAAAAAGTAATGTGGTATTGATATCTGTGATTTTCTTGGTGAATGACCTATCAGAGTTTGAAAATTAGAGGTGAATATCCGCTGTTTTCAGCACCTAGAAGTAAAGTGACCCTTTTCTAGTTGGCTAAGTAGCATCGTTAACCTCCCATAGACAAGCAGTTTACCAACTGAAACATCAGCATGTGTTAATGGTGAATTCTGAGGTTTGTACTGAATGCAGGAGGATTTGGATATGAGGACCTCATTAGTTCCCTTTCCGGCCCCCCTCCCCACCCTTGTCACAGCCCGAAATGTGTAAATTATCAGTCTGTCTTGGAATGACTTCTTAGTTGCATGTAACTTGCAAAAAAAAAATTCAGAAGTGGTAAATGCAGAATGGCTACCTTTGTCAGATAGACATCACGTGTGGTACAGTCCCTGCTGTTCACTGCGTGTTTGCTGTGGGCTGTAGAAGGCAAAGAGCCATTTCCAACAGGGACAAAAGTGGTGAAAGAAAATCCTTTGCCCTCAAGCAGTGAGAGGTTTGTGGGGATTTTGGGTGCCTTTCGTGTACTTCAGAACCATTTTGTCTAATTTCATGATGTAATTTCCCCCCAAAAGACATAACCTGGGAGAATTGTTAAGTTGTAAACATAATGATCTGGAGAGGGTATTCTGCTTCCTGAATTTTTAATGGGTATACAGCCATCTGCTTCTCCATATGGAAGCGTTATCCTCTTCTGCTTTGGAGCCAACACAGAAGCCAAAACAACAGGAGAAGGCAGCCTTCTTGTTCCTCATGGCTTTACCTTTTATAGAATTAATCAAGCTCGTACTTATTTAGAGTTCAGATTTCCTGTTGTATGTGAGGTCATAAAACTCAGAATGTGACCACCTGAAGAATTTTTTGTACCAATATAGTAAATTCAGCATTCTTTTAATTTAAAATAATTTCATTGTATTTTATTTAGTGAGGCATAACAAAGGCTAAAAATATTTTCCTTGTTTTTAAATGATCCCTCTGAAACCTAATAGCTGTTAGTTCTTCCTTTTAATTAGGATTTTTAAAGATAACTTTCTCTGCATGTCTGTTTTTTAAGACTTTCATGACTTCTCTGTGGATGATGAGTGCTTAGTAAAGTTACTTAAAGGATGCTGCCTCAAGAACTTACAGCGGCCCTTGCAAGCCGAACTGTGTTTCAATCATGTTGTAGAAAGGTAAGGACAAACAATAAAACCAACCTGAGTGCACATGGTGGTTTCAGGGGAAATACTGTGAGAAAGTGATGCAAAATGCTTTTCTCTTGAACTGTTAAACTTTTACTTGGTGTTACCAGAAAGAGAATCCAGTAGTGTTTTGTTTTCCTTTTAAAGGAAATAATGGTCTTAATTAGAGCGTGGCTTTGTGCATTTCTACTTGGTGTTTAAAGATGATTCACAAAACTAAATTCACATCCTGGCTAACAGGTGTCTAGCCAAATTCTGGCAGCATCATACTGAACCTCTGATACTCTTTTAATTCATGCATGTTTTTGCTTGTCCATTCATTTATTCCATAGATCTTTGAGCATCCATCCACAATGTGCCAGAGACTGTGCTGGATTCTAGGGATTCGGAGTTGAGTAAACAGAATTGCCATCATTGTGATAATAATTTGGCAGGACAGACAGACATGTGACAAGCACTGTAACTACTTCTCTGTTGGCAAAGGGCATTTCTTCTGGATATAACTGAGTTTGTTTTTTTGCTTCCTAATAGCATTAGGTGATGTTCCTTTAGTAACTATAGGGTTGAATCAAGGTTCTGATGTCTGGCTCTCTTCTCTGTATCACAATGACAAACACCTACAGGGCCAGACAACCTTACTGAATGAGGCCTGCTGAGTGGTAGCAGGCGTAAGGATGGGTGGTCATTGTAGGTTAGGGGGATTGTGTGTGCAGCTGCTTTTCAGCTCTAATTGATCATTGCTGCACACAGTGTGGGCCCAGTAGCAATAATCCTTACTATTTTTAATGAAAAGCCTAGAATCTGGATTTTATGTAAAATTGCTTGATTTTTAAATATTGGCTCAAATTTTTTTAAAACACTGTGCAAGCCACAAAGATCACAGCTGTAGACTGCCAGTTGACATCCTGTACTCCATATCATGTACCTTTCCATCCCAGCCACCTGATCCCCTTCTTCCTGACAATAGTAATGGGAATATATGAGGACTGGTGCCCATATAAGAATAAAGAGACAAATCTATTTCCCAAATAAGTAATATACTTTATTTAGTAAACATGTTAAAGAAGTATCCATGGAGTTCTGTTTTATTAGTGTTTTTGTAAGGATTAAAAGGATAATTAAAAGGATGATCCATCGTGCTGTTTTTATATTTATTGAATCTCATAGTGAATTGTTTGCTCATGTGTTTTATAATTTTGGATTGTGAGCTCATCTTCAGTGGGATTTTTATCTTTGAGGCTGGATTGAAGAAGAGTCTCAAAAGTGATTTTGCATTTTATTTTTGCCAGGTACCCTGAAAGCTTTTTCAGCCCAGGACCACGTTCATGTTAATTTCATTGCTTACCAGTTCTTGGATCATTTGGGCAATGTAAATTTGAATTGCAAATTCATGTGAGGGCAGGCCTGTGGGTTATTAATTTCCCAAGGAATGGTTTTTTTCTTCCCACCAAAAGTGCTGGCCAAGGAGACAACTGTTCTTGTCTTCCTCCTATGCCAGTGAGTGGATTTTTTGTAATCTTCCCCTCAAGGATCCCAGTTTTAAATAGAGGTCTCAGTTTCAGCTTCCTGCCCTCTGCAGGCCCAAGGCCTCTTCTCCTGAATGGACATTAAGACATAAAGCCCTGGATGACTCAGATGGAAGCAGATCCTAGGACTCATTCTGCATAATCCCACATACATAGAGTTCTGCTTTTTTAGTTCTAGCTCTGTTTTTGGCACCTGAGAGTTTTTTCTTATGTTCTGTTGTGAGCTAAGCTGTGCATTTGAGATGGTGTTATTTATATGTTTTTTAGTGCTTCTGGATGTTTTGTAGCCAGAGAGTTTTCATATCAGTGCTGAAAACAGAAGTATTGACTCCTTTATTGACATTTTTAAGCATTATAAGACTTTAAAATACAAAAAGTTGAACCTTACAGCTTTCTTATTTCTAAATGAAGTCATTTCTTGAACACATTCATGTTCATAAAGATGATCTTGTTATTTCCAGGATTAATCTTTAAGGATCTGTGCACATTCATCTACCCAAGGGAGAGTAATCAAACATTGGTGCTGAATTTACATTAAGGAATAAAAGATTAATATATTAAAAGTGCACTATTTATTGTCATAGTTTAATAAATTCCGTAACTGTATAATGGCAGCTTCTCTTTGATAATAGGCTTAGTATTGCACCTGTTTTCTGAGGAATGGGGAATAACATATGTGTTGAAAAAAATGATATGTTTCTTGTTCTTAATTGACTTAAAAGACTTAATTGCTTTTCCTTTGCTCTTTCAGTGAAAAGCTACTGAAGTATGATCACTACCTAGTGCCATTCACTCTGTTTGAGTTGGCGTTTTTGTATAAAAACCAAGGAGAAATTGACAAAGCTATAAAGGTCCTAGAAACTGCAAGGTAAGTGATGAAGGCGGCTTTTCCATGATTACTGTGGAGTCAGGAATATCAATACTGTTATAACAAAACATTATACACTTAAAAATTAATTAATGCCAGATTAGTAACAGTGTTATTTTTGCTAACTTATGCTTGGTTTATGCTCATGGCTTTTGCTGTAATTGTGCTGTTTCCAACCCTCTTCCTGCTTTACTCTGTGACTATTTACAGATATGATTGTGGGCATTGATTGAGAGATTTCTCACTTATTCTATAATATACCAAGGGTTGGCAAACTTATCTGTAAATGGCCAGATAGTATTTTTGGCTTTACAGCATAAGGTCTCCATTGCAACTACTCAGTTATATCAAAAACAGCCATAGAAGATATTATGTGAATAAATAGATGTGTCTGGATTTGGCGCTTGGGTCATAATTTGCCGACCTTTGGTGTATTCAACCATATCTGTCATTTCCTTGAAGAGCCACTGATCTCATGAAGCCCTCTGATCTTCCCCTGATTTTTTTTCTTGTTTCTGTCTCCCTTAGCAGTTTCAAAGTATTTTTATCATGACAATGGCTCTTAGACTTGTGATCATGGCTCACTTAGGTGAGGCAAAAACCCTGTGGTCTGTTTGCCTTAAACATTTCCTGCAGTGGAGAAAGAATGCCGTATTAGCTCTAGGTCATAAGTATCTTAGTGGTTCATCAGTTTGTTCATTTATTCAAATTCAGCAAATATTCGCTGAGCACCTATTACGTGCCAGACACTAGAAAAGGCTATAGAGGGACTACTGTAAATAGACAATGTTTCTGTTCTCTTAGCTGGGGCAAGATATTAAATAAACAAGAAAAATGTCAGTGGTATGTGTTTTGCTGAGATTTACAATATGATACAGGGTGCCTGGGTGTTACTTTAGATTGGGTTGATTCTAGAAGATTTCTTGAGGAAGTGATATTGTAGTTGAGATTTGCATAGTTAACAACAGTCCTGAGAAGATCAGTCACCAGCTGGGTAGAGAGCATTCTTGACAGAAACCACAGCTAGGGGACCTCTAGATTGTGGGGTTGAGCCACTAGGTTGATGATGATGCTTTTTACTTAGCTAGGGGACACTTAGAGTGGGTTTGGGGAGAGAAAGAAACATACTTCTGTTTGGACCATGATTCTTTGAGATGGCTATTAGGTGGACGGCGAGTTGGCAGTCAAATATATGAGCATGAAGTTCATTGGTAAGGTCAGGACTGGATGTAGAAATTTCAAAGTCACCAGCACAGAGAGAGTGAGCTGTAAAGCCACGGTACTTGATGAGGTCATTTCGGGAAAGTTATATAGGTAGAGAATGAGGTCGATCACAGTGCCTGGGATATGCCATCTTTTTAGGGATTAAACAAGAAGATTAAGAAGATTAAAATCTTAATATAGTCGAGTTAGGAAGACATCTAGAAAAGCTAATTGAACAGTATTTCAAAAGGAAGAGCATGGTCAGTTATGAGGACAGCTGCTAAGAGGTCCAGCAAGGTAAGACCAGAGAAGTGGCTGCTGAATTTGGCAGCATGAAGATCACTGGTGACCTTGACAAGTGAGGTGAGGAAAGAAATGGAGTCCACTACATTAGGCTACTCTTTTAGAATGTTTGCTGTGAAGAGAGCGTAGTAATGGGGCATAAGCTTCAGGGGCATGGTAGAGCCAAGATGGGCTTCTTTAAAAAAAATCTCTCTATGTGGGTGATATGAGAGCAAGTTGCTTTTAAAGTTAATATGTTGAGAGTGAAGATTACTAATATTTCAACTGTGACATATACACATCTTCAAATCTAGTTATTGGAAAATTATGGACTATAAATATTGCAGATATTATTTGTACATATTCAGTGCTATTTATGCAATGTACAATAAGGCAAATTTATAATGATGGAAATAAAAGACTAGTAATTCACTACTAAAAAGCAATCAAAAGCCACCACTAACTCCAGACAGTATCAGTGATGCAAAAACATAAAGATACTTATCAATAATTTCAAGACTGTCAATTGTCTGCAGTTTCTCCTATGTAGTAGGAGCTTTGCAAAGTTGCCAAAATCAGCGGCAAAATCGTGTCATTGCAAAGAGGTGAGGGCCCACCCGTGGGCCAAGGCAGTATGTGAAAGTATTCCATTTTGCTGATTCTTAACAATTCTAGTAAAGGGAGGTCAACATGAGTGATCTAAGTCAGGATTTAAATAATCTTGGTTTTAAATATGGTCCCTTCTGACCTATTATTATTTAATTATTGGCCAAACTACTGATATTTGCATGTGAGAATTGGAATAAGTAATTTTGGTGTCATTAAGTAATACTGCTGTCTTTGTTGCTTTTATTGTTTCATTAGGGTTTCAAGGGTTTTTTGTTTTTAGTGTGACTGATCATGTTCACTATGTTTATATGTGCCTGCCTTAAAATTTCCCAATTTATACTCTGGTTTCTCTTCAGATCGCATAAATCTTTTGCCTTTTAAAATTTCCCAATTTAAAAAAGGACTAACTAGTAATAGTTTACAAAATTTGTTAGGCCTTGCTCATAACCTTGCTGTGTTTGTGAATGATTTGGTAATTAAGTAGAACCTTGCTACTCAAAGTATGACCTTTAGATCACCACCAGAAAAATACGAGAAGTACAGTTTATTGCTGTCCCTTCTCCCCACACAGAACCAGAATTGCATTTTTACTAAGACCCACTGTTATGCGTATTAAAGTTCGAAAGTAAATGAGATTAGAGAGAGGAAGAGAAGAGTGGTGGTGCCCTGGTATACAAAGAATTTTGACTGTACAATTTTATTGTTATTGTCTTCAGGAGCAACTACAAAGATTACTCCTTGGAGTCCAGACTACACTTCAGAATTCAGGCAGCTCTTCACCTCTGGAAAAAACCTTCCTCAGATTAAGCAGAACGTGAAGGATGGAATTTTCCCCTCATTAGCATCGGCCACTGCTGTAGATTAGACCTTATATTAAAGTGGAAAAATGATCTTGTGAATAAGAGACAAAAAAACTAATTTTATTGTCAATATTTTCTATCATCTGAGTAGTTTACTGTTGTTCTCCATAATTTTTTTTCCTATGGAATAACGTTCAGTACTATCTAGAAAATTCTTATATTTTGCCTCTCCAAAAAGAATTTCATATTAGATTTGAATTAGGGGGTGAAGAAGTCTTTTAAAAGACTCACAGGTACAATAAAGTCTAATTAGATTATTTATTTTTTTAATGTGGAAATTAATATTGTTCAAGTAGCACATAGCTTACAAGTTGAACCATTTTTAGATTTGTTGGTCAGTTAAAATTCAGAGATATTTTGTTGCCTAGTATTTATATTTCAGAGGGGAAATAAACATCACTTGTATTTAAAATAGCTTGACAATGACCTTCTGAAGACTTCTGAAAAAGACAAGAGGGCATGAACAGGGATGTGATAATGTACTTCGTAGGTTGAAGAGACCTGTATCTATAAAGGATGATGAAATACTAAGTTATGGCTGTTTTACTGTTCATGTTGGTTAAAGGTGGTGACACTTTTGAGAGACTATCTTGTTTTTGAATGTACTCATTTATTATAATAACACAATCCAAAAAACCCCTGTGTATCTAAAGGGAAGAAAGTGTCATATTTTAGGAATTATTCTTAACTTTGGCAATGAGAGCCTAAGATATATACATTGATTATTTTTCTTATAGGAGTCAAAGTTCCTGCTGCTTTAAGTGATATGTAAAATATTAATAATTTTTACACTTATGATGTTGGTAAGATCTAATTTTCTAATCTCTCTAGCACTGTGATGGTTCCTTGTAAATATTTGGACTGTACTTAGTCCTTTAATTGGAAAATAGAATCAGGGCATGGAGAGGAAGAGAGCTTGACTCTGTATGGTCCTGGCTCTACTATAGGTTAGCAGTTAACAGGGTGATCCTTAGGGAGTTCCCTGCTCCGTGTGCATCATCGCACTTTACAGATGACTTTCAAGGTCTCTTTCAATTTTATAACTGTGAGTCTATATATTAGGTATTTATTTTCAACGAACAATGTTAAAATGTTGAATCTAAACCATTCCCACTTAGAGTGTGTGTTATTTTTCAGTTGTCATTGTTCCCCCCGATTCCCATATGTATGTGTTGTGGGTAAGGACCAGGTTGTATCCAGAGTGATCAAAAACAATTCATGACTTGATGAATCTGGGTTTTGTCCTATTTCTATTTCCATTTTGAAGAATAACTTGACATAGAAGCCTCTGCAGTTTAGCAGAAAGAGCCACAGATTAGTAGTCAGGAGTTCATCTCTGTTGGTTAATAGTTCCATGACATGGAGTAAGTGACTCACCTTTTCTGGGACTCAGTTTCCCCTGTGTGGATAGCAATGTTGTACTTGGTTCTTCTGAGGGCTCAATTAGATAAGGCACATGGTAGCTTTTTGTAAACTGTGAAGGGCTATACAAGTATGAATTATTGTAATAATCATGGTTTTTATGCACTGATTACAGTATCAACATAAAAATGTTGGCTGAGTCTGTGGTCTCTGTTGTAAAATGAAAGAAGCATGAAAATTCAAATAGCTTTAAATTTTATTCATGTGTTCGGCATTGACAATAGCCCAAATTATGAATTTGCTCCTTGCTCTTCCCTGCTACATGAACTTGTGTCCAGCAGTATTTGGTGGTGTTTTCTTTAAAGTAGTGATTTTTGACCAATACTAAGGATGTATTTCCAATGAAAGATGATTGGTATAACTCGAGTCAGAGTACCACCCCTTCAGACAATATGGTGGTAGATACCAATGTGTTATTAATATTATATAACTTTAGGTATGAACAAAAGAGGAAATAAAATTAACTGCCATTACAATCAGTAATGGAAAGTATGTTAAAAATTATTTGTGTGTACCTTTGGAAAATAGTCTATAAAGTCCCTAGAAGAGCTTTGGTAGCATTCTTTTTTAATGCTTATGCACCCATATTACTGTGAGAAGCTGCAAGTCAGAGCTGAAAAATCAGTAAAAAAAATTCTCTTTTGGGTATAAAATGAAAAAATTTTAAGATAAGAGGGATTGTTTTTATTTTAACTCTGCATTATTGAACAAATATGAAAGAAATTCATCTCCTCCATAAAAATTTTTCCTTTGTTACTTTTCTTGTTTTGTTATATTATTACTTCCTATTCTTTGTATAGTTACCTAGTAATATGGACAATCTATCCAGTGAATTTTCAAGTACTGTAATATCATTAATGCTACAAATGTTTATGTTTCCTGCCATATTCAAGGTATTTTAGTGGCACCAATGTCTTGTGACATCAGCTAATATTGCATTGTGGAGTTTTTTTTGATTTAAGGTGTTCTGTAAAGAATGAGTACTGACGTGAGAGTGTTTTATCTACTGAGGGGCATATGTGATGGGGTTGGGTTGTCAATGTGTCTGACAGTGCAATTTGTGTAGTTCCTTGTATAATTGCTTTTTTTTTTTTTTTTAATGGAGAGGCAGGGTTATGATTGGTGCTTTGTAAATTTAAGCACAGGTGGTGCTTTGTAGGAATGGTGACAAAGAAGGCCTGATTTCTGCTTGACAGTTAATGAAAGATTAACTACATCAGCTCTTATATGGACATATGTTTTAATGTCTATGCTCCTGGATATAAGAAGGTCCCAAGTTGTATAGGAAAAAGAAGTTCATTGATTCTCTGGATCCTCAGAAAGCAGAGATGAGACAAATGGGTAGTAGCTGTAGGGAGGTGAATTACAGATTAATAAACATCAAGGAAGATTTTTTTGTCACTGGAACAACCCAAAAGTATAACCAGTTCTTTTGCAAAGGAATAAATTTAGCAAGGCTACGTGACTGTCATTCCTGCCTGTCCTAGAAGCTTGGACTAGTTGAACTTTGATGACACTCTGATTCTTAGATCAGGGCTCAAGTCAGTGGAGTGCGTGTGAAGAGGAAAGTGCCTCCTCCTTTCCAAATAAAAGTGAATGTTTTCTCCTTGGAAGCTACTATTAGAGGTGGTTGTGATAGACACAGATAGTCCCTACTGTTAATACTCATTGTGATTCTACTTCTTACCCATTCCTTTAAAGTGAATCTGTTGATCTTTGTGAATAGAGGATCTTCCCCCCTCCTTGAACATTAAAAATAATTTTAAAAAAGGTCTTTGTGACCAACTGGAAAATTTTCTAGAATTGTGCTGATTCTTCATTGATTTTTTCCCCCCATATTTCTGGAGTTTTTTCCCCCCAGCTGTACTCTCTATATTTGGAAATCTTAAATTCAAATACATTTAGTTAAAATGAGTTAACAAAGACTCCAATGATCATTTTGATACCCTAAGATTTTGTGATTCACTGGGCCTGGAATGGATCTTAGGAAATTATCTTGTCTTCTCCAGCCTCTAAACAGTGTTGTTTCTCCTTCAGTCCTGCTCTGTCCAGCACAGTAGCCCCTTGCCACATGTGGCTATCGAGGTCTTATAATGGCCAGGGCACTTGGAATGATGCTGAATGTCGAGGGAGCATCCATTCATACATGCTGCACTTATTCTAACGCCTCCCAGTATCCTGCTTCCTGGAGTTCTGGCTTTTACTTGCTGTCTACTATGGTCACCAGATTTGTGCTTTAAATATCTATCTGTGTAGTTTGCTTTTTCTGTTTAGGTGCCCTTAAACTTTCATTTCATCATGTTTATTCTGCAGATGACCAAGGTCATTGGCATTTTTGAACATTATTCTGCCCTCCCCACCAAACTCCTTATATATAAATACTAGACTAAGTGACTTTTTTCTTTAGATTACCATTTTAATTTTATTTTATAGATATTCTTTGCTTTTTCACACAGTACAACTGCTAGAGTTGTAGAGGCGTGGTTCTCACTTTTGAGATGTTAGTAGATTTTATTAATTCATTAAATTATTAATATTTTCTAAGATAACATTCTGAAAAACTTAATGAAACCTTTGTTATCAGTGTTTCAACACTGACCCTCTCAGATAGCCCAGTGTTACTATTTAAAGGTTTTTAGACACACATTACCCACTTAGAGAATAATTTGGCTAGTGGTTTATTTAAAGTTATATATATTATGCCTTTTGCTGCCTATTAATATTTTTGAATGTGTATCATACCTAAGAAATCTGCATAAATATGTTTAAGATATTTTAATCTCTTTAGACATTTCTTAATCAGATACATCTATCTATAGATAAATATATAAAAAACTTACAAATATTAAATAGACCATGTTTTATACTGTTCTTTCAGAAGAAGTGTGGGGTTTTCCCCAGGTTGTTCTCCCTCCCCCAGTCCAATTGTTGACATGTTTTTTTCTTTGTTAGATTGCTTGTTGTAAAACCCTATTCCTGCTTCCCATTGTTGGTAGTTTTGTCTTTTATACATTTGCTGTTAGATTTAGTTACTTTAGAAGGCTGAACTTGAAATGTAATGAAAAGGACACATCAGAATTTATCATCAGGAAAAACATCTTTTGTGTTGAGCTGTTGTTATCTGATCTTGACAATTAGACCCTCTTCTTAAGAGGGGACTTTTGAAGTCCATTCTGGTCTGTTTCGAACTTTATGACTACAGAAAGAAATGATGCAAGGACTGTTTAGTGGACTGAGACAGCTGAGCAGATTCTTGGTCTGAATCGTCCAGAAGGGATATGTGGATCCAGCTTCAGAGGAAGTCCAAGCCCGGTTCTGTCCTGTTGACAGTGTGCTCAGGACATGCGTTAAGCACAGTAATACTGTAACAGGACTTTGCATGGAAAAATCAAAGCAGCTGTTTCACTGTATTTAACTAATAAAGAATGCCTACAGATGTCTAAAGATGGGATATTTAATAGGGAAAGTCAAGGGACTCTAATAACAGACTTCATTAAGTAAAACTTGAATATTAACCTACAATGCACCTTGTATGTTAATCCAATAGTTCTTAGAAACAGTAATTTAAATGATGAATTTAGGGGATGCTGGCATATCCCAGTGAGAGTTTTGGTTTTATTGCTACCTGATATTTTCTAGTAAATTGGTTTTAATTATTGGTAGTCTGTTGGGCACCATTGGGGGAAAAAAATGAAGTTGGTCACAGTGCAGCCAAACTCAGAGCCAACAAAATTGAATAAAGAATAAGTACAATAAAGAATATTACTTATCATTTCATTTGGAAAGGAATCACATTATTTTGAAATGCTGGAAGGTCTTAATTTGAAGGTATGACACTCTCTGCTTTGGAAATCATGCAGACATTTTAATTCATTTCTATTTTTAATGGACACAAATGTCCAGGTAGCAATTTTGGGGATAGTGAATGAGTACAGTTTTCATTAATTCACGTTTTTTCCTAAAGTGATTTATTCTTCATAATAGACAGTTGCTTTCTATAGAGTGATTTTTTTTTCTTTAAGAAAGTAATTTATATTAAAAGAGATTATGGTTAAATTTAATGGCTTAAGCACTGTTGGGTTCTGTTTAACAGAAGGAGAACACATATGTTTCACCAATATGTGTGGTCCAGAAAAATTAATTCTCAATAATATGTTGCACTCTCATTAGGGAAAATTCTATAGGTAGTTCATTTTTAATTTTTTTCCCTTTGCTAACTTTTGACATCGGAACACCTGATGAAAACCAACCAATATAATATATAACATATAAACCAACCAATTTATATATTAGTGTTTTAAAATATTTATTTACAAATGTTCATAGAACACTTGAATTTTTGATGCAAGTTGCTAAATCATGTAAAGGCAAATATATATATTTAATAAGTGAGAAGTATTATTTTATTACTAAAATGTATTTCCAAAGCAAATTTATTTTGTAGGTGCTTCATTTGGGAAATTTTGCTTTGCCTTAAAACACACAAAATAAACCTGTCTTGTGATATGACAACCTAAAAACCCCTGTTAACTTGTCATGTAGGGGGACTTTGAAATTCTTTGATAATGTGTTTCTCACTTTTGTTTGGATTAAACAAAAATAAAGTTGGAGACCATAGTATTTTGTAAGCCAATGTGAAGTTTCCTGTTCAGTCATCAGAGCTACTTTATAATTCAGTGTTCTGTTAGTGAAAGTTGTCAGCATTTTATCTTTTTCTCTTCTCATTACATATGAGTTTGGTCTCCTACCTTTCCCATTCTCAGTGATCACAGTTTTTACAGAGCAAAACATTTTTAGAAATTGAAGATGTGTGAGTTCTATGTAAAACGAATGTGTTGGTAACATCCATCTGCTGATCAAGTAGGCATTGGATCTTGTACCAGAAAGTGAAATAGATGTAGCTATAAAAGTATTTTATCAATATAAGTCGAGAAGAAAGAAGAAAACTGTGAAGTTCTCATATTTTTAATATAAAAACTATGTTCCCAATGAGTATTCTCTTGCTGATTTTGTTAATGTTATCTACAATTTGTAAGCTAATGCTGATATAAAATCTAAAATTTCAACATGAAGACGACAGTTCCCAGAGCCTATTTTTACCATTAAGATGTTTTTGAAAACAGATGCCATCTTAGAAATTGTATTTTTAAGTGCAAATAAATCATCCCAACTTGAAAGTCAACACATTTTATTTTTCATGCCTTGGTATTACAGAGTACTCTGCATTATTAGATACATGTTTAATTTGTGAGATTTTCTTAGAATTCTGTATTTTCATATTGCTACAACTGGTTTACCTACAACATGCAATTGAATTGTTATTTAAATAAATTACACTCAAATGGAATTGCAGTCTTATTCTAGTTGGTCTACATGTGGAAGCAGTACACAATATCTGTTTTGCTGGTCTTTCTAAACTTGAGTTTTTGTTTTTTGGTAAGACTTTTTTTTCAACCTTAACAGGCAGGTCTGAAGGCCCTGCTTTGTGCCACGCTCTTGGCTGAGCCCTGGGCATGAAGAGACGAAGGGGATGGTACAGTTGTCTTGAGGGAGGGTTGCCTTCCCTATCATCTTTCTATCATCTGTTTAGTAGCTCAGATATTTAGATTAGCTGCTACACATCTAGTTTAAGAGGAATCTTCAGTATTCTGTGTAGCACAGTGGAAGAAGTACTAGTCTCTGGGAATCAGGAGTACTATATTTGAGGCTGGACTTGGCTGGGTTGTGGCATATGATCCCCATCCTTAGCCATTAACTTCTCTGAATGTTGCCTAACCCCTCTCTAAAATGGGTACAATTCCACTGCTGCTTTCAGCTCTAAGGAGGATCAGAGGAGAAGGTAAGCAAGAACCACAAAGGGCAAATCCTACATAAAGTGCTTTCTTCCACTCCTCACCTATATGAGGTAAGGTAAACAAATGTCTGTCACAAACCAGGTGTTTCAGTGGGTACCTTTTCATGACACGATTCTGTAACTCAGCTTATTTCAATCTTTTGGCTCTGCCATCTTCAACACATGGTTGCTAAGGTCACTGTGGTCTTTGCATCAAGATGTTGCACCATCAAGGGAGGGTGGTACATGTCATCCATTCATGTTCCATCGGCTAGAACTCAGTCACTTTGCATAATGACAAAAGAGGCAGAAATGTAGTCTAGCTGTGGGCTTTGGGAAAAGGAAATGGGTGTGGTGAACAGTTAGCTTGTTTTGGCCACATCTGCATTCGGGCTGGATCCACTATGTTTCTCCCAGTGTCCCATGCTTTCCTACTCCCTTTGTTCTTTGGCATGAGGAGCTTGATAGATTTGCAAATGCATTAGTTACAAAGCTGGGTATAAAGAAATCAACTTGAGGTAGTTTAAAAACAACTTGAGCAGGCATATACTAAGTGGATAAGGGATGTCTGTGGAATTTGGGGGCAGGAACATGGGTCCTCAGGAAGTATTTTAATTCAGAATAGAAAAGCTGAGAGACCTTCAGAGTATTTTTTTTTGTCTCTCCTTCTGTGCATCTACTGCCTTCTCAGCAGATGAACTTCTGCTGGTGGTTCACAGGCTATGTGATGGGAGGAGTATGTCCACAACAACAAAGGCTTATTTTTCTCATGTGCTCCACCTCTATTTCAGTCCAGTGAGGGATCAACTCCACATCATCCTCATACAGGGCCCTGGGCTGCCAAGTCTCCACTATTTGGAGTGAGAAGAGGAAGGAACATGGTGTATGTGAATTGAGTCTTAAAGCTTCCACCTGGAAGTGACACATTTTATGTCCAAAGCAAATCACACAGTTTTACCTAACTTCAACTGAGCAGGAAAGTACAACCCTAACATGTGTCTAGGATAAGCGGCAGAAATGGATAGCAAACAGCACTAATGACTACCTTTCTGGTTGTCAGATATCTGGTTCTGGTTCACTCTTTTTTGTTCACACAAAATACACTCACTTCTGCTCCAAGGGAGATAAGCAAAATCCTTTCTAGTTATGGCATCTCTGCAACATGCCTTAGTCTTATTTCAAATCCATGTGTGGCTCCAATTGATCTGGACACCATGAGCTAAAAAGTTATTTGCCCTCTGCACACAATTTATGTACTGGCTGCTGTGGTTTTAATGTCCTCCTCCCAAACTCATGTTGAAATTTAATTGCCTTGTGATGGTATTAAGAAGTGGACTATTAAGAGGCTTTGCTCTCATGAATGGATTTGTTATTGCAAGAGTGGGTTGTTATAAAGGTGAGTTTTGGGATGGGCGTGGTGGCTCATGCCTGTAATCATACACTTTGGAAGGCCAAGGCGGGAGGATTGCTTGAGGCCAGGAGTTCAAGACCAGCATGAGCAAGAGTGAGACCCCCTGTCTCTACAAAAAATGGAAAAATTACCTGGGTGTGATGGTGTGTGCCTGTAGTCCCGGCTATTTGGAAGGCTGAGGCAGGAGGCTCACTGCAGCCCAGGATTTTGAGGTTGCAGTGAGCTGTGATGATGCCACTGCACTCTAGCCAGGGGCGACAGAGCAAGACCCTGTTTCAAAAAACCAAAAAAAAAAAAAAAAAACAAAAAGAACCAAAAAAATGAGTTGGCCCTCTCTTGCCCTTTTTTTGCCTTCCACCATGGGATGATGCAGCAGGAAGGCCCTCGCCAGATGTGGGCCCCTTGACCTTGGACTTTCCAACCTCCAGAACTGTAAGAAATAAATTTCTTTTCTTTCTACATTACCCAGCCTGTGGTATCCCCTGATAGCAACACCAAATGGACTAAGACACTGGTTGAGCAGAGGTTGCATAACCACAGTAAACGCTCCCACTCAGAAGGTGAAAAGTAAAGCATGAGAAACCACAGCAACCACTGGGCTGTAACAATTCTAAAATCCCATGCTTTGAGCTTCCCTACCTTGGGAATAGGGAATGTTTTTTGCTTGGGCCTTGATCCCATTTCCTGGGAGTAGTATTCATGCCCATTAGTCTCTGTGACATCTGGTTTCACCTTCTGAGAGGTTTTTTATTTTCCATAATTCTTTTGGCTACATTTGAAGCAACTGTCAAAGAAATTGCCCCCCCAGGAACGAAGCGATTTTCTCGGCCCTTTCCTACCTCACACTGGGACCAAAGGATATTTATCATTTTAAGTCTCAAAAAGTTACAGCCTTTTTCAGTGCAGGTGTTTCTTTAGTAGTACAATTCTCTCAAAAATTTAGTCCATTTTTTTGTCTATTTGATTCAGCATCATATGCCAAATAACCTCACCACAGTATGTCTAAGATATTACTCATTCCCATTGACTTAATTGACTAAACTTAAAATTAACTTGAGTCAATACCATCTCTGGAACTGACTTCTGTATTAGAATGGGCTAGGATATGCTATAGCAATAAACAGTCCCTGCGTCTCAGTGGCTTAAAATAAAGATAGTTTATTTCCTGCTCACGGTATGTGTGCATTTTAGGTCAGTAGAGAACCATGTTCTGCATTGTGGAAGCCATTGGAACCTCCACCATCTTGAATGATACTCATTGCAAAGGGAAAGGAGTTTGGCAAATTGCACACTGGCTTTAAAAAAACCAAAAATGCCTTTATTGAGGTATAATTTAAATACCATTAAATTTAATCCTTTTAAATATACACATCTACATTTAGTAAATGTATACTTTTGTGCAACCATCAGCACAATCCAGTTTTAGAACATGCCCATCACCTCGAAAAGTTCCCTCTTGTCCTTTTGCTGTCAATCCCCATCCCAACCCCCTAAAGCCCCAGGCAGACTCTCACCTGTTTGTCTGTATAGTTTTGCCTCTAATGCAAAAGTTATAGAAATGGAATCATATAATATGTAGTCTTTTGATTCTGGCTTCTTTCACTCAGCATTATGTTTGTGAGTTACATCCATGTTGTTAGATATATTCATAGTTCATTTTTATCGCTAAGTTGTATTCCATTGCATGAATATACCATGTGTTGATTATCCATTCACCAGTTAATAGGCATTTGGGTTGTTTCTGGATTTGGGCTTTCACCAATAACACCACTTTGAACATTCACAAACAAGTTTTGTGTGGACAAAAGTTTTCATTTCTCTTGGGCATATACCCAGGAGTGGAATTCCTGGGCCATATGCAAGTGTATATTTAACTTTTTAGGATACTGCCTGTTTTCCAAATGGGCTGTGTCGTTTTTCATTTCCACCAGAAGTGTATGAGAATTCCCATTTCTCTGCATCCTTACTAACACTTGATGTCAGTTTTCATTGTAACCATTCTGGTATATGTGAAATGGTATTTCATTGGTATTTTGATGCATTTGTTTAAGCAGGTTCTCACTCTGTTGCTCAGGCTGGAGTGCAATAGCCCAATCATAGCTTACTGCAGCCTCAAACGCTTGGGTTCAAGCGATCCTCCTGCCTTAGCCTCCTGAGTACTGGGACTACAAGCGCATGCCACTATGCCTGGCTAATTTTTTAAATTTTCTGTAGAGATGGGGTCTCGAACTCCTGGCCTCAAGTGATCCTCCCATCTTGGCCTCCTAAATTGCTAGGATTACAGGTGTGAGCCACCATACCTGGCCCATATTTTTTTAAATTGATACAGTACATATAACATAGAAGTCACTATTTTAAAGTGTGCAGTTCAGTGGTTTTTAGTATATTCACTAGATTGTACAACCATCATCATTATCAATTCTAGAACGTTTTCATCACTCTAAAAGGAAACTCTGTATTCATTAGCAGTTAGTCCTGATTCCCTCCTATTCCCATCACCTGGCAACTACTAATCTAGTTTCTGTCTGTGTGGGTTTGCCTATTCTGAACATTTCATATAAATGGAGTCATACAATATATGATTTTTTGTGTCTGGATTCTTTTACTTAGCATAACGTTTTCAAATATCATGTTGTAGCATGTAACAGTACTTCATTCCTTTTTAGAGGCTGAATAGTATTTCATTGTATGGATATATCACGTTTTCTTTATTCAGTAATTGAGGGATATTTGAGAGGTTTCTACTTTTTGACTATTATGAATAATGCTGCTACAATCATTCATGTATAAGTTTTTGTGTGAACATATGGTTTCAATTTTCTTGGGTACATACCTAGAAGTGGATTTGCTAGGTTATATGGTAATTCTGCATTTAACTTTTTGAGGAACTGCCAAACCATTTTCCAAACTAGCTGTACCATATTACATTCCCACCAGCAATGTATGAGGGTTCTAATTTCTCCACATCCTCCTAACACCTGTTATCTCACAGTTTTTAAATCAGTAGCCATACTAGTGGGTATGAAGTGGTATCTCACTGTGGGTTTTGATTTGTGTTTCTGTAATGACTAATGATGTTGAGCATGTTTTCACATACTTATTGGCTATTTATATATTTTCTTTGGAGAGAAACATATATTCAAATCTTTTACCCATTTTAAAATTTGGTTGTCTTACTACAGCTTTATCAAATATATGATTTGCAAATATTTTGTTCTATTGCATGGATTGTCCTTTCATTTTCTTGATAGTGTCCTTTGACACACAAAGGTTTTTAATTTTTATGACATCCAATTTATCTGGGATTTTCTGTTGCTTGTGATTTTAGTGTCATATCTAAGAAACCATGGCCTAATCTAAGGTTACACAGATTTACATCTATGTTTTCTTCTAAAAGTTTTATAGTTTAGCTCTTACATTTAGGTCTTTGATCCATTTTGAAGTAATTTTTGCATATGGCGTGAGATAGGGGTCCAACTTCCTTATTTTTGCATGTGGGTATCCAGTTGTAGCATCACCATTTGTTGAAAAACACACTGGCTTTTAAAGCTTCCACCCAGAACTTTCACATGCATCATTTCCATTCATATTTCATTGATCTAAGCAAGTTTTGTGGTTATGCCTGGCTTCAAGGGGACAGGTAAGTGCAATTCTACATTATCTATCCCTGGTTCCAAGTTCACATGTTAGAGTTCTATGACTGTCTTTCTTAGTTCAGGGTCTAAGTCCTTGAAGGGGGAGTTTTTATTGGTTTGACTTGGGAGAGGTGATGTGACCCTCCCTTCAAACAATTATGACCAAGGGAACAGGGTCATTTGGAATGGACATGGCTGCTGGAAGTTCACCCCTGTGGACTGGGGAGTGGGACAGTTAAGGGGAAAGGATCATTATAAGCCCCCAAGATATCGTCTGTGGTTTTGAATCTAATTCTGGTTTAGGTTACTTAAAACTCATCCACAACTATATGTTCCCTGATTGTACTTTTGTTTAGCAAATACTTATTGAGTTTCTGCTGTTTCTTGACACTCTTCCAGGCACTTGGAAAATATTAGTGAGTGAAACAGAGATTGCCTTCTTCATAGAGCTTATATGCTAATAGGATGAGTCATACATGAAACAATAAATGGAATAAGTAAGTTATATAATGCAGGGTTTGGTAATTTAAGGCACGACCCTCAGGCAGGCTGCCTATTTTTATAAATAGGTGTTATTAGGACACAGCCACGCCCATTCTTTACATATTATCTCTGGCTGCTCTCCCACCACAATAACAGAGTTGGGTTGTTGCAACAGAGTCCTTAAGGCATTAAAACTTGAAATATCTACTATCTGCTCCTTAAGAAAACATTTGCTGACCTCTACATAATATGTAGAAGGTGATATGTGCAATGGGAAAAAGAAAAAACAGAGCCAAGTAAAGGGAACTGGGGATGTTGAGGTAGAGAAGAATGTCAGTTGTGGTTTCAAATAAGATGGTTAGAGTGGGCCTCATCCAGAAGGCAAGTTAGAGCAAAGACTTCACAGAGGGGAGGGAGCTAGATATCTGAGGGAAGAGTATTTCAGGCAGACAAAAGCCAGTGCAAAGGCATTAAGAAAGGAGTGTGCGAAATGTGTTCAGTTAACATCAAAAAGACCATGTGAAGGGAGTGAGGGGACCGTAGCCGGAGATGAGCTGGATAGTGGCGAGCACTGAGTAGGGTCTGAGATTTTACCCTGCTTGCAAGCTAACAGGTCTAGCCTGCACGGTTTTGTGGATTCTGGCAGAAGACATGAGACTCCTGAGTCAGAGAGAAAAACACTTTATTACTCACATGAATATCAGCATATTTGCATCAGTTCCTGTTGTCCCATGAGGGTGATGTGGAGGGACACAGGTGGCTGCTTCACCCCTAGTGGGTTTGTGTCACAGCTGAGAAGCCCGAAGCTCAGGAAAGCCGAATCTTTTATACTGGACTGCCAGCAAATCTTCCTGCCCTTTACTCTGGATGGACATAGTCTCTTTGTCACACTGGACAGTAAACAGCCCTGTCTATTTCTCTGGAGGGAGACACTCATCTTCCAAAGCTGCTCACTCTCTGAACATTTCTAAGAGGATAGTCTAGAACAAAGCTAGTCAGTGCTTCTTCCTTTGAGATGTGCAGAAAGGCAAGAGACCTGTGGAGAATTGTTTCCCAATGGTAGGTTTATAAGTTACCTTCAAAAGACAATGGTAAAAAAAAGGGCAAAAAGTGAAAAAAAAAACTTTTATCCTGACTGGAATGAGGAACCACTGCAGTTTTCAGCACAGGAGTGGCATGAGCTAACTTATGCCTTGAAAAGATTGCCCCGGCTGCCACGTTGAGGGTAGGGTGCGGTGGATGAGGCAGAAGCAGGGAGGAGACAGGAGGCCATCGCAGTGACCCAGACTGGTGGCTTGGACTGGGGTGTGGTGTCTGGGGTTTGGGCCTGAATGAGCAGAGGGTGGAGTTGCCTCAGCTGAGATGGACAGATTGTGGGGGAATGCTCAGAAGACATTTTTGGACATAATGAGTTTAAGATCTCTATTAGACATCTTGATCTTGAGTGGGCAGTTGGATAAATGACTCTGGAATTTGGGAGAGAGGTTTGGGTTGAGAAAAAAGTTGGGAGTCCTCGGCATACAGGTAGCATTGAAAGCTGTGTGACGGGAGACTTACAAGGAGACCTCAGGGAATGCCTATGTGATATTTCATCAGTAATTACGATTTGGGGTGAATTATATGCTCTGTTCACACTCAAAGCTAAATCAAGCTTTTTGGGATTCAAATTTGATAAAATGTAGTATAGATGAATAATACTAAGCACAAACTTAAAGATGAGGTCTTCCGATTAAACAGAGCCTTTGTCTGGCTTTTTGAAGACTTCCATATAGCTGAAAGAGGCAGAGTGTCATTTGAGCTTTAAGGGAGGGGGCAGGGGAAGCCAAGCATAAAATCTCAAATCTTAATTAAGAAAATTTGACAATGTTAAACAAGAAGCAGCTGCAAGGGGGAAGATTTGTGTGCGTTTTTAGCCCCACTTTGAAAGCCTCGGATTGATTGTCTTTGGAACAGAATGGAGCAAATTGTCACAAATCTTGTTTTCTGAGAAACCGGTTGTATCAACATTACGGCACACCACTGCCACAGCCAGCATGCCAAAAATAACATGAAAAGGAATGGCTGCAAATCTATTTAGAATTAAGCCAATAATTATTGCGTTTGTGATCATTTCCAAGAATTCTTCCTACCCAAATATTAAATGGAAAATAAGAGGAGCTCACTCTAGCCTTGAAAGTATTCCATTACATTTTTCTCCTTTTCTTCACTTACTATGATTTATGTTAATAAACTATTAATAGTTTTAAACAGAGCACTTCTATGTTGAAATTAAAAGCGAAGTCATTTTAATAATATTTTGGAGACTTACTTCACATTTTTCTTTATTAAAAGAGAAAGTAATTTTCTCTTTTTGCTTTTTATTTCTGTGTCTGACATTACTTATAACACTAAAACTTCTTAAAACCCAGACTAAAGGTATGTGTTCATTTCAAGTCCTGGGGGCACCAACTATTTCCTGATCGCCTCTCTATTATCAAGTAAATAAATCTTAATTTGGCCAAAAATCTATTTGGCAAACTCTAGGTGAACATGGAGAAAAGAGTGGTGCTAATGGAATCAATGTAACAATGGAGATAAACCCTCTTTAATTTGTCCATAAAATGGCTTCCCTGAAATTAGATGGAATCCTTTATTCCAGGAAAAAATATTTCTAAAAATGATTACTGCATAATTAAGAATTGCTCCTTAATGTTTGTCTAGCTCCTTCTTCCCCTTTTCCCTTATTCCCCCTACAAGTTAGGTATATCAGGAGATCATGTACATATTTATGGTGCTCATTAAGCTAGTAGGAAGCATGTATATTCCGACATTTCATTGCCTTGGGGGATTCTTTTTCTCCTAATCCTTGTCTGAGGTTTATGCATAACTTTTATCCAGTAGGGACAAGAACACATTCCTCCTCCACCCTTTCCCACCCAGGTGATCTTCCTAAGGCCACATCCGGCAAAGTTTGACCACAAAAGGTAATTTACTGACTAGCTGTCAGAAAGATGAATGCTTCTTTTAAAAATAGCTGCAGGATATTCCCTGTCAACAAAACTGTGGCTCTTGGAAAGGACATTACATTTAGAACCATCTGGGAAGGTTCAGCTCATTTGTAGAACAAAGACCGCTGTGATGCTCCTTTAGCCATCCAGCCTCATCCATTTTCAGAGCCAGACCTCTTCCCTCAGCCATTGGGCAATCTGTGTGCGGAGTACTGGCTGCAATGCGGTGCAGTGGTCCTCAACTTTTCACGTCTGGAGCTCTACAAGTCTTTTTGGGGGTGAGGTGGGGAGGAGGCACAAAGCCGTCTTTAAATATGATTGCTGTCTAAGCACAAAGTAAGGTGGTGTGGGGAGGGACAGTATTTCAGATTAGTACATGACTCTTTACCTCCAGGACACCCTCCTCCTTGTCTTTCCAGATGACCTCTCTATCCCTAGACTTAGTTTACACAAATACCTAAAAAAGTAGTAAAGTGTTCAAGATTTTGATTATCAAAATCCATGGCTGGATAATCATTGTTGGGTGATAGTGTTGGGTAGAATGTGGGCACTGAGGGAGCACAAATTCTCAATAATTGAAGTTAAAACCCTGTGTCCCCCATTTGGTTATGGAGCAACAAGTCAATGCTAGGTCAACAGAATCTCCTATACTTAGAAGCCATTCTCACGGCTCTTACACAAGCCACTGGGAAGCCCACAAACTCAATAATTGTTCCATGTTTCCTTCCAGACTAACTTTCTTTTTCCACACCCCCCATAGTGATTTTTCCATTACCATTTTATGCCCAATTTTCATTTCCCCTAACATTGGTCCCTGGAAATCTTCCAAAGTCTTAGGAAGCATAATAGATTTGATTTCACCTTGTTCCTTTCTCACCTACTTTATCATAAAGTTGATTTCTTGATTTATTTGAACAATCTTCTGCCCTCCAAAGGAAGGGTCTGTAAAGCTTAGTCCAAAGGAAAAAGTCTCCTGTTCCAAGGCTGGCAAATTTCTCCCTCCATGTGGCCTCTAGCAGCCAGCCAGCCACTAAATGTCCTCTTCATATTTCCTTTTGTTGGCTCTGCCATGGATGTTGCTCATAGTCCCTGACTTTCCAGCCACTTTTAGGTCTTTTGTCAGTAGCCCCTTCCTTGGGGAAGACCTGGAGATGACACCGAGGCTGCTTTTCCCCCTATCTTTGCTGGACGTGTTGCAGTAGAACGGCACAGGTAGTTCATGTTTGCGCTGGTCATTACACTCAGGTTGGGCTTCCAAGATGTTGTCTGGAACAGTCAGTGAGGTTGTGTTTCTTTATTCTGGGTTGTGGCTTGGACATTTGTTTAGCCTTAAAATAGGATTTAAAATGACCAAAGGAGGTTGTGTTAGACTACCGTGCACATTTACGAAGGTAAGTCATGCTTTCCTTACAGGCTGAGAGTGATGGATAGAAGGTAAGCTGGGAAATACCAGGACTTTTCAACCCATCCTCAAGTCCCTGGGTTTAGACCTACACTTGTGTGTGATGTGGATGGTTGATGATTGCAGTGGCTGTTATTTGTGTTGTGTTGTTCCAAGCAAATGTACACTTTGTTTCTTCTCTATGTTTTGTTATACCAAATTGTTCAAACAATCTGAGCGTGAATATCCAGGCACCTACAGAAATAAGAAGGGTTTTAAACAGTAGCCAATTATACAAAATCAAAAGGATAAAAATAGCTATTAATAGAAGAAACACAGATACCAAACATGAGATATTGAGAAAGGAGTAGAAAGTCTACTAGCAGGACATTCCATTCTTTAGTTTGGGGAAAGGCGCTTATGCACCATTTCCAGTCAGTTGCCAATGGGCATAGGTGTTTGTTTCTTAGTTCCACAACTTCTTTTCTGAGTAGGCCTTACCCAGAGAACCCAGCTCGTCAGGTGTAAGTTCAATAAAACAAGATTTATCGACATTTACCTCCACTCCTTGACTGAGTGGGGAAAGGGGGAAGTAAGGTGGGTTCCACACTCGCCTTTCAGGCCCCAAATTATATTGTGGAGATCTGCGTGGGGAGGGTGGCTTTCACACTGCAAATCTCAGAGGTGCACTATCAGCCCCATCTGCTCAGGAGGGACAACAGTTCTGCCACTCGGACTTTGGGCAGGTCACATAACAGCATGGACCAGAGTCTTATTTCCAGATGCCCTGGGGAGGGCCAGAGGGCTCCTTCTGAGTGGGGCTGACTGGGGGCAGTCAGGGCTTATCTAGAGTGGCTTAGCTTTCTCAGAGAAGAACACAGGGGCACAAATACCCTACCAAAAACCCAGTTTCACTCACAATTCGGTGAAATTCCACTCACTGAACTTTAACCCGTGAGGTATCAGATATCCTTTTTTGTATACTAAAGCTTATGTAGACTTGAACAAATTCAGAAGATAGTCTGTTGGCCAAAGGGAAAAATCCACATCACCAGGTAGCATTTTCTTGGAGTCCCAAAGCACTACAGAGATTGTTTTCCTCCTAAGATCACTACCAATATGAAGTGTGTATACATGTGTGCATTCTTGTGCACACACACACACACACAACACCCAAAGGAAGAGTCTCTTTGCCTTGTGTAGAAACATTCTTATCATTCCAAGATTGAATGGGCTGTGCTACGGCTTTCCCGCTTTCCTACCTTGTCTTAGGCCTGCATGAAGCTCATCTATGGAAGCAGGCTGCCCCACTGGAAGTCTCCCTTTTGGTTTTGGAGCTGCAGGGCCATCAGGCTCAGGCAGGTGCCTAAGTCCACTTTGTCAAACTTTCTGCTATATTCCAGATGGCTTGGCATGCTCCAGCTGGGGCAAAACACTGATGTCTTCTTTCAAATGTCAGTGGGATTTGATCTGCAGGGACAGTTTGATGGCTATCTTTTGGTCCGCTTGCAGGATTACCTTTATATCAATAATTTACTGATGCAGACTTTCAGAACTTTTGTAGTCTCTTGCAAACAGCCCTGGCAAAGCTTGTGCATTCAGTTTGTGTTGAATGAACCCATGGATTACTGGTGACAGGAGTCCTTTTCTGGACTTGCTTTAGCTTGGTGGAGCTTGGGTTGTGTTGCCTTCTGGGAGGTCTACATAGAATAGGTAGAAAGGAGAAGCCTAGAAGGCTCCTGCAGGCTTGACACAGGACTAAGCCTTAACACAGAGAGAGGAGGTGGCAAGTGAATTCGGTTTCCTCACTAAGACAGTAGCTGGACAAAATGGTTTTACAAGCAAGGTGAATGGACTATTACGTGGATTGCTGAGGAGATCAACCCATGGCAGATCGTTTGTGCCGCTATTTGAGAATCAGTCAGGGTTCGAAAGAAATCACACTAGGTACTTTATGAAAACAAGGATTTAATACAGGAAATTTGGTGCTTACAAAATCATTAGAAGAGTTGGTCCATTAGATTCTATGTGTGGCCTCTAGGAATGACTCCAGAACACCAAGGAAGTGACCCACCAGGGGACACAATCACGAAAAGAGAGAATTAAGAGGCTACCACATTTAACCATGAGTTGGGAAAAAAAAAAACATGCTGTGTAGCTGCAATCCTGGGATTAGGAAGTCACCTGCTCTCTAGATATGGTACACAGAACCCTGCTGCCGAAAACTCCCGTGTCTCCACAACCTTGCTTGCCAGTAGGAACAGCCCAAAGTTGCAGGAAGATGGTGTCTGCCTCACTTCTGCCTCCAAATCTCCAGCTAGGGCATCTAACTGAATTCGTATCCAGATCTGAGGCAACAAGGGCGTGTGAAAAATGTAGCTTTAAAGCTTTCAAGCTTCTTCAGTTCAGGAAGTCGCACTAGAAGGAGGTTGGGATGGGTGCTGAGGAATAGGTGTCCAGAATTCCATGTCACCCTCTGTGGGCCCCTCTGCCTGCAGCAGCTTCAGCTTCCCAGCAAGGTGGGAGAGTGTGAGCTCCCTGGACTTTTCTGGGCAGGTGCGCCTGAAGTGGTTCACCAGGGCAGACTTACTCAGGCAACCTGGACATCTGGGACAACAGCAGGGATGGAGGCCAAGGCAATTACTGCCATGAAGACAGCAGCTTCTGGCTGGGTGAATAAGAGGCCACGACAATCCCTGCAAGGTTTGTAGGGGTGACTCCTGGCACCATCCTTGGTACTGGAAGCGCCTGTCCTGCAATACACTTTCTGGTAGCAGCTTTGAGGGAGAAGGGTGGGCAGGCTGTTGGAAGGAGGGTATTTGCTGACTAGCTTCTCTCCAGAAGCGCTGACGGCTACGTTCATCAGGTGGGCTTGTTCATAGGTGTGTGATAGGCAGATGGGAACTTGAGGGTGGCCTTCCCCGGGGGCCTGCAGCTCCCTCTGGTGGTGCTGGCGGCTTCAGGCCCAGCCTCTAGCAGGATAAGTGTGTGAATTGGCAGGTGACCTGTAGAGGGGCAGCAATCCTCAAAGAGTAGTGTTTATGGACTGGCTCTGCCAGCACCCTGAAGTTCCTCTCTGTCTGTTAGGTCTTGGCCCTGGCCACCAGGCAGGAAGCCATGTGATCACATCGAGAGTGTAACCTCCTGGTGGGACCAGGGGTAGCTGCCTTCAGGAAAGATCATGTCAATGCCTGCTTTAAAATCTCCCATGGCTTTCGATTTGCAAGTTTAAGCTCTTTATATGGCCTCTAAGGCTGTATTTGATCTGGACTCTGCTTAAGTCTGACTTCAACTCCTTCTACTCCTCCTTGCTCACTTCGTTCCAGCCACCCTCGCCTTCTCCCTATTCCTGTAACATGCCCACTGTGCTCACCTCACAGCCTTCGCGCTCATTGTTTGCCGTGGGTGGACTCAACTTCCCTCAGGTCGTTGCTTGGTTAACTTCCTCTCATCAGCTGAGTCCAACTCTCCCCTCCTCGGAGGTCAGAGTATCTAGTTGGTCCCTTAACAAGATATGGCTGAGTCCTATGTAAGGAAAGTCACAAAATTTAGTGGGAGATAGAGTAGAAGATTTGAATAAAAGAGAAAAAACACCGTATTTGTGGATAAAAAGAGGAAATATTACAAAGATAATAATTTTTCCCTAAATCAGTTTCTCGTTCCCAAAGTATCAGTGGCGTGACAAATAGATTCTGAAGTTGAGAGTGGATAATAAGCAGGCAATAGTAGCTAAAAATTAAGAAAGGAAAGTTAGAGGTTTCTTGTGCTATGAGCTAATAAAACATATGTCTATTAATACTGAAAAGGTCTTATATTTGCAAAAGAAGTTACAGGACAGAGGAACAGAAACCAATCCTTATGTAAAGAAGAATTTAATGTATGGTAAAGAAGGCATCAAAATCACTGGGAAAGGGATTATTAAACAAAAAGAATTGGGGTTTCACTCCTAGGTGTATGCCCAAGAGAGTTAAAAACATAAGTCCATCAGAAATTTGTACATGAATGTTTATAACAACATTATTCATAATACTCAAAAAGTGGAAACAACCCAAATGCCTGTATGAAATGGATACAATGTATTATATTGATACACTGGAATATTACTCGGTTAAAAAAAAGAGTGAAGTACTGATTCATGCTGCAACATTGCTACATTTTGAAAGCATTATGCTAACTGAAAGAAGCCAGACACAAAAGACTACATTTTATATGATTCCATTAATATGAAATGTCCAGAATAGACAAAAGTAGTTTATTGGTTGCCAGGGCTGGAGGGAGGGTGGGGTGGGGAGTGACTCCTAATATTAATAGGTATAAGGTTTCTTTTGAGTATGATGAAATATTTTGGAATTTGATAGTGGTGATGGTTATATAACTTTGTGAATATACTAAAAATCACTGAATTGTACACTTCAAAATGGTGAATTTTATATTTGTGCATTATAGCTCAATGAAAAATTATTGGAAAAATTGATTATGCAGGTAATAATATCAAGTTAGATCCAAACAAATTTTGATGAACTAAATTATTACATGAAATGTACATGAATCTTGAACTGCTGTAAAGATTGTGAAGTTTCTATACATAAAAGTAAAAGGTAAAACCTCAAAGAAAATATTAGCAGATTTCACTACATTAAAATTGAAAACTTTTTGTATGCTAAAACATATCATAAAATTAAAAAGTAGTAATCTGGGATGATATTTTTAATAATTTGGCAGGAATAAGGTTAGTACTTTTAATATTTTAAAATTTCAATAATGTAAGAAAAATTCTAAGACTAGCAGAAAAAAATGGACATAGGCAATTCATGAAGAAAGAAATGTAAACCACCAATAACATATGAAAAGTAAAAGGTAAAATTTAAACTATGAGGTACTCTTCTACCAAACTATCAGTGCATCTATTTTATGTATAAGATGATTTTTTTCATTGCCAGCATTGGAAGCAAAATGTGAATCAAAATTTACAACGAAGTGGTGAAACAGGAGATACTCCTGTGTGTGGCTATTTATTTCTTCAAAAATTCCAAGTTGTATGCTTTCTACTTTTTAGATTTAATTATTAACATTTAACTTGATTGAAGATTGAGTTTTATTTTTTAAAAACCTAATGTGTTATTGGTTTTTCATAAAATTTAATATATATTAACAAGCGTTCAATGTAATTTGAAGATAGATAGTTTTACACTGTTAAGAGCGACTCAGGAAAATACAATTCCTTTTATTACATAGAGGATGTTAAATTTTGCATAAATAAATATTTTATTATTTGATTTTAACATTGCCTTATCATGAATGGCCTGTGGGTTTCATTCTAAAAACAACTATTCTCTGCTACAAACAAAATTCCAGAATCCGGCCTGACCTGCCTAATTCTGAAAAAGTGGTTCCTGGGAGATGTTGGGAACATGGTGTGTGTGAACATCAACACAAAGTTGGGGAAAGCAAGAAGTGGCCTTTTGTCTGTTCCTTGTCCTTGCTGTCTAGCTAAGGCTCAATCAGGATAACAAGGCTGTTCTATCAGAAAACTGTGCTAATGAGTTGCAATTTCTCAACATCTTTGGATTGCTTCTGAAAACGAATTACTGGGAACCAGAGAGTGTAAGCGAATACTCACTCTGTGGATATGCAGTTAACATACACACCTTTCATAGGCCCTGCTGGGACAGGCTACTTAATTCCCCCAAAGAGGATCCTCTGGCTTTTCCCCTCCCCATCTTTTTTCTTTTTTAACAGCTTTGTTAATTTAGGTTAAGTGGTTTGGTTGTCATGGAAACCAGTATTCCTCTCAGGCTGATTGTGCCAAAGGCATCATTAATCTGTTTTCAACTGCCTCTTCCTCATCCATCTAATTGCAGTCCCCTCCCCCTCTTTGAATGACATCATTTTGGACATTTTTAGGACACCATATGTGAGATTCAGCATGATTTATTTTCTATTCAAATTCCATATCATTAAGTTAATTGTCATATTCCCACCCCAAAGCGGTAAGGTGGCTCCCCCAGCTGGGGGACATAACATCTCCAAAGGTGAGGTTGAACGTCACTTAATTTAGTATGCCTCAGGTGCAATTTAGTATCTCAAATAAGGGAGGTTTTGATGCCTTGCCTCTCCCTCCTTCACATATCCTGAGTTTTCTTTTTAGAAAACAGATTCTAAATAACTGTTTTTGATGTTGTTCTGGAAACCACGATCTTTGAAAGAGTAAAGAACCTGCCATGTTCAGATAAAGAGGAGGAAAGACAGTTCAGGTAAGGATACGGCTACCCTCTTACAGATTTGGCCTTCAACCTGATGAGAGAACACGGAGCTCTGTATATTGTCTGTTCGTCTCAGGAAACACTCCGTGCAAAATGCTGTGTTCTTTGTGTCCTTTTGCCTTGGGGTCCATTTTCACACAAACCTGCCCAACAAGGAATAAATATGGTTTGACCGTGGCAATTTGTCTCCTGCAGCTCTGATCTATGGAAAAATTCTCAAGGTATTTGTTCTACCTTGGTCGGTGGGCAAGATTTTGCTTGTGTACCTCCAGCTTTAATGTAAGGTTTTTAAATTCCCTATCCATTATTATGACAGCATGTGAGCATTGGCTGTGGGTGGGGCCCAGGCCAGTGGGGTGTAGCACCTGAGGACGGTTCAGCACATAATCCATTCACTCTGCTTGCTAGTCCTTGTGATGGAAGAATTTTGAGACTTGCTGGCCTTACCACCTTCCTCTTGGGAAAGACAAAGCTCATCCTTCCTGAGTTTTTGCTACTGTTTTTATGGGGTGGTGCTGAAAAGCTTGGAAATAATGTTTACTTAAATGCAATCACATATCATTTCCTTATTTCATAACAGCAGACACAAGTATATTCCTTATATTTTTTTGTGTGTTTGTGATATTTACTTGACTGTGAATGTTCACATCCTTTTCTCATCTCTATTCCTTAGGCAGGATTCATTGTTTCTTCCTCTGTTTCCTGATATTTTTCATCCATTTATTATGGGACACATACCATTTAATTACAGTTAATTTGAAAATGTCTCTTCAAAACATGAGTTATTTACTTAAGTTAACCACATTTATTACCCTTCTGCACAGCAGAGTGCCTGACACATTATTTAGTCAAAGTATTTGTTGGATAAATAAATGTTGACTCAGGACTAAAACAATTTTGATTTACAGCCAAATCAGTTTACAATAGGAAAAAACACCCATTGGTCTTGATTGTCAACAATGGTGATAGAGCTGATTAGATTTAATGTGTTAGCTCTCTAAGGAGCATTTTTATTCTAGGCCAAAGGAATGAAGCAAGTGATGGCTGAGATTTATGCTTCTGAAATTTTAAGTCACATTTAGTGACATCAAATTAGATATGAGGGGAGTGAGAGGGACTAGAATGACTCCTAGCTTCCTGGCTTAGGTTCCTGGGATAAAGTGTTCCTGAGAGTTCAGTGCTTGTCCCCGAGGCCAAATCAGTGAGAAGGAAGAATGAGGACAAGTGGTTTGAGGAAAAGGAAAGAGTAGTTTGTTAATTTGCTGGCAAATGAGGAGGGTGATAGACTAGAGTCTCAAAAGACCACCATTCTGTCTTTAAGCAGAAAAATTGGGCTTTTTAAAAGGGGGATTTTCAGAGGTTGGGCTCAGGTCTACATGACCAGTGTCACATGTCACAGCTTTTGGGCTATTGTTGTTTAACTATAAGTGGTGGTTTCGGTCGACCTTATCTCCTATGATGATGATCTTGTAACCCTTGGACAATTCTGTTGAGCCATCTCCTGTGGTTTAAGATACTAGAAAACAAACAGCAGAGAACATTTTTCTGCCCCTTTGATCACTGGCCTTTGGATGGAATGCAGGTTTTCATTCCCCAAAAATGGTAGAGGTTTTAGAGACAGCTTGTAAAAGATTTTCTTGCCCTTTTCAGACCTTTACCTGTGTTATGATTTCCCTTAATTTCCTTCATGCTTCATGGCCTCTCTGTGTATATTTATTCCATTCTTCTGTCTCCTGGCCAGGTTTGTCTGTGTCCTCATAGATTCTGCTTCTTCAAAGTGTTATCTTGTACAGGGCCCATTTTGGCTTCCTCTCTACCTTATGGGATACTTCCAACTTCTACCCTCTAGATAAATGACATTGTTTTTGATTCTCCCAATTTTAGAACTCTTAGGAGAGAATGCTTATTGTTCATTTCATTTTTTAAAGTCATGGTGTGGGGGCTACAGGGCAGGATTACCTGGCTTGCCACCCATTTATTAGGTGTGTGGGTACCACCAAACAGACCATGGAACTCAACACTCCATGCAGAGACATGCCACCCTTTGCAATCAAAATAACTGGATATTTCTCTAGTTGTTTCCCCTGTAGAAACAAGGATTTATACCACAATAGTGCTTTCATCATAATTTTTAATATAGTGAGCAACCTAAGCATTCAGGTAGACGTTGTTAAATCTTACCATGTCTGAGGTCCTTTTCCAGAACTCATGTAATACCTTTATGTTTTCACCAAATATTCATTGCTTAGTATCCAGGCTTTATTTCCTGCCTTAAGGATGTGCAGTAGGATATAGAATCCACCAGATGTCACTATTGCAGATAGCATTCCAAATCCCCCAGCTTGCATCTGATACTGTCAATGCAAATATTTTAGTAACAGTTGACAGGCTCCAAGAAGTCATCTAGACTGTCCCTGCTGACAGGAAGCCATGATGAACAGGCGAGTTGGGTAGTTTTCCTTTAATGATCTTCATATAAAAAAAGCAAGGTTTATAAAAATACCCATCTCTGTGGGCTTCTTGCAGGACAACCACCAAAACAAACTTGCCTCCAAGGTCTCTTAAACTCTGAGCATCTACGAAACTGTGATTCTAAGCCAGATAGCTGTGCTCTCTGTCCACCACTCAATGTTTGTGTGCTTCGTTTTTGTTAAGATCGAGTCATTTTAGTAGATGGTATATTCTATTAATACGTTCAAAATAGCAATGAGAAAACATTAAGGGTACATTCCAGGGATGGCAAAGATTTGCTGTGTATGTGGGTGACTTCCCCCAGCTAAGGAGGCTAAGGCTGAGAGACTGAAGGCTTTGAAAAAAGGCTGCTCTTCAGGTCACTGCTCAGCTGCTCCTGCAGGAATAGCATCTCCTGATGGCTGGAATTTAGCTCAGCTCTGAGATTACTGTGTTGATGTGGAAGGTGGGGTGTTAATTTTCACATCCCTTCTCACCATGTATCCTTCTTATGTTTAAAATTTTTTTTCTCTTTCTTTTTCTTCTCTTAGATTTTCTTGCCCTTTTTTCTCCATGCCTCAATTATCCTTCCATCTTTGCCCACAGTTCCTGGTACCTTTGAAGGCACTTTCTTAGCTCCATCAGTAGCAACCGGCATTCTGCCCACAATTGTAGCTCTGACACGGGCAGTGCATGGGCAATATAGATAGCCAAAGAGTTGTACCCCCATAATATTCTGAAATTAAAAAAAAAGAAGTTGTAATTCTGGAACCTCGTTTCTCCTCTTCTCCTAATACGCTAGATCGCAAACATAAGATGAGTCCCAGCTACTAAAAATGGATGGCAACGAGGAAAGCGGCACCTAAAGAAAACCACTGGGGATGTAGATGGGCAAGTGTGGCTGACCTAGGCCAGTGCTTCCCAAAGTGGGTTCAATAAAATGTTATTCCTCAAGATGTATCATGAAGAAGCAGTTCCATGCAAAAGTGAGTTTGAGAAATGCCACACCCCATATGCTCTTTTGGGAGGTTTACAAGGTATATAGTGAAGTAAAGTTTGTAATATGTGTTCTAGCAAAGAAACTAGTTTAACTTTTCTTAGCCTGGCATTATCCACTTTAATTTGAGCCCAGAACCCATTTAATGCCGTCACTGATTGTGCACACAACCTAGTGACCTGCAGAACTGTTCTAGGTTCTATGAAATATACTTTGGGGACTGTTCCCACTCCAGAAGAGTTTTATAAATCTACTCTCCCCAAGGAAGTTATCTTGAATGACTCTTCTAGAACAGGCTCAGGCTTTGATTTTTATATTATGAGATGTCATATCTAAAGCAGATGGAATAATATATAGGGGATATAACTTTTCTATGGTGTCATTTACATCACTAAAAATAAATGCTGAATTACTGAGAAAATTGAAAAACTTTCCTTTCTTTGGAGGATTTCTTGCTACCTGAAATAGTTAAAGCTTTAGATTGTTTAAGTATTTATTGAATGCCCATGTATGCCTAGTACTGCTATGAGAATGCAAAGACAAATAAGACATAGCTCTTGTTCGAAAGAAAATCTAGAAGTGAATCTTACAGCCTTATACTACTCAACTCTTATACTCTGTTAGATCTGATATTTAGTAAATGAGAGGTTACTTGTGATATGCTTAGCACTGTATCTAGAATCAGGTAAGCCTTAAATAAATAATGGTAGGCATTATTAGCTATTTAGTTAAATGCTTTGAGTTGAAGAGAATATTGTAGATAATTTAGACCCTTCAATCTTCTTCTCCTTGTCACTTAAGAATACTGAAAACAATCCTCAAATGTATGGTTTCCAACCTTGTGGTCAAGGTTCACTTTAGAATGTGCAACATACCCTAGAGCTATAGGAAGCACCCCTCTGCACCCTCATCTTCCCTAAACTCAGACAACTCATCTGCTTTTGGGGGAAGATCACTACGATCATTTTATTTCCTAGGGTGATTTGGTTTTCTTGCTGGGGACGTGGACAGTGAGTGACTCCAGTGGATCACAAACTTTCCTTCTTTCTCTCTCAGACGCCCCACCTCTCCAAGGTAATCAGTACTATTTTGTCAGGTTTTGCCTGAGTGCAGTATCTAGGTGATGCCATTTCACAAGTATAATGCCTTTTAGCATTCACAGTGAATATGGAGTTCCCCTCATTTGGATTTATACAAGACCTTAAAAATAATTCCCCTCCCCCTTGCCTTTCTCATGGTTGTGCCCTCAAGTCGCAGACTCGGTGGAGTATGGGAGTGAGGACCCTCAAAGACTGTCCCTAGGGGCCTACCCTGAACCAAAGGCTCCCACGCTGGTCCGCTCTGATAATTAACCACAGCATACTCCTGGTAGCTGTGGTTCAGGAATCCTGGTCTTTCCAAGAGATAGTTCTTCATGTTAGGCTTATTGGAATCCAATAAAGGTAACCAATATTTCTTTATTACTATTAGGTCTAAAGTCAGAGAAGACCTAATAAATGCTTGTTGAATTGACCTATCCAGATTGCCCCTTGAGATGTTATGATAACTCCCTAGAAATGGTCTCTTCTTTGAGAAGAAATTTTGTAGGACATTGGCAACTTCTTTGTAGACAGATCTATGATTCTAAAAAGGCATATTCCTACTCGAGATGAAAGCTAATTTTCAATATCAGTTAAAGTTTAGTTCATGGACAGGATAAACAAATTCTAAATAGACTTTAAGAAGAATCATTTTTGAAGATTCTCATTGATTTATGGACCTTATAAATCTGACCTCTGGAAGATAGCATGTAGGATTATGGGATTTCTTTTGTGTATTTGCTGTGAGGATGCAATAGAGTTTTGGAATTATTGAGGCCAGACGCAAAGGGAAATTAAATAAGCTCTGTGGATGAAAAGAAATGTTTAAAAAGTGCCCTATAAGACATATCAGGTAATAAAGCACCGGGGCCAGATGGATACACAGCTGTATTGCACAGAACATTCAGTCATAAATTACTTCTAATTTTAGAAGAGGTTTATAAACACGCTTCAGGAACCAAAGGAACTTCTCCCTATTCCAATTTCACTGGCAAGAAAAGATAAATATATGGGTTATAAACTCATTTTATTCTTTAGCTATAACCAAAAAACCATGATTGTTAGATTTATAAAGCAGTATATTTACTATTATCAAGTGGACTTATTTTATGGAAAGTTTCTGGAAAATAATATTTACTTACCTATTTAATATTACAAATACTTGTTTGCTAAAAAATAGATATGGATAAGGGCTTCACTTAGTGATCTGAAGAGCTGGAAAAAGCACTCATCTCCTAAACGTAGTCACAGAAGGTTTTTGTAGAAATTTCAAGATTATCCTGAATCCAAGCAGAATATATGTGACTTTTGCATTTCTATGAACATATCCTTGAAATAATCATGGACATATCAAATTATTTGACATCACACATATTTCTTAATGTGTCATTGAAATAGCAAAAAGGAAAAAATGTCCAGTACCAGGTTTAGTAAATTATGTTCATACTATATATATGCAATTTTTGCAAATAATATAGACTATTTAATACCAGAAAGATAGTCATAAGTGATAAAAGTGGGTTTCAAAGCAGTCTCTATAGGATGACTCACTTTTTGTAAAGTAATGGGTAAATGAGCATTTGTGTATCTGCCATACCCACCATGGGGTCTTGTTAGAATCAATTGAACATTGAGACTAAGACTATCAGAGGCTAGGTTTGGCCCAGGCTGCTATGGAAGGCATCAGCCAGGACCCACAGCTCATCTGCAGGCAGCATCAGACTTTCTTTTCAGTAGGTGTCCTTGCAGTAGTACAGATCTGGTGCGAGGAGAGGAGACACAAATTAGGCAAGACGAGCTGCCATGCCTCATACCTCACAGTGGCTAAACATTTCTGGTAGAAGCTCAGTAGGCTTCCAGAGACCCCAAGGAACATTCCAGTTAACTAGAGTCATCATACTCAGGGAAACCCACAGCTATGTTGTCTGATCAGGTATTTAGAGTTCCTTATAGTCTTACCCAGTCCAGATGCAATTTACCAACTGAGGGTCATCTTTATCACTAAGCAATGCTGCATAGTATCATAGCTGGCATTCTACTTGTTGAGCAATCACGTATTGAGGTGGTCACTTTAAGATAACGGGCCAAACTGAGAGTCACACCAAGCCTTTATTTACTTACTGTGACTGTGTGAGTGTGAGACCAAAAGAGAGGCAGCTGCTCCTCAGTGTTGTATTTTTCCCCATGGAACCACATTCCCCACCACCTTTATCAGGTCTCCAGAAGAATAGAGCAGGAACGTTAACTGAAGGGCCAATTTTCATACAAAAGGGCCTTTATCCCTTTTAACTCATAGTGTTTATTTTATGAACTTTCTTTATTCACTCCTTCTGGTACTTTTCATTTTTTCTGCAGATTCAAGTTACTTTCTTGTGTCATTTCCTTTTTATTTATTTGTTTAGTGATTTGGCTGGAAGCCTATTTACCCCCTAGTGTAAAGCCTCTGATATTGCTGCTCAGAGGTTGCAGCCTTGGGCCTGCATACAGTCACTCTGGGATGACAGTGGTTAGCAAGGCTTGCTCTGGCTCTGCCTGATCTCTCTGTAGTCCCTCTACCTCCGTTAGTATCACTCCCAGCTGTCAGGCTGCACTAATTGCCAGCTGATTGCTCTATTGTTTTTGACAATGTCAACACTAATGTGGGACTTAAATTGATCCACAGTCTTATCTAATTAAATTTGGGGCTCTTAGGCCCACCAATGGCTCACGTCTGTAATCCTAGCACTCGGGGAGGCGCAGGCAGGAGGATTGCTTGAGGTCAGGAGTTTGAGACCAACCTGAGCAAGAGTGAGACACCCCTCCACCCCTCTCTACAAAAAAATAGAAAAATTAGCCAGGTGTGGTGGTGCACACCTGTAGACCCAGCTACTTGGGATGCTGAGGCAGGAGAATCACTTGAGCCCAGGAGTTTGAGGTTGCAGTGAACTATGATGACACCACTGCACTCTAGCCCAGGTAATAGAGCAAGACTCTGTCTCAAAAAAACACAAAACCAAAACAAACAAACAAAAAATTGGGGCCTCTTTGCGAGGGTAGTCTTTGAGGCCAGACTTCGAGGTTTGTTTTGATCCCAGGAAGGCTATTCTTAGATGTCATTTCCCCTAGTCCTTTCTGTTAAACATCAACTGGTCTACAACTTAGCTTATTGCTCTCATAAACCTGCCAGCATCCTTTTAATTGCTCACTGCTAAAATCTTTACTGGTTTCAACAGGGCCCTTACGATTGAACTTCCCTATACTCTGTTCCAAATAAAACCATTCCTTTGAGCAGAAATTCAAAGCTTTCTGTTCTTATGGCTCTCTCACCTGCCCGCCTCCTCCCCCCCTCCCAGTCAACCTCTGTGTCACTGCTTCAGAGCATGGGGCAGGGACATTGGCCCACTTTTCTCAGAGTGACACCTCTGCTTGATGAGCAGGATGCTGGATGGGACAGTAACGTATGATCTTCTCAGCTTGCCTTTCCTGGCACAGGATCTCTGCCCACATGTGAACTGGGATGAATGTGATTTTGGCCCTGTTACTCTCAGACTGTCGTGCCTGGGATGGAACTTCTGCCCTATGAGTTGAGTGTTGAGGAAGACCTCTCATATGCTCTTGCCTGGAATAGAGCTTCTGCAACACAGAGCTGGGGGGACGAGAAATGCTGGTGGCCTGGGCCTCCTGGGGAGGTACTGCAGCCCCAGACTGAGAGCTGGGGCAAGTGGGACCCTGTGTTGTTGGTTATACCAGCCTGGATTAGTGCTTCCCCCATGCTGAGCTGGGAGTGCCTGTGTGTGGGTGTGGAACAGCACCAATTCTTATTGTTCTTGCTGAGAGTTAGTAGATTTTCTTGACTAAATATTTCTGCATTTGCTGTATGTCCTTAGGAGACTTTCATTAAACATTAAAAATTTTTAAAAACAATTTTTACCAGTTATGGTTATTTTGTTGGGGAGAAGGTTTGCAGAGCTCCTCACGCTGCCATTCCAGAAATCTATTCCCCTTTCTTGTATATAATTCATATATATATCTCAAGGATCATTAGCCTGTAGCCGTTTCATTAATACTGTGCATTTATGTTGACTTAAATATTCTTGTTTTGCTTATCTGTATTTTTTGCAACAAATCTTTTTTTTAACAAAAATGAGAAAAAAAGCTTTTAATAAAAGAGGCAAATAAAAACAAATAATTTTTCTCTTCGTGGCTAGGAAGGAAAGAGATAGCAATCCATTCTCTCCCTTTTACTGAGAGACCCCCCTGGAAAGAAAGATGACTATGTCAAATCTCCTCATAAACATGGTAATGAGAGGCCTCTTGGCAAACACACTAATGACATTAGTGGTGGGAGAGTCCTTAACTATGGAATGTTTTTGGCATAGCAGGATGTACCTGGTCTGTCTGAAATTGATCATGGTAAACAGACTAGGAATCTATGGGTTTATGGGTCACGGGTCCCTGGGAAAAGTCACATAAGCCATGTTACATAGGAATATAAAAACAAGATATTTTCTGACAGAAATGGCCTTCTTTTGTGAAAGTGATTATGGATATGTTAAGTATTGCATAATGAGGCAAGAAAGGACCCAAAAAGTTGTTTTGAAGGTCTTGCACCTTCAAGACCTTCCAAAAAGCCCAATATGGGGTAAGAGCTCAGATTCTGATGAGTCTGATTTGAGAATCTAATCCTTTGTATTGTTTCAGTGTCGAAGCAGGAAAAAGAGCTACTTTCTTAGGAGCCCTTGTGACTTTAAACTTCACTGACCCTAATGGAAATGGTATTAGAAATCACTAAACTCTTTTCAGGTAAATAACAAGCAGCTAAATTCAGAAGCAGCAGGGAGATGGGAGTTGTTTCTCCTCATTGCCAGCACTGCTGTTTATAACTTAAATTAGGTATATTTTATCAAACAAGTGCACAATGCAGCTTTAGGTCCTTTGGTCCTATTTTTCCCCTGAAAACTAATTTGCCCTAAGTCAATTTGGCAATTCATTGAAATACTTTTCTGGGAATTGATTTTTAGTGAATTGGACTGCTTCCAGGCAATACAATTAAAAAAATAAGAATATTTACACCAATTCCTCTGCTATTTCCATGGTGCCTGAGTATAAAGAGGAATTATTGGGAGTTGTGGGAAGTGAGTACCCTTTCTCAAATCATGAGAGGTTTCATGTTTTTGCTGTTATGTGCCTTTTTCTTTTTTTTGCCCCATGTAGGAGAAAGTTTATACTCTTTATGTTAAACTTATACACAGAAGAAAATTTGAAAAATAGAGAAAATATAAAAAATAGGAGGCCAACCAGTTTTTATATATTTAATACATTTTCCTTTAATCTTTCCATTAGATGCAAAGGGTTTTCTCACATGTTTGTAAATCATACTATACAATTAAAACATTTTAATATCCCAGATCTCATTTTAGATAGAATATTCACTTAAGTTTATTTAAGAAATCAAACCAGATATTTGCCTGAATTGCCTAATTATTATTCAAACTAGGTGAGTCATCAGAAACTCTGCAAATGGCTTTTTTTCACATAGATTGTTTCTGTGAACATAACGAAAGGCTTAGAGGAAAAAGAACATCCCATTAAATAGGGGTAATCCTTTAATGGGATTTAAGAAAGAAAACTGTGATTAAGAAGCTTTAGCCTTCAGGTGCACTTAGCCATCACTGGGTAAGTCTTGTAATTTCCATGGCTGTTTCCCAGGCTGTGATGAGGAGTGGACCCGGTACCTCTGTGGTCCTCTCCAGGTGTCATAGCCAACAGTCATCTGCATGATCCCATGTTTCAGTTGCTTTCCATTGTATGGGAAACGTTTATCTTTCCTATAGATTTCTTCTGTGTTAAAGAATTCACAGTCCCCAATTTACAAATGCATTGTGTTCAAAAGGATTTTTTAAGTTAATTCAGTTTAGATTGGAACACATTTTACCACATTAAAAAGGCTAAAAATAATGGTTCAATTTCCAGCATGATAGCTAAGAGATAGTTCTTATAGTATTTTAGTTTTTTATTTGCTTCTATGTAATAATGGATCCTATGATCTATCTGGAATCTAAAAGTTCAATAACATAGCAGTCCCCAACCTTTTTGGCACCAGGAACCACTTTCATGGAGGACAATTTTTCCATGGATTGGGGTGCAGGTGGGTGGTTTTGGGATGATTCAAACACATTACATTTATTGTGCACTTTATTTCTATTATTATTACATCATAATATATAATGAAATAATTATGCAACTCATCATACTTTGGGGACCCTTGCAATAACATATCACATATAAATAGCATATAACAATTCTAGTCTTTAGATGCAAATCTTCTCTTTTCTCTCTTTTTCCACACTGTCTACACCCCAACATAAAGGCAGAGAGGATTAATAATATAAAAAAATAATGTCAGCTAACATTTATTGTAGGTGAGCTATGTTCTCGTCATTGTGTTAAACACTTTATGTGGATTTTATAATTTAATTCACACTACTTTCCCCATTTTGTATACTAGCAAACTAAGGCTGAGAATTAAAGTGATTTTCAAAAAAAAAAAAATACAGCTGTTAGGAGGTATAACCAGGCCTGAGGTCTCCAAACCCTGAGTCATAAATCAACGTGTATTGGCCAAATATTGTTTCCTCAGTAAGAATCTCCTCACACACCTCCTGCCACCCTCAGACTAGCTCAGTTGTCCTTATTTAGGCTCTCACAGCCCTGACTCTCCAGTCCTTGTCACTCTTATTCTAGCATTATGTGGTTATTAATGAATGTTAATTAATGTCTTCCTGCTCTGCTAGACCTTACCGGGGACCATATTTGTCTTTTCATCTTTCCCTAATTCTAATGCCAGGAACATGGTTGGGGCTTGGTTAATATATTTAAAACAAGTGATTGAAGTAGAAATGCAGGAGCATTGTACATATGGGGGCAGAGAAGGAGGTGCATGTGTGGGCAGAATGGGGACTTTGGTGTCTTGAGGGGTAGGGTTGGGGATCCAATACCGACAGACCGTGGGGTAGCCGTGGCTCTGAGTGTGAGGTGGAAGACCATGACCCAGGGTGCATGTTACCTGTCAAATCCTTATGTCAGTCTAATTGGAATAGTTTCTTTTGAGATAATTTCCCAAGAGTCAAGAGGTTTGCCATCTGTACCGTGATTTCTAATTGAGCTCTGTTTCCTATTCTATTGATTCTGAATTGAGGGTCATTTGCTGAGGCCTTGATAGACCCTTAATGGTTTTTTTTAGGCTTTGGGGAGAAGTCCTAACTCTTCAATCCAAGGCCTTCAGTATCTAATCTCATTTCATACAAGTTCCCCATGCAGACAGTCTTCTACAGCCCGTGTCATCTGCTCTTTGGAGATCGTTTATGGTGGATTTTTCCCCTCTGTGTCTGTGCCCAAACTACTTCCACTTTACATACTCCCCTCACTGCTTTGTTAAACCCGAATGACCCCTGAAGGCCCAGTTAAGTACCTGTTCTGCACAAAGCCTTCCAGCCTGACACATAGCTATATCCTGTCAAGTTGGTGCCATACACCTTTCTTGCCTTTTTTTGGTATTTAAGTCTCACCCTGCTCACGGGATTACCAACTGCTTTTTCCTTGATTCCTCCATCATTTTTTCCTTTCAAGTCAGCTGTAGTGCTGCGTGTTCTTCAGTAGGTGGCAACCTTCACAAACAGAATTCAGGCAATTTTGTTGTTTTGCTTGTCAACAGAAGAAAGACCCTAATGAGGGGTGCAGATACCCAGAGCTGCTACCGCAGCTGATCTTGTTCACTAATTAGAAACATTTGCTTCCTTGGAGTCACAAAAATGTTCCCACTATGATTCTGTTTTGTGAGGGGAAGCAATCTGAGTTGTTACTTAAGTGATTGCATTTCTCAGCCCTCGTGTGTAGAAGATCAGAAGATAGCAAAACAATGCTCCTTTTTGTTATTTTTTTCCCCCCGAAGAATAGGAAGAAGTTATGATTCTTTTTTAAATTTTAGTACGGGATTTTTCTTTTTACAAGATGATAATAATGTTAAAATTTTGTGTGGAGTATTTTTATCATTAAAAATAATAGGAAGGAGAGAATGTTTTTAAAAACACAAGGCTAGACTGCCAATTGAAAACAAAGACATTACAAAACTGGGCTGAATAAAGAATTATTCAGAATTCTCTTTCTCTTTAACAAGAATATTTGAGAGTTGGCTGCTTTATGAAATGGAGAGTTTGGTACCTAACACTGGTACATTTTGGTACATGGTTATTTTCTGGAATAATGACACAGGCATTGTACTTACGATCGCTCTTTCTCTGAGTTCATACCTTGACTGTTTCTTGTCACTTACTAAGGCATCTTGCTTGGAAAATAATTCCCTTTTCTTGTTGTGTCCCTTTAGAACTTTGGTCACCAGGGTAAATTTTACTTCCTGCAGGAAATTTTCCAACCCCTAATCATCCAACCCCTAATATTGCTTTTCCATCAGTCTTCACACATGTGTACAAAACATAGTATAAGGAATTGAGACTGAATTTTAGCAAATCGAAATGTCTACTTCTAAATATACCTTGTGTTCTTCAAAGAAACCACCGTGGAAGGGAATATATTTCTTTTAATGATGATTTGGTGACTCAAAAAATTTTAAATTCTCTTTTGGTCTTATTTCAGAGCCTGCTGCAATGGGATAAGGTCAGTTCTGGGGCTATTCCAAGAATGCCCACTTCTGTGTATGTCTTTTGCATTCTTGCACTGTTCAGGTGGTATTTATCATATGAGCTTTGTATCATCCTATGCACTAATATCCCCTTCTCTAACCTCTCAGAGTAGTTTTCTAGTATTCTTTCATTTGTACCTTCGATATTAAAGAATTTATTTCCTAGAGTGTTGGTGTCTGACCTGAAAATGAATAATTCCAGTGGTCTGTATACCACAAGTGTACAGAGTAGTGGTTCTTCAATTTCTGTTGGACTTACCCATCTCCAAGGTCAGGCATCTTCACACTAGAAACATATTTTCTAATTTACATAAAAATATAATGTTTTTCATCCTTGTAATCTCTCCCCATTCTTAATTTTGCCACCATTAATAACAACCTGTCACATTTTGTTAGAGTGTTTATTAGAGAGTGTTTTGACTAAAATATCATTTATCATCCAGTTTTTAGGTTAAATTCAATCTTTTCACTATATCCCGTGTCCTGAGACTATTTTAGTTATTTTAGTCACTCCTAATACCACTTACTTCAATTAAATGTCATCCATACTTATTGCTTAGGGCAGATCAATTCAGTTAAATCTTCTGTTTGAACATCAAGTTTGTAAGGAATGACATGATCGCGTGGAAATATATCCTTTGCAAGTGCAGTTATTTATTAATCAATAATCAGTCAACAGGTTTATTCATTCATACAGGCACCACTGGTTGAGCATATACTCAGTGTGGTCATTTGTTTACTGCAAACAGCAGCAAACAGGACACATGATCTGATGCAGTCTCAGTGGAGCTTACTGAACAGCATGATGCCACTTTGTAAGGTCATTGAAAGTAAAATGCTGCCCGGAGAGCACCTGCTATGTGTCAGCTACTAAGTGAAATGGTATTTCAGTTAACCCTCACAATGATTTTTCAGGTTGGGCATAACTAAAGTAATTTCTTTTCTCAAGGATGTTAAGTGATGCTCTCAACGCAAAGGCGAGGGGGTTGGGATTTAAACCTAGAGGCCACCCTAACGTGGACACAGCTGTCTTGTCCTCAAAGTTTCATCGCATCCACCAGATTCAGTTTCCTTTCATTGATAATCCTTCCACGGGTTCTTTAACTTAGACTTTACAATAATAAATATAGAAGCTGAGCGTGGTAGCAACAGCCAATCCTTATGTCACACTTATTCTGTACCAGGCACTGTTCTAACACTGTATATTTATTCACTCATTTAATCTTCACAAAACCCTACAAAGGAGATATCGTTACCATTTTCACTTTACAGAGGAGGAAACAAAGCACAGAAAGGTCAACTAAGTGGCTGAGCTGGGATTTGACCCCACTACATCAAGTGCCAGGGCTTGTGGCTTGAACCACAATCCCGTGCTGCCACTAAAGATTGAGCCCACAGTATGTAGCTAACCGTGTAATAGCCACCTCATTTCACAATAACCAACCAGACACGGCTAAACAGTTCACATGTGTAGACAAACACATGCATCCCCTTGAAGCAGCTACATGTGAGGTACAGGCTTCATTAAATTGCTTTGGTATTATCCACCAAGCCTCTGCACAGGCTACTGGCTAGAAGTGATTAACATGGCATTTCAGGGCTACAGCAATGTTGAAATTGCCTGGGACTCTTCTTTATAGTGAACAGGCCCTGCTAACACTTATTACAAAATGCTCTTTCTGTCCAATGGTGGAAGTAAAAGTTTTAGAAACCTCCTTGATTCTAGGTTAAAAAAATATTTAACTTGAAAACTGCTTAGATGTGTCCTATTGTATTTTATTTAGAAATATCTCCATCTGTCTAATAGTATACCACCTATTTTCTTTCTAGCTAGGGTTTCCTGCTATTTAGTATAAGCTCACAGGTTGGGTTTTGCCATTGAATTATTTAATCCCTACTGCCTCTGGGTTACACAAGCAACTCTGTGAACATAATTAGAGTTTTTTAAAAAAGTACATATGTATTATTTTGATTTGTTGTTGTTGTTGTTGTTTTCTAATGCATTATTTTGAAACAAAGGGTTTTTGTTTGTTTTGGTCAAAGGTTATTTGTAGACTGTTAGATAGAGACCTTCAAGCCTGGTGGCACTATAAGCAATGAAAATATGGTTATAAGGATGTAGCTATATATCAGTAAACTATGCAGCCTTATCAATGAGAAGTCTCCAACATAGCAAGTTCTTTTTAAATTAGAGCAATTTTCTGATATGGTTGTTTTTGTAGCCAGTTTTGGCATTATTATAATTTGTTGTTCCAAGTCTATGGACTAGAGTATTCTGTGCCTGTGGCTCAGCTCACACAATGCAATTTACACTTCATTGTTCTAGTCAAGATGAAAGTATATATTCAATTAAAAAGTTGTGCAACCAGAAGATTTTTAGGGCAAAGTACTCTGTATGATACTATAATGGTGGATACATGTCATTATACATTTATCCAAACTCATAGAATGTACAACACCAAGAGTGAATCCTAATGTTAACTATGGACTTTGGGCAACAATGATGTGTCGGTGTAGGTTCATCTATTGTAACAAACGCACCATTCTGGTGCAGGATGTCGATAGTGGGGGAGTCTGTTCCTGTGTGGGGGCTGGGGGGATATGGAAAATTGCTGTACCTTCTGCTCAATTTTGCTGTGAACCTAAAACTGCTCTAAAAAACAATAAAGTCTTAAAAAAAAAATAGTTGTGTAACAACCAAAATAAGAAGGAAGGAAGAGAGGAATAACAAATAGTGAGTAAAAAAAGCCAGAAGACAATGGTTAAAAAAAAATTCCTCTCAAGAGCACATACTCTATGTGTGTGTGTGTGTGTGTGTGTGTGTGTGTGAGAGAGAGAGAGAGAGAAAGAGCGCATGTATGTTTTAATGGCTAAAACAATAACTCAATTAATATTAGCTTTCTGTCAGAGGACCTCTTTCCTTGAACTTGCCCTTGGCTCTGGCTGTGTAGATTTCTACCTGTGACATACTAGAAGGGCTCTTGACCTTAGGACTTGCTGAGGGTGATAAGGATATTTGCTGAGAATGATTGAACCTACATGTTTATGAAAGAACCATAAACACATTTCTACATGGTAAAACTTCACGTGCAAAAACCTAAAAACAACAAAACAACATATGGCTTCATTAGCTTCCAATTCCCTTCTCATAAAGGGATTGATAAAATCTCTCAGCCAGGTATTGCTAGAATGTGAGCTCTTTCCTACTGCGTGGGCTCTTTTTCTCTGGCTGTCCTTATTTTGCGGGTCCCACGCTGCATTAGGCAACTGAGGGGTGACACTCTCTTATGTCATAGCACTTTTTCTGATTTGTGGGGAATTCTCCTCCTCTGTATCTACTATACTTGCTGTTATGGGGGTCTTTCATAATTCATTTTATGTGCATTGTGGGTTCTTTCAACATGAAGGCTCATATTCTTCAGTTTTGGAAAATTATGTAATTTTATTTCTTTAGTAATTTCCTTTCTCTTCTTTTTCTCTGTCCTTTCTTTTTGGAATATCTATTACTCAGATCATGGGCCTAATTTTAGATTAGAATTAGGAGTCAATCCTAATTTATTTTATCTTCTACACTACTATCCTCTGCTTTTTCATTCTAGTCTTCCTACCCTTATGTTGAATTTTTAAAAAGTTTCAGCCAATATATTTTCAATTTCAAAGACTTCTTTGTATTGATTTTTGATTTTTAATACTACATTATGTTATTCTTGTTTCACGGATGTAAAAGTAGGTACACTTTTAACCTTTAGAATATTAAGGACAGTTTTATATTCGTGTTATCTTCTGTTTTCTGCATTCATTTAATTATTCGTTCAGCAAATGATTGTTGGATACCTACTGCATCTGGCATTATTTTATGCTAAGAGATACAGTAGTGCATAAAACAAAGTCCCTTTCCTCGTGGAATGTATGTCTAGAATGTTTTGGGCCTGAGCCATTTACCAAGAACGAGAATGGTGAGGGGATTTGGAAGCAAGAGATTGGAATTCACTTTAGGACATTGTATGTATTTCCTATTGCTGCTATGACACATTACCACAAAATTAGTGGCTTAAAACAACACAACTTTATTCTCTTACAATTCTGAAGGTCAGAAGTACAAGATCAGATTTACTGGCCCAAATCAAGACGTCGGCAGGGCCACGCTCCCTCTAGAAGCTCTAAGGGAGGATCTGTTTCCTTGACTTTTTCCGCTTTTAGAACTGCATTCCTTCCATTCTTTGGTTTGTGGCCCTTTGCTCCATCTTCAAAGTCAACATCTTACTTTACACAACTTTAGTCACTATGTCATTGCCTCCTTCTTCTACAGCCAGATATCCCTTTCCCCTCCTCTTATAGGAATGCTTGAGATTAGAGTTAGGGCCAACTTGGATAATCCAGGATAATATCCCCATTTTAAGATCCTTAACTTAATCACATGTGCAAAGTTCCTTTTGCCACATAAGGAACATGTACTGGTGCCAGGGATTAAGACCTGGATATCTTTGTAGGCCGTTATTCAGCATACTATAGATGTTTTGAGTTTGAGATACTTCTTAGACATCCAAATGGAGTGAGTATCTAGTGGCAGCCGGTATGTGAGTCTGGAGTTCAGGAAGAGTTCTGCAATAAAGATACAGCTTTGGGAATCATTAGTTTAAATATGATATTTAAAGCCAGAGGCTGCATGGGATCACCTAGCAAATGAGTGCAGAGAAAGAATAGAGGATTACTAAAGATAGGGAAATTCCAAGAAAAGGTTGAAAAGATGACAAGAAACCAGTAAAGCAGACTAACAGGCATTGAGGTAGGAGGAGGACCAAGAAAGAGAAATCAGTGTCTCTAAACATATCAAGAAAAAGGAAGTGAGAAACTGTATAAAATTGATAATTGGGTTAGGAAATTTGAAGTTATTAGTGATTCTAACAAACACAGTTTTGGTGCGTGGTGTTGTTATAAGCTTGACTTGGAGTGGGCTCCTAAGAATAAGAGAAGAGAGAGAGTTAGCAATTATAGACAATTCTTTCCGAGAGCATAGCTATACAGGAACAGAGAAATGGAGCAGTGGTTGGAAGAAGAGGTGCTATCAAGAGATTTTAAAAAATCAAGTATTATATATTAAGGTATAATTTCCATACAACAAAATATACCTATTGTAAATGTACAGTTTGATGAGTTTTGGCAAATCTTTACACCTGAGTAGTCATCATTACCCTCCAAATTTAGAACATTTCCATCACCCCCCAATACCCTCATACTCCTTTGCAATCAATCTGTCCCCACCCCCTCCCAGTGTCAGGCAACCACTAATTTTCTTTGTCATAATGGACTAGCTTTGCCTGTTATAGAATTTCATATAAATGGAATCATACACTATAAAGTCTTTTATGTCTGACTTCTTTGTTCAGCATAATGTTTTTGAGGTTCATCCATATTGTGTCTATTCTTATTTCTTTTTATTGTTGAATAGTATTCTGTTGTATGGATATACCACCTTGTTTATCCATTACCTATTAATGTACATTTCAAAAAGAAGAAATTTTAAAAATTTCAACTTAAATATATTATTAATTTCTTTTTTTAATGTGTCAAAGAGAAAAATTTCAACAAAGTGAATTTTAAAGATTTAACTGGCTTTTATGAGTGATTTATGAACTGGACAACCTCCAGTCTATGAAAAGACAGAAGCTCCTCAGGGGGTGGCAGAACAGTCAGCTTTTTATAAGGTAGCTTGAGCAGGAACAAGGAAACAGCATAGTCTAAAAAGTGGATTGATTAACATCAGGTTACTTCAGGTTACTTTCCTTTTATGAATTACATCAGAGGGGACTTCCTTATCATGCCAGCCCAGGTTGACTGGGCCCGTTTTGATTGGTTGTGACGAATCTCTTGGTTTTTTTGAAAACTGGCCTGTTTATAAGTTCAGTTTGATTGCGTGACACTGAGCATGAGTGACTCCATTCTGGTCTGGTCTAATCTTGTGCGGGTCTAGTGCAGGAGCTTAGTCCAAAACGATGCCCTCCCATAAATTTTATTTAACATAAAATTGGCATTTTTTTGTGTTTTTATAAGAAAAATCATCGCTTATTTCAAAGTAGTAGAAAATTTTTTCAATGTTTTCTTCTAGAAAAGTTTTATGGTTTTAGATTTTATGTGTTAATTTTATGCATAGAGTGAGGTTAGCTTTTTCCATATGACTATCCTGTTGTTCCAGCACAATTTGTTGATAAGATTATTATTTCCTTAGAGAATTACTTTGTTGTGTCTGTCAAAAATCAACTGACAATATATGTACAGTTCTATTTCCGTTTCATTGCCTATCCTATACCAATATTACTGTGGCTTATCAAAAGTCTTAAAGTCAGGTAGTGTAAGGCTATCAACTTGGTTAGATGTTTGGGGATCCTTGTCCATCCTCTTATTAAAACAATAATTATTTAAAAGCAACTTGGAAGCCAGAAGAGATGTTTGGGGACTTTGGTTTGTGACCTGACTTTTTCACTGAGAGATCTCCTAATATCATTGTCTCTAAAGTTTTGTCTCCCTCTCATGTTGTTCACTTTCTTTAGATAAAAATACTCTAATATATTTCCTAGACAGCATATACTTTCCAGCAGCAAGGTTAGGAGATGTAGTTCCAGTATTTACTATTGAAGGCTTTTCTTAATCCTGCCATTTTGAGCTCCATGCTTAGACTAACCCTCTACTGCCCGGTAGTTTTGAGTCTCTCTGACCCATATTTTTCCAAGGACCAAATTTCCAACCCCCTAAGCAATGGAGAGAAAGCCAATGGCCTGGCTGCAAGAAGTTGAGGGAAGGGAAAAAGCCCATAGTGTTTGATCACTCTACACTAGGTACACAGATTTTCCTTCCTAGTTGCATCCTGCCCTCTGGTTCCTGGTACTTCTATTCTGATCCTTCCCATCATACTGCAGGTGATTTGGCTATATTTATTGCTATTTTTCCCTGTGCTCAGATGCTGTATTTCTCCCCTTTACTAGAGTTGTTAATACTCCCTTGTCTGTTTTCCATCTTTGAAAATTTGTTGACGTCATTCACTGGCAATTTCTCTCCTTTTTTTCTTTGTCCTTGTGGGTTTGTGCATTTTTAATTCCTTTAATTTATTTTAGTTGTGTTTCAAAAAGCAATGGATAATTGTACATCTTCATTCCACCCTGTTATGCCAGATGTACTCTTTCACTGCACTTTAAATAATATTTCAAAAGTGCTATTCCTAAAGAGGTTTGGTGTCCAAAGTGTGCTTTGTAAAATGCTTGCCACTGATTACCTGTGTCAAAAGACAAAATTACAACAAATTTAGTTATAGATCTAATTAGCTTTTGTCCATGATTCATAAATTGGGACAGCTTCCATTTTGCAAAACAGAACGGGAACTCCCACAGGGCAATGGCAGAACAGTGGGTTTTGTAAAGTGGGAACAAGGAAACAGAACAATAGAAAAAAAGCTGATCTCTTAACATTAAATTACTTTTTTTGGTAAGGTTGCAGAGGGGACTTCCTTATCATGCTGACTCTGGTAGACTGGAATCTCCTGTTTTCAGGAAAAACTGGTCTGTTTTGGAATCCATTTTCATCCTTGAAGTTTCAGTTTGATGATGTGGCATTTAGTATGAATGAGTCCATTTTGTTTTGGTCTGGTCTGTTGGGGCCTAGTACATACAGGAGCTCAGTCCAAAACAATGGTCTTCCATAATTTTTGTTTAACACCTGTTATCTGATAAGAGCTTCTTTTTCTACTTTCTCAGTGTCATAGTTCTGCTCTCTAACCTGTGCATTCTGGGCTGAGTACCTTCAGTTCAGAAGGATTTTCCTACTCTCATGTAGTCTACATATGCACATTCAAAGCTTTAAACAATGTATGTACTTTCACATCAGTGGGAGCCCTTGTTCCTCTGATGTCTAGATAAAGTTCACTTGAATGCCTTGAAACCGTAGCCTGTAGAAATATCTGCAAGATTTCTGCAAATTCACAGACAACTCATTCTGATGGTCTTCTCTGACAACTACATTGATGTTTTTCTTCAGCCTATGCTGCTACGGCCTGGATGTAAGATGCAGACCTCTTCAAATTCTTAAAAAAGCTACACTCACACAAAGCATCTGTAAGCAAAGTTGAATTTAGTTTAGGGAACTCAGTTGAATACAGTTTAGTTTACCTGCATAGAGTGAATTAGCTTGAGTTTGAGCTGATTCAAGTATTGAATTGAGAAGGGTTTTAACTGAGTAGCGAGGAATTTGACTTGAGTAGAGATTGATTTGGGTAGAGAGTGAGTTACATAGAGGTTGATTTGAGCAGAGTTTGAGTTGGGCAGAGGTAGAGTTGAGAAGAGGCTGAGTTGTATAGAGATTGAGTTTTATACAGACTGAGTTTTGCAGTTTTGCAGAGAGTGATAGAAGATTTGGGTGGCACATGGAGTAGGGGCCCCCTTTTACATGGTAGAGTAAACAAACTAAAAGTCTTTATTAAGCTCCCTAAACCACTTTTGAGCCCCTCCATTTGGGGGTCCTCTCTCGGCTCTTTCCAGGTGGAAGAGGGAGAAAGGGCTTCTTCACAGGGTTCTGCTTGTCTGTTTTCTTTGCCTGTTGTTCTCTTCTCCCCTCCCCTACTCATGCTAAACAACTAAGAAATTCCTTTCCTTGTTTCCTTCAGAGCAGTTTCAAGCTTTTTTTCTGACATGTAGATCCTCGCTGTCTCTACTTACACCCCGAGTTCTCTTCAAAGTGTTTTCCAGAGACTATGCCATCCCTAAGAAGGTGAAACTGCTAAAATAATAATACATCTTTTCCTACCTCGTTATCTTAAATTGGACTAATGATAAATTACAAAATGCTTCTCTCATCTTTCTTTTTGGAGTACATTGACAGACTGCTAGAGGTATGTTAGTGGATGTTGACATGAAGGACAAAGAGGAACACTCAATGTTTGCTCACTGGAAAAGGCTAAGATACACCTGTAGGTCCACCCATGCATTGATAGAGTCCTCTGTGGTTCCAACAAATGAATTGGTCAAAGTGGCAATGGTAACTTGTTTAAATGGAAACGTCAAATTGACTATGATGAATAGATGCTGCTATACTGTATTGTCACGACACCATCCACCCAAATCTTTACATATATATTTATGAAGTTATGAAATCCCATTTGGTGAGCATACAAGTAGCTGAAATGACAATTCCCACATTAAATCTAAAATTTCAAGGCAAATTACGATACTGGGCACTGAATATTTACTAGATGCTTGGTACCATGCTGGGTATAAAAGACGCATGAATCACAGTCCTTTCCTTCAGGGAAGTTGTGAATCTTATTAGTGGAATAAGATATAAATAGAAACAATTTTTAGATCACATGAAAGAGCGTATTTGAGGACTAAATTGTAGGGTAAAGCTCTATGTTGTAGGATTTAAAATTTTTTTTCAATTGTACTATTTTAAAAAAATTATTTTTTTAATTTTTTGTAGAGACTGGATCTTGCTATGTTGCCCAGGCTGGTCTCAAACTCCTAGCTTCAAGTGATCCTTCCACTTTGGCCTCCTAAAGCCTGGGATTGCAGGCCTGAGCCGCCAGGGCCAGCCGTTTGGAGAAGGGAAGGATGATACAGTTTGTTCAGACTTAAAGCCTGAGAGGGAACTGGAACTTCAACTTTGCCTGAGCAAGAGGGGTTAGATATACCAGGTGAGGAGAAGAGTTTGGACAAAACTAGAGTTCTGAGAAGGGCTTGAAGGAGAGGAATAGTAATGGGGCGGGACTCATGGTAGAGGAGTAATTCTTGGGGTATATGGGTCAGCTAGGTAATGTGGGCACAAATTAGATTCTAGGCTGAAGAGACTGGACTTTGTCTTATAGACAGGCGGAAGCCTCCCAGGTATGACCGTCCACAAAAAACAAAGAATGATGAAATTGTTTAACTTTGAAAACAGTTCACGAGGTTTCAGAGCTCCTCATCTTATTCCGCAACGCTTACGGCTCTTTCTCAGCAGAAAGAGGGCGAACAATTTTTACTTTCTCAGTGAGAATGATGTGAAGGGAAACACTTTTTTAAGTACTTCAAATTAATTTGCTTTGTATAATGTGGATTACAACAAAAATTGCTGTTGGCTCTGGAACAGTTTTGCCTGCCTGTGTTGGACTGCCAGTCTGCCTGGAAAGGAAATCCATGTAAAAACTATTTTCTCTTCAAGAGGAGCAGGCGTGTGAAGCTTATTACATTAGCTTGATGTCCCCGAGAAGGTGCTGGTGCCATCAAAGACCGTCTTCAATGATTCCATCAGAGCGAGGAGATCTCTCCTGCTCACCTTTGTAACAGGAGGATTGAACCTGGTTCAGAAATACCTGGTAGATGAGGGAGCACAGACCGTCAGGATACAGGTGTGTTTGTGTTTGGTGTCCCTCCCTCTCTTTCCATTCTTTCCAGGCCCCTCTCATTCTCCAAAATTCCCAGTCCTCCTTGCTGTAAAATCCATCCCTGGTCCAATATTAGAGACGCCTCTTTCCCTCCTAGCACCCCATCCCCCCTCCTTTTCATGCCTCCTTCCCTTTCAGTCTTAAGCATTAGGCATTTCCTGGGCTAGAAATAGATCCCGATTTAGACAGTGGGTAAAGTAGTGCAGCCCCCTTCTAAAAACAACAACAACAACAACGACAGCAACCAAACTACTTCCATTGACTGATTTACTGAAGGACTAAGAAAGGAGATAAAAATTAGATTATATCCTGATTGAATATTTGATGATATTAAGAATTATTAATTACAATATTCTTAGGTATAATAATGGTATTGTATGTATGCTGAAAAAAGTTTTAAAGATATATATTTTTTTCTCTCAAATATTTATGGATGAAATGATTTAATACCTGGAATCTGCTGGGGGAAGAGAAGGAGGTGTGGAATGGCATGGGCTGATGGATGTCTTGGGTACTATGTGCAGATTGATAGTATTCTTTTGTCTATATTTGAACATTTCTATGACAAATTTTTAAAAAAAGGATTGAAGTGTACCTACAATTGAGTTGTAGTCTTTTTAGATAGGCCTGGCAAACCAGGGAGGCTGGAGATGGTCAGAGGAACCAGGCTGCAGGGAGGAATGGCCTGTTTGACCTACACCGGCTCTCGGTGCTCTCACTTTTGGAGATCCCCATCCCATATCCTTCTAACAAACGAAAATGTACCCATGCAATGGTAAATGTTCTTAATATGGAAATAATATTTTAGTTGAACATTTTAGTTGAACATTTATTCATTTCAATTTTGCATGTTTTAAAGAAAATTTCAGAACAAATCAATACTTTTTGTGCATGTGTTACATTTTCACACACTAGGAACTGAATAGCTGAAAGACTGTGGGCACTGTGTCTAGAGCACCTAGTGGATAAAACAACCCTCGTGGAGGGCCTCTAGAGAGAGTTTCCTGTGAGGGGGAAGAAGGAGACTGCCACCCTAATTCAGACTCAGCAGTCCTGGTACTATACCCACCCCAACTCTGCTTCTCTGGACCCCTGTTGGCACCCAGGAAGAAATGGTAGAAATGGCTACTGTGTGTGTTGCTTGGAAAACCCATTTCACCGAGCTGGTGCTTTAGCCTGCCCCCACCCTCAGCCCCAGTCCACCTCCTAGAGTTGCTCGGTGGAGAGGAAGCCTGCCTTTCCCTTCCCACTTCTCGTGAGGTGGCTGGCTGTGGACACGAAGCCCGAATCAAGAGCCTGTGCCTGGGCAAGTCCACAGGGACCTGGGCCTGGGCAGAGGGGCTGTTCCCAGGGCCGTGGCACAGCTGCCAAAGCAGAGGCGTCTTGAGGGAAGGAGTGGGCTCAGAGTTACCAAGGACAAAGAGAAATGGTAGTCAGAAGTGACTTGTGGCCTCACGTGAGACACACTTTGGAGAACCTCAGAAACATTATAAACCAGGGAACTTTGCAAGGGATTGGATTCCTGCAAGAGTAATGGCTTGTTGTTCTTACAGTGAGGTATTAATGTTGGTAAAACCTCATATGTATCCACAGATGGATGAGGTTGGGGCACATTTAGGTTTTCCCACCAGCCTGCTTTCCTTGCTTCTTTCCTTCTAGCACTCAGGACTCATTCATTCATCAAGCATGCTTCCACGTAGATGTTAGATTCATAGACGAAGAGTTGTTGTGCCTTACTTTTAAGTTATTCCTGAATTTCTGGGAGGGCTGTGTAAATAAGACCGTGCATTGAAAGCACTGACAAGGGAGCTAACTGATACTGCCTAGGGAGGGAAGCTGTGGCCAAGGGAATCTTCAGAGAGGAGTTTTGAGTTGGGTCTTAAAGGATAGATAGGAGTTCAGCAAGTTCGTGGGTGGTACACTGTACCGTGGAGCATAGTTTCAACTGAACAGCAACCACAGTAACAAACATTTGCTGAAAGTTTAGTAGGTGCTTGGCATTTTCCTAAATATTTTACAGGCACTCTCATTTAATCCATCAGAATCTATAGACTAGAAGGTGCTTCACAAATAAATGTTGATGAAACTATATTTTGGCATCTGCCCTAACTTTACTTTTTGGACCCTTTGTATGGCTTAAATGAGGCATCACTTTTTCTGTCACCTGCCTTTCCCATGGCATTTTATAGCTCTTGGCACTGACGTGCTTACGCGTCTGTGTTTTATCAGTTATGATCTAGCCCCTCTTTTGGCAATTAACCACGCTCTTTCTTGGCACATCTCTTGAATAATGGAATTTTTGAAGTGTGTGTCTTTTCCCTTCAGTAAGACCATAGGCTCCTTTCTTCATCTTCTTTCTTCTTCTTCTTTGTTTTTGTTTTTTTTTTTTTAGGACTTCTTACCATTTTGTCAAATTTTATCTAAAAACTGTGGAGCAAAAGAGTGTGAATTTTTGAGGCTCAGAACAAAAACTTCACGTCTTACGCAGCAGCCATGTGGTGTACATCAAGTGCCCAGTTTACAAACTCTAATATAGAACATATTTGAAAAGACTTCCAGCTAATCCACACTGAGAATATCTATGCACTTTTGGGGGGGATTTTGGCATGGGTGTTTCTTTTCCGGAACAGGTGGTGAAGCTAAATTTGTTTGGTGTGCTTGACATACTTGGAGCCTTGTATTAAAATACTGCAGTGGCTGTAATAAACAGTTCTTCCCTTCTTTGTTTACAGGGAATTGGGACTTTCTCTAGGGTGTTGGATTTCTGTTTCAGCCACTGGGCAGGCTGAAACCATTCCTGGCTTACATTCTTCCACAGTGACAAAAAATTGGGGCTGATTAGGCTGAAGCCTTGTTGCTCGGCTGTGAGATGTGGCTCCTAGTTCTGTCATTTGGGTCAGAATGGATTTTAGTAATTTCTTCAGATCCACAGAAACAAAATAAATGGGTACAATTTCTTCAGCATCCTTATATTTATATTAAAGTTCTTCCTCACAGTGTTTTAGTGTCACAAGATGGCAGGGAGAGGGTGGTAAGCGCATGGGCAAGGGTTTAGATATAAAAACATGCAGAGAGTGTAAAGGGTGCCTACTTGCTGCGTTTGAAGATCTTTTAGGTCTAAAAGAAGATGACTCTGGGTTTTATTTGTTTGTTTCAGCTAAGTCAAATGAATGTTCCCAGAGCAGCTTTGTGATGGCAAGTGAGGTTGCTGTGGTCCAGTGTTGCTTGCTTAGGCTTTTGAAGTGGGCCAGCCGGTAAGATCAGACCTGATTTTTTCACGGTGTAGATTTTGGAGTCACTGCTTTCCAAATTCAGGCTCCAGGGCGCTACTGGGAGTTAGGCTTTAGAAATGCCTTTTGTGAGTGGGGTGAGAGGTGACCATAGCCAAAGAACCTCAGTGCTGCCACATTGACTTCAGCTGGGAAGTGTCACTGATATGGTGCTATCACCGTGGGTTGTTTACAATTGTTGCTTCCCACAGAAAACCTGAAGCCAGCCCTTATCTGCAACTGTCAGAAATGTGCTTGCACAGTCCAGTGTGTGGCATGCTCCTCGGTACTTCTAGATGTTTATTCGTGTTTTTATTCATGGTTGGGAGACCTGAGCTTTTAATGTGAATGGCACAGGCAGGCTTGTTTCAGGCTTTGAAGAACTGAAATTAATTTATGTGTAGCAGCATCTCTGGATGTCAGCTTGACTTCCTTTTGGTATACTTTCTCCTTTTGGTTTTTGCAGGCAGTACTATATCATCAATAAGAGACTGGGCTTATTCTGTGAATCTGAAGAGATTCACACAGATTTGAGTTCAAATAACAGGACTATTATTTATTGGTTATGTGACCTGGATAAGGAATTAGTTACAATATAGATTCAGCTGTTGTAGCAAAGGCCAAAGTAAAGTGGCTCTGATAGGATAGAAGTTTCTCTCATATAACAGAGTACAAGCAGTCCCTGGGTTATGGACAACCCGACTCACAGCATTTGGTACTCATGAACAGTCTCCCAATGCTCCCCATAAGGGTAATTTATAGCTAAATAATTAAATCAATAATTCGGAAACTAGTTTCTTCCGTGCATGTAAACAAACCCACATGGCATAAACGGTTCATTGTTGTAGCATCTTTACGCCAGCGGCTGGTCTTGTAGATACACAGAGAAGCAGCTGATAGAAACACAAGCACATGAAGAATCAGAAGATCCAGAGCCGAGAAAGTTTATGGCAAAAGAATTAGCTGAAGCCTTCTGTCCCATTGAAGCAGGATTTGCTAAGCTTGAGGAGCAAGATCCTAACATTGAGCAGTTTACAAAAGTTTACCATGCAGTTAGCGAGAACATCAGCTGCTACAAGTCCATTTATGATGAAAAAAAGAAAAAGGCTGTGCAAACAACCCTAGATATCTTTTTCAAGACACTGACTTCAGTGGTAAGCTCCCCTCCTCCAGCGACAGAATCAAATCCTGATTTTTCAGCTCCCACTCCATCCTCTCCAGCACCGTCTCCATCATCATCTTCCAATTAGTGTTAGCCTACGTTCTTGCCTCAAAAATGCCCCTTCTAGTAAGCAAGACACTGAGGCAACATTAGGTGAGTGTTAACCTTTAATATTCTGTTTTGAAATTTCTCCTATCTCTTATCCAAACTTTTTGTATGAGTTTGTTTTTATGTTCTGTTTGAATTAAAAGAGAGAACACAATAGTTTCTGTAACTTGTTATTACAGTACAAGGGTATTGTTATTATTACAATATTATACTGTATTATTATTACCAGATGAACCATTATAGTATTCTTGTTGTTATTATTTTTATTACAGGATATGCACTGTTCATTAGGGATCCAAATTATGTGCAAATCCGACCTAAAGACATTCTCGGGGATGTATCTTATCCCTAACCTGGGGACTGCCTGTATATATGTTAGAGTTTATGCGTCAACTTCACAGTATCTAGTTTCTTGTTGCCCTCCCACCTTCAATCTAGGATTTCTATTTCATGGTCCAGGGTGGTTGCCCCAGCTTCCACTGCCAAATCTGCATCCCAGCCAATGGGAAGGGAAGAAAAGATATGGAGGGCACATCCCCTTCAGGGAACAACCCAGAAGTCAGCATGTCACTTTCACTTGCAGCCCAGGATTTAACTGTATGACTGTTATGGACTGAATATTTGTGTCCCTTCCAAATTCACATGTTGAAGCCCTAACCCCCAGTGTGATGGTATTAGGAGGTGGGCCGTTGGGAGGTAATTGGGTTTACTTGAGGTCATGAGGGTGGGGCCCTCATGATGGGATTAGTGCCCTTCTAAAGAGAGACCAGAGAGTTTGCTCTTTCTCTCTTTCTGCCACATGACGACACAGCACACCAGGAAGAGAGCCTTTACCAGGAAATGAATTGGCCGACACCTTGACCTTGGACTTACCAGTCTCCAGAACTGTGAGAAATAAAATTCCTGTTGTTTAAGCCACCCACTCTGTAGTATTTTATTATATCAGCCCAAGCTGACTAAGACAATGGCCATACACAGGTGGCTATGTACTCAGCTAAAACTCAGAGGTTTATTACTAAAACAAGAAGAAGATAATGGATGTTAGGAAATAACTGTCCTCTTCCACAGATGAATTATTTACATATTCTGTGTCTCATTTCCTCATCTGGAAAATAAAATTGATCTCATAGAATTATGAGACTTAAATGAGATAATGCTTATAAGACTTTTAATATGATGCCTGCAACATAACTATTCATTTAACTATGAGAAAAGAAAACATGTGGGTTTACTTGGATCCTTGTCTTTTGTTAGGGTAGTTTTTATTAGACAATTGTTTTTACCTTGTATATTTATTTTAAAGCTTTATTCCAAGAAGATGATTTGCTGTATCACTGTGGCAAAGTGAACACTTCATGTTTTGTGTCAATGTGGAGCTTTATTTGCTGGCATGAAGAGCTATACTTGAAGTGTTTGTGAAGGATGTTGGAGACCTTGCATGCTGTGAGTCTTTGCTATTTCCCCATCATCCTATCAGGAATTGCCTCATTAGTAGCCTTCATTAGAAACACCATAATTTGGTACTCTAGTTTCTGGAAATGAGTAAATTTGTTGATTGTTTTACTTGGAGTCAGCAAATGGTTGCTAGAACTTCTAAGAAGGTTGCAGCTTCTGCAGCCCTGTGAAGAGTATTGTACCCTTCAACAAACTGTGATGGAAACTGACATTTGGAATCTGATAAAGCTAGAGTCGTACTTCTGAGTTGCTCTGATTTCTAAAGTAAATCTGAGGACTTGACATGAAATCTAGACTTCTTTCCTAAGTGTTTTCATCCATTTAGGTTGATTATAATATTGCCATTCAGTTTCATTTTGCAAGTTTTGCATCTAACAATTAATGATTTATTCTCATTGGACTTCCTTGAGACAACAGCTAGTCTGCAACACTAGCATAAGTTTAGCAACTGTTGCCTGGAGCTGTGGTCTAAGAAAACAAGGGCACACTAGCAAGACCTCATGGGGTCAAGGCAGCCTCCACAGATTTGCCTGTGTAAGGAGGGGCAGGCGAGGGTCAAGGAAGGTCTCCCCAACCTCTAATAAGTATGGAAGCTGCTGGCCTCCGAGGCTGCTGCCAAACTGGAGGCCAATTATGATCTTGCTCAAATGAATTGTTTTCCAAACCATCCATTATGAAATGATTTGGTGAGTGGTGAAGAACATTCTTTAAAAATTGAAATAGAATAGAAAACACTAGAGTACATCACAGGTTGTAAGAGAAGTATAAAATATGTATTTTAATTATACATCTCTATGTATGTATATGCTACATCATGATGTAAATGTTGTTCTTATTCTGCGTCAGGGTCAAAAAAAGTTTGAAAGCTATTGATCTAGTTTAAGGTGTGCCAGTGTTGTCACTGCGGAACTGGTTTTCCGTGGTTTGTTTTTATTTTTTCCCCGAATCTGACAAGACTATGGTGACCAGGAGACAGGTATTTCTGGGTTTTGAACTCTGTATCTCCCTCTTTCACAAGATGGGCTGAAATCATCCTAATGGCTAGATAGATAGCACAATCAGTTCCATTCCACAAATAATTGTTGAACACGAACTGTGTACAGGACACTGTGCTAGGTGGTGTGGGAGGTACATAAGATCCTTTGCTTCCTTCAAGAGCCCTGTAGACTGGTGGTGGTGGCAACAGATAAAGGAATACACAATGAACTCAACCACAAGACTAACCATAATAGAGATTACATAATAATTACCTTTGACTCAATCATCCTAAATTAATTTTCAAATTTTAACCTAGAAGTGGACGGTTAAAATAATCTTATTGTCAGGATATCAATTATTTTGTGTGAAATATGCTGTCCAGTTTAAAAGTTATAAAATTTGGTGCTGGCAGAGGTTTGGTAAGATGAGTATGCATGCATTGCTGATAAAAATGTAAGTTGATATCATCTTCTTGGAAGGCAATTGGTTGGCACTAATTGGCTTAAAAATACAATCTTTGCAGTAATTCAATTTCTAGGAATCTATCCTTAAAAAAGCAAAAAAAGCAAAGATTTAGACAAAGATTAATGTGCAAAGATGTTTACTGCAGCTTTACTTTTTACAGTAAAAATTTAAAGCAACTAATTTATAACATTACACTTGGCTAAAAATCACATTTTCAAAAACTAAATAAGCCTGGAAAATGTTTATATGTAATATTAAATGAAAAGAGCAGGGTCAAATATTGAATAGACAGCATGATCACAATTCTGAAAAAAAAAAAACCCAACCTATTTGTGCATAGGAATAATGTAGAAGGAAATTGATCAATATGAGTGTTTGATCTCTGAATTGTGGAATTTGGGTGATTTTTGTTAGCCTTCTCAAAAGTTTAATGTAGTTTCTAAATTTTCTACACCATGTAATTTTCTGTTTTATAAACAGAAATAACAAATACTATTTTATAAAACCTATAAAAATTATGTTAAGGCTCTCCTGCCAAATTGAATACATTCTTTTTAGTAGAGCCTTTCAAAGATTATAACTATGTCCTTCTGGATTTACTGGGTAGTTCTAATATTTACCTCTTTCCTTCACTTTGTCAGTGGGGGAGATGTTTGCTATGGCAACAGGAATGATTGGAACAGTCACTTTTCTAAATTTAACTTAAGAATTAGAGTGTGAGATGTTTTCCAAGTAGTTGACCCCATCTGTATACCCATTTACATTTCCTGGAGTATATTGAATTTAGCTTGCTAAATCAGGGCTAATCTGAAGAACTTCACACTCTGTCATGGAATAAAAATGAACACTTTAACTTAACTATGGATGTATTCAATTAGTTCATCCATGTTATCCTTAGTTACCCTCTACTCAGGGCAACTTTGATTTTTTTTTTTCCTTGAGTCTGGATCTTTCTATGTTTCCCAGGCTGGATTCGAACTCCTGGGCTCAAGTGATCCTCCCGCCTCAGCCTACCAAGTAGCTGGGACTACAGGTGTATGCTCAACCTAAATTGCTCTTGAAAGAAGAATCTGTGTTTTTTGTTTTTATTTTTATTTTTGGTAAATTCTCTAAAGACAGGAAATAACTGCGAATGTTTGTTGAGTGCTTCTTTAGTGTCATGCCCTAACAGTTTAATGTAATTTACTTGAATTATCTCATTTAATTCTCACAATAACCCTATTATGTAGTTCCTATTATTATTTCTGTTTTATATACATACAAGGTACCTGAAAGGTTAGGTAACCTGTCCAGAGTCATATCAATGGTAAGTGTCAGACGTGAGCTCAGGCCAAGGGAGACCAGAGACCAAGTTCTTCAACACTATGCAATTCAGTTTTCCTGTGTGTTCCCTTTTATGCCCCCTGAGACCCACAGTGACATGTGTGTATAGGTAATCATTTTTAAGAATTCCAATGTCAGAAGAGACTTTCTATCATGAGACTGTTGCTATAATGACTAAATTATTCTGAATTGATTAAGAATGCCAGATGCCTGCAGGTTTATTCTATTAAAATTTGCTTTGCATATTTCTGCCCTACACTCAGTGAAACTCATGTTTTAATCTCCTTGCAATTCCAGGGGAGAAAAAAAGCAAAATCATTTTATTGCCAGTAAAAATCTTCTAGGTTTAGTCAAAGCAAGTTATAATTTCTGGTGCTCCTTGGCTCATTAGTTCTTCCAGATGGTGCATGTAAACATGGCAGGAGCTGCAAATTGTGTGAAGGCCGAAATGTAAATCAAGAAATAAGTATTCATTATAATTTGTGTGACAAATGGAAAGGCTATAAAGCGAAACAGTGCATTGCTCGATCAATTTCATCCCATTACTCTTGGGATCCTCCAGAGACTATTTTCAGAAACGGACTCCCCAATTTTGTCAAGGTTAATTGTCATGACAATGTTTAGAGGAGTCCTCAGGCTGCTCAGATATGCCTGAGGCATTGTGGCTGCATTCTTTCTGCTCTTGATGATCCATGGGCTGATCCCAGTTCTTCGAAAAGTGTGAAGAGGGGAGAGTAGGATGTTGCTTTAAAGGGTTGAGGTTATTTGAGAAGGAATAGGAGGCTGGTCGCGGGTGACCCCACACCTGCTATATTGGAAGTGACAGTGCCCTCCCCAAATTCCTCCTTCCCTAGGACCTAGGTGCTCATTCTGCTGTCCTGCTGGGAGTATTGATGGCTGGTGGCTCTCACTTGAGGTCCTGAAGAGATCTTCCTCACCCTAGGCCACACGCCTTCTGAGCAGGTACATATATTGACTGGTTGATGGTGGAGAGTGGGCTCCATGCACTATCCCACCCTGTAGCCCCTCCCCAACTCAGGACAACTGTGAATGGCCGCCTCAGCTCCAGAGCGGATCGTAGGATCAGATGAGGCCTTTGTTGCAACTGAATTGCAGTTCTACTTTCTGCCCAAATTTTAATGATAATTTAGCCCCCAACATAAGAAGCAATAACATGAGAGAAAGGCACCAGACGTGAATCAGGAGATCCAGAGGCTAATGCACACTTTGTCACTGTTAAGCCCTGAGATCTTAGACAAATAATTTGTCTTCTCTATTCCTTATTTTTCTTATCTATCAAGTGTAAATCTTGGCCTATATCAGCAATTTTTACCTATGCATCTCCCTCAGTAGATATCCTTTGACTCCCTGAAATTATATGCAACGTTTATGTATTTTTCTGGCAAGGGGGGCATAACTTTCGTTAGGTTCTTGAAGGTCTCCACAGAATTTTATTTTAATTGTGAGAAACTCATAATATATAATTTACCATATTGGTGTTTTAAGTGTGCTGTTCAGTAGTGTTGAATATATTCACATTGCTGTGATGCAGAGCTCCAGAACTGTTGCATCCTGCAAATCTAAAACTCTATACCCGTTCACCTGCAACAGCACTCTTTTTCCTTCTCCCAGCCTCTGGTAGCCACCATCCGACTTTCTGTCCCTATGAATTTGACAACTCTAAGTACCTCATGTAAATAGAATCATGTAGTATTTGTCTTTTTGTTATTGGCTTATTTCACGTAGCATAATGTCCTCAAGGTTCCTTGTAGCATGTGACAGAATTTCCTTCCTTTCTAAGGCTGAATAATATTCCATCATAGGTATCTATACATTTTGTAAAATGTAAAATTTTGTAAAAATCTATACATTTTGTTTATTCCTTCATCAGTTGATGGACATCTGGGTTGCTTCCACTTCTTGGCTCTTATGAATAGTGCTGCTATGGACATGGGTGTGAAAATATCTCCTTGAGACCCTACTTTCAGTTCTTTTGGATATATACCCCAAAGTAGGCTTGTTGGCTCATATAATAGTTCTATTTTAAAATTTTGGGGGAATTTTCATACTGTTTCCTATAGTGGTTACACCATTTTACAATCCCACTAGTAGTGTGCAAGGGTTTCAGTTTCTCCACATTCTCACCGTCTTAGTCTGTTTTTTGTTGCATGAAACAGAATACCTAAAACTGGGTAATTTTTAAAGAAAATGAATTTATTTCTACAATTATAGAAGCTGAGAAGTCCAAGGTAAACGGCCTGCATCTGGTGAAGGCCTTCCTGCTGGTGGAGACTCTCCTCAGAGTCCTGAGATGGTGCAAGGCATCATATGACAAGGCGCCTGAGTGTGCTAGCTCAGGTCTCTCTTCCTCTTTTTATAAAGCCACTAGTCCCACTCTCATGATAACTCATTAATGACTGGATTAACCCACTAATGAAGGTGGAGCCCTCATGGCCTAATTACCTCTTAAGGGCCTCACCTCTCAATACTGCCACATTGGGGATTAAATTTCAATATGAGGTTTGGTGGGGACAAATGTTCAAACTATAGCACTTGCCAACACTTGTTATTTTCTGAACTTTTATTTACAGTAGCCATCCTAATGGATGTGAGGTGATATCTCATTGAAGTTTTGATTTGCATTTCTCTGATGTTGAGCATCTTTTCATAAATGTGTTGGCCATTGATATATCATTCTTGGAGAAATGTCTATTCAAGTCTTTTAGCCATATTTAAAATCTGGTTATTTGATTTTTTTGTTGTTGAGTTGTAGCGTTTTTTTATATATATTCTGGACATTAACCCTTTATCAGACATATGATTTGCAAATATTTTCTCCCATTCTGTAGGTTGCCTTTTCACTCTGTTGATGTGTCCTTCGATGAACAAAAGTTTAAAGTTTGACGTAGTCCCATTTGTCTATTTTTGCTTTTGGTAGAAATCATTGCCAAGTCCTGTGTTATGAAGATTTCCCCCTATGTTTTCTTCTAGGAATTTTATAGTTTTAGGTCTTACATTTAGGTCTTTTGAGTTAATTTTTGTATATGGCCTAAGATAAGTGCCCATTTTTATTCTTTTGCATGTGGATATCCAGTTTTCTCAGTACCATTTGTTGAAGAGACTATCCTTCCTCTATAGAGTGGTCTTGGCATGCTGTTGAAAATCATTTGACCACATATGTGAGAACTTATTTCTGGGGTCTCTATTCCATTGGCCTATTGTCTGTCTTTATGCCAATATCACACTGTTTTGATTACCAGCTTTGTAATATGTTTTGAAATCAGGAAGTGTGAGTCCTCCAACTATGTTCTTCTTTTTCAAAATTCTTTTGTCTATTCAGGATCTCTTGAGAGTCTATATGAATTTTAGGATGAATTTTTCCATTTCTGCAATAATACTGTTGGGATTTTGATAAAAATTGCTTTGAATCTGTAGATTGCTTTGGTAGTATGGACATCTTAACAATAGTAAGTGTTCCAATCCATGAACACTGGAGTCTTTCCATTTATTTGTGTCTATCTTAATTTTGTTCAGCAATATTTTCTACTTTTCAGTGGGCTGGTCTCTCACTTCCTTGTTTAGGTTTATTCCTAAATATTTTATTCTTTCTGATGCCACATAAATGAAATTGTTTTCTTAATGTATTTTTCAGATTGTTCATTGCAAGTGTGTAGAAATGCAACTGATTTCTGTTTGTCAATTTTGTATCCTGCAATTTTGCTGAATTTATTTATTAATTCTAACAGAATTCCTTTTTTTTGTGTAGAAATTTAGAGTTTTTACATATAAGTTCATGTCATCTGTGAACAGTGATAATTTTTCCTTTCCAATTTGGATTCCTTATATTTCTTTTTCTTTCTTAATTGTTATGGTCTTGCCAAATTGTACTGGCTAAGATTTTCAATACCATGTTGACTAGGAATGATGAGAGCAAGTATTATGCCTTTTTCCAGATCTTAGAAGAAGAGTTTTCAGTCTGTCACCATTGAGTATGATGTTAGCTATGGGCTTTTCATAAATGGCCTTTATTATGTTGAAATAGTTTCCTTCTAGTCCTAGTTTGTTTTATTATTATTTTATCATGAAAGGTGTTGAATCTTGTCGGATGTTTTTTCTGCATCAATTGAGATGATCATGTCATTTTTTGTCCTTCATTCTGTTAATGTGGTGTATTACATTGATTAGTTTTTTGTATGTTGAACCATCCTCACTTTCTGTGAATAAATCCCATTGGGTCATGGTGTATAATCCTTTTAATGTGCTAGTAAATGCAGTTTGCTAGTATTTTCTTGAGGACTTTTGCATCAATATTCATTAGGGATATTGGTCTGTAGTATTCTTTTCTTGTAATGTCCTTGTTTGGCTTGGGTATCAGGGTAATTCCGGCTTTAAAGAACTAGCTTGGAAGTGTTCTTTCCTCTCTAATTTTTTGGAAGAAATTCAGGAGAATTGGTGTTAATTCTTGAGATTGATTTTAATTCTTCTTTAAATGTGTGGTCAAATTCTTCAGTGAAGCCATCTGGTCCTGGGCTTTTCTTTGTGGAGAGGTTTTTGATTACTGATTCAATAACTTACTAGTTACGTTCAGCCTTTCTATCTATTCATGATTCAGTCTTGGTAGGTTGTGTGTTTCTAGGAGTTTATCTATTTATTTTAGGTTATCCAATTCATTGGCATACAACTCTAGAATTTCTGTTTTGTTCTTTTTGTAATTTCTGTCTCTTTGTTGATATTCTTGTTTTATTTATGCATTGTTTTCCTGATTTCACTTAGTTGTCTATCTGTGCTCTCTTTTAGTTCATTGAACATCTTTATGACAGTTATTTTAAATTCTTTGTCTGGCAGCTCATAGATCTATATTTCTTTAGGGTTAGTTTATGGAGTTTCAGTTTGGTCCTTTGATTGGATCATGTTTCCCTGTTTACCTGTATACTTGTAATTTTTTTTCCCTCTGGGATTTAGACATTTGAAAAAACAACCACCTCTCCCAGTCTGCCTACTGGCTTTGTGCAGGGGAAGACCTTCACCAACCAATCAACTAGATGTTCTAGCGCCTCTCAAACCTTTTCTGATCTCTTGCTCCCCTGGTGTCTGATTGTAGAACTACACCTCTAGTGTACTGCTAGACTTTATCTTTGATGGCTTCCAAACTTTGGCACTGATCTGCCAGGGCTCCAAGTCAGGAGAAACAGAAACTAGGCCCTCAGGCAGCCCCAGACATGCCAGAAATTTGCAAAGTCTACCCTTTCCTTTCCATCCCATGGGGGGCGTCCCAGTATGGGGATTTTCTCCCAGTTGCTCCACACTATATCATGTAGATGGAGGGGTATGAACAGGCACACCAAATGCCACAAAACTTCCTGACTCTTTTGCTGGGATCCTTTTTTCATTTTACAATGGCTTGGGTGCTGTAACTTCTCAACCTATCTCTGGAGTTCTCACAGGGATATTTTGGTTCATATACTGTTGTTAACTTAGTGTCTGTGGAATAAAGGAAGGCCTGTTATTTTCTATTCCACCATCTTGCTAACATCATGCCTATATGTATTTTTTCCCAGAGGTTTAAGAACTAAAGCACTAGGTGATTATCAAGACATCCCTGACTACAACTAAAAACTGATGCCTCTATGACTACTATGTTAATTAAGATAAAAATTATTAAACATCAATGTTTCTGCATAGAATCTGTAGTGAAGAGGTCCCTTTATTGACTTTGGCTCCTAGAGAGTAGGGCTAAGTAGATAAAAAAGAAATTTCAATCTAGGGAGAGTGGGACAGCTATAGAAATGACAGCTTTTCTAGCAGTTCACAGGGAGAATTTTTAGGAAAACCTGCAAAGAACTTTGATTCATTTGATATCCAGGAAGTAGAGACTCTGAAGGATGTGCTTCCGTGGATCTGAGGATATCTGGCTGCATATATCTCTAACCAGGTGATTACAAATTATGCCTGTGACAAGAGTAAGGTCACATCTATGCTAGGGGAGATTTGAAGAGCACCACTTTACTTAGAAGTTTATTGGAGGAAATGAATGTTTCCTAAAAGGAAATATCTAAGGAGATAGAGCTTGTTCTGCAAAAAACAGATTGTCAAAGTAAGCATCAGAATATAGCATAGGTTGGAGAGGTTCCCATCTTTGGAAGTGTTTAAACTGAGGCAGAGAAATCAGTTGATAGAGATGTGAAAGGATTACTACCCTAGAAGGAAGGTTGGACTAAGCTGTCTTACGATTGTCCAGGTCTGAATTTTTATGAACTTGATGAAGGATTCTGAGTCATGATTATTTTTTGTGGAAGCTAAAATCAATGGAAGGGCTACAACATTTATAACACCATGATATGTTGAAGAAGAGGTAATAAAACATATCAAGAAAAAATATCCAGTTTCTCCAGATAGAAATATCTATCTGCGTGACACAAACCTGATGGATACAGCTCAAACACACAGGTTTTCTTTGTTTGTCTTTTGTTTCTCCTCCTCCTCCTCTTCTTCTTCTTCTTCCTCTTCCTCTTCCTCCTCCTCCTCTTCCTCCTTCCTCCTTCCTTCTTTTTTTGGCAATACATCAATACCCTGTAGACAAATTTTCAGATTATGAAGGCTTACTGTCCACATCCAGGGAGTGGTTGAAAATGTCTTACTTAATAATAGAGGATGCATGGGCTAAATAGATGCAGAGGATAAATTCTCTTGTATTTTCCTACATAGATCACATTTAAAGCTCTAAGCAGATCATCAAGCAGCACAATGGAGATGCCTTGGCATACATTGAAGGAAACCTTTCCTGCCAGTATGTATCACATTGCAGTGTTTCATTATTGCGGTCAGACTCAGGGTGACTTTAAATGATGCATAGCTTATTGAGCTTGTGGAAGCTTGTTATTTAAAACTGGAGATTTGGTTTTTGGGACTCCATTACTGATGTTATTTTCTTGGTGTATGGGTTTAGATCTCTTGGGGTCTCTCTTAGTTATTGTATTAGGCTTTCTAATTATGTCTGTCATATATAATTGCTTGTGTTTCACTGAACGAGACTTCTCTGAACACCTCAAAAATTTTAATAGCCTATTCCTATATCAAGCTGGCCTTTTTATTTTTATAAATTTTCAATATTTCTGTCCATTAATTTTATGTTAGTAAATTTGTATAAGGACAGGCGTGAATGGTCTTTCCTCTCATATTTTTAAAACGAGATCTACAAAAATCACTAGAAATATAATTTATTTGTGCTGAGCTTGATTCTTTTAATCTAGGGTGTTACTTTATAGTAGCCTAAGTTAATAAAACTATGTTTTTAAAAGTATTGATATAAAATTTTTCTCTAAATTATGAAATCATTGTCAGTATCTTATTGGCAACATATAATGAGATGATCTTGCTGACAGATTTGGACAAAAAAGTTTCTTCTTGAAAAAATTTGTTAGCTCAGTTCTCATTTCAGTAACTATTTTTGCAGAATGCCTCAGAATGCATCAAGCAATACTGGAATAAAAAATGACTGGAAAACTGACTGCAGAACCAAAGACACCAATAAGATACCTGTTATAACTCAAGCTATCTTTTGTACTCACCCTGATTTTCAGAGGCTACCGAGGCATATTCTTTATATATATTGACTCTTTAAACCCTCACAACTTCCTCATGAGATATTATCTCTATTTTATACAGGAAGTATTAAATAAACATTTGTCAAATGAATGAATAAATTCATCACTTCTATTTTGATCATTATTTATTATCCCCTAAACATCATGGTCAGGTGTGCATGCTCCCATGGACTCACTTACGCTCTGTCTCTCTCTCTTCTGCTCCCCACCCCACTTCCTCACCATCCCCACGGCCAATGCCTAGGTCAGGCCCTGATTATTTATCCCTTCCATTACTGTAGTAGCCCCTGAAATGGTATGCCGTTCTCTACCTTGCAGCTGACATAGTTTTTGTAAAATATAATAATGCTCCTGTATTAGTCAGGTTTTTTGTTTGCAGGTGAGTGAGACCCAACTCAAACTATATTAAGTAAGTCAGGGGATTTATTTGACCCACATCACTGGGAAATCCAAGAGATGGGTCTGACTTCAGGCCCAGCTTTGATACAGAATTTCAAACATATGCACTGCTGGGTGTGTTAGTCACTGGTAGGTCAGGACTCAGACCCTACCAGCTGCATGATCCAGAAGAAAGAGAACATCTTTCCACATAGTTTTGACAGAAAGGTCCCAGTGAGGGTCACAGGTCTATTCCTGAATCAATCGCTGATGCTCAAGTCATAGGGCCCTCTCTTTGGCCAGGCCTGAGTTATACATTCAACTCCTGTGGCTTAGAGGACAGAATCAGCCCCACCCAAACCCCACGAATTGTTTCTATTATCAGCCCAAGGGGGAAGGGAGCCTTGACAGGCAGACACAACAGATATACATGACATTCCACGTATAAAGTCTCACAACAGCTTCCAAAATGTCTTCGCATAATTGTCAAACTCCTTAGCATGCTGTATATACCTGTATATTGCTTATGTGTGCAGTTTTGTCTTTTTTGTCTGACAACTTGTCCTTTAAGGTTCAATTTTAGCAGCACTTCACAACTTCCTTCTAGCTTGGCAAACTGGGCTAGGGATTTCTTGTCTGTGATTCCATAATGCCCTGAACCTCTGATATCCTAGCCTAGACATACACTTTTGTGTGATCAGTGTTTGTCAGCTCTGACTTTCCTACAAGATTCTACCCCTGGGCGCTTAAAATGTACACATGCCCTACCCCTAGCATAGCTCAAATCCATCAGAGTCTGGGGGTGGGGAATGTGGGGACTATCTGTCTCATCTTTTCTTAAGCTCCCCAGGTGATTCTGAAGTGTAGCTAGGCTTGAGAACCATTGAGTTACATCACTAAAGTTCCATCCAGCTCTAAAATTCTGTGACTCTAACCCAAGATTTGGTAAGATTATCTCCTCCTCTTTACCTCTCTCCTCCCTTCCTCTTCCCTCTATTCCTCCTTTCTCCTTCTCTTTATGGCTATTCCATTTAGAGATGTCAAAGATACAGTTCTATTAAAAAAATGCAAAATACTTTCTCTTCATCGTTATTTTAATTGTCCACAGGTGCTTTGAAACTATCTCAGTGGCACTGAGATTATCTAAATTATTCAAGAATGAGTTACTTTTTCTGTTGCCTCCTTATGCATTCTCAGCCCAGTCTGTCGATGTATGGGGCCCAGCTCTGTAGCTGTGCCTGTGGGAGCAGTCAGGCCCACACTGAACAGAGTCATTTGAGGCACTTCCTGTAATGTTTCATGCTGTTGTGTTGTTGACATTCGGTGCATGTGTTTGTCATTGACACACAGGCTCCCATTCCAGCTGGAAAGCCTTGCCTTTCATCTAGAAGCTGTTTAAAGAAAATGTTCCTACTTATCTCAAAGCCAGAGAGAGTGGATGGGAGGGAGCAGTTTGTTTGCCCGCATCTTCAAACGCACTATGTTTTGGGGATGCCAACAGGACTGTTTTAATTTGCTCCCTACAAGGGCAGACTTCTGTTGCTTTTCCTGAGATCCTGATGGAAACGTGTTTGTCTTTCATGTCATGAGAGGAGATAGTGCAGCTGTGTTTATTTGGGAGTTACCTGTAATTTATGTTGTAACTTAAACATTTAGGAAGATTAGCTGTTTCCTTTTATTTAAAGACCTGAATTCTTTCTTTCTCTTTTTTTAAAGTTCAATTCCTACAGATTTTTTTAGGTATCAGGGAGTTGGTTGGGAAAATCAGGACTTCTTTTGTATAGCTTTGGAATTACTGAAATGACAGCATTTTAGAATGTGAACATACCCTTAATTTCAATCTAAAAAAGAATAAGCAAATGAGGAAAAACTAACCAAACTGCTTATCTAAATAAGGGCAAGACATTTTTTAGGAGGTTTGTGACACCAAAGCCAATCACATCATGTGCCTCCCTTCTCAGCTTCCTTACTATTTTGGTCTAGTTCAGATCATGCTAAATTTTATTATCCTGAAAAGTTGACTTCCAAGGACGTTGGTAAAAATGAGCTGCGTTAATACCACTCAGGTTTTGGGATTAGAAATAGGGGCTCAGAGCTTGGTAGTTATGGACAGGGGGAATCTAATGGAACCCCAGGTGTTTGTTTTATAAGCACCAACAAATGAATTTCCTCCCCTCATCTAGGAACTTGAGAGGAAAAATCTACTTGCCCCTCCTTGGCTAAAGAAAATTAGAGCCCTTATTTATATTTATTTTTAGGACTTTTTCTTGAAAAACAAATCTTCCATTGAAAAGTTTACTAGAATCTCCAAAGAAAATTAAAGTATAGCATCATGTATGAATCAATTCAGCAAACATTTATTGAGTACCTACTATATCTGGGCATTGTGGAAGGAATATAAAAATGATAATGAGCACTACATCTATACAAATACATTTAATGAAATAGGATAAGTGCTTTAGTAGGCAATGGACAGATTGCTACTGATCACAGATATCAAAAAAGGCATAAAATACCTCAATGTTTGTCTATGGCATTTTCTTGTTCTAGAAATATTGTGGACCTTTGACAAAATTCAAAGAGATTAATCTAGTCTGACTCGTTTTTGTGAGCCTATATTGTCTCATAGTGATGCTATTTTCTTTTCTACATTTTTCCAAATTCTGAGTAGTAGTCAATTCTAGAATTTTCCTGGGCATTGGTTGTCAATTTTACTTGTTTGTGCTTTTCAAAATCTGTATCTGAACATTGTTTGATCATTTATGTTTCTCTAGCTTTCCTCTACAGGCAGCACCATCCGCAGAGAATGGAGACTTAGTATTCTATGCTATAATCAAGCCATCAGCAATGTGGGGGCTTGCAGCCCTATGTTAGCCTGATCAAAATCAGTATGACCATTGGATTTCTGAGCTTACACAAAGGGCATTTTATCAACAACCTCCCCACAAAATTGGTAGACAAGTATCCGCCAAAATGCCTTCCTGGGTTCTGTAGGTTGAGTCTGAATTTGTTCCAAAGTTCTTATAAAGACAATTTGCTGATGATAAAGGATCATTCTTTTCCTTACTACTTTCCTAGGACAGTAATTCCCTAATATGTTTTTCTGCTTCCACAGAGAAGCACAGATTTCCCCAAGTTAGGGGTTGTAGTGTTATATGTGAGTCATATCTAGTTTTCGGGAAGGGTTTGGTTTCACCATATCCTTACTCCATTTTAGGGTATAACTTTATATTTTGCTATGCTTCCCTATAAAGCATGCCCCTCCCTTCATCTATACTGTGGACATTTTTTGCTTTAGAATAATCTTCAGTATTCAAAAGATGAGGAATGTGTATATGTATGTGTTTGATGCAAAAATTTAAGGTAAATCTTTGTTTCTCTTCTGTTCTTCCAGATAGAATCATGTAAACAGAAGCCAATCTTATTATTAGAAAGTTGCACAGAATTATGCTGCTTATGTGGAACTTCCCTGAAGTTCGGTGATATCAATGGAGATTCTGAGTATTACTGCTAATACTTCATATCTCTCTGATGCCTTTAAATGTGATACCTGAAAATCATCAGCCTAGAACCACATGTTCATTGGCTCAGTAAAACATCAAAACCAGCCAAAAAGGTCATAACAAAGATTGTGAGATATAGTCAGTTTCTGACTGCATGAAAGATCTCAGAATCATATCCAATGATTCAGAAATAAATGGGGAGAGTAGAGCAACTGTTGAAGGTTAACAGATGTGGAATAGCTGCCCTAATAGGAATTCATGGATCAACCTGTGCACAACTCGTAGTCACTGTAGTGGGAACTTCACATTGGAATGCAGAACTTCCCTCTAATCTGCTGAGGGAATGCAGCTGGGTAGATACACAGGGAGGCCCAGTTCCCAGGAAGGAACAGGGAAGACTGAAGGATCTGCTGGGGAAAGGGGAAGGAGGATCACCTGGAAGGATTAGAGACTAGAAATTAAGCTAAAAGCCATTATGCAGTGCTGTGATAGGGAGTTCTGGGAATAATTTAGCAGTGCCTTTAGAATGTTAGTAATGATTTTGCTTTGACCCAAGAAATTGCATTTCCAAGAAAATACAAGAAAATACTCAGAAATGTGTATATGAATTTATATACAAAAATTTAAATCACACTTTCATTTATATTAGTGAAAAATTAGAAATAACCTGAATATTCAATAGCAGAAGATTGGTAAAATAAATAATGGCATAGTTATTTAATGAAATACTATGCAGGTAATAAAATGCATGCTTTTTGAAGAAAAATGAAATATTCAGTGCTCATAGTGTAATGTTTCATAGCTTGCTTCTTTAACTTGATAATGTTTTGTGAACATGTCCTTTGGCCATCAGTATTCATCTGCAAGATTTTTGTGGCTATATAATGTCCCCTTAAGATGATAAATTACTTTTGGGAATACAAAATGGTACAATCATTATGAAAAACAGTTTGGTAATTTCTTATGTAGTTTAACAAAGGCTTACCCTACAACCTGGCGATCCCACTCTTGGGTTTACCAAAAATAAATGAAAACTTTGTTCACACCAAGACTGATATGCAAATGTTTATAGTAGCTTTATTTTTACTTGACAAAAACTGGAAACAACCCAGATGCCTTTCAATTGGTGAATGGATAAACTGTGGAACCTTATGCAAAGGAATACTACTCAGCAATAAAGGATAAACTATTGGTTCACAAAACAATATGGATGAATCTTCAATGCATTTTGCTAGTTGAAAGAAGCCAGACTGAAAAGGCTACATATGATTCCATTCATACAACATTATGGAAAAGGTAAAACTATAGGGAAAAAAATAAAAGTGGTTGCCAAGAGTAGGAAATGGTGAGGATGGACTAGAGAGAGGCAGCATGAGGGAAGTGTTAGGGTGATGGGACCACTTAGTAGCATGACTGTGGTGGTGGATGTATGACTATGCATTTGTCAAAATTCATAGCCCTGTACATCCCAAAGAATGAAGTTTTCTGTATGTAAATTTATAGCAAAAATCAGCCAGGATATGGAGGGAACCCAAAATGGAATACAAACAGTAATAAATGAACCTAACTCTATTACAGATGAATCACAAAACACTGAAGGGGGTAGGGAAAAGAAAAGAACCGACTTAAGTCATTTAATAGCATTCTGACTGGATACTATAAGACTAAAGACAAAAAGAACTGTGTAAATACTGTATTTAGTAAATTTATTTCTTACAGGAGTATGGGTTAGCAGTTATGAAATTACTTTGTATGTATACTAGGATTGAACAAATAAGTAAATACAAAGTATATGACAAAAACCAGATTTCTCGCTGTCAGAGAAAGACAGTTAACATAAGGAAAAGGCTAGAATAAACCACAAGATATAGAGTTAGAATCAGAGATATCAGTTTGAGCTTATATATACATACACACAAATGGAAAGATAAAGAAATAAATATGGATATGTGTAAGCATGGGTTAATACACCTACATATGTTTCCAAACTCTGTCTGTGGAGAAGGCCCAGGAACAATGAGCTCACATAACACCCAGATCTTAGTGTCTAGATATCATTTTGCTAGGATGAGAGTCAGAGCTCATTGGAGAGGTGACTGATTCCAGGACTGGGACAGGAAAAATACAAGATGAGCCTGGAGCATCTCATTGTGCCAGAAAGTAAAGAAGTGCTTTAAAAAAATAAAGGAAAAAGGAAAAAGAATGAGAACATGTCAAAAGAACACAGGAGCCCACTTGAAAGAGCTCTAATGACCAAAGAAGGGAGCCATTTAAGCAACAAAATAAATATTGGATTATAACCCACAGAATAAGATACCCACGAGTCCATACTGGTATAAATAAAAGTAAATGAAAATAAGAAAGAAGGATAGCTCTTTTTTATAGAACAATCCTAGTTAATAAATAAATACAGAAGGAACGAGGACATAGGAAGTCACCATTAGAATACAGTGATTATTGCTTCAAGTATATCTAGCAAGGAATGCAAAAATTAGTGGGTGAAAGTTTGAGGAAAGGATATCTGCTTGGTTTTAAAGTATCTCCCATAAGATATTTGTTAGAGGACTCGAAAAGGAAAAATAGTAACTTTGCAGCCAGAAGGCCCAACAGACACCACTTTACCTAAATGATTGAAGTTAATATCACTAGTAATAAGATATATGAACATCCAGTATCTCCTGATGTGAAACTCTGGGAAGGGCACGTCACTTCTGTGGTATTATTACCCCAAGTGCATAATAACCTCAGTCTAATTATGACAAAACATCAGGCAAAACCAAATTAAGGGACATTCTATAAAATAACTGACAAGTACTCTTCACAATTGTCAAGGTTATAAATGACAAGAAAATACTGGGGAATTGTCACAGATAGGAGGAAACAAAGAAGATATTGACAATTAATGCCATATGGGATCCTGGATTGGATTTTAGAACAGAAAAATGTCATTAGTGGAAAAACTGGTAAAATCTGAATAAAATTGGTAGTTTAGTTAATAGCATTGTATCAATGTTAATTTTTTAGTTTTAATAATTCTATTATGCAAGGTGTGATCATTAGCAGAAGCAGAATGAAGGATTGTGGTAGGTAGCATTAGCATTATACCCCCCACCCCCCAGAGATGTCCATGACCTAATCCCTGGAACCTATGAAATGTTGAAATGTTACATTTTATGGCAAAAGGAACACTGAAGATGGAATTAAGGTCAAGGACCTTAAATTGGAAAGAGATTATCTGGATTATCCAATGTAATGACACAGGTCCTTAAAAGTGAAAGAGGAAGGCAGAAGAGTTGGGCAGAAAGACATGCTGGAAGACAGGCCGCAGAAATTCTCAGCACGATGGAGACTCAACCTACTATTGCTGGCTTTGAAGAGGGAGGGAGGGGCCCATGAGACAAGGAATGTGGGCCACCTGTAGAAGCTAGGAACGGCCTTCAGCTGATAGCCAGCAAAGAAACAGGGATCTTAGACCTACAACCACAAGAGACTGAATTCTGCCAGCAACTTGAATGGGCAAGGAAATGCATTCTCCCTTATACCCTCCAGAAAGGAACACAGCCCTTGATTTTAGCCCAGTGAGATCCATGTTGAACTTCTGATCTACAGTGCTGAAAGTTAATGTTTGTGGTATTTTAAGACACTAAATTTGTATTAATTTATTACAGCATTAACAGAAAACAAACACAAGGATACATGGGAGATCTCTGTACTATTAACTTTTCAATAAGTCTAAAATTACTCCAAAATTAAAAGTTAAAAATGATAAAGTTTATTCAACTAATCACTGATCATTGGACATTTAGATTGTTTCTAAATCTTCTTTTTTTGAACAATTTTATAGTAAATACCCTCACCATAAATTTTTGTGTATATCCTTAACTATTTCCTTAAAGTACATGCCTAGAAGTGCAAATGTTGGGTCAAGTGTATGCATATTTTTGGATGTGTATTATCAAACTGTTCTGTAGTTTCCCTAAACAATACTATTGGCTGTTTTCATTTTAAAAGTATTTTTCAGTCTGACAGAAAACAATTGTACTTAATTGTTGTTTTAATTTGAATTTCTTCTATTACTAAGGAGAATGACAATTTTTGTATGTATATTAGCCATTTGCACTTTGTGTGCATGTGTGTAAATTACCTGTTTATGACTTTTACACATTTTACTTTTGGGGGTTGTCTTAGTCTGTTCAGGCTGCTATAACAAAATACCAAAATCTGGATGGCTTACAAATAATAGAAACTTATTTTTCATGGTTCTGGAGACTGGGAAGTCCTAGATGAAGGTGATGGCAGATTTGGTGTCTGGTAAGGGCCTTCTTTCTGATTCATAGAAAGCTGCCTTCTCACTGTAACCTCACATGGAGGAAGGGGCAAGGCAGCTCTCCAGGGCCTCTTTTTTAAGGGTACTAATCCCATTCATGAGGGCTCCACCCTCATAACCTGATCACCCCCAGGGGCCCCACCTCTTAATGCCATCACATTGGGGATTAGGTTTCAATATATGAATTTTGAGGGAACACATTCAGTCTATAGGAAGGGCATTCCCCTTTATCTTAATGATTTGTATCAGGTCTTTAATGTAGTTCCTGCTCTTGTTCCTATGTTGAGATTCTTTCTCAGTTGACAACTTCGAAGGTTTTATGTTTAATTTATTAAGAGAGAGTAAAAGCTTTGTTTGTTTGTTTTTAAATAAACATCCTTTCTTCAGGAATTGGAAGAATAGCAATTTATGATCAGCAGCATCCAGGTAATGTGCCAAATTGACTTTCCCCACTGGTAATCAAATGTTATCCCTAGACTTAGCTCAAGCACTTCAACTCTTTCCGATCACAAGGTGGGCCTCTGGCCAGTCTGGTCTCTTGGGGAGTGATAAGGGTATGAGAATGAAATATGTAATCCATGTTCCACTTGCTCGTGTCTCTGTTAGCCCAAAATCCAATGCAGGGCTCTACTCTCTTGCCAAGTCCTCCTTTCTCTCACTGTGGCTTTCTGGGAATTTGAGTCTGTCCTGTCCTCTTGCATCTCATGAGTCTTCCTCATGCATGGACATCTCCCATGGGTTCGGCTTCTCTTTTCCCCCCAAACCTTTCCTCTAACGACTGCCTTCCATTGCTTCTACCTTCACTTAGTTTGGTCAGAAAAGCCCCCTCTGCTCTTGACCCCACTTATCCATGTGGAAGTTTCCTATTCATTCTTGGACTTGAGTTAGAGGCTCACCTGCAAGCATGATGGGAGGTGATTTCATTGCTGGGCCCACAAACTCCTTAGATATGGTACTAGTAAATTTTAGTCCCATATAAATAGAAATGTGACTTCTAGCTCACAGTTTATGCAGTTGATTTTGTTACTTCTGATGACGTTTCTATCATATTATAGTAATAATTAATTTTTTCTCTTGAGAAGTTGGAGGAGACGTCTCCTGATGCTGTGGAGACTCATACTCCCATCCTCTTAAGTGTGAAGGCTTTTCTTGTTTCCTGGGTGGGTTCCCAGTTTCTTCTGGGCTTATATAACATTGTGCATATGTCTCTCTTATAATATTACCTTGTCTCAAAAGCTCTCTCTTTACATGTCTTTTTTTTTTTGCCTGCTATACAGCAAACTCTGTCAGAGCTTACTCCATGTCTTATTCATTTTTGTGTTTTCTTCACCCAGAATGATGTCTGATACACACAGAATGTGCTTCATAAAAGTTCAGCATTGTTAGTCCTTTCTCTATAGAAATCATTATATGTGTAGTACACCACAATTGAGAAATGTGAATTCTACTTTATATCCAATAGTTTTGTTATTCATACAATATACATTTATTATATAAAAAGTAGAACATGCTATTAAATCAAAAGAAGAAAAGGAAAGTTTTCTATAATTATACTTCCTACAGATTACCATTGTTAATATTTAGGCATGCAGTTTAACAATGGGGATACATTCTGAGAAATGTGTCCTTAGGCAATTTTTTTGTTGTGTGAACATCATAGAGTGTACTTACACAAACATATTACACATCTAGGCTATATGTTATAGCCTATTATTTCTAGCCTACAAACCTGTATAGAATGTTACTGTACTGAGTACTGTAGGCAGTTCTAACACAATGGTATTTGTGTATCTAAACATAGAAAATGTGCAGGAAAAAATGCTATATAGAAGATAAAAAATTGTATACCTGTATAGAGCACTTACCATGAATGGAGCTTGCAGTACTGGAAGTTGCTCTGGGTGAATAAGTGAGCGGTGAGTGAATGTGACAGTCTAGGACATTACCATATGCTATAGTAGACTTTATAAACACTGTACACTTAAGCTACACTAAATTTATATAAAAATTTTTCTTTCTTCAGTAATAAGTAACACTAATTTACTGTAACTTTTTTACTTTATAAACTTTAAAATTTTTAAAACTTTTTGACTCTTGTGATAACACTTGGCTTGAAATACAAACACATTGTACAACAAATACATTGTACAAAAATATGTTCTTTATATACTTATTTTATAGGCTTTTTTCCTATTTTAATTTTTTTTTAATTTTTAAACTTTTTTGTTAAAGACACTAACACACACATTAGCCTAGGCCTACACAGGGTCAGGATCATCAATATCACTGTCTTCCACCTGCACATCTTGTCCCACTGTCTTCAGGGGCAGTAACATGCATGGAGCAGTCATCTCCTATGATTTAACAACACCTTCTCCTGGAATACCTCTTGAAGGACCTGCCTGAGGCTTTATTACAGTTAACATTTTTTTTTAATAAGTAGAAAGAGTACACCCTAAAATAAGGATAAAAATTGTAGTATAGTAAATACATAAACCAGTAACATAATTGTTTATTGTCATTATCAAGTATTATGTATTGTACATAATTGTATATGCTATACTTTTATATGAATGACAGTGTAGTAGGTTTGTTAACACCAGCATCACTGCAAACACATGAGTAATTCATAGGAGTTTTCAGCTCTATTATAATCTTATGGTACCACCATCATATATGTGGTCCATCATTGACTAAAATGTCATTATGTGGTGTGTAACTGTATATTCTTCCAGAATTTGAAGATAATGATGATGGTGATGAACATTTATTGAATACTTACTGTGTGCCAGGCATTGTGCTAAATACATTGCATGGATTTTCTCACTTCATCCACATGTTAACACCATGTGATAGGTCAGCTATTGTTTTCTCCATATCACAATGGAAGACATTGAGGCTTAGGAAGGTTAAATAACTTGCTCAATATAGATTGCACTAGTTTTCAGTCACACCAACAATGTATAAGCATTCCTTTCTCTCCACAACCATGCCAGCCTCTATTGTTTTGGGACTTTTTGTTAAAAGCCATTCTCACCTGGGTTAGGTGATGTCTCATTGTGGTTTTGATTTACATTTCTCTGATAATTAGTGACATTGAGCATTTTTTCATATGTTTATTGGCCATTAGTCTATCTTCTTTTGAAAAACTTATGTTCATGTCTTTTACCCACTTTTTAATGGGGTTGTTTGATTTTTTCTTGCTGATTTGCTTCAGTTCTTTGTCGATTCTGGTTAGTAGCCCTTTACTGGATGTATAGCATGTGAATATTTTCTCTCATTCTGTAGGTTGTCTATTTGCTCTGTTGATTGTTTCCTTGGCTGTGCAGAAGCTTTTTAATTTAATCAAGTCCCATTTATTTATTTTTGTGTTGCTGTGATTGCCCTTGGTATCTTCTTCATAAATTCTTTGCCTAGGCTGATATTTAGAAGAGTTTTTCCAAAATTTTATTCTAGAATTCTTATGGTTTCATGTCTTACATTTAAGTCTGTTATCCATCTTGAATTAATTTTTGTGAGTGGTGAGAGGTATGGATCCTGTTTCAGTCTTCTACATGTGGCTATCCAAATTTCCCAGCACCATTTATTGAATAGGGATTCTTTTCCCCAGTGTATATTGCTGTCTACTTTGTCAAAGATCAGATGGCAATATGTGGATGGTTTTATATCTGGGTTCTCTGTTCTGTTCCATTGATCTATGTTTCTATTTTTGTGCCAGTACCATGCTGTTTTGGTTACTATAGCCTTGTAGCATAGCTTAAAGTCTGGTAAAGTGATGCCTCCAGATTTGTTCCTTTTGCTTAAGGTTGCTTTGGCTATTCAGGCTCTTTTCTGGTTCCAAACGAAGCATAGAATTATTTTCTCTAGATCTGTGAAAAAGGATGTTATTTTGAAGAGGATTGCATTGAATCTCTAAATCACTTTGGGTAGTATGGACGTTTTAACAATGTTGATTCTACCAGTCCATGAGCATGATATGTTTTTCCATTTGTTTGCATCATCTGCAATTTCCTTCCTCAGTGATTTGTAGTTCTCTTTATAGAGATGTTTCACCTCTTTGGTTAAGTATATTCCAAGGTATTTTAATTTCTTTGTAGCTATTGTGAAAGGTATTGAGTCTTTGATTTGATTCTCAGCTTGACTGTTGGTATGTAGGAATGCTACTGATTTGTGTACATGGAGATTCCTCAAAGAACTAAAAGTTGACCTACCATTTGATCCAGCAATCCCACTACTGTGTATTTACCCAAAGGAAATGAAAGTCATTTTATCAAAAAGACACCTGCACTCAAATATTTATTGCAGCACAATTCACAATTGCAAAGATGTGGAATCAACCCAAGTGCCCATCAATTCATGAGTGGATTAATAAAATATGGTATATGTGTACCATGGAGTACTACTCAGCCATAAAAAAGAATTAATACCTTTTGCAACAATCTGGGTGGAACTGGAGACCATTCTCCTAAGTGAAGTATCGCAAGAATGGAAGAACAAACACCACGTGTACTCACTATTAAATTGGAACTAATCGATCAGCACTCATGTGCACAGATGGAAGTAAAACTCAATGGAAATAATGCAGGTGGGAGGGGGAAGAAGAGGATGGGTGAAATCATACCTAATGGGTACAATGTACACTACCTGGGTGATGGGCACAATTATAACTTTGATTCAAGCAATACAAAAGCAATCCATGTAACCAAAACATTTGTACCCCTGTAATATTCTGAAATTTAAAAAAAAAAACAAAAAACATAAAAAAAAAATTCAGATTGTCAAGATACATTTATATTAAAAAGATATTAATCCATCCAATATTTTTCAAATAAATGTTCTGGCTAGAATAAAAAAAAACTTGCTCAAGATCACATGACTGGCAAGTAGCATAGCCTGGATTTGAACCCATGGCATGTGAGCCCAGAGCACATGATTCAGAACAGTGTATCTCCAGAGCCAAGCTAACTGGGTTTAAATCCACTTAGAAGCTGTGTGACTTTAAGCAAGAAAATTAATCTCTTTGTGCCTCAATTCCCATTCCCCCATCTATAAAATTGGGGTAATAATGATAATCCCAATCTCTGTACGGAATTGTAATGAGGACAAAGTGAAATAATTTATATGCAGTACTTAAGACAATGCCTACCTATTGTAAACCCTCATTAATTGTTATCTTTTACACTACTATATACATTTTAAGTAAAAATCATCACACTACAGGCCAGGTAGAGTAGCTCATGCCTGTAATCCCAGCATTTTGGGAGGCTGAGGTGGGAGGATTGCTTGAAGTCAGGAGTTCAAGACCAGCCTGGGCAACATAGCGAGACCACGTCTCTGCAGAAAAACAAAACAAAAGAGTAGCTAGGCGTTGTGGCACATGCCTGCAGTCCTAGCTGCTCAGGAGGTTGAGGTAGAGGATTGCTCGAGTGAGCTATGATCAAATGATCGTGCCACTGCACTCTAGCACTCTAGCCTGGGTGACAGAGTGAGACACTGTCTAAAAAAAAAAAAAAAAGAAAAATGAACTTATCACATTATAACCCTCTTTGTAACCTGTCTTCTTCACTTCCTATACTGTGAATATCATTTTTGTTAATGAATATACTTGTACCCTATCATTTATAGGGCCATACAGTATTCCATTGTTTGAATATGCCATTATTTATATAGCCAATTTTCTGCTTGTCTAGAATATGAGCTCCATGAGACAGGACCTGTTCTAGGTCCTGGGGCTTCCTTGTGCCTAGGACAAGGGTAGCACAGGTAGGTTCTTAATAAATACTTGTTGAATGAATGAATATTATTGAAGTTATTTCCAATTTTTTACTATTAATATTTTTAAATCCCTTTAACTTCTAGGAAGCTTTGAAGTTTTAAAATTTCCCTGTGCACTAATATTTAACCTTCTAGTCATTGCTCAAGAGTCAAAATATAATTTCTATACTGATGTAAAAACATGTTGCATCTAAGAACACCCATTTGGTCCAAAAGAAAAAAATACTGCAGCTAAAGCAAAGATTCATGATTACGTTTAAAAAATAACTCTAAAAAGTCTCTTTCATGAAATTGTTTTCAAAGAGTCTTTTACCATGTGGGTAAATTTTAACAAAAATTGCTCAAATTAACTCCAAGTACAATGGCATGCATAGTGTTTTGATTACACATATGAAATTCATTTAGTCAAAAGAGACTTTGAGCAGGAAAAATGAAACTTTGTGAGGGGAAAAACCCATTACTATAATGATAGAGTAGTTCCCCAAGATCTAATCACATGCACATTTAGAAGAAAGCATTTTATATTCTCTGTGAGTGCAACATCTGGTGACTTTCTGACTATTCCAAAACAGATTCACTCTGCTTTCAAAATTCCATGTTGTGTTACACAAATCTGTAAAGTTGCCTGTGGAGATTTGGGGAACTTGGAAAAAATTTCAAGTTAACTTGAAAAGGGTGCTACTATTATTGATTTCTTGAGCTAGGGTGGAAAACAGTTATGAGTGGAAGACCGAGATGGATGAGGCGAGGAGAGCCACCTCACGTACTTTATGATGCAGGAAGCTCCTCGGAGTTTGTTTAAGGAGCTGGCCAGACTGGCCACCAGAACTTAGAGCCTAGAAGGAGGACACATTGACTAGCTTGAGGAGCAGATGTAGCAGAAGATGGCTCCAAAGAGAGAAAAATTCTGGAGTCCAGCCAAGGATAAACTTTTTCCGTTGAGAATGTTTCACAATATTATGTAGATAGATTTGATTTTATTTCATTTTTTGGTATTGAACTGAAATGTAAAACTTGTAGTCCGGTCCACTTCCTCAGAGAATATTAAAGTGGCTTCTGACTTGAGGGTCAATTTGTTTTTCATTTTGATTTTGTTCAGTGTGAAAGTAATAGTTCCTGGCTTCCTGCAGAGTGGCACGGATAGTAATTTTTCTCAATGGCCACTGTTATTATGTCAGTTGGTGCCAGGACTCTGAAAACTTGATAAGAGACATTGAAGACCTGTGAACAATGGTTAAACAGTTAACTAGGAATTGTAAAAGGAAATTACCCATTGATATTTTGGCCAAAAGTCCACTTATAACCTAAGTGAATAGCAGGGTGGGACACAAAAATAATCTTTTTTTAAAAAAATTTTTTAATTATTAGGGGTACATAATAGTTGTATATATTTATAGTGTACATGTGATGTTTTGATACAGGCATACAATGTGGATTAATCAAATCAGGGTAATTTGGAGTATCCATCACCTCAGGCATTTATCATTTCTTTGTGTTAGGAACATTCCAATTCCACTTTTTTAATTATTTTAAAGTATACCCTAACTTATTGTTGACATAGTCACTTTGTTGTGCTATCAAGTATTGTACATTCTATCTAACTAACTATATTTTTGTACCCATTAACCATCCCCACTTTATTCCTCCCTGCTACCTTTCCCAGCCTCTGGTAACCATCATTCTACTCTCTGTCTCCATGAGATCAAGTGTTTTTAATATTTAGTTCCCACATATGAGTGAGAAAATGCAAGATTTGCTTTCTGTGCTTGGCTTATTTCGCTTAAGATAATATTCTCCAGTTCCATCCACGTTGTTGCAAACGGCAGGATTCCATTCTTTTTTGTGACTATATAATATTGCAGTGTGTATATGTACCACAATTTCTTTATCCATCCGTCCATCAGTGGACACTTAGGTTGATTCCAAATCTTGGCTATTGTGAATAGTGCTGCAATCAACATGGGAGTGCAGATATCTTTTCGATATACTGAAGGCCCTTCTTTTGGATATATACCTAGAAGCAAGATTGCTGGGTCGTATGTTAGTTCTATTTTTAATTTTGGGGGGAACCTCCATACTGTTCTCCACAGTGGTTGCACTAATTCACATTCCCACCAACAGTGTACAAGGGTTCCCCTTTCTCCACACCCTCGCCAGCTTTCGTTATTCCCTTCTCGATAAAAGCCATTTTACCTGGGGTGAGATGATGTCTCATTGTAGTTTGATTTGCATTTCTCCGATGACCAATGATGTTGAGCATTTTTTCATGTACCTGTTGGTCATTTGTATGTCTGCTTTTGAGAAAAAAGTGATCTTATTGAGCCTTTCTCTCCTTTATCTTTTCCTGTTTTTATTTGTTTGCCTCTCAGTTTCTCTCCTGTCCTTTCCTTCTGATTCTTTCCCTTCTTTTCTCCCCGCCCCCACCTCTAAATGTGCTTTTTCCTTTCTCTCATATTCTCTGTACTCCCGCCCCGCACGGCTCCCCGCTTCTGTCCCTCATTATTTCCTTTTCTTCTCCCCGCTCCACCCCCCCAACATTTTAACTGCCCTTGGAGCCAAAGTATTATTTTGATGGTAGTTGTGAAATAGAGCTTTATTGTTTGTAATTTTAAAAGTAGTTTGAGAATGTTTGTGTTTTACTTTTTCTGATCTTACTTCCATGACCTAATATAAAGCACTTTAATAGAGTCTGACATAGAAAAAGCTCTACGTTAAATCTTAGTAATTACAATTCCTTTCATTAAATTTTCCCCTTTGGGTCAGTCAACCTTGAACAAAAAGGTTCTCATGTTTCCCTAAATGACCCGAGATGGGTGGTTGCTGTTGCCTTTATAGGTGCTTTCAAGGATGGATCTTCTACTCTTTCCCCAGCTTTTTTGTTTTTTTTGGTGGGTCATTATCAACCTGTCTAACCAACTTTTCTTCCCATGGAATTTAAGCTCATATTCTTTTGTTTGAGCTTTAATGGAAAGAACAAATGAGCAGTGACCTCTTTGCAGTAACACTCCAAGTTCTAGATAATGGCTCTTAGGCCACCTTCTTTTATAGCATCATAGTCTCAGACAGAGCATGGGCGCTGGGGCCTGACACTCAGGTCTCTGGGCAAAGGCACCTTACACTCCATCAGCATCTGTTTCCTCATCTATTAGGACACACCCTGCGGACTGTTGCGATAGTTAAATGAGACCATGCACAGAGAGCACCTAGCATAATGCACACGGTAAGATCTGATTAAAGGCAGCATAAGCTCCTGCAGCCCCCACTACAGGGGATTTTCCTCATGGGAATGCTGCTGATTAAATAAGAGGAGAAAACATTTTCCTTCCCACCTCCACATGGCCCACGAATAAGGTGTGTGGTCAGGGAACATTAAAATCAGAGAGATCAAAGAGCATGAGATACTGAGAGCAGCAGAAACACAGACAGAGGACATATCACCTCTTTGGTAGCTGAGGGACTAAACTTGGGAGCTTCCCAATATAGGGCCAGGAGAAATAGCTCATCTATCAGTTGCTGAATTAACTCCTTTCCAACCATTGTGTAAGAGGGCCTGACCCTGGGAATGCCCCTGCCCCACCTTTCACAGGCATTGCACAACTATCTGCTTGGTGGTGAAGCCAAGCAAATGTCATAAACTGTCTCTTTCAAGTGTAAGCGTTACACAAGACAGTGTCATGTGTGTGCATGTGTGTATGTGTTTGTCATAAGCTGATAGAATTAAACCCTTCTCTTAGCAAAAATTGAAATGTCCCCACAACTTTAAAAAGCTCACTTACAGTTTCTTAGTACTTTCTCCAAATTAACTTAAAAATGCTAAGGCCAAATCTGCTCCAGTCAGGAAGTATTTTTTATGGAAATTTTTTTTATCAGCTACACTCTGAAGATTTCAATAGTTCTTGTTTGCATGTCAGTGTTCACCGCTGTGCTGTGAGCTGGGTCACCAACAATTTAATAGTAACATCAGTAGTAACGGAGTCAGGCTTGCACATGATTTACTTTCTAATCAAATATATGTGAATGAATTAAACATTTTCTCTGTATTGACATCACTTTTACTTGCTGTCATTTTGATTTCCTAGGTGAAGAAAAAGAGGGTGGCACTCTGCCTGGTGGGTGGGAATTTTACCTGACCCAAGATGTAAACATCATTGGTCACAGCTTATATAAAGCTAAACCTAGAAGAAAATGGGATGCATTGAACCAGTATTGATTCTAAGGTAGAATCAGAATTATCTATTTCTTAAGGCAGGGGCATATTAGTAAAATAAAAGACCCTTGTACTTCCAGATCTCCTGTCATTAAAGAACTGCAGTTTTTAAAGCATACATTTTAAGACCCTAATTTGGATTGGAACACTCCCCTTAGTGAATGACTTCTGCTGGGTTCTTGTCCGATTTAAGAGGAAGGTTGTAGAGATACAGACAGGTCTGCAGGTTTCTGAACCTTCTTCAGCATCCTTTATCAGTCCAGAGAGGAATGAGGTGGGGGTTAGCAGCTATTAAGCTATTAATCTCTGGTAAATTAGAAACACTGCCAGAGGCTTTGATGCAGTATCTCATTGCATCCTTACAGCAATCTGAGTTGGGTATCCTGCAGGAAACTGAGGTCCAGAGAAATTTATTGTTCAATAAATGTTGAGTAAGTACCTAATATATGCTCAGCATTTTAGATGTGGGTACAGATGCAATCTATGCCCTTCTGGGGCTTATAAGCAAGAGAGAGTGCGTGACTTGCTCAAGGTCAGAGAACAGGTCCAGGCTTCAAAATCCATTGATTTGAAAGTCTACGTACTTTCTATTATATCCCCAGAGGACTCTAACAATGATGGAGGTAGGACAGAAACCAGATAGGGGTTGGTCAGCAAACTTGAGCATTACAGGGAGCTCTGAACTTCTCTTAGTTCAGTAGAAGCTCCCAGATGACCTGCAGTCTGCTTTTTTCATGGGTTACTCCTGGCCATGAAACTGTTATAAGCTCCAGGGAAATTTGGCTCTGTTTCTGGACTGAACACTGAATGTAGCTTCATGATGATGAAGACCCAGATGCCTGACCTTGTGTTTGTTTTGTTTTCTTTTTTAACTTCTTGTGACCCAGACCAGAAGCTTTGGAAACCACATACTCCTTAGGCGACCTCACTAGTTCACTCCATAGTCACCCTCACTGTCACATAGCAGAGGGCACATAGCATCGATTAGAACTGAAAGAACAAATGTTTAACAGAAATGTGTAATTAGTTTTGGATGCAAAACTCTAATTCAAAAGAGAGTAGTGTGTGTGCATGTGTGAGTGTGTGTGTGTGTTTGTGTAGGGTAAGAATGCAAAATAGCCTTCTTTGGGCAAGGTTAGTTTGCTTTGGACTTGGTATTCATATTAGCATAACTTTGAGCATGTAATAACAGGGGTCAGAGCAATAGGAAATATCTGCAAGTCACTTGTGTGACTTGTGGAGGCACTCTGGTGTGGTTGAGCAAATGTGGTATAGTACAGTAGGTCACGTGGACCTGTGTTTATATCTTACTGACTTTTCCTGACAACCGTGAGGTCTTGGAAAGATACCTGCTTCACTGAGTCTATTTTCTAACTTGAAAAAAATGGGCATAATTCCTACCTTATAGACTGTGAATATTAAGCAAGATACCGTAAGAGAAACTTTAACTGCCTTGTATAGTATCTGGTAGTACCTAGCAGGCTCCCAGTAGATGTTAATTCTTTTCCTCTTACCATTTTCTTCAATGCTTTGTTTGCTGAAATTTATTTTTCTCAGAAATACCTGTGGATACAGTGCCTCGAAGAGGGATAGAACTAAGAAAACTGATCTTTTGGGGGATCTGTATATGGTATATCGTAAGATGTTTTCAGTGTTGTTGAGACAACAAGTAGAGATGAAATTTAGACACCAACTGAGAGCAACTTAAAACTCTGGACAGCTAGTCTTTAAGGAAGCCAAGAGAAGAAAGAACAGCTAGCTTTCCTCATGGGTGCTCATAGAAGAGATTATGTGAGGTGACGACACATTTCTCAGAATGTGAAACGGTTTGAGAACATCTGAGTTTGGGGGGTTCTACTCAGGTCACAGACCTCAAAGATGTGATAAGCTAGGCTGTGGGAAGGGTCTGAGCCTGTCCACTGGAGTTTCCTTTTCTCCACAGTTTCAGGAAAGGAAGGAGGGTTAGGCAAGAAAATGAGGTAATTAGGAAATAATGGGAGGGACAGTCTTGCATAGGTATCTTGCACTCCTATGCATCTTGCTGTGTATGTCAAGAATGCAAGGCAAACATCGCTTTACACCCAGGCAATTTCTCAAGGTTGTGTTTGCAGTGGGCAACCTTGAAGGATGAAGTAATGTCCTGCTCGGGGACAAAGAGCCAGCCCTCTTATTGCTGACTATAAAGTGGTGAGTCCTCCAAGCTCAGTGTTCCTCTCCTATAGTGCAGCCTACTGTGTGCAGCATCCATCTGGGCCCTCCAGGTTACTCTTGTGGGACTTGGAGGGCAAGTGGAACTGATGCAAACATCCTGATGCTCAGGCTGCTTGCTGTGCTGTGAGCAACAAAATCCTTTGCCTGTAAACCAGAGGTCATGTGTCTTCTGCCAGCAACCATGAAACAGTAACAGGCTAGCTTATTAACTTGCAGATAGGTTAAAATCAAACCCCAGCCCTAATGGGAAGAAATACAAGAGTTTACAGAACTGTTTTTCAAAACAGAGCTTGAATCTTTACCAAAGCCCTCTCTTTTTCTCTATCCTTCATGAAATGGCTCACTTATCACTAATGAACTCTGAGATTCTTGGCAATGCTGCAGAATTCTTGGACTCCTTAACTTTGACCTCTATAGTCACTGAACTTCCTGGATTTTTCCCTCGGCACACGAAAGACACCGTGAGAGCATTGAGACAGTGTGTTTGATACCAGATTACTGGGGTCTTGGAGAGGTCATCCAGCTAATCTTGCCTTTGGGCTATGCTTGAATCAGTCCAGTTTTCAAACATCTCCAAAGAGTGAGTTTAGCCACATTACCTCAGGAGCCCACTGTCACATTTAGCCTTTCCCTTTCAGGACATTGCTCTGGTTTATAATTTAAATACAATGAAAAAGAGAATTAAATGGCTTATCATTTAAAATTTTTCCTTTTATGGCCTTTGTGAGTATTTAGAAAACTGGTCATACCCTGAGAGAAAAAAATTATCTGATATTCACTGTCATTGTCTTTTCTCAAGGCTAGATGATGTTCCAATTTTCTTTAAAAATCTTTCACTGTGAATCTCATTTTTATAAATGTTCCCTGCTGGTTTCCTCAGAGAAAATGGGCAAAAAGCTCTACTTGTAAGGCCTCAAGATCTTCTTTCCACTCTGTTAACCCTTTTATACCTTTTTTTTAATGCCAGAGACTTCCATGGAAACCAATTCCTAGGCATTGTGCTGAGTGGATCCCTCAATTGAGTAGATTGGAATGATTAAGTGCTAAGACTACTTCTAACATAGAGTTTATGAGTTTGTGTTATTTGGGGATCATATATCCCCATTTTATGTAAACATGTATACAGTATCATGACTTTCCTTCCACTCTACGAAAAATTGCTCTAAATAGCATGAAGAGTTTGTCATAATTTGTCCAACAGAGCATATACTTCCCAGGATTCACCTCCACAAGAGACACCACCATTTCCATAAACTTCCCTTATAGCTATGCCTTGTCTTGCCCTTCAATTCTTAGCAAACTTATTACTATTGATATTAATCGTTACCTTGCAATTAAGAAAAACCAATCTTTATTTTAAAGGTCAAAAAGAAGTACATACATTTAGTCTCCTATGTATTTACTTTCCACCATAATCTGATAGAGAAATAGCTCCTTTTCTCTTGAATTTATCACACTGTCCAGCCAAAAGCAGGTCATGGGTTTTTTTCCTGACTTCCTCAGCTATTCGCTTATCAGTCAACATATGTTTATTTGGGGCTTAGCTTGTGTAAGCAGCTGAGATGTAATTATCTGATTGAGTATAATAACAGCATGTAGCTGTTTGCCATAAATTTTTATTTTTTTTCTCTCTTAATTCCTTAGTGACACTTCCCTGATATAGGATTTCCTGGGTTGGGAGTAGAGTTAATGAGAGTAGGGGAAATTGTGCAAATGGGGCCTTTCAGAAGGCCCTGAGAGAAAATCATTAAAACTCTGCTTAATTAGGTACTTAGCAGTAAAGTTTTTTTTTCTATGAATTTTATTTCTGCTTTTAAAGGCATCTACTTTGGTGGTTACTATAATCAACAACTTTAAGTGTTATAGCTATCAATCCACTGGCCTTTAAAACATCATGTTCTGCCTATGAATCATAGTCAGTTAACTTTAATAGCTTAAATGGAGTCCAGAAAATGATGTTATAGAATGACTTTTATTGATCTGAAAAGCTGTTTACATGTCATGATTTTCATTTTCTTCCTTTTGCATATATATGCATTTTCTAATTTTTCCATTGTTAATACGTATAAAAGTGATGTGAACCTATTGCTTAAAGTCATGGCCTTTAATTGTCAAAAGGGCCAACAAAACCAAATAAGGCCTATTGTGGGCATGCCGTATTTTGAAGAACTCAGTATCATTGAAGTTAATACTAGAATATATGAAAAAAACGCACATTTGGAATGTTGAGGAATAATAAATACTTGGTCCTTTTTGTTTTCTTGTACAGGCATATTTGTGCTTTGAAGACCCATCATTAATACTTTCGCGTGGCTTTTGAAACAGTTCCAGAACTTCTGCTTATTGGCATAGCTCTTTTGGGGTCCTGGTGCACTTAAGGGCCAATGGAGACTGTTCAGTTATCTTAGTTTTAGAACCTTTTAATGTCCTATGATTTTCAGTGAGCCGTGGAAATAAAAATAAATCCTGGCTCAAGCCTGACTCAAAGAGAAAAGCTTTCACTAACTTTGGAAGATTTGTATCCCTTTGATTTTACTGACAACCTGATTACAATTTTAAAGACTTCTGCATAATTACTACTGTCATTACTCAACACCTTCTCTTCAACTTCATTGAAGGCAATGGTTATTTAGGGCTGAAACAATTTTAAATTTGCACTTGATATAAATTGAACATCCCTGCTCCTTAAGCCCAATAAGTCTAAATTATATTTGGTCTCTCAAACTTGATCTTTTCCATACCAATTTCATGGGGTGCAATATTGCTGCACCCTGAATTCCCAGGTCAAAATTCTGGTTGTTCTCTTGGATTTCTCTTTCAGAAATCTCTTTCTTTCAGATTTGCCCCACTTACCCAGCTGATCATCAAGGTCTGTTCTGTCAAGTCTGCCTCTTAAATGGCTATCTCTTTGCCGTCTCTCCGCTATTCTTTGCTCTGTTCAGTCCAGGTTCTCATCGTTTCTTACCTTGAGTAGCTCAACAGCCTCATAGCCCATCATCCCCTAATCTACTTTCCTGCCTAGGCACTCTCTTAACCAAAATGTGATTATGTCTCAGTGTTTAAAACTCAACTTTAGCAATTCTTTGTCTTCAGGATAGAAAAATTGTTTTTCAATTTAAAAAAATGTTTATTTGTAGTAAATATACATAACATAAAATTTGCCATCTTAACAGTTTTAAAACATACATTTCAATAGTATTAAGTACATCCACATCGTTGTGTAACCAATAATCTCCAGAACTCTTTTCATCTTGCAAAACTGAAACTTCATATCCAGTAAACAACAACTCCCTGTTCCCCTCTCCAACAAGCTCCTGGAAACCACCATTCCACTTTCTGTCTCTGCAAGTTTGACTGCTCTAGGTGCCTCGTATAAGTGGACTTATGCAGTATTTGTCTTTTTGTGATTGGCTTATTTCCCTTAGCATAATGTCCTCAAAGTTCATCCATGTTTTAGCATGTGTCAGAGTTTCCTTTCTTTTTAAGGCTGAATAATATGGCATAGACATTTGGTACCACAGCGCATGAGGTCCTGCTTGATCTTATTTCTGCTAAGCTCTCCAGCCTCAGGTCCTTTTACACACTTGCTGTATCCTCTGCTTTAGCTCTGTTGAGTTATTTGCAGTGCTCCAAATAGTTCAACAGCCATTGCTAGTGCCTCTTTGCCAATGTTTCCTCTGACCAGAAAAGCTCTCTCTTTTTTCACCTGGTTAGTGCTAAGTGCCCTCACTAACAAACAAACATCAACTTTGTAATCTACTTCTAAAATTTGAAATAGGTTATGAGGATATTTCTGTATCATTTTCCCCCAAAAATATAATTTTTAATCTTTTCTTAGTTTTCTATAATACAATTATAACATAATTTAACTGCTTTACTCTTGCTGGCCAATTGTGTTGTATCTTGATTTACCTACTATTAATAACGTGGTGAGAAGGATGTCCTTCTGCTTCTGATCATGATGAAATAACTCACACTGGACTTTTCCTTCCATTATAAACAACTGTAAAACTGGACAATTATACGGGGCACCTACTTGTAGGCTTTGGACAATAAGCAGGGCAGGACTGTGATTCTTGAGAGAAGGGAAAGACAAGTGCTGATTGGTTAGTTCCAACTTAATGGTGAGTACATGTGGTGTTTGTTTTTCCATTCTATAGATACTCATTGAGGATAACGGTCTCCAGTTCCATCCAGATTGTTGCCATGATCAAATAGGTATTTTATTTTCTCTGTAGCAGTTGTGAATGGTGTTGAGTCTTTGATTTGACTCTCAGCTTCACTGTTATTGGTGTATAGGAATGTTACTCATTTGTGTACATTGATTTTGTAAAATGAGACTTTGCTGAATTTATTTGTCAATTCCAGGAGTCTCTTGATGGAATCTTTGGGGTTTTGTAGATATAAGATCATATCATCTGCAAAAAGTGGTAAGTTTGATCTCCTCTTTCCTGATTTGGATACCCTTAATTTCTTTCTCTTGCCTGATTGCTCTGGCTAGGACTTCCAGCACTATGTTGAATAGAAGTGGTGACAGTGGGCATCCTTGTATTATTCCAATTCTTAGTGGGAATGCTTTCAACTTTTCCCCATTCAGTAGGATGCTGGCTGTGGGTTTGTCATATATGGCTTTTATAATCTTGAGATATGTTCCTTCTATTCCTAGTTTATTGAGGGATTTTATCATGAAAGGGTGTTGAATTTTGTTGAATGCTTTTTCTGCATCTATTGAGATGATCGTATGATCTTTGCTTTTGCTTCTGTTTGTGTGGTGAATCACATTTATTTATTTATGTATGTTGAACCATCCTTGCGTCCCTGGGATGAAACCCACTTGGTCATGGTGGATTCTTTTTTTGATATGCTGTTGAATTTGGTTTGCTAGTATTTTATTGAGGATTTTTGCATCTATATTCATAAGGGATATTGGTCTGTAGTTTTCTTTTTGTGTCCTTTCCCGGGTTTGGTATCAAGGTAATACTGGCTTTGTAGAATGAGTTGGGGAGGATTCCCTCCTTCTCAATGTTATGGAATAATTTCTGCAGAATGGGTACCAACTCTTTTTTGTAGGTCTGGCAAAATTTGGCTGTGAATCCATGTGGTCCAGGGCTTTTTATTGTTGGAAGAATTTTTATTGCTGCTTCAATCTTTTTGTTCATTATTGGTCTGTTCAGGAGTTCTGTTTCTTCCTGATTGAGTCATGGGAAGTTGTGTATTTCCCATGGAAATGGACATTTGTCCATTTCCTCTATGTTTTTGAGTTTATATGCATAAGTATTTTCATAGTATTCACAGATGATATTTTGTATTTCTATGGTATCAGTTGTAATGTCTCCTTTTTCATTTCTATTGAGTTTATTTGGGTCCTTTCTCTTCGATTCCTGGTTAATCTAGCAAGAGGTCTATTGATTTTGTTTATCTTTTCAAAGAACCGCTTTTTGTTTTGTTGATCTTCTGTATAATTTTCTTGTTTTCAATTTCATTTAGTTCTGCTCTGACCTTTGTTATTTCTCTTCTTCTGCTGGCTTTGGGTTTGGTTTGCTCTTCCTTTTCTAGTCCCTTGAGACATGTCATTAGATTGTTAATTTGTGATCTTTCTGTCTTTTTTTCTTTTTGATGCAGGCATTTTAAGGCTAGGAATTTTCCCCTTAAGACTGCTTTTGCTGTATCCCATAGATTTTGATAGCTGTGTCCCCTTTGTCATTCAGTTCAAGGAATTTTTGAATTTCCATCTTAATTTCATTATTGATGCAATAACTTCTTAGCAGCAGGTTGATTAATTTCAATGACTTTGTGTAGATTTGAGTGTTTCTCTTGGAGTTGATTTCTAGATTTACTCTGTTGTGGTCTGAGGAGATACATGGTATGATTTCTATTTTTTAAAATTTGTTGAGACATGTTTTGTGGCCTCAAATATGATCAATCTTGGAGAATGTTCCAGGTGCTGATGAGAAGAATGTATATTCAGTAGTTTTTGGGTTAAATGTTCTGTAAAGGTCTGTTAGACCCATGTGTTCTAGAGTCCCATTTAAGTCCAGTGTTTCTTTATTTATTTTCTGCTTGGATGATCTGTCCAATTCTGTCAGTGGGGTATTGAAGTCCCTGGCAATTATGATGTTTTTGTTTATCTCTTTGCTTAGATCTAGTAGGGTTTTCTTTATGAATCTGGGTGTTCCTGTGTTAGATGCATAAATATTTGGAATTGTTATGTCTTCTTGTTGAATTGCTCCCTTTACCATTATATACTAATCATCTTTGTCTTTCTTTACTATTGTTGATTTAAAGTCTCTTTTATCTGGTATGGGAATAGCTACACCTGCTTTCTTTTGGTTTCCGGTTGCATGGAATAATTTTTTCCATCCCTTCACCTTGAGTCTGTATGAGCCCTTGTGGGTTAGATGTGAAGAAACTATTGGATAGTTTGCTATCCAACTAACTATTGGATAGTTGTATTGGATAACTAATTGTTATCTGATACATCTAGCCACCAAGTCACAGATTCCCAAGAGCACTCTATCATCAAAAGGATATAATACATATAGGACTAGGTTCAAGAAGGCCCTGAAAACACAGATAAATTGAACAAGCAGATTGCTTACAATCTTGATGTGCCTATTCCTGACATGTTGCTGTTCTCAAACCACACCCATGACTTCATGGGGATTTTAAAGTGACCTGATGACTGGAAAGAGAAAAAGATCAATCCTGGTTTATAGGTAGGTCTGTATAATAGTCTGGCACCAACTAGAAATGAATTGCATCAAAGGTGGCCCTGAGGGATAGTTCTGTCCTCTTGGAGGAGTTTACATTTATCCACTTTGCTAAAAGGAGAGTTGGCCTGAGGTAAGATTCTATACCAGTTTATGGAGAGAGCCTTATTATTCAGATGGATAGGGAAAGAAGATTTGGGGAGCAGATATTCAAGTGGACCTATTGGAATGGACCCAAAGTGTGAAAATATTTGAATCTCGTGTGAATACTTACTATAAAGTTCCCACTGTTGGATGACCTGCTTTGAGGCACTCAGTTTTCTTCCAAGTAACCCCTATAAACAAAGTGGCTGTTAAGGCGTGGATGGAGACTATGCATGGGCTTAACAACATGGTTTTCCCCTTACCGATGCATGCCTGGCTACCAGCACTACTGAGTGGTCACTTTGTCAGTGGAAACAGTGTGAGGCCCCAGAAATGGTGTATATCTGTGGAGTACCTCGGTGGCATCCTGATTACATTGGATCCCTTCCATCAAAAAGGGGTGCTTGAAAACTTCTTGTTTATACTTGAAATCCTCTTGGCCTCACTAGCCACTGTTAGAGTAAGATGATCAGATATGTGTAGGCTTTGATCAGCTTCATGCAGGTGCAACCTGATGGCACCTCACCCTGGGCCTGTATCACATGCCTCTTGCTCCCCATCCTGAAGGTTCTCTGATACTGCAACATGGGACCCACTTGGCACTCATGCATATGTAATGTATTAGGTGAGGGAGTTATTGCCTCATAGAAATGTGACCTGTGATTGGTCCAGTTGGGTACTCCTGCCTAGGACTTTGACTCTTGAAGCCTTAGCACAGAGATGCAGGGACAGCCAGAGATTATTTACATAGTAGTAGAGGTAAGAGTCCAGTGTTGATGCCCCCAGTGACAGAGTTCAAAACAGTTCCCATGGAATGTCTACCTTCCTTGTTCCTGACTATCTATCAGCTTTGTTTTTCAGTCTTCATGATGATTCTACGAGCTATCCAATGGGTATTCAATAAATAACTTTTCAGCTTAAGTAGTTCTTATTGTTTGCAACCAAGAACCTTGACTCTATAAAATGAGAGGGTTGGACTAAATGATCTCTACATTACTACCTTATCTTCTCTCCCACTCTATTATTAGAATGTTTCCATTTTATCAATGTGTGTGTTGTAATGAAGGGTTTTTTCAAGAAATAAAAGCAATGCTTTATTAGGGTTAACCTTTTAGACTTTCTTGGGGTTGCCTTTTGAAAAGATGATAGTGGAGATCTGCCAATTGAGTAGATGCCAGTTATAAGAAGTCATGTTTCAATGTCCTTAACTGGGGCTCAGTTGAGTTGTAGTAGGATTTATGTGCAAAGGCTCTTTTCTTATTTTGGATATTTGCACACAGATTTAGCCCATTTCTACCAAGAGAGAACTAGCATTTCCTGGGGACCTACTATGTACTAGTCACCAAGCTAATGGCATACTAAGGTGGGAGAGGGCTGCAGTGGGAGCTGCCTGCCCCAGTGGGAGAAGTATTTAATCACTGAGATTATGTAGAATTGCCCATGAATTGTAATAATAAAAAGCAGGTCAACCTTAAGTCAGTTTTATTATTGTTTTTAAATTCTTTACAGATAATACACCCCCCTTTTGCCTACACCTGGTGCACAAGGCTCCTTTCAACTCCCCCTTGGTATGGCACTGCTCTAAGCTTTGTGTGTTATTAGTTTTATCACTTAGAATAGTCCTACAAGGCATTGTCCGTCCCATATTATAGACCAGCCTTGAAAAGATTCAGAACCTCACTCAAGAACCCAGCTAACTAAGAACAGAGTCAAGATTTAAACCCAGAACCTCAGACGTACAAACCCGTGCTGTCCCCATGACACTGCCGTGCCACTTCAAGAGAGCCTGGAAGATCTATCAGGCTCCTATTCTAGGATTTGGCAGATCACTGCAGCTCTCTGGGGTTTCTGAAATCTCACTGAGGGTAGGGTTCCACTTGGGGTAATGGGCAAGTACTGATTCTGTCCTTGGTGACAAAAATACTTTGGTTGTCCTTGGGCTGTAAAACTCTTATGATGTGAGCTTTGGTTGTGCAAAGAACTATATAAAAGCAGAGACTGAATTCAGACCTACAGGACAGGGCAGCTGTCCTACTTCTCTGGTGCGGTTGGCTCATCCTCCAGACATAAACAGAAATAGCATTGTAACTTGCTAGTGATTAAAGGGCAGTCTCTCGCAGGAAAAAGTTTATTTAAAAGAAAATAGCTTAAAGCAATCCAACAGTCATGCTGAGGTATTAAAACTAATTTACTCGTGGTTAAACTGTGCCCTTTTTAATGTGCCCACAGTGAAAGGATAGATGCACAAAACAGTAAGTTAAGAATTCAAAGCAGCTGAAAATGTTTGGTTTGAACTGAACTAAACATTAAATGACAGTAGAAAAATCTTTCTTATTGCTTTTGAATTCCTATATCCTGCTTCCCCCCATTTTAACCACCATTCTTCAATTCTGAATGTTTGTTGTTTAAATATATTTACCAAAGGTAGAAAAATTTCTCTTTGCTGTTTTTATGGTAAAGATTTTCTCTTGCTTTTAAATTAACACTGAAAACATTTTTGACTCAAGTCTAAGTAAGACAAACATGGATTAGATTTGGTTTGGAAATAAACATGACTTTAAGGCCTATCTATGGTAGTGGTAGCATAAGGGGGGAGGGGGAGAAAAATACATGTTAGGCTCTTTTAACATCAAAATAATAAGAAATATTCTGAAGTCACTGAGAACCCCAGCAGTGCAGACGGCCTCATTCTTTGAACAATCCTGCCATGCAATCAGAATCCTAAAACGCTTGTGATTTGTGGGACTGGTGAAACCTTCCCTTCCTGCTTCTCATCTATCTCCCACCCTCTGGCCCTCCATATTTTAGGGTGTAAGTTCACTACAGAGCTATCAACTTCCTAATCTAAATTTTGTTCTGCAGATTAAATTATACTGCTGCCCTTGGTTTCCTGTTTGTCCAAGCATGGTGGGAGACCACCTGTATCAAAATGACCCCAGGCACTTGTTAGAAATGTGGAGGCCCAGGTCCATGCCAGTCCTATGATATCCACACGTTCATGGGCAGAGCTCAGAAATCTACGTTTTAACAAGATACCTGAGCACATCAACGTTTGGAATTCATTGTTCTAATCATTCACTATTAACTGAAGTTTAGCCTTGTTAAACTGTTAGGATATGACATCCCAGGGCTATACCTAGGTAATAATAATTTTAGCATTGTTTAAAGTTTAAATTCAATCAGTATTTCTTGATTTCCTATTTTCATGACAGGCCTTTCCACACACATTATTTCATATAACAATAAATAATCTAGTGAAGTAAGTATTCTATCCCACAATGAAGATGAGAAGACTGAGGTTCCTGATACTAAATGACTCGTTCACTCAGTTTACACAGCTGGATCATGGTGGAACTAGGATTTAGATCAGGCTTCTGATTCTGTGGTCTAACCTTTTTTATATCTACCACAGCGGTTCGTTTGCTGAATTGCAGGTGTTTTTGAGCTTCTATTATGGGCCAGGCACTAATCTAAGTGCTGGAGATACAGAGTAAAAGAGACAAGACCCCTACTTCCATAGACCTCTCTAATGGGAGAAGACAGACAATAAACAGCTCAAATACACATAGGTGCATTACTACATTAAAGAAAATGCAGTAAATGACATTTCTATTTCAGAAATAAAGACATTCTCATAGTCCTCATTGTCACATAAAACTAAGTGATTAGTAGTCGTAAAGACTGATAAAGTCCGTAGTTATTGTATCAAGCAGGTGATGGGAGAATTGTTCATAAATATTAATTAATGAGGATGTAACCAAGGAAATATATCTAGAAATTCACCTATGTGTCATAAATGATCGTAGCTGTGATGAACTGGTCAGATTGGAAAGTATTTACAAGCTGTTTAAATACTTAACATGCAGCACATTACGCAAACATTCTTCATCTCTTACCCTGAGTGTCTCAGCCTCCAGATAAATGAAAATGTTTTTGAAAAAGAACAGAAATAACTATCTATGCCCTTGGCTTAGGTCATGGGCCACGTTGGCCTGGTGCTCACATTTTGAAACAAGTTTGAACAAACGCCTTTCAAGCACTCACAGAAGAACACTTTTATTTATTTTAACTTGATCGAGGTTCTGCTCCTCCTGAAAGCAAAATGAAGATGAGTGACTGGAAGGGAGGGAGGCTTCAGATGCCCCACGTCTTTCCTCGAATCCAGTGCAGTTTCCTGAAAGCAACGCACTAACATTTCCTTCACATAGTTCCCTGCTGAAATATCTTCTTTGAACTTCACTTCTCTTGGCTTTTAAGAGAGTCGATGAAAGAAGTACTCACATGAAGACTATTCCTTCTGTCCCCGAGCTCTTTTCCTGAGGAGGCATTGATGCTGGGAGCAGTTTTTTTCTCTTCCTGGAATGTCTTTCTCTCTAGGAGTGTCGGCAACCTCTGTTCACTTGGCTTAGACGTCACCACTTCCAGAAAGTCCCCTCTGACAGCCTGTTCCCCTTCTAAGGAGCTAATCATTCTGCCTCCCCTACACGCAAGCTCTGCATCTTGGACGTAGCTTCTGTGGCTGGTCTTTTCACTGTTCGCTTGCCTTTCTTCTTCAGCGTTACCTTGAGTTATTGGGAAGCTGACAATCATGACTTAGCCATTTCTGAGTCCTCATTTGTCACAGTGATGACCGTGCATGAATATTTTTAAAATTGAACCCAAACTGGTGTGAACTAAAACAAAATCTTAAGCCCCCCACCTGACTGAATGGACCCCCTCTGGTGATGAGGAAGAACCTCCTAGAAGAGGTAGTGCATTGAGCTGTATCATTTTTACCTTAGTGGGAACAAATGAACAAAAATCCTTTCTATAAGAGTTAGTTTTGATAGAAGAAGAGGAAAAGAAATCTTGAGGTCAAAGTATTTATGACCAAAAATGGGGCAAATGAGAGGGTAGGAAGATAAACTTCTCCCCCTTCCTATTGAAGATACTGAATTAGCTCGATCTCTTACTGTTGAAATTCTTATTTTCCCCCTTAGACCTAGGCATAGTATAGGACCAGCCTTATTCACTTATTTATGACAATGCCCCATCTAGAGCTGCTTCAGAAATCTATTGTGTTTTATTTTCTGGTATTTTGAGCTAGGTTAGGATTTTTTATCCATCCCCTAACATTTCACTGATAGGAACACTTTATTTTCCCAAGACTGGTTTTTATAGACATTTCCATTCTGTGTACCGCCTGGCTTGGCTTTTGTCTAGAAAAGATAGTCCACTCAAGCCCTTGCCAAATGTGAGATAACCATGGCTACCTTTCTTTATGCCCCTGGAAGGTAGCACTTTGAGAAAAACTCATGGGGGGAGGCACAGTGGGTGTGTGCATGCGAGGTCTTTGGTTTCTCTACTTCTTTACATCTCATCTTAATGCCCTAGTTGAGAAGTGAGCATGGACATTTCCTGGTTCATCCACAGGAAGGATAAGAAGACTTGGAAACTAACGGGTCTTTACATGCTCAGGAAGAGATGAAGCCCCTATGGCTCTTCATGGAATTAATGTTGAGTTGTTTTCTCTGACAGAGGACAAGTGATCCCACCACTGGTGCAAATAAGAGTCTTGATAAAGGTCTGGCCTCCCATGGTATTCCTGCTTCACTCCAGAGGGTAAAAGCTATCTTCCTTTTGGAGTGAAAAGGAATAATGAATTGCTTTGAGAAATGTATGCCACAAGCTTCATTACGTGGTGGATGAGAAAGGCATGGTCTTAGGGGTCAGACCTGGGTTCCAGGCTGCATTACACACTAGCTGGAGGACTTTGGGCAAGTTACTTACCTCCTTCACAGCTTCAGTTTTTTTTATGAGTACAAAAGCAATGATAGTACCTACCTCAGAGTTGTAAATAGGGGCTCATCACATAGCATGATCCATAGAAGGGGCTCAGTGAATGATAATTTCCATTTTACCTTCACCTCCTTTCTACTGAAGGTTGCTTTTCTTTGCAAAGTAAAGCTGACACCCTGAAAATTAGTAAAGACAAACTCACAAGAGCCTATTTCTTCTTAATAATCATTCACAATAAATGGTATGTGACTATTTTCTCAAAGCAGGGAGATTTATTCCATGAACTCCCCTCCTAAATAATCTTAAAGAGGTCATTCTATAAATTTGATGTATCATATCTTGTAGAAACTATTTTGAGCAAAAGGCAAAGTTTCAGCCAGGGCTGAAAGAGAAGAAAATGAGAAACTCTGGGCATGCACATAAATTGGTGATTTTATAATAAATTTGTTAAAATATGGTAGTTTCTCTTTGAGAAAAAAACCCCACCAATAACAGAATACCCTCTATATACTAGGTACTTTCATAGACATGCCCTCTTCTTAATCCATATGAAACACCTACAAAAGTAATTTTTGGAATTTGCCTGTGACCCTTAGCAAAAACTACATTTTAACTGTGTGTGTGTATATATATTATTAAAGCAAAAGTTTCATAAAATAATACTTACTGTTATGACATGTAATGCAACCTGGATATTTTCTATTCTATACCATTTCATTTTGTTATAATGTTGGTTGTAACTCAATTGATATTAGGACCTGCTAATGTGAGGCTACTTGCATTTTTAAAAACTCTGCCCTACATTCTTAAGTACTGGTATCTACATTTTGTTTTTTGCAGTGGAAATAAAAATTACAAGAGCATGCAAGATGTGCCCAAGGCCACATGGCTGGGAAGTGTCTGTCTATGGATTTGAATCTAGAGTTCTGATTCTGGAGCCCATTGAGCTGCCTGGTGCATGCTCTTCCTCTTTTCCTTTTTTTGGGGGGGAGGTGTGTGTGTACCTGTTTTCCAACATTCTTAGCTGTTCAGAGGCCATAAAGCCATCTGCTAGGTCAGTCCTATTTCAATTATGTGAAATAGTTGCAGTAGACAGGAAAAGCACAGCCTCTAGAGCTCATCCCCATTTCAGAGTTCTTACTGAGTGCTCTCTACATGCAGAAAACCTGGTCTTATTATTCAGATATTTAAAAATACAATTTGGTTGTTCTTTCCAAAGGGAGACATAAGTTTCTGGTAATTGAGGAGGAAAATGTCTACTTAGTGTTTGCCTTTCTGTTTTGTACCCAGTTGTGCTAGAGAATGAACAAATTTAGGGCACCAAAGTAAAAAGGACCCCCTGGATTCATTTTGACTTTTTTTTTTTTTTTACACTAACAACTTAAAGCAAACCAGAGAATACCGCACACCCACATTTTGTAGTCCGTCATGTTTTTCCAATGACATGTTACTTTCTGGAATTCTTAAAAATAATAAGCTTTGCAAATCCAATGTAAAAAATAGCTAGTGTGTTTATATTAAAAAATATTTTATTAGAACAGCCTGGAAAGACTGTTAACTTGGTATTGCCCCCACCTGCAGTTAGATGGAGGGACGTATCTTATCTGTGAGATGCTTTATGAAAGAGCTCCAAGTGTCTGACAAGCCAAAACCTCCCAGTGTGTCACTGATGGCATAGACAACTTGGTATGTCCGGCCCCAAAGCTAAGTCTGGATAAGTCAGGCTTATATTTTGACATTCTAATTCTAAGCCTTTTAATTCAAATTGTCAGAATGCATAAGTGATTACTGCAAAATAATTTGTTTAAGAAAACCAAAAAAAGAAAGAAAAAGGAGTCAAGAAAGCGATTGCAGGCTTTGATATAGGTAAACAACTGCTAAGAGTTGGACTAGTGCCCAGGAGACCAGAAAAATCTCCATCAAGACAGGTCATTAATTCTGTAACAAATATGTATTAAGTGTTTACTATGTGCTGGTACTGCAGCAGGTTGTTACCCTGTCCTCAAGGAATGTACTCATTACAAAATTAATTTTTTATGCCTCTTCTGTCCAGTGACTGGGAGTGTCCTCTGAGCCAACTCACTGGTTCTGACACTTGACGCAATGGCGTGCCATGGAAGGTCACTGCAGGTAAGGTTGTGGGTGGGAGGAAGTGGAGTTGAGTGGTCTCAGCTTATGTTGTTAGGCAGGGATGTTTGGCATTGGTTTTGGTTTTTTAGTAAATGAATGAATGCACTCACATAATCACATTCACATGCACATACACACAGTCTTCAAAGACTATCAGTAATAACATCCCTTTGGTTTATAACCACAATCCCAAGACCACCGTGAACTCTAAAAGTCTAAGAAAAGTGCTTCTTACTCTGCAGAGCAAAGTGAATTTTCAAGTCACTACTGTCAGCCTCATGCATAGAGGAAATTATGTGTGTGTTTCCACACCTCAAGAACTACGCATCAAACAACATAAGCTGTTGTTGTTGGGGGTTTTTATCATGAAGGGGTGCTGGATTTTATTGAATGCTCTTTTTACATCTATTGAGATGATCATATGATCTTTGTTTTTAATTATGCTTATGTGGTGAATCTAATTTATTGATTTGCATATATTGAACCACCCTTACATTCCTAAAGAAACAAAAACCAAATTCAGGACATGAATGAAAAATTCACTAAAGAGATAGATAACATAAGAAAAGATATAAAAGAACTTAAAGAAATGAAAGAGTCATTTAGGGAATTTCAAAAGACAGCAGAAAGTTTTAACAACAGACTAGACCAGGCAGAAGAAAGAATTTCAGAGCTTGAAGACAAGGCTTTTGAATTAACCCAGTCAGTCAAAAATTTAGAAAATAGATTAAAGAAGAATGAACAATCACTGTGAAAATATGGGACTATGCAAAGTGAGCTAATATAAGAATCATAGGTATTCCTGAGGATGAAAAAGAAAAAGCAAAAAGCATGGAAAACCTATTTGAGGGAATAATTGAGGAAAATTTCCCTGGTATCACCAGAGATTTAGATATCCAGATACAAGATGGTCATCAAACACTTGGAAGATTCATAGCAAATAGAACATCACCAAGGCACATGGTCATCAGTCTGGCCAAAGTCAAAGAGAAGGAGAAAATCCTACAACCTACAAGATGAAAGCAACAAGTTACTTACAAAGGAAAACCCATCAGACTAACAGTAGACTTCTCAGCAGAGATCTTATAAGCCAGAAGGGATTAGGGTCCCATGTTTAGTCTTCTTAAACAGAATGACTGCCAGGCAAAAATTTTGTATCCTGCAAAACTAAGTTTCATAAATGAAGGAGAAATAAAGTCTTTCCCAGGCAAGCAAACACTAAGGGATTTTGTCACCACTAGACCTGCCCTATAAGAAATGCTTAAAAGTGTTCTATATATGAAACAGAATAATCAATACCCACCAGTGGAAAAACACTCAAAAGTTAAATCTTGGGACTGTTATAAAATGGGCACACGTGGGAGAAAACAAAGCAGCTAGGTATCTCTCAACATGATGGACAGAATAGTACCTCACATATCAATACTAACATTGAAAGAAAATGGTCTTAATGCTCCACTTAAAAGACAGAGACTGGCTGAATGGATGAAAAATAATAACCAAGGTATATGCTGTCTCCAAGAAACCCATCTAACTCAGAAGGATTCTCACAGATTCAAGGTAAAGGGATAGAAAAAAAATACTCCATGCAAATGGAAACCAAAAGTGAGCAGGAGTAGCTATACTGATACCTGAGAAAATAGACTTTAAATCAGTCATGGTTAAAAGACAAAGACAGTCATTATATAATGATAAAGGGAGCAATTCAGTGAGAAGATATAATAATACTAAATATATATGCATCTACCACAGGAGCTCCCAGATTCATAAAACAAATGCTACTAGATCTAAGCAAAGAAATAAACAGCATCATCGTAATAGCTTGGGACGTCAACACTCCATTGACAGAACTGGACAGATCATCAAGGCAGAAGATCAACAAAGAAACACTGGACTTAAATGGGATTCTAGAACAAATGGACCTAACAGACATTTACAGAACATTCTACTCAAAAAGTGCAGAATATACATTCTTCTCATTAGCACATGGGACATTTTCCAGGATAGATCATATGTTGGGCCACAAAACAAGTCTCAGCAAATTCAGAAAAATCAAAATCATACCATGTATCTTCTCAGACCACAGTGGAATAAAACTAGAAATCAATTCCAAGAGGAACTCTCAAATATACACAAAGTCATAGAATTTAAACAACCTGCTGCTGAGCAATCCTTGGGTCAATGATGAAATTAAGATGGAAATCAAAAGATTTTTCAAACTGAATGACAAAGAGGACACAAGCATCCAAAATATATGAGACACAGTAAAAGCAATGTTAAGGGGGAAGTTCATAGCCTTAAATGCTTACATCCAAAAGACAGAAAGATCACATATTAACAACCAAATGTCACACCTCAAGGAACTAAAGAAAGAACAAATCAAAGCCAAAGCTAGCAAAAGAAAAGAAATAACAAAGTTCAGAGTAGAACTAAATGAAATGGAAACCAAGAAAACAATACAAATGATCAATGAATCAAAAAGTTGGTTCTTGTAAAAGATAAACAAAATTGATAGACCACTAGCTAGATTAACCAGAAATAGAAGAGAAAGGACTCAAATAAGCTCAATCAGAAAAAAAGGAGACATTACAACTGATACCACAGAAACACAAAATATCACCCATGACTACTATGAACACGTCTACCCACAAAAACTAGAAAATCTAGAGGAAATGGATAAATTTCTAGAAACACACAACCTCATAAGCTTGAATCAGGAAGAAATAAAAATACTGAATAGACAAATAACAAGTAGTAAGGTTGAAACAGTAATTTAAAAATCTCCCAACAAAAAAAACCCTGGACAAGACAGATTCACAGCTGAATTCTACTAGACCTACAATGAAGAACTGGCACCTATCCTACAGAAATCATTCCATAGCATCAAGAAGGAGGGAACCCTTCCTAACTCATTCTATGAAGCCAGTATCACCCTGATACTAAAGCCAGGAAAAGACACAACAAAAAAAGAAAACTACAGACCAATATTCCTTATGCACATAGATTCAAAAGTCCTCAACAAAATACTAGCAAACCATATTCAACAGCACATCAACAAGATAATTCACCATGATTAAGTGGGTTTCATCCTAGGGATGCAAGGATGGTGTGCTTAAGTCCTACTTTGGAAGCTTGAGCAGGCAGGAGAGGGGCAGATGCACTGTGAGCCTTTAAGACTGTGTTTCTACTGTGCTCTCCCACTCCCCTGTGGTTGTCACAGACCCACTGTGGTGGGGCAGGCCTTTGGGGCAAGGTGTGCATGCAGGGTAAGGTGAGCTTGTGGGACGGGGCTGTGTGCAGGATGGGGTGGGCCCACAGGGTGGGACAACTGCATGGGACAGTGCAGGCAGTCTTCCCAGGTCCAAAGGTGGCAATTGTACTCGCTTTTGCCCTGCTCGGGGCCTCCAAGGTGGCAGTGGTTGTGGTCCAGCCGCCCCAACAATGAGCGGTGGGCACCGAGGGCTACAGGTGTGTTCTTCCGGAGGAGGTGTGGCTGTGCGGGGTCACTCAGGACCCAGCAGCAGGCACCGGGTCTGAGTTCTCCTGCTCTGCTAGGTCCCCCAGTGGTGGTGGTCGTGGTGGGGCACATGGCACCCACCCACGGCACCCAGGGCTCGCAAGGCAGATATGCCTTCTCTCTGGAGTAATGCTGCTGTGCCATTTCCAGTCAGGTCCTGTGTCAGTCTGGAGGCCTGCTGCAGTGGAGGAGCCCTCCCACAGCTCCAGCTGCAGTGTCCTCGGGGGGAGCGTGGAGCCCTGGGATTCTCTCCTCTGTCCCTTCCTTATGTGGGGGCCTTCCACCAGGACCTCCAGTCCTGCCGAGCAGGTCATTCTTCGCTTCACTCCCGCCCCCTCTGTGTGCTCCCAGTGCTGTCTGTTAGACAATTGATCCGAAAGTGAGTATCTAGTCGCCACTTGCGAGCGCTGTTGTGCAGCCTGCTTCTAGTCCACTGTCGTGGCCCCTCTCCCCCAAACGGTTTTTGTTTTCTTCATTTTTTCCTTGTCCAATTCTCAGCACCCACATTTATGCTATGGTGGCTATAGGGAGCTGCTAGGTGTTGAAGTTTACTCAGGTCACAAAAAGCTGAGGAAAGGAGACTGCTCCAGCAACTGGTATTGCCAAGAGCATGTGACTTTCAACAGTCTTGCTTCTTGGAAAAAGGGAAGAAGTGGTGAATAATATTTCTTATCCTCTATGCTGGGAAGATAATTATCTGCTTAGGTTAATCTATCTGCAACCGTCTACTCTGTCTCAACCCTTTCTTCCTTCTCCCTCTCCATAACCAAATGGAAGACAGGTACACCTGGGCTTTGATCTGGGCCTGATCAGAATGGCACAGGTACCTCTGATTCCATGTCTCCATATTTTATCTCTTTTCCTCTTCTGGTCTTATTGTCAGCCCCTTTCCACCATTCAGTTAGAACAAAATTTTTCTTTCTTTGATGCTAGGATATCTAGTGTCTGTAAGTATCTTTCTCATGCTGTTGTGAGGATAAAATAAAATGAACAGTAAGTGAAGAGCTTAGTAAGAGCTCTGGAAGTGTCCATTGCAGGACTGACTTCATGAGCATATGACCTGAGCAGTCCCACAGGGTCCTGTGCTTAAAAGAGATCCACATGAGGTTTCATGTCCTGCTGTCACTGTCTTGCAATTCTTAATACTTTTTGAACAAGAGAAACCACATTTACACTTTTCACTGGGTCCCACAAATCTGTAGCTAGTCTTGGTTAGCTATAAAGAGGCAAGGTCACACTCTTAGCTGGTGCTGACCTCTAATGCAACTGTCATTGCTGACGATACGTGACACTCAATTTCCTAAAGATTTACCTGTGTGGATTTATGTTTGGATATCAAATTTCCTTTCTCTCTGTTGCCACTGTAAGAGAGCTAAAAAATAGTTGCTGCATGGTATATTTAAGGCATAGCTATCTTTCACATACCACAAAAAAAAATAGAGCTCCTTTAAAATCAAAGAATCAGTGTTATTAGGGAATTCATGGCATTTTCAAAAGCATGGCCCACCTTTACCTGTTTCTCTGATTCCCAGTACAAAGCAGTGAGATCCTATGTTCTCATTATTATAAAAAGAACCATTGTGTCAGTCAGGGTTCTCCAGGGAAACAGAACCAGTGGGATATATACAGATATATAGGAAGGGATAGGCTCACTTGATTGGGGCAGATGAGAAGTCCCGTGGTCTGCTGTCTGCATGCTGGAGGCCCAGAAAAGCCAGTCCTACAGTTCTAGCCTAAGCCTGAAGGCCTGAGAAATGGCAGCCAATGGTGCAAGTTCTGGTCTGAGTCCAAAGGCCCAGAGAACCAGGAGCACTGATGTCTGAGGGTAGGAGAAGGTGATGTCCCAGCTCAAGTAGAAGGCAGATTTGCCCTTCCTCTGCCTTCTTGTTCTATTCAGGCCCTCAATGGATCAGTTGATGCCTACCCACACTGGTGAGGCTGATCTTTTTACTCAGTCTACCAATTCATATGCTAGTCTATTCTGGAATCACCCCCACAGACACATGCAAAATAATATTTTACCAGCTATCTGGGCATCCCTTAGCCCAGTCAAGTTGACACATAAAATTAACCATCACTGCTGTGGTAGAGTGTCATCTTTATTCATGAATCCATATGTCTCACAAATATCCCTTGAGTGTCTATGAGGTGTAAGACACTCTCTTACCCACTGGGGTTCTAATTTTGAATAAGAAAGACCTGGTCCCTGCCCTCCCTGATGTTGCAGTCTAGTGGGAGAGATCAGATGTTGCAAGCAGTTCTGGGATGAAGATGTACTACTAAGTGCTCCAGGTGTACATGAGGGAGCCTAAAGCAAGCAAGGAATCAAGGAGGATTCTGGAGAAGAGGACTTCTAATTTGATACCTGAAGGATGAAAAGACAGGAGAAATATTATCCCTTTAGAGCTAGCCTCAGTGATAGTTGGCCTAGGGAAATAAAAGAATGTTGTATAGAGATATGCTAAGGATGATTTTAAGGTCAGATTAATATGAGTTTGAGTATCCCTTCTGTTGCTAACTAGCTGTGTGACCTTATAAAAGTTACATGACTTCTCTGAGCCTCTATTTTGTCATTTGTGAAATGGGGATAATTATATACCTACTTCAATTGGCTGTGATAAAGATTAAGGAGTTACTTTCTCCAAAATCTAGCATGGTGCTTGGCAAAGGGTGTTAAATAAATATTAGCTACCACTATTTCAAGACATATTAGCAGATTTCCCAATATGGAAGCTGGTGTTTTTAGGATTAAGACATGAAGTTCTGAAGCAATACTGCAGAGATTGGTTTAAAGTCATAATGAGCCTGATTTCTTGTTACTTACAGTTTAGCCACAAATTCCTTGTCTTTTGGTGCCTGTACCATATCTGAACAGCCTTTCTACTATAAGGGAATTTTCACCTACTCAATGTGGAAACACAATGTCCAGGGACCTCAATGGGAGAGTCAGTCAAGACATGAGACCTGCTGTTGTGGGGGTGTCAGAGTTCTGAATCCCACCCACTGTGTTTAGCTTACTTGCAAACAGGAAATAATGTGGTCAATCTCATAGGATTAAAACCAGGGATCCTTATTAATATGGATATTCAAGATGTTGAAGTCATAGCCCTGGGGAAGGAACAGGGAACACTCATAACCCCTATGAAAGTATCTGTTACATGCAATTTATTTGTGGTTATAACAGATAGCATCTAGAGGATGCTGAAAATGGAAACCTCAGGATTCACCCCTGTCATCTGGTCTCCTAATTATTGCCACCTGTCCTTCTCACTTCACTGAGTTTCATATGACAGGGTCATACCTGCTTCATAATAGTCTAACCAGGTCAGCCTGAATGACAGCAAAAACCATGACTGTTGTTTGTGGCACTCTGCCTAACAGTGTACTCATCAGAGTGTTGATTTCCTCCCAGAAACAGGACACGGGACTGTTTGGTTTTTCTGGCCTGAGGCTTAAAATGTTCTGAGCATGGGGCCAGGAGCTTTGGCTCTGATTTGGATTGTCTGCCTTAGGATTAGTTTCTTGAAGCCCTTTGGACTTCCTGTTCATAGCTTTCCCTTCCTTTTTTTTCTTTTCTTTTCTTTTTTTGCTTATTTCTCATTCATTGATAACTAACCAAAACCTATGTCTAAAGCACCCTAGAAGGAGAAGGCTCTAGTCCCTGCAATCAAGGAGTGACAATCTAATTGCAGAGATGGAACAAAATGACATGAAAGCTAGATTTGTGTATCTGTGCCACATATGTGGGGATTAACTCCCTCAGTTAATAAAATGGAGGATGGAATTCATGTTGCAGCTTTGATTAACATGCAATTCTAAGATTTCATTGGTCTAGAATCCAAAGATCTTATGGAGAAGCCTGATTCACCATCTTGCTGAGTAAAACAGTGATTTAACAATGATGATGATGTTAACATCTGAGTTATCTTCTATTTACCCAGTGCACATCTCAGATATTATACATACAATCTTTAATCTTCCCAACAACACAAGTATTATTTTTTCCTTTTCACAGAGGAGGAAACCGTCTCAGAGAGGTTGAGTAATTTACCCAAGGCCACGCAGCAAGAAAGTGGCAAAGTAAGGGTTGGCGCTCATGTCTATTAGTCAGTGATTCATGAAACGTGTTCCTTCCTATTTGTGTGGTGTTGGGCATATTGCAGACACTTCGTAGATTCCATTTCCTTTTCTGTAAGATAGAATCAAAAGATAATTGGGTTGTCACAAAGATTTAAAGAATTAATATATCTAAAAGGGCTTGCAAGATTGTAGAATGCTATCAATATGTAACTTAATGTTATAAAGAATACTCATGGGAAATTTCTCAAACTCTTTTTGGGCTATTTTATACCAAAGAAGGCCTGGGCTCTTTATGTTAGAACTTGTTGGTGACATAGCTCTCTGTATGTTCAGCAATTTCTGGTATGTTTGCCACCAGGATGACTGTGAGAAACGTTTATTGAGCTCATTCATGTATTGAGCAAAATGTCCGGCTGGGTGCTGGCTATCTGATGGGGCACATGCAGTCACGGCTTCTGCTTTTGTGAAACTTGTAGCTCCATGGGGGAGGTTAGCATTACATACATAAACATACAAAAAATATACATTTGCAAATTTTGATGAGTGCTCTAAGAGGGAAAAGTGCCATTATGAGAGAAAACCAAGCAGGTAGTATAGTAAAAAATGGACCAGGAAGTAATTTTTGAGTAAGTGATATGTAAACTAAAACTTGAAGGACAAGTGGGAGTTAATTGGGGCAGATCAGGCAGAAAAACACTTCCAGAATAAGGAAGAGCAAAGTGCAAGGCCTAGAGTAAGGAAATAATAACACTTAATTATAGTAATTATAAAAGTTAACATTTAGTGAATTCTTATTATGTGCCAGATACTATATCAAGCGTTTTACTAGTGTTGTCTCATTTAATCCTCAAATACTCTCTGGAGTAGATGCTATTTTCATTCCTATTCTACAAATGAGTAAAATTGAAGCCATAGAGATTAAGTAAATTTTCCGAGGTCATATAGTATGTAAGTGTTCGAATTCAGCAGGATGATTGAAAAACTTACAGTCTAAACCAGTCTTGGTTCAGTTAAATGACTGAACGTTCGTCTGTTAGAGCTTGGTGGCAGACAACAGAAACTATCCTTGCTAGTTTCAGGAAGAAGAGATTTTTCAGGTACTCAATGGTTTACTAAACCACTGAAAGAGCTGGAAGGGAGACCCTATGGCTTACAGTCTAGGCAGAGCTTCCAGAGAAACTGCTCCCAGAACCTCCTGCTCCCAGAGCCACACTGTTTCTTCTGTGATTGGGAAGGCTGCTGGTGCAGGAAACATCTGGAAGCCAATGACTGCAGACCACACTGATTCTGGCCCAGTCTGCACCAGCAAAATGAATACTTCATCCCTCGGTTTTCCCTGACTTAACTGAACCCCAAAGTCAAGTCTCACACAAGTGCTTATAATTGGCAGAATTAAATCACATGCTGGCCTCTAGCTGCAAGGGGGATCAGAGAAATGTGGTTCTTAGCTGTTCTGCCATGCAGTGCGGAGACACACTCAGGATCCAATTCATGCGGTGGGGCTGGAGTGCAGGGAGCCACTGGATGGTCAGAGAGGCAGATAGGACCACGTCATGAAAGCTTTTAGGACCCAGTAAGGAATTTATATTCTGTATGGAATTTAAGGAAAGCAGGGGACTAACATAGATTTTATTATGATCATTTTTTGAGATAGGTTCTCACTATATCGCCCAGACTGATCTTGAACTCCTGGGCTCAAGTGATCCTCCCCCACCTCAGCCTCCCAAGTAGCTGGGACCACAGGTACGTGCCACTGCACCCAGCTATTTTTTAAAGATTAGCCTGGCTGGTGTGTGGAAAATGGATCAGAGGAGACAGGAATGGATGCTAGAAGACCATTTATAAGACATAAGATGGAAAGAAGTTGACAGATTTTACATATGTTTTGGATATTAAATCAACATGATATAATGTGAGCTTGATGTAGGGAACTGGGACAGAAAGGTGTCAAGGACAACTCAGCCTTCAGGCTTGAGAAACTGGGGAGATGGGGGAGCATTTACGAAGGAAAGTTTGGGTGGGGAGTGACTTGGTTTTCGGTAAGCATTGCAGGAAGCACTGGAGAATCAAGAGTTCTGTTCTGGACGTGAAAGTTTGAGATGTCTCTCAGACATAGTAGTGGAAATGTTAAATGGGCAGTTGAAGATGATTCTGGAGCCTGGAGGATCAGGACTGGAGACAGAATTTTAGGAGTCATCAGCATATGTATTTAAATTCGTGAGACTGGACGGAATCCCCTATGCACAGGGTAGTGTAAGAAGGGGAGGGGGCACGGGACTGAGTCCTGAGCCACTCCAACAACTCGAACTTGGGTAGAGGAGGTGGGGCCAGCACAGGAGAGGGAGAAAGAACCTGAGTGGTAGGAAGGAAAAAAGGAGAGAGTGTGACAAAGATTCTTTGCTTGACCCAACTTTAGTGAGGCTCCCGAACCTTCTCTAAACCCATCTGTGTATTTCCTTATAAAACCCAGTTTTAGCAAAAACTCTTCTATGTCAGTTTAGCAGGAACCCCATCCCACCCCGTGCTCCATATCTGACCCCCTCCATACTTAGTCGTGTCCCTCACCCCCCACCCCGCCTTCAGCAGGAACCCTGTTAGGTAGGTTTAGCCAGGTTCTCCCTTACCCTTGATGTTTCCTGTTAGTAATTTTCCACCCACCGACCCTCGCCCGGCTCCTTGGCTATAAATTCCCAGTTGCCCGTGCTGTGTTTGGAATTGAGCCCAATTCTACACCGTGCTCTCTTTCCCCTTATTGCAATAGTCCTGAATAAAAGGTGTTTTTACTGTTTTAACTACTGTCCAGCTCTGGTTTTTTTCCGACAAGCGCAAGCAAGTGAAGGAGAGAGAGCGTTTCCTCAAAGAGAGAGAGAGAGAGAGTGGTTTTTTAAGAAAATAATTGTTCATTGGATTTGACAAAACAGAGGTTGCTGGTGACTTTTGGTGACTGGGAGAGGGCTGCAGAGCTAATTGGAGATGAGGAAGTGCAGGAAGGTTTGCAGGCAACATGTTTTGAGAGTCCTGGCTTAGAAGGAGAACAGATGATGAGGCTTAGAGGACTGAGTTTGAGGTGGGGGTGTTTGTATGAGTTTTGAACAGGGAGATACTAGAGCACATGGAAGGCGGGTGGGGATGAGCCTGCAGAAAGGAAGGAGGAGGATTCTGCTGATGGGAGCAGCAAACTGAAGGAACGAGGTTCCTGAAGGGAGAGGGGATGGGATCTTGGCCTGAAGTGGGAAGCGGCCTTTGCTTCTCTTAACAGGGAGGAGCTAACAAGGGGTAGCCATGGACACAGACAGACATGCTTGGATTTGGCCGTGAAAGGATGCTGGAAGGCTTTGCTTCCGTCTTCCCACTGAAGCACGAGGCGAGGCTGGAGTCTCAGTAAGTTGAAGTAGAATATCCTGGTCCATCTGTCTGAAGAGTCAGAGCTCAGGGTCTGGCACAGTCCAAATGGCTACTTTCATCTTCCCATTCAGAATAATGCATGGCTCTTTGTTAATGTTTGAGTAATTCATGGACCAGTCTGGTGCCTGGCCCTAAAAGGATTTCTAGTCTGACATGAGTTGTCCTTGCCATGTCTAGAAACCAACATCACCCAGCAAAACACAGTCATTTCCTTGCTATAATAATGCAATTGAAGTTTCTCTTCACTGTCGCACATTTAACACATATTGTGTCTACTACGGACTCTGTGTACTCCCATTTTAATGGGAGAGATAGGTATATAACCATAAAAATACAATGCAGGGTGGGAGGTAAGAGGTCCTGGGGGTGGGGTGGATGGTCAATGTCAGGTGTCTAGAGAACAAGGAGGAAACCTAACCCATTTATTTCCAAGCATATTCTGGCCCCTAGTTTCTCTGTTCTTTCCAAAATCTCCAGCCACTTTATTCACAGCTTCCTTCTTTTCTGGTGGGGAAACTCCTCCTCTGAGAGTGGTAGAGATACTCATTAATGAGAAATATTAGAGCATTGTAGCAGAAGGCAAGCATTACAGAGAATCTCCTAGCAGTGGGTCCTAATAGATGGCAGGATGTATCTCAAAGAGGAAAATAAAGAATCACTTCCCCAGAGGCATTTAAAAGCAAACCGAGCAAGTAGCTACACTATATAGGACATGTGCACCCTGCCCTGGCCCCAGACAAGATGTCCAAATGACTGTTTCCAATTGGAAGTTTCCAAGATACTATGATTCAGTTAAAAGACCCAAGTGAGTTGTGACTGGATGTGAAACAGGACACATGGTTTGCTTTATAATCCCATTTGAAGCCCTGATAAAGGCCAAATGTTTTGCAGGATGTTTTAAGTTCTGGCAAAGGTCACAAAGCTGTAACATTCAGGCAGAATGTTACTTCACTCTGGCAAATTTTATTAGTGTTATTTCTCTCTCTGAACTAGAAGAAACCATGGGACAAAGGATTGGAGGAGCTCAGGTAATTATATTTCACTCATTTTTTCCCATTCGCTTTCTTTGATTTATTAGTCGGTCTTTCTTAGAAACTACTTTTTCTATTATATTATCAGTTGACTTGTTAACTTAGCCATCAAGGGTAGGAAGATATGTCATCTTAATGCTATCTCACCCCGGATAGTTTGACCTTTTTTCCTCCCTCCTCTCCCCACCAACGTTTGGCATTAACCTCTCTGCTCTTTTTCAGAAGATTTGCCATTGTTTTCTATGTGGATTAAAAAAAAATTCTTAGTTTTTTCATGTTTTTTCTTCCTCTTTCTCTAATTATTGTTGCCTGTCATCTCTGGGTTTCCTGTTTTTGTGTTTTTCCCCTTTGCAATTGGCTTGGAGTATGTTTCTTTGAGCTAAAATACCCAGAAGCTGGAGTAGAGGATGTAGATTACTTTCTTGCTCTTGCTCTTTTTTTCCAGGGGCCCCACTTTGTTCTTCTTTTAACTTGTTCCAACAGGTCCAACTTTGTTTCAAATGTTTCCTTCCAACCCTGAACATTTCTCTGAAGACATCAACTTGGCCATCAACTAAGTTTTTCCTTTAACACAAAGAACCAAGGGAATTTGATTATCAAGGTGCTATCAGTGCATGAATAAACCAAAGAATATTCTAGAATCCTCCTAGATGTTAATCAGGACTTTTTAACTTGTAACAGTGCAGCAACCTTTTGTTTGACTCTTTGGCAGGCATGGGGAGACTACAAGGCCTCTCTGAATTTCAAATTGGGAGAATCCAATAAGAAGAAGACTGTAAAATATTATTAAATATGTAATAAATAGCAGAAATTAATCTCCTGGGAAATATTTGCTTAGTAAGTCTGAATCTCTCTGTAGGAGATAAAAGTTATTTCTCTCGATCCTGGATCTGGGAGCTAAGGCAGGTGGAGACTGCAGTGGGGTTAGAATGAGCCTCCTTCTCCCCTCTCCTCTCCCCTGGGCCTGATGACTTCTGGGAGTACAGAGTTGGAGACGGTGGTTCCTTTCTGTACACTTTTAGTGGAATTCCATAGCCGTTGGTGCTTCCTCCTTGGGGGACTCCACTTGGTTGTGGCTTCCTTTTTTGCAGGAGCCCCTCCAGTCAGCCCTTCAGTGGCAATGACCTGGACAACATGGATGTGGACTCATTTGCCATCTTTGCGCTGACTTCAGTGGCTGAGTCGCACAGAGAGAGGCAAGGTGAGGTGGCTGTCAACTGTACCTTTTCATTAAGGCAAAGCTAAGAATGGGGAAACACTGCTCATCTCCCCAGCCTCTTCAGGAAAGGAAGGGGTTTGTGGGGGCAAGTGGAAACTATTCTTCACCAAAAAACTCAGGGTCATTGAGATGTCTCCTTATTCTACTGAGCTCGGGCCTCACAACCTCTAAGCTTCCAGTTCCATTTTGAGGGTATATGAGGTTTCTTGGAGGCTGAGTGGGTAATTTTTGGCCCTTTGATGACTGTGAAACCACAGGTACTCTACCCCACCACTGTGTAATGTCCAAGGAACCCAGGATGGTGGTGGGTATGCGTTACTGTCAACCACCCTCCCTAAACCTGGTCACCTTCCAGATGCCAAGGCCAGCTCTTGAGAGCTAAAGTCAAACCTTTGTTTTCTCTAAGCCTGAATTATTGGACTTCCCTGAAACTTTCCCCCAAAACACACCAGAGGCAAAAGACACTAGTCTCTGTTTAGATAAAAAAAAATAGACTTAAGAATAATTATTTCTGGTTAGGAGAAACAGAGACTATTCTCTTCGGAGGATGTGGTAATATGAAAACTAATTAATTTTTTCTAATTGCATTTCTTTGAGATTTTTTTCTGGAAGAAGAGACTGGAGGGGAAATTTCTGGCTTTCCAGGCTTATGGTGAGTATAGCCTGAGGGACCAGATTTGCTTGGTTCCTTCTGCATTTTAGTGAGCCCTGGGGCTTTGGTTCCATGTTTGATTTTTTTATATGGGGTTGGGGTCTTCTTTCTATCTTGTTACTGCTTTCAGTGGAATCCAATATTTGAAAAAGACTGAGATATCAAACAGGTAGAAAAACCCTAGGTCCAACTCACAAAAGAGATTGACTCTTGTTTTTTGTTTTTCTCTTCTTTCCCATGTTCCTAAATTAATTATTAAATATACATTTTATTTATATATTATATATTTGTTATGTATGTAATATATAATATATAACAATTATATATAAATTATAATTTACATATAAACAATATATAATTTATATATAAACAATTATATATAAATTATGTATATAATTTATATAAAAATTTCTTCCCCTTTACTCCTTAGAGATATGTGCTTGGACTCCACCACTTCCCCAGCCTTTGTAGGTGTGAAGGTCTCCCAGGAATTTTTACTAATTACCAGAGAGTATTTTTGAACTTTTCTTGAAAGTATAATACACAGCTACATTCTAGTCATATGTAGAATCTACGGTACATTTTATTTGGAAGTAAATCCTACACATTAAGGTTGTAAAGGTCTTGTATCCATCTGATAATGACTCTTGTTAATTTCTTCAAAGTTTTTTTTTCTTTTTACTATTATAGCCAACATCTCCAACACTCCCCACCTCTCCAACCTTCTCCTTTCCCTGTATTTATTTAGAAAGATAAAACATTTTCTTCAAAGGCAGTAAACTTCTAGAAGATTTAGATATTATTGTTACAGAGTTATAGAGGATAGAAGTAAATACTTGCAGGTTGTGGAAAGAACTAAAAAAGAATTGCTTTGTACAGATGGAGAAATGCCACAGATGCATTAAATCTTTTCTGGAAGAAGGTGGACATACATATGTACATACATACATATATACATATTGAGTGAAAAATTGGGGATTGCTGGTAAGTCCACATTTTGTTTTTGATGTGTTTTCTAACTCAAACAATCCACAGATTCTGTTTTGTAGTAAAAAGTATGCACCTAGATTCCGTTAAATACTATTAGTCCTCAGTGCCCCAAAACTCCAGTTATTTCAGGAAATTGTATGGGATGGGAAAGACTCTGGATACCTCCTATTAAAGTGTTTGGTTGGTGTACTTTAGATAATTTTTTTAAGACGGTACTTTTTCTCACTAAATGACAAAACAATTAGAAGAGTATGAGGTCCTAGAAGCAATGAAACCTTGCATGTCATGAAGAGGACTGTGAGCCAAGATTGCATCCATCAGCGTGGGTAAAAGTTCCTTGATATGTCCATGTAATTCCCCTCTGTGTAATTACATACATGACTCAAGTTTATGACATAGGTAGATGAAATCACAGTCCCTGGCTAGGTGCTTAACAGAGTCTTTGTTGTTGTCTCCATCAGAAAGAAAATTTGAAGTTTGTGACTTGAGGACTACATATTTCATAAATTCCACCAGTGATTCTTTCAACTTGGGTGTGTGCAGGACTGGGCAGAACTGGTTGAGCAGACTATTTTGCTCCTTTTTCTTTGTATTTGTTGAAATAGAGGATTGTTAGTAACTTAACTAAGAGAGAAATAATTTCATTTGTATTGCAGGAAAAATATTTACTGGCTTGTAATTTTATTATAGTGTATTTTTCAGTCTAAAATTATTAAAACATGTAGACAATGCTTTCCTGCGCTAACTCAATAAGCAGAAAACAATTGTTATGATTGTCTTTACAGTAGTGCTCTCTTAGTTTATTGAGCAATTTTGGAGCCCATACTACTAGATACTATAACACCAGGAGATATGTAGCAAATCACAGCTATTGTAATGAACTTGTGATATTGAAAAAGTTTGTACAAAATTGCAGGAGGGAATACCATAAAAAGCAGGTGATAGCTTAGAAAGTCAGCGGGGCTCTGATGAATCCACAAAAATCGTGTTAACTTTTTTAAAGATTCTTCCACTAATGCATTTTTTGAAAAGAAAGAAAGAAAGATGCAAACAAAAGAAACAAAATCTCCCAAAGAAAAAACAAAAATAATAAAACAAACAAAAACTGTCACACACATCCCTGACTCCAAATGGCATGAGGCAACATTGTAGCCCACTGTTGCTTTACAGAAAGGTCGATCACAATTATAGAGAGCTGAGGTGGGGCTATCATTCAGTGGAAAGTACCTACTACAGTTTAAAGTACTTGCTGGTTATAAACACTTAGTAATTTGCAGTGTTGCCCAGGAAAGATATATATGATCTTAACTGCAAGCCCTTTATAACTTGTTATTGCTCAGGGTGCTTTATATTATTTGATTTTGTGTTATACTGATCAAGTATGATCAATCTGATTTCCCTCCTTCTAATTGGCCCATCAAAGTAACACAGGGCACAAATGTCTTCTGCCAATTAGAGACTATGGTTTACAGAGCTGTAACATTTCTTTAATAGTCAATGCCTGAGGGCAAAAGGAGATGAAGGTGAGGTGTCCTCAAGATCTTGAAAATAAGGAACATAAAATTACTCTTTAAATATTAAACCATAAAGTCATCGATGGATGATAAAAGCAGAGGCAAGCAAAATCAAACTTTAAAAAGAGATTCCTGTGACATCAGCAAAAAGGTGGAATAAGGACATCTGAAAATTCTCTCCTCTGTAAAAGCAATGAGAACATTGGCAAAAATGGTCAGAATCAACTTTTTCAGAAGTCTGGAAATTAGTCTAAAAGTGCCAATAGTGCTGCTTTTGAGAAACCCTGCATTAGAATTCATGGTATAAATCTTTAATTTATTGCAGTTTGTCTTCAAATGATACTGTACCACTTCATGTACAGTATAAGGCCTTACTTCCACTTCTCTCCTCCCACCCTGTATGTTATTGTCATACATGTTAGAACCACACACTACATTGTTTTTTGGGTTTTTTTGGTTTGTTTTCTGATTATCTTTTAAAGAGATTTAAATAACAAGAAAAATTGTATATATTTACCCATGTATTTACCATTCCTGGGGCTCTTCATTCCTTAAGTGTAGATTCACAGTTTTCATCTGCTGTCATTTTGCTTTGGCAGGGCTGTGCTCCCTCCAGAGGGTTTGGGGGAGAATCCATTCCTTGCCTCTTCCAGCTTCTGGTGGCTGCTGGCATTCCTTGGCTTGTGACTGCATCAATCCAATCTCTGCTTTTGGGGTCACATTGCCTTCTTTTCTTCTGTTCTCCCTCTTATAAGAACATTTGTCATTGCATTTAGGACCCACCTGGATAATCCAGAATAATCTATCTCAAAACCCTTAATTTAATAATACTTGCAAAGGCTCTGTTACCATATAAGATAACATTCACACGTTCCAGGAATTAGGACCTGGATATCTTTGTGGGCCATTATTCAGGCTACCTCATCCCTCTGTTTTTGTTGTCTCTTTCTCAAATGTTAGCTATTGGCTTGACTCTATTTTTCTTACCTTCTCTCTCTTATTTTCCTCATCTGTCTTTTTGTTCTACCATCCATATTTCTTTTTCTTAACTACATTTTCTAAATTTTCTTTTGAAATTTTAATTTCTCCTGTTTTATATGTTTAATTTCCAAACATTCTTTCTTGCTTTCTCAATACTCTTTAAAACATAGTCTTTTGTTCTTGTTTCACGGGTGCAATATTTCCTCGCTGTCTTGTGATTCTTGGCTACCAGCATTATTCATATTTAGGAGTGAGGCATCTGAAGGTGATTTCTGAGTAAGGCTTGTTGACAGGCAGGAATCTGGTCTAACTTTATTGGTAGTTCTCTTTTCCTGGGCTGCTAATTTTTCCTAGAGAAGAAAACTTCAGTAGCCCACAAGTAAGTTTCCATGTACTCTGCTTTGGCAAGTCAATTGTCATTTGTTTGCCATCTTCTAGGTTTGTATTTATCTCTTACTTGTTATTGTGTTTTTTAAAAATGGGAATAAGCTTTACATAACATCAAATTATCCATTTAAAAGTACAATTCAGTGGCACTTAGTACATTTACAATATTGTACATCTACTACCTCTATCTAGCTCCAAAACATTTTCATCATCCTCAAAAGAAACACTGTACCCCTTAAGCAGACATTCCCCAATGCCCCCACCCCCATCCCACCCCTGGCAACCACAAATCTGCTTTCTGTCTCTGTAGATTTGCCTATTCTGGATGTTTCGTATAAATGGAATCATAAAATATATGATCTTTGTGTCTGGCTTTTTTCACTTAGCATAATGTTTTCAAGGTTCATCCATGTTGTAGTGTGTATCAATATTTCCTTTCTTTTTATTGCTGAATAATATTCTATTGTATGGATATAACACATTTTGATTTTCCATTCATCAATTTATAGACTCATCTGCTGTTGTCTTACTATTCTGCTTGTCTTGGTGGACTTGTACCATTTTATATCCTTAATGACATGTTTATAGGATTTGGAAAAGCAGAGAAAAATGTATGTGTTCAGTCTGCCATATTTAATTCACAGTGTATGCCATAATTTTTAAACTAATAATATCCATATCTTGTGCTTCTCCTGCTTGACAAACACATAAACAAAAAACTGAGCTTTTACAACACAAGTTAGAATTGACCTTGCCCTTTAATGCCCACAGTCAAAAGCAATAAATAATGACATAGATTGATATTCCTTATTAAAAATGTATGTATTCATGTATTCTTTAATATACTGGAATTGGCTTTCCAAATCACACGTTTTGAATATTGGATTTTTATTTCTCTGTTTAACTTTTTAATTTAGTATAATTATATATTATGTCATCATTGACACAAATTATAATTGGCTCTAAAATTCATCCCCTTTGAGAAACTTCAGTTACTGAAAGTATTGGAGTCTGATTTAACAGCTCCACTCACCATCCAGCATATTTCTGGATGGGATCATTGGATGGGTCCTAGACAGAAACTGCTAGGTTCATTCTATTGTAAATATGACATGTAATGATTGTAAAGATTTCATATTTATTGTGTCCTTTTAAATTATTGTTAAGACAATATTATAATGATAATAATGAAAATCAAATTTAAAAAATCTTCCACAATCCCTCAATTATAACAAATTAGGAGTTTTTAATGTTCCCTCTAGTCCTTATATATTTGCATTCCTAATGTTTACATAGTTATAATCATTTGGGTAGGTACAATTTAATATTCTGCTTTATTTCACATATACTTTTCATAAACATTTAGTTTTATTGCTTTAAAACCTTCATAATCATCACTTAGTGGCTGAATTATATTTTATTATGTGGGCATACCATAATTTACTTAATTATTGTCCTAAGGTTAGGCATTTGGACTGTTTTCAGTTTTGATGAGTAACTGTGACACTTGAATGAGAGCAGTTAATACACATTTAGGGGAAAAGTGGCCCTATTTATAGATCATAGGTTTTTCTCAGATAAGCCTAGGTTTTGTTCTGGGCTCAACTACTAGTTTTGTGGTCTTGGGTAAGCTTCTTTTTATTTATTTTTAAATTATACTTCTTGATTGAGGTCTCATTTATATATAGTAAAATGCACAGATCTTAAATGTATAACTCAGTAAATTTTTACATCCCTATACACCTATGTGATCACATACATGCCCCTCTCCCCAAATATAAACATTATTCTCATTTCTAACACTATGCATTAATTTTGTATTTCAAAATTTATATAAATGAAATCATACAGTATGTATTCTTTTGTGTCTCTCTTGTTTAATGAGATGTTTTTGAAATTCACCCATGTTGTTGTATATATCAGTTTAGAAGTTTGTTCTTTTTAAATTGTTGAGTGGTATTGCATTGTATGGTTATACCAATTTTTTTATACTTTCTTCTGCTAAAGGACATTTGCATTGTTTCTATTTTGTGACTGTTATGAATAGAGTTGCTATGACTATTTTGTACAAATCTTTGTTTGTAGATTCATGCGTTTAATTCTCTTGGGTGTCTATCTAGGAGAGAAAATGCTATACTGTAGAATAAGTTTAGTTGGTGAAGTTGATAAATGTGAAAAATGTGGTGTAATCACAACATTGAATGGGATAAAAAATATGCCAAGAACAGACTTGGGTAAATCTTTTAATCTCTCTGAACCTGTTTCATCAACTCTAAAGTAAAAATAATAATATCCACCCTGAAGAGTTGCTATGAAGATTAAAATATGTAAAGAGTATAAGGTACCCAGCATAGAATCTGGGGCATAGTAAGGTATATACTAAATGGGAGCTATGATGATGGTGGTGATGATGATGGTAAAGAAGACAATGGTGATATAACTTCTTTATGTGCAGTGATGGGTAGACTTGTTGAGTCTGTGAAGGTCCCCCTTGTACCTTGTCTAGATGTGTGGTTCTCAACTGAATTTCAGCATCCCACTCTGAGATTCTGATTTAATTTTCTGAGGATGGGGCCCAGGTATTCATTTACTTTAAATGTTCCTCTGGTGATGTTAATTGCTTTTAGGCCTGAAAAACACTTCCTAACAGAAGAATTGATTTATAGCTCACTTCCCCAGACTTTGCCATTTTTCAATTTTCCGAGGTAGCAGATTTGTTGCATTATTTCTGCATTCCTCACCCCAGTTGCTCCTGAAGACCCTGAAACAGCCTCTAAGATTTATGTCTTACTGCTGAGTTTCCTCCCTACCTTCCCTCTTGTTTCTCTTAGGAATCTCAAGTCATTGATTTTAGTAGATGTATCTATGTTCCTCAGTTGCTGCTTGGTTTCGGTATGCGGTATCAGTCTTCCCAAATGTCACCTTATCAATATTTTCTACTTATTTCTCCCTCTGTTTTTACTTTTTCATTTAAAATAAACACAAATAGGGCAAACTCCTACGGCCTCTGGCAGCTGGCAGCCTGCATGCTTGGCTGCTCTCGCCTTCGAGGTGCAGATTCTTCTGGCAGACTGTTGAAAGTTGTTTTGATTTAAGGAGCAGTTGGTTTTTCTTCTTTTTCTTTTTTTTCTTAAACTTTACTTCATTTTCCTTCTTAATTATCAAAGTAATATATGTATACTCTGGCAGGAAATTTGGAGAATCAATTATAAAAATCCAAAAACAACAAAAAATTTTTGTGCAATTTTCTCTTTATATAGTCAATATTCAGTTTCAGCTCCAGCAATTCCTACATAAATGACCCTGGGTTACTTTTCTTCTTGGAGCCTGTTGCCTCATGTGTTAAAGAGGATGGTAACAAAAACCCAATAGAAAAATGGGCAAAAGACAGGAGGGATAATACACCAAAATAAGATGAAAATGGTCATTAAACATATACAAAATGTTCAATTTTACTTATAAAAAATGCAAATTAATGGCAAAAAATTTAAAAGGTTGGCAACATACTTTCCTGGTGAGGCGGGGGAAAAACAAGCGTGCTCATATGTTGCTAGTGAAAGCAAAATGTGGCAATGGAGGGGAAGGTGGCAATGCCTAACAAGATACAAATGTGTTTACATTCTGATACAATAATCTCATTTCAAGGAATTTACTCTAAAGGTATATCTCAACAATATAAAAAAATGCACGAGATTATTCATTGCAGCATTATTCATAATTGTAAAATATTGGAAATAACCAACATCTCCAAATATAGGAATTTTTTATTCAATGAACTATGAAACATTCATGTCATGAAGAACTATGCAACTGTAAAAAAAGAAGAAAAAACATCTCCCTAAATGGAGACACAGTAATTTCCCATGAAAAAAGCAAAAGGCAAGGGAGTATATATAGTATGCTACCTTTTGTGTAAGAAACAGAAGTAATAAGAAAATATACATTGCAAGAAGGATAAATCAGAAATTAATGAGATTGGTTACCTACAGGTGATGGATAGGAACAAGGTGGGATGCACAGGAAAGTAAGTAACACTTTTCTGAGTATATTCTTCTGTATAGTTTTGACTTTTGGCATCATGCTAATGTTTTTCACTCTCGAAAAAATAAAATCAACAAGGATGTGGGAAAAATCTCCTAGAATAGGATATAAACAGAAGTTGATGAACCTAACTTTCAAATGAATAACATACTACAATGAACAGTGAAAAAGAGCTAACTCAAGTAACTTTGAACATAGTACTTTGGCTATTGTCAGTCAAAAGACAATCTTCAATTATATTTTTTAGGGTTTTTTTCACCATGGTGTATGGGTTAGCAATTCTGAAATTACTTTCTACGTATGGTAGGACTGAGCAAGTGGTAAATATATTGACTATGCTGGCAGCCAGATTTTCACAGTTGGAGAAGAGGGATACAAATAAAAATCAGGAAGCCTGTGAAGAACATTGTGGTGTTTCATGTTGGATTAAAATTAGAGGTTATCAGTATGAATATCTGTATATCTATGTGCACACATAGTTGTATATATCTATATGTACTTATATATGTGATATATACTCATTAGTATTATTTATTTATGTATATAGATACATCTGTATATATGTATATATACACACATATATGAATGTATACACACACACACAAACATATTTCCCAATTGCTCACTAAAGAGACTTAGAAGAAAACAAAAATAACAACAAAAACAGACTTTCATTTTAAAATATCATGCCCCATTAAAAATAGCTAGTGATGTTTGGATTCATGACTGATTCCAGGGCCAGGGAAGAATAAATAAAATCAAGATAAGCCTGGAACGTCTTCTTGGCTAAAAAGTAAGGATGTACTTAAAAAGTAATGGGAATCTATATTATTCAGGATTCTCCAGAGAAACCGAACCAATAGGGTGAATGGATATATATATAAAGAGACTTATCATAAAAAATTGGCTTATGCAATAATGAAGGCTGGCAAGTCCCAAGATCTGCAGCGTGAGTCAGCAAGCTGAAGACCCAGGAGAGCTGATGGTGTAGTTCCATTCTGAGTCTGAAGGCCTGAGAACCAGGAGAACCAATGATGTTTTTCCAGTCCAAAGGCCAGCAGGCTCAAGACCTAGGAAGAGCCAGTTTCAGTTAGAGTCCAGAGGCAGGAAAATTGATGTCCCAATTTGAAGACCACCCGACAGAAAGAATTCTCTCTTTTCTGGAGGAGAGTCAGCGTTTTTTTTCTAGTCAGGACATCAGCTGACTGGATGAGGCCCACCCACATTATGGAGGGCAATATCCTTTATTTATTTATTTATTTTTATACATATACCACATTTTATTAATCCACTCATGCATTGATGGGCACTTGGGTTGTTTCCGCATCTTTTTTTTTTTTTTTAATTTATTTTTTTAATTTCAGAATATCATGGGGGTACAACACTTTGGCCATACACATTGCCCCTGTTCTGCCCGTGTCAGAGCCACAATCGTGGTCATCCCCCAAACTGTGCTCCCCACATCCATTCAGTGAGAGTTTTTCCCATTCCTTCCACCCCCCTCCCGCCCGCCCGCCCTCAGATGAATGTTATTGCCCTGTGTGATGTAAGTGTTCATCAGTTAGTGCCAGTTTGATGGTGAGTATCAGTGGTGCTTGTTTTTCCAATCCTGTGACACTTTGCTTCGAAGAATGGGTTCTGGCTTCCACCAGGATAACACCAGATGTGTTAATTCACTGTTGTTCCTTATTGCTGAGTAATACTCCATGGTATACATATACCACATTTTATTGATCAACTCGTGTATTGATGGGCACCTTGGTTGTTTCCACAACTTTGCAATTGTGAATTGGGCTGCTATGAACATTCGAGAGCAGATGTCTTTATTATAAAATGTCTTTTTTTCTTTTGGATAAATACCCAGTAGTGGGATTGCTGGGTCAAATGGTAATTCTACTTTTAATTCTTTGAGGTATCTCCATATTCTTTTCCATAGAGGTTGTACTAATTTGCAGTCCCACCAGCAGAGTATGAGTGTTCCTATCTGTCCACATCCCTGCCAACATTTGTTATTTGGGGATTTTTTGATATGAGCCAATCTCACTGGAGTTAAGTGATATCTCATTGTGGTTTTGATTTGCATTTCCTGATGATTAGAGACGTTGAGCACTTTTTATATGTTTGCTGGCCATCATTCTGTGTTCTTTGGAAAAGTTTCTGTTCATGTCCTTTGCCCATTTTTTAATAGGGTTGTTTGATTTTTTCTTGTTGATTTTCCTGAGTTCTGTATAGATTCTGGTTATCAGCCCTTTATCAGAGGTGTGGCATGCAAATATTTTCTCCCATTCTGTAGGTTGTCTGTTCACTCTAGTGATAGTTTCCTTGGCTGTGCAGAAGCTTTTCAATTTGATCAGGTCCCATGTATTTATTTTGGTTGCTGCTGTGATTGCTTTGGGAGTCTTCTTTATAAATTCTTTGCCTAGGCCAATGTCCATAAGAGTTTTTCCAACGTTTTCTTCTAGAATTCTTATGGTTTCATGTCTTAGGTTTAGATCTGTTATCCATTGTGAATTGATTTTTGTGAGAGGTGAGAGGTGTGGGTCCACTTTCAGTCTTCTACATAGGGCCATCCAGTTTTCCCAGCACCATTTGTTGAATAGGGAATCTTTTCCCCAGTGTACGTTTTTCTGGAATTTGTCAAAGATCAGGTGGCTGTATGAGGTTGGTTTTATATTTGGGTTCTCAGTCCTGTTCCATTGGTCTACGTCTCTGTTCTTGTGCCAATACCATGCAGTTTTGGTTACTATAGCCTTGTAGTATAGTTTGAAGTCTGGTAGACAGATGCCTCCCAATTTGTTCTTTTTGCTTAAGATTGCTTTGGCCAGACGGGGTCTTCTCTGGTTCCACACGAAGCGTAGAATTATTTTTTCTAGATCGGCAAAAAATGATGTTGGTATTTTGATAGGGATTGCATTGATTCTGTAAATTAATTTAGGTAGCAAAGCCATTTTTACTATGTTGACTCTGCCTATCCAAGAGCATGGTAGGGCTTTCCATCTATTTACATCCTCTGCAATTTCTTTTCTCAGTGTTTCATAATTCTCTCTATATAGGTCTTTGACCTCCTTAGTTAGATATGTTCCTAAATATTTAATTTTCTTTGTTGCTATTGCGAAAGGTATTGCATCTTTAATTTGTTTCTCGGCTTGATTGTTATTAGCATATAGGAAGGCTATGGATTTGTGTGTATTAATTTTGTATCCTGAGACTTTGCTGAACTCATTTATCAATTCCAGTAATCTCTTGGTTGATCTTTGGGTTTTCTTGTTATATCATATCGTCTGCGAATAGTGAAGTTTGACCTTTTGCCCATCTGGACCCTAATCTCTGTCTTTCTAATTCTGTGGCCGACTTCCAGCAGTTGTTGAAAGAGTGGAGATAGTGACCCCTGCTGTGCAGTAATCTTGTAAGGTTCTATGCATGCTAGGAAGAGCTTGCATTTGTTAGAGTTTTATCATAAAGGATGCTGGATTTTGTCAAAGCCTTTTGCATCTATTGAAGGATCTATAATCTTTGTTCTGCTTTTTTATATGGTGGATTACATTTATAGATTTGCGTATGTTGAACCATCCCCGCATCTCGGGAATAAAGCCCACCTGATCGTGATGGATTTTTTTTTTTGATGTACATTTGAATTCGGTTTGCAAGGATTTTATTGAGAATTTTTGCATCTATATTCATAAGGGATATTGGTCTGTAGTTTTCTTTTTTTGTTGTGTCCTTTCCTGGCTTTGGTATCAAGGTGATATTGGCTTCGTAGAATGAGTTTGGGAGGATTCCATCCTTCTGGATATTTTCAAATAATTTCTGCAGTATAGGCACCAGTTCTTCTTTGTAGGCTTGGTAGAATTCAGGTGTGAACCCATCTGGTCCGGGACTTTTTTTTGTGGGTAGATTTTTTATTACTGCTTCAATTTTGGTGCTTGATATTGGTCTGTTTAGAAATTCTGTTTCTTCCTGGTTGAGCCTGGGGAGGTAGTGTGTTTCTAAGAATTTGTCCATTTCCTCCATGTTTTCCTGTTTGTGGGCATAGAGATTTTTGTAGTATTCAAAGATGATGTTTTGTATTTCCATGGTATCAGTTGTGACTTCTCCTTTTTCATTTCTAATTGAGCTTATTAGAGTCCTTTCCTTTCTGCTTCTGGTCAACCTGGCAAGTGGCCTGTCTATTTTGTTTATCTTTTCAAAGAACCAACTTTTCATTTTATTAATCTTCTGTATTGTTCATTTGTTCTCGATTTCATTTAATTCTGCTCTGGTTTTGGCTATTTCTTTTCTTCTGCTGGCTTTAGGATTGCTTTGCTCTTCCTTTTCCATTTCCTTAAGATGATTCGTTAGTTTACTGATTTGTGACTTTTCTGTCTTTTGGATGTGGGAATTTAGGGCGATAAATTTTCCTCTCAGGACTGCTTTTGCTGTATCCCACAGATTTTGATAACTTGTGTCCCCATTATCGTTTAGTGCAAAGAATCTTTTGATTTCAATTTGAATTTCCTCCTTGACCCAATAATCTTTCAGCAATAGATTGTTTAGTTTCCACATTTTTGGAGGACGATGTGAGTTTCTGTTGGAATTGATTTCTAATTTTATTCCGCTGTGGTCTGAAAAGATACATGGTATGATTTCTATTTTTTTGAATTTGTTTAGATCTGTTTTGTTGCCTAGGATGTGGTCAATTTTAGAGAAAGTTCCATGAGCTGATGAGAAGAATGTATGTTCAGTGTTATTTGGGTGGAGTGTTCTGTAGATATCTGTTAGGCCCAAATGTTCTATAGTCCTGTTTAGGTCTTTTATTTCTCTATTTGTTTTTTGTTTGGAGGATCTGTCCAGTTCCGTCAGTGGGGTGTTGAAGTCCCCTGCTATTGTGGCATTGCTGCTTATTATGTTGTCTAGATCTAGCAGTATTTGCTTTATGTACCTGGGTGCTCCTGTGTTGGGTGCATAAATGTTTAGGATTGTTAAATCCTCTTGTGAGATTTTTCTCTTCACCGCTATATAGTGTCCATTTTTGTCCTTCTTTACTTTTATTGCTTTAAAGTTTATGTCATCTGAAATGAGGATGGCTACTCCGGATTTCTTTTGGTTTCCATTAGCCTGGAAAATTGTATTCCATCCTTTCACCTTGAGTCTGAATGCGTCTTTGTGTGTAAGGTGTGTTTCCTGAAGACAACAGATACTTGGTTTGTATTTTTTAATCCATTCAGCCAGCCTATATCTCTTCAATGGGCAGTTCAAGCCATTTACATTTATTGAGAGAATTGATACTTGGGGTCAATTTCTGATTATTCTGTTGGGTGGTATCTTTTGTTTTACCTCTTGCGTCATTGTGGAATCTGGTTTCTGGGGTTTTAGCTTTTGTGTAGTTTTACATAGCTGGGTGTCTGTTGCTCTGTTTAGTGTATAATGCAGGTCTAAGCATTTCTTGCAAGGCCGGTCTGGATTTCGCAAATTCTATCAGTGATTGCTTATCTGGAAAGGTCTTTATTTCTCCCTCATATAAGAAGCTTAGTTTGGCAGGATACAGAATTCTGGGTTGACTTTTGTTTTGTTTTAGGAGATTGATGATGTCTCCCCATTCCCTTCTGGCTTGTAAGGTTTCAGCTGAGAAATCTGCAGTTAATCTGATCGGTTTCCCTTTGTAGGTTACGTGTTCCTTTCGTCTTACAGCTCTGAGGAGTGCCTCTTTTGTGTTTACTTTGGTCAGTCTAATAATTATGTGGCATGGTGAATGCCTTTTCACATTGACTCTCCCAGGAGTCCTGTGTGCTTCTTGTACTTGGATATCGAGATTTCTGGCTAAGCCATGGAAATTTTACTCTATTATTCCTTCAAATAAATTTTCCAGCCCATGCAAATTTTCCTCCTCTCCCTCGGGGATACCTATAATCCTTATGTTTGGCCTCTTCACATAATCCCACATTTCTTGTATGCTTTTTTCCTGCCTCTTGTTTTTGTGTTCTTTCTCTTCGGCTGATTTATTTAGCGCATAGGAGCTGTCTTCTAGCTCTGAAATTCTTTCCTCTGCATGGTCCAGCCTATTCTTAAGGCTTTCCACTGTGTTTTGTAGATCCTTGAATGCTTCTTTCATTTCTAGGATTTCTATTTGATTTTTCCGTAATATTTCTATTTCTTTGGAGAATTTTTCATTCATTTCTTGCATTTTTCTTGTGGTTTCTTTGTGCTGGGATTCAATTTTCTCTTGAATTTCATTGAGCTTTCTTATAATCCATAAACGAAATTCCTCTTCTGTCATTCTACCCATTTCATTTGGGTTGGTATCTATTGCTGAGGAAATGATACTTTCTTTTGGGGGTGACTTTTCACTCTGATCTTTCATGTTCCCTGAGTTCTTTCGCTGGTTTTTTCTGATCTGGCCTCTTGGTCGAGAGCTGGGGGTGTTAGAGCTAGTTTATGGCCCTGTCACCAGGCTCACAATTATTGTTCCTTGGCAAAGCCAGGGAGAGAAGTAGTGGTCTGTATTGCCTTAGATGTATTTTAGCAAGTTGGTGGATCTTGAGTTAACTCTGACCTGTGGTCTTCTCCTCTTCCCAGTGGAGTGTGGTGAGAATGACCTCCCAGCTTGGGCTCTGAGCTAATGAATTGTACTTGAGGATATGAGTCCTCCGCTCCCTATTAGCTAGGTATTCTGTTATGTCCGTGGCAGACTCTGATTCCCCAGTTGGGGTATGCGAAAGCCCCGTGCTTTGGGAGGGGACTTGTAGCTCCTAGGGGTTACTTTGACCCTGCTCCTCCTGAGGTGCAGGTAGAAACACAATTTCTTTTGGCTGCAGTGTGAGAGCTGAGTTGGGAAAATTCTACACAGCTCAGAGGTTGCTCATCTAGCCACGTGTGTCTGCCCTTCTGATGTGCGTCTCCGCGTGATACTGGTTGATAGGGGGATCTCCAATTGTGCACCCCTTTTCCACCACTAGACCCCAAGGCGAGGCGGGTGGCCGTCTCTATCCCCAGCAGTCTCCACCGGGGGATGTTCCCACGGGGAGGGGGGAGTAGTGGCCTCTGGAAGCGCTCTTGGGTGGCGCGAAATTTCCTATTGAAGTGGGCAGGATTATGGGGAGCTGCTCTGGTTCAGCCTGTGGCTCTGAGGTATTTGGTTGTCATGGGAACCGGCAGTTATACCAAATCAGTCACTATAGCCAGCAACCTTCAAAATGAGCGATCTCTGGGGTACAGGAGGGCTGGGACCTGAAGGGTGGGCACTAGGACAAGCACGTAGCAAACTTGTTGGAGGCCAGAGCCGGGGTAGCAGGACCAGATGGACGAGCTGCAAACTGTTTCTAATACCCCAAGGTCCCGCCGCTACAGTTCCGGGACCTGGTCCCACCTGGAACCCACGGATGCAGCTGACCCTGGCCACCAAAGGCAAAGCCTGTCTCGTCTCAGCGGAAGAGCCCCGGGCCGGGGCGGGGGGAGCTAGGGACGCGGCTCACATCTCCGCGCGGGCGGCTGTAGAGATGGCGGCCGCCGCCAGCCTGGCGCACAGCCGGGCTCCAATAGCGCCGGGAGCGCAGCTTTTCTCCGCCGGCCGCAGCGGCAGTTGCTAGCAGCCTCTAAGGGCGTGTCCCGCTCCCCGTTAAACTCCTGGGCCCAGTCCCGCTGACTTCTAGTGGCGCAGTGCCGGCCTGCGGGTTCCCGCGCACTGTCCCGGGAAGCTGAATCTCCGCCCAGTGTGATCTCCAGCCCTGCGCGGTCTGTGTATACTGCAGCTGAGGGTTGTGTTTGGCTTTCGTGATTATTGCAACTCCACAGCATCTGTTGTCTTGTGCAACCGCCCTGCCCCAACTCTGGGATTGTCCCTGACTGCGTATATGGGGAGGCACGTAACTGCTGGGCGTTCGGCGTTGTTTCTCTGTAATTCGCAATGCTGTTTTCGGAGTGAGCCGTCCGTGCTCGCAGGTAGCTGCTGGCGTTCTTCACCTCCTTCCCTGGGAGCGGTGCGGTGGTAGGACGCTATCAGATCGCCATTTTTCCGGAAGTCCAATATCCTTTATTTACTCTACTGATTTAAATGTTAATCTCATCCAAAAACACCCTCATAAAAACATTCATAATATTTGACCAAATATCTGGGCACCTCATGGTCCAATTAAATTGACACATAAAATTAACCATCACAGGATCTATAAAAAAGAAAATAAATAATGATAATATGGGATTATAATTCATTAAATAAAATAAGAATTGTGAATCCATAGTGTTAATAAATAAATAAGTAAAAAAGAAATTTCTTCCTCGTAGGAGAAAGCTAAGAATGATGGAGTTAGAAGATTACTAAATTGCAAACATCATAGTAATAACTGATTCAGACAAATATCTATAAATATTACATTAGTAAGTAAAAGTATGATCAGGCAAAGCACTCTTAAAGAATAAAAAAAAGTAACTACCATGGAGAAATTTGATTGACACCACCTGATGGCTTCAGCCACGTTAACATCACCAATAATGGGACAAACTGACATTACAGACCTCCTGATGTAATATACCGAGAAGGACATAGTATCACATATGTATAATAGTATTTTTGCCAAAAATGAAGACAAACACAAATTGGGGGGAAATCTAAAATGCATGGCCCACACATTTAAAAAATGTTAATGTGATTAAAAACAAAAGCTGAGGAACTGTTTTAGATTAAAGGAGACTAAAGACATATAACATCTGAATGCAATGAGTGATCCTGGATTGAATCCTGGATCTGAAAAAAAATTGCTATAAAGGGTTTTATTGGGACAAAGTAGTATAAAAAGCATTGTTGTATAAGTGTGAAATATCCTGAATTTGATCATTATACTGTCGTTATATAACAGAATGCCCTTGCTCTAAGGAAACACACAGCGAAGTATTTAGGGGTAGAGGGGCATAATGTTTACAACTTACCCAAGTTGTTCAGAAAATGTGTGTGTGTGTGTGCGCGTGTGTGTACCTATGTGTGCAGAAAGAGAGACAGCTACAGACAGAGAGAGAGAGAAAAAGAGAAAGAGAAAGAAAGACAAAACAAATGTGCCAAATTGTTAATTGGTAAATCCAAGTAAAGGGCTTAGAAGAGTTTTTTGTAGTGTTCTTGAAAGTTTTCTATAAGCGTGAAGTTATTTCAAAATAGTTTTTAAAAAAGAAATGAGTACTTATAGTATTGTTATAAAGACTAAATGAAAGAATCTACAAAAAGGGATTATCATAGAGCCCAGCTGGCATAGAGGGAAGAACTCAATTATTAGCTATTATTAATACTAATGTGAACATAATATAAAAATATTAACCTTTGATCAATGTATTAATTTATATCAATATCAATATATTAATATAAATATATACACCAAAAATTTGATATCAATATTATAATATTTGACCAATATATTATATTTACTATATTGATAAAGTATTGATACATTAATATTAAATACTAATATTAATAGTAATATCAATATATGAATATCTATTGTTGCAGTAGGAAATTTTATTTTTAAAATGCATAATAACAATTATATTATGGCTTCCTTTTTCACTTAAATTATAACATAATAAATTTGATTTTTAATGAAGTACAATAGTTTGTTATTTGTATATATCACAATTTTTAAAATTTTCTAATTTTATGTGTTTATATTGCTTCTACTTTTCTTTTTTTTGGTCTTTTTTATTTTTTAATCTTTAAAAAATTCCCATAGATTTAAGGGGTACAAGTATTTTTTGTTACGTGGATTAATTGTATAATGCTAAAGTCTGGGCTATTAGTATACCCATCACCAGAAGAGTGTACATTGTACTCAATAGGTAATTGTTTATCCCTCATACCCATTTCTGCCTCCCCCTTCTTAGTTTCCAATGTCCATTACACCACTTTATGACCATGCAAACCCATCATTTAGCTTCCACTTATAAGTGAGAATATGTGGTATTTGTTTTTCTATTCCTGAGAAACTTTGCTTAGAATAATGGTCTCCAGTTCCATCCAAGTTGCTGCAAAAGACATTATTTCATTCCTTTTTATGGCTGAGTAGTATTCCATGGTGTATATGTACCACATTTCCTTTATCCACTCATCAGTTGATGGGCACTTAGATTGATTCCTTATCTTTGCAATTGTTAATTGTGCTGTGATAAATATTTGGGTGCTGGTATCTTTTTGATATAATGAATTCTTTTCCTTTATATAGATACCCCATAGTGGGATTGTTAGATCAAATGGTAGGTCTACTTTTAGTTCTGTGAGGAATCTCCATACAGTTTTCCACAGAGGTTGTACTAATTTACGTTCCCACTAACAACAGTGTATAGGTGTTCCCTTTTCACTGCATCCGCACCAACATCTTTTGTTTTTTGACTTATTAGTAATGGCCATTCTGACAGGGATAAATGGTATCTCATTGTGGTTTTAATTTGCATTTCTCTGATGATTAATGATGCTGAGTATTTTTCATATGTTTGTTGGCCATTTGTCTATCTTCTTTTGAAAAAAATCTGTTCATGTCCTTTGCCCACTTTTTGATGAGGGTATTTGTTTTCTTCTTGCTGATTTATTTGAGTTCTTTGTAGATTTTGGATATTAGTCCTTTGTCAAATGTATAGTTTGCAAATGTTTTCTCCCATTCTGTAGGTTGTCTATTTATTCTGTTGATTATTTCCTTTGCTGTGCAGAAACTTTTTAGTTTAATTAAGTCCCATTTATTTATGTTTGTTGTTGCTGTATTTGCCTTTGGGATCTTAGTCATATGTTCTTTGCATAGGCCAATGTCCTGAAGAGTTTTTCCTATATTTTCTTCTAGAGTTTTTATGGATTTAGGTCTTACATTTAAGTCTTTAATCCATTTAAGTTAATTTTTGTTTATGGTGAGACATAGGGATAAAGTTTCATTTTTCTGTATGTGGCTATCCAATTTTCCCAGCACCATTTATTGAATAGGGCATCCTTTCCCCAGTGTTTGTTTTTATCTGCTTTGTCAAAGATCAGTTGGTTGTAGCTGTATGGTTTTATTTGTAGGTTCTCTATTCTGTTCCATTAATCTATGTGCCTACCTTTATACAAGTACCATGTTGTTTTGGTTACTATAGGCTTGTAGTATAATTTGAAGTCTAATAATGTAATGCCTCTAGATTTGTTCTTTTAGCTTAAGATTGCTTTGGCTATTTGGGCTCTTTTTTGATTCCATATGAAATGTAGGATTACTTTTTCTAGTTCTGTGAAAAATGACATTGGTATTTTGATGGGAATTTCATTGAATCTATAAATCACTTTGGACAGTATGGACATTTTAACAATATTGATTCTGCCAATCCATGAGCATGGGATGTTTTTCCATTTGTTTGTGTCATCTATGATTTCTTTCATCAATGCTTTGTATTACTAAATTTTGTGGGAGGTTAAGTATTGTCCTAGGATTAGAATCCCTAACTCCAGTGACTATTGTTTATTAATGAACTGAACCAAAGCTCTGCTTGCCAGATGACCACATCCTAAATGCTTGATTACATTCCTACACTTGCCCAGGAGACCAGCACAGAATAGCCTCCTGCTAATTAGATTCTGAGCTAAGACTTTTTTAGATAGGAGAACCTTTATTTGGTTTGACTCTGAAAGTAACAAAACCAAACATTTTGTTCACATAAAAATATTGTAAAACATTATTTAGATTACCTAGGAATCAGACATATTTGAAAAGATGTGGCCATTTCAAGATTCTTTAAATCAGTTTTGCCTTGGTTGAAAAGATATCTAATATATCTCATTACCAAAAGACCTCTTAACAGAGCAATCATCTACTTTTAACTGGCTATAAAGGAAATACAGATCCCCCAGCCCTAGTTTCTCATTGTAAAACCATATCATTAGTTGTAAATGTGCTGTTAATTTAAGACTTAAAAGAATGAATGTTGAAAAATTAAGCTTTTTTTTTTTCCCCATCTCTCCAGGAAACAGTCACCATAAAATGCAATCCCTTGCCTCTTGATAGTAAGCAGATGCTATGCTCCCACAAAACAGAGCTCAAGAAACCTTAGCTTATGGAGCAGAATCTGCCATTAATGTCTGAAAATATTTACTTGGCCAAGATTTATGTTATATTGAAATTAAGTCTAATCTTAAAAGAAATCATGCATTTAATTAATATTTATGAATACTAGTGGATAATTTGAAAACATATGCTATAAATTTCTAATATGGAGTGGTAAGACAATGTGCCATTGCATTGATGCATAGACAGAAAAATAGAGCTTGGCTTAAAGAAAAAGAAATTCCAAGCTCTCTTTGGATAGTGCCTCTTTTCTAAATTCCCAAGTTTCAAAAAATAAAGTAAATGAGAAAAGAAATAGAAATAAATTCCCAAGTTTCAATTTGTGGAATAGAATTAATTTACATTGATTATAACTTCCTTTTAATGTAGAGATAAACTCAGTAGTACCTGAAAATATCCAGGTGAAGAGTCTTTCTTTGCAGGAGTTTATGGAAACAGATGGGGAATTTCATCAACTATTCTGATGAAATTGCCTTCCTAACTCTTTAACCATCCAGGAGTGCAATATTGTGGCAGTAGTTTGGGGAGTGTGCAAGGCACAATGGGACATATTTTCAAAGCTTGCTTCATCTTCAAATTCTCTGATGACCATACGGTCCAACCTGTGACTGTGATGGTTGGCCTTTTTACAAAGGGACAGTTTATTATTGTTTTTGCTGAAGCTAAACTGCTGCTGAAATATCGTGACTTGCTTAGGAGAAGATATAACGTAGTGTTGACTCACCATTCCCTGGTACTCTAAAGGCACTTCATTTAGAAATTGGAGGATTTCTTTCTTCCTCACTCTCTTGTTTTAGCAAGTATAGCCTTCTATAATTCTGTTATAAAAACAGTTCCAAATGACCAAAATTTGGTAAATTCATAATCTTGTATTTTAACTACGGTGGGGATGGGTTAGAATTCTCTAGTCAGATTTGAGAAGGTAGTTTTAAAGAAAAAATTCTTACCTCACTATTCTAGCCCTCAAACCCAGCTCTTTCTCCCTAATGCTACAGTTTTAATTACAATAACAAAGTGACTAGTACCATCTGGATTTTTTCAAATACAAAAGTTGGCGGTTTATACTTCAAATGTTTAATTAACATTTATTTGGAGAAGTCAAAAAAGTTCCCTGTTAGTCCAAGGCATTGATATATTTTAAAAGTGATTGATTATTCATTAGTAAGTATTCAGATGCTTGTATACTTAGGAATTTTTAAAGCCTTCCTGACAACCATGCTTAAAGGTGCTCCTGGCTCTAATTACCTTGTTCAATTATCTATTTCAAATTATTGGTATTTTTGTGACTATAGCAATAACAGAACTTGTCTTCATGATTTGAATCTCTTATTTAACTACCCCCAAATTAAAACGAAAATCTTTGTTACTTAATACTTAACCACCTTACTCAGTAAACAATTCATATTTTGCATTTTATATGCCATTTTTAGTTGATTTCTTAAATTAGAAGTTGGCATGCCATTAATTTCAAGAAGAAATGGAAGTGTCAGGCATTACATAATCATAGGTTTAAAAAATAAATCAAATTGTGGGGGAAAACTCATTCATTTATGCAGAGCTTTAGAGAAAAAAGAAAATTAAAAGACATCACAAAACAACCAATCAACATCTAGTCTTAGGAAAGAATTGCAAAATCTTTCTTTTTTAAATTATTAATTAATTAATTATTTAAAAGAATCTTAACAATCTTTTTTCAATTTAAAAACTCATTTGGTTCTCTTAAGGTATTTAACTGCTATCAGTTTGCTGTTTTAAAGACAGCTTCCAGTCTTTTTATGGAATATATAATATTAACTCTTAGTTCTTTCTCAGAAGATGTACTTATTTCTAGCCTCAATTAGACTGTGCTTACTTTTTTTTTTTTTAATTTCAGAATATTATGGGGGTACAACACTTTGGCTACATATATTGCCCATGCACTGCCCGTGTCAGAGCTACAATCGTGGTCATCCCCCAAACTGTGCTCCCCACATCCATTCAGTGAGAGTTTTTCCCATCCCTTCCACCCCCCTCCCTCCTGCCCGCCCCCTGATGAATATTATTGCCCTGTGTGATGTAAGTGTTGATCAGTTAGTACCAATTTGATGGTGAGTACCAGTGGTGCTTGTTTTTCCATTCCTGTGACACTTCACGTCGAAGAATGGGTTCTAGCTCCAACCAGGATAATACCAGATGTGTTAACTCACTATTCTTTTTTATTGCTGAGTAATACTCCATGGTATACATATACCACATTTTATTAATCCACTCATGTATTGATGGGCACCTGGGTTGTTTCCACATCTTTGCAATTGTGAATTGTGCTGCTATAAACATTCGTGAGCAGATGTCTTTATTATAAAATGTCTTTTTTTCCTTTGGGTAAATACCCAGTAGTGGGATTGCTGGGTCAAATGGTAATTCTACTTTTAATTCTTTGAGGTATCTCCATGTTACTTTCCATAGAGGTTGTACTAATTTGCAGTTCCACCAGCAGTGTATGAGTGTTCCTATCTGTCCACATTCCCACCAACATTTGTTGTTTGGGGATTTTTTGATATGAGCCAATCTCACTGGAGTTAAGTGGTATCTCATTGTGGTTTTGATTTGCATTTCCCTGATGATTAGAGACGTTGAGCACTTTTTTATATGTTTGCTGGCCATTATTCTGTGTTCTTTGGAAAAGTTTCTGTTCATGTCCTTTGCCCATTTTTTAATAGGGTTGTTTGATTTTTTCTTGTTGATTTTCCTAAGTTCTGTATAGATTCTGGTTATCAGCCCTTTATCAGAGGTGTGGCATGCAAATATTTTCTCCCATTCTGTAGGTTGTCTGTTCACTCTAGTGATAGTTTCCTTGGCTGTGCAGAAGCTTTTCAATGTGATCAGGTCCCATGTATTTATTTTTGTTGCTGCTGTGATTGCTTTGGGGGTCTTCTTCATAAATTCTTTGCCTAGGCCAATGTCCATAAGAGTTTTTCCAACGTTTTCTTCTAGAATTCTTATGGTTTCATGTTTTAGGTTTATATCTGTTATCCATTGTGAGTTGACTTTTGTGAGAGGTGAGAGGACTGTGCTTACTTTTAGTGAATGCAAAGGCAAGATGGATATTTGACTTCTTAATCCTTGGCGTACAAAGATACTTTCAGAAAATTAGCTTCTTTTAAGATACTTTTGGGTTTGATGAAAGTAGGTTTTAGAGAAAAAATGATGGCTTTTTTGAAAAAAGAAATGTCAGGAGGATAAAACTGATTAAGAGTCATGGAATTGTAAAATATTCATATTCAAAGTAAATTTAGAGAATATTTAGATAAAATTCCGACATTCAGCTACATGGAAAGAACACTAGAGAGGGTGTCACAAGTATCTATGTTCCAATCCAATTAGCTTTATGGCCATGGATCAATCACTTAACTTCTCTAGCTCAATTTCCTCATCTGTAAAATCAGAAGAATAATGCCTTTTCTATCTACTTCAGAGTTCTGAGAATTAAATAAAATCATGGATGTATATATGAAATCATGAACCATGATACAATTTGTGGAGACAGAATAAATATACATTCAATATTCTTTGATAGAAAGTAGAAACCCTACATTGTTTCTTGGTTTCCATAAGCTCTGTTTTCTTTGATTCAGCCTTGGCTAGTATGATCATGGCTAAAACCAGACTGATCCAGGGGCTTGTTACATAAGGACATCAAGAATGTTTTCAAGATATCTGCTTAGACCAGTAGTTCTCAAACTTTGGGGGTTGCTTTTCACTCTAAAAAATTACTGAAGATCCCAAAGAGCTTTTGTTTATTTGAGTTATGTCTATCTATATTTACTGTATTAGAAATTAGAACTGAGAAATGTTTAAAGTATTTATTAAAAAGAAATGACACATTTATTATATATAAACATAAATACATATTTTGATGAAAAATAACTATATTTTTGAAAACAGAAAATTAGTGGAAAAGTGGTGTCATTTTACATTTTTGCAAATCTCTTTAATGTTTGACTTAATGGAAAACAGCTGGATCTTCACATTTGCTTCTGCATTCATTCTCTTGTGATATCACACGTCATGTAGCCTCTGGAAAATTACATTCTATATTCATGAAAGAATGTGAGTGAACAAGGAAAAGAATATCTTTGTATTATTATAAAAATAATTTTGACCTTATGCATCCCCTGTAATGGTCTTGGGGACTCCCAGGCATCCTTGCCTGCTTTGAGGACTACTGGCTTAGAAGATACTAAAAACATAAGCTGCATCCTATGTTGTGATGAGTGTACCTCCTATCAGAATGATACCTGAATCTGATTTAGTAAATCATTAAAATGTTACTAAGCTGTTATTTAAAGACCCAATGAGTTAACAATAATCTCCTATGAATTTAACAATTTTTCTTATAGCTAAAGATACAATTTGTTTTCAAGGGAACTGAGTTTTTTGTTACTTCACTTGTACGTAAAGAGATTAAATATCTTTTTGTAGTCATAAAAGTTGTCAGGACTCCTTGTCTGACTTATTTCTCTACTGACTTATTTTTATAATTGGTGACTAGATTACAAACTCATTTCTTCAAACAACTTAAGAGGAACAATACACGTTGATAGAAATATAAGATGGTATTCTCAGTGCAAATGAGACCCGGGAAGGTAAGGGATTTGCCCCAAGTCACACAGCAGCCTGTTGGGAAACTGCAAATTGAACCCAAAGTGCTTTTGTCATGACTCATTCTTGCCCATTAGGTTGGAAAACTTAACTTTTAATGGAAATAGGGAAATGCCTTCAGCCTAAGAGCAGGTCAGAATGCTTGTTATATGCTCCCATGGTGACTTTCACTTCTCCTTCATAACACTCATCATGTTCTAATTTCTAGTTCATTGCCCACCACTCTGCAGATGGCAAACCTCATGAAGGCAGGCTCACATCTGCCTTGTACATTGCTGTTGTCCTGTGTTTAGTCGGGGCTCTCCAGAGAAACAGAATCAATAGGAGATACACAGATATATGGAACAAGTTTAATTATGAGGGGTTGGCTCATGTGATTATGGAAGCTGAGAAGTTTCATGATCTGTGGTCTGCAAGCTGGAGGCCCACGAAAACCAGTGGTGTAAGTCCAGTCCAAACCCAAAGGCCTGAGAAACAGAGGAACTGACAATGTAAGTCCTAGTCTGAGTCCAAAGGCCCAAGAACCAGGAGCGCCAATGTCTAAAGGCCAGAGAAGAGAATGTTCCAGCTCAAACACAGAGAAATTTCACCCTTCCTCTGTCTCTTTGTTCTATTCAGGTCCTCAGCGGATTGGATGATGCCCACCTGAATTAGTGAGGGTGATCTTCTTTACTTATTCTACCAATTCAATTGTTAATCTCTTTCAGAAAAACCCTCACAGGCATGCCTAGAAATAATGTTTTACCAGCTATCTGGGCATTCCTTAGCCTAGTTAAGTTGCAAATAAAATTAACAATCATAATTCCTGACACATAGCAGATGCTAAACAAATATTTCTTAAATTAATTACATTGTAATAAACCCACAGTCAGGCTAGGTTTGACTGTGTATGGAAGTTAATGCTATTTTTAAAAATTCTGCTTCAAAATGCTGTGGCCAAAACATATAACTAATTTATGACATGGCAATTTCAGGCCTGAAAATATACCCAAGAGGAATTAGCACATAGGCCCACCTAAAGACATGCACAAGAATGTTTATAGCAACTCTATTCATAATGGCCCCAAACTGGAAACAACCCAAGTGTCCCTCAACAGAGAATGGACAAATAATTTGTTGAGTATTCATATAGTAATATATTACACAGTAATAAAAGAAGAAACTGTATATGAAAAACATGGATTAACCTCACAGATCTTACATTGAGTGAAAGAAGCCAGACACAAGACAAACATACTGTATGATTCCATGTATACAAAGTTCAAGAATAGGCAAAACTAATCTATAGTGATTTAGGCCGGAGGTGAGCAGAGGTGATCACCTCTGAGTATATGTGTGGGGGTATTATACTGACTGCGCAGGGAAATGATAAAATCTTTTAGGATGTTGAGAATATCCTATATCTTGATCTGGATGGTAGTTACATGAATGTATTTGAATGTGTAAATTCATCAAGCTCTACACTTAAAAAGAATGTGCTTTATTCATTTTACTATATACATATTATACCTCAAAATGTGTTTTTAAAAATCTTAAAACTAGCACTCTCTGTAGAGGACATTTTGAATCTGCAATGTGGAGAAAAATTTGCTATGCTCAAATTACAAAAGTGCACTATTTTCTACATAAATAATATGATTAACTAGCATTGATAATTAACATTTATGGTATGTTTATTATTCTGAATTCACCATGTGGGTGCTTTACATATATTAACTAATCTAATGACATTTGATCATCACTTCAATGGTTACAGAGGATTTTTGAGCATATTATTCCATTTAAAATTCATGTCAACTCCTAGAGATGACTAAAGGAATATCCCCCTTTTTATACATTAAGTAATTGAGACTCTGAAAGATGAGGACCCTTCTCCAAGGTCATGCAACTTGTAAATGCCAAAGCTTTCCTTCGATCCCAGGCCCTCTAACTCTACACCACTACAGCTATGCATAATTCCATGCATGGCTGTTGTTCTTTTATGGATCATATTTTTGCATGGCACTAATCTGGTGATTCAAAATATCAACCTTATTACAGGTTTCTCAATTGTGAACAAATGATATTTTATGTTGAAGATAGCCTTGTGCCTGAGAGTCAACAGCAGAGCCTTGTTAGAACTGGGCTGTGCAATGCACAGTTGCCCCATGGTCCAGCAGATTAGAGCATTAGGGACCCCCTGACACACCAAAGACTCCTTGAAATCACTCCAGATGAAAATTCTAAGATTGGAAGGCTGCTCCCACTCGTCCTACCACAGTGGAATTAGAAATCATGAAATATATTGCAAAGGCATAAGCCACATGTGGAACCCTGGCTTGGGATCAAACGACTTGAGTTTATATTTCAATTCCACTAATAGTTCTGAGAACTTGGGCACATTTTTGGGTTTTGAAATGAAAAACCCAGAAAATGAAGACCCATGGCCAGTTCACCCATGGCCAGTTCATTGCTAATATCCCTTGAAACTTTGTGAATACATTCCGTACATATAAGCCTCAGCGGCAGCCTCTTGCTGCAGAAACTTGCTACAAATAGAAAACTACAAGAAATTGGGTGTCACTGAAGCTTAAAGCAGATGGCCAAAGGTAATGGAAGATGAAGTTGATATAGGCAAGTAAGACCTAGAGTTTGGAGAGCCTTTGATGTCTTGCCCAGGAGCTTAGCCTTTGCCCTGTTGGCATTAGAGATCCACTCAAGGGTGTAAGCAAATAGGTTTGCGTGAGATAGATCACCCTGAACAGAAAGGGGTCCATGTCTCTGGTTTATTGTTGTGATTTTGATATGATATGGCAGGCTGCCAGCAATGGCCTGCAATCTGTGATGACGTGCAACAAACAAGTGTATGGTTGCCATCAACCGTACAGATACTTTATCATCACATTTAGTGATGATAAAGTATCTAGAGTCATATTTTAGGTCCAAACAACTGCTGGTGATGTCTAATTAAATATCTCACTGGATTCAAGTCCAAGAATTCTAAAAAGACTTACATTTCCATTTCTCAGAAATAGATGATTAAAAAGGACTCCCCACCCCCAGCCCTTTTTTGTTGCTCTTGTTAGAGACAGGGTCTTGCTCTGTCACCCACGCTGGAGTGCAGTAGCGTGATCATAGCTCACTGTAACCTCAGACTCCATAACTGGATACTGTGGTGTCAGCCCACTTTCCAGGCATTTAGTGCTCCCGTCAACAACACATGCTGAAATGCTCTGGGGGGCCACAATAAGGAAAACAGAAGGTGTCAGGAAATTCTCCATCATTTTTCAGTGACAGTATTTGTCAGAGGAGGAAATTAGATTATAGGAAAATGCTGAGTTGGATGCCTTTATCACTGACTGTTAAAACCCCAGGGAACAAGATAAAACTACTCTGAAGACAGTGGGGTTGATAAGTATGCTGTAAGAGACACAGTTATGGAGCACTGTTGGAGACTTAGGCTGCGTGTCAGAGTGAGAGTGTATTTATCATGACTGAGAGAGAAGCACAAACAGCCCTACTGGATGATCAAAGAAGCATACACAAAGGTGGTTGATGGCAACCATACACTTGTTTGTTGCACGTCATCACAGATTGCAGGCCATTGCTGGTGGCCTGCCATATCATATCAAAATCACAACAATAAACCAGAGACATGGACCCCTTTCTGTTCAGGGTGATCTATCTCATGCAAACCTATTTGCTTACATCCTTGAGTGGATCTCTAATGCCAACAGGGCAAAGACTAAGCTCCCTGGCAAGACATCAAAGGCTCTCCAAACTCTAGGTCTTACTTGCCTATATCAACTTCATCTTCCATTACCTTTGGCCATCTGCTTTAAGCTTCAGTGACACCCAATTTCTTGTAGTTTTCTACTTGTAGCAAACTGCTCACATATCTATGCCTTTGGTCTTGCAAAGACTGCCGCTTAAAATGACCTCTCTGTCTCTTTCTATATCTGCCCCTTCCTATTCCTCCCTCCAGATTCAGCCCTGGCATGCAGGTCCTCTGAGAAGCCTTCTCTGAGTGCTCCACTTCCACAATCTTGGCAGGTTAAGAGCCCACCCTTGATTTTCCCTTGGTGTCTTGTATATATCCTATCATTTTATGTGCCATCTTGTAATTATTATTTTAACATTTCTAGTCCCTCTTTGAGACTCAAAGCTTCTTGAGGGAAGGGACTGTGTTTTGGGAAGACAATTCTTCATTGGTCTCTTGTGTTTCTGCATGTCTCATGAACAAAGGCACTGATTGCCTTTGTTCTATACTACCCTTTCAAGGATGTTTGAGCAAACAGCCTTGGCAGATAGACATAGTGTCTCCCTCCTGAGCAAAGGCAGGTTTGTTTACTGTCCAGTATAATAAAGATAATGTTTTACTCCAAGGCAAAGGGCAGGAAAGTTGATATACTGCCTATAATAAAATATTCAGATTCCTTAAACTCGAGTATTCTCTCTTATAAAAATGCATACTACTACAGATGAGGGCATTATCTGACCTTCTTCACATTGTCTTGTGGTAACTGAATTTCAGGGAAGTGGTACAAATGTTAATACACTGGCTACTGCTATTGCTGTGAGTAATAAACTATTCTTTGTCTTAGACCCACAAGTTTTGTGGCTTCTGCCAGCATCTGTGAAACTGTGGCAGGCTAATTAGTTAGCTTGAAAGTAGGGTAAAATCCCAGACTCTTTATAGTTCTTCATATGTGTAATATTCTTTATTATACTTCCAGCACCAAAGTAGTGTCCAGCATGTGCTTAGTGTTTAAAAAAATGTTAGATGAATGAATGAATTGACTTCTTCTAGAGAATAAAAGCAAAAAAGAGTAGCCCAAAGTGATCAGTCCACTTAGGCCATATCTTTGCAAGGGCTTCTGTGCTTCTGCTTAGCCATCTTCAATATGTCTTGAGTGGATTTCCAATGTGGCTCCCAGAATCTGTTTCCTAACTACATTTTTGTTGATGCCAGCAGAGAGAGCTCAGACCCTTCTGTGACATTAATTTGTAGCATGAACCCAAATTGTCACTGTCATTGACATCATTTCTTACATACTTACCAGGGCAAGATGCTGTGATAAGTTTCATACAATTGAAGTTATGCAGTTTATATAATTCCTTTGAATTATTGGGCTTAGAAATAGACAACATTAAAAGCATAGTGTATTAAACAGGCTGTGCAAACCACAGAATTATACAGTACAGAAACTAAATTAAAGAAATAAAACTAAAATATTAAAGACTAAATATTTGCAGCCTCTTGTGAATAATGCTTGGCATGTGTAATTTGTGTCTGAAATGCTGGAGTGGTTTTCTGAAATTGTGTGTTCTTTCCTCGTTCCACTTAATAGTGTAAAATTTAGTCATGAAGTTAGAAGGTGGAAGAAAGTGCATAAGGTAAAGTGCTCATAGCTAAGGAAGCAGAGAAAGGGTCTGTAGGCTCCAGAAAAGCTACCTTGTAAATTTTTTATCTCCTCTTTGGAGCCAAGACCATTCTGTACACTTGAATATCATATTTTTGTTCTTGAATATTACTGGCTTTAAAATGACCACCGTATGAACAAAAGATTTTGCGAAGTGTGCTTGATCTTATTCCAGAGAAGACCTCCAAAAGAATTCTACACGTAAAGAAATGTCTCCTATCTAAAAAAAAAAATGATTAAAAAAATTTAAACAAGTGCTACTGGTTTTGAGATCCAGAAGTAATAAGAGAAAAATTTGAAAAAATTTACAAAGAAAACTTTAAGAAAAACAACTTTTCATCTTACCCCTACCCCTTACCTCAAACAGATTTGGTTGAGTGAATTGGTCATAAGCAAGTTGGGAACCTATAACTGTACTTTTAAGTGAAGACATGAGTTCTGAAATAAACATAATAAAGAGGGGTGATTGCATGGTTGGTCATTCTTCAAATGATGTCAGATCTTTAGTGATTTCAGGCTTGTAAAGTAAGAGTTCCTTGTGGAATTCTTTTTTTAAAATTTGTGAATATTAACTTTTTAAACTATCTTAATCATTTTTAAGTGTACAGTAACACACTACAGTTCAGTTAGTGTTAAGTGTATTCACATTGTTGTGAAACAAATCTCCATAACTTATTCATCTTACAAAACTGGAAGGTCATACCCACAAAACAACTTCCCTTTCCCTCTACCCCAAGCCCCTGGTTACCACCATTCTACTTTCTGTTTCCATGAATTGGACTATTTTAGATACATCATGTAAGTGGAATCATGTAGTATTTGTCTTTTTGTGACTGACATTTCATTTAGCATAATGTCCTCAAGGTTTATCCATGTTATCCAGGTTTATCCACCTTTCTTTTTAAGGCTGAATAATATTCCATTGTATGTATATACCACATTTTGTTTATCCATTTGTCCATCTATGGACATTTAGGTTGCTTCCACGTCTTGGCTATTGTGAGTAATGTCGTGATGAACATGAGTGTTAAAATATCTATTCGAGACTCTGTTTTTAACTCTTTTGGATATATACTCCAAAGTAGGATGGCTGGATCATATGGTAGTTCTATTTTTGATTTTTTGAGGAAACTCCATACTATTTTCCATGGTGATTTCACCATTTTACAATCCCACCAACAATGTACAAGGGTTCCAATTTCTTCTTGTGGAATTCTTAGGCCTGCCTTTTCTCCTTGAGAGACTCCCTGGGTATTGTGATCAGACACGCCACTGATTTTTAATCTGACTGAACAGTGTGATTTTTCTTCCAATCACAAAGTGTGTACTCCTTAAAGAAAGGAGGAGAGAAAGGTCATCTCCATATCTGTTCAGTGGAGGAAAAATGTCAATAGTTAGATGCATGGTAAATACTGGAGGAAAAGAAAGGTGTTTTAGTACATATCGTTTGTTCAAATCAATGCACATGACTTGGTGGCTAGATTTAAGTTAAGGTCTCCTCAGTCTGCTAGACAAAGGAGATGTAGCATGATCTCACGCAAGTCTTCTCTAGACAAAATATGCATAGAAGTATGGATGAAGAAATACAACTTGTATGTTAAAACATCTTTACTTGATATGTAGATAATTCCCTTCTTGGGTAAACTTTCTTATAGCCATGTTATAATCCTTACTAGTCCTGTTTACTATGGCATTACATCATCTATATAGCAGTTTAACTTTGTGTTTTACACAATTAGAATTAACTATTAATCTTTGAGTCTTTTTTAGAGGGAATTGTATTTTACTGGCCTGATTTTTTTTTGCATTGCAATTTTTTCACAATGAGAGGGTCCATCGTCACCAGCTGGACTCATGCCATGATCAGCTCCTATACCTCAAACTCTCTAGGTCCATGACCTCAGTTACCTCACCGAGCCATGATCAATTTTATTTTGTACCACCACCAGATATTGCTATTTTGCTACGACAGGTTCTATGTTGCCCATGGTCTTAATCCTGGCCTCAAGGAATCTTTCAGTCATAGGTTCCTGTGCATTGTTTTCAGTAGAGTTATTCGGTGCATGATGGGAGTTTAGATAGTTTATTGAGGATGAAGAAGTATGGCAAGGTATATCAGAGCCGACAAAGTGTGCTATCTGTTCAATCCTACTCTATCAGTCTTGGTTTCATGTAAAATAGCTTTCATCATTGTTGAGCCATCTGTTACCCCATGGACATGTTTGAGCATTTTTTCTAGAGTGTTCCTGGGTCTGGTTCTGGAGATGCCCTGACGGAAGAGAAATTCAAGAGATGGGGGCTCTCAGTCCTTTATTCGAACTTTCCAAATAAAGAACTTTGCTTATCTCTGTTGTGTGCATTGCTATACTATGAAAAATTTTACTTACAAAATGATCCAATGCTTAAAAACAGTTGAAAACCCAAAATTTAAATTGGGAAAATTTCTAAGTCTGCTTTCAACACTAACTGCCTGAATTGTTCTTACCCCAGAATCCTCACTTCATCCAAGTTTTTGCTTAAGTGTCACCTCTTCAGAGAGACCCTGCTTGAGCACCATATCTTTTGTTATAATTGTATATATTGCCTGTAATTATTCTCCATTTTGTATGGCAGATATTAGCGTATAAATCCTATCTCCCCAACACCATAGGTTCTTTGGGAATGAGGGCCATATAATGTATACCCTTTTGCTGATCCTAATCAGTATTTAATATAGGGCCAGAAATATAATGAATATTAGTATACAACTCATTCATTCACAAATCTTTAGTGAGCACCTTGTAATGGTTGTTATACACTAGATACTTGACATTCACAAGTCTCTAAAGATACCATTTAATTCCTTCACCTTTAAAATGGGGGAAAGAGTATTTTCTTCAAAGATTTGGTTTGAAGATTAATGGAGATCATATACTAAATGAGAATAGCAAAGCTGTGGTGAGATGCAGATTCTGGGCAGTGGGCAAAGTTCACTCACTGTCTGGATGATTAGGGCCATGACCTTTCCTAGTTAAAATCCTTCAGTGGCTCCCTGCCTCAAAGATTGAACTAGACACTTCTTACGGCGTCTGACTGTACTGCCCTGCTGCTTCCCATCACTCTTCCCCTGCTATCTGTGGAAAATCTTTCCCTACTCCATGTGGTTCTGATGTGTTAACATCCAAAACCTCCACTCCTTCCCCAGTTGCCATGGGGTTTTTCTGCTAAAACTAATACAGACGATTACTTTCTTCCTTTTGGATTGCAAGCCATAGGAGGGTAGGCCTGGGCTGCTGGCACTCTTCTTTCCCATGAAAAAGCCTGTATGTAGCAGGAGAAAATAAGGTTAATATGCAAAGTTAAGCAGAGACAGAGCTTGGCAAAGGAGGGAGAGAGAACTGATGCTGTGGTTTGAGCCCCTAGATCCACTCAGGTTATTAAGGCTGTTGTCAGGATTAAATGAATTAATAAATGCATGCAAATAAAAATGTACACAAGAGTATACATGTTCAATAAAAAATTGTTTGCTATCTTTATTCATGTCTCAATGTATACTATTTCTATGTATTCTTATCTTATTTCTCCAACTGGATTGTAAGGTTTTTGAGAACAGGTACTAGGTCTTACTCATTTCTGTCCCTCCAACTATTAGTATGGTGCCTGGCTTATACTAAGATTCTATAACCCACATTGAAGGGGGTCAGCACATTCTGGTTCCTGTGAGACACAGCCAGTGTGCAACTTCAGCTTCATCTTTCTAAACAAGTCTGTGATTTTGGTATTAGAATTGTGACATTTACTCCTAAGATGTAGAAAGCATCTTTTGCCTGTGGTTTTGTTTTGTTAATTTCAGTGTTCTGACTTGGGCTAAGCTGCCATGGTGCTGTTTTTATGCAACAACTGTTTTTATTATTATTTTTCATCATGCAAAATGCATTGTCTTTTGAGAGAGAGCTGCAGTTAGAAAACTTTTCTAGAGTCACATTTAAAAAATAAAAAATAAAGGGCCAGGCACAGTGGCTCATGTCTATAATCCCAGAACTTTGGGAGGCTGAGGCAGGAGGATTGTTTGACACCAGGAGTTCAAGACCAGCATGTACAACATAGTGAGATCCCGTTTCTACAAGAAATAGAAAAGTTAGCTGGGTGTGGTGGTGTGTGCCTCTAGTCCCAGCCACTTAGGAGGCTGAGACAGGAGGATCACTTGAGCTCAGGAGTTCGAGGCTGCAGTGAGCTATGATGATGCCACTGCACTCTAGCCTGGGTAACAGAGTGAGACCCTGTCTTGAAAAAAAAATAGGTCCATAAGAAAAGACTCCCAACTCCTTGAGTTATGCTTGGAAAGATAAAATTGCTCCTGGTGCTAAGCTTTGGTGAAAAGACCAAATCACTCCTAAGTCCCATAAAGATAGTTAAAATGGAAAGCATCTTAAAATTAAATCTTTTATGTTGCATTTTTCCTTTTTCTGTAAGTGTAAAAGATGGAGATAAAAGGATTCCTGATGATTTTTTAAATGTTTTTTAATGCATGTGCAAAATCCTAATATCTGTTTAATGCTAGCATTTGAAGCTGTGTTCAAGTTAATTATTAATGAAAAAAGGTATCACCTGTTTGGTTTTCAATTGTGAAGGCAGAGTGGAAGGGAATGAGTCAGTTTATTTTTATTTCCTGTCTGAATTTAGTGAATAAATGTGGAATTGTTAATATGGTGAGTAGAAATTTTAGCTTGAAGTTTCCAAGTCCACAGTCATAGTGTTAAATATGAAGGATGGGAAATGTTTGCTCAAATAGATTCACTGAAGCACATGATTTAAGTTTGAGCCCTCATAAAGTTAGAGGACTCGAATCCTTCATCCTTTCAGATCTCCAGCTGGACCATTAGCTCCAGACATAAAACAAAGTGCTGGGAGAAGGATTCCTTTGTTATTAACAGCTACATGTTTGCACGGTGTGTGCATGTGTGTGTTTGGAAAAGTCTGTCCAGTCAGGGGCATCCTCTTCCAAAGCCCTCATTCAGACCATTTCTTTAAAGCCTCTTGTCTGAAACAAAGCAATAGTCTGCTGCCTAGGGGTCCTTGAGGTAATTGCTGTATTGAAATTGATATGCATCCTTTTCATCTATATTTTTATATTTTTACCACAGATGTACCAATAAACAATATGGTTTTGGTTTTTTGAGTTTAAAAAATTACATGGTATTATTCTGTTCATCTATTTTTTAAACAGTTTTATTGAGGTATAATTGATATACAAAAACTGTACATATTTAATGTATACAATTTGATGATTTGAACATATGTTTATACCACAATCAAGGTAATAGATATATCAATCGCCTCCAAAAATTTTCTTGTGTCTCTTTGGTCTGGTTTTTTTTTTTTTGTGATAAGAACACTTAACATGAGATCTATCTTGACAAATTTTTAAATGCACAATATAGTCTTGTTAACTATAAGCATAATGCTGTACAGCAGATCTCTAGAACTTATTCATCTTGCATAACTGAAACTTTATACACATTGAACAGCAGCTTCCTGTTTCTCCCTCCCCCCAACCCTTGACAACCATCATTCTACTCTCTGTTTATAAGAGTTTGACTATTTTAGATACTTCATGTAGGTGGAATCATGCAGTATTTGTCCTTCCGTGACTGGCTTATTTCACTTAGCATAATGTCCTCCAGGTTCATCCATCTTGTCGCATATGGCAGGTTTTCCTTCTTTTGAAAGGCTGAATAATATTCCACTGTAGGTATAAACCACATTTTCTTTACCCATTCATCTGTTGATGGATATTTAGGTTGTTTCCATATCTTGACTTTTGTGAATAATGCTGCCATGAACATGAAAGGGCATAGATCTCTTCAAGATCCTGATTTCAATTCTTTTGGATATACATCCAAAGGTGGGATTGCTGTATCATATGGTAGTCCTATTTTTAATCTTGTGAGGAACCATCACAGTGCTTTCCATTGTGGCTGAACCATTTTCCATTCTCACTAACAGTGTACAAGGGTTCCAATTTCTCCACATCTTCACTAACACTTATCATCTTTTATTTTTGATAGTATCAATCCTAACAGGTATGAGGTGATTTCTCGTTGTGGTTTTAATCTGCATTTTCCTGATGATTAGTGATACTGAGCATTTTTTCACATATCTTTTGGCCATTTTTATGTCTTCTTTGAAGAAATGCCCATGCAAGTCTTACTGAATGTCTCTTTTCTGCATCTATTAAGGTGATCATGTGGCTTTTATGCTCCTTTAATATACTAAACTGTTAGATGTTCCAATTTGGAACCATCTTTGCAATCCTGAAAAAAAAAACCTCTATTGGTCATAATGTCTTTTAGAATGCAGAGATGGATTTGATTTGCAAATATGTTAGGATCTTGCACTTATGTTTACTAGTGAAATTGGTCTGTACTCTTCTGATTTTAAGCAGAGCATGCTGCTCCCCTGCCTCACTCTGGGGTGGTTTTATTCCCTGACATCCCCCAGCTACTCCGCCAGCTCTGACTCTGAGGTCAGCAAGCCTCCTCTTGTAAACTGTCTCTCTGTGTTGTATTTTCGTTCTTTTCTGGTACATAGAGGTGTTTATTTTGCTTGTATTTTATTTATTTGTTTTTGTGTTAATCCATTTTGAGCATGGTACACATGACCTTTCCACTCCTGGAATGATCTTCTCTTGCCGCAGTATTGCTTCCCAAGGCCATACAGTTTTAGAGACTCAGTGGAAAACCACCTTCACAGTGCAATGGATAACACCTCTGTCTTGCTGCCATCAGCAAAATTTAATAGGTACACTCCTAATTCTTTTATATGAGTTGTTGGTGAAGGTATTGGCTGGGCTTCTCAGAGAATGCTACATTCTACAGCAATTCAACAAAAATCATTCACATTTACAATCAAAGATGGTATGCTAATCCCCAACATACATTTGATATTTTTCATATAATTTCAACTAGGGGTAGAAATAAAATTATTTCTTTAAAATGCATTTTGGTCCGGCACTAGGTTCAGCAGAACCTACTTTTAGAGGAAGAATTCTTTGCTGTTTCTCTGACTAGTTCTTTTTAAATGCCCTGGCTTTGCATTTCATGTTATTCAAAGAGTACTTTATTGATTAGAGCTGATTATTGTATTATTTCAACAGGCCCCATTCATTTGTGGAAAATAGAAAGAGTGAGTTATTTGTATAAAAAAGTACTTTAGATTTCAGGACATTTTGGCTAATCTAACTCTAACTGCTTATTTTAGAGTATGTTCAGCACAGTTAGGCAAAGCATCATGTATGTAATTAACTTTACAAAGATTGTATTTCCTGTAGACACTTCGAAATATGTTGCAATTTACGTTTGTTTGTTATTTTTGCTTAGCATGATGAAGTTATTTTTCCCATAGAAGTAGTGTAAAATGTTTATTTCTGTTTCTAGACTAATTCATAAACTTTATTCAGCCCAGATGTTAGGAGAAGCACATAGTATAACATTCCTTTGTTAAATGGATTCTGAGTCTCAACTCATAGTATCTAAAACCATCTTTATTTCTTTGTAGTTGAGATATTCACAACCTGGGCAATTTTTAAATACAGTTTGAGAACAAAATTGTCCATTATGTTGTGTTTCTTAACTGTCATTATTAAAGCTTTATTTCTTGCCTTTTCAAGATTAATACATGACTCATACATTGTCACTTATTTAATAATAACTGTGGTTAGTAAATAGTGTTTGTTTACTTATAAAGAGCTTAGTGATTCTTAAGTTTTGCCCATTTATTCTCAGAGCAAATGAAGTGAATCAAGAGATTCTCAAAGATTTTGCAGCTCTGGTGACTTTGAGTAAGTGTATTTGCATCATTCATTGCCAAAGTATCCACAAATAAATGTTTTTTTAAATAAATTAATTGTTTTTCTTTCTTATTTTGCATTCTTTTTCATTTCTTTCCTTCTTTACTTTTTTCCTTCCTCCCTCCCTCCCTCTCTCCCTTCCTTTCTTACATAATTTTCTTTCCTTCTTTTCCGTTTTCCTCTCTCTTTTTCTCATTGCTTCCAAGGGGTGTGGTGACTGCATTAGGGGAAATCACAATCTAGGTTGAATTGAATTTACAGTGCCTTGAATTTTTGGCTAAGGTTTAGAATAGCCAGACATGTCTCAATATAAACAGTTCCCCCAAATCGAGATAATACTTCAACTTCTCTATTTATGATTAATTTAAAAGTTAAGCCAGATATTATGCCTTTTTTTTTCTGATTGGGGTGAAATACAAGGAAGCATTTTATTAAACAGTTGTTAAGGATCAAGACTTTCACCCACCACTGAATCCTGACAACTTTAACTAAATGAGTCTCTGTTGAGAGGACAGTTCTTGGCCTGTGACACATCTGAATCAGTGAGATCATGAACTATAAGCAAATGGGATCAGATTAATGGGGTAATGGGGCTTTTAATGGATTTTCAAAAGGAACCAGACACATGAAACGCCTTATAAATGGAAGAACTAAGGTGGTTCTTAAAAACAGCACCCTAGAATCTAGTTCCATCCTATCTTTTCCTTTAAATGCCACAACAAAAATTAAAAGGGGCCAGTCCTGCCTCCCCTTCCCTTCCGAATACTGGGCATCTCCTCTGAATTTGAATAAAAACCTTTCAGGATGGGAATGTATTCAAAGAAAAGAAGTGTAGGAAAAAAGTGTGTTTGAAGAGTCTGAGTATGTATGTGGGTGGGTGTGAGCATGTGTGTGGGATGCCCATGTGTGTGTAGCATGTGTGAGTATGCATGCACATGTCTGTGAGGTGTGCCAATGTGTGTACATGCTTATATGTGTGTGTGTGTGTGTGTGTGTGGTGATTATGTGCTGTGGGCGGGAGAGGCTGCTTTGCTCAGCCAGTGGCAGAGCAGTTAGTACATAACTAGTAGTGAGAAAGGAAGCTGGGAAGAGACTAGGAAGAGAAGCAACCGACCTTGTTAACAAAAGCTCAGTTTTGTCCCTGCAGACCCAACCAGCAGAAGGGACGGTGAGGGTGGCTCTCCGCCAGGGAGGTCGGGTTCCCTGCAAACAGTTGAAGGCATCTTTATCATGCGCTTCTCAGGGGGGAAGTTTTCAAAGCCGCAGCAGCAGCCTTGGAGAAGACCAGCAAAGAGAGTGCAGTGTGTATGTGAACTTCAATTCTATATTTTTCTGTCGGGTGGGTTAATGGGTTTTTAGTACAAAGAAAACTCAAACTCAGCTGACCTGAAAGACTGGAATTTCAGCTCTCTTCCTTCCCTGGGTTATTTTTCCTCCCCCTTCCTCTCAAAGCCCTTTAAACCAGATTACCGGGTCAGTGACTTTTATCCTGCTCACCAGTTCCAAGGGGTTCTAGCTTTTTGGCATGGGAAGGAATCATTACCTGTAAGTATCTTCTTTATGTGCTTCCTCTCATCTTGACTGTGAATGTTCTGTGAGCAGAATGCCCCAGAGGTTGTTTGTGTAGTGTCATTAACGCCAAGTAACAATGCAAGAAGTCTGCAGCATCGGTTTGCAAAAGTTTAATTCTTCTGTTAACTCAGAAGTGGTAACTGGCAGTGTTAACAAACCAAATGCCAGAAATGGGATTTTCTTTATTACCGAACACAAATTTCTAACTCTCTTCTGAATCCACCCCCAATGGCACTTACTAATGAAATAACCATTTTTTAATTTTGTAATTTTCCCCCCGGAATTTAGAATGTTTCTTTTCAGCTAAGTGAAATGGAAAATGGAAAAATGTAAAAATTAACAAAACAGGTAATAGCCTCATGGCATAAAAACATAGAAATTTGGATGAGATAATTTCTGGATACCTTTGCTTTAGTTTAGTTGTATTTGGATATATATATTTTTAAAACATGATTTCTGTTTTATGGGGATGAGCGATAGTGTTGGGGAAGCAAAGAAATCACATTGTTCTGAAGTTGTGGACTGGTCTTTAGGCTCTTTCTGCTTATTACTAAAATTTGGTCCAGAGACTTGGTGCTTTAGTAAATAGTTTCTTCAAGTTTTCCTCTGGATCACAGAACTCATTTTCAAGGCATTTAATTTTAGTTTCTGTTTTTTTTTTTTTTTTTTTTTTAACTATTGCACCCAGTCTTGTTGCATGGTGTGCATTACAAAGCTTAAAAAGAGCATTTCCGGGCCGGTTGGTGTTTGTAGCCTGGGAATCTTGCTGGAGAGATTAACCTCTTCAGGGCTGCTTCGCAGATCAGACTTAGTGATCCAAATGCTCTCCTGGTCTTCTGTGGAAAACTGATACTGCTGTCCCAGGCTAGGTAAAGACTGGAGTTGCTCTAATATTAAAGCCTACACTTGAGAAAAGTGCCTTCAGTGCAACTCTAGGAAAATACTAACTACCTTTGCTCTTTCTCTCCATCAGGGATTCTCAAAACTTAAGGTGTGTAAGAACTGACAGGGTGCTTGGTGAAAAGGCAAGTTCTCAGTCCCCAACCCGAAAGGATTTTAGATCTGGGTTGGGGCCAGGAATCTGCCCAGGTGATTCTAATGCAGATGAGTCCACACTTGGGTAAACATTGCTCTCCATTGTCCTTGGCAATTAAATTCTCACCATGTACTTGGTTAATATTAAACCTCATATATAAATAATAAACGTGAGTTTTCAGCTCATGTTGAGCATAACTTATGTGCAACGTGGTTTTGCATGCTTGGCTGACAAACCAGGGATTTTTAATGAGCTTTCCCACCAACTTCATCTTTTTTTTTTTTTGCTTCCTTTTCCATCTTTGCCTTTTCATTCCCACGAGTGAGAAAAGGAGCTGGACAAAGGTACCTGGATACCCTGTTACCTTGCTTCCACGTGTTGGGTTATATGGCCTGATCTGCCCCCACATGGCTAAGCAACGTTTGTCTTGGAAACTTTAAACCCAGGGCTGTTCTTAATTCTTTACCAGCATCCCCAGCATTCCTGGGGCTGAGCTAGGCTGGGTTGGGCTTAAAACTGAGCTGGATTTCTTGGAACTGTTCGGGAGGAGTCTTATTCTTAGGAATCCCAGTTTGGACGGGACCAACCCACAGGGACTAGAAGAAACAGGAAGTGATTCCTTCATCATGTTAAGGTCCTCATTTGACAACATATGAAAGTCAGAACTCATCTTCTATCCCCATCCCCACATTTTATGGCATTTAATATTTATAGTAAAAAGAAAACAGGATGTGATCATCAGAGCCCCTTCCTTTCTTCCCTCTCCTCCTTCCAAGTATTTGGGGGTACCTGCTACAAGCCAGGCTCAATGCTAGTTTCTAAGGATTCCAAAGGACCAGTGTGAATAGTGCATGCAGGGTCTGGGTCTCGTGGCACTTCAGATCTTAGATGTTGCTGACCAGTCTTGGATGAGCTGCCCAATCCCTCTAAGCTTCACTTTCTCCATCAGTCAAATAAGTTGAATTAAATGAGTTTTGGTATCTTTCTGGCTCTGATATTCTGACATTGGTGGATATGACTCAGTCTCCTAAATGCAAAGATGGGTTATGGGAGCTTTTCAGCATCTACATTAACAACAGACACAAAAATATGACTTACTGCTTTCCTTCAAAAATTTTCAAATATATTTCTTTCTCTCAAAAAAGATCATGACTACTGGTATATTGAGTTAGAAAAACGCGACCTTTTCAGAGCACACAGCCATTCCTCACAATAGGATCCTGTAACTCTCCAGAAAGGCTGTTTCTCTGGGCCAGGTTACATGGGAGGGCAGCCTCTTATCTTGTCTGAATCTGATGTTGCTGCTCCTTTGGAGAGCTGGGTGGTCTGAACAGGGCTTGACAGCTTCCCTACAAGCACAGCTTGCAACCTGACCCTTTCATTCAAGGGATTCAGCAGTTTTTGTGCTACTAGGTGAGAGGCTCAGAGAACTTTAAGGGGCTGGGAACAACAAAAAACAAAACAAAACCCCCACTCCCTAATGAAATCTTGTCTGTACTATTATCTATTTTGTCTGTGATGTAGCATCTCTTAATGCTGTGACTGGGCACCATTTCAAAGGGCTGTAAAACTTGGCCATCAAGATAAGAAATTATAGCTGTGATCTATGTGCTTTTCTGTCAAATGTAGCCCCCAGCTGTCTGAAGATATTATGTTTGGGTAGGAAATGAGTACAGGGTTCTTGCAAAGTTAGGATATTTTAAACCAAATATTCTTTGCCTCTCATTGGTAAATTTTTACAGGAGGAGGCAAAAATAGTTTACACCTGTCTATTTATGGAGTTGGTGACATTTGGGGAAAATGTGTATTAAAAGATGATGCCAAAAGTACTCCTTTTGTGCATCACCCAAAGGCTGCTAAGATTGTGTGCGGGTCACTCTTCACTCTAAACTTTGTCCTTGAAACTTTCCTATCTGGTTCCCTAGAGACAGAGGACAGATAAACACTCCAGGACCTGGGTGTTCTACTTGCCTGGGACTCATCTCTGCATTCTATCAAGCATTATCAGCTGCTCAGTCCCTACAAATACTCCCAGCACTCTTCTCTTAAAACAAATAAGCCACAACTTTGTCTCATGAAGTCACACTTAGTGCCATAGTATCTTCATTCCAAGGCCTACATTTCTTGTTAGCACAAACATTCTTCAGTTTGTAAATTATAAAACAAAACCATTGTAAAATTAGAAAAAGTTCAGAAAGGATAGAAGTCCCCATATGAAACCTCATCTGAATGTTTACAAATTGTTAGGCATTTCCTGTCAAATCTCTTCCATAGCCCAGATTTGTTTTTTTGTACGTGTTAGAAAGACAACAATGCAACAACATAACAGCAATAATTTAATTCTGTTTTATATAAATTTTCCCCTTTTCATAAAATGGTAGGATGTTTCTATTTCATCCAATAAACATTAGTGATTGTTTTGAAACCAAAGGTAGCATTGATACAAGACCTGCGTGTTAAATCAGAGGTGTAGTAGAAAAAAAGAATGGCCTTTGAACAAATTTTAACTGGGTTCTTTGGTTCTGTAATGTTGGCCAATTTTCTTAGCCAGTTTTCTCAGGAGTAAAATGGGGATATTGACACTTACCTCACTAGATGTTTGTGCATGGTGCATGGTACATGACATACAAGTGTTCAATAAATACTTCTTCTTTGGGAGAGGGCTAATACAAGTGTGAAGGCTGGAAAGAACTAACATGTGGCAAGCTACTTAGTTCATAGGTGAAAAGAAAAAAGAAATAGGAAAGAAAGCCTTATTCCACATCACCTAGCAGTTAAAAGCTTAGTTTTGAGACCTGAAGGATGGGTTAGATTCAGCCGGAAATGGATTGGAATTAGTTGAAATTTTGGTAAAAGGAATTCCAGCTGGGCCAGATGGACAAGCCATCGGCTTAAGCTGGGGTGGACATGGGATGTGTCCGTTAGAAGGGAGAACTTCCAGTTGACTAGCATGCCAAGGAAAGGGTTCTTGCATCACATAGGTTGGAGATGGGCAAAAATTTAAGGAAAACCAAAACCTCAGGTCAATAGACCTCAAAAGAAACTAATCCCTGTCCTGTGTCTATACCTCAGCTCTTGCCATTATTGGACAGCACTGAGGGAAAGTTCTTTCTGAAAGCAAGTTGAGGCTTCCACCCATTCTCCCTGGTTCTGCATCCTAGAACCAGAGTAAAGTCACTCCTCCTTCAAATATCTGAAGACAGACTATTATTTTTTAATTGCTACCGAAGCAGATCTACTCTTTCCCTTACATATGCAATGGATTTTTGGAAATATAGAATTACACATTTTTGCTTATCGAAAGCTAACTTCCTGGCTTGAGTGTGTCATTCCAGCCTCGGACTATCAAGGCTGTGAATCTTGATTGTGTCCTCAGTGATAACAGTTAACCTTCTTGGATTTGTGCTGTCTGTGAATTGGATAAGCTTGTCTTCTGTACCTTTGTTTAAAGATTTAGAAAAATATTTAACCAGAGAGAACCAAAAACAGCTATGGGGCCCAACTCTAGATGCTTCTAATAAGAGAAATGATGTCCCTAAACCTCACTTTTATGTTTTTTTAAAGAGGAAAGTAGTCACTAGTTTCTATAACCCAGAATCATAGAAATGTTTAAGTTTTAATGAGAAGAGCTCAATGATATCAATATATTGGTGTTTTTGTTTTGACAAGGATGCTAAAGGCACAGTAATTGCCAATTTCATTTATTGATACATATGTTGAATGCATACTACATGCAACAGACAATTTTGGCCTCCTACCTTCAAAACCCATAGCTAAGTAGATACACCATCAGGTAGGATGTGATAAATGCCCTGTGAGGGGTTTAAATAAAATATGATTCTTCTGCAGTGGCAGGAAGGGAATCTTTCCACATGCACTGATCACATCTTAGGGCATCCTGGAGGAGGCATTTCATGAGGGGTTAATAAATGGGAAGGATTTCAATAAGGGTGGGAGCAAGGACATACCCAGCAATATAAAATAGCCCCTTCTAACACGAATTCATTGTCATTTAAGGCAATGGCATGTAATGACCCACTGTTCCCCAGCAGTCAAGGCATCAATGGTCCATTTCAAATTACAGACACAATTTCCTTTTGCTTTCCTCATCTTTCATTCTTCTTACTTTCTTTTTCTTTTCTTTTAATATTTTCTTTGTTTTAAGAAAATCAGCCTCCTCCTAACTACATGTCATGACTCAGCAGTTTTGATCTCCTCAATGACTGTGGCTTCTGCTACCAAGCTCTGCCTATGTTCCCACATTAGATCTGAATGAAATCACACAGCTTTTTATAAAAATGATTTTACCTAAACATTGGAAAACAGTCACTGTCTCAAGCCCTTAGAAATTTTGGAACAGTAAAAATATTGCTGCTGCTGGAGGTACTGATTGGTGACTAAAAGTTACTTGAAGGTGATTTATCAGTAGGAGAAGAACAAGAGTTGAATGGCCATTTGACTACATTAAATAGTATTCAAAGAGTTTAACATTGCATTTTACATCCTATTCTTAATCCTGTTAACCATGCAACCATGTCAAGACTTCCTTTTGGTGTTAGTTAGCCTACCTTTCAAATTCTTAAGTTATTACTATAGTAAAAGGAAATAGAATAAAACCTGTAGCTATATAAACCACACTTAAAATCAGTTTATGATACACTCTGGACTTAGAGTTTGGCTGCAGGATGGGGTGACAGGGAACCTTCTTCAGGCAAGACTAAGGACTAGTTTTACACTTTTGTAGAATCTTTCAAAAACCCCAGATGGAACCAATTTTATCTTTCTCACGTTAAGCCTGTGTGGTGCTGACTTGACTGCCTGAGCTAGGAAGGAGCAGTGTGCCATGTGTACCATTTCACATTAGAGATGCAATGATTGCTGCTGAATTGCTTTATTGGGAACTGCTGGTCTTCAATGACCCCCAACAAAGAGACATTTCCTGATCTGTGGCTTTGTAAATTGCTTTGGTGGCAGGCCTCTTATAGTGCATGGAGATGACTGGCTATGGGACTCATTGGTGGGAACACTGGAGTCTTTGCATACCCCTTCTCCCACTTAAGTGTTTGCCTGTGTTAAGAATGGCAAATGATGACAACTGTGTGAGCTGACGGAGACATAGGCAGAACCACATGGTGTTTCACAGCAGGCCTGCAGTCACTGCCCAGTGCTTAGAGGCATCACGTCTGAATTGTCAGCTCTGTGGCCAGAGAGATCTGAAATTAAGACTGTATTAAGACTTTAAGACAATGTCATGGTAAAGAGCAAATGTGCCAGGAGTGATGGCAGTTGAATTTCTGTATTAGTTTAAAACAACAACAATAAAAACTATCTTTACTACAACCCTATGAAGTCAATATTCCGAATACCCACATATGGTTGATGAATTCAAGGCTGACAAGGTCTATATAACATATATTGTAGGTTGGGGTTCTTTCCATAGACAATAAAGTGTTCAGAAAGTAAGCAGTTTAGTCAAAGTGCTTATCCTTAGTTTATATGTGTAAATGAGATCTGCCTACAAAGGGATGCATGAGCAAAAGAGTACGACATAGTGTTATGCATTATTATCATGCTTTCTTTTTATGTAAAAAAATTTTTGTTTTAGAAAAAAAAGACTCCTTTTTTCCTTGAAAAGATTGATTTTTGTTTTTTGTTATTGAGTAGAAAAAGATTGTTTATCCCAAGCAGAAGGTTGGAGATAGTGAGATGGGCACAAATGAACAAGATCGAGGTCCAGGAACATGTTAGGGATTGTTAGAAGGGGTGTGGGATGATGGCCAGTGTTTCACTGAAGAATTGATAAGAAGTAATTGGTACATTAGGAACACAGAGAGGAATTATACTTTGGAACGATGTGAGAGACTTAATTTACAGATCAGAAGGTTTGAATTTTTCTGCCTTGCAACAGATAATTAAGCAGATAGCCTCAAATATTCTAGTCTGATCAATAATGAGTTTGCAGGTAATAATTTTAGGAAGATCTATTTCTTCCTGCCTAAATCCAAATACCCATTTCTATCTCATCTTGAAATATTGTATTATGAAAAAAAGAAAAAGAGTGGAGGAACATTAGCCTTGTGAGTAATAACATTTATTGCTATAGTATATATATTTACCTTTGTCTTTAAAGATTCACAGCAAGAGAAAAAATCAAAATGCAAGAGAAACTGGTGGTAGCACAAAATTTTACTAATTAAACTTTATGTTATTTCTTTCATTTCGGACTTTGCTTCCTTTCTGACAATTTTGCTAATTGAGGAAGCCGCTGACTTTTGTATGTAAATCTCGTGCGTGTGAGTGGCTTCCTAGGGATGGCCGTCCTAGCTAGGCTGTCAATGAAAAGTTCCCTCATGGTGCCTCACTTGGGGCTTCCTGTAGTCCTGTACTCTAAGTGTCAGACCCTTTCTGTCTAGGGCCGTCCTATCCCCCCACCCGACCGCCTGCACACTGAGTCTTGCTTCCAGGCTTTCCCTGGTGCTGACCTTGCCTTTTTCCAGCGTCTGCCTCCACACTGACCGACAGACTTCCCATGTCTGATGGGTTCTCAGACGTGCCAAGGAACCTAACTTCAGTCATTAAACCTCTTTTACCTCTTATAGTTAGAGGAGAAGAAAATAAAAATGTGGTTATTTTACAACACTAGTTCTCAATCCTAGTCGCTCCTGGAGTACTTTTAAATTCAGATGCCTGGGCCCATTCTGACCAATGAAATCAGAAACTCTGGGAATGGTGCTTGGGTGATGGGAATGTGAAGCTAGAGAGGGGACTCACTAGTTTACGGGTGGCATTAGGGTCCACTCTTTCATCTCGGTGTGTTTCCCATTGCCACTAGCAGCTCGGACCCTCTCAGGCCCTCGCGAGGACCGTTGGCTTCCCTCCAGGGCAGAGGGAGGACTGGAGGCTTGGGAGTGAGGTTGACTTTGCAGGCAGTGCTCTTCCCCAGGCCGCGGGAGTCAGCCCCACGCCGCACAACTCTGGGCACCATTCACACTGAGGACTATGTAAAAAGGCTCGATGGGCCTGGAATTTGGTACGCTGAACTGAGCAAAACTGAGTAAAGGAGTTTCGCTACCTTTGGCCAACACTCTAAAGGACAGAAATGATAGTATGTTTTACCACAGAAATATCTTCCACCATGATGAATTTCTGCAGTGCCCAGGGCCATTGTGCCTCAGGGAAATATGTTTCCACTTCTAGACAAATTACCTGCAAAACAACATTTTTAATATAGCCTGTTTGTGTCTTGGAGACTCTAAGAAAGTGTTTTAGCCAAGACTGCTTGTGCGCTCCATATTCTTTTCTCTTTAAAGATGTTTCTCTGATTTATTGGTGTTTGCAGTAATTATCTGGCACCATTCTTCTACATCGCCATGTCCTCCCGCACATGTTTGCTCAACAATAAGACATCAGTCAGACATTCACTTACTTTATTTGCAGCTTAGTGATCTTTATGGAGATTTTGCTTTTGAACCAGTACTCGAAGCATTTCTAATCCCCCTGCCTGAGAACAGCCTCCCACCCCCACCCCTCCACATCCCACCCCCAATTCTGCCAAAGTAAGCAGATCAAGTTTCGCTTTTCTTAAGGCCATTAAGCTCAGTGAGCCAGGACTGCATCAGGGACTCAGGCGTCTGCAGCAGGACGGACACTGGCACGGGTGTGCATTCACGCGTGGGGCCTCAACGTGGGGGAGTGTCCTGTGCACCACCTGAGTGGCATTTGAGTAGCTGGGGACATGCAGACGCCCAGAAAGGACAGCGCTATAAAGCTGGGCTAGAAGCATGCTCAGTCCCCAAACACCAGGAGGTGTGATAAGCAAGGGCTCACTGCGGTTTGCCTGATTTCTTTCTTGTTGCTAATGGTCCTGCACTGCTCCAGAGAAAATTTTCTAGCTCTGCATGGGTGTCACAGGAGCACCAGTACAACTTAAATCGTGAGGCATGCCAAAACATGACTCAACTAATGAACTTTTTATAAATTAATAAGCTTAATATTTGAGAAGTTTTATGTTTATAAGAAAATTGAGCAGAAAGTCCAGAGTGCCAGTATACCTCCTCCTCCAGCCCCTAGAGTCCGCTAGTGTTCATGTCTTGCATAGTGTGGTACGTTTGTTACAATGGATGGACCAATCACTAGAGCTAAAGCACATAGTTTACAATGGGGTCCACTCTTTGTACTGTACATTCTGTGGGCTTTGACAAATGTTTAATGACATGTATTCATCATTACTCTGGTAACTTTTAAAATAAGTTTTAGAAAAGCTTTCTTCAGCAGGCTTGGGGTAGAAGGGGCAGGCAGGGAGCTAACTTAGGTTGCACCATGCTGTGTGTGTGTGCTGGGGACTTTAATTTACATTGACGGATATTATCATGTTGAACTATTTTAACAATCCTGAAAGGTGTCAATTATTGTCTTCATTTTATAGATGAGAAAACAGAGCCCAAGGAAGAATAAGGACCTTGCTCAAGGAAATGGTAGAACCAAGATAGGTACACAGGTCTGGGGGATCTGATTAACAGCCTGGCCTCTGCGCTTTCACTTTAGGTCCATTCCTGTATCAGAGAGTTAAGCCTTCTCATCTCTTTTTCTCAGTACTGTTGAATCAGAAAATTATTTACAAAGCTATTTGTAAAAATGAAAAATTGTAATTAAAAAAAAGTGATATGTAGGTCACGGCTGAAGACAGAAGACATCAAAATTTTGCTAATATCCTCAGCAAGGAAGAACATCAAGACTCTCATTAGAGTCCTGTTAATTTTTTGTTAGTTTTTTTTTTTTTTTTTTTTTAGCTCACTGTGGCCTCGAACTCCTGGACTCAAGCAATCCTCCTGCCTCAGCCTCCTGAGTTGTTGGGACTAAAGGCACTCACCACCACACCTGGCTAATTTATCTATTTATTTTTTATAGAGATGGAATCTCACTATGTTGCCCAGGCTGGTCTTGAATTCCTGGCCTCAAGTGACCCTCCTGCTTTGGCCTCCTAAAGTTCTGGAATTACAGGCATAAGCCATTATGCCCAGCCTATTGGTTTTAAGCAATGCAATTTTTTTACTTTACTACATCTCAGTATACGATTCTGTGCTTTACTTTCTACACTCTGCTTGTATTAATGGATAATGCAGCAGGTCCAACCAATTGTCTAACCTTTGACAAATCACTTAGCATCTTTGGGCCCCATTTCCTCATCTTGATACCCTGTGCCAGAGCACAGAGCATGGGTTTCAGGCACCTGTCTGCTGGAGTTGGAATCCCAGCTATGCTATTTATTAGCATTTACCTTGGATAAATTATTTATCTGTTTCCTTAGCTGCAAAATGGGAATGGCAACATAATCTACTCCATACTTTGTTGTGAAGCTTAAATGAGTTAAAAAAGTGCCAGGCACAAAGTAAGTGTGTAGTACATGCTTATTATTATATATAAAATTTGGAAAAGCTCCTTCTAACTCTAGAATTCTAGGATTTTTTGCTGTACTGTGATTTGGGCTCCAACAGCATTGTACTTTTTGTCATTTATCACCAAGTTCCTGAGGTCACCAAAAGCAGTTCCTTTACAGCAGATCTCATAACAAAAATATTTGTGGTGGTTGGTCTCTTTTCTGCTCCAGACATCTGTGAGTTTGAGTTTCATCATTAGCTATGGCATGCAAGCAAGATGGTCAGGGTTACACAACACAGCTTGGTGAGCAGTGCTGGGCAGCTTTTTTTGAAAGTCTGAGCAATCTTTTTCACAATGAAGTGTTTCAACGTGAATAGTGGAAGTTTCTTTAAGTGTATAATGATGAGTTTGATGGAATCATTAGAGCATTTTGCTCCTATGCTATCACAGCAAATACCATTTTGTGTTGTAAAGTACCTGATTATAAATCTTTCTCTCACAAGACGTCAATCTCTCCAAGATAGGGTTACCTCTTTTTTTAACTTTTATTTGCACAGTGCCTCTCTACCCTTTCTCACAAAAACTCTTCTGAGTAACATATACTTGTTGATTCTTAGACTATGCCACCTTCTTTCTCTCCATCTTCAAACATGCCCTCTGTTCTCCTTTTCGCCTTTCTAAATCCTATTGATTCTTTAAAATTTAACTATCTCCCCTTCTAGGAAGCATCCCCTAAGCCGAGTGTGAGTCAAATGCTGCCCTCCTATTTATTCCTACAGCACACAATACATCCCGCCATCATCGCACTTGCCACACTATTTGAATTATTAGTTTATATGTTTTTCTTCTGAATTACACTACAAACTCTCTAAGGGTAAGAATTTCCCCTGTTTCTACAAAAAAATATAAAAATTAGCCAGGCACGATGGTGTGTGCCTGTAGTCCCACCTACTTAGGAGGCTGAGGCAGGTGGATCGCTTGAGCCCAGGAGTTTGAGGTTGCAGTGAGCTATGACCACATCACTGCACTCTAGCCTGGGCAACAGAGTGAGACTCTGTCTCAAAAAAAGAGAATTTTTTTGGTATTTTTTTTGTCTTTGTAATCCTAGTACTTAGAATAGCACTTGTCCCAGAGTGGGTACTTACTAATTGTATTAAGAATGAACAAATGCATATGTCATATTCAAATAAAGAATCAGGTTGTGTTCTGAAAGTGGGATTGGTCTCAAAGATGAATTCCTGAACATGATTTAATGTGGATTTAAACAGAACCTCACTTTTGGACAATTTGGTGTTTCATTGTAAATTAAGAACTACAGAATTCACTCAAAAGAGGAAAATCAATCTCAGTCAGGGTGATTCTGGCGGGAAAGGCCATAGGTGTGAGTTTGGGTACATACTTGTGGTAAGTCCCAGATAAAGAATGGGGTATAGTCAACCATAGTGAATGTGAGTGAATGGTTTTCATTCTGTTGTAGTTATTCAATTAAAGCAACCTGTTGTGAAAATTTGTATGATGCACCTCTCTGGCTGAAAGCAACATGAATTTAAATTATGGCCACTTCTAACTAATCTTCAGGGAAGTGCTTTTGATGGCTTAAGAAGTCTTCATAGTCATTAAAAACAGAACTGTAAGTTGGGGGCACACATTTTTTTCTTCTGCAATCAGTTTTCTCTGCCTTTGAAGGTAGTTTTAGTAGAAGGCCTCTGTAGAGACAGGCTGGGTGTCTGGTTTCCAAAGGGCAGCCTGGGATTTGGATTTCTGATGTAGACTCATTAGGTATGAATTTATCAGGCATGGCCAGAAGTTTTGCAGATACCATCTGGCCATCCTACATTTCAATCATTTTAATTCTCTAACCTAGTGTCTCTTGAATGATGTCTCAAAGATCCTGGGTTTTTTTATGGGAAAGAACAAAAAAGTTTTCTATAAGTTTGCAAATTTTAGGCTTAAAAAGTTTCCTTTCCACAGGACTTCTTAGAGCCTTTAATGTGCTATCATTTTGTGAATCTTTAAAAGGAGATTTTAGCACTCTACGTTTCAAACATGTTTGGATATAGAAGACTTTTTTGTAGAAAATTTTTAACATCTCCAAAATGTGCATTTTCAGAGGCACAATTTGCAAAACATGGCAGGGTAGACTTTGAACTGTTGATAATCTAAGGAAAGGAGTTTGCGTAGAAGTTAAAGGTCTGTCTGTCTTTGCAACTTTGGTTGTGATGGGGTTCAGAACACACTATGCCAAAAGAGGGTACCTTAGCATATTGAATATTTTAAGCAGAAGGAATTTGAGAAATAGCACGTGCTGTTAAGTCTCTGAACTTCTCCCCAAACAGCAGATCCCAATACCCTCATGTGAGAAGTGTCTTTCCTGTACTCAGAGGAAAGGAGCATCCTTATATCCAAAGGCGGAGGGAAACGGACAGGAATCTGAATGAAGAGGCCTTGCTAGATTTCCCCCAGTTCACTACCCTTGGCTCATGCTCCTTGGTCTTCTCACATTTCTCACAACTTTCCACTTTTCATCAAACTTAGTATGAAAACATTTGTGCTTTTGTTTCTTCCTGTCTTCCTTTCCTTATGAAGGCTCCTGTGTCATGTAACACTTACGTTACATAAATTGGTATGTTTTTCCCTTCTTAATATGTCTTTTTCCAGTCTAATTTACAAGGCTCCAGCCAAAGAACCTAAGATTGGTAAAAGGAGAGGATTTTTCTTCTCCTCCAGTCATGACACACAGCCTGAGAGAGGGCTCCCTCTCCCTAGTTCTGAGTCTGTCAGTGCTTCCTGGCGATCTCAGAAGAAACAACTGAAAGGAATATTTCTGGATTGAGCATCTGTGGTTTAAGGAATCTGCCTGGGATAATGGACATAGTGCTGGGCTGGGTGTCGGAAGGGAGGTTCCAATCCAGGCTTGGTTTCCAGAGGGCTGTGTGGTCTTAGGAGGCACTTAACTGCCATGGGGCTTCCTTTCTTCTGCAAATGAAGGGGCTCCTAGAACAGAATGTACAAATGGCTAATGGACATTTTTAAAAAAAGGAAAAAAAGCTGAATCTTCCACATAAAGGAAATGCAAACTAAAACAGTGCCAGATATAGCATTTCACTTACAAAGTGAGTAAAGATTACAGGAGATTACTGAATGTCATCAGTGAGGAAAGCTGGTAAGGGTGTGAATTGGTACCATGTTTCCAGAAAGCATGCATTTCCAGAGCCTCAAAATAAGTTTACAACTTCCAGCCTTACAATTCCACTTCTAGAAATCTATGAAAAGGAAAACAGCTGGAGAAATGGACTGATTTATAATTAAGGAATTTTCATCATAATCTATTGACATATGTAGTAACTACTTCAAAGTTAACAGTGGAATGACTATAGCAACTGCAGTACATCCATCTAGTGGATACGGTGCACACATTCAAAGTGAGATCACAAGGAATGTTTAGTAGTACGGGAAATGCTTACAATAGAATGTTATGTTAATAGAAAAGAATGATACATAACTCTTTCTGTAGTATGGTTCCAATTAATTTTAAAAACTGTGTATATGTGTGCATATGTATTTGTGTGCATGTATGTGTGTGTGTGTATATATATATATATATACATACACACACATATATAAAAAATATATATGTGTGAAAGCCTAAGAGTGTTTTATTTGGGCATTGGGGAGTGTATTTTTTCCTTCCCTATAAGTTTCTATATTTTTATTCTTTATTTAATGATGCAGTTCTTTCATACTCAAAAAAAGTTATTTTCAGAAAAAGCAAATAAATTGATAACTAAAAATGAAGGATATGGACTAGTTGATTTCTGAAGTTCTTCCAAACCATACATTCTGTGATTTAGATTATGGTTTAGAAAAAAATGCAGAGAGGAGGAAACAATGTTATAGACAGAATCAACACATATTTTACTGTTTTAATTGACTGGAATTACGAAGTGCCCTGTTTTCCTTGAAGCCCTTAAACTATGCTGTAGTGTAAGGCCTTGGAACACTAAGATACTAGTAGACAGGCTCTGGAGATGCATGCTTTCTGGAAACCAATTCACACCCTTAATTATTTGTTCTTAAAGTAACAGCTCCTTCCTTTGGAGAACATCGCCTTGAGTGCAACTTTAACTCCTGTAACAGGCATCAGTTGCTGTCTGCAAACATAAAGGAAGTTGTTAAGTTTCCTGCATACTGTAGGAAAAAGACCTTGGGGCTAGTGAAACAATTGCAAAGAGTATAAGGTTTGGGGTGTAATGTGAAGCAGCATAATATAGTGGTTAAGTGCAGGGGTCCTGGAGTTGGGCAAAAGTGGGCTACAAAAATTGCAAGGACAAGGTTGCTGTTGACCTTGGGAAAGTTATTTAACCTCTTTGTGCCTCACCTTCCAAATCTATAAAATCACTGTCTACCTCCTAAAACCATGGTAGGGATTAAATAATAATATATGTAAAACACTTTGAACAATACCAGTATATAATAAGTACTTAATAAATGTTTTTATTAATATGATGTCACTTCTATAAGTCACTGTTTATTTATCTATAAAATTAGAATAATATTAATAATAGAAACAAATTGGTAGGTTTGTTGTGAGAAATAAATGAATAGATGCATATACAGAATATAGCCCAGTGCTTCCATTAATATATAGTAAGTGAAAGTACTAATAAGCAAAATACAAGAGAAGAAATTTGTACATAGGGGATACTAAAAACCGTTTGTTAAAGGGAAAAAAAATCTTAGAAGTCACAAGCTATTTCTTTCTCCATGATTCTATTCTTCCTGTCTGAGAGAACTCACTCTGAAAATCCTATGTTTGGCAAGGTCATAAAGATTTTCCATCCTTGTGGGGTCATTGAACAATTAAAGCTCCCTAAGAGGTTATGAGCTGCTTGAAAGAGAAGAATCTGCTTTTTGGTTGTGTCTTACAAGAGCTTCTTTGTAGTTTGGCTCAACTGCTCTCAGCTGGAGGGAATGGCATGCAATTGTCAGGAAGGAGGAGAAAGGGCTTTGGGCCGGGATGCCAGAGGCTGCTCCTCCCACAGCCCTGCTGTTCCCGCTAGGACCTCAGGCTAGTCACTTAGGATGTTCACTTCTTGTTGCCTGTAAGGAAGAGCGATTAGACTTCTCTGTCTACCTCAGGGAGTTTTAAGGTCAGAGGAGACGGTGGTTCTAAAGTCCTTGGTAAAGACTAAGTCTTGATTTCCTCAACTAAAATACAAAGGAGAGAACCACTTTCTCTGTGTTTAGACAGCTAGTTGTTCCCTATGAACACAGTTCTCTTGATTTCCAGTTTGTTGCTTTTTGGTCAATCAATTCATGTCACATGTGATTTGGATTTAGTTGTCCTATGGTGATTATATTCAGCTAGAGGTTTATGCTTGTAACTTTAAATTTGATTTATATGAATTACTTTGGAAATTTATTTGTACAAAAATTATGATTTTAAAGGCACATCATAAAAAATTCCATGACAGCCTCTATAGTTAGCTTCTAACTGGCATTTTAAAGATTTTAATGTGAAGTAGAAGTTAGAAAATCTTTGTTGGTTTACCTCACCCTCATGGTCAAGGATTTCACAATCTCTTTACGCTTGGGTGGTGGGGCTGGATTGATCCTGAGTTGGCTTTTTTTTTTTTTTTACTTAACATACCAGTTCTCTATTAGTTTATTTTATTTCTTAAAGGACTTTAGGGTACTTGTAAGATCTAAAGCTGTGGAAAAGTTGAACCCATAGAAGCAGAAAGAAAGTGGAAGGAGGTTATGGTTGTGGGGCTTGGAGGAGGAAGTACTGGGGGGATATCGATCAAAGGATACAAAATTTCAGTTAGTCAGGAGGAATAACTTCAGGAGATCTATTGTACGACATGGAGACTATAGTTAATAATATTGTATTGTATACTCAAAGATTGCTAAGAGAGTAGATTTGAAATGTTCTCCCCACAAAAAATGTGAGGTAATAGATATGTGAATTAGCTTGATTTAGTGATTCCACAATATGTACACGTATCAAAACATCATGTTGTACACCATAAATATGTACAATTTTTATTTTTCAATTATAAATAAATAAAAATTTAAAAAGAAGTAGAGGTGTGAATCAGGAAGTAACAGCCTCATGCCCAGGGAAGGCAGAAGGGTCCGTTGCTCATGTAATCTTCAGTCTAATCATAATAACTACCTGTAGCACTGATGAGAAGAGTGTCAGACTACATACAAGTTCTGCAAAAAGCAAAGCAAACAAAAAGCTAAAATAGATTATTGATATCTTCATATCTACTTTGGGCACAGGGGTGGTCAGGCACCCGCCTTGTGTTGTGTAGCTACCATTGCAAAATTCCATAGAAGAATAAGTAAATATTATTCTCATCAGGGCTGACCATCAAGAATTTCCATTGCAGTGAGAGGCTGGAGTACAGCTGGGATCCATTTTTTTCTTGCTGTGCATGGATTATCTCAGATTAGTGACAGGAGTATGTTCATATTAACATGGAGACTACATGCTCATATGGTTAAGCTGAATGTGTAATTAGGAAATAAATACTAGCTCACATTGCCCCTCCACCCAGTGAAACGTTACTAAACTATTTTCTTCTGTTCAGGAAATTTCCCAAGGAAGAAAGTTTAGTTAAAGAAACCTTTATGAATTTTTATAAGGAGGAATTCAAAGCAGGGTAGTTTCCCACTTTTCAGAACAATTTTCACACACTTTTATTGGCTTGTACAGATATACTTAGAATGCATGATTTCCACATAAAGAAAAAGGCAATGGTGTGGTGGGAAAATGATCAGTGTGAGCAGAACTGATTTGCTGGCATGACAGGAGGATTTCAAAATGTTGAGAAACAGCTGAACCACAAAAGCAAGCGAAGACACAATTTGTTTCTATTGCAAAATCCAGTTAAGTCCGAGGTGGCTGAAAGTCAGTTTATAAGCTCCTTGGGGAATATACCCAAGTGCCCTCTCTACCTCCACTCCACATGCCCCCAATAATTCTGCTGACCCCACAGATGCCATAACAGCAATCAGAGCAAGCTGGGGACAGATAGATTCCGAGGATCTGACTTAGCCCTATGCTGGGATCAAGAAAACAAAATTCTCAAGATGTGCTAGGCTTCCTATTAGGTGTTGTCAAGTAAATGTCAGCTGCCACTGGGCATAATAATTTTGCGTCAGAGACAATTACCACCGTCTCATTTTGGGGGGAGATGAAAAAGCCATCATCATCTATGAAATCTCGTTTGATTCAGAGTCCTGATTTACTTTGTTCTTGTTCTGTTTGTCTTTTTGCCCTTTCTCTGTCTGTTCATAAAAATTCTTTTCTTTTTCCCCTCCTGTGCCACCTTCTTGAAGCAAAAAATTAGACCAGTATTGTCCATGGAAGGTCCCCATACTTGGTGTTCCCCAATACCAAGAGAAAAACACAGAAGGAAAATTAGAATGCAAATAACACACAAATAAAGCATACTCCTTGATCTTTATTGCTCCTAATTCTGCAGGCTTCATCCAGGCTCAGTTGATTGAAGTTTGAGTTTTGTTTGATTTTGAGTTTGGAAATTGCTACCCTTATACTTTTTTCCCCTCCCAATTGCGTTGCTTCAGGTTGCTTTTGAAATATTAAAATTCAATTTTGTATTACACATCCTGTCTTCAGACTGTGAGGAAGAAAAAGAGACAATTAGACTGTAAACAAAACAAAACAAAAATTGAACCTAATTTTTCTGCCTTCACCAAGGCCCAATTCTTGCTATTCTGTTTTTTTCCTGAGAAAACTTTACTCCCTTTTTCCTTTGAAATATCTTGTAATAATAATGCTACATGTGTATGGGCTTCATAATTAAGAAAATATTTCCACATAGATTGTTTCATTTGGTTTAACAGGGAAACTTTGGATGAGGAAGGATGGATGACCTCATTTTGGAAAGAGGAAAGTGATGTTCATAAAAATCAGGATTAGAGCCTCGATCTTCAGAATTCAAGTCTATTTTTTCCACAATATTGTGGCACAGAAGCCACGAAATAGCTCTTCTCCTCCTTCTCTCCTGTCTCTTCCTGGTGGATAAACTTCAGGATCTTGGACTTGGACCTTATCTCTCAGTCAAGGGTTTACTATGACATAATGGAAAAATGAGCTATCACCCCATATGTTGTTAGGTAGGAAGTTACGATCTTTAGATGATTAGTGACTGATGTAAATTAATACAAGAAATTGAATAAGAAGGTGATTATTAAAGATGTAGTTAAAGTTCAGTTGTGAGTCACAAAAAACCCCCAAATAACAACAAGTTAAAGAGAAAAGTAGTTTATGTTTTCTACCATGTAAAGTTCTGGAAGAATGGGCTGGTATGGTGACTTTGCTTTGCAAATGTCCGAGAGACCCAGGCTCCTTCTAGCTCACAGCTCTGCCAGTTTAGGGCATAGCCCATTTTTCATGTGCAAGGCAGCATCCTCCATCTGGGCAATAAGATGGGGGGACGTAAAAAAAAAAAAAGGGACAAGGGGCATACAATAACTGCCTCTTAAAGAAGGATTCTCAGAGCTACTATGTGACATCTTTTCTTAAATTCCATTGTTCATAATCTGGTCACATGGCCACAGACAGCTACAAGAGAAGCTGTAAAATATAGTCTTTGTTCTAGGTGACTATATACCCAGTTAAAATGTCTATTTCTGTAGAAGAAGTTGAGACTGGCCCTTTTCTAATATCTATCTGACAGATACTCTGAGTTACTGAGTTATCACAACAGAAAGGAAGGAAACATTTACTATATTATTTTTGGAATATCTGAGAGGAGCTTATTTGGTATTCTAAATTGCTTACATGAAATAGAAGATTTTGATTAAGTTGTTCCATTTTGTTCCACATTGCCTTTCTTACTAAGGCAGTGCTAAACCAAAATATATTTAAAGTCATTAAACACAAAATTTGTGAAATATGACAAAGCCTCCAAGGTAGAATTCCTTCCATTGAGATTGATTTATTCATCCTTTATACCCAGGTCTGACTCTAAAAGTGTGGGATGATAACTAAGCTGTGATCTATTGTAAAAGGTGAGGGGGCTGGGGCTGGTCTTGAGACAGGCTGACCTGTGAGTCACAACACGTACAAAGATTAGGAACATGACTCTGGATCAAAGCCCTTGTTGTTCATGCCTTTGTATAATACAAGATCTCTGTGGGGTTTCAAAGGGGATTTGTTTCAGCTGTTGGCTGAGTGGGTGGTAGGAGAAGAGAATTCCAGGACCACATGCTTATGTCTACCTCTGTAGAGGACTCTTGTTGTACAGCCTGACACACACTGCTGACCAATCCCTTGGAGATGGTTGTTTGGTGAAATCACGTAGGTGCCTCTCCATTTTGCTGCATCCTTTGGTTTCATTTGGGATTAAAAGTCCTCTCACTAGGTACATGACCATACCTGAGAAGTTTGTACAAAGTCTGCCCTTTGTACCTTGATGGGCTGGTACTAGAGAACTAATTATATTGATGATTTTCTTAAATTTATTGTCAGCCAAACAACAAAATGACATGATGACACATTTACCTATAAGATAGGCTTGCTCTCCTGGATGGTGCTGGAGCCCATCCTTTTAAGTGAAGTATCTCAAGAATGGAAAAACAAGCACCACATGTACTCACCATCAAATTGGTACTGATTGATCAACACTTATGTGCACATATGCAAGTAGCACTCATTAGGTGTTGGGGAGGGGGGAGGGGGGATGGTAAATTCACACCTAATGGGTGTGGTACGCACTGGCTGGGGATGAGCACATTTGTAGCTATGACTTGGTCGGCGCAAAGCAATACATGTAACCTCAACGTTTGTACCCCATAATATTCTGGAATAAAGAAAAAAGAAAGCGGGAGAGAGAAAATGAGAGAAAGGGAGGTCCAAATGCACTGCGTGAAAACCAAATGCAACCTGCGAAGCTTGATTAGAGTCTGGTTCAAAACAAAATAGCTATGAGCATTAGGCAACAAGTGGAAAATGGAAATATTAATTGATTACCAGATAACATTGGGGAATTGTAAAAGTTTCTTAGGCCTTATAATGTGATTGTGTTTATATAATAGATTGTCCTTACTCTTAGGATATAGAAATTAAAGTATTTTGTATTAAAAAATACTTTAAAAAAGTATTAAAAAAAAGATAGGTTTGCTCTACATTGGCTTTGTCAGAGGATATGTGTTTAATTATTTAATATATTTTGTGTCCATAAAGATTTTTGTTCATAAAAATGTTTATTTTCAAGTTCTCTACAAACATATTTTTAAAAGCCTTTAAACATAAAATTTGTTTTGAAATTTCCCTTTGTATCACACATGCATATGCAATTTTATACAAATGCACATATGTGATTTTTGTATGTTGTTGCATTTTTTGAGTGCATGCTTTTCGTTTCTTTTTTAAAAAATAATATTGCTGTCCTAGTCTGCTGCTATAACAGGGATACCATAGACAGGGTGGTTAAATAACACAACTTTATTTCTCACAGTTCTGAAGGCTGGTTCAAGATCAAGGTGCTGGCTGATTTGGTTCCTAGTGAGGGCCCTCTTCCTGGTTTGCAGAGGGACATCTAGCTGTATCTTCATACAGCATAGAGAGATAGAGAGAGTGTGTGTACTGTGGTCTTCTCATCCTCTTATAAGGATCCCTTCATGAGAACTCCACCCGCATCACCTCATGTAAACCTAATTACCTCCCCAAGGTCCCACCTCCTAATCCCATCATATTGGAGATTAGGGCTTCAACATATACGGATTTGAGGGAGACGCATTCTGTCCATAGCACTCTCCTTTTCTTTCTCCTGTCTGTCCATACTACATTGCCCCTTTCACATAGTCTCTATTAATGATCTAATGCTTACCTGTCCATATTTTTCTCCATGCCCATATAATTATACACAACATACATCTCCATATACATATATGCATATACATGGATGCAGCTTTAATATTTTACCAAATGGAAGCACAACATATGTACTTTTCTTCATTTTACTTCTTCTAATTCTACAATACCTTGTATAAATTCCTTCAAGGTATTGGAGTGATATATCTCTAATTCAAATCTTAAAGGTTGTATTGTATTCCATGGTATAAATATACTACCCTATTTAACCATTTCCTTGTTGATGGACATTTGCTTCGCTTGCAGTTTCCACCATGAACAATGCTGCAATCAACATCCTGTTCATGCATTCTTATAGAAGGCCTTTTTTGTCTCTGTTGCATAGATTCTCAGTGTTGCGTGGGAATGATGACAGTGATGTGTTTTGATTTTTACCTCAGATTTTATATCGCTTCTTCTTTTGGTGTGTGACTGGAGGTGCTGCCTGGGGAAGGCTAGTTGGCTGATCATCAAGTGATCTCAGTGTGTGACATTTTCCAGAGTCAGGAATCTCAACCTCAGTGTTGTAGGTACAGAAAATGAACCTTGTCCATATATTCCAAGGTGATCTGCCTTTTTGTGCTAGACTCTTGATCACTGAATTCACATGACATCCTGATCCATGGCTGACGGTGTCCCTGTGATGACAGTTCTTTTTTTAGGTGTACTAACATTCCTGGTCAAACTATAGTCTGTATAAGGGAAGTCAGGGCATTGTTTTCTCCAATTTATTCATTCATTTAACAAATATTTATTGATATATCAGGCATTGTTCTAGGCATTGGGGATGAATCCATAAATAAAAGAAATAAAAACGCACAGAAATGGCAAAATGACTAATATAAATAAGCAAATGTGTTAAATATTATGTTCGATGGTTATAAAGCACAAATTAAAAACAAGGCAGAAGAAGGGGTAGAGGATGCTGGGGGATGATAGTGACACAGTTTTAATGTGGCAGTCAGGTGTGACCACACTGCAAGTAAGTTTGACATTTGATGGAAAACTGGATAGCGGAGGAGGGCGGAAAGAGGGATATCTGGGGAAGAATTTTTGCGTCAGAGATAGCAGCAGATGGGAAACTTCAGTGGGGGTGGGGGCAGGTTGATCTTGATTTGTTTGAGGAGGAGCAAAGGTTTTAGTGTGGCTGGGGCAGAGTCATCAAAGGGAAGACCATCAGATGCGATGAGAGGTGTAAGGGAGAAGCAGATCACACAGTGCCTCATAGGTGATCACCAGGGTTTCTGCTTTTACTCTAAGATGAGATGCCATTGGAAGTTTTGAGCAAAGAAGTAATGATGTTAAGTTACATTTAACGGGAATCTCGGCTGCTGTGCTGAGACATGCCTACAGGGGAGGCAAGCGTGGAAGCAGAGAGATAAAACAGGATGCTACCACAGTCACCCGCAGAGCTGGTGGTCCCTTGGCCCAGGGCGATAACAATGGAAGTACTAAGAGGTAGTTGGATTCTGGATACGTTTGGAAGGAAGAGTTTATTAATTTTTCATTTCTGTGTAATAAATCACTATAAACTTTGTGGCTTAAAACAACACAAATTTATTATCTCACAGTTTCCATTGGTCTGGGGTCTGATCGTGGCTTAGCTGGGTTCTCTGCTTCAGGTTGCCACCAGGCTACAATCAAGTTGTTGACTGGGCTTCATTCTTATCTGGAGGCTTGATTTAGGAAGAATCCACTGCCAAGCTCATTCAGAGTGTCATTTCCTTGTGGCAGCAAACTCAGGGAGGCTTGCTTCTTCAGGTTCACCAGGAGAACTTCTAGCTGCAGCGTGCTGCGAGAGCCTTCTATGTAATGTAGTGTAATCATGGGAGTGGCACCCACCACCTCTGTTTTATTCTGCTGGCTGGAAGTGTTACAAGTTCTGCTGGCACTCGAGGGAAGGCTGGAATTATTAGGGGTCACGCTAAGGTCTGTCCACCACAAAGAACCAACAGGATTTTTTTTGTCTGTTTGTATATAGAATGTGAGACAAAGAAGAGAAGAACTGCCAAGTTGGAGTTGCTATTAATCGAGATAGGGAACACAGGGGAGGGAAGAGCAAGAGCTCAGTTTTGACTACATAAAGCATGAGCTGTCTATTATACACCCACACAGAGATGTCAAGTAGAGAGTCACATACACGAATCTAGAGTTAAGCGGGGAGGTCCAGGCTAGGGATGTAAGTTTGGGACTCATTAGCATACAAGGGGTATTTAAAACCAAAGAATGAGATCACTAGGGAATGGGGGTAGAGACAAAACAGGTGCTAGGACCGGACCCTAGGGCCCCTAGCATTAAACAGTCAGGCGGTCTAGGAAGAACCAGCAAAGGAGACTAAGTGGGACGGAGTAGGTAAGAAGCACACAGGAGAGTGTGGAGTCTGTGCAGCCTTTGTGTGTTGATTCAACTAGTTTAAATCTCAGGAAGCAAAGTTTTCCCCCTTATCTCCCAGTTTTGGGAAACACCTACCTATCCTGTTGCTTCTCCTCTCCCTGAATGGGCTGCCTTTTTGAGTCTTAGATGCCAAATGTGAATGGAAAAAAAGATTTTATTTTGTTGTGGAAGTTCAACAACCAGATTTGCATTCTTGCCTGAATAAGCCAACCTAATTCAGCCTGAGTGTGGGCAACATAGTCAGTGGGAGTGTATGAAGAGTTTTATTTTGGGAGTGACACCCTAAAAAGAACAGGCCAATCTGTAAAGTGTACACCCCCTCAGGTGTCAGGTGACACATGTTAGCCAGCCACTGCCTCAAAAGTGAAAGGTTTCAAACAGTGGCAAGGGAATGGGTCTTCCTTTAATGCATTAGATGTGGATAATAGAGACCTTTTTTGTCTACAACCTCTGACAAACATGTATTTTGGTATCCATTGGTTATGTATAGAAATCTATTGAAATTATTGACATGGAAGGCCTTTTTTGGGGCAGAACAAACCACCATTTGTTCACCTAATCAAGCCCCGAGTTGAAGGATATATTTCAATACATTTTACTTTGGATAAAATCTTTTTGGTTCTTAAGAAACATAGAGAAATAATCATTAAATTCCAAGTGGTTAAAGTAGAAACAAAGACTCCATTTGTGCAAATTGAGTACATGATAATGTAATTAGCATTGTGGATAATGTAAATATGCATGCACATACACCATGTCATTAGCTGTGTACACTGAAGCTATGTCACTTGATTCATAGTCCCTTTTACACATAAACAGAAACTTGAGTGTTCACTTTTAAAAAGATATATTTTCTCCAATTTCCACTCAAGTGTTTCTTAGATGTCTTCACTGCCCAGCAAAGTCAGAATTGTGCCCAAAGTGACGAGTCGTTAAGTTTCTTTCTTATTCGGATAGTATTGATTTAGAATTAATCAAGTTTTCAAACAGTGTGCAAATAATCCTATCAGCTCTCGATGCAAATTAGAATAGAGTCCTCGTTTAACAAATGAGAAAACAGAAGCAAAGAGTTCAACAACTGTCTCCAAACTCAGAGAACCAAAGTCGCTCTTTGGGGCAACAAGGCTGGCTGTCTCCTGCTGGACCACACAATTGACATCCCCATCGTGTATGTCAGGTCTGGAAGCAGGAGCTAGAAGCAGGGTAATGAAATGGCTGCATTGCCTTTCAGGTGGGCCTGGAGGTCAAGTTAGTTTATTTGTTTTTAATTTAGCTGAAATCATAGGCTGGGTGAAAGGTCCCTTTGTCGGTAGTGATCTTTTGAATAGCCGCACAAACCTTTTGGTCTCTCTCTCACTTTCCTTCAACCCCTTCTCCCATTTGCAGGATTAGAAAAGCACTTGGGAGGCACATTAACCTCCCCAGCGTTGTCAGGAGTGATCAGCAAGTTTTATTAAAAGCCCCGGATTGCCTGAAAGGCCTCCTTGTCTGAGTTTGAAATGAGAGGGGCATGTTAAGATCTCGGGGCACGTTGTCAGGACCCCTCGCCCTGCCCCTTGGACTATGAGCTGACACTCCAGGAGGGAGCGCAGAAGCCCTTCTTTGTTGAAGGGATTTCACCGGTGGACGGAAACGAGTTGGCCCCTGTCAGCATGAACTTTCTGAGTTGGGGGGGCCCGGATGCCCTGCTGCTGCTGCTCCTCCTGCGCTGGGCCAGCCCCACCTTCGTCAGCGTTAACCGTGGGGTAAGGGTGATGAAGGGCCGCTCGGCCTTCCTGTCAGGAGACGACCTGAAGTTTGCCATTCCCAGAGAGAAAGATGCCTGCAAAGTAGAAGTGGTCATGAATGAGCCAATAACCCAGAGGGTTGGGAAACTTACTCCACAGGTAGGTCACATGGAGCTTTGTAGGTGTGTAGAATGTGGTGTGTGACGCATGAGGGTACAGAGAGAGAGAGAGAGACAGAACAAGACATGTAAAAGATCTCCTCTCATGAAGGTGAGAATTGTAAGATGTTCACATTTGAAACGGTGGAGTTGAAATTAGCAGGCAGAGTGTTGCATTGTTTTTCTATGTGAGGTGAAACCTATTTTTTGAAGGTTCTTGGCTGTTTTCAGATCACAAACCTGCCACTGACAGGATTTAATCCTAATTATGCTAACACCTGTAGAGGAAGTCCGGTTCAAATGAATATGGATGCAGATGCATTTATTGAAAATGCACTGTTTCAACAAGTATTTCCTATTTCTCCTCTTTCATTGAAGAAAAGTCTTGTATAACTTACCAGCTGCTTGACCTTACAGAGTAGCTAATTACCCAGGAAAAAGCATACTGTAAGAGAATTACACATGTCTCATTTTTAGGTGCATTGCCACTTTGAGAGAGAGAGAGAACACAAGACAGGGGCAGACTTCTAGGGGCTGAAGTGAGAAATCACTTGTGTGGTGTGATATGACCAGTCTTTATGGGATTATTCCTGCCCCAAATCATCTCATCCGTTGCCAGTCGGGGTGCCTTTGGATAAGAGATCGAGGTTTTAAGACATTTTTAGAACACACTTGTGACCTCAGAACAGCAATGATAAAACCTGAAAACATTTCATCTATTAACATTACTTGAACATCTCTTGAATGAGGGAAGAAAAGTAGAAAAGAGATGTGAAGATACTTCACTTTAAATATGCACTGTTCTTTGAAAATATCTGCATAAAATTTTTTTCTTTAATGAAAACCTTGGAGATTAAGGATATTCTATGGTCAATCCTTTTGTAGAGTGAAGAGGTGCCTTCTAATTCACTAGGTTTAAAAAGTCTGTATTTTCATTCACTGTTTTTGCTTTAAGTAGGAGTTCACACCTATACATAATAGAAAGTTGCTTCTGGTTTTGTTACTTGTTCCTACTGTGGTTTAACTTTGCTCCCAGTGCAAACCATCTTGAGAATATTCAACACTGGCTGCTGCTGCTGCTGCTGCTTCTGGAAATATGGATCATTTCTATTTGCTGAACTATGAAAATTATTTCCTTTTCATTTGGCTGAAGAAACATATTCCATGAGGTTGTTCAAAAGTGGTACTAGATGTCGTAGAGAAGGAATAAAGAGACTTAGATAGATGCTAGCTCAAATTGATATCTCTAGACATCCCATTTACCACACTTCAAGTTATAGACCAATTCTGAAACACACCAGAATTCCATGGTGGGGGGGTCTCACGTTGAGTGTTCCTGATGTGATAGTAACCAAATGTCTCCCTCCAGTTTCCTGTGAGATTTTCTTTTGTCAGTCTAAGAGTTTCAGATGGGCATCTAAAAATGTTAGAGTACAATAATGGCCCCAAGATGTTGTATTCCCAAGTGTTTGGTAGTTGCAACTTCTCATTTTCTCTGGACATTATTTGCACTCTGAATGTGTTTTGATTGGCACTTATTAGTCAGTGGGAAAAGGAGGGACTTGGGATTGCTCATACTGGAGCCCCGGTGCACTAAAAATGGGTAGGTGATATGAATGAGCCCAGCAGCAGGCAATGGAGACCCACCTACAGGGACTGGGGTCAAAGCCAATGCAAGCCCTTAGAGTGTTGAGGGCCAGCGAGATAGGAGCTCTGGTCCTGGAGGACTGGGGTCCTTGATAAAGTAGGAACCCAGGTCTGTATTGGTATACATGGGTGCCTTATAAAGACTGACGAATTGATAATTTGATACCCCTTCCAATCAATATATTGTAATGAAATTGTTCAACATTTATTTAAACATGAGGCTGAGTATTTTGGGGGGAAGAAGAGAAGCAGAATTCTCACTGGCAGCCTGAGGGGGCAAGCTGTCTAAGCTGCCTTCTAGTTCGGACCCCAAGCATACATACGCCACTGAGCAAAACAAAAGCCCTGCCGATCACTAGATTCTCTTAAAAATTTTAGAGTACAATAATGACCTAAACAAAAATGTTTGGGAGGCAATTTGAGGAGGACCTATTGTTACCTAAGCCAGCCTCTGAGGGCTACCCTCTCTTCACGCCAAGTAGCCTGTGACTCCTTAACATATATGGTTCTCTCTCTGAAAGTAATGAAATCGTCTCCATTATTTATTTTTAGTGTTGCTTTAACAGTCCTGATTGTTTGTCCTACTCTGAGGCACTGGGGAGCAAAAAGGGATCCAAGTGACTAGAACTAGGTAAAAACATATTTGGTCCCAAGGATCAGGGGTGGAATCCACGTCATCTCCACTTCAAACTCTCTGATTTTAATGCAAAAATCTGGTTATTGGAAAGACAACACAGAGCAGAAACAACACGACCAGCTGATTTAGGAAACTCTTGACTGCTGAGGAAGACCCCCCCCCATACACTGCCTCCCTAGTATGCTGTTGCTCATTAAAAAATAAGTAGAACCCAGTCCTGAATGTTCAGTGTATGTATTTCCAGAGGCAAACATGACATCTCAAATTGATTTGTATCATCTAAAGTAGATGTGTGGTTTATATCTTCTAAATTTTTTTCTGTAGTAAAGGAGTCCATTAAAATGTGGAGTTTCATCACTTTTTTGGCCAAATATTGTGGCATAGAGAAATCTATAAAGTGGGAGAACTTTGTTTCTGAAACTGCCAGGTTATTGTTCCTATTTTTTTATTCTGATAATTTCAACAAGAACAAGATTCCCAAATAAGGTTTTTTTTGTTTTGTTTTGTTTTGTTTTTTTAATTTGTGCTTGGTTTTTAACCCAGGCTGGTTCAGCTCTCCCCCAGAGATTTATGTCTTATGGAATGTTAGAAATTAAGCATAGCCAAGTGCATGTGCACGTGCACACATGCACACACATGCAGAGCCTGAACATTATACTTTAATAGAGCTTAATAGTAAGCTGAAAGCCAAGCTTATGTGAACCCATTTCTAGCGACACCACTGTATTAACAACACCCTGCTGTGTAATGAATAGTTTCATGTGATTTGCACAGAAAATGTTTTGTTTAACATCTGCTCAATTAATGTTTTCATTTCATTACTGAAGTTTGTCTTAGGACCAACAGGTTCATTTTCCTATTGGATATTTGGAAAGGGATTTCAATTGGTGCACACCAGTCCCTTCTGTTTAGATAACCCTCTTGATATAGTCAATTAGATGAGGCCAATGGCAGTAGGTTTTCCTCATGTTTTAGGACGAGACTCCCTCACACGTAGCACTTAGCACACCTGGCCCAAAGCAAGAAATTTCCTGGGTGGAAAAGCACCCCAGTTTAGCACTGAGCTTGCTGTCTTGACTAGGAAATATGGTGGTAAGAAAGTATCTCTAGTTTGAACCAGTTTACTGTCATTAAAGTGAGTAATGAGTTAGGAATGTGTGACAATTTAATTATAAATTGTAATTGAAAAGCAGTTGAAGTGGAAAAAAACAAAGCTAGACAGTAATTAGAAAAGGATTTAGCTCTCCTTTGTTTTAGTTAGTAAATTTATGGACAATTATGGTTGTCGCCTTTTATAAAAGGAAAACATATTATGAAACATAAAACAGATGTTTCTTTTAACAAAGCAGATTGTCTCTTTATTACCATGACTATTTGTCAATGATAGGGGGAAGGTCTTTGCTTTATCTCCTTTCTAGTTGTCAATTAAAAAGGGGAACCAATGATATCTGTGGGAAAAGAAAATAATTTGTATTAGGGATAAAGTGGATTATGTTGTCTGAAAATGTTTGAGGCTGAGCAAAGGTACAGAGCGCGCTAGTGAGAATAAGTGGATACCTCAAGGGTACTTCTTAGAACTCTACCAAGTCAGATTGGGCAGAATGAAGGTCACGATATGGGTGGGAGAGAGGATTCTTCTTTTAAAAACCAGGGTTCCCAAAATATAATGGCAATTCCCTTAACACTTCTGAGTGAGGTGAGACAGTTAATTATAATTTTATTTGAGTAGAGCAATTGCCTTTAGATTTCTATTTGTCCCACCATCCATTTCTGCTATTATATAACTAATGAAAGCAGTCTTTTGCAAACATTTAAGAAATAACTGTGAATCATGTTTGACTCAATAGTGTCCATAGCTAGTGGCTTCATCTTTGAATATAAAACACCATTTAGAAAAGAAAGAAAGAAAAGGAGAACATTCAGGTGCAGGTGTCTTTTTTATAAAATATCCTTTTTTTCCTTTGGGTAACCTCCATAATACTCTGAAATAAAATAAAATAAAGAAAATAAAAAAAAGGAGAACAAAGACATACAGAACAAATACAGTGTGTTTGTGGGTGGGTTAATGCATGCCTTTTCATGTAGACACAGAAAAACCTCTCTAACTCAATTGCTATGAATCCCTGACGAGGCAAATAAAATTTTGATAAATGTAACCGTGTTGTAAATGTACTATAATTATAAAAAGATAATTATTTAGAGAGGTAATCATTCCTTAATTTATTTGCTTCATCTGCTTTGGTTTTCATAATTTAGATATTCTCAAAACAAGACACAGCTGTATAAGCAGGATGGTGAGTGGGTGTGAGGGTAGGGTAGAGGTGATGGTGGTTAAAACACATACACACACATTCAAACACACACACATTGCTAACAAACTGGAATTTCTCCAGGCAGTATTCTACTGTTGGAAAAATTAAATCTTGTACCACTTTTCTCATAGATATTTATCCATTTCTTCATGTGAACTAGGTCTTTGATTGCCATTTCCTTCCCAATGAAGTAAAGTATGTTCACAATGGTTGCCCAATTCTTGATGAAGACACAGTGATGCTTAGACTTTACAGGTGAGCAGCACAGGAGCATGGCTTATTCTCTACCAGGTAACCCATTCTGTGCACTTTTGAGGGCTTTTTCTGTGGGTGTGTCTTATCATGAGGTGAGTTAATAGATTTCAAACAAGAAAGTAATCAATAGAAACTAGAGACCCGAATGGGTGAGGCAGGAATTGTAGCCAACTTTCAATTATTTCCATTTGTATCATCTTCCTTGGGGCTTTTTTTGGGGCAAGTAATTAGCCCTATCCTGTTTCCCTTTAGTGTTCTCATACAGGTATCTCTGGTGTTCCAACCTACGCTGATGGGAAATGGTAGTTACAAACTACAAATTCTTGATGAGAATTAGGAGGAAAATATACTCCAAAATTGAATGAAATTCTTCTCTTTGATTACCAGTTGCTAGTTATAAGTGTGATATCTTCCATTTGTAAACATATTACATAAATTACATGTTTTACAAAGCAATTATAAAGTTAAACATAGAATGACCATATGAGCCAGCAATTCACTTGTAGTAATAATACAAGAGCAATAGAAATCTATTTTCAGGAAAACTTGTAAGAATTTCATTCAGGAGTTTTTCACATACCAAAAGTTGAATCAATATGACAGATGAATGGATAAACAAAATGTGGTATAGCAATACAATAAAATATTATTCAGCCATAAAAAGAAATAAAGCACTGATACATGCTACAATATGGATGAACCTTGAAAATATGCTAAGTGGAAGAAGCCAGACATAAAAGGTCACTATTGTATGGTTCTATTTATATGAAATATCTAGAATTAGCAAATCCATAGAGATAGAAAATGGGTTAGTGCCTGCCAGAGCCTGGAGGAAGGGCAGTTGGGGAATGACCACTAACAGGTGTGGGTAATGAGAATGTTCTGGAATTAGATAGTAATGATAGTTGTACAACCTTCTGAATATACTAAAAAATGCTGACTTGTACACTTTAAAAAGATAAATTTTATGATATATTAATTATATCCCAAAAAATTTAATATTAAATTTAGGCTCATGATTATGGTATTGCTGACTTCATAGAAGCAACTGAGAACTCAATGTAGGTGGAATAGGTCTTTATATTGTTCTTTACTTGGTTCCTATTGCTCTTAAGAATATTGGATTAAAATATGTTGGTGTGAATTTCTCTTAAGCACTAGACAAATGCAAAAGATTTTTGTAGAAGATGTGGGAACAGTGAATCATTCTATAAGCATTTATGATCACCTACTATAGGTTGGGCTCTATGCTAGGCATAAGAAACACAAATATGAGGCTACAGGGACTCTTTTGGTGCTCATAGTCTAATGCAAAAGGTGGGAGATGATGATGGTAAAGAACAACAAGTGTCAAAAGAGAGGCATGAGCAAAATGCTGTTCTTAGAAAATGAAGTGGCACCCAAGAATTCCCCTAGGAAGCTATAAAATCAGCATAGAGAGCCATTTGGTCTTTCCAAGACTTTACAGTTAAAAAACAAACTGACTTCAAAGAGCCTTCCTGGAAGGGCTAGAAAAGCTGTTGAATTCTGGCTGCTCCCACTCCTTCCTTGAGTTTCTAGGGGGCAGGGAGGTTGGAAGAGCACTTTGTGAAGGGCAGGCTGAGAGGAACCACAATTGCCTCATTGCCTTGGTCTTGAGGACATTTAAGATAAAATATCAGAGGAGTTGGAGGCAGAAGATCAGGGAGCATGTTTATTCCCCTCTTACATCTTCTCCAGCCCCTTTGGCAAGCTATTTGACCTCTCTATGGCTCAGTTTCTTCATCTGTAAAGTGGGATTAATAGTGCCTATCATAGATTTTTATAAGGATCGAGTGAGATACTGTTATAGACAGTTTAGTGTAATGCCTGGGCCATAATAAACACATCAGTTAGAAGCTGCATTATTGATGCATAGTCATCACTCATTAATTTTCCCCCTCAAAAAGAATGACAACCGATCTCTTTCAGTCTTTGCAAACACCCCAAGATTGGAGTTGCTAAGGGGATGGAGGGAATAGAAGTAACAATTGCTGAATACCCTTCATATGCCAAGCACAGAGCTGGGCACCCAAAGTAGACTGTAAATGACCACCCACATAGTGGTGTTTCTGAAGAGCAAAAAGGCCTGGATGCTTCAGATTTCACCCCTTCACTCCTGAATTAAAATTCAATCCATAAATTATGCAGGCTTGATACTCTTAAATGATGGATGTGCTAGAAATGAGACTCTGAGGTCTCAGCAGTCATTAAGTACCAGCATGGATGATGAGTTTGAGAGCAGGTGCTGAAAAAAAATGTTTGGAGGGGGAGTGGCAGGAAAAGGTGGTGACACCAAGGTAAAGAGAAGGAGGGAAGAGAACAGAGAGTCTAGGGGTAGAGCATGAAACAAAATCCAAACTCAACCTGAGGCCTAAGCTTTGGGAAGGCCAAACTCTAAGCTTCAATCTGAGTACGCAGGTATCAGAAGTATCTGAGCACCAATTCATAATGCCTTTGCTCTGTGTTCTCTGCAGATTTACTGAAACAGACACCTTCACGGAAACCTTTATCCTGCGGGTCTATCTCCTGGAGCCAGATTGTAACATCATCCGCATGAGTAACAATGTGCTGGAGGTGTCTGAATTCTATGGCCTGTCCCGAGCGATTGATAAGAACATACTCACATTTGATTATGACAGGACGGCTAGCCTGGAATGCACAGTCAGGCTGGACCCCGTGAGAACTCGGCTGCCAGCCCATGGCCAGATGGTTCTGGTGGAGCCTCGGCCAGAAGAGCCTCGTGGAGATCAGCCACATAGTCTTTTCTCTGAGTCCCGTATGATGTTTTAATAGTTATTTGGGTGTTACTAAAACTGACAAAAATATCCATATGTGGTCATGTTCCACCATGACAAAGAGTTCTATTTAACTAATATAAATTTTAGCTGGTTGAAAATTATTGGTTAGTGGTTGAGAGCATGAACTTTGGAATCAGAAAGACCTGGTTTTGAAAACTACCTCTGCTGTTTATTTCCTGTGTAACTTTAGTTATTAACCTATCTAAGCCTCTGTAAAATGGGAAAGGGTAATAGCTGCTCTGTAGGGTTGTGTAAGGATGTGCGTAAACAAGATCACACACACTAAGTGCGTAACACTGTGTCTGGTTCACAGTAAGTACTCATTAATTTTTACCTGCTATCAGTAATAGCAATGGCAGCAGTGGTAAGAGTGGTTGGTGTATTTACAAGGTATTATTGGATTATGAGCAGGTTAGAAGTAAAGCCAGTAGGTAGTAGCAATGGTTCAAATCAGGAAGAGTTGATGGATAACGTTCCTTCTGCTATTCATTCAATCAACATACTTTGGGCACCTACTGTAGGCATAATAGTGTTCTAGGAACTATGGGAAACCAGGAAATATGAGGCCTAATCATAGTCATAGCAGTAATACTTTGAATTTGGACAGAAGTTTACAGTTCAAGACATGCACGTGCATAAATCATCTCATTTCATCTTCACAACAATCTGGTTAAGATATAGAGTATCTATTTTGTACATCAGGGAAATGAGACTCAAAAAATAAGTGGCTTATGAGTACCATATACCATACAAGAGTGAAAAATACAGTTGGGCAAAGACATGAAGACTGCTGGAGAGACAATTATGGTTTTCAGAGAGAGAGTGGGTTTGTTCAGGTGGTCAAAGACTGTTTAAGAGAAGGTTTAGTAAAAAGACTAGCTGACATAGAAGGATATGCAGGATTTGAGTGTGTGGTAAGCATAATAGGGAGAGAATTTCAGTGAGTAGAACAGTCCAGTAGAGATTGTATGATGGAGATGTGGGAGCTGATGCTGTAAAGGAAAGACTGGACCTAGTCTGTGAGGGGCTCTAGTGAATCACTGGTCTATTGGCCAGAGATGTTCAAGCATCAGAAAACACATTTTATTTTTTTTTTCTCTCAGAGTAACTTGTGGTGGACAAGAGCCCGATGAGACAACTGGTCAACTGTTTTCCATTAAAGGGAATTACAGGCTTTCAGAATAATGACAACACACTCAGTGAATGAGTGGGTACACATGAGTACTCCTGGGGCATTGAGTGGAAATAAGTATCCATAGGAGGGAGTATTGGCTTTTACATTTTACAATTGTTATGTTCAAGTGACTATCTTGATACGATGCTGTACATTTTAGAAGTGGGAACGGAACTGAAGTGTCCGGGTGGAAACTGTACCCCGGGATTGAAGAAAATAGGAAGTCTCAAAGTAAGCTGTGAGGAGTTCCTGCTGATGGGGCTTCGCTATCAGCATATGGATCCCCCTTCACCCAACGTTGATTATATCTCTGTCCAACTGGACCTCACAGATAGCAGGAGCCAAATCGTGTACAAGGTAGAGTTTGGGGTTCTGTGTCAGTGACCCTGGGACTAGTTACATGCTAACCTTCTTCCTTCTTCACCTCCAATACTCTTCAGCTTGTCGTTTGACCTCTTGTAACGCCTTCTCTTTGATGCTTCCTTTTCTCCTTCTTGAAATCCGGGGTCCATTCTGCAAGGCCACAGGAAACTAGGAGGGAGGAGAACCTCAGTCCCACTTTTATGATTGCACAGATTTTTCACCCTTGCAGACTTTGGGATGGAGGGCTGGGTTGTCAAGGAGACAGGCTTCCAGGGACCTCCCCCTTCTTCCAGTCTCTTCCTTCTCCTGCCTTTCCTTCTCTTGATCTCTACGTGAAAATAATGACAGAAAGTAGAATCAATTCACGTACTCTGTAATTTGTTTATTTGAGAAACTGGGGCAACTGTATACCTGCTAAAACCGCTCAAATTTTGTGCTGATAGAAGATGATCAAAGATGACATTTGGAAAGGCCTCCACCTTTCACAATCTGGTTTCTCACTAGGATTTCTCCTGAGGGGCCCAGTCAAACATTGAACATTATTACCCTAAGGTATTGATAAGATAAGAAGTGATAAGGAAAGGATAAAACAGCATCATAGAATTTTAGAATTGAGATCTGTAAAAATCTTCGAGGTAGAGTGGTCAAATTGCTCAAGTAAATCACTTGGGAGTTTTTAAAGGATAAATTTCTAAGTCTAATGTTAATAATAGTTAGGAGCACGAACACTGGGCCCAGATTGCCTGGGTTAAAACGTCACTTAACTAGCTAGCTGTGCGACTTTGGACTTTATGTTTCTTTTTCTTCATCTTAAAATGGGAATAATAGCACTTCTTAGAGTAACTGAGGGGATTAAATGAGACAATACTTATCAAGTGCTTGGCACAAAACCTGGCAAGTAGTAAGAACTATGCCTATTTTGCTGGTTTAAAAAGCCACCTGGTAAAAAACTGATGATCAGCCAGGTTTGGAAAGCCAGGTTTGCGTTTAGCCCAAGCCTCTTACTGTATAGTCGTGGCCCAGAGAAACGCTGTACCTTGCCCGTACATAACACGGCTGTTTTATGGCTGGGCCAGGACCTAAACTCTAGGTCTACTAACTACTAGTAGATGTTTTTTGTTTGTTTTGACACAAAATTCCTTTCACTTTTAATGATTTCTTATGTCCATTAAAAAATTAATGCTGTATTTCTTTCTGACTGATTTTTATTTTTCCTCACTATTATTGAGTTAGGGTTTTATTTGTTTATATTTTAAAATCTGTTTTATTGAGAGTTTACCCCTTTAAATGACCTTCTTGCTTTATTTAGCGTTAACCTAGTCCGTAGTTAATTTGGCATGTCATCAAACAGATTCATTTATGAATATAAAAGTAATATGCTCACTGCAGAGAATATTAAAAAACACAGAAAGCAAAGTAAAAGGAAAATAAAATTGGCTATATTTCTACCATTTTTACGCGCACACACACGGCAGGAGACAGGCACACCAGAGTTGGTTTTGTTTTATGGAATTGAATTTATACTATATGTGAAGTTTTGTATCTGGTTCTTTTATTATTTTTACAGTTGTACAGTCCATTCTTATCAAGTGACTAAATTACCATTCACCCATAATTTCTTCTGGATTTTTAAAGGTATTCTTCTTTATATTTGCCTTTTTAATCCACCTGAAATATTATTATATGGTGAAATACAAACGTTTTTTCCAAATACCCCAAATTTTCAACACTGTTTGTTGAACAATTAACTAGTTTTCCATTGATTTTAGATGATTCTTCTATTGTACAGAAAGATATAATGTACGTTATTTCAAGGCTAGCTCTTTTGTTCCTACTTATTCTTGTGCCAGTGTCACGTTATTCTAAATATAATAGGTCTATAATACACTTTAATGTCTTCAGGCAAGTTCTTCCTCATCACTCCTATTCAAAATTTTCATAGTCATTCTCACCTAGTCTTAGTTACAGATAAATAATTACATCATTTATGTCAGTTTCAGAAAAAAAGCCCCTTAAGGATTTGTATCAGTATTGGATTAAAACTATAAATTATTTGGGGAAGAATTGGAATAATAGACAATTAACCATATTGAGCCTTCTCATCCAGAAATGCGGTATTTCACTTCCTCTGGGCAAATGTTCTTTTATATGTGTCTGTAAAGTTTATAGTTTTCTTCATGTACATTGAGCACACTTATTAAGTCCAGTCCCGGGCAGTTTGTTTTTGTGAAACTATCGTGAATAGAATCTTTTCCCCCCATTGTATCTTCTCATTGGTTATTGATGATAAATAGGAAAGCTATTTTTTGGTATAATTTTCTCTTATCTGGCTTCTTTCCTGAATTCAATTATTTTAAGAAATTTTCAATTCTTTGGACTTTTAAAGACCATAATTATATCTTTCACTAATGATGATAATTTTGTCCTTTTTCTTAACCCCCTGTAATTATTCCTCTTATTTCTGCTCTATTTCCCACTGGTTTGGCCAGAACAATATTAAATATAATGTTGTTTATAAGAATCCTTGTCTTATATATTTTATCAATATCAGCTGCCCACATTGTCCATTCTAATGCTTTCTGCCTTGAATTCATCTTTTGAAATTAATGTGGTCCCTCTGGTTTTTCCCTTACATGATAAATTTGGATCACCCTTTTAATCTTGCTATATAATTTTATTTTAAGTGCCTTTCTTATAAGGTACATATAATTAGATATTTTCATTGAATTTTAGAATATTTGTCTTGAATAAGAAAATATAAACTATTTATATTTGTGTAAAAATGGATACACACTTTTTTATCATCTTATTTTATGCTTTCTTGCGAATTAAAAAATTATCTTGCATAGTAGGTATTTTTTTCTTTGCCTTTATCTTTACTTATTTGGAAATCCTTTATCCCACTTTATGTTTTATTTTGATTTAATTCTAAATTAAAAAATATTCTTCAACCTATATCTACAATATTCAAAGTAAAAAAATGAAATGGGGTCTCTTGGCTCCTTCCTATGTATGAGGAAATGTATCCAATTGACCATTTCTCCTGGCAATTGCTTTGTTTATATAATTTGCAATTTCAGTTCTATACCTTATTATTTCTATCATCTATCTTTTATTTCAAGTAAGCTCTTTTGACATTTGTATCCTTTTTATTAACGTGTTTAAAATAACATTTATTTAGACTTAACACTAGACTTAATTGGTCTCAATGTTCACTAGTCCTTTTAAATCTTGAGTTTTCTAATTATGCATCTTCCAATAACTTTTTCCCCAATGGCACATGAAGAGCAGACATCTAAACCCTGGGGTGTCTCAGTCTATCATTCATTTGTCTTCATCAGCCATGCCACTGGGAAGGGAAAGGAAGGGGTTGATTGTCTTCTTCTCTGTTTCTCTCTTGTACTGTTCTCTTCTGAGCTTTGCTGGCTAGTTTCTGGACTTTTTAGGCTGGTGGCAGGGGTGGTTTTGAGGGAGTGCTGGAAACAGAGATCTGATTTGATCAGGCACTGATGAAATATGATTTCGTGCTCTCTGAGCCTGGCAGATGTTTCAAGCTGCTTCTTTGTCTCAGGGGTTTCTCTGGAGAGCCCCACTGCAGAGGTCTCTCACTTGGAGCTGTCTCATCTTGGGAGGATGTGTTTTTAGCCTGAGTGGTTACTTGCAATTTCTCCTGTAGCCCTTAGGATATAATTTCCATCTCCAGCTTTTTGCTGCTGGATTTTTGGCCTCTCAGGAATGCTCCCTAAAGGTCAGGGTCCAGGAAGAACCCCAGACCAGCCCCCTGTCCTACTTGGCTCATATCTGGGCACTCATATGTCCCTTGCTGTCACAAACAGGAACAAACTGATTCCAGCACAGCCATTATTATTCTTCTGCTTCTGGCCACTTAGCTTCCTCTGGTATGAGCTCCACATCAGTCCTCTGTGTACTCCACCTGCAAGAAATACATTTTAAGGCTGATCTCAAGGAAACCTCTCTCCTGACACCTGAGACAAGGGATGTAGCATTTCCCCACACTCCCTGCTTCATGGGGTTGTGTGATGTTGAGGGTCAGGGAAGTGACTCAGCACAGCACTTCTCTCTCCAAATAAATCTCTTTCTCTTACCTCTATTAATCTTTTTATATTCTTATAGTGGATGAGAAGGTTCTAGAGTCCGGAACCAGTTTCAGACAATTTGCTTTGCAAATTCTGCATATTATAGTATCTGTCTTATATTCACTTTGAAATCTGATATCTCTTGATGAGACTGAGCAAGAAGAATTCCATTTTTAGAATTCTGTTATATATAGATTACAACTCCTAGTCCAATAGCCAGTGTTCAGTAGTATTAGACTAATGTAATTCTGACAATTGAGCCTGGTTCTCTCAACAGTGGGATATATCATATCAACTCCTATGACAGCCAGCATCTACTGCTGTAGGGATTCTCCCCGCCCGTAGCACTTGTTGATACCTCAGATCTCATGATGCAATTTCATGATTTCTTTGGAGGGTCTCTTACTCGTGCCTCTGCCATTTTGGGAGGATGCGTTCCTAGCCCGAGTGGTCACTTGCAGTCCCCAATACCTACCCCTCACTCGGAGACCCAGGGTCTTTAACTAGCTAGACAGCTGAGCAACCAGCCTTTAGTTGCATGAGCACCAAATTATAATGATATTTTGCCTTCATCCTTCTCCTGCATTCTTTAAAACACATGAAAGGAGGTACGCATGGTAGTTAGAGGAGGTTTTCGGTGTGTGCCAGAAACTGCTAAGTGCCTTACTTTGGCTATTTCACTTAGTTCTCACTTAGTACTTGGGAGTCTAGTATTTCCATTTACAAATGGAAGGAAAACTAGACTTAGGAGTAACTTGTCTAAAGTCACACAAATTAGGCTGGGCACATTGGCTCATGCCTGTAATCCTAGCACTTTGGGAGGCCGAGGCAGAGGATCATTTGAGGCCAGGAGTTCGAGACTAGCCTGAGCAACATAAAGAGACCCCCATCTCTACAAAAAACACAAAAATTAGCCTGTTGTGATGGTGCATGCCTGTAGTCCAGCTACTCTGGAGGCTGAGGCAGGAGGATGACTTAAGCCCAGGAATTTGAGGTTGCAGTGAGCTGTGACCACACCGCTGTACTCTAGCCCAGGCAACAGAATGAGACTCTGTTTAAATAAATAAATAAATAAATAAAATAAAGGCACACAAATTAAAAGTGCTGGAGATAGAATGATAAGCAGAGTTCCTTCTTAATCCTGGCTACATATTAGAGTCACCAAAGAGCTCTAAAAATACTGGTTTTCTGATCTCCTCCTTGGCACAATTAAATAAGAACCTCTGGGGATGGATCCTGGTTATGAGTATGTGTTAAAATCTCCCCAGGGGACTGTAATGTGCAGCCAGGTTTCAGGTCACTGTTGGATAAAGCCTCTAGGCTGTGGCTTTATTAAACATCATGCTGTTAACCCTGTATGATTTAGCTTCATTCATATTATTATTATCTCCTCCTTTATATTTTCTTTCTCCTTCAAAAGTCAGAGAGTGCGTGGCTGCCCGTCTATATCAGAGCTGGCATTCCGAATCAGATTCCCAGGGCTGCATTCATGGCCATGTTTATCCTGGAAGTGGATCAGTTCATCCTGACCTCTTTGACGACATCAGTTCTGGATTGTGAAGAAGATGACACCCCCAAGCACTTGCTGGTGTTCAACATCACTAAAGTCCCGCTCCACGGCTATGTGACTCACCTGTTGGATCACACCAGGCCAATCTCCTCATTCACCTGGAAAGATCTCAGTGACATGCAGATTGCCTATCAGCCACCAAACAGCAGCCATTCCGAGAGGAGACATTATGAGGTGAGAAGAAAGAGAGACAAAGCTTCTAGCCTAGCTGGTATTCACAGAGTTATTTAAGAGGCCCTTTTTGCTAACCCTCAGGTTCATTTGTACAATCATTGCCTCAGAAGAGAATCAATCACTGTAAATCAGAACGCAAACTAAATGCCTAGAGGAGCCAGGCAGGTGACTCAAGACTAAGGAAAGAGCCAGTGCCTCAGGAAGCAGCTGCCACCCCGCTTGGCCTGATCGCTGCCCTGTGAGAATACAGATGTACCCTGTGTTGCTATAGGTCTCATTTGTCAAGAAAATTTGCAAAGCTATGTATTTTTTGTAAAAACATTTCAATTTTTAAATATAAAAAACACAATTAAAAAATTTAAAACATATAGCACCAGCTACAAAATATTTCTGAGGGCCACATTCGGCCCAGGGCTCGCCAGTTTGAGAACTCTTGATGACCCTCTACAGCCCTTCTGCATTACATAGACCATTGACATTAGAGATGAGTATTGTTTACGATTCTTTTATTAATAAATTCTTTTATTCTTTTTTTGTGAGAGCTTTTCATGGGGGGGGGTCATTAATTTTAATTGGTAACACTGACTCAGGGTAGGAGATTCCATAGTCTTATTTGGTAACTAATTTCACTATCGAACACTTTCCATCAGGAAAGTTCTCCTGCTATCTAATCTAAATCCCTTTTGCTGCAGGTTTAGCTTCTTTCTTCTGGTTTTGTATTCAATGGGAGTGGAGAACAGCTGATTACAGTCTTACACATAATAACGCTTCATATACTTAAAGACCTACCAGCAAGTTGATTCAAATAGGATGGAAATTTTAAGTGAGCAGATTGATACAGACTTGAATTCAGCTTTATTAAGGAAAATGAGTGTCCCTGGGGTTACCAAATTGTTCTCCATGTAATTGAGGCATTTTCTACATTTAGCCTCAAGGACAGACAAAAGACTTTATAGACCATAAATGCTGTGCTTTACCCTTTGCTTTTATTTTCTTCCCTTCATCATAGTATGTGGCAGCTGTTTTTTCTTTCCTTCCCTTGCCGCTCAGGCCTTCCCTGTCATGAAGTAATTTCTCATTAGACGTCCAGTTTTACCTCAAGCTCACAAATAGAGCACGCTTTTCTGGGTGCTTCCTGTGTGTATTTTCTGGCATTGGATAATGTAATCTCAAAGCAGAACCTGTGCAAATGCGTGATTTTTTGTTAGAAGGTAACTCTCAATTTTCTCAGTGGAGACTATGTGCTTTTCAGATTGTGTGGGCTGGAAGCCCTGGGCTGAGGGCACAACCTAATACATATTTACATTACACCTCTAGAAAAGGTATCTCCTGCCCACGTAGAGTTTCATTTTCAGTCTGTTGCTTTGGCAGCCTCGAATCAGTTTCTTTTGTTATTCAGTATTTGCTGATATATTGCTGCCTGATTATTTCTCTTATCCTCCCCAATGGACCATACATTCTTCAAAAGTAGGCAGTGTGCCTCATTTCTGTGTTATGCCTCATCCTTCTCTGTCAACATCTGGTGCAATACATATATAGTACATAATAAAGCTCAAAATTTATCACATAGCCCCTACCTATTATGGATTTCATGAGAGCAAATAAAATTTGGATTTTTAAAAACATGTCTAGTGGGATAGGTGCCTCTAGATCAGGGTTTCTTAACAGGAGCACCATTGCCATTTTGGATGAGATAATTCTTTGTCGTGGGGCTGACCTGTGCATGGTAGGATGCTAGTATCCCTGGCCTCTACCCACTAGATGCCAATAGCACCCTCTCACTTACCTATTTGTGAAACTAAAAATGTCTCCTGACATTCCCAAATGTCGCCTGGGGAGGACAAGATCACCCTCGGTTGAGAACCACTGCTCTAGATCGTCCACCTTTGAAGGAGATTTGAGTGGTCTAATGTTGGACTGCGATAGTCTCCTGAGCAAACGCAGAGATGTTTCTCCAGTATATTTGCTAATTTCAGATTAATAAATTCTTTTATGGAGAAGTAAATTTAAAAATACTGATAAACTAAGGAACAAGATCTAGAACCTGAAAAAGTGAAATTAGGTTGTGAAAAATGAGATCTGGGAGCAGCAGAAACCTGAATCCATTTTTGTCTCTGTCTGTGGATATAGCCTAGAATTAATGCTACTTTATGCTGTAACTTATCTGTGTGTGGTTCATACGTATGTGTTTGTTTACAGGTAGAGTTGGAGGTATTCGACTTCTTCTTTGAAAGGAGTGCACCTATTACTGTCCATATCTCCATCAGAACAGCAGATACAAACGCCCCCCGAGTATCCTGGAATACAGGTGAAATTCAGTACAAGGCATCAAGCCACATAGCCCCAAGGGGAATACAAGAAAGTAGATGGGTCAGGAAAGAAAGGTAGTTTTACTCCCATTTCACACATGAGGCAACGAAAACCCAGACCGATTAGAGCATCAGATAGTTGTTTTTGTTTTGTTTATTCCTAGTGGCAGGATGAGACATTTAAATCCAGGATTCCTGTGTCCTGATGCCAAGTCCTTTCCTCTGCAGAAGATAAACCAAAGGACACCTTTCAACTAAATGAGGCAAAAAAGTGACTACTTGTGATATTGAGCTATAGTTGGACTGAGAAAGAAAAAGTCTCCAACTCAAATTGTTCAGTGGATTGGAGAAAGGTGTAGTCTTTGTAATCCATTGTCCTACTTTTGTGTTGGCTTGCATGGAAAGCAAAATACATAAGTAAGAGCTTTAACTGCTTTAAGAAAAAAAGGCTTCGTACTGCCCCTCAATTCTGAGTGGGCTAATAATGCAATGTATGTATTTAGATCAGATGTCAATGTGGAATATAAATGAAGATTTTTCCTTTCTCACTGATCTCATCAATAGCATTTAAAACATACCTATAAACAGTCACGGTAGGTGTATTAATGGGAAAATATGAGTTATATGTGTCTGATTTAAATCCTCAGGTGGCAGCTTAAACAAATTTCCTCTTGGGGTGTGTGTGTGTGTGTGTGTGTGTGTGTGTACACATACGCATATGTCTTTGTATGTATGAGATTTTCAGTAGAGATGGGGAACATAGGCTGAGTATGTTTATAATTCTGGCTGTACGTCCCACTTTACTTCTGTTAGAGGGATAACAAGAGAAAAGAAGGAATTGGTAACCTAAAGTTTAATAATAATTACATGTTGCATAGATTATTGCATTAGTATAGAGACTGAGTATTCTGTATGTGTATATGTGATCTGTGACACCCAGGTTTGTTAAGGGAGCACCAAATCTGGTTTTGGCTGCTTTGGACACCAGAATCCTTTTAAAAATAACTTCTTATTATGCACCTAATGTGTGCCATCATCAAAAATTTGGAGAGTATATTAAATAAAATTAAAATCATTCATTATTTTATCATGAAGATATAACCAATGTTGATATTTTGCTGTATACATTTCTAGTCTTCTTGGTTGTTTCTCTGCTGGGTTCTATGATGCCTTGTGGCTGTACTGTGCTTTACTGTGTGTTCATGACTTCAAAACCCTCACAGACATTCCTTGTATGTGTTTCTCCTTCCTCCCTCCCTCCCTTCCTTCTTCTCTCTCTCTTTCTTTCTTTTATTCATATATTGTATGTATTAGCCCAGTTTCCCCAGAAAATAGACCCGAGGCAGATCATATGTATTAACCTTATACTGAAAACAAGAGTAAGGGGAGAAGCCAATAAAAAGGTGGTGTGGCTGAGCTGGCCACAGCTTTACAATAAGATAAAGCAGATTGCTCTGTAGTGCCGATGCCTGCAGGGAGAAGATGGAACCACTGTGTCTGGGAAGAGTTGGAGGTGGGGTGGGGAAAAGGTGAACAATCTCTGAATGGTCAGTCCCTTCCCATTTCCTGTTTCTAATTGGTTAAAGTCTGCCTCACTGGGTATTAACTCCCCACATGTCCAGGTTGTGATATCTGGCCCCTCTTACCAGCCACTGCACAAACTCCCTGGGTCCCATGGTGCAGGTCCTGGCCACAGTCATGAGGGAGGTCATGCTACCCGAGGGCAGTTGAGGTAAGCAGCTGTATCAGAAGATGAGACAACAGTGGCAGGAGGGCTTTACAATTTTGGAGACTGTGGGAACCTCATGGGGCTGCCCCAGCGGGAAAGCAGGAAACTTGTCAAGGCCAGGGGCAGGTAAAGCTGGCAGATTTGAGGGGAAGCCATAAACTAGGTCCACCAGATCACTGTCTTTAAATTTTGTCAGCTTGTTTCTTTAAAAAGCTCTGCTCTCTTTCAAGATTCTCTGCAATCTGTTGGCTCCCAGCTCTGTCAGGTAATGGGAATGTTTGTTGATGCTACAGCTCCCTGTCTCTAACCTGTGCGGTTAGTCCAGAGCCTATATTCTTCTTGCTCTGGCCAGCAAGCAAATCTCCCTCCACAGATTTCCACCAGCATGCTGAGTCCAAGGGGAAGGTTTTATTTTAATTCCTTTAGTTACAAAAATCCTTTCCTTATTAGAATCTACACTAAAATATAGACCTCATTACAAAGTGTTGGGTACTTCGTGTCTATCACCATTAAACTCCTCCATCACCCGCCCCACTTTATGTTCTCCACCCTGAGGGCTACGTATGTACTCACAAATTATATGTAAAAGCACTTCTGACTCTTTTGCCTACTTAAAATGTCTGGATGTAGCCTTTGAAAAATTCCTTGTGGACATCTTTGAACTAGAGATCATTGTGGACATAACATTTATTCTTTCCTTCAGTATTTATTTTCTGGAACCACCATACTTCTAAGGGACATATCATAATGAACTGGTTGTAATATAATAGTTCTAAAAATAAAAATTTTAATAGAAATAAAAGCTATATTCCAGTTTCTTGAAAAGCTTTTGAAGATACAATTTTCAGATAGTTTCGTGAGTGGAAATTCATTCATCTTTTCTTTAAGCAAGCATGTTGGCATGTGATAGAACTTTCCAAGACACTTTTCTACTTTCTCTTGTAGGTCTGAATCTCCTGGAGGGGCAGTCTCGGGCCATCACTTGGGAACAGTTCCAGATTGTAGACAATGATGACATTGGTGCTGTCCGGTTAGTCACTGTTGATGGCCTGCAGCATGGACGGCTTACATTAAGAGGTGAATGATCTGCCTTTGTAACCTAGAAAAGAACCTAAGTATTTTCTTCAAAAGCAAATCATATTTAACAGGATACATGTAGCATCTCTTGGGCACCATTTCTAAATAAAATTGTCATGTCCAGAAAATCTGGAGATCTGGAAACCATCAGTTTTTGTGTTAGAATGCTCAAATCCATGTATAACCATTTAGGAACAGTACCATGTGCTTGGCTCATTATTTAAATCTCAGTTTTGCTTTCTGTATGCCATGCAGGGCTCCTACTAAATATACTCCTTAACTGATTATTTTTTCCTAGTTGGAGGGCAATATTTCCCTGCTTTAAAGAAAATATTGAAAAACAGAAAAACTTATTGTTTTTTAATACTTTAGTAATAATGATGTTAGTAGTAGTCATAGTTTAAAAGAAATGAATTTATAATTATAAAGGATGATAGTTAACAAAATAATAACCTAACAAAGATAATATTTATACTTTATGATAAAATAATCCATTCCTTTTAATGAGCTCAAAGGATTTAATGCAGTTATCCCCTTAGTTTGCCTAACTGTAAAACAGAAAACTCTCATCATCGTTTGTGATTAGAGAATTCTGAAATCAAAAATAAAATGGTAAATTCACGATAAATTCTCCTGCCTAATTGTAGGATAGGGGGATGCTGGTTTAAATATGGGTGTATGAGTTAGTATGGGTGGTGTTCAGTTGCATGTAACAGAAACCCAACTATAGTGACTTAAAAATTGGAGTTATTTTCTTCATGTTTTCGAGGCTGAAAGACATAGAAGGAATTGTAAAAGAAGTCATGCCATCTAAGTTTGCTCTATTTAACAAGTTTTCCCAGGAGCACAATACAATTTCTACTTATATCTTCTTACCAAACTATGTTACATCCAACCCCTTGGTGCATGGAGTCTGGGAACCTGAGTATTTTTAAATGGTCATATTGCCATGCCAAATAAAACTAGGATTCTGGTAGTGAGGAAGAGGCATAAAGTGGCTCCTGGGCAGGTAAGTGCTTAATCATTTATTCTCTAAGGTCTTTAAATACAGCCATATGGTGTGAGGAGAGTAATGAGGTGCACCTTTCATCAAGAATTGTAATAGTCTGCGGGAAATGAAGCAATGTTTATTGATACTGTAGAAATGAAACAGGGAGTGGTAGACCATAGTGCAATGATATTCCAGGCTCGGACGGAGTAGGTAGGAAATAGTACCAATGTTTATTAAGCATTTACTCTGTGCCAGACACTGTGCAAAGCATTCTACGCACTTTATCTCATTTGTCTCATATCAACTTTATGAAGTTAGATACTATATTTATTACCATTTTATAAAAGTATAACCTGAAACTTAGAGAAGGTGACTTATCTAAGGTTATACACCCAGAAAGTGGCAGAAGTGGGATTTGAACCCAGACTGTTTGATATTAGAGCTCTAGGTGTTGGTCTTTAAGCCAGTAATTCTCAAACCTTAGCGTGCATTAAATGCTCCTGGAGGGCTTGATAAAACACAGATTGTTGAGCTCCACCTCCAGAATTTCTGACTTCCAGGGTGGGGACTGAGAACTTGTATTTTTAACAACTTCCCAGATGATGCTGATGATGCTGCTGGTTTGAGATCAATCCTCTAAGATCTGCTGCCATGTAGGATGATAATGGGTTGAAGAATAACCAACATTTATTGTAGACTTACTAGTGTTTAAGTTCTCTCATTCTTACTATATAATATGAGGTAGGTATTTGTATTACTCAGCTCCAGAGAAACAAAACTAATAGAATGTATACAGATATATGTAAGTGGAGATTTATTATGGGAATTGGCTTTCATAATTATGGGAGCTGAGAAGTTCCATAAGATGCTATTGAGTAATCAGTCCTAGTCTGCAGGTCTGAGAACCAGGGGAGTGACTCCCAGTCCAAGGCCAAGGCTTGAGAAGCTGGGGGTGGGAAGAGTTGGGCCAGAGTTAGTGGGTGGAGGGTCAGGTTGGGTATGAGAGGGTGGCTGGTTTAAGTCCCAGAGTCCAAAGGCCCAAGAGCTAGGAGCTCCAATGTCCAAGGAAGTCCCAGCTCCAGAGGAGAGAAGGAATTGGCTGTTCCTCTGCCTTTTTGTTCTATTCAGACCCTCAACAGATTAGATCTGCGGTCTACAACCCCTGGGCGGTGGACCAGTGCCGGTCCGTGGCCTGTCGGGGGCGGCGGGCTGGCAAGCTAGGATTCATCTGTGTTTTCAGCGCTCCACGTCGCCGGCATAACCACGTGGGCTGCGCCTCCTGTCAGATCAGTAGCACATTGGATTCTCATAGGAGCGAACCCTACTGTGGAGTGCTCATGCGAGGGATCTAGGTTGCGCTCCTTGAGAGTCTGGTGATGTGGGGTGGACCTGGGGTGGAGCTGGGGCGGTGGTGCTGGCATTGTCATTGGCAGAGAAGTTTGACTGCACAATGAATGTGGTGCACTTGGGTCATCCCAGGACCATCCCCTCCCTCCCCTGCCCTCCTATCAGTGGAAGGATTGTCTTCCATGAAGCCAGTCCCTGGTGCCAAAAAGGTTGGGGAACCACTGGATTAGATGATGCCTGCCTGCATTGGTGAGGGCAATCTTTACCCAGTCTACTGATTCAAGTGCTAATCTCTTCTAGAAACACCCTCTTCACAGAACCACCAAGAAATAATGTTTTACCAGTTATTTGGGCATTTCTTAGCCTAGCCAACCTGATAGATAAAGTTAGCCATTGCAGTATTAGTATCCCTGTTTTATAGATGAGTCGCATAGGTTAAATAACTTGCCCAAGTTCACATAACTAATAAATGTTAGAGCCAATATTCAAAACTAGATCTATGGCATACCAGAATCCACTAAACTGGCTATTGTTTTTCCAGGTGAGGGAAGCATGGGCTGCACCATTTTCCTTAGCACCTTCTCCTATACTGATATTTTCTCTACACAGAACAGAGCTGCTGCCTCTATGCTCCCTTGTTCAATATGTTCCATCTCTGCTCTTTCCATCAGAGGGGAAAGGATTTCTCTTCACCGTGGCTGACCTTCAGGCTGGAGTTGTTCGCTATCATCATGATGACAGTGATTCCACCAAAGACTTTGTGGTCTTCAGGATATTTGATGGCCATCACAGCACCCATCACAAATTTCCCATCAACATCTTGCCCAAAGATGATAGTCCCCCGTTCCTTATAACCAATGTTGTGATTGAACTGGAGGAGGGGCAGACCATCATGGTCCAGAGTTCCATGCTGAGAGCATCCGACATGGACTCCAGTGATGACTACATCTTCTTTAATATCACAAAACCCCCACAGGCTGGAGAGATCATGAAGAAGCCAGGGCCAGGACTGATAGGTAAGTTCTGTGCAGTTAAGTTCATTTGAATGGAATTGATTCTTCTATATGGAACTTTCTATGTACCCTTGAGGGTGTGCTGAAATTGTTAGAACTCGTACAAAGGTGAACATCAAGTTTTTGAAGTAAGGTACTATTATTATTCCCATTTTATAGACAGAAAGCCTAAGACTTAGAGAAGTTTAGTTGATCTATCTATCTAGAAAATTCCAGAACTGAGCCTCAAGGTAACCATTGCACTCTAAAAAATTAAGTCTGCCAAGCAAGACGATAGAACAAATAAGTCTGAAGAGAGATGCTTGGCCTATTCTAGATTGTTGATAAAGTGATTTCATGAATAACATTTGTTTGCATTTTGTTAGAATCATTTCCTAACTACTTAAAGTAGGTGGTTTAGGAGTTTGACAAAAGAGGGACCAAGTAAATAGTTAGTGTTACTTTGTATATTTTAAATAAAACTGTTCCTTGAAAATATTTTTCTAATGTTAATTTTTCTACATATTAAGACAGGTGTAGCAATTTTAGTTTTTTTCTTTATTATTTATAATCTTTGATAAAAAACATTTAATGCAGATTCCTTGGATGCATGTAGCATACTAGGCAGAGAAGATTTTTGGAGATCAGTCTAATATCATTATACCCCAACACCTGGTAGACTCATACAAAAGTATGTGATGTTTTGTGGACCCAATAGGCTATCCTGTTCCTGGCTTCCTTCAGAGAGATCTGTTCAAGGGGGTCATTTACTACCGTCACTTTGGTGGAGAAATCTTTGAAGATTCTTTTGAATTTGTCCTGTGGGACAGGCACGAACCTCCAAATCTCTCAGTGCCACAGGTAAGAGACCATTTCTGAAGAGTTTCCCAAAGGCTTGTGCATAGATAATAATTCTGGGATATGTGATTAGACACTACATAAAAACAGTTTTCAAGGCTCAAAGTTTGAGAAGGAATGGATTAAGCAAAATTAAGCAGATTTCTTTACAACAGGACTACTCAAATGTTTACTTTTCTAAATAGTTTTGTAAATTTCTATATATCCAATTTTCCAAGGTTATTTAACTATATTTAACACTCTTGTAACAGAACACTTCACAAAATCTGCTTGCCTCATGACACTAAAAAAAACCCCAAAACACTTATTTGTATGTAATGATTAAAGTATAGGCTCTAGGGTTAGACTGCTTGAGTTTCCCTCTTGAACTTGACATGACTAACTGGTCAATTTGTGCTCCAGTCTCCTTACCTGTAAAACAGGTAATAATAGAACCTTACTTCAGAGTTATTGTGAGGGTAAGTAAGACAATACATATGAAGTACTGAGAACTTTCTGGTACATGGTAAACATTCAATAAATAAATTAGCTATTATTTATTGCTGTCTTTGAAGATCTGAGTTTTCCTACCACTAGAGGATATCATTTAAATGTAAATGATGCAGAATAGGTTTAAGCAAACATTACTGTACTGAAATTACAGAAAGTGGAGTGAGTGTGCTGTCTGGACAACTATAACAGGGTAGACTCCTTGCAAGGAGAGGATGGTTGGTAGTAGGGGTAAAAAAAAGGACAGCTGAAATTAAGTGATCACCTACTGTGTACAGTACTTTTTGCTAGGCATTTTATACCTAACATCTTGGAAGGTATCGTGTATATGGATCCAAGAAAATCTCAAACCTGTTCTAGAATGACTACTTAAAGCATGTGTTCTATTTGTTATATAATGCCTTCTCATAATGTCACAGTCACTAACTTAGCCAATGCATACGTGATCGAGCTATTCATCTGTTTGCTAAGATGACTATAACAGAAGGAGATGATCAGGAAGAATGATGTCAGAGAGCTCAAAAGTGGAAGGAATTAGGTGATCCCTATTAGGAGGAAATGGAGAATGAATGAGAAAACTCAATTTATCTGCTTTTTGACTAATAAGTCAACTTTTTCAAAAAACAGCCTCCTCTTTTCATCAATGTATTATATGCCATTTCTGAATTACATTTTTGCTTGAGACCTTAGTTGACTTGACAGCTCAAAATGGTAACTATTAATAGGGTTTGTTGCTAAATCTTCTATGTGTCTATTCCACCTGAGTCACGTTTCTGGCTAGAATACCATATCACTTTTAGCAGACTACATGCCTTTTTGAAAGTGAAAATTCCATGACTTCATTTTTCCTCTTTCCTCTTTATGTTTTATAAATCATGTTTTTTATACACACAAATATAGATGTCAGATCTGTCTATAATAAGGACTAAGGTAATGAAAACTTTAGTGAAACAGAATTATTTCTAAATCTAGGCACATAAGTCAGACTTAACTCTGTAAATCCAGTTATAAGTTTATTTCCTATGATGGATGGGTTTCTAAAGAAGTAAATTATATTTTTCTCTGCTTTCATCCTCTTAATTTATGGGGGGAGAGAGAGAGATCGTTCTACAAATTTGCCCTGTCTTCATGTTTCATGTATTCTTTGGCTCCTAAATATTTCTCCAGCTCACACTTACCTACCTCTCTACCTGACATCTTTACATGTATCTTACCAGCATTTTAAACTCATCATGACCGAAAAACATTTAGTATGTTTCCTTAAAACTTGCACAAAACCACTGAAGCTGGAATCTTTAAAGTCATCCCTCACTCTTTTCTCTAATATCTGTGTACCCAGTCAGTCAGCAAGTCTTACTAAATCTTCTTGATGAATTTCTGTTATATATCTCCACCTCCCCACCCCACTGTCTTTGCTTTAGTTCCAATCTTCATCTTTTCTGGACTAGGTTATCCTCAGAATCCCTCACCTGGCCAAGAGTAGAAGAGATTAGCAACATCCTTGTAGTTGTGAACAGTTAAAATCCATTGATACAGTAGCAGTATGCTTAGTGGAATTCATCTAGCATCTATTTTTTCCCATTTTCCTTCTGGTTGGTGGTAGATTTAGCTTAGTTCTTCTCCAGACAATGGACCTGCTCTCAGCTATACTACCTGCTCTTGGAATCCTCTGTATCTGTACCACATTCCACAAACCCCTAGACTTGGTCAGCTTGTCTTTTTATATGCTCTGGTATCTTTCTACATGTATCTTTGTTACTGAACTTTCTATAATGTGAGGCCATTATTTGTTTTATTGGATCAACTCTGGGCTCATTGATAGTAGAAGTCCTGAATTATTACTCTCTGTGCTTTTAAACCTTGGTACCTGACTGAGCATAGAACCTCAAGAACTGTTTCTTGGTCCCAAAATGAACTCTGGTTCTTTCAACTTTTATTGAAACTAGGAGGAAATAAGAAGACCCAAACATTTGGTAGGAACTCGGAAGGGAGTGAGATGGGAGGAGGTAATAACTGTAAAGCTCTATTCTTCAGAGTTTCTAGGAATGAGTGTGTGCATACTAACAAAACAAATATTTTATGTATGTGTGCTAGTAAGCATTTTTATTATATATTGTAAAACTCTGATATTATCATTGAAACTCCAATTTTTAAGGAGTTTAAATGATCATCTAGTCTATTTGATGTTTGCATCCTCAATTTGGACAAATAGTTAGTCATGTCCTACAAATAAAAATATATTTAAAATACTCAACAAAATCTGTAACTTTTCAGCTGCTCAACTAAAAGTCCAGATGAGATGGCTACTTGATGGTAGCTTTTGTGATCAGAAGGGTACCATAATTAATTTGATTTATTTTGATACTGTCACTGAAGCATAGAACAGCAATGCCAATTTTGTCTACAACAGTGTTGTTTACAATACCCAATTTGAAAACAAAGAGAATTCCTTCTTAAATTGGCATAGGAAGCAAAAATTAAAACCTGATTAAGCTTCTTCTGTGATATAAAAAAGACTAGAACATCAGCTCGGCCACCTACAAGCTATGCTCCTTGGAGCAAATCTTTTAACCCCTTTGGGGCTCAGTAAACGGCAACACTGAGAATAACAGCCATGTCTATTATAGTGAAGTATTGTCAGGATCAAACAAGATAGCTAGTAGCACAACGAGTACCTGGTACTTAGTAGGTGCTCAATAAATTAATTCCCAGTCTCTATCCTTTTATTACTTTAACAAAAGTTTACAACATGTTTACTATCCACTATGGAGCATTTTAATAATTAAAAACTAAATCCAGTTATCAAAATAAAGGAACACAATGACAGTCATTTCTCTAGTCTCCTGGAGTCTATGTCATGATTTTTTTTTTCCAATTATAGTATTTTGCTAATCTACAAAGTTCAGAAATTCTCTCTGGGACTTTCCAGCCATAGTGTGGATCAGCAAGGCTCCACTTAATTGAAAAGCTGGATTTAATAAGGAAACAATAGTTATTGTGCCTTCAAAGAGACCATTTTCCACGCTAATTTATTCTCGAATGTGTTCTTTGTGTAAAAAGAATGTACAAGCATGCTTTTTTATGCCCCTGTAGTAATTCTTGGTGGGCACATTTTTCAACATGCTTTATGAATGCCTAAGTTGATGTGTCTTTACATATTTATGCATGTTCAAACAATTATTGTGTGTGTTTCTGTGGGTGAGAAAAAATCCCATTTTCACAAACTCAAGGGGGAAATAAAGTGTTCTCAATGTACTGAAATTTGGTTGTAACAAAGACATTATTAAACACCCTATCTCAGGCAAACAGTGGAAAACTAGTGCTCAAACAAAACCCCGGGCTCTTGCTCACTGGCTTCCCCCATGTTCCTCCAGTCTATTTATGGCCACAGACTTGTAAGGAATAAGAATATAAAGTGATAAATCGGTATACAAAATCACCACAAGCCTGACCTTGAGCCTCAGATTCAGGCTCACAATATGATACTCCACCAGCTGGTATCTGACTTTCTCGAAGGCAAGGCTTCCTGGTCCTTTCTCTGCCCAATTGTTGATTTCTGCCTGCCGTTTATTTTACATCTCCCTTTGAGACTGTGCAGTGCTATTTCTCACCCCCAGGAACTATTAATATTTCCAATGTTAGTTTTGCCCACTCCACCTTCTGCTTTGTCTGAAATTCTCTGAGGCATCCTTTGAAATCTAGGTGGAGGTAGCCGTGCCTGCACAGCTCTTGTGCTCTGTGTGCCTACAGAGTTGGCACTGTGCAGGTGCTGCCAAGGCTTACCATTCATGCCCTCCAGAGTGGTGGCCTGAGCTGCTCCCGGGCCTGCTTGAGCCACGTCTGGGATGGCCAAGGAGTATCAGAATGCGGGGAGCAGAAACTTGAGGCAGTGCTGCCAGTGACCCCTGAGGTCCCTCCCTTGTGGTGGGAGTGTCAGCCTGGAAGATCTCTGAAATGCCTTCCAAGTCATTCTTCCATTGTCTTGATAAATAGCAACTGGATTCCTTCCATCAATTCCTTTTATCCAATCTCCTTATCAAATGGGCACTTGGTCACACTCTTAGTAGTCTCTCCTGAACATGTTTTTTTATATTTTATATGGCCAGGCTGAGAATTTTCCACATCTTTAAGTTCTGCCTCCCTTTTGATTATAAATTCCATCTTTAATTCACTTCTCTCTTCTCGTATTTACCATAAGAAGTCAATAGAAACAAGCAACACCCTCAACACTTTGCTTAGATATTTGTTCTGCCAAATATCCAGGTTCATCACTCTTAAGTTCTGAAGTTACACAAAGTGCTAGAACACAGACACAATTCTGCCAAGTTCTTTGCCACTTTATAACAAGGGTGGCTTTTCCTCATTTCCATCTAGGATCTCATAGAATGGCTTTTACTGCCCATACTTCTACCAACATTCTAACCACGACCACTCATGTAATCTCTAAGATTGAGTCTCTGTCTACAGCCCTCCTCTTCTAGGCCCTCACTAGAATTGCCCTTTGTGGTCCATTCATGGCAATATATGCTTTTTCTAGCCTGCTTCTCCAAATTCTTCCAGTCTCTACCCATTATCCAGTTCTAGAACTACTTCCACATTTTCAGGTATTTGTTATATAAACACCCCACTCTCAGTACCAATTTCTGTCTTAGGCCATTTATGCTGCTATGACAAAATACCTGAGACTGGGTAATACATAAATAATAGACATTTACTTCCACAGTTCTGGAGGCTGAGAAGGCCAAGACCAAGGTGCCAATAGTTTCAGTGTCTGGTGAGGGCTACTTTCTGCTTCCAAAATGGTGCCTTGTTGCTGCATCCTCCTGAGGGAACAAATACTGTGTCCTCACATGGAAAAAGGGATGAAAGAGTAAGCTCATCCCGTCAAGCCCTTTTATAAGGCACTAATGCATTCATGAGAGCAAAGCCCTCATGGCCTAATCACTATCTAAAGGCCCCACCTCTTAATACTGCTACATTGGGGGTTCAGTTTCAGTATGCGTTTTGGAGGAGACACAAACCTTCAAACCATAGCAAGGGATAAGCAAAATTCAAGAATAATTAATTCTAACTAAGAAATTGGGAAATGTTTCAAGAAGATACTTTAGGGGTGCAAGAGACTTAGATTGCTGGAGAAAGCGGGAGAAAAGCATCCTAGATTGAAGAAACAACATGATCCAAAGCATAAGTGTATGCTCAAGGACTAGGATATGGTCTGTTGTGTGCAACTACAATGTTGGATTAATGTTGAAAGGAAGTAAAAGATAAAGTTGAAAAATAGTGTATGTCTAAACCGTGGAGGGCCTTGGATGCCATGATAAGGAGTTTGAATAATTCTCTACTTCCTTAGTGGTTGTTGAAGATTTTTCAGAAGGTGAATTAACTGATTTGGCTTGTATTTTTTTTTAAAGACAACACTAGGGATATGAAAAGTCTAAATTAGCTGTTGGAGTTAGGGCTAATAAAAAGCTGTTGCAATAATATAAAGAAGAAATTATGTGAGCTAGGCCAGTGACAGTGGAATGACACTTGGGGATAAAGTGTGCGGTGTGGTCACTATACAGGAAATTTTATACGTAGAAACTCTGAGGCTTAGTGATGTGTTGTATGCGGGTGGAGAAGGAGGAACCAAAATTATGTCAACGTTTCTAGGACTGATGACCAAGTAGAGGGAAGTATCAAAGAAAGCAAAGGTTTATGGTAGAAAGCAGATGTAAAAATAAAATCTGAAACACATTTTGTGTTTGTGTGCCCATTCTATAGCACTTATGACTGGATTAACTATAATTGTAATAATTATATTCTTAAAATATAACACCAAATGAGTAAAGAATGTTCCATTTTTTGGCTCACACTCTTAATAGCTCCTGAATCATTTTGTCAGAAGTATATTGTAAATGATAGCTTTTGAAAATCATCTTAACTGTGACAAGGTGATTGTGGGGCATTCTCTTTGGTGTTTTCTTGGTATTCCAAATTAGTGGTACAGATATTTTTATTCCAGGTGGTGACAATCCATATAACTCCAGTGAATGACCAGCTTCCAAAAGAGGCTCCTGGAGCTTCTCGGCATTTGGTTGTCAAGGAAACTGAGGTGGCCTACATAACTAAGCAACATCTACATTTTATAGATACAGAATCATATGACCAGGAGCTGGTCTACACAATAACGACGCCTCCATGTTTCCCCTTCAGCCACAGGTATCTCTGAAAAGTCATCACTTGGGCTATTAGTTCTAGGATTGGAGAGTTGGAAGTGTCGTTATATAGCACTGTGGTTCAATTGCTTAGTTGGTCATACGTGAACTTATACTCAATTCAGCATTTACTTTTATCTCAAACCTATCTCATATCTCCCTTCAAAAGTTGTATTAATTGGTAAGTGACCTGCAGCTTGTAGTGTCTTCAGAATAGGTAGACTTAAAACAGTCTTTAATTCCCTTTTTCTAAACACAATGTTTATTTTTCTTTTTAGTAAAATTTATTGAAATCTTCATAGCATAAGTGATTATATTTTATAATCTCAATCCAGAAAAGTGGCATGAATATACCTTAGGGTAATGTCATATACATGATAGCAAGGAAACATTTTTAGGATAAGTATAACAGTTCCCTTTCATGATGTCAAAGCAAAAAATTCTGTACATACTTTTTGCAGTCATGATGAGGATGGCGTTGGTGATACTGGACTTAAGGCTAGAACCCCCCAACACAAAGAGAGGATATAAAGATGGAGCATCTGATTTCTAAAGATGGGGTCTTTTAGCTTTTGAAAATTTGGCTGTGAGCTATTTGATTTAATTTTTCTTACCTGGAAAGTTAACTGATATATTTCTCTTTAGACAGGTGGATGCTGGGAAATTATTCATGGTGGATAGTATACCAAAGCTGACTAAAAAGCCTATAGCTGTGGGGCTGAGGTCATTTACTCAGGTATGATGATATGCTAAAATGTTGACAGACACAACATAAATGTACCCTGAGAAGACAGGGCAATGCCTAGTGTTGCATCTGGGAATGTTGTCCCTTGACATGTGCCACAAATACTTGATGTCTTTATACTTTCTGCTTGTACATTTCTATTACGCATGTGGCATCTATTTGAAAGTGCTTTATCAAGTTGAATATAATTTCAAAATCTTTTTGTAATTCAACACAGCCTTATGCATTGTTTTGCCATCAGCAGGACTCTGATTTGGGGACCTGGTGCACACGTTTTTATTCCACCAAATTCAGTTCATTCAATATCCTACTGTATTTGTTTCCTAGGGCTGCCATAATAACGTACCACAAACTGGGTGGCTTAACATAACAGAGATTTATTGTCTCATAATTCTAGAGGCTAGAAATCTGAAATCAAGGTGTTAGCAGTGCCATGCTCCTTCTGAAACCCTGTAGGGGAATCCGTCTTTGCTTCTTTCTAGCTTCTGGTGGTTTGCCAGCAATCTTCGTTATTCCTGGGCTTGTAGATGTGTTACTCTAATCTCTGCCTCTGTCATCACATGTCAAGGTTTCCTCTTCTTCCTATGTGTCTCTCTCCTCCTATTATAATGACACCAGTTACATTGGATTAAGGACCAACCCTCTTCCAGTGTGACCTCATCTTAACTAATTGCATCTTCAATATCCCTATTTCCAAATAAGATCACATTCTGAGATACTAGGGTTAGGACATCAGTGTATCTTTTGTGTGTGTGTGTGTGTGTGTGTGTGTGTGTGTGGTGGGGGGACACAATTCAACCCATAACATTTGTTACCTTCCAAAATCCTTCACTAACCTTCTACTTACTCCTGCAGACTCTACTCTAAAGACCTCATTGTGGTCAGAATACTGGTGATGAATGCCTAGGCAGCAAGCAGATAACTCTGTAGTTTGGGGCTAATTATGCCTAATTTAACTCTATTTACAGGTTGTAAATGAGTGTGTCATCCCCATGTGATAAGTACTATTATTTTATTCATTTTTCAGATAAGGAAACAGAGGCTTAGCAAGTTTAAGCAGCAAGACCAATATCACACAGCCACTTTGTAGTGGAGCTGGATTGAAGTACAAGTCTCCTATCTTTTATAAAGTTGGCTGGCTTCAAGTACTTGGCATATTTCCTTAACTTCTTTTGTCCCTCTCCCTCCCGATGTGTGGGAAAAGGTAGAGCTTTAGGGAATCTTCAGATTGATGATAGTGGCATTTATAATGTTCATTATCAATTAACATGATGGTTCTCTTGGGCCTAGATCTCTGAAAGTTTCTGATCCTTACAAATCAGCACCCACATGTCCCTCTCAATTTACTTTGCAGCATGCTGTGAACTACATGAAAGTGGCCTACATGCCACCCATGCAAGATATTGGCCCCCATCTCCGACACGTCCAGTTCACGTTTTCTGTCAGTAACCAACATGGCAGCACTTTGCACGGGATCTGCTTTAACATTACAATTCTCCCAGTGGACAATCAGGTGCCCGAGGTAAGTACAGTGTTTGATGTGGATGATGAAAGGGAGGGACAGAGAAGAAAGACTTGAAGACTCACTGGAAATGGGAACTTTTCTTGAGGCTATTTTTTAAAACTGTTAAAAAAATTTTTTTAGCTACTGTGTGGTTAAAAAAAAAGCAGGGGACGGGGCAAAGGGGTTCTTCACCTCCCATGGGACTCTCTATCTAAAAGGTGAGATTTGCCAGTTGCTGGATTTGACGTTATTTCAAAGCTTTATTAAAATCTCTTTCACTTCTTTTTCTTTCTGCTGAGTCTCTTGTGTTGATCAGAGGAAGGGGATTAAATTATAGTTCTCTTAGCAACCAGAAGGGCTTATTTGCTGTCACCGCAGGCCAACAATGCTGCTCTGTAATCCACAGAAGCTCTTTAATTTTCTAAAATGAATTAAGATGGACCCTTCCATCCTACCCTGTCCCCACTGCCCAAAGTTTATGTAAGCCTTAAAGGATGTGGGTCTTTCATTAAAACCGAACTACAAAGGCAATGCTACCTTGTACATCTTATCTGTGAGGATGGGATGCATACTGAGAATTTGTTCCATACTTACCCTGTCCCCCCCCACTGCCTTTAGAATGCTAGACTTAATTAGTGTGACTGTTACTGATCTCATTTTTCTCCTTAAAAGCAGAAAGACAAAATAGCCTTACCCGTTCATTAGGAGCCAGAGGGGACCAGGGCCCTTACATATTCCTCGTTCCTCAGGAAAGAGATTGCCTTCCCAGGTACCTCCCTGGAATATAGCCGGCACTGGTGTTCTCTCTCCTGGTCACACCTCATCATCTGTATAGCTGCCCAAGGTTGTGGGGCAGAGATCTTACCCTGAGGTCTCCAAAGGCTTACCCAACCTGTGGAAGTGGTCTGGTGGGTCTAAACAATATTTTAACATAATAAGTTGCCGACATTTAAAGATCAGATTTCCCATCAAGGCTGATTCCTGGCTTCTCTTGAAAATTTGGAAGCTCTAGAGGCACTGAGCCCACATACTCCACAGCAGCGGTGGGGCAGGGCATGCTCTCCAGTCCACCACAGTCAGTCCCCACCCGATTTACCATGCTCATTTATATCACTGGCCTGACCTCCCACGCCTGTGAACTTGCAATCTTTGGTAGAAGACGTGCCAACCAGCTCATGCAGAGGAATCTAAACTAGCTCCATTCTTTGACACCTTTCCTATGGGGACCAGACCATATTACCTGTGGTGAAAATAGTTTAGAATGCCTGTGGAACTAACTTGATTAGGTTTTATTCAGACTATCCCTTTCTATGTATAAGATACAGGCCCTGAAATAGCCTAGCATCTAAAGAAGCCAAAGCTTTTCCTAGAGCAATCATGGAGGAATATTCTTTTATATAAAGTAGTCCAAGCCTCTTGCTAGAGATGATCTGAGGAGGAAACTAAAAAGGGTAAAGGGAAAAATTACCTTCATTTGAAGGTGGATTGAATAGTTATGAGGACTTGGGCTAAAATGGCAGAGTGGCTTCTCTCTCTCTCTCTCTCTCTCTCTCTTTTATACAGTGTATGGAACAAATGAAATAGTACCTTAAAGGACTGAGAATATTAGAAACAAAATTAAATTATCAGCTTCAGCAAAACCAGCCACAGGAGTGGTTCCCTGATGTGAAAAACCACAGATAGCCGGTTGAGTGATAACCATGTGGGGATGCTGACACCATAAGAACCTGAGTCCCAGAGATCTGAGCACTGGGTTTGGGCAAGAACTAAAAAGTTAATGATTAATGAGTGGGGGCAAATTCGTCTTATGCTTTTATTTTTTTGAAAGTTGCCCTAAAATATATATTTTAAAAATTATCTAATGTAGCAAAGTATAGTCCTTGAAACATTGGAAATTGAAGATTCCATATTGGGATACTAATTTGATACAGCTCAGGAAAATGAGGCAGGCAAGCATGGACCTTGGTTCAAAGACAATATCGTCTCTAAATAAGAGCTCTCTTTCTTTCTTTCTTCTATAAATGGTGCAAATGGGGGTTTGGCAAAACGGGAGTGAGACACTTGGGGAGGGCCAGCATGGGGGGGGTTGTAGGGGAGAAGTCTGTTGTTTCCATGCTTTCCTTTGCCGGTGGGAGTTTTATTAAAGAACAGAGGCAGTGGTCTCAGAGTTGTAGGTCTTGTAATGTCTGTGATCCAGGGGGCTGCCCTTGGGGCACCTGTGAATGCACCTGGCTGCTTGGCCTGGAGTCCTGGGCAGCACCAGGCCCTGGTGGGGAGGAGGACAGAGCAGGCTCTTGAGTGGAGGCTGTGGCTTCACTTGCTCACTTCCTTTTCCTCTGCCTGTTCATTATTACTCCCCATCCCTTCTTCCCCTTTACCAACACTTTCCCTGGGGAACATCCTCCTTTCTGGGAGCTGCAGCTGCTCTGAGGAGAGTAGTTGTGTCCTAGGAGAATGCTGAGTCCTCACATGGGCTGGACACTCACCCCACACCATTGGTGAGGGGCCCTCAGAGCCCATGATTTAGTACCCCAACTGTATCCGCTTGCTTTCACTTCTGTGTAGCAAAATTCCCACAAATTTGGGAAAATGATAGCTTAAATAAAATTAACAGATTTTCCTCCTGCAGGATCTCAGCGCCTTGAATGTGCTTATGTGCCGTATAAATCTCCATGGTGAGGATATTGTATGTAACTGTTTTCTAGACTTATTTGACCACAGAATACTTCTTGCTCACTCCTAATGTGGTGATAAAACATCCTAAGCCATTCTAACTTGCTTTTTACTTACAAATGAATTATTAGTCAGTTGAGCAGTGGGTTTTTCTATTATAGAAAATTATTTTAGTGGCTTTAATTTTTAAGCCTAATGTTTGAATAAATATATTTCCTCTGGAATCTTCAATTTTCCTGTTCTACTTCCATCTCTAAAATACTCATTACAACTGAAGCTTAAAAGCTCCAATCTACTTCCCAAGTCTTTAAGAATTTTTAGGATGAAAAAGAGATAGATCCTTTCCTTCAGGGAACTTTGACATAGATTTTGTTTATTTTGTAGACAAAGTATATGTGTGTTAAAGCATTGGTGGGAATGGACATGGTGATGAAAATTATTATTTCCTCAATTTAGCATCACAGATAGTAACCATTTTGATTGCTGATTCTACCATACAGGCTCTGAGATAAATGAAATGTAGATAATTTCGGGTTTATAGATCTGCCTTGCTTTTGTATACATTAATGCTTAGAATTGGAAAACAGTCTTGAAAAATTAATTGACATGTGAAGATGGTACTAGAAGTTTCATATTGATTTAATGAGCTCTGTCTTCAGGAGTACCTCATGGAACAAGGCTTTGAATATTTCCTTCCTTCTTTCCAGGTATTCACCAACCCTCTGAGAGTGGCTGAGGGAGGTCAATGCATCATCAGCACAGAGCACATTCTGGTTTCGGATGTGGATACAAAGCTGGACAATATCCACCTCTCCCTGCGGGGACTGCCTTCACACGGAAGGGTGGAGCTGGATGGATTTCCACTAAACACAGGGGACACATTTTCTTGGAGAGACCTCCGTACCTTAAAAGTTAGGTTAGAGCATTTCATGGCTTGTTTTATTTACCTGCTTTGGCTCCCCATCTGGATCAATTGTGAGGCAAAATCAGAGAAAGGAGTTTGTCCAATTCTTTCAGGGATACCCACATGCCACTTAATACTTTCAAGGGTCAATTGAAAATTAGAAATGACAAATATTTTATTTCCTTCCAGTCATTCCCTCTGGCTTGCTATACCAGTGGGGATGGCTTTATGGATATTTGAACAACAAAAATTAATTACCATGAATATTAAATTTGCTGCAACTGCACATATTACAAGAGGTAACAGTCAAACTAGATGAATAGACACTGAAATAATCTACCTAATTCGAACTTGGCTCTAAGAAAAGCCAATTTTATAACCCTGGGAACTCTGGGATAGAACTCTGTTGATCAATGTCTTTAGTGTTACCTTTTTCCCCATTCTGTTGGGGTAGGGTTTTACAGGCAAACAGATAGGGTAATCTGAGTAGGTAGGGCGTGGAGTAGTACTTGAGTCTCTGACAGGGATGGAGCAATTGCTGGTCTCATGGTCCTATGGTAGTTTCCCCTCACCTTAAGGTCTTTCATTTCCTCTACCTAATGCAGTCCTTGCAAGAAATTTTTCAATAAAATCTAGTAAAACAACTCTGGAAAACAATGCAAACCATTCAAAAGCAATGGTCAAGTAGACAGACATACTGGATAATTTCTGACATGAAGTTCAAGTTATAAATGGGAACTTTGGTCCTTTGGATAAAGTGTAGTGGGAGGTATTAGGCATCAAATGCTTAGTTCCTCATTTGACTAGAAAGTTGACTAGACACTAAGAGTTGTGCACAAGAAGAGCAGTTTAACCCTGACAGTTTAGTTACGTCACTGATTTGTGGTCCCCAATATCTTAACCTCTTTCCACTGTTCACTCTTACCCCATTAAAAATAAAATTTATTTTTTGAGGTCTTAGCTCTTGGCTATGTATTAGAAAGAGAACTCTGTTAAGATAATTCTTACTAGGGAGTGAATGATGGATGGGAAAAAAGTACCAGTATTTGCCAGAACTATATATTCAAGCATACTGCTAGAGGCTTGCAATTACGGGTGTTTTTTTTTCATTTAATCTTCATAGTAATCAAGCCTGACAAGGTAGATGTTTCTATTCTCATAATATAGTTGAAGAACTAAGTACAAAGAGGTTGAGGAATTTGCCCAAGGTCACTCAGCTAGTATATGGAGGAGTAATGTTTTGAAAGATCTGCTTTGACTCCACAGTAGTGCCTTTGGATGTATACTCTCAGGCCCACTTAACCCTTTTAGGGGCTTTATCATCATAAAATAGAATTAGCACATTATTATTCATCAATATATTTTTGATGAAAATGGCAGGAAGCATGGCAAAACAGAGCATAGAAGGTAGTGTGTGGGAGAGATAAGGTGGGGAGGGATGTGGGCCTTACCCACCATTGGAGTGGAATTCCAAACCTGAGTTCCTATGCAGCCTATGGGGAAACTAGTCCTGAGTGAAATATCTTTTAGTCCTGATTTTTTTTCCTATAGGTAAAGATTATACATGTTCAGTATACTATATTATATTTAATGTAACTTTTGTTTTCAATTCCTAGGACTAATTTCCATTCCTGAGTATCTTAAAGAGATCACTGATATGTTAAAAATTTGGCTTAATTCAATTCAACAGCTATTTAGAATGTTCTGGGCATCACTGCAGTGGATTGGAGAGTACATGGAAAGCCTAGAATTCAAGCAATTCATTCAAGAAGCTTGGCTGAGAATTAAAGAAAGATAGGTCCAAGGTTAGACCAAGGAAATGTATTTTAAAGTCTGGGAGAGATTTGAGAACCTTTACGGGTTGAAAGGAAGACAGCTAATTAATGGAAGAGGAAAAATAGCAGGAGAGAGGCTGTACATAATTAACAGAGCAAGGTTTTAGAGAAAAGCTGAATAGATCCAGAGCACAGGCACAAAGATTAGCCTTAGAAGTGGGGAAGGAGAGGGAATCATCAAATCCACACAGCATCCCACTTTTCTCTGTCTACTGCTCAGACTCGGGGTCCCCTCTCCTCTAGTCCCAGCTAGTGTACTCTGCAAGTAGGCACACCTACACCAAATGGTGCCCATTGTCACAGTTGCAGTTAAAGGGCAGCTTTTTGGTTTGGGGACAAATTATAAATACATTTATCATATTTTTAGCAATTTTACATTCAGGGATACTTGCATTGTTACATATGTGACTTCATGATTATGCTGGGTTTTTTTTTTGTTATTTATTTATTTAGTGAACATGTATCCAAAGCTGTGGAAAAGCTTCTATGTCATGCAGCTAAGGTTACTCTCACAGTGTTCTTGAGAGATTAGTGACAAATATTAACCCCACAGGTATCAACATGATGGATCTGAGGTTCTTCAGGATGACATGCTCTTGGAGGTCACAGATGGTACAAATTCAGCAGAATTTGTTCTACATGTTGAGGTGGGTAGAAAATTTCCTCCCTGGGTCATTGTCTTAGTCCATTTTGTGCTGCTATAACACAATACCACAGACTGGGTAACTTATAATGAACAGAAATTTATTTGGCTCACGTTTTAGAGTCTGGGATGTCTAAGATTGAGCAGCTGCATCTAGCAAGTGTTTTCTTGCTGTGTCATCCTATGGCAGAAGAACAAAGAGAGAGTGAGAGAGAGCAAAAGGTTGAACTTGCATCCTCAAGCCCTTTTATAATTGGCATTAATCCATTCATGAGAGTGGAGCCCTAATAACCTAAAACCCTCCCATTAGGCTCCTCCTCCCAACAGTGTTGCATTGGAGATGAAGTTTCTAATGCTTGCTTTTGGGGGGACACATTCAAACCATAGCAGGCATAGAAATAAAGCATCTGGTTGGAAACTTCTCAGGTTCCCTGATAGAACTTGAAACACAACTCAAAATTTAGAGAATGCCTGCTGACATCCTTGTATGTCTCAGGCCAGGGAAAACAAAGTTATATTGGTGAAATGGCCATACTATTCTCTGTGTCCAGTCCATTTAAAGACAGAATTACTCTGATCTGAAACCCAGATACTTAATTGAAAAAGTAATTGGTTCTTTTTATAAATTATTTCTAATATTTTTGAACTGTAACACTCATAAATATTTATTTAGCAGCTGGGCAGGTTAAACTAGCATCACTAGGGTTTTCCCTGTTTATGGAAGAAGCCATGTGTGCATGTATGTGGTGTCCCTTTGGAAATTCCTGTATCATACAGCCCTGGTATGAGGTCTGTTTGAGATAATTTTCCCTAATTTTGATAAATAGAGAAAAATCTGCATGTGAATGAATGTTGAGTACATGCCCAAAGGACTTACTGGAACCCCTGAGTTTCTCTGTTGGGTTGCCCAAGTCCGTGAGCATAACTCAGAGGATTTGCAGATGTCATTTATAGTTAGTGACAAAAGAAGGTATGCAGAAAACTCATCATGTTCCCCGAAGAGCCACTAATTATTCTCATCATACTAAATTCTTTCTCTTTCTGCTTGAATTTTGTCAGATCTTTGTGATACAAAATTATTATTAGTGATAATAATAATGCATCTGTAAGATATTTTACAGTTAGTAACTAATTAAGAATGTTCATATGCATCTATTGTTTTAAAAAGCAGACAGGGAAGGAATTTTCCCTGTTTTATAGATAAGGACACTGAGGCCCAAGAAGGTTCAACAACTTGTTTAAAGTCATCACCTTGACAGTGTAGACTGGGCTGGCATCTCCACTCTTTGTCACCTGGGCCAGTGTTCTTTCCTCCTTGTACGTTATCAGGTAATTATGGTGATCACAGTTGCCAACAGTTCCTGAGTACCTACCTCCCTGTGCCAGGTGCAATACGGAGCCTCTTCCTTTCATTTTCCCACTTAGTGTGCATAATGGCCTTTGAGGTCTGGGTGAAGAGTAATACATTATTTCAGCTTCAAAAAGGAAAATTTTCTTTATTGGCAGACTTTTACGCATAGAGAAAGCTTTTCTGAGTTACCTTTTTTTCTGTAAAGCAAATTTCAGGGGAATAAACCCCAACTCTATCTTCCATCCATGACCATCTTATTATTATTGACAGTACTCAGTGCATTTGGGAAAACAGTCTGTTTATTGTTACTTTTTAAGCAAAAGAGGGTGATCTTTAAAAGCCAAACAGAGGCACAGCCAATTTTTGGACGAGTGTTTGTGATTTTTTTTTTACCCAGAAGAAATGTTCTTAATTCTGTTGCCTTTGGACTTTATTATTCATTTGAAAGCTGAGGCTCTTTCATAAACTGCTGCAAGATGGTTATCATTGAATTTACTTGGTGAGAGTTCTTAGAGTCAAGAACAATAATAGAAAGGGTCTTATATGCATTCACTCAGAGGACTTGAGCAAAGATACTTTTTCCTAATAAGCCAATAGAAAAATAGAGGTTATTGTATGCTTTTTAAACTTTTCCATAATCTGTTCCTCCACCCATTAAAGTGACAACATAATTTCACGTATATTTGTTGTAGGGTTGTTAGTATGTTTAAATAGCAGGGTAACCAGGGCATATACACATAGCTACATTCACTCATTCATTTATTAAATGAGTATTTATTAAGTGCCCTCTACATGCCAAGTCTTAGGCTAGATGCTTGGAGTATGATGATGAACAAAACACACAAGGTCTCTGTTCTTCTAGCAGCAGCCCCCAACCTTTTTGACACCAGGGATTGGTTTCATGGAAGACGGTTTATTCCACAGATGGGGGGGTGGGGTGCAGGGAGATGTCATGGCCCTGGCTCCACCTCAGATCTCAGATCATCAAGCATTGGATTCTCATGCGGAGCACACAACCTGGATCACTTGCACGTGCAGTTTGCGGTGGGGTTCCACTCCTGTGAGGGTCTGACCCCACCACTGATCTGGCTCCAGCAGTGATGGGAGCAATGGGGAGCGGCTGTGGGTGCAGGCAGGGCTTCCCTCACTTGCCTGCCGCTCACCTCCTGTGGTGTGGCCCGGTTCCTGCCAGGCCCCGGGGTTGGGGACCACAGTTCTAGGAGTTGCAGGCCAGTGATGAAGACAGACATTAAATAGGTTATCACCAAGATAATTAATTGAGTAAAATTCAGATGGGTTCTATAAACAAATAAGATGCTAAAAGAGAGTAAATAATAGAAGCTGCTAAATTGCTCAGTGGTCAAGGAAGGCTTCCCTGAGAGACCCACATGTAACCAGAGGAGGAGTTAGCCAAGCAAAGAGCTGGGGACTGTGCGGGGAAAGAGAGGTGATGCAAAGACCCTGAGATGGTGACAAATGGGTGCTGGGGTGGAAATGGAGTGTGGTCCCCAACCTTTTTGGCACCAGGGACCGATTTCATGGAAGACAATTTTTCCACGGATGGGGGAGGAGAGAAGGCAGAGCTCAGGTGGTGATGCAGAGATGGGGAGCGGCTGTAAATACAGATGGCACAGATGGCGCTTGGCTAGCTTGCCCTGCTGCTCACCTCCTGCTGTGCCCCACCCCCCTTTCCTAAGTTCCATGGAAGACAATTTTTGAAGGACACGGCGTGGGGTGGGTGGGGGGTAGTCAGTGGAGCTCTGTGGCCCATAACAGGCCTCGGACCACAGCCCTGTAGCACAGGTGAGGCCAGAGAAATCCTAGGAGAAGCAATGGGAAGCCACTGAAGGTTCCCGCAGGGCAGTGACTTAAAATCCGCGTTTTAAAAAGATCACTTGGGCGGAAGCCTTGGGGAAGGAAACACAGGTTTGAGAGGATTCGCAGGCCGAACTTGACAAACTCCGCAGAACACACCACACTGTGGCTGTGAACTCAGAGGAGGACATTGGAAGACATTCTTTTTCAAATTTCTACATGATCTTTTCAAATTCAGAGAGCTAGTGTGATCCCATGTTGCTTTTCTTTCCTTTTCTTTTCATGAGAGCTAGAGAAAAACTCTCTCTTTTTGTCAAGTCGAAACCAGGCATTGATTGAATAGTTATGGAGTTTCAAATTTAACTCAAACTGTTTGAAATGCAGCTGCTGCTTATTGTAAGTCCAGAGAAACTTCCTGGGTGGCAGGAAATTGAGGGTGGAGGAAAGCTTTGTAATCACTAAGTAATTTGAAAGAAAAATAACTTTGATGCAGTAAATATAAATGCATCAGACCACAAGGACCAGAATTCTTCTAGAATATGTGTGAATTTAACAAAGGAGGATAAGGGCTTTGGTGAAGAATGCTTTATATTACATTTACATTTTGTCTGTCTAGAAACAAATGAGACTGTTGAGTCTCAAAGCATAATCATATTCTCCCATTTCCACCTAAAATGTCTCTTCCATGGGGCATTCCTTACAAAGTGGTGCATATGGAGAAAGTTAAAAAACAGACTACTTGGCCAGATTCCATGGCTATTGTTTCATGCGTCTGGAAGATCAAAAATGCCTGTCATTCTGACTATGAGCTATGGGTTATCAGTTGGACAATTTGTCATCTCTTTCTTTTTCTTGAAAATATGCATTTTTTTCCCTTGCCTAGGTATTCCCTGTAAATGATGAGCCACCAGTCCTAAAGGCTGACCTTATCCCCGTAATGCACTGCTCAGAAGGTGGAGAGGTGGTCATCACCTCTCAGTATATTTTTGCTACTGATGTGGACAGTGATGACTCAAAACTGATGTTTATAATTGTTCAAAAACCTCAGCATGGGGTGGTGAGGAGAGCTGGAGTCCCAGTGAATCAGTTCTCTCAGGGAGATGTTGTCTCAGGGGCTGTGACATACAAACACACAGGTAAGTGGCAGCATTGTGACCAGGGAGGGAAGGTAAGCAACATGAAAGTCTTAACTCTACTCCTTGCTGTGGGTTCCCATAATCAAACAATCTTCATGCTTGCTTCCGTTGAAAAAAGCAGCAACAGCAGCCTGTATCATGCTTTTGTAAGCATGATCACCATATATAGAAGTATTTCTGATCTCATTATTATAATGAATTTCAAAGAATGTAGAAAGGGCAGGTGTTACTTGCTACTCTGTTCCTGACACGACCACATAGGCCTTGTATTATATTAATATTAACCCTGTGATTCTCCTCATCTCCTTTTTGGTCAGTTTAAAGAAGACTTACTTGATTATTATAGTTTATGGATCCATTAATCACAATAGAAATGCCTATAGTAAGCTCCCTAAGGTAATTTTATTATTAATTTTAAAATTTTACTGATTATCAGCTAACTCCTAAGAAGTAACTGGTATGCTTTTTGAGTTCTTGAAAAGCAAAGATGATATCTTACCCTTTGTATGACTTGCCCACAGCACACAACAGTGTGAACACAGATTAGATGTACAGAAAATGCTTGTTTATGAGCACTGTACTTACATTTTTGGCATTGCATTATGTTGTTACCCAGGAGGCATTTGTTCCCCATATGAAGTGTTGAACTAAAAAAATACTAATTCAGTATCATATCTACAAGGTATAGCACTAGACACTGTGGGGTACAAAGGAATATAAACCAGACCCTGCTATGAGGGACTTTTAACTTAAATGGGCAGATAAAACCCATTCACATGTAAAGATGACAGTGTGACTCATTGCACACCATCACATCATCTCCCAGATCTGGGGGGGAGATACCCTCAGTAATAATGCCATCTATTTCCTCTTGCTGGCTTTTTCTGCACTCTAATACAATTTCTTGTTTACTCATCCATATACTACTTTAAACTGCAAATTCCATATGATTGAGTATGGAAGGCCAGGTGAGTGCCACAGGAAATAGAATTCAAGAAGTGAGGTGAGGAGGGAACTCAAGGAGGAGGGATGGATAGTTAGGATTAATTTGGAAATAGGAGAAGATATTCTGAAATAATATTTTTCGTATATATTTTGAAAAACAATGATTTATTGGGAAACCAGTTGTCTTATAGCCAGTTAGTTAATAAGGGATATTTTAATCATTTAACCAGACATCTTTTTTCTTTGGATTGTGTCACACTATCTTCTTACTTGTGTTTAGTCTCAGGAAAGGTTTCACTGGTTATTTCCTCATCCTGGGAAGCATAGTCCATGTGTTTGATGTCTCTCGGGAGTCCACAATTAGGTACTTCTTTTTGATTTCCCCAGTAGATCTGAAATAGACCGGCAGAAAAGGGATCCAAAGACCAATGACTGTTGTTTATTACATGATTTTAACATCTTTGGCAGGCTTATGCAGCACAGGTAAATTAGGGATGAGATGAATCTGTCTTCTCATCCAGTGCCTTGTTCCATGTGCTAAACAACAGGTGTACAAATTTCTAAATCTCTTCTAGTGTAATGGCCATATAAGGGACTGTTAACGAATTTTTATTTTTTGTAAGATTTAGAAGGACATTGGGGCAAATTATCTCAAATAGATGGTTTTGGTTATGAAATTAGAAAAAATATTGGCTTCAAAGGATGTTTTTGTATTTGAATGTTATGTTTTCTTGTAATAGTCACTCAATTGCTCAATTGGTAGTTACTTAGCACTGTGCTAGGATCAGTACAAAGAACCACAGTATTGTAGGATCTGAAGTTTCAGTGAGTTATCTGGCCTTGCTTTTGCTTCTATGTGTTGATTATAAAGGCCACTGGAGAATAATTTTATCAGCATTACTTTATTTGCTTTCTATAATTATAAATACATACTCATTGCAGACAACTTACAAAGAGTGGAAAAGTACAATGAAGTTTTGAAAAATCACCTTATACCTCTCAAAGGTAGTCACTGTTAATATTTTAGTATTATAGTATTTTATCTTCTTTATTCTAATCATGATTTTAACATAGTTGCAATCGTGTCGTATCTGCAGTTTTGCAGATTACTCTTATCGTTTAGATTGTCACCTAAAAATGTTTATTAAAATATCTAGTAAATGTTATAAAGTTATTATAAATATAAGTTGTAGTAAATGAATACTTTGCTGTATAAAAGTGCATTATTAATTTGCTGTTCTCCCAACCTTAAACATGAAGTCATTGAAAATTTTTCTTTTAAATAACACTACGATTAACATTTATAGATGTTTATCATGTCCTTAGACTATTTCAAGGTAAAGAATTTTTCTACCCATGCTGTAGCCTTTTTAGTGAGTTTATGTTCGGCCTACTTTTACAACTATTTCTTGTAATATATCCTATGCTTCCATTACAGAGAAATTAGTTACTGAATGTGCTAAGTTTGCCTTTTTAAAAAAATTGTCTTCTCTTCCTGGAATGATTTTTCTATTTCTCTCCCTAACTGCCTCTCCCTACAAGTCCTTTCTCCTGCCTCCCAATTTTGGGCTTTATCTGTCTGGCAAACTCTTACTCATCCCTTAAAGCACAGCACAAAGCCAGCAAAGCCATCTGGAAAGTCTTTTCCGACTTTCTCTGGCACCTGTGCCCTGTCCCTGTGCCACTGTCAGCTGACACTCTCGTCTTCTTTCACCCTCAGCACCATGTATGTAATCAGGCTAAAGTATGTGAAATTGCCATTTAATGGGTAAAAAGGGTTTAATAGTAGTAATTTCATTTGATTCTACATTATACATACATAGATCACTGCATTTCCTTCTCTATCTTTAGGTTGTGTCAGCGCCTGACACACAGTGGGTCTTTTGACATTTGACATTCTTTTGAAATGTATTTTGACGGTTTCAAAATGTCTGCCCTTTTCTCTGCTGTTGTACCCGGAACTCCGATTATCACATACTAGGCATTAAATAAATATTTATTGACTGAATGACTGATGAATAATTGTTTTAAGCCAATTTGTTTTTTATGAATATGAATAGGTGAGAGGCCTCTTATTTTTGACTCTTCCTAAAGTTGAAAGCTGATTGTTTCTTTCTAACGCTCTCAATTTCAACTGTGCTTTTCCTTATAAGCCCAGTTTTCTCATTTGGTTGCTCAATAATATCATGTCTAAATTTCCCTTGTCATTTTTCTCAAATGGAAAAATAATGCCAAGCATGGTGCTCTGCAAATTTGACCAGAGTGTCTGGTGAAAAGAGAGGATGTCCCGGAACTATTGTGCCCTCGTCTCATAAAAACTCCCAGCAGAAATTGCTTCCCTCTTGGCATTTTCAAGGTGATGCGTGAGAGTTACCTAGAGCACATGTGCAGAACTGTGCCCTGGATAGCAAGCACTCTTATTCCATGCCGTTACTTAGTAACCCAAGAGCAGATTATCCTGTTTGCTGATAAACGGTCTAATCCTGACATTTTCTTTCTTCTTCCTCCTCTTACTGCCTAAACTGGGGTCATTTTGAATTTTCTAGGTGTAAGACCTAAAAAGTAAAAAAAAAAAAAAAAAAAAGAAAAAAAATAAATGCCTTTTCTTTTCCATGCACTGTTGCTATTTTTTTTTTAAACATCTTGGCTAATATATAATAAGGAAAGTGTTGAGAGAAATGGCAAAAAACGTGGACTAGCTTTGTAATTTCACCTATCCAGTGTGCTTTCTTTCTCATAACTGCTGTGCGGTTGATGGGTGTTCATTTAAGGTGGTTAATGCAAATGGAAAGACAATTACCAACAGGACAAGGGTGCCTTCTGCCTCTTCCTGAGGTTGGTCCTAACACTAAATGATTAAGAGGAGAGAATGAAACCACCTCTAGTCAAGCTTCCTGTCACTCCCTTGTTCATTTGTGAACTGTCAGGCCCTTGTTAGCCCCGTTTTACCCCTCCATATGGTGATAGATGGCTGGCAGGGATTTCACCAGAGGCAACAGATGGGCAAGAATTTTTGCATTATTTTCATGACTATATTTAATTTCATAGTGATAAAATTGGGTTTTACATTTTATCCACTTAAGTTCTTTTCCTTGTCTTTCAATGCTTCCAGAAGAGGTGTGAGTAGATTTCATCTTGGTGTTCTATGTTTTTAAAAAGTCAAGTTTCAGCTATAGTTGTGTCTTCCAGGTGGCGAGATTGGCCTAGTGCCTTGTTTTGACACCATTACATTGGTGGTTTCGGATGGAGAAGCTGGCCCTTTTGTGAATGGCTGTTGCTACAATGGACCTAATCCATCTGTTCCTCTTCATGAGTCCTTTCCAGTGTATGATCTCAACATCACAGTACATCCAGTAGACAACCAGCCACCTTCAATCGCCATAGGTGACAATGTTTTTTTCTGTTGAAGTACTATTATCTTACCTAGTGTCATACCTGTGTTTCAGTGAAATAACACATTTTACTTATAGTCAAAATAAAAAACCACCATATTTAATTGCCCTTCAATAATTGCCTCAACATAAATTTGTGGAAAATCCCAAATCTATAGAAGATTGTTGGGCAAATTAAAATTTTCAATATTTCTATATGGAGAGAATACAAATATGTGTGTGTGTTTGTGTTTTGGGGCAAGGACAACATTGGAATCCTCAAATATTCTGATTTTATTTCACATGGGAAAATAGCATTCACCTGCTGAAGAAAGAGTAATTTATTTTAATCCGTAATAATTTCTATTAGAATAGAATGAGCATACCAGAGAGATCATTTATATACATTTAACCTTATTTGGTTTTTAGAAAGTCATCTCTTCATAGGCATTATGTATATGTTCTGTCTCTCAGAAAAAAATACAAGCATATGTATGAATGTTATTATAATTTGCAAACTATCTCCCAAGCAATGTTCTGGAAAGGAAGCATTATCCCAACAGAATAATTAAGCACCAAGGCATGAAAAAATGTTCGTTATGAGCAATTCATAATAGCTCTCAGGCAATTAACACTCTGACAAACAGAGGTAACAACTGATCTTGAAGAGTACATAAACTACATTTAGTGGCTTATCATTAAAACAGTTTGGTAATTCTTATTTTCATTTGTCACTTCTATAGAGACACAAGGGAAATCAGAGTTCCTTGAGAATGACTAAAGGGCTGTACTGGAGCAGTTAGTATTTCTGCTGTCTTTCCATTATTGTCTGGCTTGCTTACACAGGGAAAAAAATATAATTCTGTGAGTCAAATTAAATTCCACCCATTACCCCTGAATATTTTCACTTTAAAGAGAATTATGCCAAAGAAAACGAACATCTCCCATGGAAATGTTTTTGCAGACGGGAGGCTTCTCTGAATGGGAATTTCAATCACTCCCTTTTGTTCTCACTATTCTGATTAGAGGATTTCACGCTAAGTCATTATTGTGTTATTATTTGTATGCAGGTACCGTGTTCCTTGTAGAGGAGGGTTTCTCAGCAGCCCTTACCATTAACCATTTGTCTGCCACTGACCCTGACACTGCAGCAGATGACTTGGAATTTGTTTTGGTTTCTCCTCCCCAGTTTGGCTACCTTGAAAACACACTCCCTTCTGCAGGTTTTGAAAAAAGCAATATGGGCATAAGTATAGGTAAGTCATGGTTTCATGACCAGCAATGACTCTTCTATGTTTATGGATGTGATGGCCAAATCATACTTAGTAACTGGGTAAGGACTTTCAGAATGTTCAAAGCACCATATAGATTCAAGGAATTAATATTATTATTATTATTATAGTGGATACTTTTGAATCTTATTATTTTTCATTTTAATTTTTATTCTGACTTTCCCCATGCATGTGAGTTTACTTCAAAACAAATGGAAATTTCACTTATAAAAATGCAAGAGTAAACACTGAAGAGATAATGGGTGAAAAAGCCCTCATAGCAACACACTATACTGTGATAGAATGAATCTACTGGGAGCTCACAAGGTGTCAGTCTCACAACCTTTTAGCATTTTTAATAGATATTGGGGAAAAGACTAGGAAATATACTAAGGGTGTAACAGAGAGAAAAATCCTGAAATGTTGAAGCAGATGACACTCATTTTGAAACCAAAATGTGTCTCAGATACCTAAATAGCTGTTGTATTTAAGGCAAAAACAAAACAACGAAAACAAAAACAGAAAGCAAAAAGAAAATCTTCGAAAGACAGCACTTTAGAAATAAACGATTCTCCAAGCCCCTTTTGAGGCACATCCATTTTCAGTATAAGAGAGACTAGATTTAAGATTAATTGGATTAAAGATTACCCAATTTCTCCTGTGACAATGCACAATTCAGAGCATTTTTCTCTTTTGATTTAAGGCCATGTCAAAACACTAAAACAGCAGGTCAGCTAATTCCATTCAACCCAACCAATTGCTTGATATGTATATCTTCAAGTAGGCGGATGATTGATTGACTCTTCTTTTGCCTTTATGTGAAAGAGGTGGTCTCTTTTTTTTATCTAAGTATGACAAGAACTGCCCATGCAGAAGCAATGATTTAATCAAGGGAAGGTGTCTCTCATATTTATTCCAAGTATCTGAGGTGGTCATGAAGTTCTGTGCATACTGGTTAGCAGTTATCACTCTTCTGTTCTCCGTGCAAATTTTACCCTACCTTATGATCTATGGATATCTGCTTTTATGTTGATGGTTGGTAGTTGTTGCAGCTCCTGATAGTAGATACTTAGATCAACTGCTATGATCTCTTATTTGCTTTGCTGAAAAATAGGCTATAATTAGGTTAAAGGATTGAGGACCAATAACTTGGAAAAAATGTTTTTCTTATTTACCTGTTCCATCTTGGTGTACCGTAGCTTCATTTCAGCGGAAAGACATGAAGGCTTTGCACATAAACTATGTGCAGTCCAGGCATCTGAGGATAGAACCAACTGCTGACCAGTTCACAGTGTATGTCACAGATGGGAAGCAACGCTCCTTGGAGATACCATTTTACATTATTATCAACCCCACAAATGATGAAGCTCCTGACTTTGTAGTGCAGAATGTTACGGTAAGAACCATATCAGAATGTTCAATTTCTCTCTTATCATCTTTGATTTTTGTTTTCACCTAGTCCGTTTACATTGGTCCCTATGCACTTAATCACATTAAATTGGCGAGGAGTGGGGAAGGCAGTATCCAGTGTTACATAATGCAATCATCTGGAAACAAACTATTAATCTAATAATGATGATGGTAATGATTATAATAATTACGAACATATAGTGATTCATGGATGCAATTACTAAGTTACATATATATAGGGCAGAGTATTTACTCAGTTGTAGGTTCTAAACCCTTTGCATGTATTCGTATTTAATCCTCACAACAGGCTTTTAGGGTGATGGTGTTATTACTGCCATTTCATAACTGAAGAAATGAAGCATAACAAGGTTAACTACGTAGCCCAAGATCACAGAACTTGGGAGTAAGTGGCACGTAAGGAATGTGCACCCAGACCATCTGACTCCATAGCATGCTCTCTTAACCAATGCTATAATGTCAAGGACTCTTAATTCACAGATTATGGGCATCTTTTATTATATAACTATTTATAAAGATATATGAGATGAAAAAATACAATTTGGACCGTTCTTTTTATGCAGCTTTAAAAATGTTTCTATATAATATAATAATATTTTTTAGTTTAAAAAAATTCAGATATATACTTAAAATGGCCCATAAAATCACTCCCCAGATAGCACCTGCTGACTTTAAAAAAAATAACAAATATATGTGGTTAAATAAAATCAGATGTTCAGAAACATACAAAGTGAAATATGAAATTCTACCCAGCAGCCATTGTGGCTAGTCACTCTCCAATGATATAGTTTTTAGTAGTTTACTCCACAAAAATAATTTGTGCACATACCAGTGATATGTATGTGTACTGTGATTTTTCTGTACATTTTTGCTTACAAATAAGGGATCATATTATACCAAATATTCTGTACTTTACTTTTAAAAACAACTTTATGTATATTAGAAATATTTTCATATCAGTATGTATTCTTTTTAGACTATTCTATTTCTATATATATGATTATTTAATCCAGACATATGTATAGCAAACCCTGATTAAATGAAGTGAGCACAGGCTTTGGAATCAGAGGGACTTGGGTGTTGCTTTTTACTAGTTGTAGGGTCTTGGGCAAGTTATTTCTCTCTGTGCTTCTGTTTCCTCACCTGCAAAGTGTGTGTCATATCTTCTTTAAGGGTTAGCCATGATGATTGAGGTAGTCAGGTACAGAGTAGACTCTTAATAACTAGGTGCCATTCATATTACTGACATTGTTGTTATGCTTGCCATCTTCTTTCTGATAGTGACCAAAGCAAATATTAGCTATTTTGAAATCATTATTTTGCCTTATTTTTCACTAAAAATAATCAAACTCTAAATGCAAAAGTCTTTATTTGATTTTAATTTTCTACTGAATTTCAATGGTACGTGAGAGTCAGCTCAGCATGGAATTTAAGAGCCAACTCTTGCCTTTCTTCTTCATTTGGCACATGGGTTTCTCTGGAGAGCCCTTCAGTAATTATGAGAGAGAGAAAAAAAATCCACAAATGATTCCTTCTATACCTACCTCCGTTGTCTTGTATCTGTCTGGGGTTGGGCCTTCTGAAGTAATTAGGCCACTGGGAAGTTGTCTTTTGCTTTCTGTTAGTAATCATGTTTTTTACCTGTGCATTCCTTACAGAAGCTGTTGGAAAGTGACAAATCTGGAGCACCATATATTATGGGCAAGCCTATTTTAGGTTTCAAATGATTTTTTTAGATGACCATATTTTGCTTTCTTGTGAGAAAATGTATTTATTTTGTAGATAGTTGGGCTTCCATCAAGTTGGGCTGCAAAAAGATTTGAGGTTTTAGTTTAAGTTATTATAATACATTCCAAACCTATTTACTAGTAAGTTTTTGCATTTTATGTAAAGTGACCTGAAATTTCTATTGTCATAGTCTCAATAAACAATTCAATCTGCAAAAAAGAATCCCACGTTTTAGTCAAGCTCTATGAAGAAGGATAATTACAACATATCTTTAAGTTGCTTTATTAAAGGTCTTGGAGAAAAAGGCAAGTTACCATCAAGGATGATTCATAAGTATATCATTGTGAATTAAACTATGATGCCACATTAGTTGTTAATAAGCAGGGCCAGATAAAAGGAAAATCAGCATCGTTGTAGCCCAAGTATCATATATGGCTAGGTATTCTTCTTTATGTCAGTTCAGTAAAAAGTGGTTGCAGGAGAATTCCCTTCAAAGTCAGTAAAAGAGGCCAAAAAGAAAGGGTGTTTTCACAAATCTAAACCATAGGTAGCCTTCAAGTCTTAATTGCTCCTTAGCCATGAAGACATCCTGGTCTCCTCTGTCCTTTTGTGTTTCTTGTTTATGAATATCTTGCAGCATTAGACATTTTCTTCCTTGCATTATACTTATTAATGACAGGCCTTCACAGTCGCACCTGACTTGCATTCTTGAGAATATTTGTGTTCCCCACAGCATGTAGCATGGTGACATTGCAGATTCCCAATAAACATGGATAGAATTTATATACTCTTGTCATTTAGATCTTGCTATATTTCAAAATAGGAAACAAATATTTCTTTGTTCTCTCTATTCCCACTATGAGAATAAAAAGATCAAGACAGCTAAGCACCATATTGTCAAGTTCGAAATGACTCGATCCTATGTGAAATCATAAACATTCAGCTGTCTTTGTGCTTAAAGTATTATGAAACCTGAAGTGGGGTGAGAGGGAGTGGGAAGGGCAGTTCAGGTGTGAGGATTGGGGAGACATGAGGGACTCAGCATAAATATATAGATTATTATGCATCCCGAAGCATCCTTTTCAATTGTTGTCAATTACAATGAAAAAACAGAAGTTTTTACTGCAATGACAAAAATAAACACCAAATATGACCAGTGTGTGTAGCAGATACTCGTGCCATTTATAAAGCAGTTAGAAACATAAGAATTGTAGAAGCAAGAAGGTCCAGGAGGTTAAAATGATAGATTGGTCTCTGAAGGTGAATGTTCTAGATTCAGTTTTACAACTGAACTTTTCTGTGACTTCCTGAAAGCAAGTATCCTTTTGGTTGCTTTTTTCCATTACTTTTGAATTAAGAACACTACATATTTTTAAAATCATATGTCCTTTGTCCTTCATGGAAATGAATATAAGTGCTTTGAAATTTTCGGAAAAAATGTGAGGGAGATTAGTAGGTTTATTTCTTCTTTAACGTTCCTATTAAATCAGCAATATCTTTTTAGGACTCATAGCACACAAATCTCACAGAAAATTTGAAATAGAATATCTTCAAATGATTTCTTTTGAGCAATTTGCCAAACGAAAGACAAGTTCAAGCCAGGCCCGGTGGCTCACACCTACAATCCCTGCTCTTTGGGAGGCTGAGGCAGAAGGATTGCTTGAGGCAAGGAGTTTGAACCCAGCCTGGGCAACATAGTGAGACTCTGTCTCTACAAAAATGAAATAGTTAGCCGGGCATGATGGGATGTGCCCCAGGAGCTACTCAGGAGGCTGAGGCAGGAGGATCACTTGAGCCTAGGAGTTCGAGGTGAGCCTAGGAGTTTTAGTGAGCTGTAATTGCACCACTGCACTCCAGCCTGAGCAATAGAGTGAGACCCTGTCTCTAAAAGTAAAAAAAAATTTAAAAAAGAAAGACAAGTTCTAATTTCATGCACAGCTGACTTTTCTGACTTGTTCTTGTTCAGGTGTGTGAGGGTCAGATGAAGGAGCTGGATCTTTCTATCATTAATGCTGCTGACCTGGATGTTCCCATGGACCCCCTGCTGTTCAGCATCACTCATAACCCACGCCACGGCCTCCTCATCAATGGGAGGTTTAGCAAAGACCTTCCTAAGAATAAGCAGCCAGCCAACCCTGACCAGAAGTATGAACTTGTTCACAACTTTTCCATGGAACTTCTCAAGACTGGTATATCATGTTCCACTTCTATTCATTTGTTGCCATCGATTTAATAATTTAACCCACACTTACATGTGGAATCTAAAAAAGATCAAACTCATATAAGCAGAGAACAGAATGGTGATAACTAGAGGCTGGTGGGTGGGAGGATTGGGGAGATTTTGGTCAAAGGATACAAAATTTCGGATAGGAAGAATAAGTTCAAGAGCTCTATTGTACATCATGGTGACTATAGTTATTATAACAACAATATATTGTATGCTTGAAAATTCCTAAGAGCGTAGATTTTAAGTGTTCTCACCACACAAAAAAGATAAGTGTGTGAAGTAATGCATATGTTAATTAGCTTGATTTAACCCTTCCACAATGTATAAATATATCAAAACATCATATTGTATACCATAAATATATGCAATTTTTATTTATCAATTAAAAAAATTAATTTAAAAAACAACTTAACCCAGAAAGGACAATAATAAATCACAGAAATAGGGGGTGAAAATATCATTCACCTACTTTATTCATTTATCCCTCAAGGTGTACCTCTGGGTGGGGATTAGTATAGGGCATGAAGACCCAGCTAGAAATAGCAGGTAATAGAAAAGGCAATAACATGTTTTCTTTCACTTTCAGAGTACCATTAAAAATGATATTTGTGATTTCTGGAATTTTAGCTCAAGCTTTTAATGTTATAATAAAAATCCCCTTTTAAAACTATTAAAATTATGAAACTAAATTTTAACAAATTTGTCTGCCAAAATTTCCACAGTTGAAACAAATATAGAACCACATACAATAATGATTCATTATTCTCCAAGGGAGATAATTTGCTCTTTAGGGAAATGACACATTGGAATAGCTGCCTGAATTATTTTGTAATTACTCTTTTTTAAAAAATCAATCTTATCCCACATTTGACATATGAAAATACTTTTAAGAAATTTGAGGAAAGTGTGCAGTTCTAGAATTTCCATCTACTCTCCTTCTCCTCCCTTCTTCACGTGTTTTGTTTTCCCAGCCCTGAAGGTCCTTCCCCCTCCTTCAAGGGGCTAGCCAGGACTGCGCCTTCGCAATGCAGCTTTCTGTTAACCGCCTCTTGGAGGCCACTCAAACTCTCCTCTCTGTTCTTGCTTCATCTTAGCCCTCGTTCACTATTTTTCCAACTGTTTTTTAGTTACTTGTTTCCCCGACTAGAGTGTTAGCTCTCTGCTCTACTGTTCATTTTGCAGTAGTTTCACAATGTCATCTCATGTTTAAATTTGAACAGCTAATTTGTATATTTCTCAATTTTTATCAGTTGCAAAGAAATAAATTCTGGAGCGTAAATGATGATATTACCAAATCAATAACCATGTGCTGCAAATAATAGAATATACTGTTAAAAATATGTGTTTTTTTCAAATTTAAGACAAAGGAAAAAAAATAATAATTCAAATTTTACCTTCAAGAAAGTCAATTTTTAAGAAAAATAACATTTATTGGTTATCATCAGGTTAAATAAGTATTATATGCTCATATTGTAAAGTTTGGAATATACAGTCATTTTGAAGAAAAAAATCATTCAAATAAATTAATATTTTGGTTGGTATTTGGTCACATTTTCAGAGAGTAGATATTTACCTCTACTTTATTTATTTACTTTTATTATTTTATATTATTTTCATTTCAAAATATTAAGAGAGTACAGATGTTTTTGTTGCATGGATACCTTGTATAATGCTTAAATGGGGGCTTTTAGTGTGCCCATCACCAGGATACTGTTCCCTGTACCTAACAGGTAAGTTCTTACCTCTCACCCCGCCTTACATTCTCCACCATTCTTGGTTTCCAATGTCCTTTACACCTCTTTGTGCCCTTATGTGCCCGTCTTTTAGTTCCCAATTATTAGTGAGTACATGTGGTGTTTGTTTTTCCATTCCTGAGATACTTCACTTAGGATAATGGTCTCCAGTTCCCTCCAAGTTTCTGCAAAAGACATTATTTCATTCCTTTTTATGGCTGAGTAGTGCTCCATGGTATACATATACCACATTTTCTATATCCACTCATGAATTGATGGGCACTTGGGTTGATTCCACATCTTTGCAATTATGAATTGTGCTGTGATAAACATTCAAGTGCAGGTGTCTTTTTGATAAAATGACTTGTTTTCCTTTGGGTAGACACCCAGAAGTGGGATTGCTGAATTGAATGGTAAGTCTACATTTATTTCTTTGAGGAATTTCCATACTATCTTCCATAAAGGTTGTTCTAACTTGCAGTCTCACCAACAGTGTATAAGCATTCCTTTCTCTCTGCACCCACACCAACATCTGTTGTTTTTTGACTTTTTAATAATGGCCATTTTGATAGGGGTAAGGTGGTATCTCATTGTGGTTTTAATTTCCCTGATGATTATTAATGTTGAGCAATTTTTCATATGTTTGTTGGCCATTTGTCTATCTTTTTTCAAAAAATTTCATGTCATTTGCTCACTTTTTAATGGGGTTGTTTGTTTTTTTTTTGCTGATTTGTTTGAGTTCGTTGTAGATTCTCGATATTAGCCTTTTATTGGATGTATAGGTTGCAAATATTTTCTCCAATTCTGTAGGTTGTGTATTTACTCTGTTGATTATTTCCTTTACTGTGCAGAAGCTTTTTAAGTTAATTAGGGCCCATTTATTTATTTTTGCTACTGCCATATTTGCCTTTGAGGTCTAAGACATAAATTCATTGCCTGGGCCAATGTCTAGAAGAGTTTTTCCTACATTTTCTTACAGAATTTTTATGGCTTCATGCCTTACATTTAAGTCTTTTATCCACCTTTAATTAATTTTTGTATTGTGAGAGGTGGGGTCCTGTTTCATTCTTCTGTATGTGGCTGTGCAGATTTCCCAGTACCATTTATTGAATAAGGCTTACTTTCTCCAGTGTATGTTGTTGTCTACTTTGTCAAAGATCATTTGGCTGTAGGGAGATGGCTTTATTTCTGGATTCTCTATTCTGTTCCCTTGGTCTATGTCTCTACTTTTATACCAGTACCATGCTGTTTGGGTTATTATAGCCTTGTAGTATAATTTGAAGTCAGATAATGTGATGCCTCCAGACTTGTTCTTTTTGTTTAAGATTGCTTTGGCTATTTGGGCTCCTCTTTGGCTCCCAATGAAGCTTAGAATTATTTTTTCTAGATCTTTTAAATGTGATGTTGGTATTTTGATGGGGATTGTGTCAAATCTGTAAATCACTTTGGGCAATATAGACATTGTAAGGCTGATTCTACCAATCCATGAGCATGGGATGTTTTTCCATTTGTGTCATCTGTGATTTTTTTCATCATTGTCTTGTAGTTCTCCTTGTAGAGATCTTTTACCTGCTTGGTTAAGTATATTCTCAGGTATTTTATTTTCTTTGTAGCTATTTTAAATGGTATTGAGTCCTTAATTTGACTCTTAGCTTGACTGTTATTAGAGTACAGAAAAGCTACTGATATGTGTACATTGATTTTGTAACCTGAGACTTTGCTAAATTTATTTATCAATTCTAGGAGTCTTTTGGTGGAATCATTAGGGTTTTCTACATATAAGATCATATTATCAGCAAACAGGGATAGTTTGACCTCATCTTTCCCAATGTGGATACCCTTTATTTCTTTCTTTTGCCTGATTGCTTTGGCTAGGACTTCCAGAACTATGTCAAATAGAAGTGGTGACAGTGAGCATTCTTGTCTTGTTCCAGTTCTTAGTAGGAATGCTTTCAACTTTTCCCCATTCAGTAGGATGCTGGCTGTGGGTTTGTCATATATGGCTTTTATACTTTTGAAGTATGTTCCTTCTATGCCTATTTTATTGAAGGTTTTTATCATGAAAGGGTGCTGGATTTTATTGAATGCTTTTTCTACATCTATTGAGATGATTTTATGGTCTTTGTTGTTGCTTCTGTTTATGTGGTGAATCATGTTTATTGATTTGTGTATGTTGAACCATCCTTGCATCCCTGGGATGAATCCCATTTGATCATGATGAATTATCTTTTTGATATGCTGTTGAATTTGGTTTACTAGTATTTTGTTGATGACTTTTGCATCTATATTCATAAAGGATATTGGTCTGTAGTTTTCTTTTTTTGTTGTGTCCTTTCCTGGCTTTGGTATCAAGGTGATACTGGCTTCACAGAATGAGTTAGGGAGGATTCCCTCCTTCTTAATGTTATGGAATAATTTCCGTAGTATGGGTACCAGTTCTTTGTAGGTCTGGTAAAATTTGGCTGTGAATCTGTGTGGTTTGCACTTTTGTTGTTGTTGTTGGGAGATTTTTAAATTACTGCTTCAATCTCACTGTTCATTATTGGCCTGTTCAGGATGTCTATTTTTTCTGATTCAGGCTTGGGAGGTTGTGTGTTTCCAGGAATTTATCCATTTCTTTATGTTTTCTAGTTTGTGTACATAGAACGTTTCATAGCATTCATGAATGATACTTGCTATTTCGGTGCTATCAGTTGTAATGTCTCCTTTTTCATTTCTGATTGAGCTTATTTGGGTCCTTTCTCTTCTATTTCTGGTTAATCTGGTGAGTGGTCTATTGATTTTGTTTATCTTTTCAAAGAACCAACTTTTTGGTTTGTTGATCCTTTGTATTGTTTTTTGGTTTTCCATTTTGTTTAGTTCTGCTCTGAGCTTTGTTATTTCTTTTATTTTGTTGGCTTTGGGTTTGATTTGCTCATCTTTTTCTAGTTCCTTGAGATGTGACATTAGGTTGTTAATATGTGATCTTTCTGTCTTTTGAATGCAGGCATTTAAGGCTGTAACCTTTCCCCTTAGGACTGCTTTTGCCGTATCCCATAGATTTTGAAATCTTGTGTTCCTTTGTCATTCAGTTCAAGGAATCTTTTGATTTCCATCTTAATTGCATCATTGACCTCAGCTTGTTTAATTTCCCTGGCTTTGTATAGATTTGAGTGTTTCTCTTGGAATTGAATTCTAGTTTTATTTCATTGTAGTCTGAGAAGATACATGGTATGATTTTGATTTTTTTGAATTTGCTGAGACTTATTTTGTGGTCTAAGATATGATCAGTTTGGAAAATGTCCCAAATGCTGATGAGAAGAATGTATATTCAGTAGTTTTTGATAGAATGTTCTGTGAATGCCTATTAGGTCCATTTGTTCTAGAGTCCCATTTAAGTCCAATGTTGCTTTATTGATTTCCTGCTTTGGTGATCTGTCCAGTTCTGTCCATGGGGTGTTGAAGTCCTGGAAATTATGATGCTATTGTCTATTTCTTTGCTTAGATCTAGTGGAAGTTTCTGTATGAATCTGGGAGCTCCTGTGTTAGGCACATATATATTTAGGATTGTTATGTCTTCTTGTTGAATTGCTCTCTTTACAATTATGTAATGACCATCTTTGTTGTTTTTTACCATCGTTGATTTAAAGTCTATTTTATCTGATATGAGAATGGCTACACCTGCTTGCTGTTGGTTTCTATTTTCTTGGAATATTTTTTACATCATTTTACCATTAGTCTGTGCAAGTCCTTGTAGTTAGATGTATTTCTTGGAAACAGCATATGCTTGGGTTGTGTTTTTTCATCTGTTCAGCCAGTCTATGTCTTTTAAGTGGGGCATTAAGGTGATTCACATTCAGTTTTAGTGTTGATATATGGGATACTCTTCAGTTCATCATGTTGGGTGATACCTTCTTGTTTTGTTTTTCCTCTTGTGCTATTGTTTTATAAGCACAAGTTTATAAAACAAGTTAACTTTTGGGTATTTTTACACTGGTGGGTATCTATGTATAATTTACTTTTGAGTATTTCCTGTAGGGCAGGTCCAGTAGTGACAAATTCCCTTAGTGTTTGCTTGTCTGGGACTTTATAGCTCCTTCATTATGAAACTTAGTTTTGCAGGTTACAAAATTAGTAGCAGTTATTCTTTTTATGAAGTCTAAAAACACAGTCTCAATCCCTTCTGGTGTGTATATTTCTGCTGAGAAAGTCTACTGTTAGCCTGATTGGTTTTCCTTTGTAGGTTAGATGTTGCCTTCATCTCACAGCTTGCAGAATTTTCTCCTTCATTTTGACTTTGGCCAGGCTGATGAGTATGTATCTTGGAGATATCCTATTTGCTATGAATCTTCCCAGTATTTGATGATGATCTTGTATCTGGATATCTGCATCTCTGGTGATACCAGGGAAGTTTTCCTCAATAATTCCCCCAAATAGGTTCTCCATGCTTTTTGCTTTTTCTCATTCTCCCTCAGGGATACCTATAATTTGTATATTGGCTCACTTCACATAGTCCCATATTTCTCTGAGTGATTGTTCATTCTCCTTTATTATTTTTTTAGCATCTTTGACTGACTTGGTTAGTTCAAAATCCTTGTCTTTGAGCTCTGAGATTCATTCTTCTGCTTGGTCTAGCCTGTTTTGAAGCTTTCTATCATATCTTGAATTCCCTAAATGACTCTTTTATTTCTTTGAGTTCTGTTATATCCTAGCTTGTTTTTTCATGTTGCCAGAATTCTTTTGTAGGTTTCTTCTCATCTGAAACCTCTTCCTTCAGCTCAGCATAGATAGGTTTGCAGTGCACCTGTTCTCCTTTACTGGAATCTCTCCTACTTAGTGAGAAGGAGAGATCCCTAGATGGCACTTTTGTGCCTACTCCAGAAGATAGACCCAGCAGGAAAGGGGCAGATGTGCTGAGAGCCTGTAATTTACCTGTTATGTGTTGTCCCATTCCCCTGTGATTGTCACAGTCCAAGCCAGTGCTGGATGATCTTTGTGTGGCATGGTGGGTTGTTCCCCAGCCTGCTGTTGGAAGCTCAGGTGGGGGACTGGGCAAGTCCCTCTATACATAGGCTGGCATTATGGGAGATTGTTCTGCCCATGTCTCCCCACAACAGTGGTAGTGGCAGCTGAGCAAGGCTATCTAGACAGTGGCTGTGGGTGTCAGGGCTGTGGGCGTTCACTCTACTTGGGTCCAGGTGCAATAGTGGCTCACAGCTAGTGGGTCCCTGGAGGAGCTTGAATTGTGGGGGTGGTTCCCACCAGGGAACAAGTGGTAGTCATGGGAGTGGGACTGCAGGGCTGGTCCACTGGGTGGCTGGGGCTCTCCCCCTGCCCAGGTCCTGCTGAGGCAGTCACCATGGGATTTCTCAGGTGGCATCAGTATCTGTTCTGCTCAAATCCCCAGTGAGGGGGAGGGGTGCTCAGCTCCCAGTCATGTGGTGAACAAGAGTGTCCATTCTCCCTGCTCCCTTCCTGGCCCTGCTGGGGCAATGTGGAGCCAGCTGTAACAAAGCCAAGCCCTGTGTAGACCATACATTCTGGGCCTGAGAGCTCAGAATGGCATCAGTTGCAGCAACCCAGGAACAGAAGCCACTGGGTCCCTACTGTGCCCACTGTAGGTTAGTGCCCACCACTAACAACCAAACCCCAGCCCCCATAAATAGGGGAGGGCTTTGAAGAAAAACCTACAAAGCCCAAGTGCAGTGTCTCTGCACAGACCTCAGGCAGCTCCCTGATCAGTCTGGAGTTCTGTGATGGTGGTGGGGGTTCCCTCACAGCTCAGGCTGCATTATTCGTGGGGGCAGCATGGAGCCCCAGGGCTCTCTCTTCCTGCCCTTCCCCACGTGTGGATGCTTCCCCCAGCTACTTTCTAATCTTGCTGAGTGGATCATCCTGTCTCCCTCTCATTCACTCTGAATGTCCCTGTCCCCCATCCCCCTCCAATGATTCACAATGCTCTCTCCAAGAAGGCCCATCTGTAGGTAGTCATCCACCTGCATCTTTTGATCCTCTCCTTGAGAACAGCATGCACAAGCTGCCTTCTAGTCTGCCATTTTGCCCCCCAATTTGTGTTTTAAGAGCAGAAGCAGAGAATCCAAGGATTTTTGAAGAATGAATTGTCTTCAGGAATTTTGCTCCACTGCCAAGAGCCAAAAACATGCTCCCCCATGCAACAACCTCCTCTACTATATTTTTAGTTCATTTATGGCTACATTTTAAAAAACTCTGGTGTACTCTCATAAACATTCCCCACACAAACATATAGAACTTATAAAACTACTACCATGTTCTGTAATCTGTTTTTTCTCATGAATTATTATATTCATCTTTTTAGTTTAAAAATATTAATTGAAAACATAGTTTTGATAACTATGGTGTTATATTATATGGACTGTGCTGTAATTTTATACAACTGTTTCCTGTTTTTAAATTTTTGGTATTAAATATTACATGTCAATAAACATATTTTATAAAACTCTTGGTGTACATCTCTTAGTATTTCTGTAGCTTTATAGTAAGTTTTGAAAATGGGAAATGTAAGGCCTCCAATTTTGTTCTTTTTCAAGACTGTTTTGGCTATTCTGGGTCTCTTACATCTCCATATGAATGTTATATAGGTTTTTTGAAAGTTACATTTTTTATATTTAAGTTTTGATCTATTTAAAATTTATTTTGGTGATTGGCCTGAGGTAGGGATCTAACTCTATAATTTTCCCTAAGTAATTAATTTTCCCAGTTTCATTTAAACACTCTGACACCTTTGTTATTATACAGTTTATTAAGTAATATATCCTTTCTTGACTGATTTTAAATAAGGCCCTTATCAAATGCAAAATTATTTAAATAAAGAAATCTTTCATGGGCTAGGAAGGCACTCTTTTACTTCGTAAAACAAGTTTAATTTTACCCTACTGTACTGATTAATGAACCCTTGCTAATACCATTACCTTGAAAATTAAAACATTATCTGTGATATGTGTTGGGTTGGTTCAATCATAAGGAAGATTTACTTTCTCTCTTTCTTTCCCTTCTTCCAGGAATGAGCTTGACATATGTGCATGATGACTCAGAGAGCCTTGCTGATGACTTTACAATCCAGTTGTCAGATGGGAAACATAAGATACTCAAAACCATTTCAGTAGAGGTCACCCCAGTTAATGATGAGAAACCAATGCTGACCAAGTAAGTTACCTGGAAAGAGTCCCTTTCAGATTTCTATAAAATTCTATGAAGTCTGGAATACTAGGTTTAAGTGTAGTGTGTGTCTCCTACACTTAGATAGTTCCTGTCTATCACAACTTATCCCTTCCACTCAGGTACCTGGAACCTTTAGTGCAAATGTTATATATATATAACCTCTCCTTAACGATAAGCCCTTTAATTACTTGATTTTCTTCTAAAAGTTCTACTTATTTGTAAGAAATAAGGATGACAACATACAGTATGGAATTAATAGTCTACTAAATATTTAAACACTTGCATATACACACAAACATTCCTGCACATACACACCAAAGTGCAATTAATATATAGATTCAACTAAAGTACAATAATATTAACTGCAGACAGTCCTTACAATGGATTTAGTCAAACTTTTAACTGAGAGTGACTGAGGGAAATATGTCAACCCACTTCTTTCGTTATCTTGGTACTTTTTGTCCACCAGTCCTCTGCTACGTCCCATACAGATCAACCCCCCCTGCCATCTCATGTCAAAATGATCACTTTCTAAACTTCTGAGCGGATGTTATTAATTGTAAACTTTCTCAGTATCTTTCTCTGCAGCTGCTCAGGGTTTGATCATAGGGTACGGAGTCCTCATCAATTGTATTTCTATAGCTCCAGCCATTTCTTTTACCACTGGCAACTGTACAGAACTGTACAGAGTCTACAGAACTGTACAAAGCTTCAGGGGCCAACACTTCTCTATTGCTAGGAGTAGAAAAGCATCTGGTTCTTGGTACCTCCTTGACGACTTCACCTCTTTATTCAATGGTGCAGCAGTGAGAGGCATCTTGTAGACAGTCTGGGTTTTTATCAGGAAGTGAACAACTTCCTGAAAGCATATAAACCCCCAGTGTCTCCTCCACTCTGCCGAAAAGAGGGCCTTAAACAAGTTTCTTCTCTATCTGCCACCTCTCTCGCTGTTGGATATGTGCCACTGGTAAGGTACTTAAAACGCATTATGGAAATACTGAGATGTTTTGGAGCTTCATCACGGACATCAATCTGAAGTATTCACAGAAATTTGTTCTAACCCCCCTGGATGTGGATGTGTGACCTTGATTTATATATATGAAAATTTGAAGAATATTGCAGTATTACAGTGCCTCTTTCCTGATTATCTCACTTTAAGAGGGAGGGACAGGGCTGAAAACTGACATTTATTAAGTGTTTACTATGTGACAGGCACTAGATTAGATTCTGTCACATATATTATTTCATTAAATCCTCATCAAAATTGTGGGAAGTAGGTATTATTATCCTCACTGAGAAAAATTGAGACCAGAAGGGTAAATAGCTCACACCAGGCAATCACTCAACTCTGCTGACTCCGAAGGCCACGTTCTTGTTACTAAACTCCCTGAAATAGCTACGTCTACGAGATCACCAAATCTCCTTCAACACTGCTGCAAAATCCTTCCCTTTTTTTCCTTTCCTCTTTCCTTCTCCCCTGTGGGAAAGAAGTAACATACTCCTCTTCTCTTCCGTAGGCGTCCTTAGGTATGTCACCTCCTCCCTCCTCCCAGAAAGTGCTCCGTTATTTTTTCCCTTCTGCATCTAATCTCCTCCTTTTCATTCCTCCTGCTAACAAGACATAGGGATATAGTTAGTGGTTAGGAGAGCAAGTGCTGGAGTCAGACTGACTCAGTTCAGCCAGTCACCAGCGGTATGACCTGGAACATATTACTTAACCTCTCTCTCCTCTTTGTTAACCTCTCCATAAACGGGGATAATAATAGTATCCTCTTCATAGGGTCATTTCAAGGATAAAAATGAATTAAAATATGTAAAAGCACTTGAAAGATTGGCTACTACATGGTAAGTGCTCGTAAGTGTTAATTATTATCAGTATTGCAAGCAGGTACCCCGAGTCTAGAAATACAAAGACAAACCAGTCTACCAATTAATTTCACTGCCAAGCTTTTTGGAAAAGTAGCTTGTGCTTGCTCCTTCCATTTCTGCCCACTCTTTCCAGTCTCCTCCACTTTATTAAGGATGTTCCCTTAAAAGTTACCCTTGGTTTTCCCACCAAATCTAATGGCTCTTCTCATCTCACTGGACCCCGTTAGAGCATTTGGTTATAGCATTTAGATGCTGTAGTAGATACTTTTTGTTCCCTGGGTCCCAAACCCTCGGCTCATCTCTGATTCCAGTCACGGCTGTGGTGGAATGTGCCATGCACACTGTCGGTGCCCCACCTCGGGTGCCCACAGAGCATCGACCACCCTTCTGCCTCAGGGCTTTCATTCAGCCCATGTCTGGGCACAGCAGAGAGCACTCTGGGGAAAGCCTTTAACCTTGGGAGCCAGTGGATAAGATAAATGCCCCAGCTTCTTCCATCAGAAGTGCAATTTGAGTCACATTTTACTTGCTTCCTTGAAGGATGCCCCAGGATTGAGCCCCAATTGCTCATTGCAGTAAAACATGCTTTGTTGTCTTTTCCTCCTTCTCTTTCTCACCTATGCCCTCTCTCCTGCTTCTCGGGATCACTTCCCGAAAAAAGTACCTGCACCACTGTCCTTGTCCCAGGATTCCTTTTTAGGGTAACCCAGCTTATGACACACTTTGTCCTCTCTTGGCTTCTCTTACATTTAATTCTGACACTTTTTTCCTACAAAACTCCTTATCTTCATCATATTGGCTTCCTGTTTTGATTAATGTTTCTATTAATGGCACTACAATCTCCATAAACCCCTAACCAATACGTTCGTTAGCCTTCTGGAATAATGGGATTAATATTCTCCAGTAAATAGGTTGACAAAAGTCATCTCCCGCTGCCAGGGAAGACATCAGTCCTGGGTAACAAGAAACTCGCCTTGGGTAAAAGTGGTCGGAACTGTGGTGTTTGGGCTTTGGCTTCTCAGCAAAGGAGTAGAAGACCGTTGATGCCTGTTGCTGGTACTCAAATGTCCTTTACCTGAATCCCGAGGAATTCAGATGTCCCAATTTTTCTCAGAAACAAAGCTGTCAAGTTGAATAGAGTTAAGCCACGTGTGATGACCACACCTGAGAGCTAGAAACACAGGTGGAAAGAGATCCCTCCCTCATTTTGGTGAGAACAGAGGAAATGGCCATATAGGCTGTAAGAGCAGCAGTAGAGGACATGAAAAACCCACAGCAGGGTGGCCGTGGTAGAGGCGGCAGCAGCTCTCTGCCCCAGCCCACTGTTGCAGATGCCAGGAGCTAAGCAGGCAGCTGTAGCAATGGGAAAAGATGAACCTAAAACACACGCTGCCCAGAACATTACCTGGGAGAGGAAGAGTGATTTAGAGGGCCAGAGATTACCTAAAGATCACCAAACTCAGAATGGCATATGATAAAGGATACTGGAACACCTGTAGGTAAGTCACTGAATCTCTTCAAGTGAGTTTCTGTCTGTAAAATTAGAATGATTATAACTAGTCCACTTACTTCATGAAGCTGTTGTTGTGAGTGTCAAATGAAATATTGCAAACAAAATCATTTTATAAAATAAGTTATAACATGTAAAACTGTAAAGGTCTATACATGTAAGTAATTAGAAGTACCTGATTACCTCATACCGTGTTCATTGTTGCTGACTCATTGTCTTTTCAGACTTTCATGTCTATTTCACGTGTCTGACTAATCCTCTTCAATACTTAGGATATTGAACAGCATTCCTTAATTGTTGAAGGTTGGGAGCTGTGACAGTCAATGTAAGTGTCCCTGCTAAAGTAGTACATTCTATATTCGTATCAACCCAGGCATTTTCCTTTTTATAGGAAGGCTGAAATTGCAATGAATATGGGTGAAACTCGCATTCTTTCTAGTGCTATTCTTTCAGCCATAGATGAAGACTCACCCAGGGAGAAGATTTACTATTTATTTGAAAGGCTTCCCCAAAATGGGCAACTTCAGCTTAAGGTTAGTGGACTTTTTACTTTTATTTTTCAAAACTTAATGTGGCAGGTATAAACTTTTCTCAATATACATATTCCTATAATTGAATTTATTCTCTAATAGCCATATTTTTGCCCAAAAGTAGAAAATTTAATTTTCCTAGCCCAGGTGAACTCTCGCTGTTCAAATTTTCTTAGTCAATTTGGGACTAAATTCAACCAATAGTAAGGTTCTTCATTGCTTCCTCCCTACTGGGACTGTCCCTAAATTCTGAAGGAGGTGTAAAACAAATTGTCTGGTTTCTGTGTAGAATCTAGCATCTTTGAGATATCTTCATTCCTGCCAGATTTTTAACCTGGGATCCATGTAACTTTCATCTTTATTATCCGTCATCTCAATCGTAAAACTCCAGGTCTACAATCGCTCTCTCTCTCTGTCTCTCAGCTAAGTTCTAGACCATTCTCAGGGACATGAACAATCTGATTATTCTTTCATGACAGTCAGGCGTAGGGAAATTTGAAGGGGCTGCCTCTAGCTCCTTCTGCCTATAATGGTCCCTATTGAGACATTATCTGACTATTATCACCTCCTGCCTTCTCAGTGATTTGCTGCAAGAGCAGCTAAGCTTTCTTGTTTCCCTCCCAATTCTCATATTCCTTCCTGAGCAGGGACAATCCTTATCTCTTCTCCAGGGAGACAGCTTACCCAGCAAATAACATACCACTTTGTTCTGTAGTCTATCTGAGATGAACTTCAAAGCTGAAAGGCTCGTGCCTTTATTCTGCAGTCCTACTTCCCCTTGTGGCACCAGAGCCCTCATGTTAAGGCTTGGATGGGCAAAATCTTGAACCAAAAAGTAAGCATGGGAGGAAACTTTATGTGGGGGGGTCATCCCACCCTGCTAACATCTGTCAGATTTTAACAACTGCCATATTTGAATTCAATGAACTGCATGACATAATAAATTAACATTCCTGGATTTGTGTATGTTCTAGAAATTACTTGTTTTAATGGAAAGCAAATAAGCATGGAAACATTAAGGGATATTAGGGGTAAGGTCAGCTGGACTCTATCGCTAACTCTTCCAATAGCTTGCTTTGTGGTCTGATAATACCACCCGGGTTTCAATTTAGTCCTGGAATAGCAAAATTTCAGTCTGATTAGATTGTGTGCATGATGCCCTGAGATTAGCCCAACACGAGTTATAGATCAGTCACTTTAGAGGGCCCGTTGAGAAATCAGTCAAAATGTTTATTTGAATGGTGGATTAAGACTAGCAACCACAACCACCAACCATCCCCACAGTGATTATTTGACAGAATGCTTAACTTTTAATCAATATAGGCACAGTCCTAGAAAAGCAGCAAGGATTCATTCTATGTGGAACAGCTTGATTGTCGTAGACTGTAGGCACCATAGAGAATCAGAGTGAAGAGCAATCACTGATTTAAATTGAGGTACAGCTGTGTCCTTATTTCATTTCAAAGAGTAATGAAGCAGAAATGCAGCAAAAGCTCACACATTTGGGTGGCTTGGGAACTGGACTGTTTTGGATATATGAAAATCCAGATGGGTCCGGGTTCCCAGCATGGCTCCACACAGATCTCTCCCAGCCCCCTAGTGGTTCCCTGAATCTTTCTGAGACCCGGGACCAGGCCTCCTGGCCTCCTGGACTCTCTTAAGGGTTGTTGTTTTCTTGTTGACTTTTCTTAATTTTCCTCACCTTGACTCTGAATCTTTTCTTCCTCTTTCTGGGTCTTCCAATGATTCCATCAAGTCAAACTCATGTTTGGGGGGTGCAAGGGAGGAATTAGATGGAGACAAGAGAGAGCAAAAGATATCTTCTTCTGTACTTACTTTTTCAGATGAGATTGCAAAGGAAAAAAGTTAAATAGAATTGCTGGCTGTCCAGTTTAAAACCTGAAAGAGAATCTGTTTTAAAAATTGTATTTACAAATGGATCTCATGATGAAAACAAACACTGAGCTTAATTATTATGATATAATTAACTTTCATTCAGTAAGCACTGGCGTAGAACGTAAGTCTACAAACATCAGATGGGCAAAAATATTAAAGAGAAAGAAATTTTATCAAGTAGCATGACATAAAGGGAAGTGGTAACATGATGGGGAGAGAAGAGAAAAAGCTTTTTTGCCAGGAACTGGGAGTCTGTGGAATAATGTATCAAGGGAAATAAAAAGAAAATGATTTAAATTTCTGTTTTAGTCTCTTACACCAGACAGGAAAAGAGCAGGATAATATCATATAGTAAATTTTAAGATGACATCTTCCTTGAATTATGTCAAATGACATTTTATGAGCTAGTCCTAGGGAAAGCTATATACCTTAAGAGAATAATAATAGGATTATTAATAAGATACAGATTTATTGTTATATTTTCTAATACTCTCAGTTGTTACTCAACTCCCTCAGCATAAGAACCTCCTTAAACTTAAAATGCCACAATTTCTGCACTAAGCTTTGTAATGTTGGCTTACTTTTAGAAGATTCTGATAAAAATAATATATGATATTTAGAGTTTGTATGTTTGGCTGACTTAGGATATAAATGTAGAGGTGATAGCGATCCTGATTATTTTCTTTGCGCTTTAATAAGGCTAGAAAGTGTACTGGAGAGTAAATGCCTCCATTCTATTTTTGTTTTACCTACTTCAGATAAAACCAGTAACGAATCACTTTGAAAAAAATAGATTTGATTATTTGTCCAATGATGTGAACTAAAAAAGAGGAAACTCTAAAGGAAACACATTAAATTTCTAAAGAACCCATTCCAGCAGCTCGATTACCCACCTGCTCTCATTAATTGGAATATTTAATCAGCTATGATTGCTTATGATAAATACCTTGGAAGTAGCAACGCTGATATGTTGCCACATGACTTTGTCAAAAACCCTTTGGTTGAAGCTAGTTTTTTTCCAAGGTCTTGAATTATTTTAATATATGTCTTTGAAAAGAAAAAAAATAATGTGAAATGGCAAAAACTAGTGTGGGATTTTACTGAAATATCATTTCTATTGGAGGTTTTCAGGGGATATGGAAAATGTCTTGGCTTGGGGGAAAAAAAGCTATGGGCAGCTGACTAATTCTGGCACCTTTCAGACAGGGAGGGACTGGGTCCCTCTCTACCCTGGCATGAGATGCACTCAGGAGGAAGTGGATCTGAACTTGCTGAGATACACACACACCGGGGCAATGGATTCCCAGAGTCGAGATAGCTTCACCTTCTACCTTTGGGATGGCGACAACAGGTCACCTGCTTTTGACTGTCACATCACCATCAAGGACATGGGAAAAGGTAAAGTCAGGTCTCCCGAGGTTTATTGGGATCAATTTTTATAACCAGAAGTGAGGTGGTATAAGTACTCATGTGTTTCTTTCTCCCTCCCTTCTTTCTTTTCTTCTTTCCATCCTTCATCCTGAAATTTTGTCATTTCTGTTTAGCTCCTTTGCCTGGGATCTATGAAGTTCACGAGGGTAGCCAATCCATTCGTTATTTTCAGTATTTCAAAAAGCCTCTTGGAAATCCACCCTTGCTTCTTACAATATGGCTACATAGGCTACTTTGTTAGGGATTTTTGCTTTATGTAAAATTTTACCAAAGTGGTGTAATAACTCTCTTCAGGAAGTGATCTATCACTTAAGAATGGAGTTTCAAAGGAAAATATTTCTAGTATAATAATAAAAAATAAAATAAATACATTTTAAAATTTAAAAAATAACAGAAAGGAACTCTGTCATTGGAAAGGCTGGAAGTTGTTGCTCTTTTCACTTTGAAAGTACTAATGTACACTCTTTAAGGACAAAGGAAAACCCTATAAGATAGTAAGCTTCTCTTGGATTAATCAAACAATCATTTGTATAACACAAGTCAGCAGCTTATAAGTGGTAGATGGAGGAGAGTTTTAAAAAACAAAGCTCATCAAGCTTTGATACCTTTGATGTTCAACTGTCACTAGCCTATGATTTTGCCTCTAGCTTATGTAAGGAGGGTAAGGATCAAAGCTCATTCATCTTTGTAGTCCCAGGATCTAGATAGTCCCAGAACCAAGCATAGTCTTAGATCCTCAGTACATGCTTGATTGACTGAATGCTTCTTTTTTTTTTTTTTTTGCCTTGGCTGCCAGGAAGCTCAGAGCTAAATTGGATGCTTAAGTTCAATTAAAAAAAAAATCTAACTTCATGTATGGTAGAATTATGCACAAAAAAATTTCAATCATCTGGATTTGGCTTGAGATATTTATTTTGGGCTGTATAATAACATATTTCATTTGCTTATTTCCTAGTTGTAAACTGTGTTCCTTGAAGTTGTTTATTAAGTGACTTTCAGATAAGATAGATATTACTGTATACATTTATTTCTCTCTGCAAAAAACTATGTTCATCATAAGTATATGTCCAGGCAAAATGTAATACAAATAATATATTAGGGCAGACAACTAATATTTTAGGGTAGGCTGTCTTCTCATTGGCTTAGCACAGCATTGTTTCACAGTGCTGGGGAGGAGCTCTGTCCCACAGTCATCTGGAGACTATTTTTATCTAGATATGCCCTCATCTCTGAAGGCCTTGGAGTCACTCAGGAAGTGAGATGTGGAGGAAAATTAGAGGATTTCATGGAGTAGGCTCAAAGGTAGTGGTCCTCTCTGGTACACATTCCAGTGGCTGGGTCATGGTCATGTGCCACATTAAGGGAGGCTGGGATTAGAAACTTGAGCTGTGCCTCCACGAATAAAGGATGTAAGGCTGGCCAGTGCCTCACCAGAGTGTGTCGCAATTGACATGTGATCATGTTCTAAAAGGATTTGTTAAAACCTATTCCATGTAGATACATTAACCTATTAACATTTTCAAAAGTTCAGAAATTTTCCTCTTTGTTTCTTTTTACATAGTGATGTTTTATCACTGTACAGTGTTGTATCCTGGTTTGGGTTTTTTTTGGGTTTTTGTTTTTTAATTAATGCGAGTTTTTTTCAGGTTGCTGCATAACTTTATAACCATAATTATCTCTAAATAAAACTATACTGAATAGATTGAATCATAACCTTAATATTGAGCATTTGGGTTATTTGCATTTGGGAACTATTATAAACAACATTAAACTTTCTGGTTGTGCTGTGTTTTCTGATTTGCACAGTTGCAAAAATGTTGTGGAGATCTCTCAGAGAAGTTTAGACCAGGACATGGTCTAAAGTTGACCCTAACCCATACTCTGCCCTCACAGTGCTGAAAAATTGCACTGTGGCAAGAGGCAGTTGCTCTTCCTCCCCTCAGACCCATTTTCTGCTCCTGGTGAAACCTCCTGTGGGTGCTTTTTTGTTTCCCCAGCCTTGTTCATTCTTCTTACTCTCTTGATGTATTAATCTCGCTTTGCCCTGTAGCATCTGTGCCTCAAGTTTTGGTTTAAATTTAGGATGGTCTTTGACTCTATGTAGATGCTATGAAATTGAATAACATTTTGAGATAAGTGCACAGTAAAGCAAAAAGACTGATTCAGTCATCTAAAACGGGGTTTCCCAATCTTGGCACTGTTGACATTTCGGGATGGATAATTCTTTGTTGTAAGGGACTTCTTTATGCATTGTAGAATGTTAGCAGCATCCCAGGCCTGTACCCACTAGAAGCAAGTAGCAACCTCCGGTTGTGACAACCAACAACGTGTCCAGGCATTGCCAAATATCCCCTTGGGGGCAAAATTGCCCCTCGTTGAGAACCACTGGTTAAAATTATACCACCTTCATGTTTTATTTTCATTTCTTGTTTCCTTATGAGACTGAATATCTTTTCAAGATTTTATTGGCCATTTGTATTTTTTAATTCAGAAATGGCTTGACATTTACTTCATATAGTTTTCTTTTTGGATATTCACTCTTTTGGTATTGATTCATAAGAACTCCCTGTCTATTAAGAAGAGGGAGCAAAATAATACAGTATCTAAGAGCTTGTGCTCTCAAGTTACATGGCTTGAGTACAAATTCTTGCTCCACATTTTATTAACTGTGTAACCATTAGCAGGTTAGTTAGCATTTCTACTCCTTAGTTTCCTCATTTATAATCTGGGGAATATGACAATACTTACACTTCACAGGACTGGTATGAATATGTAAGTGCCCTTAGTTCTGTGCCTGACACAAAGTAGAAGCTCTATGTTTTAGAAATGAACATTTTTGAATCAACCTCAGGTGAATGAAATTGAATTGTAATCCCTAGTTTGTAAAACTGTATCATTGGTCCATGTGTGACCCAGTTCTCAGTTCTCCTTTGCTCATTCATACATTCTTTCATACATTTTTAAAAATTGTGGTAAAATACGCATAACACAAAATGTACCACCTGAACCATTTGTAAGTGTACAGTTCAGTAGTGTTAAATATAGTCATATTTTTGTGCATTCAATCTCCAGAACTTTTTCATCTTGTAAAACTAAAACTCTATGTCCATTAAGTAACTATTCCCCGTCTGCCCTTCCCTTAGCTCCTGGCGAACACCGTTCTGTGTTCTATTTCTATGACTTTGACTACTCTAGGTACGTCATACAAGTGGAATCATGCAGTATATATCTTTTCATGACTGGCTTATTTCACTTAGCATAATGCCCTCAAGGTTCATCCATGTTGTAGCATGTGCCAGAATCTCCTCCCTTTTTAAGGCTAAATAATATTCCATTGTAGGTGTATACTACATTTCGTTTATCCATTCTTCTGTGAAGGGGCACTTGGGTTGCTTCTATCTCTTGGCTATTGTGAATAATCCTGCTATAAACATGGTTGTATAAACATAAATTCTTTCTAAAATATATGATGAACACCTGTGCAACCACCACAAAATTCAGAAACTAGAATATTAACAATAATGGACATCTTCCCACGTACTCTTCTCATCCTCCAGAGAAAACCACCATCTTGAATTTTGTATTATTTTCTTACTTTTGTTTATAGTTTTCTCAACTTGCTCACATAACTAATAAATGTTGAAAAAGTACAGTTGTGTTGCATGTAGCTGTAGTTCATTCATTTTGCTACTGTATGAAATGCATTGTATGAATAGATCACAGTTTGTTTATATATTCACCTTTTGAAAAGGCAGTTGTGTTGTCTCCAGTGTTTTCAATTGCAAGCAGTGCTGCAAGGACCACTGTGATACGTGTCTCCTGGGGTACAAGTGCAAGTGTTTTTTTCAAGTACACAGCTCGGGTGAAATCACTGGGTCAAGGCGTATGTGAATATCCAGTGCTTTACAAAATAATGCCAAACTGTGTACCAATTTACACTCCCTCCAGAACTGTATGCAAGATTCTCTTGCTCTACATCCTCTTCAACACTTAGTACAATCAGACTTCTACATCTTTGCCAATCAAAGAGTTATGAGATGGCAACTTACTGTGATCTTGTTTGTATTTCCACAATCATTAATGAGATTGAGCACTTTTTATATCTTTATTGGCCACATGTATTTCCTCTTTTGTGAAATATCTGCTCATGTCTATTGCCTAATTCTTTTATTAATAATAGTTATGTAAACCTTTCTATGTCATGTTAGTTTTTATTTTTGCACAGTTTGACCTTTGTCTTCTACCTTTGCTGGGGAAACATTACATAATTTTTAACGTGGTTCTTGACTGCAACCTCTTCTGCCACACAGGTGATATAGTCATCCTTACAAAACCACTCGTGGTGTCTAAAGGTGACAGAGGTTTCTTGACAACCACCACTCTCCTGGCTGTTGATGGAACAGACAAGCCTGAGGAACTGCTTTATGTTATCACTGCCCCCCCACGATATGGCCAGTTGGAATACGTTCGCTATCCTGGAGTCCCCATTACAAGCTTCAGCCAAATGGCCATAGCAGGGCAGACAGTTTGCTACGTACATAAGGGCATGGCGGCTGTCCCCAGTGACACGTTCAGGTAAGCCCCATGGAGACTTTTCTGACCCCCTTCCTTGGATTAATACTTAGAAAGAGAAAAGGCTGGGCATGGTGGCTCACGCCTGTAATCCTAGCACTCTGGGAAGCTGAGGCAGGAGGATTGCTTGAGGCCAGGAGTTTGAGACCAGCCTGAGCAGGAGCGAGACCCCGGCTCCACTAAAAACAGAAAAAATTAGCCAGGCGGGGTGGTGCACGCCTGTATCCCAGCTACTCGGGAGGCTGAGGCAGGAGGATGCTTAAGCCTGGGAGTTTGGGGTTGCAGTGAGCTATGGTAAGGCCACTGCACTCTAGCCCGGGCAACAGAGCAAGAGCGAGACACTCTCTCAAAAACAAAAGAAAGAAAGAAAGAAAAGAAAAGAAAGAGAGCAGGAGATATGTTAATGTGTTACACTAGAGTAATCATTTTATAAAATATATATATCTCCTAACATCATGTTGTATACCTTAAATATATGCAATAAAATTTATTTAAAAAAAAAAAAGGAAAGAAAAAGAGAAAAAAATGAATCCTTTTCCAGATCTGGTATAGCTGTGCTTTTCTTCTACTGCCTAGAAGGTGCACAATTAAAATGACAGCAGAAAGTCAAGGCATTAGGGCCTGTTATTGAAAAATAAACACAATAAGCAAACCTAAATACAAGCTCTTCTATGAGGAGAAATGTGAAGAGCTGAGGGTAGATGGAGAAAAGTAATTTCCCTCTTTAGAGTATGTTTGCTTGTCTGAGGAAAAGGCATTTTATTAGTAAACATTTGGCATAAGCAGACACTGCCTTTTGACACAATGTGTTCCAGTAACTATATCATAAATCATGTTGTCATAAAGTGGATCATATTTCCCCCTAGAAACAATGGTATAATTGGGGGCTATGCACCTGTTCAAGGATTCTGTATCAAATAAATCACTGAAATGAATAACAGTCTGGTGAAAAGGCAAAGATAGAACATTAATGAAAGTCTACATTCATTTAAAATATGGAAATGTGTTTTAAGTCACATAAAGCAAGAGCAATTCTAGAAGATCTATAAACTAGCAGTTCTCAAAGCGGGCCAAACTGGAGGTCTTTAATAGAAATACAGATCCCTAGGCCAGGGATAAGGACCAGGAAATGTTGGACTAGACTTTGAGGGACCCATGGCACATAATCCAATTTTGAGTTTTACCAATTAGGAAGGCCCTGAGAGTGTTGATTTATCTGCCATACACTCAGGCTTTTGGCCCCTGGGGTACAATTTTCACCATTCAAAGAGTGCTATAAAATAACATAAATGCAGCATACTCCTATATTATTCAGTGGGTTCCCATAAACTATCAAGTATTACAGATACAGCCATATTGAAATACCTACCATCTCCGCTCTCATACATTTTACCTATCTAAATTTGGTGTATCTGCTATGATAAATACTGTTTAAAGGTCAGCAAAGATTATTTTGTTTGCCTTTTTAGCATTTAAAATGATTTCTGAAAGCTGATTTGAATAGTCCAACTGTTAAACAAAAAATCCAGGAAAGCTGAACTAAAACCTTCTTTTTTGTCTTGATAAATGTCCCTCAACAAGCAGATAATCATTTAATTGATCAATATCTTTACCAATTCAGCGCTTGAGTGTTGCTAGGTGTTAATTAAAACATTAAGAGTAGGGATTCCTTTTCAAGCTGGTTCTTTTGTTGGAGAAGTAGTATGGTGTAGTTGTTAAGGCAATTACTCACAAATCTGTGGCCTTCATCAAGTTATACAACCTCCTGTGCTTGTTTGCTTTTTGGTGAAATGAAATGATGCTCACAGCACCTGCCTCACAGGGTTGTTGGGAGGTTTAAATGAACTTATGCATATAAAATACTTAAAATGATACCTGGCACATAGGAAGAACTAAATCAGTATTAGCTGCTGAATCAGTATTATTATTACTGTTATTGTTATCATGATTTATTTTATTCTTTCCTTAGCCCCCTTCTTACCACTGATCTTTATTAACACCATGCATGGTCTTGAAGGAGGAAAGAAATTACAGAGAAGAGCGGTGATGATTCTTCTTTCCTGTTTGCTAATGAAGGCTGGGTGATTCTTGGCTTAATACATGTATATCAGATCCAGGGCTTTTAATTTTACACTTGTTTCTGGAACTTCTTGCTTCCCTCCATTCCTGCTTCCCTCGGTCAATGCCCACAGGACAGTCTGCTGAAGACAGTAATGCCTGTATTGGAGAAACCAGTGACCTTGCTGGAGAAGCCAAAGAGTGAATGTGTAGAGATGTTGAGAAATGAAGGTTAGGTATTAATCAGATGATGAGAATAAAAAACAAAATCTCCATATGTAGGGACTGGTGATACTGTAAAATTTTCCTAATTTGCATCCAGAGAAAGTCATATTAGATGGCATTTTAGAAATCATTCATCCCAGGAATATCTACATTTCTAGATCCTCAGAGAATTACCTGGGAGAATTACAAAATACTAATTGTTGGGCCTCACCCCAGTGAGGCAACTTCGGTAAGTCCAGTCTCAGGCCCACATCTGTATTTTTAAAGACCTTCCAGGTAATTCTGATGCAGTCAGGACTAGCAATCACTGGTTTGGTCTAGTCCATTGTTCTGAGTGTGTTCTGAGGAGCCTTGAGAATTTACAGAAGCCCTCCCAGGGCCTCCCAGAGACAGAAAATGAAGAGCTAAACTGGTAGGGTTCTGGGACCCTCAGACAAATGTACTGATCAAACTTTGTTTTGTTTCGTTTTTTGACACTTTGTTTTCTAGTTTGTTTCCCATACTGGGCTTCTGGGCAAGGTTTTCTATGTGACTTTTTTCTTTCTTTTTTTGGAGACAGAGTCTCACTCCATCGCCCCAGCTAGAGTGCAGTGGCATCATCACAGCTCACTGCAACCTCAAACTCCTGGGCTTAAGCGATCCTCCTGCCTCAGCCTCCTGAGTAGCTGGGACTACAGGCGCGCACCACCACGCCCGACTAATTTTTCTATTTTTTTTGTAGAGACGGGGTCTCACTCTTGCTCAGCTTGGTCTCAAACCCTTGACCTCAAGTGATCCTCCTTCCCAGGCCTCCCAGAGTGCTAGGATTACAGTCATGAGCCACGGCCGGCCCTGGGCAAGGTTTTCTTTTAGCAAAAAGGCTGTGGCACCTTAGCAGGTTGGTGCTGATATATCTTCCTATTTACTGTTTTCCCTTTTTAACAAAGAGAGTACAGGCCTCAGGTGTCAAGGCATTGGACAACAATATCTAGCTAGAGTTAAAAACACAATTTTCTTATATTTATTTTTGTAGTATTTATGGTAATTAAGTTTTTAGTGTTTAAAACTTTCAGTTCTAGTATTTAAAAAGTTTCCTTGTAAGTACATTTATTTAAGTAAAAAAGTGAATTGATATAAAGCAAAATAGTAAATAATGAGTACAAGTAGTATAGGCATATGGCAAAAATTATGACGGTGGTGTTTGAATGACTCAAGAGTAGGAAACAGGGCTATAGGGAGAAAACAAACAACAAAGGTTGAAAAGCATTGATTGGGTCCAATCCCTTCATTTACATGTAGGAAAGCTAGTATTGCTTGAACACCTGCAATGCATCAGGCAGTGTACCAGACTCTTTTTTGTATGTTATTTCTCTTAAGCCTTAAACCACCACCTTGAGAGAGATGTGGTCATTCCCATTTTATATATGAAAAAACCAAGGTTCCAAGAGGCAAAAGAAATTCCCTGAATTGACATAACTGAATCATCACTGAATCTGGGGCTGAGAGCTCATTTCTAGTGGAGAATTCTTTCCATGATACCTTGTTTTACCAAAAATTTGTGGAGAAAATGCATTTGTGCAAAGGAACCTCCTCAATGTGTCATTCTGATATCTGGCCAGCAGTTTTGCATATTTATAATGGAAGAGCCTAGCATCTGCCCAAGACCCGCATTTTAATCTTGTCATTTCACTAACCCAATCATGGACTGCTGTGTTGTTTGTCAAGTGGAGCTAGACCAAAGCTGAAAGCCTGTTTTAATGAAAGTGCGATCATGGTGCTTTTTAAAAATTAAATATATGCAACCAATCTAATCACCTAAATTTATGTTGCTTGCTGTTAAATTTGGCAAGGAATTTGGCTGGGTAGAAGAGATAAATTCTGTGGCAGAGGATTTTTTTCCTCTTTCCCTTTTTAACGTAAGATATGGCAGCATTAATTAAACAGGGGAGTTTAATGGTCAGATTTTACCTTCTGCAAAAATATTTTGTGAATCATAAATTTCTCCTGCATTGTTTGGTGCTGCTGGCCTGGAAGAAAGATTTGGCAGCATGTTCTAGGACAGATGACACCAAGTGATTAGCAAGCTGACTTCAGCTGCTGGCAGCCGGGCACTAAAAGAACATGCTAATGTCCTCCATTTTGACATGCCGGCTGGACTTTTTTTTTTTTTCTGAGGAGCTGGCGCTATTTATGATTCCATTTTTATCTTTTAAATGCCATGACAGATGGCAGATTCTTCAGCCAACTCCATTGCCAGGAAATGCAGAAAGCTTGAAAGCACTGTGATAATGGTGAAATCAGACCAGTCAGGCACCCCAGACAAATCTGAGAGTCATTCCCCAAATTTCATGAGAACGGTGGTCATCTTGGCTGCATCCCTTCTCAGGAGGTTGTGATAAGGGAAATTAAACAAAATAGACCTACAGAAAGAGCTGCTACCTCGATACCACCAGCTTCTTCACCTCAGAGTGGACACCACATCACAATGGCACTATTGTTTCAAACCTTTGCAATATATTTGGAGGATTTTTTGAGGGAGGAGGAGCATTTGGAAGATCAGCTGGTCAACTTCTGCAGTCATGAGCAGCACTGACCTTGCTTGACTTGCCTTGCTGGCTTTATTTTGACTGAGAACCCAACCATAACCATTCATTCTGTCTCTCTGTCTCTGATAATGTTTTTTTGCCTGTGAGTAGTTTGCACTGTTACTTGTGAAAGTGGAACAATGTATTTGACCCAGTCATGTTTAGAAATTGCATCCTTTTCACTCCTGGCTTATTAGCTTTAGGTCAGTGCAGACAGCTGCCTCGGCGTCCCCGCTGGGAACAGTGGCCTCAGTAAACATATTTCTTGCTCCTCTGTGGTCTCTGGTCTGCTTGCCCTCGTGTGCATCTGTCTGATGGCAGAATGCCTGTTTCTGACGTGATCAGATCCCAGTCATCAGGCAGGGAGGAGTTCGAGATGGACAGCCTGGATCATAAGACAACCTCCGTGCCCTCACAGAGGTCACACGTAGAGTAAATGTGCCATCCCAAGACTGGGCTTTGAGGACCCTGTCAGGCAATTTTGGAATTCAGCCTCCAGAGAAGAAAGTCAGAATCAGACATTAAAGATGGCCGCCTGTGTGGAGCTGCTGGGACTCACGGAGCTCACTTGCAACCCTGTTGCTCCTAACCCCATCTCGCCCCTCCTTTCCCCTTCCTTCTCCTTCCTTCTCCACTGATATTTGACAGACTTTTAACAGGGCACAAAGTCAAACTCCATAATTACTGCTAATACTAATAATATGTGACCGTTGGCTTTCATTTGTGCTGAACTATCAATGGCTGATTTAAAACTCTCCACAAGAGCACATTTGGTATAGGAATCTGGCGGGGAATAGAGAGCTACTTTATTTGTAAAACAGGGTAGAATGAGAGGTGTGAAGCATATTTCCGGAGGGGTAAAGTGGAAAAGGGAGGACTCGGAGGCACTGGGGAACACCTATAGCCTTCTTTTCATTTTACCTTGAATCAGATGATAGGATCTGGGGGGAATATAAAAAAAAACAGGAAAATAATAGAATAAGGACATAATCCAATGAAAAACTTTGCCTGAAAAATAGAGCCTAATTTTTATGCCTAAAAATGCATATCACTTGACCTTTGACTGTCAAGGTGGCTAAATTAAAAAGTTTGAAGAACACACAGATGCTTTTCTAGGTGCGCTTCTTTTTTTCTTTTTTATAAATAACTAATTTTGGAAACACTTCATGACTCAGTAATGAAATTGCCCAATTTGCTTAGAATATAATTTGTCAAAGGTTTAGAATTACAAAAGGAAAACTGGTTTGTTTTAAGGAAACTATGTGATTTTGCTCAATCTACAGTTCTAAAGATAATTTAGTACCCTTATTCAAACTGTAAAAAAGATGCTGTGAAAAAAGAGTAGGTTCCATTATTTACAAGTCTAGGTGTATCAGATGTCAAAATTTGTTTGTTATATTTCACTTAGCAGTCCTAACTTTTTGGACATAAATTCCTTTGTCTTTGCATCACATCATATTTTCCTTGTAGGTAGTCTTATTAATTAGATAATTAGAAGCTCAAAAACTTAAGCCCAGCCTTCAAAGCAAAATCTGTAGTCAGCTGAACTTATCTCCCTTTTTGTCTGGCTGTTCTCCCTGAGTCCCTTGTCTCAGGCAGGCTGGTTGATCCTTGCACTCCTACAACCTGGTTCAGGTTCCTTCATGGTCAGAAGTAAAGAATCAACCCTCAAATCCTGAAGAAACGTTGAAGAACAAGACACATTTTGCAAAGAATAAAGAACTTATTAGTCAAATTTGCCAGATTAATAAAATAAATATAATCCTCATGCCTTCTCTAGTAAAAAAAAAAAGAGCTCCCAATGGACATTTTATATAGTTTATTCCTATATTTCACAAACGCATTATTTTTAGCAGTTTTTACATCAGTGGAATTTGAGTGTATCCTCCATGAATATTTCTAGCAACTATGGTAGATGGAGAATAACTAATGGCGCAACTCCACAATTACTTCTAAGTACATTTTTTTGATGTATGGTGAATTTGTCAATCCCATTTGATAGTAGTGATTTCCTAACTTTTTGGAGTTTTAATATTGCATCTTTTTTGTATAATTTCATGATACTCTTAATTCTCCTTAAAATAAAAATTATATGCCGAAATTTTATAAAGATCATTTAAGTCGATGTTATCGTGAGATTGGCTGTAGCAGGTAGAATGCGATTTAGTGATCAGTATAATCAAAAGCACGTTATGGTATCACAAACCCAAGATTGGAAGAGAGATTTTGCTCATCTTGAATGTGTATCATTTCAGCTTTCTCTTTATACTTTTGCAATGGTGCTTAGGTGCCATAACTCTTTTGTGGCAGATTGCTAAAGCAGCATTTATTAAAAACTCTGCAAGAGCAGAGGGGGTAGGCTCAAAAGACCTGGGTACTAGTCCCAGCTCCAGCTACTATTCTACCTTCCTTATGATCTCCCACGAAGTTTCTGAACCTTTCTTTGAAGCAAGGAAATAATCCTTGTCTAGCATAACTCCCGCATATTTTATAAGGAACAAATGTAGAAGCATGTGGAAATTGTAAGAGATTAGAGCCTCATATAACATTTTAGAGTTGGATGGTACTTAACGATCATCTGATCCATCCTTTCGTTTTACAGAAGAGTGAAAATGAGGTCCAGAAAGGGGAGATGAGTTAGTTAAGATTACATGGCTGAGAAATGCGATCCACCCTGAAGAAATTTACCATGAAAACATGAATAGAATGAATTAGCCAAATTCAGCCTATTCAATACTTTATTGTATTGGCCTACCAATTATTAGTCTTAAAAGTTTAGCTTATTACATTTCCGGGAAGAAAGTACAATTACAAAATTATAAATAAATGAAAGAAGTATACTCTTTAAACTCATATATAATATAATGGGTCTAATTGGATGGGCAATTCCTGTTTGGCACAAGGAACTACATTAAGGGATAACAAGACTGAGAAATATCATTGGCAGAATTTCCAGCTCCATCACATGGGCCTAATGTTGCTGGGAAAATATTAGTGGGCATAGAATGGTCAATTTACGTGTTACCCAGTGACTGGTTTAGTGATAGAAAGGCATTCTCCTGAAAGATCTGCCCTTGATTTTTTCACGTGAGTCACAACACGACATATCCTTTAGTAAAGGTGTGTATTATTATCATTTCATTCCAGTAGATGGTGACACAAGAATCCATGCTGAAGGCTGCCTTGCCTCTCTTTGCCAGATTCATCGTCAGCAATGGACTGCGGACCAAGCACGGGGTGTTTGAGATCATACTGGAGACTGTGGACAGAGCCTTGCCTGTGGTGACCAGGAACAAGGGGTTGAGACTGGCTGAAGGATCCACGGGCCTGCTTTCCCCTGACCTCCTTCAGCTGAGCGACCCTGACACACCTGTGGAGAGCCTCACCTTCCTCTTGGCTCAGCTCCCAAAGCATGGCCAGCTCTACCTGCGGGGGACAGTGCTGCTTCAACACAATTTCACTCAGCAGGATGTGGACAGCAGGAATGTGGCCTATCGGCACTCAGGAGGGGACTCCCAGATTGACTGCTTTACTTTTGTGGCCACAGACAGGACAAACCAAGGCTTTGTTGTGAATGGCAGAGTGTGGGAAGAACCCGTTTCGTTCACCATTCAGGCAAGTACGACCAATACACGGTTCGTTGCCAGATATGTGACGGAAGCAACTTTAAGAGCTATTTCCTTATTTCCTTCCCTCTTCCATTCAAACATGGATTGTGCCTCTACACCATGCCAGGCATATTGGTATGACTAAAACAGACATGGTCCCCAAGTGTGGGCTAATGGCTGACCCTAAGAGTTGGTTGTAGTACAGAAAGGAGAAAAAAAAATGGGCTTTGGAGTCAGACAGACATAGGTTTGAATTTCTGTTTGCCATTTATTAACTGTGTGTCCTTACAAGAGTTCTTTAACTCCTGTGAATCTACTTTTCCTTCTTTGAAAAACACGCCTGCAGCATTGTGGTGAGAATTCAATAAGGTTATGTAGCCAAAGCAGTAGCATATTGCCTGAAACATAGATGATATTCAATATCATGTGACTGCTGTTACATGGTGTGACTACCTATACTCTTATGATGATGCTTATTGGCCCATGTCACCTACCGGCATTGTAATGGCTTTCAACTAAACATGTGAAAACCTACAAGGCAGCATCAATACTGTACATGTAATAATGTTGAGGATGATAATAGCAGCAGCTGCAATTTCTTCAGTGTTAACTGTGGGTCAGATCCACTTTACACAAATCTCATTTGATTTTCATAAAAATCCTATGGGGTAAGTTTTATTGCCCACATTTTATAGATGAGGGAACTGAGGTTCAGAAGTTAAATAATTTGATCAAGTATACACTAAGACCTCAAGTCTTTCTGATCCCAAATTCTGTGTCCTTTCTATGACACTACACTGCCACATTTGTTGACTATTACAATGATTCTTGGAGGGCATAATGTGTTTTTCCTTTTTTAGTTAAAATACATCAAGTATATTCTGGCTTTCAAACCCTTGAATCTACTTTCCTTGGAAGTGGTTCACCCCTGTTCTATACACTTCCACCAATAGCAAAATAGATATAAATTTATCTCTTACTTCAGGATACTTTGTGACTAGTAAAATAATCATATTTTCCCCTGCTCTTATACATGTATATGTATATAGTAGGTATGTATATATCAGTATAGATAGACATAGAGAGAGATAAAGACAGAGAGAGGTTTATCTTAAGGAATAGGCTCATGCAATTGCAGGGCCTAACATGTCTGAAATATACAGGGCAAGCTGGCAGGCTACAAATTTCAGCAGGAGTTGATGTTGCAGCCTTGAGCCCAAAGGTAGTCTGGAGGCAAAGTTCCTTCCTCTTTAGGGGACCTCAGTCTTTTCCCTTAAGGCCTGTGACTGATTGGTTGAGGCCCACCCATATTATGGAGGACAATTTACATTACACAAAATCTATTGATTTCAGTGTTAGTCACATTTAAAACACACCATAGCCTAGCAAAGTTGACACATAAAATTAACTCCCACAGTCTCTATCTAAAGTCATGATAGACGGCATGGGTGCTGGATGGGCTTTTGGCACTAGGGAGGTCCAGCAAATGTAATGAAATGATGGTGCACTGGGAGAAGAGAGAAGCTATTGGTATCATTGACACAGTATGTAAGAAGTACTTTGTGCATATTAAAATTATTGGCTTTTCAATTATATTATAACTGTATTTTAAATTTTATTTCAGAACTTTTTGTTATTAGTCCCATCCTACTCTTCAGTCTGTTCGTATCTTTTTCTTGATTTCTAACTCCCCACTGTAGGTTGAGAAATGCCACTGTACTGTCCAACCAGTACAGTGGACAATAATAAGAATAGTAAGAATTGTCTGAGTCTGTTTGGTTGTAAATTTGTAAGAATTATAATAGAAATTCTGAGTGCAGACATAAGAGTTCCTTCCAGCACTCCGTAGCAGAGATGGAAAAGGGAGTGGAGTTTGGGGGAAGTACCAGAACTTAAATCAGTTCTCTCCCCGTACTAATATTCATCTTAAAGAGCATGGTTATCCTAAGAGAGTTATCCCTTGGAAGTCATGGAATTTATTGTTAGGAAAATGCTGGATAGATGTTGTAAAGGTTCTTTTTCATCAAAAGTACAGGTTTTTCTTGCAAAAAAAATCATTATGTGTAAAAATCTCATAAGGAAAGCCTCAAACTTTCTCCCATAATCCTCCTCCCCTGCCCCTGAGCTCTCTGGCCTCTCTGAGAGGTCAAGAGGTTTTAGGAAGTGACTGACCCCTGCCAGCAGTGTAGGAGAAATGACTCCCTCAGCCTTTTGCCTTCAAGAGCTTTTTCCACCAAGACAATATGATGCTGACCACCTTTGAGTGATGAATTGGTTCAAATGTCTCCAAGCATGAGTAAACTACTCTTACGGTGGTACCTGAGGGTGAAGCGACTAGATTTAACAAGTGCAAAACACAGGCATATTTGACTGACACCAGCGGGCACAACCCAACATTCATTTTGTAAGAAATCATTTTTGTCTGAACAAGATTACTGCAACTGATGCAACCTGTAGTACTCCTTCAAGGAGGGGAGCGCTCGGGGTGGGGTAGAAAGGACTGCTGTCATTGCTTTCTGTGGTTCTGGCATGTTGGAGATGATTTTCAGTAAATCAAATACAAGTTATCATAGGATACAGCTTTCTTTTTAAAAACACATCTTATACTCCAATATCGAAAAATGCTTCTTGTATACCAAGCCAGAAGCTATGTACCCTAATAAGATCGAGGATATATTTTAGCATGAGTATGACCAGAGGCACAACTGAGGACCATGTAACTTAGAGTTTAAATATTAATAGGCATCTATTACTTTTGTAACATTTTTGTTTTTGAGGAACATACAGCATCCCAAAACAAACAATCCTACCCTCAGCTATTTATGAATGTTGAGGATTTCTTATATGGCTTGCAAGTATTTTGATTTTTCCTCTTCTTCCATCGACCATCCCTCTTTCTGTCCACCATGGTTGTGGGAGCTTCTTCCCCAAAAGGACATGATGACAATTTGGCTCTTTGCCTCCCACCCAGCCTCACAGCTCTGAAAGTTGCCGCCCACTCTTCAGGAGAGGAGAAGAATGACTGTGACTTTTGAAAATGTTTGTTGCTTTTCCAGTTTATAATAGGGTAGCTTATTATAAAGAATTCATAAACTACAGAAAGGAAAAGAAAAAAAATCCTTCATAATCATACCACTCGAAGATAACTATTGTTGATGGCTTCCTTATATTCTTTTATTCTGTGCAGTAAAAAAGTCAGGACAATATTGTATGTGCTATTATGCATACCGCCTGTTTCCACTCTTCATGTACTATGAACATTTCCTCATCTCATTAAATATTCTTTGAAACTATGATCTTAAAAGGCTGAGTAGGACTTGGTCTCAGGTGGAGATGGTTTATAAGTCAATCCCCTGTTGGAATTTTAAAATTGCTATTATAAATAATATTTTATTGATATATATCTAATACATATATACTATATATACATACATTTTTCTATACATGTCTAATTTTTCTATAAGATACAGAACATTTTTTCTCCAAAAAATTTTCACTATTTTGCACCCCTACCAGCAAAATAAAAACGTCTGTTTCTCCATGTATTTACAAACATGAGTTATTATTATTTTTGATTTTAAAAAAGAATCTTGCCAATTTGAGAGGAAAAAGTAGTTGATTGTGAGAAAATTCCATATAGAAAGAAACAGAGGAGCTGTAATTTTTTGTACTCCAAGGCAAATGAACAGATTTGTGCAAATGATCCCAGACATTTGTCTGTCTATACAAACATATATGTATTTGTTTTTAACAAAAATAGTATTATAGTCATCTTCTATTCTGCAACTTGATGGGTTTTTTCAATTAACACAAAATTGTGGCAATTTTTCATTGTTGAGTCATCTTATCCCTTATTCTTTTTAATAGTCACACAATAGTTTATATCAGAATATACAAAAATATATACGGTCTTATTATAGACATAAATTCTTTACTGTGCTAGGGTCAACTAAGATTTACAGTAGTATCGTTCTGGGGTAAATGAAGTTAAGAATTGAGAGATTAGAAGTGAGGGGAATGCAGGTAGTTTTCTTGCACCTGTTTTCTAGTATCAGTGGTGAAGTTGTGCTAATCCATCAAAACCTGTGCCATCCCCAACCTACAAACAATTATCTTGCAAATGCAAGGTGGACTGAGCTCCATACAGTCTACCATTCCTGAATGAAGTCTTTTGTAGTGTTTAACCCTGTACTCCTGTTCTCACTTATGAGTAATTGCCCATTCACCATCTCTACAAATCTAGTACACCTGGTTAGTTACCTGGCTCTCATTCTCAATGAAACAAATATGCAAATGTCTAAAATAGCTTCCTTTTTTTTCTTACTGAGGTATTTCTATTTTTATTCAACATTTTTGTCATTTGAACAAAGACATGCCAAAAAAATTCTGTATATTTATAAACTCATACAATTTTGTTTCTGTAAATCACTAAACATTGGAAAAATGGGGAAATCGTTCCGTGGAGCTAACATTAAGTAGGCCACACAATTCTTGGGTCAATTTTAATGTATGCACTCAGCAAATATTTCCTGGGCTTCTGTTATGGTTCAGGCACTGTGCCAGCTACAGGGAATAGACAGGAGAGAAAGACCTGACATCTGCCCTCACAGAGCTTGTGTGCCAAGGGAGAGTCAGACAATAGACAAATTGATAAAGTTGGCTTGAGGGTTACAATAGAAAGTTGGCCTCTCTTCCAGGCACTGAGATATTTGCTGAGGATATTGTGAATGGGACATCTTCAGAAATTTCCTACTATGAGGTATAGAGGACTGAAACTTGGAGGTTTGTACTGTTAAACCTTAAGACCTCAGTTCTGGGGATGAGAACGGTATACAATTGTTTAACATCGGAATAGGTGGCCCTCGGACAAACAGCCACGTGAATAGCACTTAGCAGATTACTCATGAAGTTGGGCTTTTCACTGAAAAAAGACTGTTACGGGATTACAAACTTCCTCAGTTGATGGACATCAGACCTCATGAAGCATTGGACAAAACACCCCCCTGGATTAAACCCACCTGCATCCTTCTGGAGAAGCCCAAAGCTGTTACGATTGTCTTCCCTTAGCATCACTATGCCTGAAAATATCAATCCATTGATGTTACGAAGCAATTTAATTAAGTTGGCCCATTGTAAAACACGTACGCAGGCCTAATCTTATAATGCTCTTTAAAATACCATGTGCGGGCTAGAAGAATTATTATGAAGCCCATTTTACTAACTCAGTTACTGAAGAGCCATTGATATACAGCTGTTTATTGTTTACAATTTTTTTCTCAACAGCAGATTGTAATATATTCAGAGAAACACAGTGTCAGGATCAAATTTCATATTTGTGACTAGTTTTTCTTCTGTTATGAATTCTAAATGATGTCAGTTCATTTTTCAAAATTCTGGGTTTTTTTCCTAATGGTTTCTCTGGATTGTATATTATTTCTGCTTTATGAACACAATGATCATAATATACCATTAAATGGGATGGCACAGAATTACAGGTTTTTATTACTTTATCTTCCTACTCCCCTTCTATTTTTATATTTTCTTTAAGGCAAATATTTCTGAAGCAAAGCAAATTTAAAGAGTAATTTACGTTCATTGCGTTTGAGTTTTAAGATAGCTGCAGTAATGTTGATTTCTTTTAAAAAATGTACTTTAGCTGTTCTTTAAAGCTATTTAAAATAAAATAGCCAATTTTATCAGCTCTTATTTCATGTTTTGTTTGATTACCCATGAAGATTCACTTATTTCTTTTTTGTAGGTGAATTTATCCATGAGAAATTTAGCCAAAAGGACTTGAACAGTAAGACCATTCTTTACATTATAAACCCATCTTTGGAAGTAAATTCAGATATCATGGAATTTCAAATCATGGACTCCACAGGGAACTCTGCCACTCCTCACATGTAAATTCTTTTGCTTATTCAATAGTCCTGTATATAATGTTCAGGATATATCTGAATATTGGGAAAGTGAAATGTTCTTTTTCAAATGGAACCCAAGGAGATAAACTGATAGACCATTTCACATGCTCAAAGAATTTATTTTGGAGAGGGAATTTTCTTTTCATTACTGCTTGATAATGAGAAAGCCGATAGCTTTCCAGAGTATAAAAACATTACAAAGTTAAGTTGAATAGTGCTGGGCCATTCCTATTATGCACGTAAATGCAAACACTTTCACACACAGAGAAGTTTCTGTCTTGACAATCCACAAGCATCCAGGACTGAGCTTGCTGGCTCATGTATAAATTGTGCAGCAAGAGGTCACTCTAGGACCACGTTAGTAACCGCAGGCTTCTAAAATATCCAGAGCCGGGAAGAATAAGGTGGTGAAGGATTAGCCAAACATCTTCTCTTTCCCTTATGAAAAAAATTACAGTTCCTTGAAAATGCCTGTATAAGTTAATAAACCTAGATAAGATGAGGATTGTGTGAAGAGGAAAATAGACTTAGGAAGGTCTTTTTGGAAGGCGTGTAAAGGGTATGGCCCTCAGAATGACAAGAGAAACCCTCAAAATTAAGATTGACAGACCATAGTAATTTCACTGACCAGGTCCCTATTCTACACTTTTCTTGAATAACTCACCAGCTAGCAGGGGCTCACGGAAAGGTCTGTCAGCGTCCAGTTCTCCTGGCGCTGTGTTTTTTTCTTTTTTCTTTTTTTAATTTGATACCCTTCCTAGTCACCTCAAAGAAAAGTTGTTCATTTATCCTAGTTTTAGTGTTCACTGTTTCCTAGTCATACTAAACACCGTGAGTACAGCCTTATTATAATCCTTTTATGATGCAATACGGACACAGGAAGAAAAGAAAGCCCACACACCCTCGCTGCAGCCTCCGCGCTTGCCTTTTCTTTTCCATCCTGAAGTGTAGTTTCAAAAGTTTGCCAGCAGAGGTCACTATAGTCACGGTTAGAAAAAAACCCGACATCCTTTTCTTAACAACATTCCCAGGGTCCCACCTCCGTTGCACTGATGAAGTGTCGTACCTGGCCCAGATTTATTAACTCGAGAGGTTTTTATTGAGCGGCTACTATATGTCAGGCGCACAGTACTAGGAGCTGGAAAGTAGGCGAGAACAAAGAAGACCTGGCCCCTGGCATTAAAATACAATCCTGAGGTTACAAACCTTAAACAAATGACCCCCACTCATTAAACTGTTTTTGCCTAAGAGAAATAATTCCTTAGGATCATAATCTTTATAGAAAATATGTCAACTACTTGCAATATCAGACAAACTTCTTCCAAGTCTCAAGAAAACGTAAAAAAAATCCTACTTCAAAAACATTAATAAATTGACTTCACTTACTTTTTTTAAACATTAATAGTTCAACCAAAAAAACATAAGAATATTGATCACACTTGCTACTGACCTAATGCCGACCTTTTGTTCTCCACGTATGAACACAGTGTAGCTGACAGAGAACTTTCCCCCCAGCAATGGCGCTAGATTGATGTCGCTTCCCTCACGTTACCTTGTGAGGGAAGGTCCTTTTCGTTCCTTGTCGTTACCAAAGACATTGCCTTTTGAAGATGGTCTGTGTTTTTAAATAACCCTCGAATTCATATGAGAATTACAGCAGAATTTACTTAATTTAATTATAACCTTAATTGAGGCTACTTTAAATAGGATCCTTATTTGTTGGATATCAATTTTCATGTACTTATGCTGGAGATGTTCCTAATTCAACTTGAAATGATGGGAACCAATGGAATGAAATGCTGTAGTGTATGCCTACCAAGGAGTGCTACAAAGATAACTTTGATTTGATTCTGGCATATATTAGGCTATTTTCTTTAGAGTGGACAAGGGAGGTAAAAATTACTCAGCATTTATCTTCATAATTTTTGACTGATATAATTGTCCCCAACCTCATCTGTAAATATTTTTTGGAACTAGGTGCACATTTTTCTAATAAGAAACAAATGTTCTGAATAATGGTTTGTCTTCCCAAGATAGCCAGTGAGAGCTTAATAGAAGTCACAGTCATTTGCAATATAATCATTTTTTGCTCTGTTTCATTGCTATTTATTTAGTCATCACAACCACCTATGAGTTAGGTATCACCGTAATCTAGAACTTACATATGAGGGAACTGAGGCACAGAGCTAGAAAGTGGCTTTTCTAAGCTCATGCAGGTAATTAGTGAGGGAGGTGGCATTCAGGCCCAGGAAGTGTAGCTTTAGAGTCCGTGGTTTTCCTCACTGTACTAAAGAATTTGCCCATTCTTAGCAACTGTGCTAAACTGGCCTACAGGGAATGGAACAGCAGACTTACCTTCCTCCTTTCTCTCCAGACATTGGCCACCCAGGCAGCAAGAAAGAAGGAATACTTACTCTTCAAGGACCATAAAATTTAGTGTTTTTAAAAAATATATATATACATAAATTGCAGATATCAATATTAGTGTGCACTCCATATCTAACACACTGGGATTTATGGTATAGATAATAAGCCGCTGGACTTGGAGCTAAAGGACAGAGTTTGAGCTTTGGGTCTGCCATGCACCTAGTGATTGTTCAAGCCTTAGTTATCTCATCTGTAAAATGGGGGCAATACTACGATTTGTCTACAGAAACAAACGAGATAACATCTGTGTATTTAAGGTCCTTAACAAATGCCACTTGTGGTGATTACTATTGCTGTTAATTCATGTGGGTACAACAGCTGACTGTTTGAAAAAGTATCCCAGAAACATTTGATGTATTAGAAAGCCCATCTGTAATTAGAAATTGATTCTGGGATGATTCACAAAGTGAACAATCGATATGCTTATTAATCAATAAACTAAATGCTGTGGAACTTTGTGTTCTTCTTTGGCTTAGATGGGATTAAGAGATTAATATTCTTCATATTTGAAGGGGTGAAAAACCTCTGTAATGAAGCTAAAGGGACTGGTGGATGCAGTCTGGGGCAGAAAGGGGCCTCTTTTAGAGCATAGGAAGGACCCACATTCGGTGGGAATGTCTCAGAATCTTAATAGCTAGTCAGTTGTTACTATTGTAGCATTCCTATAGGGCATCCGTCCTGAAGGATCAAAAGATGTTCCATTTTAAAATGTGTTAGAAAATGCTGATTTAGGTGAGATTAATCAAGTTATTGCCAGCTAGCTAGCAGGTGTGCTTGTTTAACTGCATCACATCCCAGAGTCATTGAGATTCACATGTAGATTGGGAATCTCTGACAGAAGGAGAGTATGCAGCATATCTCAACCTCACTGGGCTATGGAATCACTCCCCCCTCCATATACACACACACAATAGCTCAGGGAACATGTTTTTCAGGAAATACATTTGGGAGACATTGTGTTGTAATTAGAAATTATTTTATAACACTGAAATCCATGAAAATTTGCATGAAGATTTAGATTTGGCTAAGTGCCTAAATTTCAGGCACTGTGCTGGGTGCTTGGACAAGGAAATTAGGCTCAAAGCTTTTTAATAATTATGCTGAAGTCACTGGATGAGTGAAGAGCTGAAAGTGAACCCTGACTTCCAAATCTAAGTGAGTGCTCATTTTATTGCTCATTTCCTGGCATGACTCACTCACAGGCTTGTGTCTGTTCTCTTGTCCAATTGCATCTCCAAAATGATCTGCAGAAGTCCCAAACTAAGTTACACAGGACCCACATCATTCATCAAAAGCCCTTTTGCAGACCACAGAATGCAGTCAACTTCTGACCAGGGCAGTTTTCCTAATACATCTTCCATGTGGACCTCTTTCTTGTGCCCACTGGGAAAAAAAGTGAACTTCAAAAGCAAAGTTGACCCATGCTATAAAGTTCTTGATAACTCAGTGGCTGCTTCTCCAGCTCTGCACGCTTCCAAGCACTCTGATTCTTCCCCTTCCTCTGGTGACCTGCATTCTAGCTGTTCTATTATTCATTTTTGGCTTTTAAAGAGAAGGGAAAGAAGAAATAAAAAAGAAAAGGAATTTCTATCAGGAAAACTTTGCAATGTTTTAGCAGCTTTTATGAAACACCTTGCAGGGGAAGAGGTTGACACTATTGGCTAGCTAATGCCTGCGTGTACCCTGCAAGCCAGGAGTTAAGGTATTTGTCTACAGACCAGATCTTAGGAAAACACAGAGGAAGGGAAGGAAAATAGCACTTATGAAGCACCCACTGTGTACAGGTGCTTTATACATATTAAATAATTTTAATTTCAATCATTTGAAATGAGTGTAATTCTCTTCATTTTAAAGATAATGAAAACTGAGGCCCAGAGAGACTAAGCAACTGACCGTAATCACACACTAATAAGTGGTTGCAAGGTGTGTTTGATTCCAAAGCACTTGTTTTGGGTACTCACCATGCTGCCTCTTGGCTGAGCACTGTTTCCCCATTATCAAGAGAAAAAGAGAAAAATGAAAACACAGGTGTTCATAGCATTAGATGATGGAGTTTAATAGCATCATCTTCGAATTGATAAGTCTTAGATTGAATACTTGGAAAAATATTTTTTAACATTTCCATTTTCTTAAGTCATTTGCTACTTGATTATAAGTAAAGATCTAGTTATAAAAACAGTAATTTAATCAAAGTTTTAGCTACTGTAAACCTTTTACTGAGAAGCTCAAAATACTTAATGAGAATTCAGTATTCTCATTTAACCCCTTTAAAGTACAGACTCATCATTATTACACTTTGAAATGTATAATAATTACATTATTATAGGAAGTGAAGAAACTGAAGCATAGAGAAGCTAAATATCTTTTCCACAGACTGTTGTTAGCCTGGATTAATGTCCCAAATCCCAGACTGGTGCTTTAACCCCAAATGTTTCTTTCCATTTATTGTTTCTTCATATAAATGAATCAAATATCCATAAAATAAAATATGAGAAAGTACATATTTTTTACCCTATTACAGGGTCTCTTATCCTTGCTACTATTAGTATTTTGGGACAGATAATTCTTTGTCATAGGGGACATTGCAGGATGTTCAGCAGCATCCTGGCTGCTGTCAGCTGATTGCCAGTGCCACCCTCTTCCCAGCTGTGACAATCAAGACTGTCTCCAGACATTGCCACATGTTGAGAACTATACACACACCTTAGAAAATAGCATACCTATGTGTTAAGAAATTGTGATTTATGGTAGAATGCTCTTTTATCAATGCCATCTTTCTCTCTACGCTAGTCAAGTCCAGTAATAGTCAAAGAATGCAGAGTAAGTTGGGGCTAGGGAGAACATGTGAGGGTCATCTGGCCTAGCATTTTTTCAAAGTGTGTGAAAGATGATGTTGGGAAGAAAAACATTTCTGATGGCCAACTTAGCTTGGGAAACAGTGGGCTAAACAAGATTCATTCACTCAGTTAATAAATATTTATTGAGCACTTACTATGTTTTAGACACTCTACGAGGGACTTTGGATACATCAGTGAACCAAAGACCCATGTTTCCTTGGAGCATACATGAGATCTAAGTAAATCTGATAGTATGTTATACATGATACATGCTTTGGAAAGTGAAAAAGTTGGTCAGGATAAGGGGGAATTGAAGGTGCTGGGCTTTGGGAAAGAGGTTGCTATTTATTTATATTTATTTATTTGTTTATTTATTTGACAAGGTCTCACTTTGTCACCCAGGCTGGAGTGCAGTGACACAATCATATCTCACTGCAGCCTTGAACTCCTGGGCTCAAGCAATCCTCCTGCCTCAGCCTCATGATAGCTAGGGCTATAGCTGCATGCCACCATGTCAGCCTAGAGGTTACAATTTTAAATTGGGTGTTTAAACAGCATTTCTTATACCTGACTGCTTAGAGTTGGAAAGTGGCAGAGGAACCAGAAGCCTCACATCTTCTAATCCAATTTTTTTTTCACTACTCCATACTATGTCTTTCATTCACATTATTGGTTGTTGAGGGCCAAAATTTAGCTTCACATTGAACCAGCTTTTTCTATTGTGATGAATACCCCAAAACCAGTTGTGGAGGTGGTTCTCAGCTGGGGGTGACTTTCCTCACAAGGGACATTTGGCAATGACTGGAAACGGTTTTTGTTGTTGTCACTGAGGGGAAGTGACGCTACAGCATCTAATGAAAATAGGTCAGGGATGCTGCTAAGCATCCTACAACACACAGGACAGCTTCCACGACAAAGAATTATCTGGTACAAAATGTCAATAATGTTGAGATTGAGAAACCCTGACCTAGAAGCTTGAGGAGTTTTCACCTCCTGCTAAATGACTTGAAATGATTGCCATATGGATTTCACATAGTGTGTCCCTAAACTTCATTTCTGACTGTAGAATGAGCTATACTTGGTAGTGATAGGAGAATAGTGAATGTTAAAATGTGAAGATGTGATGTGAACTGATCTTTATCTACATGACACCCAGACATCCAAAACTTTCCAAATTTCTTTCATGGGCTCCTGCATCTGGATATTTACATAATGCCAAGCATATAGCTGTGAAGCTTCTTGCAGGGAAAATTCCCAAGAGATTGACTACATCTCTTATTTTTTGTCCAGATGTTTGTAGAGTTAAGCAATCACAGTCTCAGCATAGAAAGATCTTCTCAAATACAGTATTGCAAAAAACAAAAAATCACATTAAAAACATTTGTTGCACATATCCTGTAGGTATGCAAGCACTTATTTATTTACATATTTAAATATATAGCCTGGCTTAACTTTCATGGCTTTTCAATAGATCTTTATTATTTGTAGTGAATAGTTTTAAGAAAACAAAATAGAACATCGTGTAATGACAACCTTGACCTATAAGTATTATGTACCATTCTAATGCACACATATTCTCAAATGCTAAGGTCCTTTATTCTTTGAAGCTGAACAGCCCTCTGAATGGTTCCCTTCTGGATCTAGATCAGCAAATGGCATTTAGTTTTAGGCCTTGAGGTCACCTGGATCTGCAAAGTGACATTGATGGATTTTTGCTTGTCATGGTTAGCATCAGCAATGGATGAATTCTCAGAAGAATTGAACATTGAAACTCATTTGAACTCACTGATAGCTGAAACACATCCAAATTTATCTGTTTCATTCTTTCCTGCTGACCTCCTTTCCTTCCTGTTTCATCTTTCTGTCTTCTCCCCTAATCCCTCTTACTTAATTTTTTTCCTTTATCATTTACCTGGACCCTTTCAGAATTCTTTTCAACATGTTATTTCTATTGGCATTTATGATATCCTTGTTGCTTTTTATCTTGTAATTCTTTAAGCATACCATAGTCCCGCATTATCTGTGGGTGATACATTCCAAGACCCCCAATGGATGTCTGAAGCTGCAGATAGTATTGAACCCTGTGTACCCTGTGTTTTTTCCTATACTGTACATACATATCTATGATAAAGTTTAATTCATAAATTAGGCACAGTAAGAGAATTACAACAATAACATAATAAAATAGAACAATTATAACAATATATCAGCATAACTGCTCTTGCACTTTTGGGGCTATGATTAAGTAAAATAAGGGTGACTTGAACACAAGCACTGTGATAGTGCAACAGTCACTCTGATAACAGAGCCAGCTACTAAGTGACTAAGGAACGTCTATTGTGTGGATACGCTGGACAAAGGGATGATTCACACCCTGGGTGGGATGGCACAGGATGACTTGAGATTTTACCACACTACTCACAATAGCATGTAGTTTAAAACTTATGACTTATTTATTTTGGGAACTTTCCATGTAGTATTTTCAGACCACAATTGACCATGAGTAATTGGAACTGCAGGTACTGAAACCACGGAAAGGTAAACTACGGATAAGGGAGGACTACTGTAGTCATTTATTTTTGTATTTCTTGATCAGTTTCATGCCACATTTGAATTCAGTTGCACCAGAGACCCATAAGGATTTTATTATTCTAAAATATAGGGACTCTGTTCTCATGTCAAAAATTTTAGTAAGCTTAGCATGCCAGTAACAATAAGTTTCATGTCTATAGATTGCATAAACATGTATGTTTGTATAGATTCATGAACCCCTGTGATAATTCCATGCTTCTACCCTCCCCCTCCCCCAGCCCATGATCCTCAGCTATGAACCAGTGCTATTGAGTTTATTTTGCTACTGAACTTAATTTCATTTTATGTCCTTGCACCGATCATGTGATTTTGACACATGATCAGTGGCTACAAGAACAAAAAGTGGTCGCTTGAGATAAACTTACTCTGTAATAAGAATGGCCCCCAGGAAACTCTGGAGAGTCTATGAAATTTGTGAACTCATGTTCCATACAGTAGCACCCAGAATTTCTAGTTTAGGAAGGAGGGCAGTAAGGAAGGGAGGGAAGAAGGAAGGAAAGAAAAAAGGAAAGAAAGAAAAGAAAGAAAGGAAATTATTAAAAATAAATTTAAAAACTGAGAGGGTAGAGTCTGAATCTGATTGGAGGTTTGGGAAGTGCAGTAAGGCAACCACTGAGGGTTTTATAAATCTAGAATAAAAGGGGAATGAATAAAACAAAAGGAATGGAGTTGTGTTCAACAATTGCAATGAAGATTGGTTGTGTCTTTTATATTGCTATATTGTAAGGTTGCAGATGGTAAAAAAAGGTAAGAACATATTTGGAGAGAAATGTTTAGATGAAACATTTCAAGTGTTCTCACCTCAAAAAGGGAAATATTTCAGGGTAAAGCTAAAATTGTATTGCCCTGCTTGAGCTCACAAAAGAATCATGAAGAACTTCAATTGGAAAGAGGAAGGGGAGAGGAAGAATAGATTTGGTGTTAGATTTAGGCTTGAATTTCATCTCTGCTATCTACTAGCTTTGTCATAGCTTTTGCCTTTGAGCTAGTTATTTAACCTCTCTGAAGCTTGGTTTTCTTTTCTTTTTTTAAGAAAAAATAATAATGTCCCTTTCTGTATGATGAGGATTAAAGAAGACAATTTCCTTCAAATGTTGGACTCACTAAATATGTTGTAGAAAAAAAGACCACCCTCTATTTATCAGGTTTATTCATTTGTATAGTTGCATCCAAGCTATATACCAGCACAGCCCTTTTACATGCACAGAAAGAAGAACAGATAGTTATAAAACACATGTACATTTTAATTCCTAGGCACATTCTCAAAGATAACTAATTAACTGAACCCAAGTTCAGAGAAGATCTGTGTCTGGAACAGTTCTTGTTGCACTAATGTGGAAAGCCAAAAGCCAAGATAGGAGACTTCTTATCATTGTCTTTTCCAAAAATGAATGTGTCCTTGAGCTTAACAACTGTTGGTTCCTTTCCCTTCAGCACACTCAAGTTTGAGTCCCCTGTTTGTTGTTAATATCTGTGGGACCTTCGACAGCCTTTTAACCTTAGGCTCTTCATTTGTGAGGTAGAATTCTAATACTTGCTGTGTCTACCTTTCAGAGTTGTTGTAAGGATCAACTGAGATAATGTTAGTGTAAGTTCTTTGTGAACTAAAATGTACCAAACAAGTGTAAGGAACTTCTATCATTGGTGTAGGTTGATCAGCCACCTTTGCCACCATGATGTGAACCAGTGGCTCAGTCTCCCACCCAGCAGAGAATTTCTAAAGGCATTTACTATGCATTTCTTATGATTTCCTTTTTCTTTTCCTTTCATGCACAGTTTAGAATTGAAGTGGTCTCATATTGAATGGTCACAGACTGAATATGAGGTCTGTGAGAATGTGGGCATATTGCCCTTGGAAATTACCAGAAGGGGATATTCAATGGACTCAGCCTTTGTGGGCATAAAGGTAACAACTCTAAAATGCAAATTATCAAGCTAAAACTTATGTTGCTGGTTAGGTGCCTTTGTTTTTTTTTCTTTAAGAAAAATTTATAATGACTGAGGAAATGTCAAACTGCAGGGAAGTCATGCTCTTCTGAAGATTCTAAGTACAAAATCTCCTTGTCCCTCCACCCATCATCTAGGTTCATTAGCCCTGAAACATGATTCTTTAAAACGCATTTTTAATTTTGAAATCTGGTCATTTGTCTCTGTAAACTCATTAAATTTTGAAGTTTGATTTTATAGGGAGATATATGCGACTTAGTGAAATTGGGCTAAATTCTGCTTTGGAAAGAGAAATTGGATGCAAGACCTTTGTAGGGTACCCACAGCAAATTTCAGTCCTCAAATGGCTTCCTCTTAAAACATACCCCAGTCACTTTCCATGGTCTCAGTGGATGAGGCAAATCAAGAGACTTAAACCTATTTGAAGAGTTGTCCAAGTCATGTAAAATTAAGAGAGCATATATTAACACAGGCATCTTGAAATATAAAGGATTTTCAGGTACTCCTTTTTGAATTAGTCAACCCACTATTTCTTTCCATTGACATGAACCATGAAGCACAACCTATGGCTTCTGGAATTGAAGGATTTTTTAGGAGTAATTATAATAATAGCACTTCAAGAGAATGAGACCATGAAAAGCTTGTATGTACTAATGATGGAGAATGAGTTTTAAAGACTCCCCTGCAATCTGATGCAGAAGTCACTAATATTAGCTTCTGGGAAGCATAGTATCTCGGTTAAGTCTCAATTTTAATAATGAATTCAAATCACCCTCAGAGCTCTGTGTACCTAAATTCAACCATACCCAGACTCAGTATTTATCTTTCCAGTGGACATAGGCTCTTTTTCCCAGATCTGTTTGTGCTTTACTGTTATTAAATAGCTGAAAGCTTGGCATGCCCTATAATTTTCCAGATGATTGCTTATGGAATGAGAAGAATCTGCCTGGATGGTTTTCTAATAATCCTCTAGTCCTCCATAGAAAGCACCATATGCCCTAGTCTGGAGTATTGGGGCCACACTACCACTCACCTTGCCAGGTAGAAAGAACATACATGGTGTTACATGGAACCTTATATCTATTAAGCTGAATGCATACTGTAAACCTGCCAGCTGAGTGTGCAGGCCTTCATTAAACACGGTCCCAGGGTCTTTCAGGACAACTCTACCCTGAGCACAACATGCCATCTTACATAAGAGCTTATTGGCTACTTGACTAGGAGCAGGGAAAGAGAAGGTACTGTTACCCTGTGTGGCTTGCCCTGGTTTGAATCATGTACCTTCACCTGACTAATTTCTCCAACCACCTTGCCTCAGACCATTGCTTTTCCTACCTAGGATTCTGTAAACTCAGTGGTGGTAAATAGTAGGTAATTGTACGTACAAGAACCATGCAGGGAAATGTAACTTCCAGCATATGGTGGATACAGGTGTACAATGGGCTGCCTTTGCACAATGAAAAGTGGTTCAGGAGGAGGCTTGGCATTGTAGACAAAGAGCAAATGGAAGCCTGGGAGGTAGTACCCTTCTTCAGCAAATTGCTTCTGCTGCAGACCAATTAATACATGTTAGGGCCTCTGATTTGAAATGGACATATTGTCTGAGGCCATAGAATGGGAATTTTAAAGGTTTTAATTCGGCATTTTATTCCTTTGTAAGAAGGAACATATAAAAAATACACAAAAGTAACAACTGCCTGTTATGCTTGCACAGGGCTCTCATTCTATGACTTCTTTTTCAAGTTAGCCAAGGACACTTCTTAACACATATTTAGGCACCCATAGGGGGGAATTTAAGGCCATGACTTCAGAGTCCTCAGATCACGTCTTTGGTTTTTAGTCCTGGAGCTGAGGAGCAGGGGTGTAGTCAATAGTCTCTTTAGACTAGGGTGATTTTTTTTTTCACAACTTCTTTGAGAGCCTCGAAAGCCCTGGGTTCTGGGTGTGGGTTGCCTTTGTGTGGCTGTTCACCAGGTCTGTCAATCCCACAAAGCTCTCCTTCATGTCTGTGAAGAGTGATGGTCTCATACAGGCAGGAAAATGGAACAGACTTGTTTGAGTTAATCTGGTGGAGAGGATTACGGTACCGTAGAGTTTACAGGATACAGCAAAGTTGGCTGACAGAACATCACATAGGTTGTCAGGAGTACCTGCTTTGTTTCTCTTCAATTTTCTCCCTCCCTTTTTGTAAAGGCACTATTTTAAAACCAACCTGGGCTACAAGGATGGTAATAAAATAAAATTGTACTCATAATAAAGAGAAAAATATTGTTTAAAATTCATGCTACTTTCTCTAATAGTAGAATTATTTATAAAGGAAAAGAAAAAAAAGCTTTTCTTTCCATTGATATTAGTCTAGCAAAAAGTTAACTTAAAGGAAAATCCAAAATGGTTTATTATAATAAAAAAATCTACTTAATATTAAAAACAGATTTGAGAGCATAAGTTTAGTCTAGTATGGGGGAGAATGGATGTTTCTCTATTATAGAATATTTATTTTATTTAAAAAAAGACATTTTTTTCCCTCTTAAGGTCAACCAAGTGTCAGCTACAGTTGGAAAAGATTTCACTGTGACTCCATCTAAACTGATTCAGTTTGACCCAGGTACGTTTTATGTCTACAGTTTATTTCATCTTTTTTGTAAGCAAGTCTGGATATTGTAGAGAAGACAGAATACTATGTAACTTCAGCCAACTAGAAACTCCTCAGGGAGCCATATCATCTCCAAAAGACATGAGTTTGAATTTGAAGTTTTGCCCTCATATATTTTTTAATAACAAGTGAATATTTATTTCAAATGAAAAGAAAGATCATAACAAATATAAAATATAAAATATCACATATCAAAGCAAACATCTAAAAAATCCAGAAAAGAATAAGGTCATTTAAAAATTATTTAGAAGTCTGACACAAAGTTATAATAATTTAATTGCCTTATATTTTTGATGGGAATTTTCAGAATGTTATATTTACATGGATTCCTAAATGGCGTTTCTAAATGATCCATCTTGGAATACATTGATATAAGGAGATCCCAGGGGAGGATATTATTTAATTAAATAGCACTAATTTAGTTTTAAATGTGTTTAAGTATTTTGCTAGGTGCAAAGGAGAATGCAAAAGTTTGCTACTACTCTCAAGGACGTCCTATTGTATGGGAAAGACAGACATGAAAATACTCGCTAATATTATGCTGGGACCCAAATGATGAGCCATTCTGGCTAAGGAAAATCTTGGAAGACTTCCTAGGGGAGGCAGTATTCTAGGGCGTAGAAGAAGAAGAAACCTCCAGGCACCAGCACACATTTGGGGAACTGTACCTAAAGCTGGGACTGAAGTCCCACTGTCTTTCTCTGGCTTCTGCAGATGGGGCAGGTAGCACTACCTCACCTCGCCACATGGTTCTTTCTTTTCCTATGGTTTGGAAGGTACCTGAATCACCTGTGGGGCAGGGGCAAACACAAAAGGCTTAGAGGAGCAGACAGGGCTTGTGGCTTTGTGCTTGTCTGCAGAGGAGATGTTCTATGTTCTAAGAACATTCCACCAAAGTCTTGACTCTTGACGTCATCAGCCACTAACTCAAAAAGTTTTGGACAAAGGCAAAAGAAAATGACCTAAAGACCATCACCATGCCAAAATTGACAATCCTAATGTTAAACACAGAAAAGAAATGCCTTTCTGCAATTTACCACAGGTAGCATGGTGTTTGATGACTATATCAGTTTTCTAGGGTTGCCATAACAAAGTATCAAAAATTGGGTACCTTAAAAAATAGACATTTAGTGTCTCACAGTTCTGGAGGCTTGAAGTCCAAGATCAAAGTGTCAGCAGTGTTGATTCCTTCTGAAGGTTGTGAGGGAGAATTTATTCCATGCCTCTCTTTCACGCTTCCAGTGGTTTGCTGGCGTGCTGGGCATTCCTTGGCTTCTGCGGCATCACTCCAATCTCTGCTTTCATCTTCACATGGTGTTCTCTTTAACTTATGAATTTTCAAAGGACACAATTCAGACTATAACAGTGAGCCTTAAATTTGACATGCAACAATCCAAATGTTGTTATTGGCCTTCTTCCTGTGATATATAACTTTCTAACTTAGATGTTTGTTGCTCAGGCTGACAGCCCTTTGCGGGAAGTGTTATTGCTACTATGTGTTTGATGTTTACCCTCATGCTGCTACAGGCTCTTGTGTTCTGGTCATCCCCACTAAGAAAGGGTTTGATACATTTGCACTATCCCCTTTTTGTACTTCATGTTAATGTAGTTCCAACATTTCCATTTCTTGAGAGTCAAGAGTCTTTGCCATGTGTCATCTTTATTATTTGAGGTCTGTTTGTTACAAGATCAAGAGTGATCCAGCAGGTTTTGAGCAGCCCATCAGGTGCGCCTAGAATGTATCACACTGGAGGAAGCTCTAAAATCTACTTCTTGGAGTGTCTACTGGATAAGATAATGCCCATTTGTCTAGAAGAGTCTACATGCTGTTTTGAGTAGATGGATACTAATGACTTCTGGAGGATCCAAGTAGTCTTACAATTTTAGGTATTTTAAGAAATAATATAAGCATATCTTATACATTTTTTAGAAACCACTAAGCCATTCCTTGTTTTGGAATTTATTAAGCCTGAAACCGTTTTATAAACTGAAGTCTTGTTTTAGAGAATTATAAATTATAAAGTTCCCCATGTCCACAAGTCAAGAAAATGTTTATTTACTTCCATATTATTAATCTTTACCTCTTTTGGGTGTGGTGTCCTCCACACCTTTTGCCCAGAGCATTCTATTCATTTCTTTCCAAACAGCAGCTTCCACGACTGGGTGAAGAAATAGACAGTGAACAAGGACAGTGGGATATTACAAGGTTTTAGAACTCTTGGGAGGGAGCTGGAGAGAAAGCTTGCCTTGCAGCTATTGTAGCGAACCAAAACCAAACCAAAACAAAACAAAACAAAGAAACACAAAAGGCCCCAAAAAACTACTGAATACTTTACATTCAGCTATTGTGATTAATCTTGAGCCAATATGTAAATACTCTTGAGAAAATGATTGTTTTCCTTTAAACTATGTGTTCTTGAAAGCTTTGCTGCATTCTTAATTGAAACATCATCATTCTTGAGAGTCAAAATGTTTTCCAAGGGAACAGATCTCTAATATGACATTTACTCAAAAATATTGAGAAAATGTCTCTCAATAGAGAAATCTGCTTTGCTGGAAAATATCCAGAAACTCACCTATTCTGTAATGTGGGATATTTCTACATAAAGTGACACCTTCTCTCTCCTCTTCAGCACCTTTTGTTTTGTGGGAACAGGGGGCCAGTTCAAGCCTTCTGAAAATGTTTGTATATCTCATGGACTTAACAAATACTTTGCACCTTGAAAGTGGAAAAGGAAGGAAAAAAATGATAAAGTTCTTACTTCCAATCTCATTAACTTAAAAAAGTTGGTCCTATGTGCACACCTGGTAGGAATAGAAACAAAGCTGAAATGCAGACAAATCAGAAGCACTTAAATGAAATAAAATAGATTTTCTCTAACCATCTGGTTCTACTCCATAAGGCCCAACAAAAACTTTCAGGTTTTTTTTGGGGGGGTTACTATAATTTTAAAAAATGAATCTTAAAATAAAAGGGGAGTTGTTCAGGGATTGGAAATAATTTTTGTATTGGATTTTATTTAAATAATGCTTAATTTTATGGTCTTTTACGGCCAAGACAGTTCTCCAAATACTAACAATTTGCTTTCTTCATTATCCACCTCTTATCTTTTCATGCCACTTTTATTGCAACAGCTGCCTATATGGTCTCCCAATTTCTAACCTATCTATCTGACTGGGTCCCCAAACCATCTCACATGAGACTCTCAGGTTCATCTTGCTAAAACATCCACTTTCAGAATGTCACTTCTTTGTTCAAGAGCCTTCCCCATTGCCCATGGTGTAAATCTGAATCTGGCCACCTAGTGTCCAGGGCTCCTTGCAGTCTGGCTACAAACTATCTTTGCAGCCTTATGGCCTCCTGTCCACCAATGTGACCTCTCTGTTCCAGCCAGTAATCCACTCTCCCTTCCCTGATCAAGGCTGCTACTTTGCCATCTTGCTGCTCTTGCTTATGTTGTTTTCCCATGTCCTCCCTCCTACGTCTTACTCTGGAGCCTACATACATGTAGGGTAGACCATCTATTCTATTCTTTGGCAGCTAATCATACATAGCTTTGAATGATTATTTGACTTTTCTAGCATTTATCTGTCTCCTCCAAGAGATTTTAAACTCCTTTAGGTCAGGGCTTGGCTTATGTTACATTTATAGTATTCTCCATAGCATCTAATGCACAGGTAAGCACATAGTAAGTACAAAATATATATTTTGATGGATTGATTCATCCATCCATGAGATGGGAAATATATAGTATTTTATATTACATGTTTCAACTTCTGTTTTTGTAAAGACTGCAAAAGTAATTGATTTAAGACCTCAGTTGATACTGAAAGCTTAAGAAATTAGCTGTCAGCCTATTTTTTTTAAATAAAATTATTCCAAATACACCAAAATTTTTTCCCTTTAAGTGCAACCAGCCAAGAGTAGTATAAGGGAACAGTTTTATCTTTCCATTGGGTTCTGTTAGGGATTGATTAGGTTTTGATCATGAGATCTATGGGATGCTTACCTTCAAGAAAGAGGCCGTCATATGGATGGCACAGCTGAAATGCATAAATCTGTAGAAGGCAATCTGCAAGGAAAAAAAGAGCCATGTTTTTAAGAGACGGCTAGGGGGAAAAAATGTTTAACTACCATATACAGAGGGGTTTAGGGGAGAAAATATTCAAATAGCCAATGAGTAAATGGAAGAGTAAGCTTTTCAAATTTAGCTCTGAAAGGCTAAACCACAAGTTTACTATCTGTTTTTCCCCTTAAACTTGAGCCTTCTCTCTCCACTTAAACAGTATTCTCTTTACTTCCTGTCACCATTTTTTCTTCTAAATAAACTCAGAGGATATCCTGTAATCCACATTATGGAAACTGGTCAGGCTTATACAATCTTAGAAATTTCTTCCAGCTTAATATTGCAGCACAATATTAAGCCTTAATATTGTGTTTTTTGGAGTTGCTTTGCTTTCCATCTTGGTGGTGACAGGATGGCTGGGATATGTTTGTAACATAAAAACTGTCATGTATTAAGTTTACAAAGTTATTGTGAACCAAGTTTGATTGTAACTTCATGAATAGAGACAGACAGAAAGAGGGGGTGAAAAAGGGCTCAGTCTATTTGTAGAACCCCCAGTCCATAAATTCTCTCTAGGAGGATATCAAACTGCTGTGTGTGACATCATTTGTGGGCTAGAAGGATCTCAGGAAGTGGGGCAGCCAATGCAGGCAGCTGTCTTTAGAAATCAATCATTTCAAGGGTTCCATGAATAGCATGAAGTGCCATCCAATAATCACTTCTGTCTACATCAACCTCTTAAGATTTTTGAAACTATTAAGATTTTAAGATTGCAGTACTTCTTTATTTTTAAGAAGAGAAGAGACGGGTTGGGAGAAAAAATTGTCTTGGATCTCAACTACTAACCATTTTTTTCCCTGTGCCTTACATAATGCAGCTTACTTTTTTGTTACAGTGTTTGCATTTAAACAGAATCATCATTGTCCAGGAACAAATGTGGTCTTTTCATATTATTTGGGAGAACAGCAGGACTTCAGTGAGTTGGTAGCAGTACAATAGCTCACTCAGGCTACTGCAGTCTAGCTGTAGACATGTTAATTAATATATTTCTCTGACACCTAGGTGATTGAAATAGCAATTAAAGAGTAATTAAAATGTTTACTTCTTGTAGGAATGTCAACTAAGATGTGGAATATAGCAATTACCTATGACGGATTAGAGGAAGATGATGAGGTCTTTGAAGTAATTCTGAACTCCCCTGTGAATGCAGTTCTTGGCACAAAGACAAAAGCTGCAGTGAAAATTTTGGACTCAAAAGGAGGTATTCTTTTGATCCTCATCTCGAAATCAGGAGCGGTCCTGGCGCTGTAGCTCTTGCTTTCAACGGCCAACATGCTTGATAACACCTTCAAATCAAAATGCTTAATTTCTTGTCAAGAAAGCAACCTCAGTCATGATGGAGGCCCTTTATTCTGGTTTCTGCTTCATGTGGTTTTCCTCCTGCTAAGAACTAGCACTTGAGAAAAGCAACAAGTCAGTGCCATAGTTGTTTTTTTCCTACTCGTTTGTTGTTCTCACCAAGGAGGAAACAATGTTTGTGAGAATCTATAGACAATTATTTTCCCCCAGAGTTTGTCGAGCTGTAATTATCTTCCTCTGTTAAAGAGAGCTCTCAGTGCCTAAAATCTGAGCCCCCACTGTAGTGTGACCAGGAAAATTCTAAGAGAGGAAGGAATTGGAAAAAAATAAATGTGAAAGATGCAGCTGGCCTGGGGATCCAGGAGCAGCTGGAGAATATTAATGAATGACTCTGGGCTGCAGAGCCAAACAGGTCCTGGACTGTAAACGCTAAAGAACAACCTGTGATCTAAATAAAAGAAAGACCAGCCAAAATCCTTGGTGCTCAGATTTTTTTTCTGTCCAGTCCCTTCCAGTTACTTGTCTTTTTAGCATTTGACAAGTGACCAGTACCATACTAAATCTGATACCCTCGTTTTCACACCCATCATGCCTGTGGTCTGTATTTTTTTCTCACCTGAAATGTATTCTCTTCTCTTCTTTTTCTCACCCTATAATAAACATGGGCACTATCCTCTTCTTTATAATATCCATGTTTCCACATCTCTCCCTACTACCTTTCCTCACCAAATTCATTTATTTTCCAATAGAATTTTATGGTTAAAGTAAGTACACAAAATACATAAAATACACACTTTATATATGAAATATAAAATATCCAGATTAGGGTTCTGACCTTAGATTTTTTTTTTTTATGCCTTCCCAGAAATACTAACCGGTAAGGTTTCCAATAGAAGTAGTTCTGTTAAGATTTACCGGGTCTTTGTTCTGTAACAGTTGAGTGAAAATTTTTATAACTGTTACTTGACTCTATGGCGTCTTTAAACAATTCCAGTTTCCACCTCTAGTTGATGCACACTTTGAAGTGCTTGTGGAATCATAGTTGATCAGCGAATAAACCTGGTCTGTTGAGGAGTACTATATATGAAGAGAAGTGAGGCTGTTTCCCAAGTATATGGTATGATTATAAAATCATGACAATAATTTTCCTTTGGGGTTTGTGAAATCAATTTCATGACTTTATAATCACTCTATAGATGTGCAGAAGTAACAGCTTTCCTGGATGGAAACTGATGAAGAATAAAGGAGTTTCTGGCAAATGGCAAAAAGGCAACATCTGGTGGGAGAATCATCCATCTAAGTTTAATGACAAGCTGCTCCAGGAGCTGTGTCAATGTGATCCCTTATCTGTTTGTGTAAAATGAACTGACCGCCTGCCATCTTCCATGCCTCCAGGACACTGCCATCCTTCATATTCCTTCAACCAAAACAAGAACAACACACGGGAGAAGGGCATTTGGCGCCCACTACCCCCAGGGTCTTCTTCACTCACCACTTCTGGTTCTTTTCATCTGGAAAGAAGACCTCTTCCATCTTCCAAGTGGCTAGCAGTCACCAGGGGAGACACCCTAGGGGGATTTGATTCTACAGATCTTTCTCAAAGGAAACTTAGGACCCGCGGAAATGGCAAAACAGTAAGGATGGGGACCTTCTGGGAGTTGATGTGTGGAATACATTAAAAGAATCAACAGATATTGATAAGTATTCTGAAACACTGAAGAAGCTGTTTTGATTCTCAGTGAGTGAGTTCCTTATACAGTTATGCAGTTCCTTTTGTATACAAAGATCATGAGGCTGCCCCACTTCATTAATTGTACTAATTGAGGTGAAAGACATACTGATTCATCCATATGATTTCTTCTTTGGTTCCTTTTGTGATCAAGACAGATAGGTAATGACCAGTTGCCCTGAAATAGAATGAGATTAAGTGATCCACTGGGGTGTGGAAGCCATGGCTTTGACCTTATTAGCACAGCATTCTAACCAGGCACACTCTTCACAGGTGTGTGTGTGTGTTTGTTTTCTTGGACCTCTGTTTACTATAGATGTACCAAAAAAATAAAGATATCTTTTCTCCCTAACTGGGACTATATATGTGTAAATCAACACAATAATCATAAATTGTGATTAAGCCTAGTGATTTTTGAAATTCCACTGATTTGCACATGGAAAATCTTAAGAAATATATGTTTTAAAATTTTTCAAACATTAATAAGATCTTACTGGAAGGGTGGTTTTACCCTATTGCTAATTACTATTCAAACCAATTTTGTTCATATTTTGTTCTCTGTTGATTTCAGGTTCATCCATCCTCTGTTTATAGAAATGGAACAGACATCACCTATAATGTAAGCATTGTCAGAGAGCTGCTGAATTTCTTGTATTTGTGGATGCAAAATATTTAGTGAAACTATTATTTCATATCTTTTATATTTACATATTTCTTTTAAAAACTTGTTTTGAAATTAGAGGTGTGGGTGGTCAGAAAAAAACCTCTTGTATCTTTTTATTTTGATCAAATTCTTGAATTGCTCATTTTTATAGCAATTTTTTTTTGTTTGCTACCTTGATGTTTGTTTTTTCCTTATTGTTGGTGGTGGTTTCCTCAAGTATCATGGGATGGTTTCCTTTAAACTGGAGAATGACAGTTCCCCAACTCACGCAAGGAAGGCCAAAGTATCCATCATTAGTCAGCCAAAAAAGGCAACCAGAGTGGCAGAGCTGCTTCAGGCAGATAAGGTGGAATCCACAACTGACTCACACTTCCCCAGACAGGTATGGAAATCTTCTTTTCTTCCTGTTCACCTTATAATGGGCTATTTGCTGGGTCATAAACACACTTAATTCACAAAATATCCTCTAAGCTTGGGGATAGTTTACTCAACACAAATGTTTCTCAACAAATGAAGACCCAAAGGAGGTAAATGTATGATCAACTTAAATTAAGTCAATTCTAAATTGCCTTTCCTTACCATAGGACCAGTTGCCCTCATTTGCAAAGAACTGCACTCTGGAATTAAAGGGGCTCTTCCATTTTGAAGAAAGCACCCAAAAACTCTATCAATGCAATGGGATTGTCTGGAAAGCCTGGAGCCCCCAAACCAAGGTGGGAGACAGGTTGAGCAGCCAAGCATCTTTATTTGCAGTGTGCTCTGTGACATAAGCTAATAAAGGGGGAATGACCTGATGTGTGCCTCAACTCTTGCTACATCTGCCTGCCCTTGTTACACCTTGAAGGCCAAGAGGAAAAAATGGCCCAAAGTGTTATTTTTTTAAATCACAAAATATGTTATTAACAGTTAAATCAACACAATTTAAGAGGATGTTTACTTATTATGTTTAATTATCAGAATGTAAAAGGTGTCAGATTGAAACATTGCCGACTGTGGTAGCGTTTTTTGTAAGAAGCCATTGCATGTTTCAAGGTGGAAAACTGGGGTTAGGGCTGACTTCCTTTGTGGTGGCAAAGCTACTCTATTGAAGTTGGGGGACTCATAGCGTTCCTTATGCTGACAGAAAACTCTAGATTGCAAAGAGTATTATGATGTGAACACAGGCAACTATTTTTCAGGTTGTGGAAGGCAAATCCTGCCCAATTGGGTGGCACCAGCACTCAGGCTACTGTCACATCTTGATCACAGAGCAGAAACGCATCTGGAACGCGGCTGCCCGAGCTTGCAGGGAACAGTAAGACCCCCTATTTCACGTTTGATTGATGTTTTCTTTTTCACTATTTTTCTATTTTCTCATGAAACTGTAGGGCTGCTTCATTCATTCAACAAGTATTAAGTGTCTAATATCTGCCTGGCTTTGTTTTAGGAGCCCAGAGGGAGTTCTGTAGTTCAGAATGGATTTATGACTGACCTTGATAATGTATTTGATTTAGCTCCTTTCTCTTAAAGCTGTGCCATTGCTACTTTTTTTTTTTTTTTTTTGGTCTCTCTATCTCAGTCTTTTGGAGAAAATCAGAAGGAGCTTTTCTGGGTCAGCTGCATTGCAGGTCTGATATGTGATAGGAATCCTGCCCACTGATTTGGAAATATATAGTAATGAAAAGCCTTACCAGCATCAGGCCACAAACAATATAAGAGGCATTGATGATTATAAAGCTAGACAAGTTGGACAAAGGCTCATTGGGTAACAGAACATTCAATGAAGGATGACTTGTGGTCAGATAATGACAACAACAAAATTTATCAAGTCCAGAAGGACTTTAAAAATGCATATGTACCTATCCCTGACCCTCCTTTTTTGCCAAGCTGGATATTATCCAAACCAACACAGTTAGACTCATATGCCCCATGGCTGGAAGTTGAGACTAGAGAAGTCCCTGGTTAATATTGATCAGATCTTATACTTCAACAAATTTTAAAATTATGTTCATCTAAAGACACCATTAAGAGAATGAAAGAGCAAACCACATTCAGGAAAAGCTATTCTCGACTCACATATCTGATGAAGGTCTTGAATTCAGAAAATACAAGAAAGTCCTACAAATCAACAACAAAAAGACAGCTCAAACAATAGCAAATGAATTGGAGAGTTCACAAGAGGACATGTACAATTAATTGGCCAATAAGTAAAAGAAAAGTTGCTCAACACCATTAGATAATGGGTAAATGAAAATTAAACCCACAAAGAAATACCACTTCACACCTACTAGAATAATTAAAATCATAAAGATGACAATACCAAATGTTGATGAAGAAGTACAGCAAATAGAATTCTCATGTATTGTTGGTAGATGTGTAAAAGGTACAACTTTGTAGAACTGTCTAGCAGTTTCTTATAAAGTTATGTACATCTATCCCATGACTTAACAATTCTACTCCTAGGTATTTAACCAAAAGAAATAAAAATATATGCTAAAGAAAGTTACAAAAGAATTTCATAGTAACATTATTCATAAGAATAATAATTTGGGTTATTTGTCTTTTTGTTGTTGATTTGTAGGAGTACTTGATATTTTTTCATCAACAAGAGAATAAATTGGGGTTTTTGGATAAATTGTTTTATAAGCAATGAAATAGAATGAACTACTGAAACTTCCAAGAATATGGATAAATTGTGGACAAAACAAAAACAGAATGTAGAGAGAAAGCATCCCTACACAAAAGAATACATATTGTATGATTTCATTTATATGAATAGGAAAATCTAATCTATGGTGCTAGAAATAAAAAATATTATCTCTGGCAGGATTGTGGAATGACTAGAAAATAGCAAGGGGCAATGTTCTAGAGTGATGGAAATGTTCCATGTCTTATTCTGGGTGGTTGTTACATGGATGTATATATAACTGTCAGAACTCATCAAAATGGTGTTTAAAAACCTATTCATTTTATTCTGTGTAAATTATACCTAGCTTTTTAAAAGCTAATAAAATGTTTTAAAGTGTGTTTAAAAACTGGTCAAATCACCTGTTTCTTCACTGGCGTATTTCATGTCCTAACCATGACTAAAGACACCATAGAGGCTAATCAGTGGCTTTTAGGTTTTTTATTGATAAGTTGGTGGTATCAAATAAGTTAAAATATAAAAAAAACTTTAAAGTAATCATTGTTTAAATACATATATTTCTATAGTGCTATGTGTTATAGAACAAGTAAGACATTCTTCCACAGAAATAACCAGATGTCCTACTTTTATTTAAAGTTTGTCTTAATGTATTGAAAGCTCTGGTGGGAGTAGTGGTATTGGTCTTTTCTCCTCCTTGAGGAAAGAGCTTTGATGTAGATCAAAAGCTATCTGCACTAGCAAGAAGAAGATTGTAATATGCTACAAAACGGAGAATATTATGGTTTCTCTACTAACAAAAATGAGGGCAAGAGCAGTTATACTCCAGTGAAAGTTATCAAGATTAAATTGTTGCTGGGATTTGTTGGTAAAATGTAGATGAACAGAACTTCTCAAAAAGTTTGGAAGCAGCCTTATTGTTCATCTTCCAGTGATTCTTGAAGGACAATGCAAGTAACTATGCTGGTCTATAATGAAGCTTTCATTGGTTTTTAATGTTACAAGAAAAATAAGGACAATGTATGTTGAGAGATACTTTTCCATCCAGTCATAGATGGTGGTGTAAAGTTGCCAAATGTCTTTTTAGAAAAACTGTTCTTTATTCTGAGATTATGATCTTCTACCTTTTTAGTGTCAAAAATCACTTTTTCTAAAATAATGGCAACTTATAGTAATATTGTTGACGCCCTCATGTTGACAACTCTACATCAGTCTCCTATTTTCTTAAAAAAATTTGATCAATCCATCTAATTGCAGCTGGATTTTAATGGTGGGTAACAAGACTACTCACCATTATAGAGGTTATAGAGAGGTTATAGAGAGGTTTCTATAGTTATAGAAAGGTTCTTCACATATCTATTAATATGTACAATTTAATCATCCCATTAATAAACTTAAGGCCCAAATTAATTAGAAAACCTACCTACTTCCTCATGCACTTGACCTAAGATTTTATCTGCAACTTGTTTAAGCACTTTCATCCACAACCCTTTTGCATTAGCCTGACCTAGTTCTACATGCTTCCTTGTCAATAACACCTTACTTTTATATTTATAGTTTATGAAATTATTTCACATGTATTAGCTTATTTGATTCTCCCATCACTGCTATTATTATCTACGGTTCACATATTTTTTTTAAAGTCATTTGCTTATGGTCATACAAGCAAGTAAATGAAAGTGCTAGGACTTAATTTTTCATTATACTCTCCAAAACAGCTCCATAAGTATAAGGGATTTCTCATCACAGGTGTATTGTCAAGCATGTCTATCTTAACTTTGTGTTGGGCTAACCTAAAGTAAGTTTTCAAAATTGTGTGTTAAGAATTTTGTGTCTCTTACTACAAAGACATTTGAAGACTTTTATTAAATTACCGATCCTAAGTTTACTTTGGATTTGAATCATAACCTCTTGGGGCAAACCTAAGGGGTACAATCAAGTTCTGTGTTTATAGATTCATTCATTTAAAAAATATTTATTGGGTACTATTGTACTATAAATGTCTAGACCATACCACCTTTTAACCCTCCAGTATTGGCCCCACCCAGTAACTAAATCACTCCCCATTCAACAATGAGCTTCACGGAAGTGAACACCATGACTCTCCAGATCTAGCTGTCCTCTATGGCAAGTCCTAAATGTAAAATTGTCATACAACCTGGTAATTCCTTCCAACATCCCTTTCCCACAAAGTTCTATTTAAAATGTGAAAGTTGCTAAATTTAACAGGATTTAGCTTTCATTGAGTTGATGTCTTACTTTATGTTCAGTTATGAAGGTTTCTGGACCTAAATGTAATCATATGAGTTGCAAGCAATATTTGTTGATTGCATGTGTAAGAACATAAGTGGTATTTAGAACTACTATAAGTGGAAAGACATTTTGTTCTGGAATAAACCATTACAAAGTGTATTATAATACCTGAAAATTTTCTCCCTCCCCTATTAAGTCAAAAGGATTCGTGATTATATCAAACAGATCAAACATGATATTTATATTATAACAGGTTCAGAACTACTTTGTTAAAATTAAATTCTGGTCTCAGGGAATTGTTTTATGCTGTAAAAATGTGCCTTCTTTTTAGATAGAAAATTAGAAAAGCTCGCAGAACAAGAGAAAGGTTTTGGGGACAACTGGAGATTTTCCACCACAACATATTTTAGAAAGCAACTAATTATTTATCAGTAATATAAATTCTCTCAAATTACAAATTACCTATTCACAATATTGGTACAGAAATTAAAACATCTATCAAATATCATTTCTGATGGTATTCTAAGGTGTGTTAAGGAGGCAAAGATAATATATACAGTGTGTGACTTTTTAAATAACAAAAAAATCTTCTAATTTTAAAATTTTAGTTGAAAGAATAGATATAAATATTTTATATGATTATATTTGCATGATACTTCAATACACATTTTATTTCAAAAGGACAATGAGAATGATTACAGGTTTTTTTTTTAAGTCTAGTGACAAACTAAAAGCAAATTAAAATGAAATAAAAGATTGCCATAGTCCTTCAGATCCATTCCAGGAGGAATGATTTTGCTTGGCCAGGCCACCTCCTCAGTATAATTTTTCTCTGAACCCCAAGTCTGCTTCTGCCCATTCAGAATACTTTTATTCATCCTTTGGGCCTCTCTGCTTTCCTTCATCCATTCTTTTTCTGGTTCATTTTGTCCTTTTCTTCTCCAATCCCATTGGCTTAAAAATGAGGATTCCTCTGGGCGTGGTCAAGTCCGTCCATGATGTAAAATTCAGTTTAACATTTTATAACCTGGACATTTATCTTCTTATTAAATATTTTAGAAGATGGTTTTAGGTTCTATAATTAGAATTAGTATGCATATAGTATGTTTTTGATTAGGTCTTAGGGACCATTATTCAATTCTGGGTTATGTTTCCTCATGTTCCCTCACTGGTATATGTACCTGAAGGTCCTTTACGGTGGTTCATTTACAACACCCATGTTTCAATAAGGACAGCAAATTTTACTTTATCCCTTCTCCTTAATCAGATTGCTAACACAATTCAGCTTTTATCTCTGATCTTTTTCCTTCCCATTGGTGTTTTATTATTTTTCTAACTCAAAGGAGCCAGACTCTTAGATTAGGCATTTCTTGAATTTACATCCAGTAATCTCATCTGCTCATTTCCTAAGGCAGTCATTGTACATTTGGTAATTCTATTATTATAGATCATTATCTATGAAACCATTTTGTTTTCCCACAGGAGTGTCTGGAACCCCTGCTGGCCTGAGTTAGCCTAAAGTATACCTGTACTTAATCAAAAACTTTCAAAGAAATAGATATTTATTTCTATAACTGAAAAAATTAAGGTTTTTGTTTTTAATTCTATCTACAAAAGATTCTTATTTGTATATATGTGTCTATGTATTTTATTTTTATATCCATATATATACATATCTATACAGATAATATCCATCATATTTTATATGTATGTGAGCATAAAAGAAAAGGAATGATATTTTAATAAAATAATCAACATACAAATACCCAAATATTTCTTTTGTGAATAAATACTTTACCTATCTGAAGCACAACTATTTTCCAATCTCATTCTTTTAGGACTTCTTGCTTTTTGGAGAGTCAAAAAGAAAACCGATATTGTACTTGAGCAGATAAAATGGATTTTACGAAGTCTGTTTTAAAGATAGCTTCAAGAATCTTTAAGCCAGAGGAGATGTTAAATATCCTTGAATAAAACCTGTTATTTCCTGATAATGAAGTAGAGACTACAAAGTTAGGGAACATTAGTAAGGGAATTAGTTCAGTAGGGGAATTAGGGGATTCAGTATGGGAATTAGGGGGCAGAGCAGGAAGTGGAACCCTGGTTTCCCATGCTCTGTCCAATATTCCATAGTGACTGAGACAGCCACGCAAGCCCTTCCTCAGCCTGCATTTAATGCAAGTTTGATATTCTGTGTTCTAAGCCCACAGCACAGTAGAATGACCATATTGGATGTGATGGGGAGGGAAGGAGAGGAGATGCCCCATCATACCTGCTGTACTTGTCAGACAGGAGATGACAGTAAATAACAAGGTCAGAGCCAAATCACAAAACCCACATCCAGCACCCAGAGGCCATTCAGTAGAGGGGCAAAAAGCCTTACATATCTCAGGAAGCCTAGAAGTCACCATTGCATTGTAGAATAGCAAAATACTGGTATTGGAGGAGGAAAAATCATTAAGAAACAAATTACATTCACCATATATGTTCTGGAAAAGCAGAGAAATGGATCTGAATTTTGAAAAGACATAGACAAAATAACTAGAATTCAATTCAACAGTTGTCTAACTTTATACAAGTGTTGCTAATTTTGTTTCTTACTTTTTTTCATATCAGTGGGTATTAACCAGGCAAGAAGATCATGGTGATTTTATTTTTTTCTTGTTTGATTTTTTTAAAACATTTAAAAATTATTTCTTTTTAAGTTTAATTTTATTTTTAATTGACAAATAATAATTGTATATGTTTATGGGGTACAACGTGATGTCATGATGCATGTATACATTGTGTATTTGTTTTTTGTTTGAAACTTTTTTTTAAAAGAAGAAAAGAAAAAATAATTAACTATTGGCTTTTTACTTAAAGCATTTTTAAAGAGCTTTTAATAAGCAGTGCTAGGGAATTAGGCCCAATCAAATATTGCTTCCTGGAATAATTCAGCTAGCTGCAAAAATAATTCATTAATAATTCTATTTTATGGGAAATTTTTTATATATGTTTGTAAAAACAGGTACTTTAATTTCTACACAATATTTGAAGTTTTGACAGTGGGGTGGGCTATGCTCGTTTCACTGAGCATAATGAAAGCGTCTAAGTATTGGTTTATTTGACTAAACACACCAAGCCCCAAATTTAGGCCTCGAGTAATTTTATCTGAATAGTTTGGGTTTCTGTACTGATCAAATTAACTGGATAATTGCCAGATTTATACCAGCTAGAAATAAGCTTCTTATGAGAAGAATAGTATTTTGGCATTAAGTAATTAATCTTTATAAGTAGGCAATTGCTTATTTTCCAAAAAGACTGTTTAAAACCTATCAATCTGTGCTTTAAAGCCCAGATATTATAATAAAAGATCACTCTTCTTGATGTTGCCTACCCCCACCATGCAGACACTCATAAAAAGTTAAAATAGAGTATTAAAATCTTGAAAGTTCTTTCTACATATATACTTTTTTGTATTTTAAACTTATTTTTATTTCTGTTATGCATTTCACATCAGCAGAAATGTTAACTCCCTGTCGCTGATGCTCTCATTTTCACTTGTCTGCATGTAGATACCTGGGCAGCCTTGTAACTGTGTTCTCCAGGCAGCACATGCGATGGCTCTGGGACATCAGTGGGAGAAAGCCCTTTTGGATAGGTAAGTATCTGTGCTGTAGTGAGGAGCGAGGCGAGGACATGAAGAGATTAGGCACCATCACTCGCTGCTCCCTTCCATGGACCAAATGATTGTGGTTTACAATAATAGGCAATGGTTACTAAACCATCTATCTTTTAAAACTCATCTTAAACCTTTTGACATAATACTTTCATTTTTAGACATCTATCCCAAAGAGACAATTAGGGATGTGGTTAGATTGATAGGTAAGAGAATTCATTGCAATAGTATTTCTAAAAGTAAAAAATTTAGAAACAGCTGTGTAACTAGAAAATGGTTAAATAAATTATAGTATAACCATATGGAAGAAATATTTAATATTTAATGCTTTTGCAAGCCATTAAATAATAAAGACATAACAAAATGCCTTATATTTATTTATTAATTCATTTGACAAATATATGTTGGATGCATATTATATTATATATAAAATATATAAAGTAATGCATTTGTGGCAAGGTGCTAAGTAAAAATGCAGGGTCCACAGCTATATGAAGTATGAAATAATTTAGAATAAAAAAGAAATTTATATGCATGTGGTATATGTATAAATATAAATATATATACGTGCCAAAAAATTAGAGATGATTTACCTCCAGTGAAGAATTATAGGTGATTTCAATATTATTCCTTGTTTTCTGAAGTTCTAATATTTTCTGTAGTTTTAACAATAATAACAAATCTTTTCAAGCCACTTTAGAAATAGAATTCTCAGAACACATTAAAGTCACTGTTCTCAGTACTTCTCCTCAGAGGGTTGCATTTGAAGAAACTGGTAGACTCACTCTTGGCTTCTCAAAATTTCTGTAGTACTCAGTGGGTCCCTAAATTCTGACATGAGCTAAGGGTATTAAGAGTAAAGGCTGGAGAGTAAGTTTTCTCTACACCCACAATGACTAATTTTCAGGTTCTGTCTTCACAAAGTACTTAGGCATAGCATCATTTAATCAATAATTCAAGAAAACAATCCAGTGGAAGATAGGGCATTTCTAACCAAAAATGTTTCATTTAATTCCACCCAAAAAGATTGAGAATCAGCTAGGGGAAGGGAGTATGCTATGTAACTAGGACTTCTCATGGTCAAATTTGATTTGGGAGATGTCAGATCATGCCATTGCAGAGGGTTCTTTTCTCATTTTATTCTTCTTTATTTCTAATATGAAAGGGAGTAGGGGGGAAGAATGCTTCTTTAAGAAAATATTGGAAAAGCTTTACAACATTAAAGTGTAATTTGCAAAAATTGCCAGTGGGAGAAGAGAGGCAAGTAGAGAAAAGCTGCTTTTTATTGGAATAGTAGCAGATTGATACATCTTAAGCTTCAGACTGAAAATGATATGTAGTAAGCTACTTTCAAACATGAAAACCAGGATATTTAAATAATGAGGAAGAAGAACAATAGACAAGAGAATATCTGTTTTCCTGTGATAGGAGTTGTGTGTGTAGGATGACATGAATAATAATAATAATAGTAGCTGCTATTTATTGAACACTTACATATGCCAAGAGCTTTACATGTATTATCTTATTTAATCCTCAAAACAGCCCCAGATGTACTATTTTTATGCCCTTAGTTTCCTTAGATAAAGAAACTAAAACTCAGAGAGGTTAAGTAACCTTTCCAAAGATGTTCAACTAGCAAGTGGTGGAGCTAAAATTTGGACTTGGATCTGCCTGACCCCAAAGCCTTATGCTCTTACTTGTGTCTTATAATATTACCAGTTCCTAGTCCTTGTTTTAGAATCTGGGCCCATGTTTGCATGTGATAACTGAGCTCACAGCAACAGACTAGATGTGATATCTAAGTATAAATGTAATAAAGCCATTTGGCACTTTCTTTTGGTTTGCATTAGGTTTGAATGACCAAGTGCATGCTGGCCACTGGGAGTGGATCAGTGGTGAACCTGTCACCTTCACCAGCAGGAAGAGAGGTACCCCTCAACACTTACAGCCTGGGAAGAACTGTGTTTTGGTTCAAAGACGAGGGAAATGGCAAACAAGGGACTGTAGGAAGGGCAGACCTCACAATTATGTGTGCTCCAGAAAACTCTAAATGTAACTGGACCTACAGGTGCCCACCTGGGATTTATCACCTATTTATTTACAGGATTTGTGAATATTGATCCATAGAAAACAAATTGTTATGACTGACTGGATACATCTTCGTGATTCTATCTATTAATGATAAAAATGGAACATAGATTAATAGTTCCAGGAAGATTGATAAATGAGTATTTCTTACAATATGAGATACAATTTTTGCATCTCTGTATCTTTCAAAATAAATTCCTGCACTATTATAAGGTGTAAGATTTGCTCATTCCAGAAGATCTCCACCCTCACCCCACTCCAAATCTCAGGCAGCACCAATTTCATGGTCCTTGGATTTTTTTGTCCCATTACCTCAAATGAGTCCATTCTGAAATATATATTGTAGGAGCTCCTACCACTTCAGTGTGAGTGAAGATAACACTACCAGCTCATTACACCAAGGTTGAACTGCAAAGGGCTGCTTTGTCCCTTGGGAGCCCTTTAAGTGTGAGAGGCTGTGGATAAAAAGGAGAATTCTCTGTGGTGAAAAAGGGAGGCTTTAGATGGAAGAATCTTGCAGATGAAGGCTTATCTGCAAAGCTCTAGTTCATGTAAGAATTCAGGGGACTACCTGTACTTCAGAGATCTACCCATCACTACTCATGAAACAGATCTCCTTTTCCAGTACAAATGTTGGCATTGTACCATTCCAAAGCTAATGATTGGGTTTTTCCAGCCTTACAGAGTCATGAAAAATTTGAAGTAACATAATCTCTTCATCTGTGTTTATTGTACTGACTAGCATTTCTCAAGGACATTTGGATTCGAGTATAAATAAATGATGGTTGACATATGGAAGAAAAATACTGCTTCCTCAGAAGTATCCCCATGAACTATGCTGAATGAACAAAGAAAAATAATACTGAAAAGAAAGCCCTTGAAAGCCTATATTCTCGGAAAGGATTTTGAGGCAATTTTGAGCCCTTAAATCTTTAATATTTGCAGAAATGCCATGTTAACTAGATTCTCTAATGGAAAGGTATCTTATTAATTTATAATCTCAGCTGAGTGGAACATTTTTGTAGCAATGAAGCATGTTACAGCTTTACCAGAACTTCCTCTGAAATCAAGATTTAATTACAGGAAATTAGAACTTTATTCTGAAACATTTATTTAAAATTTTTCTCTTTTCATAGTCACTGAAAAATATGGTTGCACCAAATAGAACTTGCTATATGAGCACCAGTGTAACTTCAGAATCAAAATGGGGTTATCAAGTAGACTAGAGCTTTGGTTTTATTATAAGAGTATCTTGAGTGTTGTAGACACTGAAAATGCTTGCAGAAAATCAGTCCAGTTTCTGCATATAAAAACATGACAATCTTGTTTTACTTCAGCTCATTTATCAAAGTTTTGATTAATAGAAAAATTTACAAAGAAAGATTGAGAATAAGACTCAGACATTCAACCTCTTACTTAAATCTAAACATAATTGTAGAGTCAGAGGACTCCTTACCTTCGATATCCCAACTAGGCTCCAGATTGCTATGATGTACAGATTTTCTGTGGGATACAAGCAATCTTTGGTGTTTAACTAAAAGATGCCAAACCCATCCTCTATACCAGCTCCAGTCAAATTCCTTCTCATCCATTGGCTTCTGCAGTGTGGAAAGGTGAGATTTGGGGTTATAAAAAAAAAAGTTGTTTACCTAAAGGGTTAAGTCCTAGGAAGGAAGGTAAAAGTTAGAGAAATGAGGGATTACTCTTTCCTACTGGAACTCTAAAACTATATAAACTATTTGAAACTGGAAATCTAGAACCATGTCAACTATGTAGAATCTGTTAGCGTGGTAGATTTATTACCCATTTCTGCAATGAAAATAATACTTAACTGTAATTGCAAGTGTTAGCATGAAGAGAAAATGTTTTGATTTTTATAACAATTAGAAATACTGTTAATAGAATAATACTTAAAAATATTCCTGACTGTGAAAGCATTGATAAAGTTGGCAAATCCAAGTATTTGAAAGAAGATAAAAATAGAAATTCAGGCAAGTTTGGGTGCTGGGCAATATTCATCATGACCTTCATTTGTTTCTGATGATTGGGCTTTGAGTCGGGGGAAAAATAAGTAAATGATTGTCATAGTTTCCTCTGCCTTGATTGTTCATTTCTGCCTTTTAGGTTCTGGTGAGAGTGGGAAGGAAGGAAACGGAGTAATGGGTAAAATGGGAATCAGAGATTATTGGAGAGAAAAGGGGAGAGAGGTGAAAAGGGTTGGTAGGAAATGATGGGAGCTGATGGTTGGTAGGAAGGAAAGCATCAGGAGGAAGGACCTGAATGTACCCAGCTCTTCTCCCTGAACTTGAACACCAATTCAGGAAAAGACCCACTATATCCAAGGGCATCAATCCAGCTCAATACAGTGTCGCTTTTCAGAATCTTCTGATTGTTTGGTCCTTAAGAAATACACAGCATATATTTGCTAAAAATAAACTTAAACAACATATGATAATCATTTCATCTCCTTCCAAGAAGTGGTGAAAATGAACCAGGTGACATTAATTTGCATTCCTGTTTTTGTTTATTTTTAATACAGCCAAAAAGAAATGCACATATTTTAATTAACACTATGGTTCTGTGTAATTTAAACCATAAACTGGTGCTGATTAATTTCTGCAACAAAGCAGCATATTAAATGTACTATATCTAGTGTTGTATAAAAATTAATAAAAATAAACTTATTTTAAGTTCTGAGACACTGTTCCTTTAGTTTTCAACATTTTATATTTTTCCTGGGGACACATGGGTTTTAGATTTGAATGCTTTTATTATAAGAAGGGATGGAGAGAAAACTCAACATGGCTCTTTACTGGATAGACCAGCCTTCAGTTACACAGCTTTTATGTATCCATGTATCCAGCCACCATTCATTCAACAAATATTGCATATGGAGTGCCAACTCTGCACTTGACATTGTTCTAGACACTGAAGATATTGTGGTGAAGGAGATAGAAAAATAAAAATATAAAAGCATGGTACATATATGCAAATTTCTAATAGTTTTTTTTAAAGCCTCAAGCTTTTTATCAGGGAGGAAGTCACAGTGGAAATCAGTGATTACATTATTCCTCTTCAAAATTGAAGGAAACACGCACAAACATCTCAGGCAGACTTTCATTATATTTCCCTCTTGATTAAGAAACTGGTGTTAACTTCCTAACTTTATAATCAGGTCAGTGTTATTGATAGCAGCTGTCCCAAATTTCCTGTCTCCAGAATCAAGCTAGGAACTGAAGTTTTTAAATCTAGTTAATTGATTTTGTAACAATTACTTTTTCCAAGATGACAAGCAGTATGTGTCTCAGTATCTTAGAGATTCCTGGAGTAACAAAAATTAGAGAGAACTTTCATATCATCTTATCTAATACACTTATTAGATACTAATAATACTCTTATTAAATAATAATAATAGAGGAGGTTACAGTGTGAAGAAATCAGCATTAGAACTGAGGTCTTCCAAATTGTATGCTTAATACTCTCTAATTATTCTACATATCTATTACCACTCTGAGCAGGTGGTTTTATTATATTCAAGTAAAATATAGTTGAATAATGAGTATAATAAAATCCACCATATACTTGAAAACATTATTGTAAGCAAAAGATGACAGATAAAAAAGGCCACATATTTTATGATTCCATTTACATGAAATGTCCAGAACAGGCAAACCTATAAAGACAGAAAGTAGGTTAGTGATTGCCAGAGTGTGGGGAAAGGGGAGAATTGAAACTAACTGCTAATAGGTACAGTGTTTTTTTTTGAAGGGATGGAAATATTCTGGAGTTAGCTAGTAGTAATGGTTGCACAAATAGTGAATATACTAAAAATTATTGAAGTGTAGAGTTTAAAATGGTAACTTTTATGGTATGTGCAGTGTATCTCAATAAAAATGCTATTAAAAATTCCCATACAAAATTTATTTTAGAAAGCTATAAATGAGTTGATGTGTTTGCTGTATGTTTATCTGACTCATCCAAAATACATTTCCCAGTCTTTGCCCCATGTCTCACCCAGGTTTTTGTTTATTTGTTTATATAGTTGGTTAAGGGGAAGGGAATGCTGATTCGAGCTATTTTTAAATTTATGGTACTGCTTTATTGATCTTCTTCTCCTTTCTCCCCATCAATCACGGGAGAACTGTCACTAATGGCAGAGTGTGTCTGGATGTCTGCAATGTCCAGAAAGCCATGATTTTCTCAAAATTAATTTTACAAGCCTTTAGAACAGGATTATACAGGAAATGAATATACTATCCTCATAACTTACACATATAACTTCATTTTGAGCAGTTTTTATAGGTCTTATATTCTGCTAGGCAATAAAGTTTAGTTTATCTTAAGACAGAAAGGAACAAAAATCAACCAACACTTCCATTAAAGGCCTCATGGTAACCCGCAACACTTTTTCCAAGCAATGACTTATAAGTTCACCTTTTGCTTCTATCCCCATCTGTATTTTTGCTTTCCAAAAGCAATCAATCCCAACTTATCCTACAGAAAAAAAAATGTTCAGACCCAACTATGTGCTACCTACAAGAATTATCATTTAAATATAAATACACAAATACATTAAAAATAAAAGAATGGAAAAAGAGATACCATCCTAAAACCAGTCAAAAGAAAGCTGGAGTGGCTATATTAATATCAGACACAGCAGAGTTTAAAGCAAAGAATATTACTAAGGATAAAGAAGGTTATTTCAAAAAAACAAAAAACAAAAAAAGAAGGTTATTTCATAATGTTCACAGGTCAATATATCAAGAGAATATAATAATCCTAAACATTTATACATCTAATAACAAAGTTTAAAAATACATAAAGCAAAAGGTGGTAGAACTGCAAGGAGAAATAGACAAATCTATACTTATAGTCAGGAATGTCAATATTCCCTTCTCAATAATTGATAGAATAAGGAGAAAATCAGTAAGGATATAGAAATGTGGACACTATTAACCAAGTTAACCTAATTGAAATATATGAAAACTCTACCCTAAAACAGCAGAATATACATTCTTTTCCAGTGCACATGACAAATTTACTAGGGCAGACCACAGTCTGGGACATAAAATAAGTATTGATAAATTTAAAAAGATTCAAGTCATATAAAATATATTCTCCGACTACAATGAAATTAATTAGATATCAATAACAGAAATATTTCTGGACGATCCTCAAGTATTTGGGAAATAAATTGTATCCTTCTTTAACACATAGGTTAAAGAAGCAGTTAAAGAGGAAATTTTAGAAAGATGCTTGAACTGAATAAAATGAAAACACAACATATCAAAGTTTGTGGGATGCCATTAAGGTAGTACTTGGAAGGAATTTTATAGCATTAAATGCTCATATTAGAAAGGAAGACTACCACACTAGCCTCACTGCCACCTTAAAAAATAGAAAAAAGAACAAAGCAGAAATAAGGAAATAATAAAGATCAGGACAGAAATCAGTGAAAAAGAAAACAAAAATACTAGAGGAAATCAATAAAACCAAAAGCTGGCTTGTTGAGAATATCAATAAAATTGGCAAATCTCTGGTAAAGACTGATCAGGGAAAAAAGACAGAAGACAGAGATTACTAATATCAGGAATGAGAGAGGTGGCATCACTATAGATGCCATAACTATTAAAAGAATAATAAGGGAATGTCATAAAAAACTTAGTGCCAATAAATTTGACAACTTAAATGAAATGGACAAATTTTTTTGAAAGACACAAACTATGAAAGCTCAATTTAAAAAAAAAAGATAAGTTGAAAAAGCTCTATAACAACTAAAGAAATTGAATTTGTGGTTAAAACTTTCTCACAGAGAAAACTCTAGGCCCAGAAATCTTCACTATTGGATTCTACAAATATTTAAGGAAGAAATAGTACCAATTCTATAAAAACTCATCCAGAGAAATGAAAAAGAAGGAATACTTTTTAACTCATTCTATCAGGCCAATATTACTCTGATATTAAATCATGCAAAGATATGACAAGAAAAGAAAATTGCATTATCAGAACTTATTAACATTAGTGTCACTAAAGTTGGTATACAACCCCCCACTGCTAAATTTGACTGGCTTAAAAAAAAAAGAAAAGTACAGACCAATATCCCTCATAAATATAGATGGAAAAAGTCTGAACAAAATTTTACCAATACAAATCCAACAATATATACAAATGGATAAGACAAGTTGACCAAGACATTGTTAAGAGAATGTAAAAGCAAGCCATAGATTGAGAGAAAATGGCTATTATGTATATATCTGATAACGGACATGCATTTAGACTATATAAAAAACTTCAAAATTCAACAATAAAAATTTTTTTAAATGAGGAGAAGATTTGGACAGTTATTTTACCAAAAAAGATATTTGGATGGCAAATAAACACATGAAATATGTCCAACATCACTAGGAATTGGAAAAATATAAATTCAACCATAATGAAATAGCATTATGCACCTATTGGAATGCTAACATTTTTTAAAAAGACTGACCATATCAAGTGTTGGTAAGGATGTGGAGGAACTGCAACACTTACATGTTGCTGTTGGAAATATAAAATGGTACAACTACTTTGGAAAACAATTTAATGGTTTCTTTAAAAGTTAAACATATACTTGCCATATGATCCAGCCATTGTGTCCTTAGGTATTTACCCAAGAGAAAAAAAACCTACAATTTTCATTCAAAGACTTAATATGTGCATGTTCATAGCAGCTTTATTTATAATAGCCAAAACTGTAAACAACTCAAATGTTCATTATCGTGCAAATGAATAAACAAATTATGGGATATCCTTACAATACAATAAAACAAATGAGTTATTGATACAATATGGGTGATTCTCAGAATAATTACAATTAGTAAAAGAAGCCTAACAAAAGAGGGTATGTAGTGCACAAGTACTCCATTTATAGAAAATTCTAGAAAGTGTAAGTTATTTATGCAGAAAGCAATAGGTGTACCTAGAAATGAGGAAGAGGTGGAGGGCAGAAGGAGGATTCGAAGGACATGAGTAACTTGAAATGAATATATTCACTATCTTGATTTGTAATAGTTTGTTAGATATATATACACATAATGTCAAAATCTATCAAATTGTACACTTTAAATATGTAGTTTATTGTTTGTCAATTATACTTCAATAAAGCTGTTTAAAGAAAATAGACAATAAAACAATTTTCACAGCATAGTGGAAAGCTTTCAAAAGAAAATGAAAACTATTGCATGAAGATATATTTGTTTCAAGACAATAAAAATGTGGGGAAAAATAATATGATATAAATAAACAGTGATAGAAGAACATTAATGGAATATTATATTCCTTCATTAAAATGATACCTCTATCACATAACACTAATTTAAAATAGAATATAAAATAATGTATGCACCATTTTAATAGATACATTGCGGTAGGCAAACTGACAGGGGAGAAAAACATGAGGTGGGTTTACATCTCATTACACCACTTACTAGCCATGTACCCTAAATTCCCGAAACTTAGGCCCTCATACATAAAGTGAGGATATCAATAACTTCCTGGAAGAATTGTGAAAATGAAATGTGAAACTAAAGATTATGCCTGGGACACACTAGGTACTCAATAAAAGATACTTTTTTAAAAGCTGTAAAGTGTGTGTGTGTGTGTGTGAGTGTGTGTGTGTGTGTGTTGGTGTTGTGTAGAATTTAAAGCCAGCATCTGCACTTGGAAGAGGGTGACAATTTCAAGCAGTGCTTGTTCTCACCAGTAACTAACCCCAGCAGGAAGGAGGAGTTGGGGGTGGGAGAATTGGGGCTTTAAGGTTCCATGGTACAAGTGAGAACTTTCCCACATGTTAGGACATTTGTGTTGAACATGGAAATGTTTTCAGTTTTTGGAGAAATCCAGATGACTGAGGGAGCCCTTTTTAAAACCCCCATATGCCTTGCTTTCAGACATGATCGATGATACACAAATCTCATTCTAAAGAAAGACAAATTAGGGGATAGTTTTTCACTTGACAGAAGGGATTACCGTATTTGCTTTGCTAATGGATTGGACTTGGGTGATAGCTATTTTCTAAGCATAGCACTTCCATGGAGCCACATTTTCCACATTTCCTTTTGCATTCAGCATTTAAGGAACACATTTGTTGCATATATTGAAGACGACTGTGTTTACAAATCATGTCCCAAATCAACACTTGTAGATCTGAATGGTGCTAACTGGAGAGAAAGGTGGTTCAGTGTATTCAGTGTATGTGGTAGTTAGTTAGGATTCTAGGCAGAACATAATTAACAGAAAGGGCCAGTGGGGACTGGCTTTCAGAAAATCATTTCCTTGCCTACAGATTTCCTACCCAGCAGAATCACTGGGGTCATTTTAGTGACTAGACACAAATAACAGGCTTCTTAGAGTTTCAGATTTGAACCAAGAGTTGAACTTTTGCAAATGTGACTAAGACCTGCCAGCTTTATGGCAAACTTGGGCCCAGGATCAGGTACATAGCAGAAGGCAAACCCTGGCTGGAAAGTTTTGCTTTGCTTTTGCATTTTATTGTCATGATTTTTCACAGTTTGCCTCATGCCACCTTGTTACTTAATTCCCACACCTCAGAGGGAAAATGTGTAATATTTTAATATTTATGTTACAGATACTTAAGATTATGTTTCTGAATAGGTGTTGCCAAGACAGTCAAGCCAACTTTTGTTTATAGAGGGTAGAAAATATAAATCTGTCTAAAATCTTTCATGAAATGAAGGTCTTAATATTTCCAAAGAGTTGATTTTGGTACTACTCTTGGAGAGCCTTGGAGAAGGGTTGTCAATACAAGGCGTCATTGTTTTAGGTTTCCTATCCATGACTCGCTTTTTTCCCCAACTTCCCTCTCTTTTGGCAACTTCTCCTCACATTCTGTCCTACACTTGGCCCTGAGTCAGTTGAAAGCTTTGCAAGTTGATTTTCCATTCCCATCTGAATTTTAGCTTAGCTGTAGAACTGTTTTCCATGTGTTTTTAATCATTTGTCCATGTGTTAAGAGCTTATAGGGACAATATGGTTCCCCCAAGCTGCCTGCATTGTATAAGCAGAAACTGGCAAGGTGGCCAGTGGGGGAACAGTTTTCACACAGATGCCCCTACACTCATTTCTGTTGGTGATACACCACCCCCATCTTCCAACTGGAGTAAAACAATTTACAAGCTGCATAAAGTTACCCAACAGACATATAGTCCTCTGGCATGAGTTACCTTTTTTTAGGAGTGTGATTATCCTTCAGGAGAGACGTGCCTGGGAACTGTGGCTGGTGTGACAAAGTTCAAAGGCCTACTCTGAGACTGTGGCCAGGCTGGGAAATAAAGAGTGGTTTATTCCCAGATTCAGTGGAAATTTGATTTTAAAATAGAGTCTAAACACAGAGAATTAAGGATAAGTTCTCCAGGACAAAGAGATACCTCTTAGAGAGCAAAGCACAGCAAGGATTTATGTCAGGAGTTTCTGTTCACATTTTTATTGGATTTGGTATGTTAAAAGAAACATTCATTAACCTTCTAACTGTACAGTGAGGGGCCAGGAAAGGGAAAGAAATGGAAAAATGCATTAAACAAAATCCCTGTTCTCAAAGTTGCTGACAATGCAGTCTCCAGCAAACATAGTCCCAGCCTTTGAGGACTCTTCTCTTTCTGAGTAGGAAGACACACATGGACCCAAATTAAGCCAAGCCCAAGGAATCACTAAATGACTGAGTTAAGAAGCAACCTGGCTTCCAGAGCCCCAAATAAATCTCATTATTATGGGTGAGATGGCTCCCTTATAAATCCTCTCCTACCTAAGGAGCTGGCTGGATGGAAGGTCTTCTCTTTTAGCTTAAAATTTCAAAGTTCTCATAGCTCTTTTGCCCACTCTGACCTCCCTTTCTTTCTCCAATTTTTTTTTTAGGACAAATTTCAAGAGAAAAGAGTTAAATGTTGCAGAGTGTTCAAAATAGCTATGGGCAATCCCGGGAAAGCGGTTTTAAAAGAGTGCTGGAGCAAAAGCCAGACTTCAGTGGGTTGCTATGGGAGTGGATCGGAGAAAGTAGAGGTTGGGTTTGAACAAAGCTTTCCAACATGTGGTGAAGGCAGAAGACAACGTTGAAGTGCAGAACCTGAAAACTTTTATGGAATCCAGAAAATTTGAAATAATCAAACATTATATAAAGTGTGGGGGGCACTATTCAGTAAAGGAGTTTAGGAAGGATATGAGTCCAAGAGCAGAGTGGAAAGGAGAGATGAACTGGTATGGTTTGATGGTCAAATGTGAGGAAACTCTCCTATCTGATAGCTTCTGTCTTTCTCTGCAGAAGAAAGGGTGAGGTCATTTCCTGAAAATGATGAAACAGGCAGAGCATTCAAAAGTTTAAGATAATTAGAGAAAATTTTAAATAATCTATATAGAAAATGAAGATCAAGTTGACTAGAGTAAAAAGAAAGATTGCTGGGCAGAGTTGAGGGTTCAGTTGAGACAGAAGACAATTTATATAGAATCAATTTTTGTCATTTTATCTTTGTCTTCTAAAGCATTTCATATCTCAGGTGTGGGCCCACGAAAGGTAGACAGCTGGGTGTTTCCAGGGTTGTACTTTTACTAGATGGATGTAACAGAAGGGAAAAGGGATAAGTGAGTTGGGAATATCACACAAGTTTGAAGTGATGGATTGTGGAATTCAAGCTGGGTAGGGAAGGAAGTGAAGAACAAAGAACTTACAGATATTAATAATTAATTAGATCATTCATTATTAAACCAATATTTTGGGACATTTACTATGGGACAGGAACTGCACTACAGCCTGAGATGGTGGCTAAGAAAGACAAAGCCCCTACTTTCATGGACTTTAAAATCTAAAGTGGACACAGATGTTAAACAAATGTTCACATGGAAAGTTATTTAATTACAATAGTGGTGGTACTATGATAGGGATACAGTAGAGAACAGATGCTGTAGGAGCAACTGAGTGAGAACTGAAACAACAGAATGTTCTAAGAGAGTGGAATGTGAAATTCACAGTTTAGAGGTGGACTCATTCTTGGTACTAACAGGAGTCAGAATGTAATGGGAGGGAGAGGCCAACTGGAGTGAGGGTCATCAGATTTCAGCCAGGGTATTGAATGGGACACTCATGTGATACTGATGGCGTATTATGGGTCAGACCCACCCACATGGACACTGAAGTCACCTAGGATGATAGTGGGATTTGGGGTTAAAAGAAAGGCCAGGGGCTAGATGAGGAAGACAGGGCAAGCAATATTGTCCCTGGAGACATTTATGGACACAAAGTTAAGTGCCTGAGATCATATAGTTTACAACCTGCAACACAGATCCAGGAATCAGATCTAGTTATTCCGGCTTAAAGTTCAGAGTTACTTCCACTTACATTACTCATCTCTGAGATCAGCTTTTTGCAGACTAAAAACCAATCAAGGTAAATTTTAAAGATGAGTAGGAAGGAGCATGAGAGAAGTTTAGCATCCTGGACTGGCTATAAGTAGAGGCACAGGCAGTCAGGGATGGCTGGACAGGCGGGAATGTGAGGGGTGGGGAAGTCCAGCTCTCACTGCCTCTGCCTACTTCTCGGATTTGTGGGAGCCCTCTCTGCACACTTGGTGAGTAGCTGATTGGACACATTTAGGTATTGTCCATGACTCGTACACAGTAATAGATACATCTCCAGTTGCAAAAAAAAAAAATACTTCTCAGTGGTTTGGGGGTGTTTTGGACAGAGAGCAGGAAGATCAATGAAACCACAAACAGACAAATCCAATCTTTACAAGACAATATAGTCATCAGTGCCTAGAAGTGGAAATGGGGAATTTTTGTAGGTAGGTTGTCCTTTTCTATTGGTTATACTTTTTGGTCTATTTGGGGACAGTTTAAAAAGATTGAATAAAGAAACTGGTAACAGTGGTTGCCTCCATGGCAGGGATAGGCAGCCTGGGGTGGGGTCAGAGGAAGACCTACTTTTCACTGTGCAATTTTTTGTGTTATTTGAATTTTGTTACTATGTGTATTTATTACCTGCTCAAAAATAAGAGAAACTTCTTGCACAATTGCTCCAGTAAGTGGAGCAGCCCTGGGCAGTGAGCTCTTCTTCTTGTATCCTGTCCATGAAAGGGTGGGGGGAGTGCTGGGGCAGAGCTCTACATTTTGAATCATTTACTAAACTAAATTATTGATAAAAAGGTTTAAAGGGAAATCACTTACCCTAGTTTTTCCTTTTCCTTTTCCTTGTCTTTTGGAAAACAAGAAAAAAAAAAAGATTCTGCCTTCTTTTGAGTTTTTAAAAATAATCTAAATTCCCATGACACTATTGCTACTCTATATTTTGAAAAGGGAGGTAGCTATGAGGCAATGGCATGCTCCCACAGATCCAGCAGCCCAAGTTGCCTTTTGCAGCTCTCAGTTGCCCTGTTTAACTGAAATGCCACCCCCTACCTCAACACTGCCTCTCTCCTCTTGTTGATTTAAGACTGGGGTTTTCAGGAGAGAACTTAGCCTCTCTGTTTCCCCTCAAAAAGCACTAGGTGTCTTTTTAGCTCGCTTCTGAGTCTGGAAGAGAGATAGAAAATGTAGCTGTTACTGTCCTCTCACAGGCACACAGGGGAGCTCAGAAAAGACATCGAGACTCAGAACCTCAACATGACTTGTGAGCTGCTGGGCCCCATTTTCTTACCCATTTTGTGAAAGTGTCACTAGCATATGGAAATGTATTTTATTTAGGTATCTTCATGAAGCCCTTTAGGGTTCCTGAAGACATCTTAGTGCCTAAGAAAACGAGGTCAAGTTGAAAACAGAGTTAGATCATGCTGAGCATGAGCTGTAAATTGAAGTGAATGAATTCTGAGATTGGTTCCTCTGGCTCCCATACATGCCTAAGGTTGGCCCAGGAAGTAGACATGGCAGGCCTGGGCTCACTCATGTAAGTAAGCTCAGGCCTGCCTTTTACTGTGGCATTTGGTACTAAGATACCAACAACTGGGGATGCTGTCTCCTCACAGCAGCTTCCTGCTGTGTCTGGAGGTCTCCTCTAGACCTACCTCCATTTGGTTCATCCAAATTGGGAGGTAACTACATGCCTGTATCAACTGAAGACCAACAGAAGCAGCATATTTTTGCTAAAAGCTACAAAATATCTGTTTATGTTCTTAAGAGTAGACTATACTCTATCACAGACATGGCTTTAGAATTGATGAATTGATGAAAAGAATTAGTGAAAGGTGAGAGATGAAATTCATCTGACCTTAGCTGTAAAAGACAGAGACTGGAAACAGGCTTATGCTCCATAGTTCTCATCATAGAAGGCTTTACTTTGCTAGGTTTACTTTTCAGGATATTTGCACATTTTCTCAAAAGGAAAGATAAAACAGCAAAAGGAAATTTTCCGTGAGTGATTTTTAAATGGCATTTCTAAGCACCAGAATTAGGATCAGAGGAAGGGAAGTTTAGCACTAGAGCAAAGTTTAAAATGGATAACTGACATCCCTACAGATGATACAATAAAGTTAAAGGATGTATAATACCACTAGACTATCTAACCTGCTTGAGGGCAGAGTCCAAGTTTTAATTATTTTCAATCATCTCCCAGTGTCTAAGGTGATTCTTGGCCCACAAAGTGAATCTTCTACAAATTTTAGTTCAATGGAAATTATTTCAATTATACCCTATGTTAAGTGATTTCAGAGCCAAGCAACCTGAGACCCCAGATGGAATCTCTGGGATAGCCTTCAGTTTTGCGAAATGCTAGATACTATGATTGATAGCAATGGAATTTGTTACCAAAAAGTAAAGCTTAAAAGGAATCAGGAAATGTATCATAGCTGGCCACACCAGATTTATTGTGGGGGGCCTAGCGGCTGGCTCTGGAAACCTTATTGCATTAGATGGCTGAGGGGAATTAAAAATTTAAATAGCAACTAACTTAAAAAAAAGTTGCTTTAAAAATAATGGCAAATACAAAACACAAATGCTCATTTAGTTCAACAGTAACTAAACAGTAACTTTAATTAATACCACAAAAGTTCTATGGATATTTGGTATGAGTAAAATATATCTCTTCTCATAGAATCCTGGTAAAATGATGGTCTATTTTAAAATAGTTCATTATTGTAGGTAAAGGCACGTACTTGAGGCTTTATTTCATAGAAACCAGGCATGACTATCAACAAGAACGTAAATGCCTGGGAAAAAGATTCCAGTGGGTCACTTCTTGGAAAGAAAGGTTAATCAGCACTGAAAAAAAGGGGGGGACACATTCCAGGATTATTTGTGTTACTAAAAGCAAGGAATATGGTGATTAAATTAAAAGGGAAGAAATATAAGCGAGTATTGCACTGATTCTCAGTGGAAATACTGTTTCAATTATGTGGCAGGTTGATTGGACTCAATTCTGGGGCATCAATTTTGTGAGTATGTTTCTTTCTCATACCTTTGACTGACTTATGGTAGTTTTGAATGATAGTCATTTAAAAAATTGTTCTTTGATCCCTGAAGACTCATGTTTGTCTCAATCTTCATTTAACCTGGGCATCAGTTACTGCAGAATAAGGGAAGATGATGTGGATTCGGTAAGGTAAGGAACTGACCGGCCAGCTTCATGACCAAAGCTATCAAACCTGGTTCTTAGAATCCACTGTTCTCACGTCTGGCTCTTTGTTTAAAGAAAGAAAAAAATCAATACGGTAACTCAAGGGAGACATTTCCCCATCCTCACCGAAGATTGATAAGCTGTCAGTCTACTTAGGATCCTGCTGAGAACTATGTGAACAATTGGAAGAGCTTATCTGATGACTGACCAGTTGTGAAATTTAGCACTCAGTAATTGATTCTTAATATGAGAGGATTAACTTGGGAATTGTGAGTTTCCAGGTGTGGAAAAGGAGAATGCATTTTTACTTGGTTACCATACAAAAATCAACAACCCCAATTTACATGTAAGTAAGAGGCAGTAAGTCCTCTGCTCAACAGTGTTAACATCCTTCTATCTCTTCCTTTCCCTTCCTTATCATTTTGATATACTTCTTTGGTTAGTGTGTATGTGTGTGTGTGTGTGTGTGTGTGAGAGAGAGACAGAGAGAGAGAGAGAGAGAGAGAGAGAGAGAAGAGCCTTCCTAAAGGCCTGGGCTTTTACTAAATGTATGCCTTTACTTTTTATCTAATATTCTTACTTCTCTCATAAAAATGTATCTTGTCTTCTGTTCTATCCCAGCACAATGCAGATATACAGCAAATGTTGGCTGACTCTAGTCCTTCTTCTAACAACACTGATGGGAAATCCAGGCAAAGAATGTGTTGTTTTTTCTAATCCTGCTCTTTAAATCTCAGACTAGAGTTAAACTGTCAGCTAATTACCCCCTGGGCCCCAGGCTTTCACTGGGACCTTTTAAATACACAAAACCAAAGGGAAGGCTGGACACCATTAGCACTACATAATTCCAGCAAACAATAAATGTGTTTACTCTGCCTGGCTACTGACCACCTGCTTTCCTATCCCACCAGGCAGGTATCTATATATGGGATTTCCTTGTTCACAGTCCTGCAGAGAGTGAGCCTCTCCTTCAGGCCTTGCGATCTGTGAATCTGAAAGAGGCTGCTGACAGCATGCATCTCCTCTTACTTCAGCTCTTGTTGCTCCTGCCTCTAGGAAAGGCCAGGTGGCACCGGGATGGCCGCCAGGGTCAGAGTTCTCTTTCCCTTGTGCCCCTAGAAAGGAATCGAAGAGCGCTCCCCATGGACAACCATGAGGAAGCTGAGGAGAAGCCAGATCTATTTGTCGCAGTGCCACAACTAATAGGCACTGGCCCTGCAGGGGATGGCCAGAGGCAGAGAGAGAAGATGCTGTCCAGGTTTGGCAGGTTCTGGAAGAAGCCTGAGAGAGAACTACATCCACCCAAGGACTCAGATAGTGAGCACTTTGCACCTGGGACCCAGGACCTCACCCAGCCAGCGGATGGGATGAAAATGGAGAAATCTCCTTTTCGGGAAGAAGCCAAGAAATTCTGGCACCACTTCATGTTCAGAAAAAGTCCAGCTTCTCAGGGGGTCATCTTGCCCATTAAAAGCCATGAAGTACATTGGGAGACCTGTAGGACAGTGCCCTTCAGCCAGGTATGTGTTCTGTGGGGAGAGCAGAAAAGGGTTTTCAGGAGGAGGGTGGACAGCTGGGGAGAGCAGAAAAGGGTTTTCAGGAGGAGGGTGGACAGCTGGGATGGGTGAAGAGGAGGGGAAAAGGCTGTCAGGAGCCTGAGTCTCACCTAACTCCAGATTTGGTCCTTGGGTGTTCATCGCAGAATTTGGCAAAGGTTAAATTTACTTCTAACCTTCCCATTTTTTCTTGGCATTCTGGAAATGCTGCACAAATGGTATGATGATACTGTCAATATCAGCAATCATTCATATTCATGACACAAAGCTTTGTTTTATTTATTTATTTTTACACTGGGGGTGATCAATCAAGAGAGATAAGTAAGACTGTACTGTCGGTTAGGAAACTTGGAATTTAAAGCAATCACCAGAACTTCTCTGTAGCTATATTTCTGCTGTCTTATTAGGATATGGGTGAGCAAGTCAAATTCATCTGTAGATGAGGTAGGATACACTGAACTCCTCTTCATACACCCTCCCATCTATTTATTATGGTTTTAATCCTTATATTTCACACCTAACTACTTCATAGGTTTATTAAGGGCTTCCTTAATAGCTTGTCAAAACTACTCACCTTTAAAAAAGCTATCCCACAATCTCAAAGTATGTTGAAGTTTTCAGGCAAAAGTTGTCATATCATTTCTGGTATTACCATAGCAAAAAATAATTTGGTTTAACTTATGTTCTCGTAAGCTTTCAAAAAATAATCTTGATGTGAAATCACATCTCCTTCCCTTAGAAATACCTTTTCTCCTGATTCATATTGTGTTGGCTGATTTGTAGTTATCATAATCAACTCCACACTATTAAGACAATGGGGCATTCTAATATCTACTTTCTTCAGTCCTGGCAACCCTCACATTTCAAATGTTAAATTAAAATTGAGGACTTGCATCAGGTCCTTAAACATGAAGATAATGAACCAAAAACAACACAGGGTAGAGTAAAATTTTACAGTCCACTAATGCTACCCAATTAAGCAAGCAGAATTATAAGGCAATTGACTGTGCAAGTCAGTTAATTATTCTGCTTGGAAAGGCAAGGATATGTAGCAATGACAAGTCAATTATCAAATAATAATGACTGCTTTGTTGGCCCATGTGCAATTAGAAAATTACTGCTAAGAATCAGGCAATCAAATTTCCTTTGAATTTTTTATTTTGAATTTTATTGGTAATTAAATTAAAATCAAGGCGTCTGACCCTTACATATTTTGAAAAGCACATAAAGTTAGGTGTATGGGGTTATGAGAGAGGCAAAGGTGATGTAATGCATGATGATTTGCAGGTATAAGCATTGCAACTCTGCTGTATGCAACTTCATAGATTTGAATGCTCTACAAAGCCCTGCAAAATAGGATAGAATTAAACTCATGATATTCTGATCTATGCTATGATCAATTGAACAAACATGTATTGAGAACCTATTATGCACAAAGCACTGTGAAGAATAAAAAGGTAAGGCACATTGCTCATGTAAGAAAATTGCCATTAGAATTTTTCCAATTGGTCACATCCAATTAGACAAAATTTCTTAAAGTTTGGCATTTATAGTATTGCGTAAAATATTTTCATGTTAATTTAGGGATTTCCTAAAGGCCAACACAATAATTTACTCAATAAAGAAAATTTAGTTGAGGTAGCTCTATGCCCTTATAGATAACATCACTCAGATATTGCAAAATGTATCCCAAATTGGAAAGCTTTGGAAGTTTTAGTCTAAATTATCCTCAGACTTACAGTCTACATCTTCTGCATCATGTGTGTCAAAGAAATGACTCAAGATAACATAATGGAAATGTGTTTGCCTTTTAGACTATTACCCATGAAGACTGTGAAAAAGTGGTTGTCCAGAACAATCTTTGTTTTGGGAAATGTGGGTCTGTTCATTTTCCTGGAGCTGCGCAGCACCCCCATATCTTCTGCTCCCACTGCTCGCCCACCAAGTTCACCACAATGCACTTGCCTCTGAACTGCACTGGCCTTGCCCCTGTGGTCAAGGTAGTGATGCTGGTGGAGGAATGCCAGTGTAAGGTGAAGACAGAGCATGGAGATGGACACCTCCTCCAGGCTGGCTTCCAGGATTCCTTTATCCCAGGAGTTTCAACTTAACAAGCCATCCCACGATTACCTTTGAAAAGCAAAACCACAACAGCAAAGGTGCTGATTATTCAGTCTGAAAATGTTAAGTGGGTACATAATATTCTAAGAGAAAGTGGCTTAAAAAGTAGTTGTGAGGCAGCATGATTTAGAGGAAACATTATTTACCTAGTTATGGGTACATGTTTGGGATCTAGTCTTGGCTCTGCCACTAACTGGCCATAGAATATTAAGTAGTAGAAGCTTCCTCCACCTAAAGTTTTTCATTTATAAACGAGGGACTCAACCTAGATGATTGCTAAAGTCCTTTCCACTACTACTAATATTCCATGATCTATTTTCTCCAAGCCTTCCATCTAAAGAAGGAAAAGAAATAAACTAGACCATAAAAATGCACTTCATTAATAGCTTGTCAAATCATCAGCAAAAAAGAAAACAAAAAGAAAGGAAGGAAAATTTGGAGTGATTTTAAAAAAGGACTCCTTATACTTGTAGCTGCCTTCACAACTCCCGCAGTGTTTTATTTGACTTCTATGGATAATTAAGTCTTTCCATAGAAAGAAGTAAGGAGTAACTTGTGTGGTTGCCTCCTGTTTCTTGATACTGCCATATAAAGTTCTTAATGTCAGGTCTCTGGCTTTGAAGAAGGAACATTGATGTTACTTTTAGTAGTTTACATAGGGAAGAAAAACAATCTCTGGTAGCCAAACAAGTATGTATATTAAGAGGAAGGAAAAATATATGACCAGTACTGGGTTTAAAGATCAATCCAGAGATGCTAATGAAAATAACCACAAAATTTCAGATGTCAAGTTAAATAAACTGTAAATTATTTAAAATTGAAACAATTTACAGGTGAAAATCCTTATTCACATACATTTTGAATTAGATAGTAAGGTTTCTGAGTCTGGATGACTGTTTTTTGCTATTGAATAAAACTCTGTATTACAAATTTTATTCAGCAAACACCAAAATTACAAGTTCTGAAAATATTCTGAATATTTTAATGAATTAAATTTTAGTGTATGAAGCATTGTGAAAAATATTCTTATATTCTGTCCTTATTTGTTTTGCCTCTCTCTTAATTTAAAGGCACTATCAGGAGAATACCTAGCTAGAAGCATTTCTGAAATGTCTTCATAGGCTTATGACACTGGCCCTAGGGTTTCTTTTGACTCCATAAGCAGCTTTGTGTTTACATCCTTCAACTATTATCTTTTAGCAATTACCTCTCTCCTTGCCTATATTTATTTGTATGCATATATCGTGCAGAACTGGCTTTCCCCATCCAAATTACTTTTCCTATAATAATTCTTTAAATATTCATTTTAAAAAATTATTTTAATTATTTGGATCCCTTTACTTTCAGTACACACACAAGTGCACACAGATGTTTCCCAGAGTAATGACTAATTATTTGTTTTTAAAAGAAACCAATTTATAATTTAATTCTATTCCTTTATAATCACACCATTTTACATGGTATTCCAAAGAAGCAAATACATTTATATTTAGTGTATATTATGCAACACATCAATGTGAATATGAGCTACACAGATACACATGTGGCATTTACATCAGAATATATTACACCCTTTGGTGGTCAAAGACAACCTAATTGGCCAAGATATGGTCATAAGGATAAAATTGTTAAGTGTTAATGATACCCCAGCTGGTCAATATATTTTGGTGCCAAAAGCTATTGAGCAGCTGTCCTGTTTGCAATTGCCTAACCCTGATTATATAAACCTATCTCTGCCAGTTGGACTCTCCTCCTCCTCCTCCCTACATACTTGTAAATCCCTTTTATCTATTCTTGCAAATAGACTCTCAAGCCCAAGCCCCTAACAATTAAGCTTTATTCAAACTTGGGTCTCTCCTTCCCTCTCACGTAAATTCAAGGCAGGATAGCTGATAGTCATATCAGAGCTTACATTCATAGAGTAATTGCACAAACTCCACAAAATTGCCCATATTCAACAATTTTTTACTTACAAAAATGGCAGCTTCCAATGATTCAACATAATACACAGGAGCATAAGAAACTGAGAGATAATACACAAATATTGAATATCTATTTTTTTTTCTTAGAGAGGTGGGTCTCACTCTGTCACCCAGGTTGGAGGGCAGTGCCTCAATCATAGCTCACTATAACTTCGAACTTCTGGAGTCAAGAGCCTCCTGCCTCAGCCTCCCCAGTAGCTGTGACTATAGGCATGTGCCACCATGCACAGTCTCAACTATTTTGTCCAGGCTGGTTTTAAACTCCTGGGCTCAAGAGATGCTCCCACCTCAGCCTCCTGAGTCACTGGAATTATAGGTGCAAGTCACTGCACTTGGCTCTTGAACATCTATCAAGTGCCAGATTATTATGCTGTGTCTTTTACAAAAGTATACAACTTAATCCTCACAAAAACCATATAAGGTAGGTAATCACCCTATTTTACAGGTGGGGAAAGTAAGCCTTAAAAAGCTTAAGCAACTTACCTAAGATTATTTGGAGCATATGTTCTATTTGGATTAAAATACTTGCTCATTTGTTCTCCGTCAGTTTAGATTGAACTCTAAGGTCTCAAGTCTCAACTCCAGGCCTCTTGCCCATAGGCCTCAAAGCTGATTTCTTTTTTCCTCTTATCTAGCTCTCATATCTGAACCATATTGATGTTATCTCTTTAAGGAGCAATCATCCCTACCTAGGTCAACTTCTTAGCCAAACATTGCCCTGACTTGATTGGTCCTTATGGCAAGTCCCTTCATAAATCTTGGTCTCATTTTCCTCCTGTAAAAAATAAAGCTGATAATAATTACCTCAAAATTACTGTGATGATCAAGTATAGGTAACAGCACTTCAGAGAGCTTTAGATCCTGTAAAACTACAAGGGGTTAATTTACTCTTCTCAATTCAGGCTTTCTATTTCTTTAAAAATTTGTTTTGAGAACTTAAAAAAAAGAATAATATAGCGCTCAAATTCTCATCATCAGAAGAAATAGTTAATATTTTATCTTTTGCTTCTAGTCTGTTTAAAAGAAATAAATCATTTCAGATAAAAATAAGTAAAGTTGGTTCGGGAAAAAAATGGCGGTGTGATAGGGTCCTCCCACTGCACCGCTCCCAGGGAAGGAGGTGAAGAACACCAGCGGCTGGGGACCGCTCACTCCGAAAATAGCATTGCGAATTACAGAGAAACAACACTGAACACCAGCCCAAGAAAACACGTACAAAATTTTCACAAAGATCGGAGGGCGCAGGGAGGACAGTAGAGCCCAGAGCGCGGGAAGGACGCGCTCACCAGGTCCGCGCAGTGCGACCTGCCCCCCAAGCGGTTGTGCGCCTCCCCATCCACGCAGTCAGGGACAAGCCCAGAGTTGGGACAGAACGGTTGCTCGGGGCAGCGAGCCCTGTGGAGAGGAGGAAGTTGGGAGAGCCAGACACAAGTTGCAGCTGCAATATACAGAGACTGCCGAGGGCTGGGGAGGAACTGGGCGGGGACCAAGATACAGCTTCCCGGGACAGCGCGGGAACCCGCAGGCCGGCACTGCGCCACTAGAAGTCAGTGGGACTGGGCCCAGGAGTTTAACGGAGAGCGGGACACACCCTTAGAAGCTGCTAGCAACTGCCGCTGCGGCCGGTGGAGAAAAACTGCGCTCCTGGAGTGATCGGAGCCCGGCTGTGCGCCAGGCTGGCAGCGGCCGCCATCGTTACAGCTGCCCGCGCGGAGCTGTGAGCCGCGTCTCTAGCTCCCCCCGCCCCGGCCCGGGGCTATTCTGCTGGGGCGAGACAGGCTTTGCCTGTGGTAGCCAGGGACAGCTGCATCCGTGGGTTCCAGGTGGGACGAGATCCCGGAACTGTAGCGGCGGGACCTTTAGGTATTGGAAACAGTTTGCAGCTCGTCCATCTGGTTCCGCTACCCCGGCTCTGGCCTCCGACAAGTTCGCTAAGTGCTGGTCCTAGTGCCCGCCCTTCAGGCCCCAGCCCTCCTGTACCCCAGAGATCGGTCATTTTGAAGGTTGCTGGCTATAGTGACTCATTTGGTATAACTGCTGGTTCCCATGACAACCAAATACCTCAAGAGCCACAGGCTGAACCAGAGCAGCTCCCCATAATCCTGCCCACTTCAATAGGGAATTTCGCGCCATCCAAGAACACTTCCAGCGGCCACTACTCCCTCCTCCCCACGGGAACATCCCCCCGGTGGAGACTGCTGGGGATAGAGACGGCCACCCGCCTCGCCTTGGGGTCTAGTGGTGGACAAGGGGTGCACAATTGGAGATCCCCCTGTCAACCAGTATCACGCGGAGACGCACATCAGAAGGGCAGACACACGTGGCTAGATGAGCAACCTCTGAGCTGTGTAGAATTTTCCCAACTCAGCTCTCACACTGCAGCCAAAAGAAATTGTGTTTCTACCTGCACCTCAGGAGGAGCAGGGTCAAAGTAACCCCTAGGAGCTACAAGGCCCCTCCCAAAGCACGGGGCTTTCGCATACCCCAATTGGGGAATCAGAGTCTGCCACGGACATAACAGAATACCTAGCTAATAGGGAGCGGAGGACTCATATCCTCAAATACAATTCATTAGCTCAGAGCCCAAGCTGGGAGGTCATTCTCACCACACTCCACTGGGAAGAGGAGAAGACCACAGGTCAGAGTTAACTCAAGATCCACCAAACTTGCTAAAATACACCTAAGGCAATACAGGCCACTACTTCTCTCCCTGGCTTTGCCAAGGAACAATAATTGTGGGCCTGGTGACAGGGCCATAAACTAGCTCTAACACCCCCAGCTCTCAACCAAGAGGCCAGATGAGAAAAAAACCAGCGAAAGAACTCAGGGAACATGAAAAATCAGAGTGAAAAGACACCCCCAAAAGAAAGTATCAGTTCCTCAGCAATGGATACCAACCCAAATGAAATGGGTAGAATGACAGAAGAGGAATTTCGTTTATGGATTATAAGAAAGCTCAATGAAATTCAAGAGAAAATTGAATCCCAGCACAAAGAAACCACAAGAAAAATGCAAGAAATGAATGAAAAATTCTCCAAAGAAATAGAAATATTATGGAAAAATCAAATAGAAATCCTAGAAATGAAAGAAGCATTCAAGGATCTACAAAACACAGTGGAAAGCCTTAAGAATAGGCTGGACCATGCAGAGGAAAGAATTTCAAGCTAGAAGACAGCTCCTATGTGCTAAATAAATCAGCCGAAGAGAAAGAACACAAAAACAAGAGGCAGGAAAAAAGCATACAAGAAATGTGGGATTATGTGAAGAGGCCAAACATAAGGATCATAGGTATCCCTGAGGGAGAGGAAGAAAATTCGCATGGGCTGGAAAATTTATTTGAAGGAATAATAGAGGACAATTTCCATGGCTTAGCCAGAAATCTCGATATCCAAGTACAAGAAGCACACAGGACTCCTGGGAGAGTCAACATGAAAAGGCATTCACCACGCCACATAATTATTAGACTGACCAAAGTAAACACAAAAGAGGCACTCCTCAGAGCTGTAAGACGAAAAGAGCAGGTAACCTACAAAGGGAAACTGATCAGATTAACTGCAGATTTCTCAGCTGAAACCTTACAAGCCAGAAGGGAATGGGGAGACATCATCAGTCTCCTAAAACAAAACAAAGGTCAAAGGTCAACCCAGAATTCTGTATCCTGCCAAACTAAGCTTCTTATATGAGGGAGAAATAAAGACCTTTCCAGATAAGCAATCACTGATAGAATTTGCAAAATCCAGACCGGCCTTGCAAGAAATGCTTAGGCCTGCATTATACACTAAACAGAGCAACAGACACCCACCTATGTAAAACTACGCAAAAGCTAAAACCCCAGAAACCAGATTCCACAATGACACAAGAGGTAAAACAAAAGATACCACCCAACAGAATAATCAGAAATTGACCCCAAATATCAATTCTCTCAATAAATGTAAATGGCTTGAACTGCCCATTGAAGAGACATAGGCTGGCTGAATGGATTAAAAAATACAAACCAAGTATCTGTTGTCTTCAGGAAACACACCTTACACACAAATACGCATTCAGACTCAAGGTGAAAGGATGGAATACAATTTTTCAGGCTAATGGAAACCAAATGAAATCCGGAGTAGCCATCCTCATTTCAGATGACATAAACTTTAAAGCAATAAAAGTAAAGAAGGACAAAAATGGACACTATATAGTGGTGAAGGGAAAAATCTCACAAGAGGATTTAACAATCCTAAACATTTATGCACCCAACACAGGAGCACCCAGGTACATAAAGCAAATACTGCTAGATCTAGACAACATAATAGGCAGCAATACCATAATAGCAGGGGACTTCAACACCCCACTGACGGAACTGGACAGATCCTCCAAACAAAAAACAAATAGAGAAATAAAAGACCTAAACAGAACTATAGAACATTTGGGCCTAACAGATATCTACAGAACACTCCACCCAAATAACACTGAACATACATTCTTCTCATCAGCTCATGGAACTTTCTCTAAAATTGACCACATCCTAGGCCACAAAACAGATCCAAACAAATTCAAAAAAATAGAAGTCATACCATGTATCTTTTCAGACCACAGCGGAATAAAATTAGATATCAATTCCAACAGAAACTCACATCTTCCTCCAAAGACTTGGAAACTAAACAATCTATTGCTGAAAGATTATTGGGTCAAGGAGGAGATTCAAATAGAAATCAAAAGATTCTTTGAACTGAACGATAATGGGGGCACAAGTTATCAAAATCTGTGTGATACAGCAAAAGCAGTCCTGAGAGGAAAACTTATCGACCTAAATTCCCACATCCAAAAGACAGAAAAGTCACAAATCAGTAAACTAATGAATCATCTTAAGGAAATGGAAAAGGAAGAGCAAAGCAATCCTAAAGCCAGCAGAAGAAAAGAAATAACCAAAATTAGAGCAGAATTAAATGAAATCAAGAACAAAAGAACAATACAGAAGATCAATGAAACGAAAAGTTGGTTCTTTGAAAAGATAAACAAAATAGACAGGCCACTTGCCAGGTTGACCAGAAGCAGAAAGGAAAGGACTCTAATAAGCTCAATTAGAAATGAAAAAGGAGAAGTCACAACTGATACCATGGAAATACAAAACATCATCTTTGAATACTACAAAAATCTCTATGCCCACAAACACGAAAACGTGGAGGAAATGGACAAATTCTTAGAAACACACTACCTCCCTAGGCTCAACCAGGAAGAAACAGAATTTCTAAACAGACCAATATCAAGCACCGAAATTGAAGCAGTAATTAAAAATCTACCCACAAAAAAATGTCCCGGACAAGATGGGTTCACACCTGAATTCTACCAAGCCTACAAAGAACTGGTGCCTATACTGCAGAAATTATTTGAAAATATCCAGAAGGATGGAATCCTCCCAAACTCATTCTACGAAGCCAATATCACCTTGATACCAAAGCCAGGAAAGGACACAACAAAAAAAGAAAACTACAGACCAATATCCCTTATGAATATAGATGCAAAAATTCTCAATAAAATCCTTGCAAACCGAATTCAAATGTACATCAAAAAAATAATCCATCACGATCAGGTGGGCTTTATTCCTGAGATGCAGGGATGGTTCAACATACGCAAATCTATAAATGTAATTCACCATATAAATAAAAGCAAGAACAAAGATTATATGATCCTTTCAATAGATGCAGAAAAGGCTTTTGACAAAATCCAGCATCCTTTTATGATAAGAACTCTTAACAATATAGGCTTAGATGGCTCATTCCTAGAAACTATTAAAGCCATATACGATAAACCCACAGCCAATATCATACTGAATGGGGAAAAATTGAAGGCATTCCCCCTTAAAACTGGCACCACACAAGGGTGCCCACTATCTCCACTTCTTTTCAACATAGTGCTGGAAGTCCTGGCCACAGCAATTAGACAAGACAGAGGAATCAGGGGCATCCAGATTGGGGCAGAAGAGGTCAAACTTTCACTATTTGCAGACGATATGATATTATACATAGAAAACCCCAAAGATTCAACCAAGAGATTACTGGAATTGATAAATGAATTCAGCAAAGTCTCAGGATACAAAATTAATACACACAAATCCATAGCCTTCCTATATGCTAATAACAATCAAGCTGAGAAACAAATTAAAGATGCTATACCTTTCACAATAGCAAGAAAGAAAATTAAATATTTAGGAATATATCTAACTAAGGAGGTCAAAGACCTATATAGAGAGAATTATGAAACACTGAGAGAGGAAATTGCAGAGGATGTAAATAGATGGAAAGCCCTACCATGCTCTTGGATAGGCAGAGTCAACATAGTAAAAATGGCTTTGCTACCTAAATTAATTTACAGAATCAATGCAATCCCTATCAAAATACCAACATCATTTTTTGCCGATCTAGAAAAAATAATTCTACGCTTCGTGTGGAACCAGAGAAGACCCCGTCTAGCCAAAGCAATCTTAAGCAAAAAGAACAAATTGGGAGACATCTGTCTACCAGACTTCAAACTATACTACAAGGCTATAGTAACCAAAACTGCATGGTATTGGCACAAGAACAGACACGTAGACCAATGGAACAGGACTGAGAACCCAAATATAAAACCAACTTCATACAGCCACCTGATCTTTGACAAATTCCAGAAAAACGTACACTGGGGAAAAGAATCCCTATTCAACAAATGGTGCTGGGAAAATTGGATGGCCATATGTAGAAGACTGAAAGTGGACCCACACCTCTCACCTCTCACAAAAATCAATTCACAATGGATAACAGATCTAAACCTAAGACATGAAACCATAAGAATTCTCAAAGAAAATGTTGGAAAAACTCTTATGGACATTGGCCTAGGCAAAGAATTTATGAAGAAGACCCCCAAAGCAATCACAGCAGCAACAAAAATAAATACATGGGACCTGATCAAATTGAAAAGCTTCTGCACAGCCAAGGAAACTATCACTAGAGTGAACAGGCAACCTACAGAATGGGAGAAAATATTTGCATGCTACACCTCTGATAAAGGGCTGATAACCAGAATCTATACAGAACTTAGGAAAATCAACAAGAAAAAATCAAACAACCCTATTAAAAATGGGCAAAGGACATGAACAAAAACTTTTCCAAAGAAGACAGAATGATGGCCAGCAAACCTATAAAATGTGCTCAACTTGTCTCTAATCATCAGGGAAATGCAAATCAAAACCACAATGAGATATCACTTAACTCCAGTGAGATTGGCTCATATCAAAAAATCCCCAAATAACAAATGTTGGCGGGGATGTGGACAGATAGGAACACTCATACACTGCTGGTGGGACTGCAAATTAGTACAACCTCTATGGAAAAGAATATGGAGATACCTCAAAGAATTAAAAGTAGAATTACCATTTGACCCAGCAATCCCACTACTGGGTATTTATCCAAAAGAAAAAAAGACATTTTATAATAAAGACATCTGCTCTCGAATGTTCATAGCAGCACAATTCACAATTGCAAAGTTGTGGAAACAACCCAGGTGCCCATCAATACACGAGTGGATCAATAAAATGTGGTATATGTATACCATGGAGTATTACTCAGCAATAAGGAACAACAGTGAATTAACACATCTGGTATTATCCTGGTGGGAGCCAGAACCCATTCTTCGAAGCAAAGTGTCACAGGATTGGAAAAACAAGCACCACTGGTACTCACCATCAAACTGGCACTAACTGATGAACACTTACATCACACAGGGCAATAACATTCATCTGAGGGCGGGCGGGCGGGAGGGGGGTGGAAGGGATGGGAAAAACTCTCACTGAATGGATGTGGGGAGCACAGTTTGGGAGATGACCACGATTGTGGCTCTGACACAGGCAGAACAGGGGCAATGTGTATGGCCAAAGTGTTGTACCCCCATGATATTCTGAAATTAAAAAAATAAATTAAAAAAAAAATAAGTAAAGTTCCTTCTAACCACCATGCTGAGTACCATTCTCCAAGCCTCTGTCCCTTGAACACCCCACTCCCTGAAAATTCCTGTTTACACTTTCAACTCCCTTTTATATTTTTGGAAACATATAGACATCCATAAATAATACATAGTATTATTTTTGATTATGTGCTCCTTTATTTGGCAGGTATTTATTTGTCCACCAACTATATGCAAGATACAGCTCTGGGTGCTGTGATTACAGAAAGGGAAGAAGTCTGATAATACCGCTGCTCCTACATAGCTTACATTCTAGTGGGAAAGATATGCAATTCAAAAAATCAATCAATTCATCAATCAATCAACTGAAAAAGAAAAATATCAGATGGCTGTAAGTGATATGCAAAGAATTAAAATAGAGAAGTGTGCTAGAGATTGATTACTTTAGATTGAGCAGTCTCAAAAAGGGTGACATTAGAGCTGTGCACTTTGAATTACATACATGATATTCTCTAAGAATTGTTCTACAATGGTTTTTTTGTTTTTTGTTTTTTGGGGTTTTTTTTTTTTTTGCTACCTAGGATTCTGGTTTGTTTTTACAACAGTTTTTGGAGGTTTTTCATACACATATTTTCTCTCTATTCCAGAAACTTGACATTAAGTATTCCCTATAGATAGAGTAGTTAACTCAGCTTTCATAATTTATTTTCTCAATGTAAACAATTTCCTTAACCTGTCAATTTAATTCCTAATTAAGAATGTTATTTATTCTCTGAATTTTTACAGATGATTTATTGTATGCAAGACACTGTGCTAAGAACTTTGAGATGTTCAAAGATAAATGAGATACATTTTCTGTCACCTGGTGCTTACAATGTAGTAGCAGAGATGACATATGCAAATTGTAAGGCAATAATAGTAATAAAGGCTACCAATTATTAAGCCTTGCTATGTGTTCAGGTGCTTTATATTCCTTATCTCCTAGAAGTAGACATATTAAACTCATTTTTTTTTACAAGGAGAATGAATCAGAGGGGTTCATTCTTTGAGTCCACAAATATTTATGAGCATCTATGATGAGGCTTGCCACTGTGCTGGGTACAAAGAATATAAATAAATGAATATGTGATTATCTAAATATAATCCTTGACTTTAAGAAGCTTGCCATCCAGTAACAAGGAACTATGTATTTTTGCTGCTTGTTTACTCTTCCATATAGCCTAGAATGATGATCACTCCACCATACCCTACCCCCAAGCTTGAACACCACCTTCCCAGTGAAGCCTTCCTTAACCTTCAGACAAGGTCAAGTTCACCTCTTACATGATTTTATGGTGCTGTATACCTTTGCTTCATAACACTCATCTGAGTTTATAATTATACATTTATTCGTGTCATTATTAATAAAATTATAAACTCCATGAGAACAGGGATCATAGTGAGGTTTCTTTCTCATTGTAATCAATGACTAGGAAAGGACCAGCACACTGTAGGTACTCAAAAATATATTTTGTCTGCATAAGAGAAACAAAATCAATAGATATCATCTACTGAAGGTATATCATGTGTTTATTAGGCACTGTGCCAAGCTCTTTATATACATCATTTCATCTAATCCTCATGAAACCCTATGAGATAGGGAGTATTATACCATTTTATAGATGAAGATGCTAAGATGCATATAAATAAATAACTTTCCCAAATTATCACTGCTAGGGAGTAGCAGAAGCTGAATGACTTCAAAGCTCAAGCCTTTTCCTATATGCCACATTGTCTCAAGATAGCAAAGATAGAAATATAGATAAATAAATATGTAGATATTTATATCCATACATACATATGCATATATATGCACATATAAAACTATGCACATATATACACATATAATACACATATACCTACATGTGTACATATATACACATATAATACATATATACATACATATATACGCCTATAAATCAGAGTTGAACACTTGATTCATCCTCTACTCTACCCTTTCTCTGATTCCCACAGCCCATTATCCATGCTTATCTAAAGGCACATGTTACAGTAGGGATGCTTTCAACTCCAGTACCAAAAAACACAGCTCAGAATGTATTAAATTAAAAAAGGATTTACTATTTCACTCACAAGAAATTTGGAGGGCAGCTAGTTCCCTGGTTGGTCAAGTCAACATCTCTACCATTTCAAGGACTTGGCTTCTTTCCCTCTTTCTGCTCTATCCCTCCCAACACGTCCCACACAAGCTAAAACTTCTCTCAGTCCCAACATGGCTGCTGCAGTTCCAGACATCATATATTGCCGCTCACACACCAACGTCCATAGTAGAAAAAAGGGATTCTCTCCCACTTGCATCCTTTTTAAAGAACTGAATAAAATCAGTTATATCTAAGATGATTGAACAATGGAACAAAACCTTTGTTTCGACAGCAAGCAGTAAAGAGAAAGTGGCTGTTGGACAGGCAAGCAATGTTGTCTGCCACAGCTGTTGCCACTTTCTATCAGGGTTTCTTTACCTGTCTTGTCTTTCTCTCTAGATTGTACACTCAACAGAAAGTCGTATATATTATACATCTTTGTCACCCCTCTGTTTCTAATATAATGTATGCTTTATATTCACATATATACATAAACACATATACATATACATAAAGTATGTAATTTTTAATATTTTATAAGGGGTAAATGTTCAATACATATAAGCTAAATGAATGAATTTTGGGAGCCACTCTTAGAAAGATAGGTACTGTACATAGTGTGGGGAGCTTTGAATAACAGCCAACACATTTTAAGAATGTATTTGGTAGGCAATGCGACAGTTTTTGAGCAGATTAGGATGATATGGGTTTAAAACGGTAGTTTCAGAGAGGCCCATGAATCCTGTGAAATGTGTGCAAATATTGTGGGTATGGGCATACGTCAGGGGAGAAAGTCCAGAATTTTCTTGAGCTTCTCAAACTTTTTCATGAGCCAAAAATTTTAACAATGGGTGTAATAAATTGAAGAGAAAGCATGGAGTCCAGCCGAGCCAGAAGATTTGGAAGAAACCTTGGAAATCATGTGCACAAACCTCTTTATCTGGAGCTCAAAAAAGTCAGGTTTCCGCTTGGAAAACAGAGGATGAATTTTAAATACATATCACTGGGTCCTCTTCTCCTTGTTGAATATAATATTCACAGTCAGGAGTTTGCAGTGGTTAAATGGGTGAGTAATAATACCCTGAGCAAAGGATGGATTTTCCTGTAATACTAGTTTTCCAAAGCCAGGCCGTACTTACCCACCTACGTTTCCGGGAGTGAGCTCAGATTTTCATTTCATTGCTTTCCTCCCTCTTACTCTGTTTCGTTTGTCCTCCTTTCCTCCAAAAGAAACAATCACCAGTGATCCACCCATGGGTGGGGACTTCTTCAATGTTTTTCAAGAAAAGTGTCACAACTTCCCCTTGTCTATCAGCTAAGGGAAATACACCTCTTTCATGTCCAATAGCCAAAAAACAAGAATTTCCAGTGAGCAAGTTTTATAAGTCACAACGACATTTCTAAAAGGAAACCTGTATCCTGCCCAAACCTAAGGCAAGAGACAGGTGAAAACTTGAACGGTTAGACAGATCCAACATTATACTCCAGCTCAAGTAAATCACCTAAAGGATGCCATCTTCAGGAGGCCTGGGATCCGTGGGATTTAATAGTGTCTTTGAACATTGAAAAAAAATGTCAGGGAGCTTTTCAGGATCAAGACAGCACAGTGTAAACCTGTAATTAAAGGGGTCCCCAAATGTGCAGATATTAGCAAAAAGAGACTCTATGCCCCATCCTCCTGCTTGTCCTAAAAGGAGATTATGAGTCCTATTATAGCTCTAAGAAAAATTACAAAGCAGGTGGAATTTTCTTGAAGAACATCTACTTTTCCTGCTTTCTGCCTCTGGTCTCATTCTTGGGCTCTCTAACCTTTCTCACCTTCGTTTCAGAGCATTCAGAATATCTACAATTTCCCATGGCTCCTAAGTAAAGTCTATTCATCTGTCTAGCCCATTGATAGATTAACTTAATTAACATTTATATAGAATCTATTAAGTGTCAGGCACCGTGCTGGCCCATTGGGGCACCCAGATGGCTATGACAGGCTCCTCACCTTGAGAAGACAGAATTAGTCTGGCTGAAGAGTTTGGGTTTCATCGTATGGGTGACTGCTTCTTAATGGCTGTGAATTAGAATTACCTATGAGCTTTTAAAATACAGAAATACTGTTCCAACGGGTGAAGATGGAATTTGGTGGTCAGCAGGCATTAGTCTATATCTTTCTAAAGCTCCACAGGTGATTTTGCTGCAAGACCAGATAATAAAGAGGTAGGGAGTCACTGAAGAATTCTAACCACAGGAATTCTGAACATTTGCTCAGATTTCTTCTCGAAAGAGAATAGTGTACTGTTCTCCTAACCCTCTTTGATCGCCTTGTTTTCCACTGAAACTCTCTTCCAGGTTGTTTAGATTGCAATTTTATGCAATTAAAGAGTAACATTACTCCTACCCATTAATTCAATTTCATTTTTAGCCCAGAGGAAATAGAGGACATTAATTGAGTTGATTTTTCTCCTTAAAATAAGTTGCTTTAAAAAATTTTTTTTTCAATTGACAGATAAAATTGTGGGTGTTTACTGCTTATAACATTTTGTTTTGATGTAAATAACATAATGGAATGACTAAATCTAGCTAATTAACATATGCATTATCTCACATAGTTATCTTTTTTTAGTGAGAACACTTTACATTTACTTTCTTAGAATTTTTCAATATAGTGTTAACTGTATCACCACGTTGTGCAATAGATCTCTTGAACTTATTCCTCCTATCTAAGTAAAAATTTGCATCTTTTGACAAACATCTCTCCAGCACCTATCCTGCCCCAGCCAAGCCAGCTCCTGGTAACCACCATTTTACATTCTACTTCTGTAAGATCAACTTTTTTAGATTCCACATATGAGTGAGATCATGCAGTGTTCGTCTTCTGTGCCTGGCTTATTTCAATTAATTGTGGCAAATGACAAGATTTCCTTCTTTTTCATGACTGAATAGAAGTCCTTTGTGTAGGTAGACAACATTTTCTTTATCCATTCATCACTGATGGACACTTAGGTTGATTCCATATTTTGGCTATTGTGAATAATGCTGCAATGAACATGGGAATGTAGATATCTCTCTGACATACTGATTTCATTTCCTTTGGATATATACCCAGTAGTGGGATTGTTGGATCGTGTGGTAGTTCCATTTTTTATTTTTTGAGGAACCTCCATACTGCTTTCCATAATGGCTGCACTAAATTTACATTCTGACCAAAAGTGTGCAAGGTTTCCCCTTTTCTCCACATCCTCACCAACATGTAATCTTTTTTCTTTTTGATAATAGCCATTCTAACAGGTGTGAGGTGATATCTCATTGTGGTTTTAATTTTCATTTCCCTGATGATTAGAGATGTTGAACATTTTTTCATATGTCTGTTGACCATCTGTATGTATTCTTTGGAGAAATGTCTATTCAGGTCCTTTGGCCATTTTAAATTGGGTTACAGTAGTTCCTCCTTATCCGCAGGGGATATGTTTCAAGACCCCCGGTGGATACCTGAAACTACAGATAGTACCAAATGCTATATATACTATGGGTTTTTTTAAAATTTGATAACAGAGATGGCTACTAAGTGACTAAAGGGCAGGTAGCATATACAGTATGGATATGCTGGACAAGGGGATGATTCACATCTCAGGTATGATGGAGCAGGACAACAAGAGATTTCATTACACTACTCAGAACGGCAAGCAATTTAAAACTTATGTATTGTTTATTTCTAAAATTTTCCATTTAATATTTTCAGACCATGGTTTTCAGTCTAAACCCATGGAAAGCAAAACTAAAGGTAGGGGGGATTATTGTATTTGTTTTCTTGCTGTTGAGTTGTTTGAGTTCCTTAATTATTTTGAATATTAACCCCATCAGATATATATTTTGAAAGTATTTTCTCTCATTCTGTAGGTTGTCTCTTCACTTTGTTGATTGTTCCCTTTGCTGTGCAGAAGCTTTTGTTTGATGAAATCCCATTTGTCCAATTTTGCTTTTGTTGCCTGTGCTTTTGGGGTCATAACCAAAATAATTATTGCCCAGATCAATGTCATAGATCTTTCTCCCTATGTTTTCTTCTAGTAGTTTTACAGTTTCAGGTCTTACATTTAAGTATTTTTTTTTTTGGAGACAAGGTCTCACTCTGTTGCTCAGGCTAGCATTCAGTGACGTGATTATAGCTCATTGCAACCTCCAACTCCTTGGCTCAAGCAATCCACCTGCCTCAGCCTCCCAAGTAGCTAGGACTACAGGCGCACCCCATCATGCCTAGCTAATTTTTAAATTTTTTGTAGAGATGTGGTCTTGCTATGTTGCCCAGGCTGGTGTTGAACTCCTGACCTCAAGCAATCTTCCTGCCTTGGCCTCCCAAAGTGCTGACATTACAGGCATGAGCCACCGCACTGGGCCACATTTAAGTCTTTGGTCCATTTGAGTTGATTTTTGTATATGTTGTGAGATAAGAGTCTAATTTCATTCTTCTGCATGTGAATATTGAATTTTCCTGCCACCATTTGTTGAGGAGTCTGTTCTTTCCTCATTGTGTGTTGTTCTTGGTGCCTATGTCAGTGATCAGTTGGCTGCAAGTGTGTGAATTTATTCCTGGCCTCTCTATGTTCTACTGGTCTATGTGTTTGTATTTTTATGCTGGTACCATGCTGATTGGGTTACTATAGGTTTGTAGTATATTTTGAAGTCAGGTAATGTGATGCCTGTAGCTCTGTTCTTTTTGCTCAAGTTTGCTTCGGTTATACAGGATCTTTTGTGGCTTCATACAAAATTTAGGATTGTTTTTCTGTTTCTGTGAAGAATGTCATTGGTATTTTGATAGTGATTGTGTGGAATCTATAGATAGCTTTGGGTAGTGTGGACATTTTAACAACATTAATTCTTCTAATCCATGAATACAGGACATCTTTCCATTTATTTGTCTTCTTCCAATTTCTTTCATCAATGTTTTATAGTTTTAGTTGTAAAGATCTTTCACCTCCTTGGTTACATAAGTATTTTATTTTATTTTTTTGGTAGCTATCATAAATGGGATTTAAAAAAAATTCTTTTTCAGATAGTTTGCTATTAGTGTATAGAAATGCTATCAATTTTGTATGTTGATTTTGTATCCTGCAACTATCCTGAATTTGTATACTAGTTCTAACAGTTTTTTTGGTGGAGTCTGTAGGGTTTTCTATGTATAAGATTATATCATCTGCAAACAGGGATAATATAACATCTTCCTTCCCAGTTTGGATGCCTTTTTTTTTTTATCTTGACTAATTGCTCTGGCTAGGACCTCTAGTACTATATTGAATAGAAGTAGTGAGAGTGGGTATCCTTGCTTTGCTCCTGATTGCTAGAGGAAAAACTTTCAACTTTTCCTTGTTGAGCATGTTAGCTGTGAGTTTTTCATGTATGGCCATTATTATGTTGACCTATATTCCTTCCATACCTATTTTGTTGAGAGTTCTCATCATGAAAAAATGTTGAATTTTGTCAAATCCTTTTTTTTTGCATCTGTCGAAATAAGCATATGGTTTTTCTCCTTTATTCTGTTAATGTGATGTATCACATTTATTGATTTATGTGCATTGAGCCATCCTTGTGTCCCTAGCATGAATTCAACTTGATTATGGTGAATGATCTTTTTAATTTGCTGTTGAATTTGGTTTGCTAGTATTTTGTTGAGGACTTTTGCATATATGTCATCGGGGACATTGGCCTGTGGTTTTCTTTTCTTGTAGTGTCCTTGTCTGGCTTTGGTATCAGGGTAATTCTGGCCTTACAAAAAAAAAGTTTGAAAGTAATCACTCCACTTTAATTTTTTGGAATAGTTTGAGAAAAATTGGTATGAGTTCTTCTTTAAATGTTTGATAAAATTCAGCAGTGAAGCTGTCATCAGGTTCTGGGGTTTTCTTTGATGCTAGACTTTTTATTACTGATTTAATCTACTTACTCATTATTGGTCTTTGAAAATTTTCTATTTCTTCATAATTCAGTCTTGGTAGGTTGTGTGTGTTAAGGAATTTATCCATTTCTTTTAGGTTATTTGTTGCCATTTAATTGATCATAATAGTCTCCTATGATCCATTGTATTTCTGTTGAATCAGTTATAATATCTCCTTTTTTATTTCTGATTTTATTTATTTGAGTCTTCTCTCTTTATTTCTTAGTGTAGCTAAAGATTTGTTGATTTTTTAAAATCTTTTCAAAAAACCAACTCTTAGTGTTGCTGATCTTTTCTACTTTTTTTAAGTTTCTATTTTATATATTTATGCTCAGATCTTTATTATTGTCTTTCTTCCACTAACTTTGAGCTTAGTTTGCTTTTGTTTTTCTAGTTTCTTGAGGTGCAGTGTATTTATTTGAGATCTTGCTTCTTTTTTGATATAGGCATTTATTTCTGTAAACTTCACTCTTAGAACTGCTTTTTCTATATCCCCTAGGTTTTGGAATGTTGTGTTTCCATTTTCATTTTTCTCAAGAAATTTTAAAATTTTCTTTAATTTCTTCATTGATCTATTGGTTTTCCAGGAGTATGTTGTTTAATTTCCATGTATTTGTGAATTTTCCAGAGTTCCTCTGTTACTGATTTGTAGTTTTATACCCTTGTGGTCAGAAAAGATAATTGATATATTAATCTTCTTAAATTTCTTCAGACTTGTTTTGTAGCCTAACATAAAATCTATCTTGGAGAATGTTCCAAGATACACATTGAGAAAAATGTGTGTTCTGCAGCTGTTGAATGGAATGTTCTGCATGTGTCTGTTTGGTATATTTGATGTAGAGTGTTGTTTACGTTCTGTGTTTTTCTGTTTCCTTATTGATCTTCTATCTGGATGATCTGTCCATTGCTAGAAGTGGAGTTTTGAAGTTCCTTACTATTATTGTATTGCAGTCTGTCTTTCCCTTTAGATTTACAAATATTTGCTTTGTATATTTAGATGCTCTGATGTTTGATGCATATATGCTTAAAACTGTTATATCATCTTGCTGAATTGATCCCTTTAATATTATGTAATGACCTTCTTTGTCTCTTTTTAAAGTTTTTTACTTAAAGTCTGTTTTACCTGATATAAGTATAGCTACTCCTGCTCTCTTTTGGTTTCCATTTGCATAGTATATCTTTTTCCATCCCTTCACTTTCAGACTATATGTATCTGTACAGGTGAAGTCAGTCTCTTGTAGATGGCCTACAATTGGGTCTTGGTTTTTTTTAAAAAACACATTCAGCCACTCTATGTCTTTTGATTGGAGAATTTAATCTATATACATTCAAGGTAATTATTGATAGGTAAGGACTTACTACTGCCATTTTCTTAATTGTTTTCTAGTTGTTTTGTAGATCTTTTGTTCCTAACTTCCTCTCTTGCTGCTTCCTTTGTGGATAAGTGATTTTTTCTAGTGATATGTTTTGATTCCTTGCCTTTTAATTTTTGTGCATCTACTATAGGTTTTTGCTTTGTGGTCACCAAGAAGCTTACAAAAAAAACTATCTTATAGTCATAAATAGGTTATTTTTAGTTGATAAAAACTTAACTTTGAGTGCAAAAAAATCCCTCTATACTTTTACTCTACTACTCCCCAATATTTTGAATTTTTGATTTCACAATTTACATTCTTATATTGCATATCTCTTAACAAAATTATTATAGCTATTATTATTTTTAATAGTTCTGTTTTTAACCTTAATTCTAAAGATATAAGTGATTTATCCACCACCATGAAAGTATTCAAGTCAGAGATGGTCCCTGACTTGTGATGGCTCAACAATTTTTTTGACGTTATGATTGTTTTATTGGGATGCAACCACATAGTAAGTTGAGGCGCTCCATATGACTTATAATGAAGTTATGATTTCTACTAAATGCATATCACTTTAGCACCTTCATAAAGTCAAAAAAATTGTAAGTTGAACCCTCATAAGTCAAGGACCGTCTGCTATGTTGCCAGCATTAAATGCATTTTCAACTTTCAACTTACAATGGGTCTGTCATAATCCCATCATAATTGAGGGACATATGTACTCTATATATGACTGTGTACTTACTTTTACCAGTGAGTTTTAGGCTTTTAGATTTTTTTGTTACTCATTAGCATCCTTTTCTTTAAGCTCGAAGAACTTTTAGCATTTCTTGTAAGACAGGTCTGGTGATAATGAACTCCCTCAGGTTTTGTTTGTCTGAGAAAGTCTTTATCTCTCTTTCATTTCTGAAGGACAGGTTTTCTGGGTACAATATTCTTGGTAGACAGAGTTTTTTTTCCAGTACTTTGAATATATCATTCCACTCTTTCCTGGCATATAAGGTTTCTGCTGAGAAGTATGCTGCTAGCTGTGTTGAAACTTTTATAAGTTGTTTGCTTCTTTTCTCTTGCTGCTTTCAGAATTTTCTCTTTTTCTTTGATTTTTGAAATTTTGATTATAATATGTCTTGCAGTGGTCTTATTTGGATTGAATATGATTAGTGACTTTTGACTTTCCTATACCTGAATATTTATATATTTCTACAGGTTTAGAAAGTTTACTGCTACTATATCTTTAAATAAACTTTCTACCCCTTTACCTTACTCTTCTTCTTCTTTAGTTCCTTTGGCTCAAATACGTGCTCTTTTGGTGCTATCCCACAAATCCCGTAAGGTTTCTCTGTTCCTTCCCATTCTTTTTCTCCTCTGACTGCATATCTTCAAATAATCCATCTTTGAGTTCACAGATTCTTTCCTGTGCTTGATCAATTCTGTTGTTAATGCCCTCTCTGGCATTTTTCATTTCATTCATTGTATTTTTCAACTCTAGGATCTCTGTTTGATTTTTAAAAGTTATCATTTCAGTCTTTCCATTAAATTTTTCATTCTGGTCACTTATAGTTTTCTTCATCTCATTGAAATGTTTCTTTGTATTTTCTTGAAGTTCACTGTGCTTCCTTAAAACAGTTATTTTGAATTCTTTATCAGGCAGTTTATAAATTTCTATTTTTTTAGAATCAGTCATTGGCACCTTATTTTGTCCATTTGGTGATGTTATGCTTCCCTGATTGTTCTTGATGCTTGCGCTCATGTGTTGATGTATTTGTATTGGAAGAAGTGGGTTCTTATCCCAGTCTTTGCAGACTAGATTTGTCTGGGGAAGTTCTGCAGCAGCTCTGCAGTTCTGGAGTGCACTAGAAGCCCAGGGCAGATGTGGCTGGCATGGCATTGGGGCACTCTGGGCTTCTAGCATGCCAGAAGCTCAGGGTCCACTGTGGTTAATGTGGCACTGCGGGAAGCCCAGGGCCTGCTGTGGTTGGTGCAGCACTGGTGAATTCCTCAGAAACCTGGGGACACTGAGGGCTTCCTGCTGCTGAGGGCTTTCTGGAGCCCAGGGCCACTGAAGTTGACCCAATAGTGTTGCAGGTTGGAGATTGAGTTCACCATGTAAGCCCGAAGCCTGGGGCTGTGTGGTCCTGCCTAGTGCTGAGGCTCAGTCCATGGGTAATGGTCTGGAGTAAACTGCTGTAGGGGTCTGCCCAGTGTGGGTTTTACTGTGGCAGGCCCACTACTATTGGGGTCCAAGGCAAAGTCCTATACTTACTTCCTTCTCTTTCCCCCAAGTTGACAGTCTCTCTTTCCATGCTATACTGCCTGGGGTTGTGGGAGGGTTGTTGTGTGTAATGTAAAACTGACCTTCCTTACCCTATTCAATGCATCTTTTCTTATTTTTGTGCTACAACCAGGTACTGTGATCTCTCACCTGGTTTTCTTAGTTCTTATGAGGTATTTTTGTGCATGGATACTTGTTCAAGTTGATGTCTCTGTTGGGAGGGGCAGTCACTAGAAAGTACTACTTTGCCATCTTGCTCCACCTCTCTTCTAAGTTGTTAATTTTATCACATACTTTCTGCATTTTTTAATCCATCAGCATTTAGCATTATAATTCAATAATTCTCAACTATTATTGGGCCTAAAATTTACTCCAGGTACCTACTAGCAATGCCTCTTTCTGGGTTCCACACCCAGGGAGTCTGATCAGGTGATTTCAGTGTATGCTCAGAAATCTGAATTTTTCCACTTTTTCATTATGAAGATTTTCAAACATACAAAAAAGTTGTTTAAAAAATAGTACCAAGAATACCTCTATATCTTCTACCTTAATTCAATGATTGCTGGCATTTTGCCATATTTGCTTTATATATCAACTTGTATGAATGAGTGTGTATGTGTATTCACTGCATATTTTTATATTGTTGAAGCATGTGAAAGTAAATTTTGAATATCATGATGCTTCACCCTTAATACTCCAGCATGTTTCTCCTAAGAATAAGAATATTCTCATACTTAATAATTACAATCACTCTTAAGAAAATTAACAATATTTCCAAAATATCGTCTGGATTTTTGCATTTTAACAGACACCTTCTGGATCTAGCTCTCTGTCTCAAGTACAGTGGTGGAAGTTTCAGACATTCCAATGTGGGCCAATAGAGGAGATTTTGGGGGAGGAAGCAGGACTTATGGGACAACCCAAACAAGTCTAAGTCTCAAGTTAATTCTGGGTAGATTTCATAGAGCACATCAGACAGATGTTCCATCTAGCCAGAATGTCCATTCCACTTGGTACACAATCTAAGCCAAGCCAGATAGGTCATATAGCTCTTAGGATCCACTCTCACACACTGATTTTAACACTAAGAAAAGTATAATGCTCTTTTCTGCCCTGAGAAACTTCAAAGAAAATCCCCCTGCCCTCATTTTTACAGTAGAAAGTTGACTGGTAAGTGCCCAAAAAGGCATCTACATAAAGCACACACCCTGGTTTAAGGAGTAAAGTTTGCTTCAGTGTACATGATCAGTCAAATTACTCCCTGCTATGATTAAAGAGTTAAAATTGTGGCCCAGTGTCATGCTTTAGGGGAGCTGTAAGAAATAGGGATCATGGGAGTTGTAGTGTGATAGTTCTGCACACTCTTTAATATTGTCTTCATAAAATAGCATCAGCTGCTGCTGCATACGGTATAATTTTAATGTGCTGTTTTAATATTTACAGTGTGCCCATAAAAGATTTCATGATAACAGCTGGTGGTTCCCATGGCAATTAATAAATGACAGTACAACTGTGATCAGATGGCTTTAGGAAAGAGTCTCTCAGAATGCTGGCTTTCACAAGTCTAGGCCTGGGGATGATTCCTGAGTGTAAGATTTTCTAAACCTGAGAGTGACCCCATTTTACTACTTACCTATGTGGTTTTCATAGTGTCATGTCTCCATGTTCTTTCCAAACAGCAAAAAGTGGGATTGGAGAAAGAGGAGTGAATAAGGAGGTTGCTTGCTAGAACAGGTATGAGCTGAAGAGTGCCTTTTTGTTTTTTGTAACACAGTTATAGCGAAAGTCACTCCTTGACTAAGAAGGCAAGGAGCAAGGTTATCAACAGAAATGATGTGTGTGTGTATGTGTGTGTATGTTATGTATATGTGTGTGAGTTTGGTAGGTATTGCTATCCAAAGCAGCACAGGTATTTTATAAATCCAAGATCTTGTCAGTGACTTCTAAGTAGTTGGTCAATCTTTCACCATTGATTCTACTGAATTCCTCGATTGTGTGTTTGCTTGCCCAAGGCTGTTCATCATGACACTCTGAGCCTGCATTGCCTATGGAATTTTCTTAGGCATCTCTATTGGCTGTTGCACCCACGTGATCCACATTTTTATCAGCTAAGGCTGAGGCTTCCACCTCAGTATGTCAAAAGGTAAAATGCCAGGTGGCCTAAATTTTTCCATTTATTAGATGTGGATACCATGAACTCAAAGCATGTCTGCTGAATTAATATATTTGGAAACCAACAAAAATTAATTCTCCAAAGTGTTTTGGAGGTATAAGGTATATAAGAAAGTACTATTTTTAATAGCTCTTATACCCAGATTTTCCTTGAAGGACTCAGAAATTTAGTTTTTCAAACAACATTATGAATGAATGAATGCTGTCTCCTGCAGTCTCTTCATCTCCTTTCCTGGTGCTGAGCACTCTCCTCTTTCCTTTCCCTTTCTGAGAGCTCAGTACTGCTTGTTCTTGTGTCTTTAAATTTAAACTCTCAGTTTTCCTCCTCACCCCTTCAGTATCTCCCATTTGGCCATTCTTTGGCTCTTCTTGTGTTCCTGACTTTGAAAATTAAGCAACTGTTTCTTCTCCTAGCAAAGATAATCCCCTTATTTGGACTTGATTCTACTGGTGCTCCTGTCCCATACTTTGTTTAAGCTCCCAATTCTAATTTGTCTTTCTATTCTCTTTTAATGATCTTGTCTTATAGACAAACTCAGGCTTCTCCATAATAAAACAAAAATGGAAAATAAATGATTAACTCCTTTTAATACCAACTTCTTGCAGTGACAATCTATGCCTAACTGCCTCTATTTCCAAATACTCTCTTTTTTTTTTTAATTTAAATTACCTAGTTGTTAAAAATTCACTCTGAGTTTTCCAGGAAAATTCTAGTGTCCAAATTCAATGGTCTTTCCTCAAGCCTTGTGATCAACTTTTCTTCAGACTTTCAGATTCCTGACTGTCCCCCTGCCAGTCCCCACCTTTCTTTCCCCTCCCTGGACTTCTGCAAACCCTTCAGTGTCAGCAATGGACAAAGAGAGATCCAGACCCCTCCCCAAGGGCCTGCCAACCACTCTGATTCTCCCTTTGTACTTTTTTGGTTTTATCATTTATGAATTCAACCAACCTACTGAATACCTATGATGGATCTGGCATTGTGGGGAGCAACGGAAAGACAAACACAAATAAGACTGGATTCATTCTTTCATGGAGCTTACTGTCTTGTGGGGAAGATGTATAAGCAAATAGATAATTATAACATGGCAAGATCTATATAAATCAAGAGAATCCTATGGGAGCTCAAAGGAAGGTGCCTAACTTAGACTGGTTGTCTCAAAGGAAGAGATTACCAGAGAGCTGAAGGATGAGTATGGAGTTAGCAGCTGAGAGGGCAGGGAAAATGATGGTCCAGCGAGCAGTTCAGTATTACTGAAACATACACTGGAATGAAAAGCAGAAGAGGGAGTTGGGAGATGGGAACAGAGATTGAAGAGGCCAGATCATGAAAGAACTTTTATGTCATGCTAAGGGGGTTTCATGAAACAGAGAATGAGGAGAGTACTTACGTTTGCTTTTATGGAGAGTCCGTGAGTGACATTGTGCAGAAAGCATGGGGTAGGGGAAGGAAGGCTACTGCTGTAGTACAGGGTGAAAAAATTGACAACCTGAACTAAGGTAGTACTGTAGGGATGGAAGGAAGTGAAAAGACTCAAAAGACATTGTGGAAGTGGAATTGACAGAGTTTGGTGACTGGGTGTAGATGGGTTGAGAAGAAATGTTCTTAGTTTTTGAGCTTAGACAGTAGCTGTTTCTGGAATTGAGATACTAGGGGAAGAAATAAGGTTGGGGTGGTGGTGGTGAAAGATTAGTTTTTGAACATGTTGAGTCTGAAGTTTTGAGGAATGTGTGGAACATTCTTTTGCGACCTGCCAAAACTTGGGTCGTCTTCTTGCTTTGGAAGAGGGCCCTTTTGATTTTTAAAATGCCAACAAGATAGAAATTTGTGGGATGGCAAGAGATATAAACCAGTGAGAGGCCTTTATACACTTTTATTTCTTATGCAAAGCAATGTTCAAATCATATTTAGACGGTACAATGCCTTTAGCCTTCTACCTGAAGATAATAGTGACAACAATTATTGTGTCATTTCTTTTGCCAGATCTAGGTCTAAGTGCTTGACATATATTGATTCATTTAATCTTTGTGCAGTTTATGACAATGACTGTTATTATCCTATTTTTACAGATGAGGAAACTGAAGTATCAATGATTAAGTAACACACACTTAGTAGTGTCAGAGCCGGGGAACAAAGCCAGGCAGTCATTCCACTGTACTCTTCCCTTTTCCAAAATTGAGAGTTCCCCATCATCCACAGGGGACCCACAGGGGTCCACAAACTCTGACACAGGGGGGCCAAATACAGACTGCTACCTGTTTTTATAAATGAAATTTTATTGTTATACAGCCATGCCCATTCATTTACATATGGTCTATGGCTGCTTTGCAATACAGTGGCAGATTTGAATAGTTATAACAAAGACTGTTTGGTGCACAGAGCCAAAACTATTTCTATCTGATCCTTTAAAGAATGTGTTTGCCAATCCCTGATCCAAAGTGTCCTAGACCCCCAAGTTGGCATTTTCCCCCTTGTGTGTGAAAGTAGACAAGGACAGCCAAATCTCTGCAAAGGAGGACCTGATAACCTTTCAGTCAAGAAGAGACTTCTGATCCTTTTTTATCACTCAATCTTACTGTTGCAGAAATTGTGGGCCAGTGAGAAAACCACTCACAACTTCCTTTGCCTTATCTGGGGTACAGATTTACAAGTTTATCCTTGAGCTATTAATGGAGATATACATATTTAAAAGGCAAACATATTAAAAATAAAAGGGGCAGTAACCAAGAGATTGGTGGATATTTTTAGTTGTCCCTAAATACAAATAACAAGGAGTCTCTTAGAGGAAGCGTGACAGGGAGACTTAACCTGCCTTGTATAAGAATAATGGTACCCTTTTCCCCTTATTTTTCATGACTGACCCATTTGAGCCCTCATAACAAACATGTAGGTGGGGCTTCTAGAATTTATGGCTCTGGTGTTCAATAGAGAGCAGGGCTGGATATATTGACTTGGAATTAATTGGAACAGAGGAGATTCTTGAATTATTACTTTCTCTATCTGATCCTTAAAGGTACTGTAGTTGTTTCTCAAGATTCTGCCCTTGTCTCTCTTCTTTTACTATATCTCTTTTCTTGGTATCCTAATCCACTCTTATGGTCTGGTACAGATTGCCTAAAGCCATATCACAACCTTGAACTTGCTTCCCTAGTTAAGCCCTAGAGTCCTACTTTATTTATCTATTACTATGACATTTATCTCTTTTTGCTATTTCTTTATAATGAAATCAACAAAAATCTCACTCAATTTCTGTCCTTCACGCAAAGAAGTTGGCACCATCAAAATTGCCCTATTTGTATATATTCTTTACATTTTAACAGGGGAGGAATTTTTCTTATCTTTCTAGACCCATTTTACTTATCCACTATCTTGGGACTCTGTTAATCTCATTTACTGAAATAAAGCTATTGTCTAAGTAGACTCTACTCACAAAAATTTTTTAAAAAGAACTTTCTTTCTTCGGCTTTCTACTGTGATCCACATTTCTTCAAAGGATGAGGGATCAGGGTGACCTGCTCAAAACATCACTTCTTCCCACATTGGAAGAGTCCCTGTGTGAACTTACAAGCCTCATTATTGGGAATGGCAGCTACTTGATTGTGCCATTGACACATAAAGGGAGACTTTTCCCTAAAGAATCTTGACTTTGAGTCCTGACAATGGGAGGTTTTCATCATCAAATGTGTTATTAATACCTAATCAGCCAAAGACTACCAGGAATAAGCCTGGTAGATCAGATTTATTGCCTTGCAGGGAGGGAGGGAGGGTACTCCTAGACAAGAGGGAGGAGGGAGGCAACTTTTGCAAACTGAACTTCTATTGAAAGATTTTGAAGAGGTTCTAAGGTAGAGGTGGAGAACCTGTGGCCTTAAGGCCGCATGTGGCCTTCTAGGTCCTTAAGTGTGGCCTCTTTAACTGAATCAAAATTATACACAACAAATCCTTTTATTTTTATTAATACATTTTTGTTCATCTTTTATATTTTTATTTTATTTTTAAAATGAACATATTTAAAATACCAAAGAATAAAATAAGTTTCAATGAAATAATCCTCCCAGATTGACCAGCACAATTAGAACGTTAGTTCTAACGGCTAAGGGTAAGTTGATGGCTGCTATGCTCATGATTTAGTTCTAACTTTCCCCACCTGACTGGTGCCTCTACTGCACAAGCTTGGTTGGCGAGAATTTGTGGGTTTTGAGTACTCCAGTCTGTTACCAGCTTTTGACAATGGTGCACTGTGTTTCTGTTTGAAGTGGAACTTGTGCATAGTTGCACAGCTTGACAGTATTTTTAAATTCTGTCTGCTTAACAGCCCATCATGCCAAAGAAGACCAAGAGGACACTGAAGGAAGAAAACAGATTTTTAATGAGGATTGGGAATAGCAATATCATCTTTTCTGCTAAAGATAAGATGATTTTCTTGCTTTGTGATACTGCAATACCAACATTAAAGAACTTCAATGCTCATCAACATTGTAACACTCATAAGGACCACAAATATTTTAAATTAGAGGGAGAGACAAGAAAGGTTGTACTGACAAAATTAAAAGATGAAAAGCAAAAGCAAAGACAATTCTCTCAAGCAGCAATAAGACCTGGAAATAATGCCACTGAAGCAACTTATAAAGTAGTTTATATACTCGGGGATAAAGGGAAGCCATTCAGTGATGTAGAAATTGTGGAGGAATGTATTGTTGAAGCTGTAGGATGCTTAGACCCCAATAACGTTTCAAAATACAAACAACTGCCTCTTTCAAGGAGAACTGTAACTGATTGGCAGCACAAATTAGCCTTCAACTTAATAGAACAACTTCATGCAATACTTCAAAAAGGAAAATATATATTATTCAATTGCTTTGGATGAATCAACTGATACTACTGATTTGGCGCAGGTTTTATACTTCATTCAGGTCATAACAGCAGATTTTCTTTGCTACAAAGAGTTACTCGCTTTGGGCACTGTTGGGAATAGAACACAGGGAATAGATATCTTCAACAACTTTCAAGATAAATATCGTGCAGTTGGACTGAATTTGGTAAGTTTAGTGAGTGTATGTACAGATGGTGCCCCTTCCATGACAGGAAAACATGAAGGGTTTATTGCACAGACAAAAAAAAGTGTTAACAGATCCAGATGCTTTCATTGCTTTACATTGCATCATGCATCAACAAAATCTTGTGCTAAAGCTACTATTTTACGTGACACTTTGCAACAAGTTGTTAGTATTGTTAACCATATTCATGTAAATGCAACATGGCATCTTCAGTTTCATAACATGCTAAAACTGGACAATGAGGTATTCAATGTGGAATGCACTGGCTATCTCAGGGACAGGTGTTAGCCAAAATTTTGTCTCTGTGAGAAAAGATAGTTATATTTTATGAAGAACAGAATCAGTGATGTGAATGATTGAACTAAGATTTCTATTGGAGTGCAGCATTTCTGTATGATATCATGTCAAATCAAAATGACTTGAATATTTCTTTGCATGGTAAAACTAAGTCTATATATGATATATGGCAAAAAATCCCAGCATTTCAAGAAAAGCTATCTTTTTTCAAAACACTTCTTCAAAAAGAAATTTCAAATGAACATTTTCCCCAGTTAGCAAAGATGGATGAGCAGGATGATATATGTGAATCATTTGAACAATACACAGCTGTTATAGACCTATTAATTGGGGAATACAAAGAAAGTTTCACTGACTTTGTGAATCATGACACCACACTCAAATTAGCATTTCAGCCTCACCTAATTGATATCACCAAGGCACCAAAAGAATTACAGATGGAATTGATTGAGCTCCTAGTACATGACATTTTAAAGTCATTGTTTGATGCTAACATAGATCCAATTGAAATATGGAAAAATGCAGTAGAATACCCACACCTTCAGCAACATGCCCAAAAAATGCTTTCTTGCTTTTCAACCACTTATTGCTGCAAATGTACATTCTCCTGCGTAACCCAAATCAAGATGCCCTTAAGGTCACAAATGACTGATACCCATCTAGAGGATCAACTGAAACTCCAGACCTCCATGCTGCAAGCAAATATTCAAATGCTTTCCAATAGAAAGCAGACACAACAAAGTCATTAAAATATTAGTTAACTTTAAAATTAACAAATAGTTTTCATTTTTTGAAATTATCAAGTACATAGTAGTTAAATTTTTACAAAATAATGTACATTTTTAAGTGTATCTAATTGAAGTTTCTTGAATGTGGCTTTATTTGATTATAACTAAATTAATGCGGCCTTCCAACATGAAAAGCTTCCCTATCCCTATTCTAGGGAAAGTAGGGATCTGTTCTCGATAGAATGTTTTAAGGTGGGATTAGAAAAAGAGGGAATTAACTAAGGATTGGGTAGTATCATGAAGTAATGATGGCTGAACAATTGGATATCTTTAGTAATACATGAAAATAGCAAGTGAGCTGGGGTGTCATTGGTAAGAAGTCAGTAGTCACCCAAAGAAAAGGTCATTATGGCATGCATATAACTGCTGCACGACTCTGGCAGAAAGAGTGTTTCCTGTTAATGTTGCAGCTGATTTTATCTGTGTCTGTCCTCCCAGCCTGATTAGTAGCAGGACTTCTTTTCTCTTTTCAGTTCAAATTGATTTTCATTCTTTCAGTCCTGAACTGATTTTAACTCGTTCTGCATCCTGGACTCTAAACTCACCTGAACATTCACCAGGATACATCTCCTCACTGGTACTTAATCAAGTGTAAGAATCACAGGTTCATCTTGATTTACTTTAATAGAAACTTCTAGAGCAAACATCAAGCAACCCTAAAAAGTTGAGGCAAAGCCATATGGCTTCACTAATATGTTCCAGTTTAGAATACTTAGAACCTCTCCAGATGCCCCACTACTTTGCCTTTTGATAATGGCACAGCCTTCACTAACAGAGTCTTCTCCCTGTTAGACCAAGTCATTAGCCTTCTATAATGGCTCTGCCTTGGGAATAGCACTGTTTCTGAGGCTCACCGTGGTTTGGCTGTTCTACTTTTCCATCTCACTCTCTGTCTTTCCATGTACTCTACATTTAAGCCATACCAGATAGACCCTTGCACTTTCATGTCTCCATGTCTCTGCTGATACCTTCCCCTCTCCTGAAATTTCTTTCCTTCCTTTGTCCCAATCAAAATCCTATTCTCTCTTACCTAATGCAAGAACATTTCTCCATGAATCCATCTCTGAAGCACCCTGTTGAAGGTGGTTTCCTACTGGTTTCCTCTTTAGCACTCCCATAGCACTTTGCTTGTAACTCTATTTAGTGTTACTTTCCTTTTGTCTCCTAAGCACACAGTGGTTTTTTAGAGTTTTCCTTGATATTTGAAGAAAAAGTTTCTTTTACTTACTTTTTACATTGTAAGGAAAATTCTTAGCCTGAAGGTCATGGCTTCGTTGTTATACTCTGGAGGTGTGGGAAGGGGGGGGCTGCCTGTGAAACTTTATATACAAATATATATGTACATGTTTATATATATTTGTGTTTGTGTGCACACTTTGCTGGGGAGAGGGTCCACAATTTTCATCAGATGCTCAAAGAGATGTGTAACCTAAAAGAGGTTAAGAATAACTTTTTGAATATTAGACTGTTGTGAAATAGGCAGTCTGCCATTCAAACAGATGGGTGAGATGACTGTAAGCAACCAAGAAATCATGAATGTGCATCAAATGTGGGTGCTTAGGGCATGGTACCCAGCTGGGCAGGTGGAGAACGCCATCCACCCAAAGCTGCCAAGGGCTATTAGCCAGTACTGATTAAACTCTGGACTGCACTGACTTTTAAAATTGCAGTAAAATCCAGTCCTCCCTAGTCACGGCAGAGAAGCACAGTAGTTGGCTGAGTTTATCCACATAAATGCCCTGACTGTGCCTTTGTTGGAAGCTAAGTTGGCGGTGAAAGCATGCTACTTGTCCTTGTCTACTTTCTCTATTCCCAGATAAATAATAGTTTGATTGGTAATCATGTTTCAGTTCTTCACAAGCTCCATGAAGTAGACTAGAATTCTGGAGGGGAAAAATAGTGTGTGACATATATCTTATTTCCATCCTTGTGGTAAACAGAAAAGCTCTTCAAAAAGATTACCTGATGCCATATCTCGCACACTCCCCCATTGTGACACAGGTGTCTGAATATATGGGTTGCAATACAATGCAATCAATGCTTAGCATGGATGATAGTACTAGATAACTTGACCTTCAAAGTAGGGATAGACAGACCTTTGATTATACTTCTTAACTGCCCATGCTAAAAAGGCTCATGATTCTGAGAATGTTTTTCTTTCCACTTATTTCCTTCCATTTCTTTCCTAGAAAATTCTTTGTGGAATTGATTTGGCTGATATGAGACAGGTTAACTCATTCAAAAAAAAGATTGAAAAATCTGCACACTTCCAATTGTCATGTGCATTCATGGGCCTGTCAACCAATTCCATTTTGGCATTTTTGAGATCATTTGACACAAATTGTTCCCTCTCACAGGGGTATTTGAAGAGAGAGCAAAATAATATGCAATTCCGGTAGCTGGATGGGGGAATCTACCTGTTTCTTCTTCCTTCACAGTGACTCCTTATTATTTTCTCCTTTTCAAACAAAACAAGTTATAAAAATCCTAGTACATCAAATGTATTGTGAAAATTAAAGATAATTCTTCCAATAGCAATTGTGACCAGCCTTCCAACCTGGCTATGCATGAATGGGGGAACTTACTTGTTAACCTGAAAGGCAATAAAACCTGCATATAGTCCAATCAATCCCAACGATTGGGTTCCTTTGGGGTATGAGACAATTATCGAGGTCAGTAATTCCAAAACTTGAGTGTGCATTAGAATTACCTGGAAGGCTTGTTAGAACACAGATTGCTGGGATCCATCTCCAAGGTTTCTAATATAGTAGTAAATCTGGGGTGAGGCTAGAGAATATGGATTTCTCACAAGTTCCCAGGTGATGCTGATGCTGCTAGCCTGGGAACCCCACTTTGATACCTACTAATCGAAAGAAGTCTTTAAGGTCATAAGGTGTTCGTAATTAGTTCAGAAACCAGGACATAACACATTTTAAAATCCCTAGCAATACATGGTAACATAAGGGCCCACAACAAGCTATTAATACAATGTATACTACAAAAGTGCAGCGGTGAGAGAGAACTCTGGGCTGACAGGATTTCAGCCGATTCTCAAAATCAGATAGGATTAAGATCACCAGAGAGCAGGGCATTCTAGGATGGGGAAATGAACCAAGTTAGTTGGAGCTAAGACTGGAGAGGTAGGGAGGGACCCGTTTGCGAAGGGCTTTGCATTCCATTTTATAAGGAGTACAGATTTTATACCGCAGTAATATTTTTTCCATCCACACTATTTTCTCCTGTGGCATGTGGGTACAAAGATCTGGCTCCACACTAATGCAAACAGTTTAACCTCCCAAAGTACTGTTCAGCTGGGGTGAGGTGGGAAAGGTTTTAGTATATCTCTGGTGTATGGTGAAGATACCAAATTAGATTCAGAGGCAGATTACTTGCATTGTTGTGTGAATTTATTTTTCCTAGGTTGCAAGGATGGGAAAGCCGGCAACTTTAGGAGGTCTCCTGAATATAAGTAAAGTTTCTTTGGGTATGGATTTAGGTTGCCAACAGGAATGGGAAAAATCTTGGATGCCTGAGGCATCCCATTAGAGGGTCTGAAGTGGATGAGACCATGCACTAGAGTGCAATGTGTTTCAATCTTTAAGGTGGACCCATAGGAATCACCTGGAGATCTTGTTAAAGTGCAGATACTGATTCAACAGGCCTAACATTGTGCCTTTCTAACAACTTCTCAGAGGATGCTGATGCCGCAGACCGCACTTTAAAGCAAGGTACCATGGGACGTCCAGAACGCCTTAGTGGCGAGAGGACTGCTGGCGATCACCCGGAAGGAAGAAGGATACCTGCAGTCCTTAAAGATAAGGCCCCTCTCCTGCCTCTCCGGAGAAGGGCATGGTGAGGGCGGAGGGACAATGAGGACAGCCGGAGCAGAGCTGGGAAAGGGGAGTAGGGGAGGGCGGAGGCACGCCAGGTACGAGTGTTCTGGCGACCGCAGTCCCACTGGGCACGCGGCTTGGGGGCCGCGGCGCGATTTCTGGTCTTTCGGCCCTAGGCGGCTCCCATCGCGGCTCCTGGGCTCCAAGCAGAGACGGCGACGGCGACTCCCGATCCCTCCCCGCGCGGGCACGCGGGCTTGCGGACACCCACTCGGCCGGTCCAGGCGCTCAGGCTCCCGGAAGCGGAAAAGGCGCGCGGTCGGGCCTGGGCGGCGGCGGCGACAGCCCCGGAGGAGGAGGAGGAGGAGGAAGAGGAGTAGGAGGAGGGGAAAGAGCCCCTGGCGGTCGCAAGAGCAGCCGCGGCGAGAGGCGAGCCGGTCGGCGACGGTGAGTGTGTGCAGGCGCGGGGACTAAGCGGCCGGCCCCCGGCGGCCCCCGCCGGTCCCCCTCCGCCCCGCCTCGCCGGGCTCCGCCCGCTGCTCCTCCGGGCCGGGCTGCTCTCACCTGTCCCAGCGCCCTCCCGGGGCCTCCCTGCCCCCTCGCCGCACCTGCCTCTACCCCGGTTCGGAACCCCGGGGCTTCTCGGTGCCCTCCTCGCCCCAGGCCTGGCTTTTCTCAGAGCATCTTCTGCCAGAGCCCCAGCCACCTGCCACGTGCCCCTCCCATAAGTGGTGGTGGGTGGGTTCCTGCTGTAGTTGAGATGATTTTGGGTAGTTAAATAAAAAAAAAAAAAAATCTGTGCCTTGAGTTTCTCTCATGTAGACTACAGTTTCCCTCTCTGCACCCCTGCCCGGAGACCTGCCCCGGGATACCACGTTTTTCTATGCTATTACAGAGGCTTTCATTCATTTACAGACCTCTGGTGTGAGGCTGCAGAGGACTAGCGGGAGGAGAAATAGTTTGCTCCTTTATTGACCTTCTCACTCCCTTCCCCTCCCCTCCGCCAGATCCAAGGGTGGTTTCGAGAAAATGGCTTATGGATGGCAGCAGTTTGCACTTGTTACCATTCACTATAATAGGTCGCGGAATTTTAACTGGAAAGACCATTTAAGTTATGGTCTTTCTCAAGCCTTATTTGGGTCACATTTTAAAATCCTTTGTGAGTCAGTAGAGGATGGCTGTATCTCCAGGGCTAAGAGGACCTGACCAATTATTACTTGAAAATATTTCAATACAGCAGTCCGTAAAAGTACACGAGGAAAAAAAAGATGAAGATCATTGTGGGTGGGTCATAAATTATAGTGTAAGGTTACAGTCTCAAATAAAGACAACTAAGGATAATTAAGTGCAAGTTAAAAAGATGTGTCAAATGGTTCTTTGGCCTACTATGCTAATATGTGCAGTTTAAAATATTCACTGCCTTTCTTGTGGTAAAAATAAGTCTAATAATAATGGTTACCATTTGATTACTGCTTAGCATGTGCCATTCCTGGATTAAAAGGCTTTTGGTGTAATATCTCATTAAATTCTTCCAACTCTTTAAATGTTACTTATTTTTAAAGATAAAATTCAGAGAGATACTCTATTTTGCCTTAGTTGTGCTCTTAAAAGTCAAAAGTTTTTTGAAGAAGAGTTGGGGTGAGAAATCAATCGGAAAGAAAGAACCAAATGAGATTTGGTGTTGTGGAAAGAAAAACTAGATTCTAGTCTCATTTGTGTCACTATTCAGCAATAGGGTCATAGGTAGGTCAGTGCCCCATGTTGTTTTCTCATCTGTACAACTAAGGAGTCAGACTAAATTCTTTAAGGTGTATTGTAGCTTTTCTTTGCTTACTTGGCAAATGCTGTGTTTGTAAATAATTTAAGACCCTTTAACATGTACATTTAGAACATTTATGTTGTAAAGTATTAGTAAAATTATATCAAAGTATAAGTAAAAATTGTATAATTGTATAACTGTTTTAGTGTAGTATGATTCTAGAATTCATTATTTTGGATATAAAACAATGTAATTATGTTAGGTCTTGAGATTTCTGTTAAACCTAACATACCTGAGAAGCTGTAGTTGGAATAAATGAAATAGAGCATATTTTAAAGAAAATGATGAGAACTGTGTCACATTACCTATCTCTGGGGTGCTTTGTTTAATAAAAGAAATGTAAGCATTTAGAAATGCATACACATAATCATTAGCTTAGGTAGGTTCTAAGACAAGAACTAATAATTAGTGAATCATAAATTTTTTACTTATTTGCCCCCTGCCTCATTTCTTTAATTCATGGTGACTGATTCAGAACCTGTGGAAAAGCACATGAATCAAATGATGCCATGGTGTAGAGAAGAAACTGACTGAGAAGTTTAGTAATATCTTCTGGGAACTTTTTTCTGGAATCGTAATTGAGTGTGAGTCAATGAAAACTTTTTCAGCATAGAAGGTTGCACAGCAGCAGTATCAATACTATTATACTAGGCATGACAGGGAAGGCAGGGGAAAAGCAATTTTTATTGCCAAGAGGTTGTTGTTCCCTAAAATCAGTTTTATACCTTTACATTAAGGAATGTACACATTTTATATCATCATAGTAAAATATTAGGGCTCAGATTCAACTTTTCAAATGCCCTAGATATAAAAGGCAATTTAGCATCTAGTAAGATAATCAGTGCATAAATACCTTTTATTAAAGGTAAAAATGTCTGAAGTATTTTCAATCAATAAAAAATATAGGTGAAAGTCGAGAATAAATAGAAAAATTGTTTTTATTGTTACAATAGTGATTTGTTGGTTAAGAATCCCTGATAAATTAAGTCAGCCTTGTTTAAAAAGTACATTTTGATAGACATGTGAAGCAGCACTGTGCTCATTGATAGCTACCTGACCAAAAATACCTTAGTGTGATGGTAGTTTATTTACTTTAGATCTACCCTGGGCAAAAATGTGACATTTTCAAAGTTTATCTTCTTCCTTTCAGGCCTCCTTTTCCCCTGTGCTATTTCTCTCAGGGTAGATTAACCTTCTTCCCCATTTCAGAGACTGAGTAGGTATCTGTTCTCTTCGCCTGTCTGTTGCCCTTTCCACAAAAGGGCACACTAGGTAAAAATTAGTATTTTACCATTCACTGATTAATTTTATTTTAATTCTAACTTAAAATATTTGTGTGATTACAATCAGGCTTTTGATTTTAAGCCTTTTATTATCCATAATTATGGAATAAATAACTTTTTCACCTACTGCGGGATTTTCAGCTTCAGCAAGCAGGTGAGGAGAGTTTTTTCTTATAGTATTAGTATTCTTTAATCATGCCTTCTTGGCTTGGTGTGATGGTGGGTACCTGTAGTGCCAGCTGCTCGGGAGGCTGAGGTGGGAGGATCACTTGAGCCCAGGAGTTTGAGGTTGCAGTGAGCTATGATGATGCCACTGCACCCACTCTAGCCCTGGGTGACAGAGCATGACCCTGTCTCAAAAAAAAAAAGGAAAAAAAATCATGCCTTCTTTGGTAAAGCCTGGCACCTGGTGTGAAGGAAATCTAATTTAGTATTCCCCGCCCCACCACAATCTGTCTTGGTGCAGCGGGTACTAGAAGGTAAGTAGCTGGTTTCCCTTCCCTCTTGGAAGAACATGCCTGATTAACATCCAGGAAAAGCCCAAGCCTTTTCATTTCTGGTGTTCACTGTATCTGAAGTTTCATTTTTCCTCATGCTGTTTTTGGAGCAAAGGTTATCTGTTGCTGCCTGTCCCTCCCCTACATTTAATCTTGCTTTTCCTTTGTCCCCTTTCCCCCGCTCCTACCTCCCTAAATGAAAATTCCCAGATAGGCATTTTGTACTGACTGAAACAGTATTTAGTGGTCTTTAATTCATACCCATACCTTCCAAGTTATTTCTACTCTTTGTTAGGAGATTCTGATGGTGTGTCACTATAGTGCAGTATTGTTAATAGGAGGTATTTATATTTATTTTTCGCTCATGAGGCAGGTACACAGAAGAGCAAGTTTATGTGAAGAGCAACAACTTACTTATGTTTAGTTTTGCCCAGAATGGAGTGATTTAAAGACCTGTTTTGTGGAGTGGGTTCTTGAAACCATTGATGGTTTGAGTATGTTATGCTTTGATACTTTGCCCACTCACATTTTCACAAAGTCTTCCCGGAGAACTTAGCAATTGAGTCAGAATCCCCTGCATTAATTATATAGACTTCATACCTTCTGAAATCAAGTACTAATTTTTCCACACTTCATTCCTTAGCTGACTAGTCCTTCTGAAAGAGATTTAGTTTATGGGCTTTAGTTCAGTCACTCTATTTTAGTTCAAATCTCTATTTTTGGTTTTCTGCTTGAAGAGACCTTAGGCCAACATGTGGAAATACAACTTCCTTACATTCTTGTAGTACTATACTAGCTGAAAGGCTCTACTATCTAAGGCTTTTCTCTGACAAGTAGTTCACAGACTTTAATGTTAGAAAAAGTAGATAGAGAAAGTATTGTTAAATTGTATCACTGCTTTTAATTATGGGGACCCAGAAACATTGTTTCACTCTGGAGTTTGCTAAAGGAGAAGTAAAACTTATCTTTAAGTTCCCCTTCCTCTCCTCCACTCCCTTGTAAGTTACCATTTTGGAGGAACTACTTCTTTGCCAGACAGATTCTCATTTAAGCATGACAGCAACCTTGTAAATTGTCATTTTATCCCCATTTTACAAATGGTCAAACTGAAGCTGAAAAGAAACTAAAGCTTGAGAAGTGAATACGAGTCTGTGTCGGCTGGGTGTGGTGGCTCACACCTGTAATCCTAGCAGTCTGGGAGGCTGAGGTGGGAGGATCATTTAAGCTCATGAGTTCAAGACCAGCCTGAGCAAGAGCGAGACCCAGTCTGTAGTAAAAATAAAAAAAATTAGCCAGGTGTGGTGTTGTGCACCTGTAGGCCCAGCTACTCAGGAGGCTGAGGCAGGAGGATCGTTTGAGTCCAGGAGTTTGAGGTTGCAGTGAGCTATGATGACGCCACTGCACTCCAGCCCAGGTGACAGAGCGAGACTCTGTCTCAAAAAAAAAAAAAAAGTCTGTCTTCATTTGAACATGGCACTCTATTTTTAACATCTGTACAAGATTAATTTTCTACTCTGTTGATAATAAACAAAATATCTATGTAACATTTAAAAAATTGAATTACTACATTGACTATTAGAGTCAGCTAGAGCCTGATATTTTAGATAGAATTATTTAAGTGCCACACTTAACCAATTTTCAGAGTAGAATAAAATCAGAAGTCAAATAGCTTTGTAAATTTGTTTATAGGTACACAGCTGTAGCTCTATGTTTTCTAAATTCATTTTTGGTTGCAATTAATACATTTTAAATTTCATATATTCATCTAATATATTAACCATTTTCTCTTGGCACTGTGGGAATAGTATGTTTGGTATGTTTGAAAACTTTCCCTGTAAATTGTTGATTGTATTCTTTCAGACATAGCAATATTAGAAATATTTAATGGCATTTTATAGTTCTGAAACTTTGGGATATTGTTTGTTATTGCAATTTTTTTTGGAATTTTAGGCGTAGCATTACTTTTATACCACATCATGAGATTTGATTTCACAGTGGTGGTGGTGGTGTTGATCTAGCACTGGAATGTTAATCTCATTTCAGATGCTGTGTCTGCAGTGTACCTCAATTAACTACAAATGTAAAGTAGGATTTTTCTTGATTTTAGCCCAGTGAGTGACTGGGATTTGACTTATAGATGATCATCTTGTGCTGTTACCTAATAGCATTACTGACAGAAACTACTGCTTTGCTGAAACAATAGGAAGCCACCTTAGAATCATAGCCTTATCGGCATTATTGGCTTTGGCCATGTTTCAAAACATTTTGTTGTACCACATTTAATTCTGTTTGAATTTTTTTCTGGAAGACCAATTCATTCATTTGCCATTGGGGTAGCAGCTCCTTAACTTTGTCATTCCATATTTTATCTCTAAGAAGCAAAGGTGTAGCCAAGGAGACCACTTTAAATTAGTTTAAAAAGTTAGAGTAGGAACAAATTACATTTGACAATCAATAACAATCATGGACCATAGAAAAATTGACCCTGGGAAAAAAATGCAGGTTTTTTTTTTTTATTCCCCCTAAATATATAAGAGGAATGGAAATGTAATGATAATGATTTTGATGTATTTTTCACATCCTCTTATGCAATAGTTTGGTATTGCAGCATGCATGTTAAGCAGCATGCTTAGCAACCTTGTAACTTGTCTGCTGTTTCCTGTCTTGGAGAATGGTACCACCCTTCACAGTCTCTAAGCGAGAAACTTGGAAACCATCCTAGAATTTGCTCTTTTCTCCAATTGATCACTAAGTTCTATCAGTTTTACTTATTAAGTTCTTCTAGATCTGCCCTTTTTTTAGCATGCCTCCTGTCTTAAGTGTCACTTAAGACACATACACACACACATACGCATACACACACCCCATTCCCCATATAAGTTACAATTTTGGGGGTGCTTACCCTATGTGCCCTCATTATTTCTTGCCTGGGTAACAGTCAGCCTATCTCGTTGCATGTAGTCGGTCTCAGTGCTGTATCCATCCACCCAAATCCAGCCTTGATATTGTCGCCATTCTTCCCAAAATGCAAGTTTGATGATGGCATTTTACTGTCTAAAATCCTTCAATGGTTTTCCACTGTGTTCAGGGTGAAGTCCAAACTCATTGGCATAGATTAACAGTGTTTTTCAATCTGAAGGTGGCTCTCTACCTGTGAGTCAAGAAATCAGTTTAGTAGGCTGTGATCAGCATTATATATTTTTATTAAGGTAAAATAAGCCAAGTGTGGTAGTGTGACATGCCTGGAGTCCCAGTACCTTGGAAAGCTGGGGCAGGAGGATTGCTTGAGCCCAGGAGTGTGAGGCAGTAGTGTGCTATGATCATGCCTGGGAATAGCCACTGCACTCCAGCCTGGGCAACATAGTGAGACTCCATCTCTTTAAAAAAAAAAAAAGTAGAATAGCAATATCAGAGTGTGCCATATGTTATAAGGGTGGATATAATTTCATTAAACTTTTACAGTTATTCATATATTTCTGTGTGTACTAGTAATATTATAAAATTAATTCCTTAGACTTGATTGTGGTTAAAAGATTGGCCATCTTACCCCATTCTTCTATATGCAATGATCCTAGATATTTCCGTTTACTTAGACTTTCTCTGCCTACTTTTGTACCTTACTTATTCTGCTCCCTTGGTCAGAAGAGCCTCCATTTCTTCATCCAGCTAACTCACAGGCTTCGCTGTCTCTGGGAATCTTTTCCTGATGACAACTTACCATAAAATACATGTTGCAATTCAACCCGTGAACAAATACCCTTACTATTAATATGTGAAATGCATTCTTGCCCCCTTGCCCTGTATTTTAACTTGTCTTAGATAGTATGGATCTTGTGTATTTACTAGAGGATAGAGGATAGAACCTGTCTATTTTTATTTTTCTCCCCTCCACTTCCCTCCTCCTCTCACTCTATCGCCCAGGCTGGAGTACAGTGGCATGATCATAGCTCACTGCGGCCTTGAACTCCTGGGCTCAAGCAATCCTCCTGCCTCAGCCTCCCGAGTTAGCTGGGACCATGGGTGCACACTGCCACGCCTGGCTAATTTTTTAATTTTTGGGGTAGAGATGGGGGTCACTATGTTGCCCAGGCAGGTCTCGAACTCCTGGGCTCAAGCAATCCTCTTATAACCACTACTTCTAGCAGAATCTATTGTTATTTTGTATTTGTAGTCAAGGAAGTTTGATGAAGCCCAAATGCTGGACACGTAATGCTTATTTGATTTGATGGAAATTAGGTGGTTTCAAAAGAGAACTTTTATGTATAATGGTGATCAAATTCTGGGGAGATGGGTGGGATATGAAAGCACAGAATCAGATGTTGAAATATTTTTTCTTATTTCTAAATTTAAAACTTTTGTAATTGGCATTTTCAGTTAGAATATTTAGCTGCTTACAATTTTTATCTTTGTGAGAGATCATTATTTGTTAAACCATTGATAGATTCTCATGGAGAAATGTTATTGAAGAGAGATCCATTTAGTGGGATGTAATAAAAAAAAAAAAAGAATGAATCAAGAGAAAACCTCTAAGTGCAAGTACCAGAAAAATTGCAACACATCTCAGTGAATTTGCCAGTGGTAAGTTTGCATTTGATTTTACATGGTAATATGTTTTTGAATTATGTGGCATAGTGTCCTAGGAGTCTTATGTTCACATGCACTTGATTGTTCATTAGCAAATGTAGTTACCTTGTGTTTATTTAAAACTTTTTATATTAAATTTTAACTAAGCATGTTTTCTTAAATAAGACTTTTTCCATAGAGAAAAATAATCTGTAAATAATACAGGTTTCAGAAACTCTGAATTATAAATCTTCTATGGCTTTACAGCTGATCCTTTTATACTGCATTTTAAAAATACTAATTTTAAAAGCATATAATATAAGGATAATATATTGTGATAAAGAGAGGCTTAAATCAAACATTTTGTTTGTAAGGCTGGCGTCCCATAGGCTATCTCTATTTTTTAGTTGGTTGAAAAGAATTTAGAAGTACGTGTTTGTTGATAAACTTGGAAGAACACGTAAGTACATACGTAAATGTGAAAGCCTTCCTTCTCATGTCTCTTCCTCCCTCCGCCCATTGATAACCACTGTTAAAACCTTGGGTGGTATATTTTCTTCCAGACTTTTTTTTCTATACATATGCAGAAATTACTTTTACATATGTGTGTATATATATATATTTTCCTAACAAAAAATGTTATGCAAACTATTCTATAACTTGCTTCCCCCAACATTTAATTTTGAAAAATTTCAAACAGAAGCATTGAAAGAATTTTGTAGTGTAATATATGAATACCCATCACTTAGATTCTGTACCAGTATTTTACTGAACTTCATCACATATTCATCTATCTCACTGTCCATTTATCAGTCCATTTTGCTGTTTTTCTTTTGGATACATTTTAAAGTAAATTACAGACATCGGTATACTTCTCCCCTACATACGTCAGAGTGTGTGTGTGTGTGTGCATATATATATTATACACACACATATATATATTTTACACACAGTGTAATATATACACACACACACACATGCACATCATAAACTAGAATTCAATATTGGTTTATGGCTTTTTTAAAGGTAAATTTACATACCATGAAATGCACTTAAGTGTACATGTAAGTGTAATCTTAAGCATACATTTGCTGAGTTTTGACAAATTCATATACTTGTGTAACTCAAATTCCCTATTAAGAGACAGAACTTTATTAGCACCACAGAAAGTTCCCTCATGCCTCTTTCTAGTCTATCTCTGTCCCCCCTTCCTCCAGAAAAACCACTGTTAAAGTCCACCCCAAACCCCCATAGATTTTGCCAACATAACTTGCTTTATTCACTCAGCAGTATGTTATGAGTAGTCATATGCAGATCTATATATGCCTCCTTTTCTTCCTTGTTTTTTGTTTTTGTTTTTTAAATTATAGTAGCTTGGAAATAGTTTATACTGTGGATTTAATTTATTTGATCATTCTTATCCCTCTACATGGACATTTAGGTTGTCTCATATTTTTGTGATTACAAAAAGTGTGGTATCCTTGTACATCCTTGTGTGTATTTTTGTATGGTCTCATGAGTACTTTTGTAGGTACTACTAAAAATAAAACTGCTGGATAAAAAGGTTTTACATTTTGGTACATGCTGCCAAATTGCCCTCCCAAGATGATTATATCAGTTTACATGCACGCCAGTGATGTGTAAGTGTTGTATTTTCTGTGCCCTCTCAACGTTGGCTTGCATCTGTCTTTCTAAAAGTTTTTCAATACAATGGATGAAAATATACCAGTTACTTCAGATTTTCCTAATCAGTAATGATTAGCCATTGGATTTTTTTCCTTTTGTGAATTGCCTCTTTATATATTTACTTTGTATGCCTCTTATCAATCGTGTGTTGTAATATTTTTTCCAGGGATGCTTTGTCTTTTAACTTTGTTTTTGGTGTGCTTTGGGCTTCAGAAATGTTGATTTTTATGCGGTCAAACATGGCTTATGAGTTGTGAAGGCTTTCCTCATTCCAAGATTTAAAACCACTTGCTATTTTCTTCTAATAGTTTTCCTTTTAATAATATTTAGAAGAAAAAGAGAAATCACTGTGAACTGAGGTGCCAGGAAAAATTTCATATGGAGAGTGAGATTCAAATTGGCGTTGAAGTGTGATAAATAGAGTAAGCAGTATGGTAGGGATATTGCAGACAGGAGAAATGTGTGATGGAATATATTTTTCATATTCAGAGAACAGTAATAAGACCACTTTGGCTAGGAAGAAATTTAGAGATAAACATTTAGCTGGATTTCTTGTTAATTATTTTAGCTAATCTTTGTGATTTCCAAAACTACATTCAATGTTATAGTTTCTGTCATATAGTGGTTTTCTGTTATTTTATTTTTATAGTGACTTGAGTATTCTTCTTGAGGAAAATACATGGTGCAATACAGTTGCCTGAAAAGGCAAAAAAAAAGCAAAGGTGGTATTCTCTCAGAATAATTTGAGCACTGTAAATATTTACTTAGTCTAGTTTATTGGAGTTGAATTATAATTTCTTTTTAAATAGTTTGTGCTGTAGTAATTTACATGATTATGACGTTAGTCACTGCACTCAAGTATAGTTACCAGACAGCAATCTTAAAAAATGTTGAAGTACCAGTATATCCACTAGTTACATCAAAGTTTGAGTTATGAGCTCACCATTTAATATACAAATTAATATGTAGGGATCTCTAGCTTTTTACAAATGCTAGACCAAGTAACAGCATTGTGTTTAGGTTGGTTGTTGCTCAGGATGTGTAATGGTTTCTCTTCAGCCCTAAGCCACACCTGCTAGATATTAACTGAGTGGAGTGACCTTGCAACTCTACCAGTTACACGTTTGTAGTTGTAATCTGATTTGGAGCTTTTGGAAGACTGCTGTTTTCTTCTCCACAACCCAGTTTTAAGGATTATATGGCACTAAGTTTTGTTAATCAGGTATTTAAAAAATATTCAACATCTTATTTGTTTTTTGTTTTATTTTTCTATCCTATGCTCACTTTTCCTTGGGGATGCTTGTTCTTTTAGAGCGTGTCATCTATGTATGTTTACATTCAGGAGAAATGGACACATTTTGAACTATACTTTTCACTATGTACTATTTTCTGTTATGAGGGGTCTCTTCTAGAGATAAAGAAAAATTTATTATTCTCTGGTAGGGGAGAATAAAAATAAAATGCAAAAAATGAATGAGTATTTGATAATTTTGCCACTTGTTTTGCTTGCTTGTATGATTTTCTCTATCTAATGTTAATAAATTTAGAACTAAGTAACGAAATTACTCCATCCTATTTAATTATTAGAATTCATATTCTGTTTTTTAGTCCCGAATAGAACTGAAACATTAAAAGAAACAAAGGTACATGAAATTAATAATACTGAACATGTTGAGAGACAGAGCCTTTTGTCATTTCTTTTAGCACTTGATTGTTGGCAAGACTATAAAAATTAACATTCTTTTAAATGTTTCTTTTTTTAGCTATATAGATAGCTTTCCATTTGTATTTGAGTTCTAATTTTTAAAATAATGATACCTCGCCAATTAGATAGCATGCTTTATCCTCTCTGACTTTTTTCACTTTAATGGTACTGATTGGTCTTCTAATTTTCTAATTAAAAGGTAAAGAGGTTAAACGTTTACTTTTTTAGGCCTTTTTCTATTTTAGAATTTGTACACAAGAACTGTTTGAACCATGTCTGATTTTAACCATTGGGTGGGATTGTACTTGAGTTCTTATTTTTTTTTCTGTTGTTCCAATATTTGCAGAATCTAGGAATGAGAGAATGGGGGTATTCATTTGAAATTAAGTATTCTTTATTCTCTTTTTCTTGGTTTTAGTAATTTAATAGCTTTGAAGAACATTGGCAAGGCCTTTAAGGGATGGTACCCTGAGGCTCTTCAACTGATGAAAATTATTCTTAGAATGAAGTAGTCTGAGATATAAGCTGAAAATACGGGAGTAATCCTTGACTCTTCCCTCTGTAACCCCTAATATATAATCAATCAGAAAGACTTACTGGTTTAATTCTATTTCTTCAGTTGGCCCTTTCTTCACAATTAATTTTGGCTTTTGTCTTTTCTTAACCTAACTGATTTCTGCCTTTAATTTTATCCTCCACAACAGAGCTTCAATAATTTATTTTTCGTCCTATGAATCCCCTGCTTCAATAGCTTTCCAGTGCTTAAGAATGAAATCTTAGCATTGTAACATGGCATCTTTGTGTTCTTCATGATACAGTCCCGTATTGCTCATCACTCACTCTCCACAGAAAGCTTTATCATTTGTGACGGCAATTTGTAATACCTTCCACAGTTTTTACTCTTGTATACCTCCTGCTCTTCCTTCTGTTTGCAATGTTATTTTCACATTTCTTTGCTTGGATAGCTTTTATTCATCTTTCAAGACTGAACTCAGGTTTCATCTCTTATAGAAAGTCTTGCTTGAACCCTAATATAACTAGTCTGTATCTTCTGTGCCCCTGCTAAAGTCTTGTCCACAAATCTGGAACTTATCATGTTAGGCATTTTTTATGATTCTTTTTCCCATTAAACTGTTAGTTCCTTTAAGCAAAGACCATGTCTTATTCATCATTGTCTCTGTAGTGTCTAGCAAGTGGCTGGTATATAGTGGAGGCTCAGTGAATATTTGTCGAACTAAGGTCAACTCATTGCTGTAACATTAAAGTCTTAGTGAAGTTCCATGGACCAGTGGTTCTTAGATACCAGTTAGCTGTATCAGATACCTGGAGAGCATTTTAAAACATTTTATTGGTTTTTGAGCTTTATGAAGCTGAATAATGATTCAGTAGATCTGGAATGGAGTCTGGGGATATGTATTTTCAAAAAGCTCCCCAGGTGATTATGGTTTTCTTACAGATTTGAGAACCATTGTCCTAATTTATTATTTTATTATACCGTTATATTTTATGTAAAAGGTGCCCCCTAGACCTTATACAGTAATTTCTAATTTAAGCTTTATAAGTTATATCTACTAAAGTATGGATATATTTTGTCACCTTTTTGGTACTATAAGTATAGAAGTATCTTAACTCTTTAAGTGTCTCATTGGGAGATCCGTTGGCAGATTGCTAACACTCAACTGGAAAAAAGCCTCATTTAAACAGGAATCTTCTTGAATTGGTAGCAGTGAGATTGGTTGGACTTCATCCTATGAATTTTAATATTTTTAGCAATTTTTAATTACTTTTTTCTTTTTCTTTTTAAAAATGATTTTAAAAATATTTTATCGTGGTTTAAAATTAAAGTGCACAAATCTGAAGTGTATGGCTCAGTGAATGTTTATATATGTATATACCCATAAAGTATCACCCAGGTCAGGAACATTTCTAGCCCTTCAAGGGTTCTCTCTCATGTCCCTTTCTAGTTAATATACACCTCTCCCACCACAATATAACCATTGTTTTGACTTGCGTGATCATTAATCTTAAGATTAAAGCTGCTAAAAATTTTTGTACGTATTTTAGTGGACATATGTACTCATTTCTTTTGGGTTTACACATGGAATTTCTGGGTTAAGGACAAATGTATTTTAACTTCAGTAGATAACGCCAATTTATACTCTTGATAGCAATTTATAATGAAAAATTGAAATTAAATTATTTGAAACTTATGGTGAAATTTGAATATCCTGAAACTTCTGTTTTCCAAAGTGTTTATTGTTAAAAAAAATCAAATATACAAAGAAAACCCAACAAATGTCATTTTATAGTTGTCAGAAATGCAGTTTTGCTTTGATCAAATAATTTTTTCTATGTGAGTAATTTTTTTCTTTTTCCCTTATCCTTAGGATCATCTTTCCTTGTGGGTTGGCAGGCAGTTATAGGACTGCAAAATGGGTCTCCGGATTCACTTTGTTGTTGACCCACATGGTTGGTGCTGCATGGGTTTGATTGTCTTTGTCTGGTTATACAATATTGTTATAATTCCCAAAATTGTCCTCTTTCCTCACTATGAAGAAGGACATATTCCAGGCATATTAATAATAAGTAAGTTTCTAGATCTTTCTTTATTTTCTTGTATAATTAAAGATTTTTCTCATTGTGAATGGTTTTGGAATATAGTGCCACCATGATAACCTTCCTTTTAATATATTTGATATTTTATTAGTGCTATTAATATTCACTTATTTGATAAATTATGGAAGTTTTGAAAAACAGTAGCATTTATATATATGCAGTTAGATAAAAGTGATATGTCCATATTTATCTAACTCTACAAAATATTTAAAGACCAGTTTGTTTAAAAAAAAAAACTTGACACAATAGTGATAACTTGTGTGTCTGTGTGTATTTTTAATGTTTCTCTTGGGTACTTAATTGTAAATGTGGAAGTTTTGAGAATGGAGATGATACTGAGAAATGAGAATTTCATGATACTAAAATTATTGATTATGAAGTTTTATGATAACACTTTGAACTTCTGGATAATTATTTTGTGCTATTGTCAATTGGTGATGGCTTGTTTATGATTAAAATATTTAGTCGACATGATATATTTTACATATGCATGGCATTTATGGTTTTCATGTACATTATCTCATTTTGACCTCCCAAGAGCTATGGAAATAGTAATATAATCTCTGTCATACAAATGATAAAACTGACCAATACCATGCAGTCAGACCTGGATTGAGTGCCCAGACTGTTTCCTTTTACATGTGCAGTGCGTTTTTTATTTCCCCAACAAAATGCTTATATTCTTATTAATTAAGTAAAAAATGTAGAATTATGGTGACTGAAGCTGTTTCCCTTACAATTGTTTTTTTCTGGTTATTAATTTTAAAATTCAAAAGTTTCTAATTCCTTATTCTCAAATTAAGTATCTTAAGATCCTTCAAAATAGGCAATTGAACATCACTAATTCAGAGTAATTTTGAAGATAGCCAGTTAATGGAAAAGTTTAATTGTAGAATATTTTTAAAAATGGCTTTTTGATCCTTTCAAATATAGTACATGTACTAATTAAAAGGGAGCTCATTTATTTATACCATTATTGATGTGGAATCACTGTTAAAGAATGTGATTTATAATAAGTTTATCAGTTATTTTCATGCAAAATAATATTTTAAATTAGTGCATTTAAGATAGTCCTCTTGGCAGTTTTATTTGGTGAGTAAAATCAATTAGTGATTTAATTTTTCCATTTCTTTCAAAATAATCTTTTGAAAATTATTCTGATGGTGTTGATTAAAATGTACATTTTAAACTTTAAATATGCTTGTTGATAAAATGTTTTAAAGGATAAATGACTAATTTATTTCTTTAATTTATTTATTTTCAAGTATTCTATGGCATTGCCATATTTTGTCTGGTTGCCTTAGTGAGAGCCTCAATAACTGATCCAGGAAGACTCCCTGAGAACCCCAAGATCCCACATGGAGGTATGGTACTCTTCAGATTTGTCAGTTTTGATGCCAGAATTATTATCTTTACTAATATATTTTATTGCCTTAAATATATATTATTAATAGTTATATATGTCATCTAACACCACTTTTAAGTCTTTGCTAATACGTTTCTTTTCTAGACTTCTCTATTTAAAATTGCAACATCCCCTGACTTCCTGGTTCTCCTTTTCAGTTTACTTGTTTGTCTCCATCCTCCCATTCTAGATTTATTATATAAAAGCTCTGTGATGGTGTATATTTTTTGTTTTGTTTTCTTCATTTGTTCACTGCTGTATCCCTGGTGTCCAGAAGAATCTCCATCACTTAGATGCTCAGTAAATATTTGTTGAATGATACATAATTATTTGAGAAATTATATTTTTACTTAATAAAGGAATTTTCTTGATGTTGCCACTTACCTCATTATATTGTAAGTATAACATTGCTTGGAGTAAATATTTGTAGTATTATGGATATTATTGCCTGCATTTCTCCAAGTTCTAACAATTCAATGAAAAATTTGAAAACCTTTTATTCTAGTGTCAGTTGAAGGTGATTTTTGATCCCCCTATTGCATAGTAACCATTCCAACCACAAAAATGAGTTGAAAATGTATTGCTTATTTTATTACACACTAGATATAGTACAACCTCACTTATCGTCCTTCCTCTTTGAGTCTCATCTTTTGATTATTTGCTATGTAAGCTTTGAGAACACTGCACTTTCTTCTAGTAAGAGATTTGTGTGTCTATGAAGTACATTATATTAATAGAACCAGAATACTTTTTATAATAATGTAGTGGCTTCCAAACTTGCTACACATTAAAATCAGCTGGGAGGTTTCAAAATCTCAATGTCCAGGTCCAAGGCATACCCCAAATTAATTAAATCAGAATGCCTGGGTCATAGGAGCCAGGTGATTCCAATGTATAGCAAAGTTTGGGAACCAATGCATTAATTCCTTATGAAATTAGATAAGGGACAAGTCATTTATAGAGCCTCTCTTAAATCCTGATTTTTGTGTTTCAAGACCCGTCATTTAAGGGGTTTATTTGGCCTTGCAAATTTAGAGATTAAATGGGACTATTACACTGATGTTTATGTAGCTACAGAAGTTTTTGAACACCATATTGAATATTTAGTTTTTATTAACTTACAGAAACAGTAGCATTGTCACTTAGTGTGTGTGTGTGTGTGTGTGTGTTGTGGCAGGGATGGGGTTGGGGAGGGTGGCACGCTATAGTCTGTACAGAATCCCTCTTCTTCCCAATTGGCCTAACCAGAAGCTGTCTAAAATATTGCATGCATGTGTTATCTACTTCAACTATAAAATCCAATGGCCCCAGAAAATCAAAGAAGCAGGTTTTTTCTAACTCAGGACCCATTTCTGATGAATTCTTTAATTTGCAGCGGTCAAACACTCAAATGCCTGCATGCTCCAGACACTGCAACTCAGTGAGAGGGGCCGGGTGGGACTCTACTCAGCTACAGTGAAATTGTCATGCCATTAAATTGTTAGATCTTAAAATTTTTAAAGAGAAAACAGGGAGTCCCAATATTTATGAGAAATTTCATGATTTAAAAAAAAAGTTGGTAACTAATTTAAAATATTAAAAACATTGTGAGTACCAAATAAATTAAATCTGCAGGCCTAATTGAGTACACATCCACTGTGTTACTTTTAGTTTGTAGACTGTAGTGGTGTTGTGGGCATCTTGCTGACTGTTTGGATGTCTGTATAATATATTGTCTCAGTTGACATATGGCCTATTTTCTTCACCAATTCCAAGAAACTTCCCTTTTACCCAGTTGAAAAAAGTACATTTATCATATTTTAATGTTTCCCCAAAGTATTTAGTATTTTTTATCATAATGATTCTCATGGTTATTTTATGAGATAGGTAGGCCAAGTAGTCAGGCATATAGATTGTCCTTCCTGGATCGTACAGCTGGTTGTTATAGAGGTGGCATGAGATGCAGAAGACCCAGATTTTTGTCTCCATCATCTTTTTACCGTGGATCTATATACAGATTATTAATTTCAGCTCTTTATTCACCTTTGCTATGATTCTGGGGGAAATTTAAGTCTTCATGTACTTTTTGGTGTTGGTTACCTGATTCTTTTGTAAATATGATTTTAACTCAGTAAAAAGATACAAAATTTTAACAATGAAAAATAATATAACTAAAGAATCAAAACTATAGAATAGTGCCATTTATTCAGAAATATGTTTGAAGGTTGAACAGTTTCATATATTTGAATTCTTCAGAAAGGGAAACTTAAAGTCCTAATACTTTTATGATTTTAACCATTTTTATTGAATTACTCTGAAATATTTTACATGCTTTTGTTTTTTGTTTAAACAGAATGGCTTCAGTAGATACGTTACCCACTAAATATGAGGCAATTTGAATATAACAGAATGTTCCATTTTCCCATAAGAAGATCCCCAGAATTTAATTTTGTAAACTTCTGGGCATGTAGATGAAATAGTCAAATGAAATTGTTATGTGTCTACATTATTTGAATTATTCATACGCATATTTGAAATAAAAAATATAAAATAATGCCTTAAGTTAGAAATATTACTCTTTATCACTTTTACATTTTATGAAATGATTTTATACAAGCTCTTAACTTCTTTAAAAAACTGCTTTATTGAGTATAATTTATGTGCCATATAATTTATCCATTTAAAATGCATAATTCAATGGCTTTTAGTATATTCACAGAGTTGTGCAGCCATCACCACAACCAAATTTAGAACATTTTTTATCATCAAGTTCTTAACTTGCATGTTTGACATCAGTTTTTGTCATTACTAGAGCCATTTTTTGACACAGTATTACTGAGCAAAATCTTCCTTCTTAATTTTTAAAAATATATACCATGTTTTGATGCTATCCTCGAAATTTTACCCTGAGCTATAAGGATATATGAGCTATTAATGATCAGGATAATGTATTCACTCATAGTTTTGCTTTTTTCTTCCCTTTTATATTGTTTTTTTAAGGGTGATCTGTAAGAGACTTATTGACATTTATTTCCTACATTGATAACTGATTAGGTCAGGGAACCTCTATTAGGATCCAAACCTTGTATTGATTTTGGTAGTTTCAAGTAATAGTTTTCTCCCCAAAACATTACTTTGTGATTTAAAATATATTAATTAAGGGTCCCTGAAAATGTGAGTCTTTTAGAAGACTCAAATAGAGGGTGATTCCTTCCTTATTGAGGGATATACAAAGCCAAACCAAACATTGTTGCTTTATGTACATTCAGGCATTTACAGCATTAATAAAGATCCAGATTAAACAATGTGATACTGTTTACTCACATTAAAGAGCCTCGATTGTTTATGGAGTTTGTCTTTTTTTCTTTATTTTGTTTTATGTTTTGATTTTTCTATCCCTTAAAAAGTATATCTGTGTTAGCTTTTAATTTTTCTATAGCTATCATACAAGTTGAATTCTCTTTCCCACAGGCTTTTATTTTATTAGATGGCTAGTACAAAACTAGGTAGGTAATCATCAGACATCAGAATGTATCAGTCACCAAGATCCTATTTGGACATGAGTAAACCCTGAGAAAGAAAAGGGAAAAGACTAAAATACTTTATAGATATGTAGGGTATGTAAAGATGGATGGATTTTTTTCCTTGCTACAAAAGACAAAAACACATTGTAGATGATTAATTAAATTTACAGAATTTTACAATAGTGATTTCTTCTTTGTGCCCTGAACATATAGGGATAAATGTGCTTGTGCATGTGTGTGAAACTGAATTGTTATAGGTATTTCTCATTTTAGATACCTCTGTAGTATCTTCACTTCACCTAAAGGAATGGTTTAAGCTCTTTCTTTAAACAAATTTATGGTCCAGACCACAGACTGGCAAAATCTTCTTTACTGCAAAGGCCTGATAGTAAATATTTTCAGCTTTATGGGCCATACAGTCTCTGTCACAACTCCTCAGCTCTTCCATTGTAGCACAAAAGCAGCCATAGAAAATATGTAAATGAGTGGGCATAACAAATAAAACTTTGTTTATGGACACTGAAATCTGAATTTCATATGATTTTTACATGTCACAAATTATTATTTTTTTCAACCATTTAAAATTGTAAAAATTATTCTTAGCTTACAGATCATACAAAAACAGGTGGTGGACTGGATTTGCCTGCCGACTATAGTTTGCCAATCTGTGGTCTAGACTACAGAATTATAGGCTTTCTCTATCTATAGCCAAATGCTCTCTTCTTTTCTGAGGATACAACATTTTAGGTATGAAATGAATTTATTCTCTAGAATATAATGAATATGCCATATTTATGTTTTAAGGGACTGATTTACAAACATAAAGTTTTTATTTTGTCTTTTAGCAAAAGTTGGCTTATTGTGGAGAGTCTCCTTCCTGGCTGTATTCATGGAGATGTATTAATTCAAAGTTTTAACACTGAGATGTTTGGGAGCATTGATCTAAATGGGGAAAAAATGATATACTTGTGACATTGTAATATGCTACATATTAAATGAGTTTTCATTTCAATTACAGTTAAATAATACTAGTTTAACTGTATCTAAATTAAGCTAATATTGTTGCTTTCTCACATGATATGTTTGCATTGAAATAAGAACTTTAAGAAATAAAAGAGGATTTTCTTTTAAAATGAGATTTCAAATGTAAAAGATAATTTCTCAACTTTCTTATTATTAGAACAGACAATTAATTTGCTACAGGTTTCTTCAGACACATCTAGAGCACAATGTTTTCCTAACACTTTACTATATAAAATTCCAGTATGTTGATGTTACTCCTGGCCATTAAACTAAAATAATAGAATTCAAATAGGATATCTTTTTAGAAAATCGAACACTACCTACCATTATCTTCTTTACATTTATTTAGAATCTTTCATTTTTTTTATTTTAAACTTTTCCTAGTTAAGCAAGCATTTAGTGACCACCTGCTGTGTGGTAGGGTCCCATTCTGATTATAGTAATATTCACTCTGACTATGGGAGTTAGATTAGTCTTACTATGCCCATACTTTTAGTGAGGTTATGGGGTAGTTTAAATATAAGTGATAAAAATTTAAGAATTTTGTAAAAGTAAAATTCAATTTTGACAAATATTAAAAAGATATATTTTGTATAATAAAGTGGTTGTCTTATTTTGGAAGATGATACAGAGTTTTTCTGGATCTGATTAGAACAATTTATAAAGAAAACAAATGCCCTTTCTCTTTACTTATGCAAACTTTGTGTTATTAGCACAGAAGTTAATTGTGTGCTTTTTTACTATAGGCTAGAGGGAATTGCTTCTTGGTGGCAGTTCATAATTTTGTAAAGAGCTCCTTTATTTCCATTAAATAATAAACTTCTTATCACCTTCTTCACTACTGAAACTTTTCTGATACCTCTTAAACCGCATGTGCTATCCTTTTTCAGCCTCTCCCATACATGTTCCAAATGAATATATTGATATTTAAAAAATTAAATGGTTTAGGAAAACCAGGACTCAGCATTAATTTTTCTTTAGAGCCTTTAGAAAATAAAATTTCTAGAGATGAATTTGTTTACATAAAATTATGTTTTAATATAATAATTTGGTTGGACTTTAGGGTTTTGTCACTGGATTTTACTTATATCCTAGCAATATGTCCAAAGCCCAAATACATTGTTTTTTATCCCTTACTTTGACTATAAAAATAGTATCTTATTTTGATAGTGTTTAAAATTAGAAAAATACAAAATAAGACATACATAAAATAGAACAGCAACATTTATGCCAAACACGTTTTTACTGGAGGCTTAGAAGAGGAAAAATGTCTTAAGAGATGTATACTGAAGACTTTCTATAAAATCTTCTAAATGGTTACTAAATTTCAACGTTACTCATTTGCCTTCATTAAATGGATTTTAATTTCCTTCTCTAGAAAGGGAGTTTTGGGAATTATGTAACAAATGTAATTTGATGAGACCAAAGCGTTCCCATCACTGCAGCCGCTGTGGCCACTGTGTGAGGAGAATGGATCATCACTGTCCGTGGTAAGAAAAGAAAAGAATAATTCACTTTTAGTGCAAAAAAAAAAAGTAAAAGTGAATCTTAGGACTTAGCTTTAGACAAAAGTTATATTAAAGTTATACAGTTTTTTAAAAATCTTAATAAGGATATCTTTATTTGATCATATGGTTCTGTCAACTCCCAAAGTCATTTTTCCACAAAGATCCTATCTTTTGTAACAAGGAGAGATTTGAGCAGAAAACTAAGAATTAACATTCAACCAAATATGCAAAAGGACTAAGGTGCTTGTATTAAATGAGGCAATGTATGTAAAGCATTTAGTGCAGTATCTGACAAGTAGGAAGAACTTAAATAGTAGCTATTTCTAGTCATGATAAACCATATACATCCAGGTGTTTTTGTCCCCTTTCCATTTGTTTAACTAATAACACATTTCAGATACCCTGATAAACCCCTGTGTTACCCATTAAGCCTTTTAAAGTATATGTATTGGATATATGTATTGGCATTACATGCATGTTGGATGTATGTAAGTGGTAATTTTCTGATTCTGCTGAACTCCCAACATTTTTGGTCAATAGGGGGCTCTCTTGTAATATTAAAGAAAATGTTCAGTTGAGAAATAGAATTTTTGAAAACAAATGCTGTGAGAATTCTGTATTGTATCTCATTTCAAAGCTGTCACAAAAATCTGTGAAGAAGATATTGTATTTAATTCTGTTTTCCTAGCATTAGGTCTTTGTATAAATATTTAAACTGGTATAGTATAGCACTTTATAAACAGATCTATGTACATATATATATGGTATTTGTTTGTATACACATGCATGCATATATACAAAGTTAACTGCATAATAGGCTTCTTAAAACATTGATTGCCACAATAGAAAAAAAAATTTTTTCTTGGGGCCATGGTGTTTTATTACGAAAATAGAATAAAAACTTCAAAAACAAAATAATCCTTTCTAATGTAATGAAAAAATTGTTATTTTTTATTGTTTTCTGTGTGTGAGTTATATGCAATTAAATTGTCAATATTAATTGTAACAATAAGAACATCAACAAGTAAGATTTTCACGAACCAACTGCAGGGTTTTGCCCAGGGGCCACCCATCACATAATAAGTATGCTACAGCATGGCAGCGTGAGTTGCCTGCACAACACGTGGCTCCCAAGGTAAAGAGACATGTAAGTTACATATGCTTCATGAGGCCCCAGACTCAAAACTAGCATGAGTTAAATACAACTCACATGGCAGTTAATGTGTTAATTTATAACTGCATTTATCTAAAGTTGACTCAAGAGTAGAATTTAGCTTTGTCTTATGATGCTAATCAATTTAGGGTTTCCCTTATTTTTGATAACTTATTTTGATAGTATACCTAATTACTAAACTTTTAGTGGAAATTTGGTTTTTACTACAAAGTGATTATTTAAATATATGGTAATTTCCTGAGATTAGGAAAAAGTAAGAGCACTTTAGATAAAAGCACTTTGTTACTATATAAAAATTTAAAAAATTGTCTAAATCTGTGACCAAGATAGGATAGTATATGACATCGAGTTGGTGTTTAAAAAATATGCCTTGCGTTGAAACAGATTAATTCCCAAGTAATTATCTAAAGCTCAGATCTATTTGCCATCACAATAGTAATACAGTTTAAAAAACTAGGCAGAACATGTATTCAGATAATCACACTGAAAAACTTAATTTTAAGCACTTTTTATAGTAGTGTTTCTGATTAACTAAAAATATAAATGTTCATGCTACAGTTGGATATCTGTGTTTCCTTTCAAAAGAGTACAATAGTTTGAGATTAAAAGAACAATCAATTAGGAATTGTTTTTGTAGAGGTTAGTGATATTTGTTTATTTTTAAGGGATATGGACTAACTTGTTGGTGACCAAATAAGGTGCCATTTAACCTAAATTCCAACATGGGGGTGATTTCTCTCTTTCTAGGCTTTCACAATTTTGGTCAACTTTCCAGAATATTGGTAGGAGGGAAGGGGAAGTAGAAAAGATTGGAGGATCAGAAAGGAGGTTAGACACGGGACCTAAATAGATTTAGGAATTTTCATGAATGAATTTCCTAATAGAGCACTTCTGAGATGTTCAGAGAGTAAGGGGAAGTGTACAGTGTAAATTGGAAGCAAGGAGAATTTTTGATGTTTTGAGACACTGCATTATCTTAACTGCCTAACAGCTTTAGATTTAGAGGTTAATTCTCAGATTGCCTCAAAGTTTTCTATAATTCTTGCTCTGATCATTCTTTGTAAATAGTTTAAATATCACAAAAGGAACTCTTACATATAGATTGAGTACCTTAGTGCCTCTTAAAGCTCTCTGGTTAAGAAGAATGCTGTGATCACAGTTGTTTCTCAGACTTTTTGGAAACAGGAAGGAGGGGACAAGGATAAGCCATCTTTCATGCTACAGCTATTAAAGATCATTTTTGAGTGTGTAAGTAAGCACATATATGGTCCTGCTTGCAGATAACAAAGCACAGTAAAATTTTCTTGTTTACCAAAGCATGCACTCTTAAGTCTAAGAAATGCCTCTACAAGGTTTTTCATTTCAGTTCTATGTTTGACTTTAAAAAATAGTTTGATGACACACCTTAAAAAGAACAATTTTAAGTTGGTACTGGAGCCTATTATATCTTTTTTTTTCAGTGACAGTATAATGCTATTTTGAAATGGAAACATTTGTGCAAGGTAATTTGTAGTTTTGAGGTAGGGTTTTCTCCTGAAATTTTAAAATACTTTGAAAATTTGGGTACAACAAATTGGAACAATAAAATATTCTGCTTAAATTAGCCTTAAAAATTTTTGGATTATAGCATTAATACTTTTTTCTGGAGTTCACTGTTACATTGGTGGAAGTATGGCTGTAAGTATTTGTAAATACTTTTGAATACATTTTTATTTTCAGCAACCAGGGATTTTTAAAGTAAAAAAAATTGGGAAGGCTTAGCAGTTATGTCAGAGTGGCAAGTTTAAATATTTTACTTTAGAGCATTGAAATTACTCTCCACAGCTAGAATGCTGTAATGGAAGAGTAATATACAGGAAAAGAGGGGTCTTGCTCTCTTGGCCCTTATCTTTACTAACTGTATGTGCTCTGGCCAGTGGCTTAACTCCCTTGTTTCTGTTTCTATATCAATGAGACAAGGAGACTGCCATCTGCTCTTCCTGCCTAACTAGATTGAGGTGGTTGTGAGTTGAAGGGGAATCATATACGTGGACTTCCTTTGTAAAGTAGTACTTTACAAATATCAGATGGTATATTTATATCTTTTCTTTGTACAGTTTTCTTTTAGGTTTGAGTGGCTTTAGCTTATCTCCATGAAGTTAAGCATATGTGAAATTACTTGTATTTATTTTTTGTCTTATGGATCCTGAAATGAACATCTTATTAAAGTTTAAAATATTGTTTCTTTTTCATTTTTTTCTTCAGGATTAACAATTGTGTTGGTGAAGATAATCATTGGCTTTTTCTGCAGTTGTGTTTCTACACTGAACTTCTCACTTCCTATGCACTGATGTTTTCTTTCTGCCACTATTATTATTTTCTTCCACTAAAAAAGCGTAATTTGGTAAGAAATGTTTATATCCACTAATGTTAGAGCAGCTGTAGCAATAGTTATTAATATGTGATTCCTTTAAGTGCAGAAGATTAAAAACAAACCCAACAAAAATATACCCCCAAATTGGTGAATTTTAAAATATATTGGGATTGAGAAAGTAGACCCTAGTCTGACATTCCCTTTTAACCAAATCCATTTATGATTATTTATTAGTGGATTTCTTTAGACGTCAACATATGCAATCTTTCAAGATATGTGTCTTGGTTTAAAAATATCTAAAATAATGAAAAGAAAAGGGAAAATGTTCTTCTTTTTTCCTAGAATAAAAACATAGAATTAGTTTAATTGTTAAAGGCTCTCAAAGGAAGAGTTATGTTCTTGAGAAAGAGGACTTTTTCCCTTCTGACTTTTAACAATAATGATAGGATGAATTTGCAGGATGCTTTAAAAAGTTGTCCTTGTATATATACCATTTGAGACAGTGTTTTTCCATTTTGTAGAGGAACTGCAATAGATGTTAAGACTTGCCCCAAATGGTGATGGTGGTGGTGGTGATAATAGCATCAAATAGAATTTTTGGTTCCTTGACTATGTATCAACACTGTGCTATGGGCATCTCATTTTCATTCTCACTTTAATGCCCGCAACAATCACGTGAGGTGGGTGTGATTCTCCCCTCCACCTCATTTTTATAAATGAGGAAACAGAGACTAGTAGAGGTTAAATGAGGTACTGAAGACGCAGAGCTGAAGTGATTATTCAACTGGTTTTAGTTGTAGAGCTGGGATTTCAACCTGATCTTGTATGTATTTTGACTATTATTTTTTCCATTTTATTTGGATTTGGATTGTGTTTTTTAAAATACCGTGTGCGTGTGTGTGTGTGTGTGTGTGAGAGAGAGAGAGAGAATGTGCAAGTATCCATGTGAGGATGCAAGGTGGGGGGTGGGGGAGAAAGAATAATACCCCTGATGTAGAATAGGTAATTTTTCTTTCCTATTTATACCACTTTGTACTCTTTAAATATTTTATATTTAAAAAAATAAATTCAGCAGTGGTACATACAGTTTAATTTTGGGATGACAATGAGTGAAAAAAGTCTTTAAGTTCTATGTATTTAGAGTTTTTTAGTATACATGATCATTTTGATTAATTGAAAGAGGATATTTGCTATTGTTGCTTGGCTAAATATATTAGTGGGGCCTTGTGGTGATTATGTTTATTGAGCAATTAAAATTAGATACTAATAACTGAAAAGAGTTCCAAAGGGAGAATTTTATTAATAAATATAGGTGTTTAACATTTTCATGCTGAGGATATAGTGCATGCTAGTACTATAGTTTTAGAAATATTTTATCTTATTTATAGATTTAATTTCTGATATAATTGGTATTATAGTTAGAATATGTAAATGATTGTACATATTTCCTGGAGTAACCTATTTCAAATAATTGAGCCTAATAAGAAAAGCAATAAAATAAAATCACTTGGTAGGACTAAGGTCATAATTTTTTTAAAAAGTGAGAGAGAAAGAAAACTTAGTGGTCTTAATGAGAAACTAATAGAGGCTGCATAAGAGGGAACACATTGTAGTATAGTGCAGGAATTGGCAAACTATGGGCCTTGGGTTAAATTCAGCCCTCTACCTGTTTTTGTAAATACAATTTTACTGGAAAACAGCTACTCTCATTTGTTTATGTATTGTCCATGGCTGTTTTTGTGCTACAACAGCAGAGTTGAATAGTTGTGACAGAGACTGTACGGTCTGCAAAGCCTAAAACATTAACTGTCTTGCCCTTTATATTAAGTAGCCAACCTCTGGTCGTGGAAAGATGTTGGCTTTAAACAGACACACCTGGGATCAAAGCCCAGCTTTTCTTATTATATGTATAACTTTTGACACATTGTTTAACCTCTCTGAGTTGTAATTTCTTCTCCTAAAAATGTGATTAATAATGAGATTGAATGAGAAAATATATGTAAAAGTATGTGGTATATGGTAGACATTAAACTTACGTTATATTCGAGTTTAGTGAAAGTTCTCAGAAGAAAGGAACACTTTTCTTTGGGCTATTAATTTTTATGAAAAATGTACAGACCATTTTAGAGTAACTCTTTAGGCTGGAAGGTCGATGACTGACTAAGGAAATTCCAGTAATCAAATAAGGATGTAATGATGATACTTAACTGAAGGATTAAGACATTTGAAATTACAAACTGATTTGACTCTCCAAATGAATGGTAGAAAATGAAGATATTAATGGCAATTAGAAAAAGAATCACTTTTTTTAATGGAGAAACTCATTATAGGTTATATTTGAATATATATACTTTCTAAATATATATACTATAGTATATGTATGTATATACTATAGTGCGTGTGTGTATGTATGTATATAGCATACTGAATGTTGAAAAAAAGACCAGCAGCATAGTAAAAGTTTATTAAGAGATTAAAAATACTAGGAAGAAAATATATAAAAAGTGACTACAAGTTGGATTTTGAAAAGTCAAACCAGATTTTCCTTAAAGCAATCAATTGTAGAAGCAATGCAGGTGATTTTTTTGCAGTCTTCATAATATGTTAGTCAATAGTATTACCAAATGAAAAATAATTAGTTCATACTTCTTGTAATAAAGCTACTTTAGTAATAAGCAGTAAATTATAACAATTCTAGGGATCTGACAGTTGTTTATGTCTAGTAGTGCTGAGTAGTAATTGTTCTTTTAGCCTATTAAGCCTTATAGTGTCTTTGTTGTAAGTGGGGTGCTTTTATAATTACCAAAATATTAGGGGTTATGAATGGGAAACTCAAAGATGTTATGTTTTGATATTTCCAAGATCATTTTGCATCCTATTGAGGGATCCAGTACTTTCTAATCTTGTTTAAGATATGTTCTCTGAATGAATGAAGTGATTCATATAAATTATCAAGTTAGGTATATGGAAAACATTTTACCATAATGTTTCCCAATATAAGAAAAGACAATTTTGTTAGACAAATTTAAATACATAAAAACAGAAGTTTATTAGCAGTGTTCTTCTTAAATTACTAGAATAAAGCTTTACTCTAGGATTAGAATTATAACTAAAATTGGAGAAAATATTGTATAATTTATATAGCCCCAAATATTACAGGGATCTGAAGCAAATGAATGTTTGGTCAATATACATTGAAATGAATTCTAGTCATTTCATTGATTTAGATATTGAGAATTTGAAGCTGTATTACTAGGTACATACAAACTTAGAATTGTTGTATCTTCATGGTGGATTGACACTTGTATTATTATAAAATACACCTCTTTATTCGTAATAACGGTTTTTGCCTTATAGTGTTTTTTTTTTTTCCTGTTATTAGTTTAGCTATATTAGCTGTCTTTTGGTTAGTGTTTTCATGGTATATCTTTTTCTATCTTTTTGCTTTCTACCTTTCTTGGTTCTTATGTATCAATGTGTCTTGTAGACAGCAGATATTTTATTGTTTTTTTCCCCAACTAATCTAATAATCTTAGTCTTTTCATTTGAGATATTTAGTCCATTTTTATTTAGTATAACTAGTATTAATACTGTTGTATTTTTATTTATTTTCTATTTAACCATTCTGTCCTTTGCTTCCATTTTTCTCCTTATGTTGCCTGTTTTAGAATTTTCAATTTAAAGAAAAATTCCAGTTTTTAACCTTCTGACAGGTTTTTCTTTTGCTCTTCCTTTTATAGTTTTCCCAGAAATGAAAACATTCTTCCTTAATTTTTTTGCAGTCTAGTATAAGTTAGTACTTTAATCATTGCCCACCTAATGAATGCAATAGCCTTAGAATACCCCCTACCATCATCATCTTTGGTATTGTGGGGTATAAAATAGATGCAGAACTAAATCACATGACAACAAGACATTGTTGTTGCTTGTACATTATCTGTTGTAACAATATATGTGTTGTATGTAACATATGGTCAATATTCATTTTGAGTTAGCCATATATAGTTGCTTTTCCTAGTCCTTTCTATCTTCATAAATTTTTAAGTCTTCTCTGGGCTTTTTTTTTTCTGCCTTTTAGTACAAGTCTGTTGAACAAATTCTCCCAGTTCTGATTCACCTGAAAATGTTTTTATTAATATTTCTTCTTAATTTTTGAAGGATTTATTGCTTGGCATAGAATTATAGGTTGGCAGTTACTCTTTCAGTTTTTAAAAGATGTTATTCCATTGTCTTATGGTTTCCATCATTTCTGTTATAAAGTCAGTTGTTAGTCTTATTGTTACTGCATTGAAATGTGTGTTTTTTTCTGGCTGCTTTTATAGGTTTTTTTTTGGGGGGGGTGTTGTTTTTTTTGCATCTTTCCTGTTAGAGAGTTTCTGTAACGTCTTGAATCTGTGACCTAATGTCATTCTTAAATTATGGAAGTTTCTTGGCCTGTATCACTTCACATATTATTTCTGCCCAACATTTTATCTTGCAGCTCTGGGATTCTAATTATATGTACATGAGGTCTCATAGTGCTGCATATGTTTTGCATTCTTTTCTTCATGTTCCTTTTTTTGGTCCCCTCTCTGTGCTTCAGTCTGGATATTTTCTATTGACCTATCTTCTGGTTGGTTTATCAGCTCCTGTGCTCTGTCTAACCTACTGTTAAACCCTTTTATTGAATTCTTAATTCAGTTATTGTATTTTCCACCTTTAGAATTTCCTTTTGATTTTTTTTTCCCATAGAACACTTCTCTGGTGAAATTCTCCACTTTGTTATCTATTTTCTTGAACATTTTAATCAAAGTTATGTTAATGTCTACATCTGATAACTTCAATTTTGAGATCTCCTTGTGGGTCTGTTTCTGTTGATTTTTTTTTTTCTCTCTCAGTTTGTAAGTATTTTACTCTGTCTTCTGACATGCCTGATAGTTTTTTTATTGCATACTGGGCATTTTATATGACAAACTGTAGAAAATATGGTTGATATGTTTACTTTTTTTCCATATATGATTTACTCTTTTTTGTTTTTTTGGACAAGTTGTGAGAAGGCTCATCTTGATTCAACCAAGGATTTGTATAACAAGTATTTCTAATGCTAAATAACAGAACATTGGTCTTAATATAGCAGTTCTTTGGAAGATGACATTTATTGCATTTATTGATATTTTGGAAGGATTTATGGTTGCTGGATTTGTGTTTGTGAAGGACTGGTTTCAGATTGCCTTTTCTCCTATGGTGTAGTCCTTTAGGGGTCTCAGCTGAAAAACTTCAGTGTTAATTGTGGATTGTGCCCCCCCAGTTATTGTTTCCCTGGCCCTGTGAGATTGCAGGATGCTCTGAGCATCCAGTTCTACTTGGCCTTTCATCCAGGAGTGCTTATGAATTGGCAAGTACCTTAAGGTAAAAAGGAGTACAGAATGTAGGGCTCACCTTAATGCATTTCTACTCTCTCAGATCTTGGCCTTTTAAGTTCTGGATAGTTTGGCTACTTTCCAGTATCTTCAAACAGCTGTTTACTTATTAATTAATTGGATTTTATCTGGCTTTTAATGGTGTTCTTGGTGAGAGGGTTGGTCTCATATCTGTTCCCTCCTAGGTGTCAATGGCAATAGCATTTTGTTTAAAAATTTCTTCCCAGGTGATTCTAATCATTGCTGCCTAATTGCACAACTCCAGGAGGCAACACTCACATCATAGTCTGTATAGCTGGTATCCTGTGGAGCTGTGCAGTGCAAAACTTCTTTGGCCATCAGGTTTGAGAACTGCTGTGCTATAAGGAATGAGGCTTATGGTGGACTTTATAGGTTAGGTAGAGATTAACCAAATGGAGAGATGAAGGGAGTCGTTGCTGGATAAGAAAACAACAAAAGGCTTGAGGCAGTAATTGGAATAATTGGTTTTAAGGTCAAATCTGTTAAAAAATTCCAACTATATAGCAAATATTTCTAAGGCTAAATAATAAAACATTGTTCTTACTATAACAGTTCTTTTGAAGGTGGCATTTGTTGTGGTTTTCTTTATAAAGATAGAAAAATTTACCAATAATGTCAGTACAAAAGTAACCATTATTACCATTGACATTTTAAAAAAATGTTTTACAGTGGAATATTCTTCAAACAATCCTGCCTCAATGCTTTTTTTAAAAGTTCTTCCCTGTGTTTCTTTCATTTTTCTCTAAAGCAAAAAATCAGAAAACTATACACAGCTCTTGATTATGTGTATAAAGCTGGCTAGATGGTATCAGAAGCCTCATTCATTCACTTTATTATCCTTTTTTTTTTTGATTTAGGATATGGAATAAGATCCCCAAAGGTCGCTAACTGTCTCTGGAGATTGTACTAATAATTACTGTGCATCGTCCCTGCGAGAATAATGACACAGTTAAAGTGTGACTTGGACTTTGACCTTGTGTTCTTCTGTCAGCCAGACTGAAGTAAAAGTTTTAGTCTGCGTTTCCTTTAGACCCTTTCAGGCAGATAGATGGCAGCATAGTGTCTTTTCTGGCCCATCTTTATATTCCAGAGCTGAGTGCTAACTCTCTGCCTCTGAAAAGAAAGTGTTAACTTTCCTGTTTTTCTTTTTTTGATTTTTAAGGTGAAAGTGTTTATTCATTAAACAAAAGAAAAAAGCAGGTTGCCCTTTGACCATCGCTGTAATGGAACTTAACCTGTGTTCTGTAGAAAACTGGTATGTTATGGTTGTGCTTATGGGAAAGAGAGAGTTGAGAGAAAGCAGGTTGTTCACAAATTCTGGGAAATGAACAGATTGGGAGCCTGATTGTCTTCTGTTTCAGGAGAGATTTTTCTGAGCTGGATTTTTAAATTTCTTTGCAATTGCCCCATTGTTTTAATGCCTTTTGATTTCTTCTTAATCTTTACTTGTAAAATATCCATTTATCATGGATGTTCAAAGATTTATATGTTTTTACTGTGTGGAGTTTTGAGGAAATATTTGACCATATCCTTTTTTGAAAGAAGGAAGGACTATGAAGAGTAGGAGATAAGGAATTTATAGTTTATCATGAATCAATGCCCAAATTTAGGATTTATTTTTTAAGCTGTAGATATTTATATTCTAAGTCTTATACTAAAAAAGGTCTACCAACCTAAAAGAGATTAGTATTTACTATCATATTTGAAAATAGTAACTAAAAACTCCCCAATTCTCAATTAGTATAAATGAAAATACATATCTAGAAAAATTACAGAAACTTGAGTGATAGTTTTCTTTCTAATTAAATGGGGATAAATTAATTTTTTTTGTTAGAATCACAAAATCAATAAGATTATAAACTTAGATGTTTGGAGAAACTTTTCAAATGTTAGACATTAAATTACTTTGACCGTCATTTGCATTTATCATACTAGTATAATGTTAAATTTTACTTAAAACGCCTCTTGAAACTGATGTCTTACTTTAAGTAGTTACTGGGATGAAAATCATTGTAGCGATTTAAAAACCTGTAGATTGGGGAATGATTTGACATTTTAAATGAATGAAATAGATGGCTATTGAAGAAAATGAACTTTCAACTTTGACCAAGGTCCGTATTTGACTATTTCACATAGTTATTTTAAATGGTTATAAGTAAATGCCTAGTCATGTGATATATTATTAAATTATAATAATATATTTCATTTTAGTGCATACTGGTTGTTTCCCAAAACCAGTACTAGAAAATTATACCTTTTTAATTAAATATGAAGGAAGGTATCACTATATTTAAAGAATATACCTTCTTAAATTTATTATATGTTGATCCATGAATATTTTATAGTCATATATTTTCATGATTTTTATGTTATTCTGGATTTGCATATTATTTGGATTAGTGGAAAATGTGTATTCATTGGAAATATTCCTGAGAGGATAAACAGTATAGTTCTTATTGTATAGGTCAGGTGACTGAGATTCAGAGAGATTCAGTAACTTGTCCAGTCTCAGAATAACCACTTGGCAGAGGTGTGATTTGGGCTCATTTCTGTCTGTTCCTAAGTCATTTTCTTGTTATTACTCTATCCTATTCAATACTACTTTTTGCTTTTTTCCCTCAAGAAACTTTTTAGCAATATTATTGTAGCATTGTTTTGTTTTTATTTTAAATACAGATTTAAAAAATACTAAAGTATCATAAAATCTGCTTTTCAGAGAAAGCTCAGTGAGCCTCCTGATTGGTAGATTCATACTTTGCTATTTTCATTTTTCATTAACACAACCGATTTTTAGTAGTTTGTCTAATATAAAGAATGTCAAATATATCTTATAAATGCATTATAGTAGGTTACAAATACTTTTAAAAATATGTACCTGCTGGAAATCAGATATTGTAGGCAATGCTTACTATTTTTCTACATGAGAAAATACAGGTTTTTTTAAAAAATACATAATTGTGGCTATCAGTGTCAGAGATTATACAGCTAATCATTGTGTCATACCACTATAGTTTTAATGTTACAGCTTTTAAATTGTTTTTAAGTGAGGTAGATTCAGATAATTTCTAATTATTTTATACTTATTTTTATGTGAAGGGCAAAAACTACATAATAACTGCATTTCAGGCTATGAGAGAAGGGGATAACAGAAGGGGAAGAGAGGGGAGAGAATTTCAATAAAGGACATGCTGCCAATATTCAGAAGAGGAAAATAAATAATGTTTAGCAGCCCAGCCAACTCTTCTCTAGGAAGATACATTATTGTTATTCCAATTGGCTGATATCTAATAGTGTTGCTAGGGATTTGATGTCAGAACTGTGCCACAGAATTATTCGCCTAGCCTTTTGGCTAACAAAGAATAGAAATAGCTAGAAGATTTGGTTGTAGATAGCTTTGAATATTGGTAAATCTCTCCATAATTTATTTTAATCTTTTCATATAATCATTTTTAAACTAGCCTCGGTACTTCTGCTATTTAAAAAATATTTTAGGCTTTACTTAATAACCACTGTTTTATTAATATCTAGAAGGTCATTTATTTATTGTGTTCACTGAAGAATGGATAAAATTGCTGAAATATGTAGCTTTTTGTATTTGGGGAAAGAGTAGTCAAGAATAGCCAAGAGTATCATTGAATTTAGATTGATATGAGATGAACATTATTTTTAATGCTAGTATGAAAAAATTCAGCTTTTTTGTTCATATATCCTGGAATGCTAGTAGAGATATCGTTCTTTAGTTTTAGTTTTAGAAAAACTTTAGTTTTAGTTTTAGAAAAAGCTTTAGTTTTAGAAAAAACATTTCTTTTTTGCTTGAAAGGAATATTGTCAGATATATAGTTTATATTTGTGAAGAAATAAGAATAGTCTATTATTCTGACAATTGTCTATTTGTCAATATATCACTATGCTTTTGGTGACAGATGGAACACAGAAAACTTATAAAGAATCTTGACCTTGCCCTGCAATACCAAGTTGACTGAATATATGTCCTCATTAAATGTGTTCATATAGTCAACTTGTTATAAATATTATAGCATTTAGCATAGAAGATTCAGCAAAAAAAAAAGATTCTTTTTTTTTTGAGACAGTTTCGCTCTGTCGCCTGGGCTAGAATGCAGCGGCATCATCATAGCTCATTGCAACCTCAAACTCCTGGGCTCAAGCAATCTTCCTGTCTTGGCCTCCCACGTAGCTGGGACAACAGGCATGTGCCACCACGCCTGGCTAATTTTTGTATTTTTTGTGGAGACGGGGTCTCACTCTTGCTCAGCCTGGTCTTGAACTCCTGAGCTCAAGCGATCCTCCTGCCTCAGTCTTACAGAGTGCTAGGATTATAGGCGTGAGCCACCACACCCAGCCTAGTTTTTATTTCTTTGTAAGACTGTTTCGGTCACTGTGAGTTTAAATGGTTAAAGCCTGGTAGCAATTTTATTGTCTCACTCTTACTTTTACCAAACACTGTAGCACTGCATTAAATGGTAAATGTAGCAAGAAAATATGTTACCCTGTTTTCTTATTGAATTTGCTTCAACTTTTTTTTAGCATTTTACTGCTAAAATATGGTAAGGCAGACAAAATGAATTTTCTGAAATATTTTACTCTCAGCTATGAACCTGGCAGTCAGGTGCTAGTAAAATTTGCTCTATAAGATGATTGCATACATATTTGTACTAAAATTTAATGCATAATTCTTAATACTCAATGATAGCCATTAGAGAGGTAAAAATAGTGATTTTTTCCCCTTTAGATATTGATTTCCATTAGGATGTAATAAGACTGAAAAAGTGCATTTTACCTCAGTGCTGTAGGGGGCTAATATACGAATAAACCTGTAATTTCTTTGCCTGTATTTTAGAATATAGTAAACTTAAGCCAAGGCCCATTCCAAAAAGTGCTGATAACCATACAGATATAATAGGATTTCATTTTAGGATTAAATTAAAAGTACTTATTTTAATGCAAGAGTAATTGGCATATGAATCTACCCTCAGCATGAAAGTTGGTTCTTTAGTCATTTTGAAAATTCAAATCTGTACACTTGAGACATCTCAGATGTTGTCTAAGCTATTTCCATTCTTGAGCAAGAGAGAAAAGCCGAATCCCTTACCATTGGTGCAGTGGTTCTCAGTGGGAAGGCCAGAGACTTTGCCCCTCAGGGGACATTTGGTAATGTCTGGAGACATTTTAGGTTGTCACAACTGGGGGAGTGCTACTGGCATCTAGTGGGCAGAGGGCAGGGATGCTGCTAAATACCCTACAATGCATATGACAGTCCCCTAAACAAAGTATTATCCAGCTTAAAGTGTCGGTGCTGAGGTTGAGAAACTCCTCAGTAGGAGGAAGATCACAAATATATCACATATTGTTATTTTTCAGACTAGTCTTATAAAAACACAGAAAACTACTTATAAATAATATAATGCTTTATAATGATTGATATAAAAACTATTTTCATATTATATGTAATATTTTATTTGTAAAACATAGTTGTTTATTTTAAAAAATTGTGAAGAACATTTATTCAGTCACTTAGTAAATATTATTGAGTGCCTAATATGTGCACTGGCCCCTCTTCTAGGCTCTGAGGATGCAGCAGTGAACAAAACAAAGTTCCTGCATTCGAGGAGCTTACATTCTAATTGGAGGAGACAAGCAATAAATAAATATATGGTAAACAAGATAAGTATTATGAAGTTTAATATAGCAGGGTACAGGGATGGAGAGTGATAATTGAAAATATAGTCAGGGAAGATCTTTCTCATAGTGACACTTGAGCAGAGACCTGGAACTCAAGCGCGTGACTGTTACGGGGAGGAAGAGCATTCTAGGAGAGGAAAGAACCAGTGCCAAGACCCTGAGGTGGGAGCATGCTTGACATTTTCAAGGAACAGTAAGGAGACCACTGTTTCTTGAGTGAAGTGAGTTGGACAGTTATAGGAGATGGATTGAGAGCAGTGAGGGCTGTGATTGGAGGTGAAGACTTTGTTTTGTTACGATGTTTGGTGGTTGGGACTTTGGAAGCTGTTGGAAGGTTTTCAGCCATTATACAGTCTCATTTACATTTTAGAAAAAAAACTAATTTCCATGAAGAGTAAGCTGAAGGACAAGGATGACAGCAGGAAGATAAGTTACTAGGCTACTAAAATATAGTCCAAGTATGAGATGATTATGGTAGTGGTGGAAGTGTTGAGAAGTGGTTCATCATAGTTTGAGAGCTAACAGGATTTGGTGATGATTTGGATGTGGGATATGAAATGGAAAGTGAAAAGTCAAGGATAATTCCAAGATTTCATGGCCTGAACAACTGGAAGAAAGGAAATACTATTTACTGAGATAGGGGAGTCTGAGAGAAGAGTAGGTTTTAGGAAGAAGTTAAACATTTTGGTTTTACACATGTTTACTTTGCCATTTGACATCCAGGAAGAGATATTAACTAAGCAGTTAGATGTAGGAATCTGGATTTCAGTGGAATTGTCTGTGCTAGATATATAAATTTGGGAGCTTTCAGCATAAAAAGATGGTATTTAAAGACATGGAAACGGATTGCAGATTTCCTAGAGAGTAAGTGTGAATAGAGAAGAAAAGAGGTCTGAAGACCAAAATGTAGGCACTCTTAAATTTTAGAAGTCAGAAAGACGAGCAGAGACAAGAAAGATGATGAAGGAGCAGCCAGTGAAGAAAGAGGAAAGCAATGGTGAGAAAAGAGGGTCAAGAAAGCTGATGGTATATTGGAGGAGAAGTTATAACAATGGACCGTGGAATATAAACAAGTAGAGAGTTGAATGTATGGGGGAAGCCAATGAAATGGTGATTGGGTCAACAAATTGGAGGTCCCATTGAGGTTGAGAATTTGTTAGCATTGATGGTCTACAGGGAGTTGGCTCGGAAGGTAGGAGGTGGTATTCAGAAGGTGACATGCTTGAACTTGCAATTATGTTATGGGTACAGTTATTAGAAATGATAAGGTATAAGATATAGTGTTAGAATTTAAATTGAGATTAGGATAGAAGGTAAGATTATAAGAAGAAATGAGCTCAAGGAATTCACAGACCAGGTATTGGAAGAATTGTTTGCTAGATCATAAGTAGCCAAATCTGACTCTTGGCTTATTTTCATTTAGCTTGCATCAAGAGGTGGTGCTCCCACTGCTGCCTAGTTTTGTATCATTTTTTTCAAATTTTAAATGATATAAAAGATTACCAGATAGGAATATAGGAATATATTTTCAGGTAAGTGGCCCTCTCCTCTGCTGGTTTGTATGTGAGGACATAGCTAGGTTTTTGTACATTTTGCTTATGTGTTTCTTCTTCTGTGTTTATTTCTAACAGCCTTTGTAGGTATTAGTATTCTCTGTATCTTCACAGGTTGGGAGAGGAGACTCTGTTCTTTTGTCCACTTTTCTTTTTCATTTTCATTCATTCATTCATTCATTCAGTAAATATTAGCACCTGCTGTGAGCAAAAGCCCATTACAGGCTCCAGGGACTCATTATTGAATAAGACAGGCAGAAGTCCCCATCTTCAAGAAACTTACATACTGGTAACAGAGACAAACAATGACTAAAGAAATAAATATATACCAGATGGAGATAAGTACTATGGAAAAAATAAAATAGGTCAAGCAGATAAGGAGTACTGGGATTTTCTGTATTTTGGTCAATCTCTGAAAAGGTGATATTTAAGCAGAAACCTGAAAAAAGTGAGGGAGGGAGCATATGAATAGCTGGGGAAAGAGTTCTCTGAGATGAACAAATGCAGCAGCCCTTATGTGGTGAGTTTGCTAGATATACTTGAGAAATACCAAGGAGGCCAATGTGGTTTGGTCAAAGTGAGCCAGGGAGAAAGTAGTAAATGTGGTCAGAGAGATGATCTTACTCTTACTCTCTCTTTTTCCCTCTCTTTTCTGTATCTTATTTGACACATTTTCGTCTCTCCTTTCATAGGCCATCTATTAATATAACTCAGTTTTATTTTGTGTTTTATTATGTGTATTTTAAAAGAGTTCAGTTTTATTCTAAAATTAATAAGGGTGTTTTTATATTCTATATTTCCCTATCACAACTTTTTGTATACTTTATATTATAAAATATAACATATACAAATGAGTATATAAAAATAAAAACAGTTCAGTGAATTATTCTAATGCCTCTTTTGGGCAATAATTGTAAGATTTATCCATTTTGACACATTAGATATAGTTAATTTTCATTGTTGTATTACTATAAATATTCATAGAATTCATTTAATATAAAACAATTTATCCATTCTATTGATGGGCATGTACATTGTTTCTAGTTTTTAGTGGTTACAAATAATGCTACCATAAGCAACCTTGTTCATGTCTCTTGCTGTACATGTGTATGTGTTTCATTTGGATGTATAGCTAGAAGTGCTAGTACTCAAAGGTTATATGAATGTTGCTTTAGATACTGTTCACAGTGCTCCAAAATGGTTGTACCAATTTAAACTCCTCTACCAGTAGAGTATATAACTTAGATTGCTTCACATCCTCACTAATACTCATTTAAGTATTCTTAATGTTAGCCATTTTGATGCATGTGAGCAGTCCTTCATTGTGTTTTAATTTGCATTCCTCTGATGACTAATGGTGTTGAGCTGCTTTTCATATATTTACTGGCTATATGAATAGACTGTTTGGTGGTGTTCCTGTTTACGCATTTTGCCTATTTGACTTTTTCTTGGTGACTGTAGGATGTTTCAGATTAGAGCCCTTTTTTGATTATGTATGTTATAAATATCTTTCACTCTGTGGTTTACCTTTAGACTCTCTGAATGGTATTTTTTGATGAACAGAAGTTTATAATTTTAATGCACTCCACTTACCAATCTTTTTCTTTTTGAGTAGAGGTTTTTGGGTTCAATTTATGAAATCTTTTTCTATCTTAAAATCATCAATATGATTCTCCTACATTGTCATCTAGGTACTATATTTTTCTGTCTTTCACATTTCTACCTGGAATTGATTTTTGTGATTCTTGTGAGATAGAAGTCAGGGTTTCATTTTTTTTACAGATGAATATCCAATTAATTTAGCACCACTTACTGAAAAGAATTCTTTCCCTTCTGCTCTACAGTGCCATCTTTGTCCTAAATCAAGATCCATTTATGTGTGTATCTGTTTGTGCTTCTTCTCTGGTGTATCGGTCTATTTGTCTCTCCTTGTGGTTATACCACACTGTCATTGTAAGTGTAGTTTTATAATCTTATCATCCAGTAGAGCAGTATTTTTAACCTTTTTTCATTCTCTTTGCCCCCTAAGGAGCCATTTTAGGCATTTTCTTCTCTCACTGTCCCCTTCCCCAAAGTAAAATACTAAAGAATAAGATTTTGTCAGATAGGATTGATTTGTGTAGGGCCACAAACAATTGTAATAGCTAAGATTTTTTTCTCCCTTTAAGAACTAACTTTCTCCATCTTAGGGGCAAAGCTGGCCCTGTAGAGAATGCATGCAGTAGAACAGACCCTCCTACCTTGTTCTTTTCATATAAGAGTATTATGCTATTCTTTGTTTTTTCCTATGAAATGTAGAAATAGCTTATCACTTTCTACAAATCAAAACAAAGTAAAACAAAAAAACTCCTACCAGTAAAGTGTGTACTCTACTGGTAGGTGATCTTTTATTAGGATTGTATCAATTCTGTAGGTCAGTTTGGTTAGTTGACATCTGTGTTTTATTGAGTTTCCTGATCTTCAAACATAGTATAGCTTCTAGAAGAAAATTGCTTTAAGAAGAAATTAGAAACATGTGTAGTCCTATAATCATAAGTGAGTTGTCACAACTTTTCCTGCAAAGAATATTCACAGGTTTGCTAGTGTGTTCTAGCTCTATCAAACACAAAAGGAAACAATAATTTCAGTCTTACACAAAGCTTTTCAAAGAATAGGAAAAAGAGGGAACTCTCCTCAACTCATTTTATGTGTGTAGCATATCTTGGATACATAACCTATCAGGGATAATACAAAAAGAAATTATAAACTAGTCTGATTAGGAACATAGATGAAAAACTGCTCAACAAAATATTAGCAAACTCAATCTGGTTAAATGTAACCAGCCTGACCAAGTTGAGTTTATTCTAGGAATGAAAGGTGGTTTTTGCATTAGAAAAGCAGTCAGTATGTTTTATCACATTAACAGATTAGAAAAAAAGTTCAAATGAGCATCTGAATGTATGAAGACAAAAACAAAATTCAGCATCCATTCATGTTATAAACTCTTAGCAAACTAGAAGTAGAGGAGAACTTTCTTAATCCGACAACAGTACCCCGCAAATCAAAAACCCCACAAAACCAACAAGCTACAGCATGCTAAGATGAAATACTGACTTCTTTCCCTCCAAGTTGTGGGACAAGGCATCAATGCCCATTGTCACCATTGTTATTAAACATAGTGCTAGAAGTTTTAGCCAGTGCAGTAAGGCAAGAAAAAGAAAAGGTAGAACTGCTGAAAGAAATAAAACTATCTTTACTCATAGGTGATATAATTGAGTAAATAATTTATCCATAGATTCTTTTGGATTTTTAAGAAAGTTTAAAAAGTGTGACTACAAAACATTTTTAAAAAATCAGTTCTATTTTTATATAATAAACCTTTAGACAATGAAATTCGTAGCAAATGCCATTTATAATAGAATCAAAAACCAGGAAATTTCTGAATTAAATCTGACAAAAAAAATAAAGACTTCTAGGGGAAAACTTAGGAAACTTAATGAAGAGAATATGTTATTTGTGAATATATGCCTCAGTGTGTGTTATAACTTGAAAATCTAACTTTAAAAATATTATGGGAATACAAATTATCTAGAATAACTAGGATATTCTTGCAAAAGAACAAGATGGGATGACTTGGCCTACCAGGTATTGAGACTTATTACAAAGCCATAGTAACTAAGACATGTGTCACTGGTATAGGGATAAACAAATAACCCAAGGGAACAGAAAAGAGAGCCAAATCTGATTCATACGTGTACAGATACTTGAGCTCTAACCACTGAGGAAAGGACAGCTTTTCAAATAAATCATTCTGGAATGGTTGAACATCCATATTGTAAAAATAAATTCAGATCTCTATCTTTCACTGTGTACAAAAAAATAAACATCAATTCTAGGTTGATTAGTGACCTAAATGTGAAAGGCAAAACTTATAAAGCTTTTAGAGGCTTTAGAAGATAATATAGGAGAATGTCATTATTACTCCAGGGTCAGGAAAAATTTCTTAAACAGGATATAAAAAGTACTAAAGGAAAAGATTGATAAATTGGACTACATTAAAATGAAGAACTTGGGTTTATCAAAAGATGCCATAAATAGAGTGAACAGGTAGTCTCAGTGGGAGAAGGTATTTGCAATATGCAGCTAAAACATAGTAGTATCCAAAATGTATGAAGAATGAATTAATAAGCTTTACCTTTAGGGTAGGGGTGAGAGAGAGATTGTGATGGTGAAGGAATACACAGGAGGCTCTGCTTGGTTTCAAATGTTCTCATTCTTGAGAGGATAGTGTTACTTTTCTTTAAACTGAACATATGTTTTATGCATTTATCTGAATATAAGCACATTTCTTAACAAAAAATGGGAAGAAATGAAAACAATAAATATGGTTATTGATTACATTAGTTTGCTAGGGCTGCCATAACAAAATACTACAAACTGGGTGGCTTAAACAACAGAAATCCATTTTCTCACAGTTCTAAGGGCTGGAAGTCCAAGATCAGAACGTCAGCAGGTTTGGTTTCCCCTGAGGCCTCTCTCTTTGGCATGAAGATAGCCACCTTCTCACTGTCCGCACATGGTCTTTCCTTTGTGTGGGAGCATCCCTGGTGTCTCTTTGTGTGTCTAAATTTCCTTCTCTTATAAGGACACCAGTCAGATCAGATTACTACCCACCTTAAGAGCCTCATTTAAACTTAATCATTGCTTTAAAGGCCCTATGTCCAAATACAATCACATTCTGAGGTATGGGGGTTAGGGCTTCAATATGTGAACTTTGGCAGGGTAGTGGGGACACAATTCAGCCCATACACTGATTATGTAGTAAAGATCTGGAATAGCAAATGGGTTCTTATGATTTGGATAAAATTTCCTAAGCCAATTTTTGGATTCAAAAAGTGCTAAATCTAAAAAAAATCTAAGACAGAAGTAAAGATGTACTCTAGAGAACAGTGTTAAGTGACTCAAAATATGGATTTAGTGCTGATGATGTTAATTATGCATGTGTGAACTTGGAATACAGTTGTTTTTTGAAAATGTAAAAGTGATAAAAAGCAATTTCTAGATTAAAGTTTTTTACTACTATATTTTACATAAATACTTTAACTATAAATGTATAACCCAATGAATAAATGTAATATTATAAGTAGATCTTTTAGTCTCATTTCCATCCCTGACATTTATAAATTGTAGTTGGCCAAAAAGTTTTAAAAAATCTTTTCACTGGGAGAAGAGATGATGGATTGTAGTTGGTCATAGATGGTAATTTTAGTACAGTAAGCTCAGCTATAATGCAATATGTGCATTCCTAAAAATCACTTCATGGTATAAAACCATGGAATAAAAGTACAGGGCTTGTGGGCAAATGGGGGCACAGCACTCAAAAACTTTGTCAGTGACACTTGAAAGGGTAGGAACCTAATAAAAATAGTAGCACACATTTATACACGTTAAATGGTTAAGAAATACGTAAATACTACAATAGAGACGGCACTTTACCTTGAAAGAGACCTGAAGTTTTCTTGTGGAAGTGAGCATCAGAAGAGTTGCAGAGTGTGAGTTACTGTGAAATGATGGAAGGGAATTCTGAATGAAATTGGAGGGAAAGTTCTAATACCAGATATAGATGGGGGTGGCTCATAACACATGTGATAAACTGAGGTGACTAGTAGTTGTCTGAGGGGTGTGTGTGTGTTGTGTATTCCTACATGTCTTAGTTCATCTGAGTGCAATTTTCTGTGTTCATCAAGGATTTTTCACCGATAAAAATCGTGCGTAAGAAACACAAAAGTGTTGCTATGCTCAAATTGTTGCTTAATGTATCAATTACGTTGGAAAAAATTTGTGTTTTCAAACAGCATTATTGCAGAACTTACTTAAGTTTTGACATCATTGACAGCCCCACCTTTTGATTTTTATGTTTTATAAGGTTGCTGAATTAGGCTCTTTTTACTGAAGTTTTGGAGTGACTGCCTAATATTTGACTGCTACATAAAACCTCAAGTATCTTGGTGAATTTTAAGTTTTCTCAGGCTAATGAATAAGTAATTTGGGTGTGGAATCAGATTTTTGCTTGAGCCTGGTGGTGGCTCAATGTAACACACACACAGAAAAGGATCATTTCTTTTGTTTCAAGCAAACACATTATCATTATGACCTCCCTATTTTTGGTATTGCTATTAGGATACCTTTAATCCTTAATGTGAATCAGTATAAAAGAAAGCATGTGGGTGGTTGTGTTTTGGGGGTCCTTTTCATCTGCTTGTTGGTGTGGCTGTTTTATTCCAAAGCTTAGCAACAACGCATTTCCAGTAGAAGTCTTAGTTCTTGGACTCTCTCCCTTCTCTGATCTATTTGGTAACAGTAAAGGTGAATGAAATGCTTCTTGTTTTCCCATCCTTCTACCACAATATCTTTGGTTCACTTTCAGGACCCTCATTTTTAATCTCTGAGCCAGAAAATCAGTTTTCACTCACAGCATTTCCCTTTCTTCCTCCTGTCTAGGTGTTCCTTTGTGTTTCTGTAGTACTCTGTGCATGCCTCCCTGTTATAGCATATTGTCACATTCTTTTGGAGTTTTAAAAAGTTGGGCTTTCTCTGTAAGTAATTTGTACACTTCCTGGGGTCATCGACCATATCTTTATCATTTTTACATTTCTGTTACATAGCACAGTGCTTGGCAGTGGTGGTTGTGTGATCGGATGGAAGAATGAATGAAGAGAGCTGTCCTTATGATCCTATTGTGTATGTTTTCACCTCATTTTGACTAAGTTACATGATTTCTAGGTATCTCGATATCTTGAACTTTAATAATATAAATCATGCTTGTGTATTCAAACATTTTAGCAGTACAATAATAAAATTTCTTTCTTAAACCAAAGATTGTATACTATCAGTGTTTTGTTTTGTTTTGTTTTGCCTTGGGTTTTTTTGTTTTGTTTTGTCCAAAATAGGCTAAAAAACAAACAAGATTAACTTGCAACCCTGGGATTGAGATTTTTTGACACAAGAGAGTAGTAAAATCATGTATTTTTTAGCTTGCTATTGTAAATTAAAGACAGTAACTTTTGAAAATTTTAAATATTTATATATTGACTAGATAGAACAAGCTTAAAAGGGAGGGAGGGTAGTTTTTTTAAAGATAATAAGTATGTGTTATGGCTCAATTCTTGATTATTATTGCAACTATAAGCAACTCTTGAAATAGTTTTTAAGGCTTTCTTTTTCTTTATAGGATCTGTTTGTTGTTAGACATGAATTGGCCATAATGAGACTAGCAGCTTTTATGGGCATTACTATGTTAGTTGGAATAACTGGACTCTTTTACACTCAACTAATTGGCATCATCACAGTAAGTATATTTTTAATGTAAAGTAACATATTTATGAGTATATTACCTAATTATAAGCTTCATTCTAAAAAGTTACAGAAAGTTTAGAACTTGAAGGAGAAAATTATCCATTTTTTAATATATTTTTTATTTTCACATGCCTATGTAATTTTAAAGTAGTTATAATCAGGTACAGAGTATACACACAATTTTGTATCCAGCTTTTAAAAGTTAACAGTATTTTTTTTTTTAGGACAATAGACATCATGTTTATAGCTTTTAATACTTGTATGTTCTCTATTTAGTGAATATACCATACTTCAATTAACCATTTTCTTATTGATTGGCATCTAGTGTACAGTTGTTTTTTCTATATTGCAAACAACTTTACTTTAAACATCTTTTTCCTCTTTAAATTATTAGTTTAGGGGAAATTCCCAGAAATGGAGTTGCTGGTAGAACCATTTCATTAGTAATTAAATTTTTTTTGTTTGAATGTATTTATTGATGTGTAAACTAACTTAGCAAGTGATTGCCATTCTTTATCTAGGAGATCTGAAAGTCTGATAGCTCCTCATTTTATGATATATGATATGGAAAAGTCTTGAAATAATGTCAAATCTATTTTTTACATTGTTACATAGAATATACTTATAGTATTTACTTGTTTATTTCCCTTTTATATTATTATCTACATAGGAATAAGTAGTTTTTTCACACCATCTAATTGAAACAATTGTGTCAAACACACAGAAGTATCATATTAGATACTAGCACCCTCATAGGTGCCTCTACTTGATGAGTTTCTCATAGGTCAGTGGGAGGCTATAGAAGTAATTAGATATAAGATTGAAATATACATTGTAGTACCAGTCTTTCTTCATAGTTAGCCAAATCAGGTCCTTTTATTACAACAGAAAAGATTTTAAAAATGAGAAACATTATATTAAATAAGGATTAAAAATATAATACATTGCAAAAGATGTAGAGCAAATAGAATTTCTCTTACATTATTGGTGGGAGTAGAAATTGGTATAACATTTTCAGGGAATAAATTATCAATGTCTATCAAAATTTAAAATACAGAGCCCTTTTGACCAACCTCCACAAATTTATTTTGTAGAGGCTATTTATTCACATGTGTGTAAACACGTATATTAAAAAGGTCTCCAGCATTTTATTATAAACAGGCATTCCTCAGATATATTGCAGGTTCAGTTCCAGACCACTGCAATAAAGCAAATATCACAATAAAGTGAGTCACATGAATTTTTGGTTTCCCAGTGCGTATAAAAGTTATGGTTGTACAAAAAATTTTTAAAACACCTAGGAATATACTTAACTGAGGAAGTAAAAGATCTCTACTAGGAGAACTACAAAATACTGATTAAAGAAATTGTAGATGACACAAACAAATGGAAAAACATCCATGCTCATGGATTGAAAGAATCAATATTATTAAAGTGACCATACTGACCCAAGCAATCTAGAGATTCAGTAAAATTACTATCAAAATACCAACATCACTTTTCAAAGAACAATCCTAAAATTCATATGGAACCAAAAGAGAGCCCAAATAGCCAAAGCAATCCTAAGCAAAAGAACAAATCTGGAGGCATCACATTACCTGACTTGAAATTATACTACAAGCCTATAATAACCAAAACAGCATGATACCGGTATAAAAGTAGACATGTAGACCAATGGAACAGAATAGAGAACCCAAAAATAAAGCCATATACCTACAACCAAGTGATCTTCAACAAAATAGACAGAAACATACACTGGGGAAAGGACACCCTATTAAATAAATGGATAGCTATATGCAGAAGAATGAAGCTGGATCCCTCTCTCTCATCATACACAAAAATTAACTCAAGATGGATTAAAGACTTACAAGTAAGACCTGAAACCATAAAAATTCTAGAAGAAAACCTAGGATAAATTATTTTGAATATTGGCCTAGGCAAAGAATTCATGACTAAGACCCCAAAAGCAAAAACATCAAAAACAAAAGTAAATAAATGGGACTTAATTAAACTAAGAATTTCTATACAGCAAAAGAAATAATCAACAGAGTAAATAGACAACCAACAGAATGGGAGAAAACATTCACAAACTAATGCATCCAACAAAGGACTAATATCCAGAATCTACAAGGAACTCAAACAAATCAACAAGAAGAAAACAAATAACCCCATTAAAAAGTGGACAAAGACATGAACATTTTTCAAAAGAAGATATACAAATGGCTAACAAACATATGCAAAAGTGCTCAACATCACTAATTATATGGGAAACGCAAATTAAAACCACATGAGATATCACTTTACCCCTGTCAGATTGGCCATTATTATAAGTCAAAAAACAACAGATGTTGGCATGGATGTGATGAAAAGGGAACACTTATACACTCTTGGTGGGAATGTGAACTAATACAACCTCTATGGAAAACAGTATGGTGATTCCTCAAAGAACTAAAAGTACACCTACCATTCAATCCAGCTGTCCCACTACTGGTTATCTGCCCAAAGGAAAAGAAGTCATTACATCAAAAAGACACCTGCTCTTACTCGTATGTTTATCGCAGCACAATTCACAATTGCAAAGAAATGGAATCAACTTAAGTGCCCATCAACCGGTAAGTAAAGAAAATGTGTGTGTATGTATATATATATATATATCATAGAATACTACTCAGCCACAAAAAAATAATTAAATATTGTCTTTTGCAGCAACTTGGATGGAACTGGAGGTCATTATCCTAAGTGAAGTAACTCAGGAATGGAAAACCATTAAGTGAGAAAATACCACAGGTTCTTACTTATAAGAGGGATCTAAGCTATGGGTACTCATGGTTATAGAGAGGAGTATAAATGACATTGGAAACTCAGAATGGAGAGAGGGAAGGGAGGGGAGTGAGGGATGAAAAATTATCTGTTGGGTACAATGTATACTTTTCAGGTGATGGGTACGCTAAAAGGCCAGACTTCTCCACTGTACAATACACGCATGTAACGTAAACCACTTGTACCCCCTAAATCTATTGAAATTTTAGAAAAGGAAAAAAAGTTATATTTATAATATACTGTAGTCTATTAAGTATTAAAAGGCATTATGTGTAAAAAATGTACATATCTTAATTTAACAATACTTTATTGCTAAAAAATGCTAACCATCAACAGCATGTGCTGACTTCATGTTTCTGAGCCACATTTTGTTAATTCTCATAATATTTCAAACCTTTTTATTATTATTACTATATCTGTGATGGTGATCTGGGATCAGTGATCTTTGATGTTACCATTGTAATTATTTTGGGGCACCGTGAGCCATGCCTATTTAAAATGGTGAACTTAATCAGTAAATGGTGTGTGTGTTCTGATGCTCCACCAACCAGCTGTTCCCCCATCTCTCTTCCTTTCCTAAGGCCTCTCTATTCCCTGAGACACAACAATATTGAAATTAGGCCAATTATTATAATAACCCTACAGTGGCCTCTAACTGTTCAAGTGAAACGAAAAGTCACGCATCTCTCACTTTGAATCAAAAGCTAGAAATGATCAAGCTAGTGAGGAAGGCATGTTGAAAGCTGAGATAAGCCAAAAGCTAGGCCTCTTGCCCCAAACATTTAGCCAAGTTGTAAATGCAAAGGGAAGGTTCTTCAAGGACATTAAAAATGCTACTCTGTTGAACACTTGAATGATAAGGAACTTAAGCAGTTTTTTTGCTGATATGGAGAAAGTTTTAGTGGTCTGGACAGAAGATCAAACCAGCCACAGCATTGCCTTAAGCCAAAGCCTCGTCCAGAGCAAAGCCCCAACTCTCTTGGGGCTGAGAGAGGTGAAGGAAGCTGCAGAAGAAAAGTTTGAAACTAGCAGAGGTTGATTCATGAGGTTTAAGGTTAAAAGCCATCCCCGTAACATAGAAGTGCGAAGTGAACCTGCAAGCACTTCTGTAGAAGCTGCAGCAAGTTTTATCCAGAAGATCTAGCTAAGATAATTGATGAAGATGGCTACGCTAAACAGCCTCCTATTGGAAGAAGATGCCATCTAAGACTTTCATAGCTAGGGAGGAGAAATCAATGCTTGGCTTCAAATCTTCAAAGGACAAACTGACTCTCTTGTTAGGGGCTAATGCAGCTGGTGACTATGAGTTGAAGCCATGCTTATTTGCCATTCTGAAAATCCTAGTGCTACACATCTGATAAAGGGCTAATAACCATAATCTATACAGAACTTAGGAAAATCAACAAGAAAAAATCAAACAACCCCATTAAGAAGTGGGCAAAGGACATGAACAGAAACTTTTCAAAAGAAGACAGAATAATGGCCAGCAAACATATAAAAAATTGCTCAACTTCTCTAATCATCAGGGAAATACAAATCAAAACCACAATGAGATATCACTTAACTCCAGTGAGATTGGCTATCAAAAAGTCCCAAAACAACAAATGTTGGCGGGGATGCGGACAGATAGGGACACTCATATACTGCTGGTGGTACTGCAAATTAGTTCAACCTTTATGGAAAGTAATGTGAAGATACCTCAAAGAACTAAAAGTAGAACTACCATTCGATCCAGCAATCCCACTACTGGGAATCTACCCAAAGGACAAAAAGACATTATAAAAACATCGACCCAAAGGAAAAAAAGACTATAATAAAAACATCTGCACTTGAATGTTTATAGCAGCACAATTCACAATTGCAAAGATGTGGAAACAACCCAGGTGCCTATCAATACACGAGTGGATTAATAAAATGTGGTATATGTATACCATGGAGTATTACTCAGGAATAAAAAACAATGGTGAGCTAACACATCTGGTATTATCCTGGATGGAGCTAGAACCCATTCTTCGAAGCGCAGTATTACAAGAATGGAAAAACAAACACCACTGGTACTCACCATCAAATTGGTACTAACTGATCAATACTTATGTCACACATGGCAATAATATTCATAAGGGGGCAGGGCAGGCGGGAGGTGTGGTGAAAGGGATGGGAAAACTCTCACCGAATGGGTGCAGGGCACACAGTTTGGGGGATGTCCATGATTGTAGCTCTGACTTGGGCAGTGAGTGCCTAGGCAATATATATAACCAAAGTGTTGTACCCCCATAATATTCTGAAATAAAATAAAAAAAAAATCCTAGGGCCATTAAGAATTGTGCTAAGTCTACTCTGCCTATGTCTATAAATGGAACAACAAAGCCTAGATGACAGGACATCTGTTTACAGAATTGTTTGCTGAATATTTTAAGCCCACTGTTGAGACCTACTGCTTAGGAAAAAGATTCCTTTCAAAATATTACTGCTTTTGACAAAGCACCTAGTTACCCAAGAGGTCTGATGGAGATGTACAAGGAGATTAATCTTGTTTTCATGTCTGCTAATACAGCATCCATTCTGCAACATATGGATAAAGGAGTCATTTCGATTTTCAAGTGTTATTATTTAAGAAATACACTTTGTAAGACTATAGCTGTCATAAATAGTGATTCCTCTGATGGATTCCTTTTCTATATCTGTGGTTTGTTTATAGATCTTTGGAACACTGAGGTTGCCTAAGAATTAACTCAGGCAATAGTCCACATAGGTTTTCACAAATATATGTGTGTCACACAAAGCCATCAGGAAATTCCCAGTGGAGTCCCGTGACAAAAAATCTTTTAATGAAGTAATTCTAAAAGAAATGCTCTCTTAAGATATATTTATCATCCTGCATTTGGCTAACATTTTAAATGCATCGGAATCTAAGAATGACACCCAACCCTGTTAAGTGGCCAAGTCAGTTGAAAACTGTGGAAAAAATTTACCATTCTAGATGCCATTCAGAATATTTGTGGCTCATGGGAGGGGGTCAAAATAGCAACATTAACAGGAGTTTGGAAGAGTTGAATCCTCATGGTTGACTTTGAGGGTGTCAAGGCTTCTGTGGAGGAAGTCACTGCAGATGTGGCGGAAATAGCAAGAGAACTAGAATTAGAAGAGGAGCCTGAAGATGTGACTGAATTGCTGCAATCTCAGCAGCAATTGAACAGATGAGGAGTTGCTTCTTATGGATGAACAAAGAAAGTGTTTTTTTGAGATGGAATTTGTTCCTGGAGAAGATGCTGTGAACACTGTTGAGATGACAATACGGGATTCAAAAAGTATATAAACTTAGTTGATAAAGCAGCAGCAGCAAGGTTTGAGAAGACTGACTCTAATTTTGAAAGAAGTTCTACTGTGGGTAAAATGCTATTAAATAGCATAGCATGCTACAGAGAACTCTTCCATGAAAGGAAGAGTCAATCAATGAGGCAACCTTCATTGTTGTCTTTAAGAAATTGCCACAGCCACCCCAGCCTTCAGCAGCCACCATCCTGATCAGTCTACAGCCATCAACATTGAGGCAAGACTCTCCACCTGCAAAAAGATTAGGACTCACTGAAGGTTCAGATGATCGTTAGCATTTTTTTAGTGTTAAAGTATTGTTAAATTAAGGTATGTACTTTTTTTTAGACAATGCTATTTCGCACTTCATAGACTACAGTATAATATAAGCATAACTTTTATGTGCACTGGGAAACCAAAAAATTCATGTGACCAACTTTGTTGCAATACTTGCTTCATTACAGTGGTCTGGAACCAAATCTGCAATATCTCTGAGATATACCTGTAAGTTATGTATTGTTTTTGTTAGTTTTTAAAGGATGTATGTTCTGACTCTATTCCATTCTACCAATATATTAATATTAATTCTGAAATTGCAGATTTTTTTTGCTGTAATATTGAACATTATATTTTAGTAGGATAGGGAAACGAAGTTCTGATGTGATATTTCTAAAACTGAGTAGAAATCACATTTGTTAAATACTCTCTCTAAAGGTTTCATCTCTTTCTGCATACATATAGTACCCTCTCAGAACATTGTACTAGACAGGGCTGATGTCTATAGAAATTATATGTCTGTGAAACATTAAAAAAATATTGCAAGTATTAACAGAGAAAAAGCAAGAGAGAGAATATATTCTATCTGTTAGTCTAATCTTTAGTCATTTTACTTCCTCTTGGATATGAATTCTTCTTAAAATTATATTAAATTTTAATTCTGTATACCTTGGATTTCATAATGAATCTCAAGCACTACTCTTTTTGGATTAAAAAATAATAATAAAAAAGGTTTCCAGAATATTCCTCCTTACATTGATTTAAGGTTCTTTATGTTTTAATTATTTAAAGCTCTTATGCATTTAGTGTTTAATTTTAAATCTAATGAATTATTAGCATTTAAATAAATAGTATTTAATATTTTAATTAAAGTTAAAATATAGATTATGCTTACTTTCTTTATAAAATGCATTTTCTGTTTCATTTTATGATAAAATTAAGATTATCTACAGGAAATTTCACACCTGGACATGTTTTTGTCATAATCTGAATCCATGAATCTCTTTTTACGGTGTGAAAGAAGTGATGAATTTGTCAGGTGGCATGAGAAAGAAAACAAGTGGGAGAAAGAATCATAGTAAATTTAATTTTTCCATTGAAGTCTTCCTTTTTCCCCTACCCCTGCACCCTAAAGATCCTAGAGCATTTTGAGAAACCACTGATAGGGGATTCATTTCATTATATAAACTACATAATTGCGTAGTTTGAACATAGACCTATTAGACAACAAACAAACAAAACAAATTCTACCTCTTTTTAGGTTTAGCTTGAGGTTTTGGGAATGCAGCATATCAATTTTCAGTAATTTTTCCCATTATTCATTCTTACTTGGAATAAATTAATCACTTTTCTCATGTGTAAGAGGAAGAATCCCATCCTCCTATTGACAGTAGAAGGTAACAGGGTAATCATAGCAATGATAATCTCATGTCATTTTAGACCTAGCAAGAGTAGATTATCTGTGACCCAGATAAAATAATTAGAAATTACTTTAACTTAAAAATAGTGGATTTCTAATCTCATTTTCAAGGTTAAAAGATCGGAACAGGACCAGATGCTTTTGTTAAATAGACTCATCTGAAGCCCAGTTCTAAAAGATTACCTTTGATTATTTTTAGATTTAATTTTAAACAGGATTTAAATATACGTGTTTGTGAATTTTTACTGAAGTTAATATTGAAGTTAAAATGTTTTCACAACAATTTCCACTGTCAGGCATTCTTTTTTATTTAGGGGAACAGTTTATTCTAATTATTTCTTACTTAGACTGTTTAGCCTGTTTTTTTCTTTTGCTGTTTTTGAATGAAATGATAGTAATGTTATTAATGTAATTGATGTTGTCAGAATTATTGAGCGGTAGTTCACACACAGCCAAGAATAATGTCCATTCTGATGAGCACCAATACTAATAGTGCTGGGTGACTGTATTAGTCATGTTTCCAGTCACTGGGCTTGGAGAGAGCTAATCAAGAAGTCCTCTAACAGCTGGTACAGCACATTCTGGTGAGGTTCTGACAGAGAGCTATTGTGTATCATGACACTGGTCTGACAGTTTATCTAAATTTTATATACAAGCATTTTTGTTTTCTGGGCACTGTGGAGTTTGTTTAATAGGGTAAGCTTTTGATGATGTCTCTGGAGCTTAGTGCTTTTCTCAGTTGTGGTGAGGTTGGGGGTAGGATGATTCAGTTGTAATTTTGTAAAAGGCTGTAAATGCTCAAAAAATTAGTGATTTTTGCATTTGGTCTCACAGGTACTATTGTTGGATTCTATTTGAATTACTAAAGATAGCTTAAAACAAAGCTTTTCAAATTAGAAGAGGAAAATATTTTCTCCCATAAATGCTGGATCATGTTTAACTTGCAAAGTTAATGTTTACCTAAATAAATACAGAAAGAATCACAAATGCAGGGGTGACAATGTTAACTTGACTATCTTACACAATGAAGAGTATTGTATGTTCAAAATGTTTAATTAGTTTAAAGGAGATTATCTATTAAATAGCATTTCACTAATCAATTAGTGGATTTACTCGCCCTTTAATATGTACCCAGAAATGTAGTCCTGAGATTATTAATCCTTACAATTAAATTTTGCCTAGTATCCCTCTGAATCAATGTGGTGAATTAGCAGCATTCAGTACAATCTCTATACAAACTATGTTTGGTCTGTTCAACTCCAAATCAGTGTTGCAGATACAGAAATCATTGCTGATTATGCTGAACCCAGGTCACTTATACTTCTATAAAGGGAGCTCTATGTAGCATTTTTTGTTTTCCTTTCTGAATTACATTTTTGTTTAATAAAAACAAAATAAATATATTTCTAATATAGTATTTCCAATTGTAATATTATGTGAAATATTGTCTTAGTAGCTTTTAAAACCTAGAAAAATCATTAAAACTTAAAATGTCACTTCTTTTTTTGTATGCTTTTAATGTCATATACTAATATTGGATATGATTATTTTTTAAATTTTGGATACAATAAAGAACTTTATAGAAACTGGGTTCCCATTGCCAAGGCATTAGTTTAAATACCAAGTTACATTTCATAGTAATATAAAAATATTATTTTTATAAAAGAATTATCATCAAAATTATTGCTATTATCAAAATTATGTGTGGATTGGTCTTTAACATAAATATGTTTCTTTGTAAAAGTGTATTTATATTGCATAATTTCTCATTGTGCAGTGTAATAAACTGCTTGGAAGTATTTCTGATAAAATTAAAAGTAATTAAAAACAATTTATATCTATTTCTATAATTTTTTTCAGTAGGATAGTACATGTTAATTATCTTAAAGCATTACTGATTGCTTGAATGATTAAATAGAGGCTTTTTAATTTTTTTTGGTAAGGAAGCTAAACATTTATGAGTTTTCCTTGTACTTGCAACTTTCCCCTGACATTCGTTTTATTACCTCATGATCTGAGTCCACATGAATATTTAATCTGACTTTAAAACATCATGGAATTGTATAGGGCAGTTAATCTTATATTTATAGTTCAATTGTGATCTTTTGCCACAATGATTCATATACTTCTCTCTGTCACATTCTATTGATATATTATTAGTCCCTAAATCCCAGCCAAAGGGGCACATTAAATGTCCATTTTACATGCACCATAAAAATCTTATCAAAACATAATTTGTTTAAAAGAAGAAAAGTTTGATTTAAATGTGAATGTAACATAATTTTGTGTGTTTACAAATTTTTCAGTGTGTAAACTTATTTATTCATTACATTATTTTTATATATTTTCGTGGCTTCCTCTATATAGTCCTATATAGTTATTTCTTTTATATTTGACTACTTTCACTGGACTAAAAATTCCTTGATGCTAAGGACTGTGCCATAATAGATACTTAGTAAATTTTTGATGAATGGATAAATGAGTAAATAAATCATGGTTGATGTATTTAGGACTTGTTTTTCAACTGGATTACAAGCTCCTAGAGGGCATAGGATTTTATATGTGTAGTCACACACAGTTACTATCATTTTATCTTTCATTATAAAAACTACTTTTTTGTTTGTTTAAACATAATTTTGAAAAGTTATATTCTGATGTAATCAAAATGTTATATATCTTCCAGACCTCTTAGAAAGTGTTTAGCAGGTAATATCAATAAAAACTAGGATTATCATTTATTGAGGAGTTATTAGGGGATTTAACATATATTAACTCAACTAATATACGTTAACAAAATCCTATGAGGTAAGCATTACTATTTGGAAATTGACGTGTAGAGTTTTAAAATTTTCTTGAGGTTATACAGTGAGAAAGTGGCTTGATGAAGAGAAGTATGGGAATTATTTTGGAAAGAGATTTTCAGTGGCTCCAAGTGTAAGATCTGCCACCCTCTCACTTTGGTTCCATGCTTGATTAGATGTTTATATGAACTTCAGATCACTAATAAAAGAGATTGCTGGTCTTCTGTTGGAAGCGGATGGTTAAAGAACCATTCATTTCAAATGTGGAAAATTGTGAGTTCTGACTTCAAAGGAAGAGAGAGTGCTAAGATTAAGGACATTTTTCTCTTTGGATTGCAAAAAAAACCCAAAAAAGCAAAAACACCTGAAAATAAGGAATCATGCTGTTTCTGTCCATGCCCAGTTAGTTTAGTGCTGCAAATATATTTTAAGTTACCCATTTTGTATAATATATGCTGCTAGGTGCTATGGAAAAATTTAAATTCAGAGTTAAATGAGCTGCTGTTCATATACTGATCAGAGGTGCTAAGAGGTCAAATGAAAATCTTTCTTAGAATTAGTAGAAATTAGTAATAGATAAAATAGGTATATAATCTCTAATTGTGAAAAACTTTCTTGCATAGTATATTATAAATTATTTTTATCTCTAATTGACACACAATAATTGTCCATATCTATGGGGTACAATATGATATTTCAATACATGTATACATTGTATAATGATCAAATCAGGGTAATTAGCATATCTATCACCTCAACCATTTATCCTTTTTTTGTGGTGGGAACATTAAATCGTCTCTTCTAGCTATTTTGAGGTATATAATACCTTATTGTTAACTATAGTCACCTTGCTGTGCAATAGTACACCAAGATTTATTCTTCCTTTCTAATTGTAACTTTGTACCCATTGACCAACCTCTTCCCATCCTCCACTGTCCACTACCCTCCCCAGTCTCTGGTAACCAGTGTTCATTTCACAACTTTTATGAGATCAATTTTTTTAGATTCCGCATATGAGTGAGAACATTTGGTATTTGTCTTTCTGTGTCTGGCTTATTTCACATAACATAATGTCCTCTAGGTTCATCTATGTTATTATACGATTTCATTATTTTTTATGGTTGGAATAGTATTCCATTGTATATTTTTACCACATTTTCTTTATCCATTCATCTGTTGTTGGACACTTAGGTTGATTCTATATCTTGGCTATTGTGAATAGTGCTGCAATAAACATTGGGAGTGTGACATACTGATTTCATTTCCTTTGGATATATAGTTGTCCCTTGGTATCCACAGAGAATTGATTTCTGGACCCTCTGCAGATACCAAAATCTGCTGATGCTCATGTCTCTTACATAAATTGGTATAGTATTTGCATATAACCTATGTATATCCTCCTGCATACTTTAAATCACCTCTAGATTACTTAAAATATAATATAAATGTTATGTAATTAGTTGTTATACTATATTGTTTATTTTGTATAATTTTCTATTGTTTTTTTTCCCCTGAATATTTTCTGTCTGTAGTTGATTGAATCCATGGATGCAGAACCTGTGGATACAGAGGGCCAACCATATACCCAATACTGGGATTGCTGGATCATATAGTAGTTATATTTTAGTTTTGGGGGGAACCTCCATACTGTTTTCCATAATGGCTGTGCTAATTTACATTTCCACCAACAGTAAGGGTTCCCTTTTCTCCACATCCTTGCCAATACTTATCTTTTGTCTTTTTGATAATAGCCATTCTAACTGGAGTGAGGTGATATCTCACCCATGGTTTTGATTTGCATTTCTTTGATGATGAGTGATGAGGTTTTTTTTATATACCTGTTGGCCATTTGCATGTCTTCTTTGGAGAAAATGTCTATGTGTATTAAGGTCTTTGTTCATTTTTAAAATCAGATTATTTGTTCTCTTGCTGTTAAGTTGTTTGAGTTGTTTATATTTTCTGGATATTAACCCTTTGTGAAATGTATAATTTGCAAATATTTTCTCCCATTCTATAGGTTGTCTCTTTGTTGATTGTTTCCTTTGCTGTGCAGAAGCTTTTTAGTTTGATATAATTCCATTTATCTATTTTTGCTTTTGTTGCCTTTGCTTTTGATGTCTTATCCAAAAAATCCTTGCCTAGTCCAATGTCATGAAGCATTTCCCTTTGTTTTCTTCCAGTAGTTTTATAGGTTAGGGTCTTACATTTAAGTCTTTAATCCATTTTGAGTAGATTTTTGTACTGAATAGTGTTTTAAATTGTAGATTAAATTAACATAGAGTCATTGAATTAGGTAGCTGTGTGCAGCAGAGTTAGAAGCATCAAAAGGACCTGTAATAAGACTAAAGAGTGCAGGCAATCATTGAAGTTAGATTGGACTGTCTTTGAGGAGTCTAATGGAATATTCCTTCATCAGGTCTTCAGTTTGGCAGGTCTAGTAACTCCATTTGAGGGTTTGTCAGGCCCAGAAGCAATGGATCTTACTTCTAGACTCAAAAGAGATAGTCATAACAGATGGATTGTTTATTCCCTTATGCGCAATTGTCAGGTGTGCCAGAGGACTCTTCAGCACATTCTTTCTCCTGTGTGACAACATATGTGGCAAAGTGTTGCTTGGTGAGAATGAACTCAAAGCAGAATGAGTTAGTTAGATGGATTGTATCATTAAACTATTGCTGCCAAGAAGACTGGGTTCTCAGGTCTGCTAACAGGAAACCTCTGGTGATAAATTCTTGCTTTTTATCCTCCCACCCATTTTTTTTTTAACATCAACCCAATAAATAGTTCTCTCTCCCTTTCTGTTAGGAACTTCTCCACACCCATTCCATCAAAATCTTATTATTAGAATACAGTTTATCTTTTAAATAGTTGAACATTTTTTAGATTGAAGCTGAAAAATAATTTCTTAGGGTAAGATCAGCCATCAGGAGAAAAGAAAGTATTAGCTGATAAAATAGGTAAACCCTATATTTCTGTAGGTCATGCTGTTTTAAATTTATACTTAAAAAAACTTGTAGTTTTTAAAATAGTGAAGCATTCTCATATCTCTTGTAGTTATGCAGACTGATGGAAATCTTAGATATTTTGATTGTTAGACCATAATCAAGACATAGATATTTCTCTAGAAATAAGATATCCTAATTGTAGACAACACACAGTAAAAACTTGTTTCTTATCATTCCTGGAAGAATATATTTTTCTGAAGAGCTCAGTTTTACATATAACTAAGAACTTATAAATTGTATTTATACTCTTTGAGGGTAGCAGTTGGTCCTTTCCTGATGAGCACTAAAGGTGTTGAGTCTTTTCTAGTGAATGAAATTATCTGCACCAAAATATTTTAATTATTTTTAGTGTGTTCTTTAAAAAAATCCACATTTTATGCTTTTTAAAACAAAAAAAAAGTGTTTTAAACCTAGTTTGGCACTTGGGAATAGCTTGTGTTTTTCAGTATTCCTGGCACTAGTGACCTCTCTCCTCTTCTAGTTTGCTGTTTTTGTCCTGCTTGTGAATGTGATAACATGGTAACTTGTGTTGTTCTGAGTATGTTGTATAAGTGCCAGTGTAAAAAGTTGATGACATGTTTGGCTGCTCAAATACAAATTGTACTTTTTTCTGATATCAGTATTCTGGATAGCTGGGTTTCAGAAAGATGAACATTTGCCATTTCTAAAGGAAAAAAAAATAACCTATTTTGGCCAGCCTCACAAATTCTGTTCAGAAGTGATGGTAAACATCATATCCTTTAAAAGAATATCCATCTGCTTATGATCATTTAATAGGTAGTACTCTAGTTATTTCCTGAATCAGATTCAGAAAGGTGTCAAAAACCTTGAAAATAAAAGCTTTTTCTATATGAAATCTAAATCTGAAATCTTTAAAGTTGATTTTTTTAATACCACAAATAAATTCCTCAAAGTTATAAGCAAGTTGTGAATTTCTGCAGAGTAAAAATTTCCCTTAATATTAGCTGGTGGTAGTAGTCTGACCTTGCAATTGCCTTCCTTATCCTGATAGGTTTAAGTTTTTAAGTGTCATCCATGACTGTGATTTTAGGCAATTCATACACTTTTCCTAATAGCACTTCTTGACTTCTAGCCCATCTTTTTTTTTTTTTTTTTTTTTTGGTACTTTTGCACAAGCTGTTCTAATTGCTTTGGAACAACCTGTCACCATCAAGAAACCATTAAAATGACTTCATTCACTTCCTTTACAGATGTGGAACCTGAGGCTCAGGTTTTCTCTAAGTCTCTAATCAATGTTCTTATGTGTTTGTAGACTCTGTTTTCATAAACTAAAACATTGTTTTGAGGAAATTATGCAACAGAGCTGAGAAAGGTTAATTATAAATAGAATTGTTATTGGATACCATGAATTTCACAGAATGATAGGAAAACTAATGTAAATAGAACATGTAGCTAATCTATAATTTCCTTTACAAATTTCTGGAAAATCCGTAAATGAAGTTCTGTTATTGGTTACTAGTCATCTAAAAAATAGATCTGTTTTCCCTTATGTAGGATAACTATAGTTATTCAGCTATTCATAATGAGCATTTAATATTATGAGCTATTTATGTAACATCTCTAAAGAATATTCTAGAATAAGTGCTTACCACTCTAAAGAGTTTTTTAAAGTAAAGGTGCTGTTTATTAGCATCACTGGAAAAAACTACAGCCAAGTAAGTTCTTGGGATTTGAGTTGCAGCCACAACTATTTGCATGAATAGTAATGCTTAATGATTGCATAGTACACCTTTTACCATATGTGAGCAAGGTATTAAGGTAAAGGGATAGGAAAGAGGAAAATTTCTCTAACTTTTGTATATTTGAAAGAATATATTCTTTTGTACTGCTTCAAAGTATACTTAAAAATATAAATGTATATCTAAAATTAAGATTGTAAAATTTGTGTTTTGAATTTTTGGATATTACTTATCATAACAGTTTGTCAATCTAATGATAGATCCTCTGCTAACACAAATTAAACCAGTATTTCTAGTAGCTACCTTCTGTTTATTGAATTGTTTTTCTTATATATTTGTGTTAGAACCTTATAGAAAACATACAGTTAAGAAATTGTATTATTATGAAAAGAATGATTTTTCTATTGAAAAAAGAACACTAATCATTTAACTTTAGTTTTCAGAGCAATAGATGTTATAATATGGCAAATTCATAGATTGCCCTGTTGAATTTTGTAGTTGTTTATAGAAATCCAGAACCAGTAGCACTCTCTTGGCAGTTTTCTATTCATTAGCATCTTTCATGTCATTTTGGTGTTTATTTTTTAATGCATATTCACTGACAGTTGAATTAGATACTAGACTTTTAAAAGAATTGTCAAGAAAGTATGTGTAATAAAAGGGTATTTTTAATGAAGTGATACTTCCACACTTTTTGTTAGGTTTTGTATTTGAATAATGTTTTTGGGCATAATGTAATGTTGATTCTGTTTTTCCAAGGGAATTCTAGCAATGTATGTAGGTAATTTATGATTCTTAGTACTCATACATAAACTGTTTAAATCTTCAGAATATTTTCTGAATAGGATTAAAAAATCATAAAATAGATATAGAATAAAGACTTGATAACTTCATTACATCTGACTATGATTTTTTAATTTTTAATAGGATACAACATCTATTGAAAAGATGTCAAACTGTTGTGAAGAAATGTAAGTATAAAAGTAAAGTGTGTAGTATTATTTAAAAGTGGGAACAACTGGACACATTTCAGAAATATGTACATATAGTGGAAATATAATGATGACTTTTTCTTGGCTCCTTGTCTGAGGCCTGAGCTAGACAAGCATACCCCAGTCTTACAGTAGGGGTCTTCCAGCCATGGTAGTTTTCAAACAAAATAAGTGCTGATCATTCTTACTCCTTGTCTAACTAAAGTAAGTTAAATTATTTGTCCTGAAAGTACATCAAAAGAGATTTGCTACTGTGTTGTTGACACACATTCTGTTAATCCTGAGATTCTCCTCTGCTTCAAAAGTTGCCCAAGGTTGATTGACGACACAGATACAATATCTGCTATCCGGAGTTAAAACTCAGCTGCACGCCATAATGAAAGAAAAGCTGTATTTGTGATGCTGGGACACAATTCATCAGAGTCCAGTAATGGATCCCCAGCCAACCTGTATTGTTTTAGCTGACTGAAGTGCACCATGGGAGTGCTGTCTTTCACTAATAATGCTGTCTTCTGTAGATCGAGGCCCCGAAAGCCATGGCAGCAGACCTTCTCAGAAGTTTTTGGCACTCGTTGGAAGATCCTGTGGTTCATTCCTTTCAGGCAGAGGCAACCACTGCGAGTTCCCTACCACTTTGCCAATCACGTCTAAACAGATGGATGGTGGGCACAGATGGGTCCTCCATGCTGGAAATGCGTTACAGGTTTTATGATAATAGAACTATGACAGTCTTCAAGTCAATTAAAATCCACCCACCAATCTTAGGCATCATAATGTGCCCCAGGCTTTATTTTAACAGTGATCTTGATCCTGTTGTGGGACTCATACAAGATGTATATTTAAGTTTTAAAGCATGTTTACTTTCAAATTAGCTTTCCACAGGGATTTCTTTAAATGCTTTTGTAATTAAACTCAAAAGGCAGTGATTGGGATGAAATAATTGTACATAATTTCTTTTAGTACTGACAATGTTACAGATTTTAATTTATGGGAAATTTCGGATGTTTATTTAAAATTTTCACTTTTAAGCAGTACTAACCAAATCTGAATTTAATTCTTCAGGTTGTACAAAAGTTGATACACCTTCTTATGGTATGTGTAAATTTTCTTTTTCAAATACAATTTAAAATACTTAATAATTCCTTTTATATGTGCTGCAAGATTTTAAAAAATGTAGCAGCATAGGAGTGAACAACAACAACAAAAGGGCACTGTTTTCCTAGTTGTGGCTTTCTGATGTTTTCTTCTTTTCTCTTCACCAAAACCAAAATTAAAACACAGCTAAAGTAAAACACCAACTACCTACTTTATTATAAAGGAAAGATTAAAATTTTTCTCCACATTAATTTTCCCATTTTTTCCCTTTACTGTTGTAATTATTGATTGTTATTAAAATATTTGATCCCAGGAGAACTTGTGACTGGTGGGCATGTATTTCCATTTTACCCTAAGATGTTAATGAGCAAAAAGGGTAGAGAATTTGCAATAATTCCACAGTTACCTTTTCTAGTGAAGTTATATTAGAATGCCTATGTTTTTAAAATGCTAGTATAACTAGATAATATATAATGTACAGTATAAAGAGGAATATTGTGCTTTTGAAAAAAATATATACTTTTTACTTTTATTTATCTACTAGTAGATCTAAAATGACACACTGAAGATTTATATATAATAGATACTGGCCAAGTCATAGTGAAATTTTATTTACAGGAAGCTACTACTAAAAATAAGTGACTAACTTTTATGTACTTATAATCACCAAAATTGAAATTAAATTTTAATTGGCCAGCTATAATTTGCATTGAGAGACCTTTTTATTAGTAGCTAATGTTAGAAAATGACCTTAAAATAAGAAAATATAACGATCTGTATTTATCATTAGCCTTATACAAATTTAAATTGCTAATAGTGATATTCTCCTGAAAAGCATAGAACATTTGTATGAAAAGACATTTAGTATGCTTTGAAAAAAAGTCAGCTCTTAATTTTTTTCCATTAGAATACTGCAAAACCCATATATCCTTTTAAAACATTTATGTACTCACATTCTTTCCCTTGAAGAGAAGATTGAAAGAGTCTACTGTTCTTGGACTATATTGATATTTTCCTTTTAGTTAGTTTTGAAAGAAAGGAATTATACCTGGGAAATAATAAAACAGAAGGTTACCATTGTCAGCCAATTGGCTATACTGTGGTTAGTTATTTCAAAGATTGTAAATATCTTATAAAATATTCTGAAGTAACAGAATAAGCTCTTCTCAGAGGTGTTAATATCATGTTTTTCATATTCTAATTATAATGCTAATATTTATTACTTAAAAACTTATAAGTGGCAGATGAACATATTTATTGGTGCTGAAAGAGACATAGTGAATTTAATATAAGAAATATATTTATAAAGCTTAGTGAAACACAAAATTAGTATGTTCATGTCAGGCAAATGGGTTGGATTTTGTGCAAGCCAATTGACCAAATTTGGCCTGGTGACAGAACTGTTATAACGAAGTAAGGGATAGATAATGTGGGTAGATATCAGTTGAATGCCTTATGTTGTATACATTCCTTTCAAATAAGGACCTTGAGAAAACAGCAGAGCCAAGTGAAGACATCCTAAAGAGCTTTGTGGCCATGTTTATACTTCAGGTAGTAGCAGTAGCTACACTGAAAGGTACTGGGGAGGTCTCTTTCCCACTCTGAGGATTTGTGTTATTGTTTTTCTTAAATTTACCACCACTAAGGCAATTCTCTTGCCTTCCTCTTTACCCTCCCTGGTCCTGATCCCTCTGTACCCAATTCTTCTAAGTTATTGGACTACAAACTAATACACTAGAAAAGCATATGCTTATTTTGTTTGAATGGCAGAAATGCTACATATGAATATATTTATGTAAGAATCTATATTAAAGTATATCTATATACTTTACAACTTGGTTGTAAGTTTCAGTATTCCCAAGTTAGCAAACCTAACGCTACTGTGGATTTTGTAATTCTTGTTAGATTACTAGAGAGAAACCAACTGGCAGTTTCCTAGGGATTGCAAAAACTCTGGTGTTCTTTCTGCGCCCTCTTTTGGCTAATTGATGTAATTATACTGGCTCTACAGATTTACTACCCCTTAAGTAAATACTATAGCCAAATTCTGAACATGTCAGAGGTACAAACTTAGGAGGAATATATGTACAAAAATGTAAAATTTTATGAAAATTAACATGTCACTGTTTATGATATTTCTAGTTCATAACATGACTATTTCATTTATGTGTATTCTCATTTTTTGCTATCAATCACTAATTTATATCAGATCAAGGTAAACTAAGCCATTTCATGTATTTTATTTTAAACCTTATTTTGGCAAATTACTTCCTTAGAATTAGAAAAGCTGTTACTTTAAAATTTATCAATTTATTATAAAACACAGAAATTTATTGTAGTTACAATGGTGACCAAGTATCTCTTGTGTTTTAGTGAATATTTTAAAAAATACATTTAGCTTTTTTATCTCAGTTTTGGAATGATTTTTTAAGTTGGCTCTATTGCCTTGAAAGAACAAATAAGAGATTAATAATTCTTTCTGTACCTTTCCTTTTCTTTTCTTTGTTCTTTTTAAACTTTCTGGCCAGAGTTATATCTATACCTTTAGTAACCAATTTATTGTGTACCCTGGATAACTGTGAAAATAGCTAAATTACTGATATAATCTATATATTGGACTAAAACATTTCTTTATAAACATTCCATTTAATTTTAAGCAAAATGTTAAGAAAATTAAAGGATGTTTTTATATCAGTGAAGGCATTTATTGGGCTTCTGAAAATACAAGGTTTTTACCTAGATTCTGTAAATTACCTTTCCTGAACAATCGCATTTGTTGTTGTTTTCTGCAAACAAAAATGTATATGGGCTTAGTATAGGCTCAAGATTGTAGGCAAAGAATCTCCCAAACAGTAGGCATTCAGTTAAAGAGCTGTTAGTACTTTGTAACACTCCATTTATAACCCAGGCTTATAGTTTAAAAATACTAAGTTGGCTGATGTTCCATTATAATAAAAATACCATTTTGCTTAAGAGTTGCATTAAAAATATTTGTGGTTAAGATAAGAGATAGCTATTAAAATTGTAGTTAACATTATTAACCTCTATTTCAGAAGAAAGCAGTTTATTTTTAATAGTAATGAAGTAGAGAACATAACATACATAAAGTTCAGTATAACAACTGAGTTAAAACTTATGTCAGAATTAACATTGGTGCATTTTTGCTAATGCATAGAGGTATTTTTCTCTAAGGATGGTGGCTAATTATAACTATTCTTGAGGCTTTGAAGTCACTTCCATACAAGTTACTAGTTGGAGATATATTTCATTCAAAATTTTGAATGCTAATCATGAAAACTTAGGATAACAGTTTCAACCAGGAAATATAAACTAATTTAGATTATGGACACCAAATTTTCTATGTGCTAGATCATGGGGCAGTTTGTCCTTACATGTATTGCTATAAAATTACAGTGTGTCCAGCTCTGGTTTAATATGGCATTAATATTCATTAACAGAGCTGCTAGTCTCTCACTGGACTTTTCTCTAGTCTCTGACTACTTCTCTTATACTTCATCTATCAATAGATTACCTAGCTCAAGTTTATTAACATACACTTACTTCGCTAAATAAGCTTTTGACATGACCTCTAATATACATAGATATATCTAAAATCTATTTGAGAAAGTTTACACATACAGACATTAAGTAGTTCACTAATAGATACAAGTATTAGATGTTTCACCTAGCTCTACCACTATTGCTTTTAAAAATATAAGTATTAGCAAGTGTAGTTAATAAGTCGTGTATATTTAGTAGGTTCTACTTGCTGGTATTATTAACCATATAATTAACTAATGAATGAGTTTATTATTTAATACCCACATTTGTTACCTTCTATTCTAGGAATCATCCTCCGAATTTGTAAATCACAACTATTATTATGCTCTATATTTAGCCATTCTCAATTGAATTCTAGAATATTCTACAGTAGAATGTGAGAAAGTATTAGAACCAACTTGCTTGAAGTATTTTGAACCACTGTTGTTATTCTATATATCAATTAATATTTAGCATTTCTGCTATCTTTGGGATAATGATGGTTTAATTTCAGGAAAGTGACTTTTCTCTGACTTCTTTCATTATCATTATGCAGTTTTTAACAACAAAACTTACTACATTTTTGTCTGTTCTTCAGATGTTTCAATTCCAATTTGAAACAGAAATAACAATGGTATTTAAAAATTTTTAAGTCACTGATGTTACTGATATTTTCCATTATCATTATATTTTTATTATTATGTTATTTCCCCTTTGTCCACTAAAGAGAACAGGTACAAATGAGTAGTGAGTGGCCAAAAACTTACTAAAATGGAGAGAAGGCTAGATGGTGCATGAATAATCAGCATCTCAGCAACAGAGTTGACTGAATACACTTTCTATGACGTCAGAAAATCTCCTTGCTATAATCATTTTAGCCTTATCTCTTTTGATGCCATTTTACTGGAAGAGTTGTTAATGCATGTAAGTGTTTAGTTTGAGTTATTTAATCTAAAGAATTTATATTGCTGTTTCTCGTTAGCTGGTCAGATGCCTTTGAGAAATTATTTAAAATTTTAAATATCATAATTGTGTAGTGTATGTTAACATGAAGTATTAAGAATAATGTGAAAAATGCAGCTATTTAATGCAGAGGAGAAATGAATAGGTTGCCCAAAGTCTGAAAAAACTGGGACCTTTTCTGGAAGTCTCTTATTGCAAAGAAAGGATACTAAGTGTTATAGAAAATTTTGTCATCAGAGGAAAAAATCAACAATTTTTATATAAGGGTGGCTATCACTTTAACATTTGGGATATTTTGGAGTTCTTGGTTATCTTGAAGGTCTTCATTTTTATTGGCATTTTGAATACCTGTAACGTAATGTAGTGCTTACCACAGTTCAACACTTATCTTTTTGGTATTGATAGCTTTATACATAAACAAAATGTGGACAAAACAGCAGCAACAAAAGTTGTGAGTTTTTTTGCCACTTTGCTCGCTTGTTTGACTAAATACAGGATTTAATTGTTTGTAGGCTGTTAACTAAAGGGAAAGCTTGTCTGCATATTGCAAGCTCTGTATTCTTGCCACTATGCATTGGATGATATTTTAACCTACTGGTGCCTGAAGTTAGTGTTTTACAACCTCAACAACTAAAACATCCTGGTGCTATTTACTTTAGCATTGAGTGACATTTTTAATTCCTGTACCAAAGAGTTAATTTTCTTTTTGGTTGACTGAGAGTTTTCTTCTCACATCTTTGTGTTTATAAAGTTGAATCTAATGTTACAAAGAACAGTTTGATTAACAGATCTTAGTTTTGCATGCTGCTGCCTCAATTTAATGGGTTTTAAATGTCTCTTATTTGGACTTTTTTTTAGTTAGGCAGGTTAGTTTGAATTTTAATCTTGTATTTTAATATAGCTTGGCTACTTTTAAAGGTAGTTAAATAGGCTGAAGTTACAACAGACAATTGAAACACTCTTTGCAATTTTTTTTTGTTTTTTATTTCTGCAATAATGAATAAAAAATAACTAAGAAGTCTACCTTTATTTCTGTAAATGAACTATATAGCTTATTGAGCACTTTTAATGAATATTGAAACATAATACTTAAATGAGGTGTTAAGGGTTCATTCTGATTACCAATCAAGAATTCAGCATATGTGTGTGTGTGTGTATAATCCTTAGTGGCTTTAAAGAATGATACTTCTATTTGTCTATTTTGCAAATATAAAATGAAAGAATACTGTTTAAATGTAATACTGCTGTGTATATGCGCACACACAGACACACACATACACACACACACATATGTATATACACACTTTCCCAAGAGGAAATGCATATATACCTTGATTTAAGCAAAACTGCTAATAGAAAGTTGAACTTTACAAAAAAAAGTCTGGATATTGTTACTCACTTTATATAAAAAGTCAGAATAAGATTATTTTAAAAACTAATTTTGCTTAGTGGTTCGTTTCACAAAAATGGAGAAAAACACCCTTTAAATGTACTTGTAATTTAAAACACTCTTTAAATATAATTATCCAAATATGATACTGCTATGTATACTATTCTAGTTCCCTGTGTTTTCCCCCAAGCTCTAATAAACACTCATTAGTGTCTTTAAAACGGCAGCCAAAATGGTTAATCATTCTGGCAAGAAGGTAACAGTATGTATGTATTGGAAAAGTAGACAATCACATTTGAAAATGTTTTGCATTATTTTCAGTCAGCTAAAATCAATCTCTTCCTGAATGTAGATACGATATATGGTTTTGCAGAGAATTCTGACTGGAAAAAAAGAATCAAGTCTGAAGCTTATGTGAAATGTGGCTTCAAATCATTGGAATGATATTTGGAAATCCAGATGAACATATTAGAGGTGAAAGCAGAATTTGTTTGAAAGCAAAATGGGACAGGATGAAGCAACATTATGTCTCTCACTAATCTGTCAACAATTATTCCCTAGATTGTGTTGCCACTGTATTGATTCTGAGTAATTTGGCTTGTTTATGCATAATTTAAATTAATGTGGCTGAATGCAGTAATTTTTCAAGTTACTGGGTAGTAGAGAATTCACCACTATTTGCTGTCTCCCAGAGATGAATATTAAAAAGAAAAATCAATCCACTTTAGCATAGATAAGAATAAAGCAACTAAATGATGAAAAGGAAAAATTTCTGCCACAGTCAGAGATATTCAGACAAGTGAGTTGCAATTCTAACGTGGTGGGACAAAGATAGGCTCTTCGGAGGACAGAGCACACATGGATCATGCTGTATGAGCTTGCTTTATGTCCCTTAGTCTTTTTTTCTTTTTTATCTGACTGGGAAGTTTAATGAAAAGGAAAAATCTCTGTGTTATTTTGAGGCTCCTAAAATTTTGTCAACCTCAAATTCTGTCTAGCATTATATCCCTAAAATAAAAGACTTTTATTTTAATAGTGGTATGTTCCTAGTGCCATAGGAAGATCCTGTTTTTAAATTTGTCAGGCATTTTTTTGTTCAGTACATATTATGTGTAAATCTGAGTGCTGTTTTCCTGCATTGTCTACTATTTTACCTTGTCTGTTCCCGTAAGAGAATGTAAAGAAAATCTTTACTAACATTTCTAGTGCTAATGGTAATAAGGAAAATAGTAGTTGAGAGAAGTAAGAATAGGTTAAGAAGAGGGAGTAAAATGGGTGAAAATGACAGGTGAGAACCATGTAGCTGAGATATACTTGTTTAAATGAAAAGTCTACACTGGTTCTTAAAATGAAAAACAAACCATGTATCTACCTTAAGAATGATACTGTTATTGTTTTTAATTTATTTTAGTGATTTAGTTTTATTCATGTAGTATTTTCTTTGCAGATTGTTTTTAATTTAAATTGTGGATTTTTACTTCTCTTGAAATGTATTATGTACTGTATTTTTAGAAATCTTATTTTTAAATAAATATTTTTTGAAAACACAGGACTGTTTTTCTCCCCTACCTCCTTATTTATTAAAATCAACCCAAATTCTAGATTTCAGCACTACCATTGCGATAAGCCACGTGTTTTTAGTTTTATACAATTTGGATGATTATTCATAATTAGTAGCCTTAGGATATTGTTTTACCATAATTACAAAATTAATTAAGTATTCAAGAAGAACTAGGTATACATACTAGGGTTGAAATTGACAAATACAATATTCTTAGTTAAACATACTTATCTTAGAGATGACCCAGATGACTAGATTCAATCGCCCAATTTATTTAACATTTATTGTGCTTTGAGAAGTAATTAACACACAATAAAATGCAGAGACGTTAAGTTTACACTAAGGCACTATTTTAGATCTAGGAATATTGAATTACTTAAAGCCTTTGCTTTTTTGAAGTTACATTCTAAAATTATTTAGTAGCTTTTTGTTGACAAATTTCCTAAGGCTAAACTAAGTGATTTACTTGTACAAATAAGAAGTCACAAAGGAGAAGTGTACATTATTACTGAGTATGAATTGGTCAAAATATCGTCAGTTCTGAAAAGACAAATCAACAAGTAGGTCTTAGAAACAGTGAAGGAGTAGAGACTCCCTGAAATTCAAAGATAAGAGTTTAACTTTATTTTAAAAATTCTATCTTTAGTTTTTATTACTGTAAAAGTAATTTTGATAAATATTCTAGATTAACAGATAAATGATCTGGTAGCTTTGCAGATACAACTATAAATTTGGCTGTATTTGGTAAATCAAAGCAAATCATTACTTTCTGACACTTTCAAGGATTGTACAATTTTAATCTTGTTTCTTTTGTAGTTTTTTTTTCTGATTTTAAGCAGCATTTACAGTAATTGTGCTTTCTTAGTGATAATAAATTATAATTCTCAAATTTTTTGGTCTCAGGACTCCTTTACACTCATAAAAATTATTGTAGGCCCCAAACAATTTTGCTTATGCAAGTTATGTTCATCAATATTTACTGTATTAGAAATTAAAACTGAGAAAAATGTAAATGATTATTTGTTAATTTATTTAAACACAAACTCATTACATGTTAACATAAATAATGTATTTTTGTTTAGAGATCCATGATTTTACATTTCTGCAAAGCTCTTTTATATCTGCTTTCATAGAAGAAAGTTGGATCTTGTACTGCTTCTGTAGTAAATCAGTTGAATTGTTATTTTGGTTGAAGCATCTGGAGAAATCTGGTCTTGTGCAGATAATGTAGTTGGAAAAGGGAGGAGTATTTTAATCTTCTTTTCAAGTAATTGTGGATATTCTTTGATACTACACAAAAACTCAACAAGTGATGGTTTCTTAAAGTTTGGTTGTAATGTGGAATCAGAAACAATACTAAAAAACTTTCATACTCTTACATTAAAATCTATTGGTCTTTTTTCACTGTGGAAAGTTCTCTTAGTCATACAAAGTAAAATAAAATAAAATTCATTAATATCACCACTGATCTTGTCAGAAAAGTAAGTACTGTAAAGCAGTTAAGTTCATGATGATGTTACATTTTTCAAAATTTAATCTTCACTTGAAAGCTTAAATTTTAGCATTGGCAACCACATACTGTCAGTGGTTTTCATTGAAGTGGACAGGTTACCTTCACTCATTTTTGATAAGATGTTTGCCACATACCCAAGTCCAAAAAACCATGTTGCATCAGTCATTCTCTTATGTATAAAATGTTGTTTCATTAAAAAAATGGCTAGTTCAGCTTGCAACTCAAACAGTCACACAAGTGCTTTTCCACAATAAAAAATCATACTTTGGAATTCACTTGAAGTATTTTACGTGCACTTCCCATTTTGTCAAATAGAATATTAAAAATGTGCTCAAGAGCAAAATTTAATAAAATTAATAGTTTTTACTATTTCATCAGAGGCATTATTAAGTAAAACTGGCTTGTTGCTCTCTTTTTTTAGCTAAAGTTTGTTTGAATCTAGTTAATTTGGCTGTGTTTGGGGAGGAAAGCAATGAGGGAAGGTAGGGCAGAACAATATGCATTTGAGACTCATTTCATTTACTCTATATTTAATAAGTGAGAAGAAACATTAGTCACTTAAAAAGAATTTGTACAGTCCAGCTTTTGAACATTTAAAATATAGTATCCTTACAGATTCACATCTACTTAGCCATGTTATAAAGAGACAAAAACTAAAAATACACAATGGTATTATAAGACTGCAAAATCATTTGAGAAGCTGCCAGATACTGTAGATGAACAAATGCATACAAATGCTGCTCTAGGCTGACCAAATTACCCATATGAGCAGCAATTATATTAGTGTGCAAGGGCAATTGGAGGGAAAATTGGACCCTGTGGACATCCAGCTGAGCAAACAGGACTGAGGAAGGATAGAGGATATGTGTTAGTTTGAAAAAAATACATCTAAGCTTACTTAAAATATTTGTATCAGTCATAGCACATTCTTTGTATGTCCTCTGGATGGTTAGTATTTTTCAAATTAGCCCTCTTCTCCAAATGAAAAAGTGCCTCTGCTTAAAGATCAAACACCCAAATAGCAATGTATTTTGCATGTAAAAAAGCCAGAATATTCAGGAAATAGGGAACTTGGAATATACAAAGCCAAACACTCAGATGCTACTATAGACATGCATTTGAGTGTTTCTTTAGTAGTCAGTTAAATTGTGGTATGGTTTGGATGATATTTATCCTTCTTAATACTAAAATTTACAATTTTTCAAAATTAGTAGTGCTCCCTGGATCTAACTTGTGATGATTCCTGACAAAAACTAAATGTTGGAGGACCTAATAGGATGTGGAGGTTTTATTTTTAAGAGTTAATTTTTTCTTTATTTTTTTTATTTCAATAGATTTAGGGGGTACAAGTGGTTTTTTTGTTACATGGATGAATTATATACTGGTGAAGCCAGGGCTTTTAGTGTGCCTTGTCACCCAAATGGTATACATTGTACCCAATAGGTAATTTTTGATCCCTCATTCTCCTTCTCCCCTCCCCTCTTCTGAGTCTCTAAAGTCCATTATACCACTCTGTATGACCATGTATACCCATCATTTAGTTTCCACTTAGTGAGTACATGCAGTATTTGTTTTTCCATTCCTGAGATACTTCACTTAGGATAATGGTTTCCAGTTCCCTCCAAGTTGCTGCAAAAGACATTATTTCATTCTTTCTTTTTTATGGCTGAGCACTATTCCATGGTATAAATACCACATTTTCTTTATCCACTTATCAGTTGATGGGCACTTAAGTTGATTCCATATCTTTGCAACTGTGGATTATGCTGAGTTATACAAGTGCAGGTATCTTTTTGATGTAATGACTTCTTTTCCTTTGGGTAGATAACCAGTAGTGAGATAGCTGGATTGAATGGTAGGTCAACTTTTAGTTCTCTGAGGAATCACCATACTGTTTTCCATAGAGGTTGTACTAGTTTACATTCCAACCAATAGTGTATAAGTGTTCCCTTTTCACCACATCCATGCCAACATCTGTTGTTTTTTGACTTTTTAATAATGGTCATTCTGACTGGTAAGGTGATATCTCATGGTGGTTTTAATTTGCATTTCCCTGATGATAGTAATATTCAGCATTTTTTCATGTTTGTTGGCCATTTGTGTATCTTCTTTTGAAAAATGTCTGTTTTTCCCACTCTTTACTGGGGCTATTTCTTTTTTTGTTGTTGATTTGTTTGAGTTCGTCGTAGATTCTGGGTATTAGTCCTTTATTGGATGTATAGTTTGCAAATACTTTCTCCCATTCTGTAGGTTGTCTGTTTACTCTGTTGATTATTTCTTTTGCTGTGCAGAAACTTTTTAGTTTAATTAAGTTCCATTTATTTATTTATTTTTGTTGTATTTTCTTTTGGGGTCTTAGTCATAAATTCTTTGCCAGGTCAGTGTCCAAAAGAGGTTTTCCTAAGTTTTCTTCTATAATTTTATGGTGCCAGGTCTTACATATAAGTCTTTAATACATCTTGAGTTAATTTTTGTGTATGGTGAGAGAGAGGGATCCAGCGTCATTCTTCTGCATATAGCTATCCAATTTACCTAGCTCTATTTATTTAATAGGGTGTCCTTTCCCCAGTATATGTTTTTGTCTGTTTTGTTGAAGATCATTTGGTTGTAGGTATATGATTTTATTTTTTGGTTCTCTATTCTGTTCCCTTGATCTATGTGTCTACTTTTATACCAGTACCATGCTGTTTTGGTTACCATAGGCTTGTAGTATAATTTGAAGTCAGGTAATGTGATGCCTCCAGATTTATATTCTTTTTGCTTAGGATTGCTTTGGCTATCTGGGCTATTTTTTGATTCCATATGAAATTTGGGATTTTTTAACAAATTCTTTGAAAAATGGTGGGGGTATTTTGATGGGAATTGCATGAATCTGTAAATCACTTTGGGCAGTATGAACACTTTAATAATATTGATTATAGTTCCACATTGAAACTATGGACAGGTAATCTTTGATGAATAAGTAATAACCATCATGTTAATGAAATTTGTTCCATAAATTGCATAAGCTCTGTAGCTGTAGGCCAAGTACCCTCATTCCATTGAACAGGTTGATATTTTAATGCCATCTAGATGTAACCAATATCATGGCTTTTTGGGTGGTCTATACTTGTTGTAATTTGATGCCTAACTTAGACAGTTCTTGAATGTTCAAAAGCATTTCAAATATTCTCGACATGGAAAAGTACCCACAATGTGGAAATTCATTTGGTACCACAGTACTCTACTATAAAGTGCAATTTTTCCTTCTCCATGTGCAATTTTCATATTTGAAAGTACCCAGTAAATTGGCTGGTCACTGTGACAGGCAACCTTTAAGATGGTCCCCAGTGATCCCCACCTCCTGGTGTTCAGACCGTTGTACAGTCTTCTCTTCTTCCCTCTGCATAGGCAAATACAATTCTAAATTTGGTAAGTATTATTCTGATATGTATTTATACTTTATGTAAACATAAATATTTTATCAGTTGATCAGTTTTTCAAATTTGCATAAACCTCCCCACAGCAGTCCTGATCTCTCTTCCCTGCTATTTTTTTTCTCCATAGTACTTACCACCATTTACCAAAATCCCCACTCCCCTTCTCCTCCCTAGAGGTAGCCACTGGCCATAATTTGGTGTGCATGATTCCACTCCCCTTTCTTCACATATCATATATATAGAGAGAGAGAAAGAGAGAGAGTCTCTCTCTCTATATATATATATAGTCACATTCATGGTTATTGTTTGATTTTCATAAAGGGACTCTTCTAACTTTTCTAAGATTTGCATTTTTAACTTAATAATATATCTTGGTGATTATCCATATTAACATATAATAATCTACTCCATTCTTTCTTACTTTTCTATAGATTTCATCATATTAATAACCTATAATTTATTTAACCATGCCTCTGTAATGGACATCACATAGGTTCTTTTTTGTTTTTGCTATTAGTAACAATGCTACAGTGAACATTCTTGTGCAGAAATCTTTATGCCCATTTGCTGGTATTTCTATAGGTAGATTCCTAGAAGTGAAATTATAAGTCAAATGATGTACATATTTTGGAAATATCAAAATGTCTTCCAAAATTCTTTAATTTATAGAATGCTCACATGATACTATTAATCTTTAAAATTTGTAGCAATTTATAGAGATGAGCATCTGTTTTTCTCTTACATATTCCTTGTTTATAGTTTTTGACTGGTTTATTTACTTCCTCTTGTTGAATATTAGTAACTCTTTATATTTTCTGGATTTTTAAAAATCTATTCAATATGTTTATAAATTTTAGCCCAGTCTTTTGTTTTTCTTTATGGTGATTGTTCCAGTTACTATTTCTGTGTAACAACCCCAAACTTAGTGGCATAAAACAATCATTTTGCAATGGTCACAGATTCTATGGGTCAGGAGTTCAGAAAGACAAAAGCACAGCAGCTTTTGTCTGTACCATGGTGTCTGAGTCCTTAGTTAGAAAGACTCAAAGACCATGGAAGATTCTGTGGCTGGAAACTGCAATCAAAAGAAGCCTCAGTTACTCACTGTCTGATGGTTGATGTTGGCTATCAGCTGGAACCTCAGCTGGGGTGATCATCCAGAACACCTACATGGACCTTTCTCTGTGTCTACTTGGGCTTCCTCACAGCATGGTAGCTGGGTTCCAGAATTCAGTGGCCCAAGAGAACCAGGAAGAAGCTATATCACCTTTTATGACCTAGCCTCAGAAGTCACAAGCCTACTGTAGTCACAAGCCTTTCCATAGTCAGTGGGAAAGAACATAGACTCAACCTTGTGGAAAGAGTGTCATAGTCACATATCACAGGAAAAGTATGTGGGATGGGAGATATTCTTGAGGACATCTTTGGAAAATTAAATTTTCTACAATCATTATGTTGTAAGGAAGAATTAAATTACCTTGAAATTTAATAATTTTTATATGACCTCTGGGTTGTATTAGGTCTTATTTAAAAAGGCCTTTCCTAAATCAATATTATGTACTTCCTTTTATTTTTTGAAAAACGTGTAATAGATTTTCTCTTTTATATTATGCTCATGAATCCTTTTGGAGTTTATAAAAATAAACTTTATTTTTGTAAACCTCAATGTTTTTGTATATTTTTGTAAACTTTTATTATTATAATAGTGGATAGTGGGAAACTAAGTTTAATTTTTTTCAGATGGACAAAATATCACCAACACATAGACCAGAAACTATAAAACTCCTAAAAGAAACATAGGGGGAAAGCTTCATAATCTTGGTCTTGGCAATGATTTCTTAGAGATGACACCAAAAGCACAAGCAACAAAAGCAAATATAGACAAGTGGGACTATATAAAATTTAGAAGCTTTGGCACAGCCAAAGAAACAGTCAAAAGAGTGAAAAGGCACCCTGCAGAATGGGAGAAAATATTTTCAAACCATATATCTGCTGAAGGATTAATAATCAAAATATACAAGGAGCTCCTAGAACTCAATAGCAAAAATAAAAAAATAAACTAAAACAACAAAAACCCACCTGATTAAATAATGGGCAAAGGACTCAAATGGACATTTCTCCAAAGAAGACATACAAATGGTCAACAGGTATATGAAGAGATAGGTACTCAATATCACTAATCATCATGGAAATGCAAATAAAAACTATGATAAGGTATCAATCATCTTATATCTGTTGGGATGGCCATTATCCAAAAAAGAAAAAATAACAAATGTTGGTGAGAATGTGGAGAGATTGAAACTCTTGTAAACTGGTAGTAGAAATGTAAAATGGTGCTGTAACTGTGGAAAACAGTATGGAGGTTCTTCAAAAACATAAAAAATATTAATACCATATGATCCAGCTATTCCATTTCTGGGTATCCCCTCCCCCAAATTGAAATCAAGACCTTGAAGAGATATTTGCACTTCCATGTTCATTGTGGCATTATTCACAATAGCCAAAAGGTGGAAACAACCTGAATGCCCATTTATGGATGAATGAATGAAGAAAATGTGATATATACACACAATGGAATATATTCAGCCACACAAAAGGAAAGAAATCCTGTTAGACGCTACCACATGAACCTTAAGGAGATTATGCTAAGTGAAATAAGTCAGTCACAAAAGGACAAATACTGCATGATTTCACTGATAATGACGTATCTAAAGTAGTTAAACTCAAAGAAGCAGAAAGTAGAATGGTGATTGCTTGGGGCAGGGGGAAATATGGGGACTTGCTGTTCAATGGGTATAGAGTCTCAGTTACGCCAGTTGAAAAAGTTCTAGAGATCTGCTGTACAATTTTGTGTTTATAATACTATACTACAGTTAACATTTAACAATACTGTACTGTACACTTAAAAATTTGTTGAGGGAGTTCAGTGTTTCTGGCCTGGAATCACCCTGGTGACCTTTTAATTGGCGTCTTGAGTGAATGGAAATTACCTGGGTTCAAATCCCTGCTGGGCAAGTTCCTAGAGGAGTGGTCTGGGTGATGGGATTTGTGGATCCTTGCTGCCTTACTGCATTTTGGTGGTGGAGAAACTGAGGGCCCAGGTCCAATCTTCTCTCCCCACATCCACAAGCTCTGAGATACATCCTGGCTACAACCTAGGGGGTCATTCAAGGGTTAGAACATGCATAAATACCTCAAAATATTAAAACTCATCTCATAATGCCATGAGTGAATGTGTCCCACTTTCAACCTTGTGTAGTGGTATCTCATTTTTATTTTAATTTGAAGTTCCCTGATGATATGAGTATCTTTTCATATGCTTATTTTATATCTGTATATCTTTTTTGATGAGGTGTCTGTTCAGATTTTGTTCCCCTTTTTAATTGGTTTGTTTTCTTATTGCTGAGTTTTAAGAGTTCTTTGTTATTTTGAACACCAGTCCTGTATCAGATCCGTGTTTTGTGAGGCTTTCTCCCAGTGTGTAGTTTGTCATTTCACTCTCTGAACAGTGTTTTTAACAAAGCAGAAGTTTTTAACCTCAATGACATCAAACTTATCAATTTTTTCTTTCATGGATCTTTTTTTTTTTGAGACAGAGTCTTGCTCTGTTGCCTGGGCTGGAGTGCAGTGGCATGTAGCTCACTGCAACTTCAAACTCCTGAGCTTGAGAGATTCTCCTGCCTCAGCCTCCTGAGTAGCTGGGACTACAGGCATAAATTTTTCTATTTTTTGTAGAGTCGAGGTCTCGCGCTTGCTCAGGCTGGTCTCAAACTCCTGGCCTCAAGTGATCTTCCTGCCTCATGATAGTGCTTTTGATGTTATATCTAAAAGGTCATCACTAAAACTAAGTCACTTAGATTTTTCCTATGTTATCTTCTAGGATTTTTATAGTTTTGCATTTTCCATTTAGGTCTGTGATCCATTTTGAGTTAATTTTTGTGACAGGTATAAAATCTGTGTCTAGAGTCTTCTCTTTCTCCTCTTCTTCCTCCTTCACTTTGTCCTTCTCCTTCCTTCTCCTCCTGTTTTTTTTGGTGCATACCAATGTCCAATTGTGCCAGCACCAATTGTGGAAAACATTATCCTTTCTCTATTGACTTGTCTTTCCTCCTTTGTCAAGCATTAGTTGACTATATTTATGAGGGGCTATTTATGGGCTCCCTATTCCATTCCGTTGATCTCACGAATCAGGATGTCTCTAGAGGCTGGCAATCCAAGGTTAGTGAGGGGTCAATAATGTCATCAAGGAGCCACATGCTTTCTTCTGCTATACTTAGCATTTTGGCTTATTACCTTGTAATAGTTAGTTTTAGGTGTTAAGTTGACCAGATTAAAGGACACCTACATAGCTAGTAAGCAGTATTTTTGTTTATGTCTGCGAGAGTGTTTCCAGAGGACATTAGCATTTGAATGAGTAAACTGAGTAAAGATGTGTCCTCACCAATGTGGGCAGGCAACACTCAATCCATTGAGGGCCTCAGTAGAACAAAAAGGAGGAGGAAGGGTTAATTTGCTCTCTCTTCTGGAGCTGGGACATTCATCTTTTGTTGCCCTCATACATCAGAACTCCAGGTTCTCGGGCTTTCAGACTACGGGACTTATACCAGCAGACCCCCAGGTTCTCAGGCCCTGGGACTCAGATTGGATTACACGAGTAGCTTTCCTCATTCTCCAGCCTGCAGATGGCATATTGTGGAACTTCTTGGCCTTCATAATCTTGTGAGCCAATTCCCATAATTAATCCCCTCTTATATATCCTCTTACTTCCGTTTCTCCGGAGAAGCCTGACTGATACACACTTCATGATTACAAGACGCTGCAGCAGTTCCAGGAAGCACATTCAAGGTCATGGCAGGAAGAAGGGGGGATGGGGCATCAGCCCATCTGACCTTTTATCAGGGAAGCAAAAACTTTCCTAGAAACTCAGAAACCTTATCCTTATGTCTCCTTGACAAGAACCATGTTACATGGCCAACTCTTACTTTTTCAAGAGAGGCTGGGCAGGTGCTGGATGTAGGCAAAGCAGAAGGGGATGGGGATGGAGGTTGTGTCAGCTACGGCAAAGTAGCTGCCGTAAGTACCCTGTGTTTACCTTTCCATCTCATTTTGTGTTCAGCTCCCCTTTACCCACTATACTCCAACTACATTGTCTCTTTTAGTTTCCTGTACAGGCCAAGCTCAGTGCGAATCCTTGTGTTCTGAATATTCTAGTCATGCTTTAGTACAGAGAAGTTTCTATCTTATCTTCCTTTCCTTCCTCTTTTCTCCCTTCCTTCCTTTAAATTACAGATTTTCCTCTCTGCTCTATCTTTTTTTGGTAATTATTTCATTCTGGAAGGTCTTCTTAAAGAACTTTAGATTTTGCACAAGTTGAAAATGTATATATTTATTTTTCACAGCTTTAAAACAAGTCACTGTTTTTTTTTTTCTCTTTAGGTGTTTATGTTCTATCTGGCATTTTCTCTCCAAAATAATCCAGAATTATTTATGTTAAAAATTTTTGGAGCAGTTACAACACCTTTTCAACATTTTAAAGTCACATCTGTAGGTTTTCTTATCACATATTTTTATAGATATTTTATATTAAGTATTCATTACTTTAAACATTTTTTATTTTTAATTAAGAAATAATAGTTGTATATATTTATGGGGTATGATGGGATGTTTTGATATATGTATATATTGTAGAAAGTTTAAATGAAGCTAATTAGCATATCCATCAACCCACCTATTTATCATTTTTTTGTGGTGAGAACATTTAAAACATACTTTTTTAGTGATTTTGAAATATACATTATTATTAACTATGGTCACCATGCTGTGCAATAGATCATTAAGATGTTATTCCTTCTGTGTCACTGAAACTCAGCACCCTTTGACTAATACCTTCCCCTTCCCCACTCCCACTTCCCACCCCCAGCTGCTGGTAGTCCCCGTTCTATACTCTGCTTCTGTGACTTTGACGTCTTTACTTTATTTATTTATTTATCTATTTTTAATTTTGTTTTTTTGAGTTTGACTTTTTTAGGTTCCACATATAAGTGAGATCATGAGGTATTTATCTTTCCGTGCCTGGCTTACTTCACTTAGCATACTCTGCTCCAGGTTCATCTGTGTTGTCACAGACGACAGAATTTCCTTCTTTTTGAGGGCTGTATGGTGTTCCATTGCATAAATATACCACATTTTCTTTATTCATCTGCTGATGGACACTAGTGGCTTCCATATCTTGGCTATTGTGAATAATGCTGAGATGGCCATGGGAGTGCAGATATCTCCTTGACATACTGATTTCAATTCCTTTGGATGTATACCCAGAAGAGCAACTGCTGGATCATATGGCAATTTTTTGTTTTTTGAGGAACCTTCATGTTGTTTTCCAAAATAGCTGTGCTGGTTTGTGTGCCCAACAACCGTGTATGGGGGTTTCCTTTTCTCTACATCCTCACCAACACTTGTTATAGTTATTAGAAACAAAAGTTTCTAATGTAGCAGGAGAGGATGTTTACAGAAAAAATATATACTTTTATGAAAATAGTTGAAAAAAATCTAAAGAGATAAAGTATAAAAAGTTTAAAATCTTACAGACATTGGCCTAGGTAAATAATTTATGAAGAAGACCCCAAAGACAATCACAGCAACAAAAATTAACAAATAGGACTTGATTAAATTAAAAAGCTTCTGCACAGCCAAGGAAACAATCAATACAGTGAATAGACATTCTACAGAATGGGAAAAAAATATTTGCATGCTATACAATAAAGGGTTGATAACCAGAATCTATAAAGAACTCAAGCAAATCAGCAAAAAAAAAATCAAACAACCCATAAAAAAGTGGGCAAAAGACATGAACAGAAGCTTTTCAAAAGAAAATAGACTAATGGCCAACGAACACATGAAAAAATGCTCAACATCTCTAAGCATCAGGGAAATGAAAATCAAAACCACAATGAGGTATCACTTAACTCCAGTGAGAATGACTTTTATCAAAAAGTCCCAAAACAACAGATGCTGGCATGGATGCAGAGAGATAGAAACATATATACACTGCTGGTGGGACTGCAAACTAGTGCAACTTCTGTGGAAAGTAGTATGGAGATACCTTCAAGAACTAAAAGTAGACCTATCATTTGATCCAGCAATCCCACTACTGGGTATTTACCCAAGGGAAAAAAAGCCATTTTATCAAAAAGACACATGCACTCAAATGTTTATTGCAGCACAATTCACAATTGCAAAGGTGTGGAGTCAACCCAAGTGCCCATCTATACATGAGTGGATTAATAAAATGTGGTATATGTATACTACTCAGCCATAAAAAATGGTGAACTAATACCTTTTGTATCAACCTGGATGGAACTGGAGACCATTCTTCTAAGTGAAGTATCACAAGAATGGAAAAACAAACACCACATGTACTCAATACTAAATTGGAACTAATTGATCAACACTCATGTGCACATATGGTAGTAAAACTCAATGGAAATCAAGCAGGTGTGAAGGAGGAGGAAGGGATAGGTAAATTCACACCTGACAGGTACAATGCACGCTATCCAGGTGATGGGCACACTTATATCTTTGACCCAAGCTGTACAAAAACAATTCATGTAACCAAAATAGTTGTACCCCCATAATATTCTGAAATATAAAAAAAAGTTTAAAAATATATCTTAAGACAAAATTTGCCTGAAACATATAAACTTAACTTTTAAAATTCACCTATCTAAATTTAAATGAGGTTGGATGAAGCTCGTGGCTTGCTATCCTTCAGCATGGCTGCAGATGGGAGACAACAAGAGACAAGAGGCCCAGGGCTGTGGGAATGTCACAACTGACACAGAGATGAGAAGTCTTTGAGGAGAGTTCCCACATCCTTTTGTGGCCAGGCTCTGCCCTGACCTCATCAGAGGAGGAAGGGGGCCGTAGACCCTGCCAAGCTGTTCCAGGATGTTCTCAGAATCAACAGACAAGCCTAACAAGGCTGAGCCACTGGCTATAGCATAGCAAGAACACTCCTCACAAGATTGAGTGCTCAGTGTGTTTATGTGGGTCACAAACACATCTATGGTGAGCATTCTGGGGCACCTGGCCACAGCCTCCATCATCAGTTCTCCTCCAGGATCTCCACCATCTGGTCCAGCTTACCCAGGTCAAACTGGCCCATGGAGCCAGGGGTGGGACCACTTCTCAGGCAATGCCTGGCCGAGGCAAAGCCCCAACAAGCTGTAGCAGGGGCCTGGCTTAGTGCCACTCATTATGCCTGTCAGCACCATGCCCAGGTTGTGCTAGGAACTGCCCATGTCTGAAAATAGCTCTTCCATGGAACTGAGGTTTCTATTCGACAGTACTTCAAATATCTGATCTAGTGATTTCTGAAAGTTTTCTCTGTTTTCTTGAGGGATGTCTATTTCCCAGATGTTGCTCTGCAAGTTCCTCAGTGCCTATACTGAAGTAAATGGGGAAAGTTCAGAAACTAGACTCTGACGTAGCTGTCTCCCAAGCCAGGAGAAGATGCTTCCCTTCCTGCTCCCTCATGGGGTGGTGCAGGATTTCCATGGAGACCAGGCAGTCAAGTGGCACCTGTCTTGCACTCTGGGGCACCACCATATACCATGTTCCATCCTGGGTCATCTTTTCTTGAAACTGCTGGATTGTGTTGGCTATGAGGACAGAGCATCAGAAGTTGAGCTCAACCAGCATGTGGCAGAGCTGGAGCTTAACCAGGGACATGTCCAGAAGTGACTTCCACTGCAAGCTACAAAAAGGGACAGTCTTAAAGCTACCCAGGGCTCCTTTCATGTCTTCCTCATGCTCAACACATTCCTCTTCAATCCTTGTGCAAACATTGTGTCTTGTGCCATGGGGGCTGCCCAGTCCACTGCCACCTGCATCCTGCTGCTGGCTGCCACTGAAGAAGGGGATGAGGGAAGGTAGTCCCACTGGTGTGGGGTGAGGCAGGCCACACGGCTGCCACTTGGTGCCCACAAAGGATCTCCATGGCACTGGCCACATCCCATACCGGATGACTTTGTTGGAAGATTTTTAATTACTCATTCAATTTTTTAACTTGTTATAGATCTATTCATATTTTCTATTTCTTGTCTGTTTTGAAAATTTATGTCTAAGAAAATAATCCAATAAAATAGGCTTAAAAATCAATAGAGGAATTAAAGTGGTATACTAAAAATATAGTATTGACAAAAGGCAGGAAGGGAAGAACAGAGAAAAAAATGTAAGACACAAAAACCAAGTAGTAAAATGGCACACATAAATCAAATCCAACTATATCAATAATTACTTTAACGTAAATGGAGCAAAAACTCCAATAAAAAGTCAAAAATTTTCAGACTGGATAAAAAGCAAGATCCAACTATATTGCTATCTACAAGAGACAAAATTTAGATTCAAAGACATAAACAGGTTGAAAGTAAAAGGATTTAAAAAGATGTATCATGCAGGCAGTAATTATAAGAGCTGGAATAGCTACCTTAATATCAAACAAAATAAATTTTATGCTAGGAAATATTACTAGAGACAGAGGCATATTTTCTAATGACAAGAAGTATACTAAAGGGTCATAATTTACTATCAATAAGTTTTACTGCTTCATGAAGGTTTTCCTTAAGTGAAATTCACTTTTTTTTTCCTTGCAGTTTTCATGATGATATACAATACAATGATACTAGTACAGATTGATGGTATGTTTTGATTTGCGCTAAGGGGCCACAGACCACAGTTTTAGAAGTGCCAATTTAGGCCATTTGCATTTAATGTAATTATCTTTACAGTTGTGTTTGAATCCATTATCTTTTTTGTTGATGTTGTTTACTATTTGTCCCATATCTTAATCCATTTCTGCTACCACAAAATACCTTAGACTGGGTGATTTATAAAGAACAGAAATTTATTTGTCACCATTCCAGAAGCTAAGAAGTCCATGACTGAGGCTCTGACAGGTTCAGTGTTTGTTTCTTGTGTCCTCAGTGGCAGAAGGGGCAAATGCTGTACTCTCACATGGCAGAAGGGACAGAAGAGCAAAAAGGGACTGAATTGACTCCTTTAAGCCCCTAATAAAGTACTAATTTATGCATTAAGCCAGAACCCTCATGGCCTAATCAGTACATAAATTCCCACCTCTTAATACTGTTGCATTGGGGATTAAACTTCAACATGAATTTTCAACATAAACATTCAAACCATAGCATTCCATCTGTTCTTTGTTCCTTTTTCCTGCCTTTTTTGGATTAATTTGGTATTTTCTTTTACTCCATTTTATTTCCACTATTGGTTTATTGGCTGTACCTCTTTTAATTTTTTAATGGTTTCTCTCAGGATTACAACATGCTGTAGCATAGTCTACCTTTAAATACTATTACGCTACTTCAAATACAATGTAAAAATCATATAACATTTTGCTCCATTTCCTTCTCTGTCCTTTTGCATATTGTTGTCATATGTTTTACTGATATATGTGTTATAAACCTCACAATACATTGTGATTACTTTTCTTTTACCAGTCAATTATCTTTTTAAAAATTTAAAAGTAGAAAAAATATCTTTTATATTTGCACATATGTTAATCATTTCTGGTGCTCTTCATTCCTTTTGTAGATCCTAGTTTCCATGCAGTATCTTTATCCTTCTGTCTGAGAATTTCTTTTTACATTTCTTGTGATTCAGGCATGTTGATGATAAATTTGCTTATCATCTGTTAGTCTGAAAAAGGTTTCTTTCACCTTCATTTCTGAAGGATATTTTTACTAAATATAGAATTGTAGGTTGGTAGGATTCCCCCCTCCCCACATTCAACCCCTTCCATTCCATTATTTTCTGGTGTGCATATTTTCTGGTGAGAAGTCTGTTAATTTTTTTCTTTTACTCAATGTGTCATTTTTCTCTGTTTTAAAAATAGTCCCTTTATCTCTGGTTTTCAGCAGTTTAACTATGATGTGTCTTGGTGTGATTTTCTTTGTGTTATCCTGCTTGGGTTTAAGTCTATGGGTCTATTGTTTTTATCAGATTTAGAAAACTTTGGCCATTATATTTTGTCCACCCCCTCACTTCTAAACACATATTATACCACTTAATATTGTCCCACAGGTTACTGAGGCTCTTTTCATATTTTTCAGGGTTTTTTTTTTTTCTGCCCTTCTGCTTGAATAGTTTATATGTTTCAAGTTCACTAGCTTTTCTTCTGTAGTGTCTAATCTGTTACTAATCCCATATAGTGAATTTTTAATTTTAATTTTATTTTTTTATTTTAAGTTATGTTTAGTTCTTTTTTATATCATTCATTTATCTTTTAATTATATACATGTTTTCCTTGAATTACTTAAACATGGTTATAACAACTGTGTTTTAAGCCCCTTGTCTGTTAATTCCATCATGTCATTTTTGCATCTATTTTTACTGACTAACTTTCCTCCTTATTATGGGTCACATGTCCTTGCTTCTTCCCATGTATAATAAGGCTTAGTTGGATGCTGGATTTTTTGAATTTAACATTTTGTAGTAATAGATTTTTTTGCCTTCCTTTAAAAGTGTTGGATTTTGTTCTGACAGTTAAGTTACTTGCAAATCAGTTTGATCATTCTGAAGCTTATTTTTAACTTTTGTGAAAAAGGCTAGTTTAATCCTAGTAATAAGGCATGTGTTCAACTTGAATATCTCCAATCCTGTGTGAGCTCTGAAAATTGTTCAGCTCACAATTTCCCAGTAATTTTTTTTGTTTGGCCTTGCAGTCTCATCCTACACAAGTGTGGTTCAGTATTCAGCAACAGTCTCAGGGATCTCATGAAGATTTCTGAAGCTTTTGCTCTGCATGATACCTTCCTTTGTGGTACTGTGCCCTGCAACTTCCAGCCTTTTCTAAAATGGCAATCTACAAGGTGACTGCAAGCAGAAATCCAAGGGGATTTTAGAACTCAGCTCATTCGTTTCCTTTTTGTCAGGGATGGTAGCACTGTACTGCCTGTCAGAGAATGGTGGTTTCATACACGAGAATGGTAATATCTGAGAATGGTTGTTTCATACATGTTGTCCAATTTTTTAGTTGTTACAGGAGACTGCATTACTTTTTAAAAAAAATTTCGGAATATTATGGGGGTACAAACACTTTGGCTACATATATTGCCTATGCACTGCCCAAGTCAGAGCTACAATCGTGCCCATCCCCCAGATGGTGTAATGTAGTTGCTGCTGCCTCTGCTTTTCCTAACTATGTTTACCTCTGGTATTCTGAGCCAAGAGAGGACATGGACAAGTACAATAACTAGAGTGCATTGCTGTCGAGCCTCCTCCATTTACCCACTACCCCAATGCTTTGTGAATATGGGTTGCAGATGTCAGACAGCACCACAGCTTGCCTTCTAATTTCTGAGCCAGAATTTTTTTTTTTTTTGCATTTTCATTTGTATTACCTGCTTGGTTGCAAGATGAGGAGGAGGACTACTACAGGAAAAAAATTGTTATTATAGAGTGTTTACAAATGGGTCGAGGGATAGTAGCTCAGTTTCCTGGTTAGCGTAGGCTTGATCATCTGAGTCAGTGGGCTTATGGTGAAAAAATATGGAACCCTATATGCCTTTTCTCAGGATGTTTCTGTTTCATGACATAAAGCCAGAGTAGATTGTGAATTGAAGCCTATATAGATGTTTCTTTTTAAATCTTGCTCCATCAGCCTTATAACTAATCTCATCATCATTATCACCATCATCATCATCTGTACTTTATTGAGGAATCTCAACCTATTGGAGCAAAAACACAAAACTTTTTTTCTAAATAATCATGCCCTATTATCTCCCATTTACACCACTGGGTGCTGGCTCCCTCAATGACATTTTGCCCAGATTCTGTAATGTTTTCACTCACTTTTGGTTATTAAAACAGATTTATTCTGATGTTTAAGCCTTGCTCATGCTCAGTTAAAAATTTTAATTTTATGTACATTTCAAAGCTCTTTCAATCCCCACCCCTACTCCCAAATCAGGCTAGAGTTGAGATTATAGAGCTCTTTCCTCTTTCAGAGATTCATGCAGGAAGGAAGGAGAGGCCAAAGGACAAAAGGCAGCTTCTTTCCTGCAGGTTGTTCCTGCTTCTCTGGCTGGCACCAGCTGGCTGTTGACACCTTCTGTGTGGCCAGTTTTCTCTTGCTGGCTCTCTTATGGTCTCTTTGGAGAACGCTGGGAGAGACTAGGGACAATCCCTTCTGCAGATCCCTGGATTTGAGGAATTAGGCTTCAGCTTGACCTCTTTCCTCTCCTTTGACTCCAGTGAAAGGCAGTCTACCCAGCAGCCTCTTGGAGCTGGGATGCTTTTGCATGGTAAGTGGAGCTCTTCATTGAGGTATAGATGATACACAAAAAAATCCAGCCATCTGTAGGTGGTATCCACCCAACTCGTGGAAAATTTTTGTGTCATTGATAAGAAAACAATGGAAATTTAAATAGCTTTTTGGCCACCTTCTCCCTCAGATCTACCATCTCTTTCTCAAAGGAACACACTAAATACTCATATTTAGTGGCCTGGTATCTTACCAGCTTTCAGAGGAAAGATGATCATTTATCTCTTGGTTAATGAAAAAGGGGGTACTGGGAATCCCCCAAACTTAGGTATTATATAATTTTTTTTAGGATCTCCCTCCCTTAGCTTCAGGGAGAAGAAACATCATGTATCATCCTGGGGAAAGGGTAGGTCTTTTTCTGAATACTCACTGAGAGGCAGCACTTTGCCAGTTCTTTATTTATATTAATATAATATTAATTGGATGGCTGGGGTTGGAGGTGGGGAAGACTGAAACCAGCACCTTTCAGTAAACCTGGAACATTTTGTGCCATCACTTTATGCATTTGCTACAATTCCAGGACAATGGGGAAAATCCCATTTTATAATAACAACAACAATAACCATGGAACTATACTAACAATAACTCACATTAACCGAGTGCTTATTATGTGCCATGCATGGTACCTCATGGGCATTATCTTCTCTAATCCTCAGAACAAGCCTGTGAAATTGTCCCTATTATCTCCATTATACAGATGAGAAAATTAAGGTCACTCGGCTATTAAATAGTGGAGCCAAAATTCAGACCTAGAATCTGCATTTTTAACCACTTGTGGTGTTTTTTTCTCCCAGATTGTGCATTTGAGAAGTTGATGCTATTGAGAGTTTCCATCTTTAGCTGCATCTTCACAGGTATCAGTTGTAGAAATTGGAGGGGATGCACTGGTGTTGTTAGACAGAAGCCATTCTCAGCCAGAAGTCTCATTTTCTCATTGTAGTCTCTTACTTTAGGATTTTGTGATTCAGCCATAAATAATAAATATGGCTTAGTAGAGGTTAATAAAATGCTTGTTGAATTACTGCCAACCTTACTCTGGGTCCTCGTTTCTTTGGTTGTTCTCTTAGGGACTAACTGCCTCTCTGGGAACTAATTTCCCCATGTGGATTTGAATTAATTCCCTCAGGCCACAGAATTGTAATCTGGAAGAGTTCATTCAGCAAATGGCACCTAGCTTTTCTCACTCTTGTTTGCCAAAGACACTGTGAGGCTTTGTTTGAACACAGGCACCAGTACTGGACAGCAGATGTTTGCAAATACCATTTGTTTAATTGCTCAGGCACTTTATAATATATTTTTCTCCTAAGCTATGGAAAACACACCCTTCATCAGCTTTAAAACAGAGTGTAACTTTGGAGGGCCATTCTGTCTGTCTTTTTTCCTTGTGCATTGGTCCAGACAGATGGAGTGAACAAAAAGAAGAGAAAGGGGAAGCTGTTGGCAGTTACCCTCAACTTTGCCTCTTTGTAGCAGCAGCAGCAATATAGAAATGAGTACCCCTTCCAATTTCGCTTCCCACTACCCCCTAAGGGAAAAAAAAACCAACCAACAGAAAAGCACTCATAGCCATCATGCTGAAAAGACAGTCAAGAGGAGGGTTACATGTGGCGGACCTCCGCAGCAGTACATCTTACAGTATCCATAGTCAGTCAGTGTCTGAATTCTGGGAATTTCACAAGGACCTGGCATGGACTTTTTGGATGGCACAAGCAAGCGCTAATGGAAGATTTATGTGGGCACAATAAGAGTGCCCACCATGGCCTTTCACTCTGTACACAGTGACTTCAGTCTCTTATATGTGTTGCAGAGCCCCTGACGGTTGCACCTTGAGAAAACATGGGTGTGTGGTAAGATGGTCTAGGTTTCAGAAGAATTGATGTTTCTAGGTGAAGCCCACAATAGGAAGTGAGACTCTCTAGAACCACCTTCAGCGATGTGTTCTAGCCACAGACTCTTCTTATCCTAGAGTCAGCATGCCAAACCCGAGGACCACTATGCTCCACCCTTTAAAGATTTCCAGTGATGCCTCTAAAAATACACACAGCCAGACATGACCTGGAAAATTTGATTCAGTAGGTCTTGATGGTACATGGGAATTTGCATACATATATCAATCCATAGGTGATTCATATGTGCAGCTATGGTCAATAGCCACTACTTTAGTGCTTTCTAAAAGTGTCCCTAAATGTATCCTTTGTATGTAACAGTTACAAGAAAGGTCTCTAGAACCAAGATTCCAATCCTGGCTCTGCCACTTATTAGCTCTGTGACCTTGGACAATCCATGTAACCTTTCTGTGTCTTATTCTCATAATCTCTGATATGGGGATGGTAATATTACCTGCCTCATGGGGCACTTTGGGGATTAGATGGATTCTCACATGTAAAACACTTAGAATGTAGCAATCCCTCAATAAACTATTATAATTTGTAAGTGTAAATTTATTTAGAAGAAAGAAAAATTGGCCATACATTTGCTTTGAGGTTTGTTTTGTTGGAATCATGCAGGAAAACAGAGAAAATTGCCTTGCTCTATCTATATCTATCTGGCCGTTACACAGCAAGAGCCTTTGGAGCTAACCTGGAGTACCAGTAGATTTTTCCTTTAATTCTTTCTTTGATTTATATCACTCTTGAAAAAAAAATAAACTTTCTTTTAGAGTGCAACTTTCAAAAAAGTTGATTTTATTTTTAAAACCTCTAAAGGGATTACTCTGGCTTCTCCAGAAGCCAGTCTGATATCAGACAAGGTACCAATCTTCCTGTGACAAATACACATATTTTGGGCAAATGCTTTTGGTGTTTTTTTAAGTTCAGTTAGCTTCAACAAGTTATACTAGGTGTGAGGCACTTTTGGGAAAGGGGGGAAATAAGAGAAAGGTCTGTAACATTTGTTGAGCAGCTACTTTGTGCCAACTATGGTAGTAAGAACTTCATAATCATGCCATTTAATGTCTGTGATTGATATAACTAGCTGTATTTTACAGATAAAAAACCTGAGTCTCATAGAGTTCATTGTCCTAATATTTTATAAAATCCAAGGCTCTTCTTTTTCCACTTTGCCATACCACCTCAGAAGATTCAAAGACAAAGATAGAACAGAGTCTGACCTAATGATTATATCTTCTACTTCATATTAATAGTATATTATGGTTTATAATGACACATATATCTACATCCTGCATTCTGATTGGGGCGTAGATCCCAGAGCTGCTGTTCTATCCTGTATTCCACATTAATTTTACAGAACTGATCATAACCTTCATTTGTAGGGGTCTTAGTGCTAAGGGACTGCTTTTGTCTTATCTTACATGTTTATCACAGAAATCTTATGAACAATCCTAGTGATGAGCAATATTTAGTAAGTATTCATCATGTGCCATGCAGTATGCTAAGAATTTTCCACATTGTCCCATTCAATCCTTAAAATAGCTGGTAAGTCCTATTAACATCTATATTTTACACATAGGGCCACTGTAACTGATACTACAGTGCTACCATCAAAACTCACATCCAGGTCTGTCTGCCTTCAGATTCCACTTACTGTTAATCACTGTTATACTATATCATTATCTGCATTTATGAATGAAGAAACCAAACTTCAAAGGGGTTTGGACTTTCCCTAGGTATCACAGCTAGACTGGGGATCAAGCCCCCAACCTCTGATGACACATTTCTGATCGATCTGATAAGTAAGATTAAGCAAGCATACAAGCAGCAATACTAAAAGGCAGAATAGGAAAGGAAATAGGAAAAATAGCAGATGTGTGGTGTGATGGAATTGGGCAAACCTTACAAAGGAAGTTAGATGGGCCTAATAGGATAAATAAGATTTATAGAAACAGAAATAACTAGAAATGATATTTCAGATGAATGGAAGATAATGAGCAAAAGTTGAAGATATAGAGAGTTCAGAAAGCAACAAATACACTGGTATTAACTCACCATAGTATGAGGTACACACACATAGGGTGTATTGGGAGACTAGGCTAGAAAGCTATGTGTGCTTGCATACAGGTTTGAAGGGTTTGCTCCTACATTGCTAAAGAATGTTTTAAGCAAGGAATATGTCATGGTCAAAGCCACACTTAAAAAATTTTTATTGATATATAATAATTATACATATTTATGGAGTACATGTTATAATTTGCTATGGCATACAATATGTAATGATCAAATAAGGGTATTTAGGATATCTATCACCTCAAACATCATTTCTTTGTGTTGGGAATATTTCAACTCTTCTAGCTATTTTGAGATATACAATAAATTATTTTTATCAATTATAGTCACCCTACTGTGCTATAGAACACTAGAACTAATTCCTTCTATCTAACTGTATGTTTGCACCCATTAACTAACCTGTCTTTATTCCTCCCCCACCACCCTTCCCAGCCTCTGGTAACCATCGTTCTACTCTACCTCCATGAAATCAACTTTTTAAGCTCCTACATAAGAGTGAGAACATATGATATTTGTCTTTCTGTGCCTGACTTATTTTACTTAACATAATGACCTCCAGTTCCATCCATGTTGCTGAAAATGATAGGATGTCATTCTTTTTTGTGGTTGAATAGTATTCCATTGAGTATATGTACCACATTTTCTTTATCCATTCATCTGTTGATGGACAATGAGGTTGATTTCATATCTTGGCTATTGTGAATAATGCTTCAGGAAATGTGGGGATGCAGGTATCCCTTTGCTATACTGATTTTCTTTGCTTGGGAAAAATACCCAGTAGTGGTATTGCTGAATCGTATGGTAGTTCTATTTTTAGTTTCTTGAGAAAGCTCCATATTGTTTTCCATAATGGCTACACTAATTTACATTCCCACCAACAGTGTATAAGAGTTGCCTTTCCTCTACATCTTCACCAGCATTTTTTTTTTGTCTTTTTTATAATAGCCATTCTATCCATGGTGAGGTGATGCCTCATTGTGGTTTTGATCTGCATTTCTCTGATGATTAGTGATGTTAGCATTTTTTTCATAAACCTGTTCATTTGTATGTCTTCTTTTGAGAAATGTCTATTCAGATCCTTTTTATTTCTTTTCTTTTTATTTTGGGTTTGGTTTGTCTTGCTTGTCTAGTTCCTTGAAGTGCATTGTTAGGTTGTTTATTTGAAATCTTTCTACTTTTTTTGATGTAGGCATTTATTGATATAAACTTCCCTCTCAGTACTGCTTTTGCAGTAATCCAGGATACCACAAAAGATTTTGGTATGTTGTATTTCCATTTTCATTTGTTTTAAGAAATTTTTAATTTCCATCTTAATTTCTTCATTGACCCAATGGTCACTCAAGAGCATGTTGTTTAATTTCCATGTATTTGTATCGTTTCTGAAGTTCCTTATTATTGGTTTCCAGTTTTATTCCATGGTGGTCTGAGAAGATCTTTAATATGATTTCAATTTTTTAAAATTTGCTGAGACTTGTTTTGTGGCCTAACATGTGGTCTATCCTGGAGAGTGTGCAATGTGCTGATGAGAATAATGTGTATTCTGCAGCCATTGGATGAAATGTTTTGTAAATGTCTGTTAGGTCCTGTTGCTCTAAAGTGCAGTTCAAATACAGTGTTTCTTTTTGATTTTCTTTCTAGATGATCTGTCTAATGCTGAGAGTGGGTGTTGAAGTCCCCAATATTATTATAATGGAGTCAGTCTCTCTCTTCAGATCTGATAATACTTGCTTTCTATATCTGTGTGCTCTGGTGTTGGGTGCCTACATATTTAGAATTTTTATATCCTCTTGCTGAATTGGCCCTTTTATCATTATATAATATCTTCTCTGTCTCTTTTTACAGTTATTGACTTAATTTTTTTTAATCTCATGGAAGTATAGTTAATCCTGCTCACTTCTGGTTTCCATTTGTGTGAAATATCTTTTTCTATCCCTTCACTTTCAGTCAATATGTGTCTTTATAGATGAAGTGACTTTCTTGTAGGCAGCACATAGTTGAGTCATGGTTTTTTTTAAATCCATTCAACCAGTCTATATCTTTTAAGTGGGGAATTTAATCAATTTAAATTCAAGGTTATTATTGATAGTTGAAGACTTGTTATTGTCATTTTGTTAATTGTTTTTTGTTGTTGTTGTTTTGTGTAACCTTTCTTCCTCTCTTATTTTTTATTATTGTGGTTTGGTGGTTTTCTGTTTGGTAGTTAAACATTAGTAGTAATGTTTAACTCCTTTCTCTTTCTTTTTTTTTTTATCTGCTCTACTAGTGAGTTTTATACTTTCATGTGTTTTTGTGATGATAGATATTGTCCTTTTGTTTCCATATGTAGGACTCTCTTAAGCCAGTCTAGTGGTCATGAATTTCTTCAATTTTTGCTTTTTGGGAAAACACATTATTTCTCCTTCATTTTTGAAGGATAGTTTTACTGGGTATAGTATTTTTGGCTGACAGGGTTTCCCCCCCCCCCAGCACTTTGAATATATCCTTCCATTTTCTCCTGGCCTGTAAAGTTCCTGCTGAGAAAAATGCTCTTAGTTTTTTGGAGATTCTGTTGTCTGTGACTTGCTGATTTTAGAATTCTCTTTTTGTCTTGGACTTTTGACAATTTGACTGTAATGAGCCTTGGAGAAGAACTTTTTAGAATGAATCTGTTTGAGGATCTTTGAGCTTCCTCTATCTGATATCTACATCTCTTGTGAGATTTGTGGACGTTTTCAGCTATTATTTCATTAAATATGTTTTCTATGCTTTTGCCCATCTCTTCTCCTTCTGGAACTCCCAAAATTCAAGTATTTTTTTTCCTTTAAGGTTTTCCATATGTCATATAGGTGTTTTTCATTCTTTTTTTTTCTTTTTTCTTTTTTTTTTATCTGACTGGGTTATTTCAAAAGACCTGTCTTCAAGTTCAGAAATTCTTTCCTTTGTTTAATATAGTCTTTGTTGAAGCCTTCAATTTGTATTTTTAAAGTTTCATTCATTGAATTCTTCAGTTCCAGGATTTCTGTTTGTTCTTTTTTATGATGTTTATCTCTTTGACGAATTTCTAATTTGCATCATAATTTTTTTCTGATTTATTTGTATTATTTGTCTGTGTTCTGTTATATCTCACTGAGTTTCCTTAATATCATTATTTTGAATTCTTTTTTGGGCATTTAATAAATTTCTTTTTCTTTGGGATCTGTTGATGGAGAATTATTGTGCTCCTTTGGATGTGTCTTGTTTTCTTGCTTTTTCATGTTTCTTGTGTCCTTACATTGATATCTGTACATCTGTTGTAACAGTTGCTTCTTCCTATTTTATGGATTGGCTTTCATAGGGAAAGAGTTTTTCCTATGGATGTATGTATTGTGTTGATTGAGTAGCATGTTTTGGCTTTTATTCTGGGTGAGCACAGTAGTGTAGTTTCTGTATGATTTCTTCAGCTCTTCCTTTTCCATTTCCTTGAGATGATTCATTGGTTTACTGATTTGTGAACTTTCCATCTTTTGAATGTGGGCATTAAAGGTGATGGGTTTTCCTCTCAAGACTGCTTTTGCTGTATCCCACAGATTTTGATAACTTGTGTCCCCATTCCCCATTATCATTTAGTTCAAAGAATGTTTTGATTTCCATCTGAATCTCCTCCTTGACCCAATAGTCATTCAGCAATAGATTGTTTAATTTCCATGTTTTTGGATAGAGATGTGTGTTTCTGTTGGAATTAATTTATAATTTTATTCCACTGTGGTCTGAAAAGATACATGGTATAATTTATATTTTTTTAAATTTGTTGAGATCTGCTTTGTGGCCTAGGATGTGGTCCATTTTAGAGAGAGTTCCAAGAGCTGATGAGAGGAACATATATTCAGTGTTATTTGGGTGGAGTGTTCTGTAGATGTCTGTCAGGCCCAAATGTTCTAGAGTCCTGTTTGGTCCATTGTTTCTTTGCTTATTTTCTGTTTGGAGGATCTGTCCAGTTCTGTCAGTGGGGTGTTGAAGTCCCCAGCTATTATGGCATTGCTATTTATTACGTTGTCTAGATCTAGCAGTATTTGCTTTATGTATCTGGGTGCTCCTGTGTTGGGTACATAAATATTTAGGATGCTTAAGTCTTCTTGTAGGACTTTTCCCTTCACCACTGTATAGTGACCATCTTTGTCTTTATTTACTTTTGTTGCTTCAAAGTTTATGATATATGATATAAGAATGGCTACCCCAGCTTTCTTTTGGTTTTCATTTGCCTGGAAAATTGTATGCCATCCCTTCACCTTGAGTCTAAATGAGTCCTTGTGTGTAAGATGCATTTCCTGGAGATGGCAGATACTTGGCTTTTTTTTTTTAATCCATTCAGCCAGCCTATGTCTCTTCAATGGGCAATTCAAGCCATTCACATTTATTGAGAGAATTGATATTTGGGGTGGATTTCTGTTCATCCTGTTGGGTAGACTCTTGTTGTTTTGTTTTACCTCTTGAGCCATTGTGGAATCTGGGTTCTGGACTTTTAGCTTTTGGGTAATTTTACACTGGTGGGTGTCTGTTTCACTGCTTAGCATACAATGCAGGCCTGAGTACTTCCTGAAGGGCAGGTCTGGCCTTTGCAAATTCCAACAGTGATTGCTTGTCTGGAAAAGTCTTTATTTCTCTCTCATATAAGAAGCTTAGTTTTGCAGGATAAAGAATTCTGGATTGGCCATTCTGTTTTAGAAGACTGAGGATGGGTCCACCATCCCTTCTGGCTTGCAATGTTTTCATTGAGAAATCTGCAGTTAATCTGATAGGTTTTCCTTCATAGGTTACCTGCTGTTTTTGCCTTACTGCTCAAAGGAGTTCCTCTTTCATGTTTCCTTTGGCCAGCCTAATAACTATGTGGCATGGTGATTGCCTTTTCACATTGAGTCTCCCAGGCATCCTGTGTGCTTCTTGTACCTGTATATGGAGATTTCTGGGTAGGCCATGGAAATTTTCTCCTATTATTCCTTCAAATAGATCTCCCAGCCCTTGTGAATTTTCTTCTTCACCCTCAGGGATACCTATGATTCTTATGTTTGGCCCCTTTACATAATCCCACATTTCTTGTATGCTTTTTTCATGCCTCTTGCTTTTGTGTTCTTTCTCTTCGACTTATTTATTTAGCACATAGAAGTTATCTTCCAGCTCTAAGATTCTTTCCTCTGCATGATACAGCCTATTTTTAAGGCTTTCCACTATGTTTTGTAGATCCTTGAATACCTCTTTCATTTCCAGTATTTCTGTTTGGTTTTTCCATAATACTTCAGTTTCTTTAGAGAATTTTTCATTCATTTCTTGCATTGTTCTTGTGGTTTCTTTGTGCTGGGATGCAATTTTCTCTTGAATTTCATTGAGCTTTCTTATAATCCATAAACGAAATTCTTCCTCTCTCATTTTACCCATTTCATTTAAGTTGGTATCTGTTGCTGAGGAGGTAATGATTTCTTTTGGGGGTGACATTTTGCTCTGATTTTTCATGGTTCCTGTGTTCTTTTGCTGATTCTTTCTCATCTGGCCTCTTGATCAAGAGCTGGGGGTGCTAGGGCTAGTTTATGGCCCTGTGTCCAAGACCCTGAGAATTGTTCCCTGGCAGAGCCAGGGAGAGGAGTACTGGTCTGTCTTGCCTTAGGTGTATTTTAGCAAGTTTGGTGGACCTCTTGGGTTACCTTAGACCTGTTGTCTTCACCTCTTCCCAGTGGAGTGTAGTGAGTTTGTTCTCCCAGCTTGAGCTCCAAGCTGGTGGATTGTACTTGAGGGTACAAATCCACTGCCCCCCAATAGCTTGAGATGGAAGGCAATATTTTAAGCTATGGGGAGCTGGTGGTATCTTAATCCAGCTGTAGCCTGTTTACATTTCTTCTAGTTCCTCAAATCAAAGAGACTGTGTCACCACTGAAAAGGCCTACTTACCTATCCTTCAAAAATGTGATAGTTCTTTCATCTTCAGGAAATCTAAGGAGAAGTATGTTCTCACTTTTCTATACCTGCTCACTAGGAGTATCATCCCATACTTTCTAAAAACAGGGTTGGAACTGGGCTGATCATTCGCTTCAGCAATAGCCCAGAACTATGCCATGGGTCACATCATTTGTACTGAGGATGGCACATCAGGTATGAATTTCCATTTCTCATCAATTGGTGGTGGTTGTACTGAATAGAAATCTGAGGTGTGTTTCATCTCAGTAGGAAAGAATCATTATCATTGAGCCATGTCTGTCTCAGACACAGGTAGAAATTTTTAGTACAAATGCCTAAGATTCACATCCCGTGAGAGAAATACTTTAAGGCCTACTATATGCCATGTACTCTGTATATGTTATATGATATATTCCTCATAGCAATACTAGGAAACAAAGCTCCTTTTCTCATGTGAACAGTACAGTAGAGCAAAAGTGAGGTGCCCACCCAAACTCACAAATTAGGGAAATAAAATTACCTCAGAGAATTAAGCTGTGAAATTGACACATAATGAAAATCAGAGTAGAGACTCACAACTTTGTGCTAAAGGAACTCAGAATTCATCAGAATGGCTCCCAGGATAGCAAAATTTGCCAATAGCCATATTTAACGTATAAGCATATTTCAAAGAAAGATTGTCAACCAGAAGAAGATATGATTGATAACGGAAGCTTAGAAAAGAGGGTGTCATTGAATGAAACGTTGGCTGCATATTCCCAAGCAGGGCCATTCAGCTAGTTATATCCAGCAAGCATTTATTGAACATCTACTCTTGGCCATGCAGTGCACTGGGTGCCAGGCATGTGACCTGGGTTCAAGTACTCCCTTTGACCTTTTTCCTGCAACCTCTTCTTTTTCTCTCAGATATGTTTTCCCTTCAATCTGTATATTTTCTTCATCTTATTTCAAAACTGTAATCAGGCACTCTGGGAGGCCAAGGCAGGAGGATCACCTGAGCTCAGGAGTTTGAGACCAGCCTGAGCAGAAGTGAGGCTGAGTCTCTACTAAAAATAGAAAAATTAGCCAGGCATGGTGGTGCACCCCTGTAGTTCCTGCTACTCAGGAGGCTGAGGCAGGAGGATCGCTTGAGCCCAGGAGTTTGAGGTTGCAGTGAGCTATGATGATGCCACTGCACTCTAGCCCAGGAGATAAAGCAAGACCCTATCTCAACAAACAAGCAAAAAACTGTAATCATGAATGTTCTGGGACCAGGATGCAAAAGGAAAGAGGGGAAGATGTGATGCAGGGGAATTGATCCATTTCCCTTCTTCTTAGTCCCTGTCTGAGAACACTTCAAATTCTTATTCTAATACTCTGGAGTTTGATTCCCAACCTTGTAAAGCACACAGGATTTTATATACACATGCAATTGATGAATTGGACTCTGTTAAATTCAAATTCAAAATTAAAGGAGTCACAGGTCAGTCTTGTATTTTACTTTTTTGAACCTAAAATCTGGGAAGGGAGCAGGATTTTTTTGAAGTTAAATGAACTAAAAAACTGGCAACTTTGTAACATGTATTTTTATGGTAGACCCCAGCATCATCACTCCTGCTCATTATGAAATTTTTTCATCACTAATTAGAATAATTTCTAACAGCTTTAGAATTGGCTTAAGTTAAACTTCTGGTTTTGGGATGCACTGGTTTCCCTAGTTTCAGAATGCTGTTTATTTAAATGATAAACTGAATATGATTGGCATTGTCTCAGCCATAAACAAAGCAAATGATGCTTGTATCTAATTATCCAGGGATTCAAAGCAACAAATGGATGGGCAGAAGGAATCATGAGTGAAAAATCTACAGATTCAATTCTATTTTTAAAATGAAAAATTTCTATATTAAAAACATAAAAACCTTCCTCCATCCTTCCTTCTTCCTCCTTCCTTCCCTCCTTTTTCTCTCTCTCTCTCATTTTGAATAATGTGCTAGTGTGGTTTTGTTTTTAAACAGGTTTCTGTTTACTCTAATTTCTTCACTATTTCTTTTAAATTTTGATATCCTTCTGTAAGTCAACTTAAACTCTTTTTAGGAACAAGGCTAATAATAAAATAAGCAGAATAGAAAGACACTAAATAAAGGGAGAGAAATATGCCTTATGAATTGGCTGTGATTTAATTTCTACTCCCTCTCCACACATCCCTCACACATATGTAGGAAATATCTTCTGAATGCCCAGCAATAAATTAATATTCAGTGCTGACTTCAAATAGCTTAAAGCCTAATAGGAAAGATAGACAATTAAACAAATAAAATACAGATAAAATGAAGTTAAATGTTATGACATGAATGTTTTTTCATCACTGCATTAACTTCTGAATGTTTCCATGAGTTAGTCTTACGAACACAAGTGTGTGAAGATATATAGAGAAGAGCCATGGACTTGGCTTGCTGGGGAGATGGAGATATCTTTTACAAAGAGAGGAAATTTAAGTAGGTTTTGTTTATTTAAAAAAAGTTACTCTAGCAAAGTAATGCATGAACATAGTTTAGTATGTCTAATAGTTTTACAAGGTTTTTCATAAAATCAACCAACCCCTCTCCTTCCTAGAATCCCCCTCCTTACAGACAATGATTTCCAGATCTTCTGGTTTCAGTTCTGCTACCAGTATATTTCTAAATAATATGCCTATAATGCTATTTCTTGATCTGTTCAAAGGTAAGTATTTTGTATTGGCTTATTTCTATAGAAAACACAGACTTTGCTTTCTTATTACTGAACCTCCACCACCCACATTCCGTTTCTTTAATTGGATGGTTGGTTTTGTTGTTGTCATAGTAGAGGCTTTGTTAAAAGATCTCCTGACACTGGACAGATTATTTTTGTATAAAGCTGCCTGGAAACTCTGTATGGAAAGTCTAGGCCTAGGCCATTGGCTAGAGGCTTCACTGTGGTGGAATCAGGAACTATCCTGGCAGTTTACTGGCCATCTCAAAAATGGCAATATTTTTAGGTCTTATCTCCTGGGCTGGTCAACTTTCCTAAAGAAAAAGCCTATAGTCTCTTGCTTGGGAGCTATACTGTAGTTGCCAGCTTTCACAGAGCCAAGCCAGACATGCAGGTGGGAGTTTCATCTTCTGGTGTGTAGACTTTTCCTTAATTCTGCCCTGAGCTATGCATGCCCTTTCCAAGTCCAGAGTTCCTCAGGGTTAACCTCTCCAGGAATAAATCTCCAGGCTTCTGGGTGGAGAAGGGTATTCATCTGACTGTGTGGGGAGGGTCAGCAGATCCAAGGGTCAACCGCTTCTTATACATTCAACAAATCCTTCTGTTTTCACACCCCAACTCTTGCCTTGTGAGGCATCCAGTACCCCTCGTTCCTGAATCGTCTGGGTTCTGCGATGAGATTCACCTTGTTGCTTGACTCCCCCACACCTGCAGGCACTCAGCCGTTTCTGGTCTCCTAAGTTGGATACCATATATCTGCTTTTCACATCCCAAAGTTTTCTTGAAAGACTTCGTTTCCTCTTCTCTTTGCCCTTGTGGGTTTATGCATCTTTATAAACAATCCTTTTTATATCCTTTCACTAAGTTTTTATGAAAGAGAAGAATGTATTGTCAATTTGCCCCTTTGAGCATGGAGTCATAGGTTACATTTTAAAGGATGATTTAAGGGTGAAGGCAAGGAGGAATGAAAAGCGTGTTTTAGTTCAAGGAAATAGCAAGTCCAAAAATGGAGATTTCTGAAAGGATCCGGCAGCATATTTAGGAAATAGAGATTGCAGTTCGGCTAGAGTATAGGGTATAATGGACAGGGGTGATCTACAGGAAGTAGACAAAGCCCCTATGACAGATTGGTTGCAAAAATGGCCCCAATTATTTCTTCCCTCCATGCATACTCCTTGTAATGTGACTTTGCAGCTTCCTCCGTCAAAAGGAAGAGTCTATTGCCCAACCCCTGGAATCTGGGCTGGCCCTATGATGGTTGTGGCCAATGGAATGCGGCAGAGTGATGCCATACAGTCCTGACCAGGCCTCAAGGGGCCTTGCATCTTCTACAAGCTCAGCCAGGCTGCTGGGGAGGAGAGGCATGTGACCCAGCCACCCCCATCACCGTGGCTGTGAGCCGGGCAGTCCCCAGAAGTAGTCACTTGGCTGACTTGTAGTTGACCACACATATGTGGGAGCCCAGGTGAGACCAGAAAAAACACCCAGCTGAGTTGCTAACCCACATAATTATGAGCTAAATATGTGGTGGTTATGTGACTACATTTTGGGGTGGTTTGTTACTCAACTAGTGCTAACCTATCTAGCCCCCAAATAGAAATTTAAAGAGGCATGTGGAGCCAAGGAAAGAATACTGGTTAAAATGACAAGATCAGATTTTAGTTCTTCCTTTGCTGCCAACCAGTTGTGTGGCCTTGGGCAACACTTAATGTCAGCTCAACCATCTGTAAATTAAAGGCATTGGAAGGTGACCAGGTAAGTAGTTTTCAAGCTTCTTTGCACATGTGAACCACCTACGAGCTTTTTAAAAATAATCATTCTATCCCTGATCGTATAAAATTGAAAAATCTATAATGTCTTTTAGTTCCCTGGTGATTCAGCAGGCATTCCAGACACCAGTGGTTGAGAACCCCTATGCCATGAGATCTTTCAAGTTCCCTTCTGGGTCAAAAATTCTGTGAGTTTAAGTCCCTTCACTGGGTTTTGCTGTGGCTTTAGATGTTTTTTCCTGCCTCCACCATAATGCCTAGGTTTCTTCTCAAAATATCCCTTCTCTCTTCCTGCCTATCTCCCACCACTGGGGCTGGATCACTTTTCACCTCCTTGCTCTTTCAGCCCACCCCAGCCCCCCAGGCTCAGGCAGCTGCTTAAAGCACACAGTCTTACCACTCAACAGTGGCTCTGTCACCAGGCATGTAACTTACTGATAGTTCTGGTTTTTATACTCATTTCCACATCCACTTCTCAGCTCTCCAAGAACTCTTTTGATTATTAAAGAAAAGGGCTATTCTATCTGGGCTATATTTATCCCTCAATCTTAAGGGGAAACCAATTCAGCTTTCTTATTTTTTTCAAATCACTGATTCCACAGGCCTTTGGATTCCCTGATAAACATTTGTAGGTTTTCAGTGATCTTTGGTGGCCCTGTTTCCTGTCTGGAATGCTCTTCCCTAAGGCCCAGGTTTCTCAAACTAGAGTTTCTCCTCAGTAACAGCTTTACCGTGAATACTAGTAGTTCCATCTCTCAAATTAGATAATATGCCTTAGTTGCAGCCCTACTCTCTATTCTCAAACCACATTTGTGTGTGTCTGCATATGTGTGTGTGTGTGTGTGTGTGTGTGTAGTGAGGCAGGGGGTGAGAAGATGGAAGACTTTCCATAAACTGCATCCATATTGTATACCCCCTCCTCGTCCCAGAAAAAAAAACTATCTTGGGACATCAGACAAAAGCTGTAAGGCAGATGGCAAAACCTAACTAGTTCCCAGCCTTAGGACAGTGGGTGGGGTTTGCAAGAGCCAGGCCTCCTGGGAGCTGAGGAGTGCCAGGCTCAGGGAGATGAAAGAGACACCCTTTGTTGTTGCTGGGTGACCTGAAAGTCTGACCCTGTCTGGCGCTAAACATGCCGTCTCTTTGGATTCCCCTCTGCACTGAGGGAGTCGGCTCCTCCCAGCCACAGTAATTAGCAAATCTGGACAATTTGCAGATAGATTTTAAGTCCCATTTAGGATTTAAAAAACAGTGGGGGTCAATAAAGTTAATTTAACTTTTTTTATTGTGATGCTAGGGCAATTTATTAGATAATGCACACCCAGCATAAGGAGTAATGTACTTGGGAGCGTGCAGCCACTTACTGTGCGCTCAGCCAGCATTGATAAAATAAATAACTTGTTAACAATTTCCGTCTTTTAAAACACAATGTTATATTAATAAAATTAGCCTTTTTTCATACATACAAAACAAACCAAACTCAGTTTTTTCATTGTTTGTCCATGAGTGAAGGATACTTCTCTATCATTGGATATATTCTTGCTAGCAATTTGCAGATGAGCCAGCTTTGCTGCAGATCAGATAGTTACCTTTCATGGGGTCTCCCATTCCTCTTGTTATGACCTTTGGATGCTGTCTTCCTCACACCATCACAAGCTCAGCAGGGGTGGGTCCCATCTGGACCCACGGGATGAGCGCTGCTCTTCATTGGGAGGGCTGAGTTCTACACAGGGGCGGGCATCCACTGGCTGAGTGACCTAAGACAATTTTTTAACCTCCCTGCCTCCCATGTTTCCTATTCATATACAAGGATGTAGCTTAAATGGTCCCTAGAGCTCTTTTAGAAGTAAATCTACTTCTGATTATTGCTCCAGTCCTTCAGTAGCTGGTGAGGTGTGCAGACTCTATGAGAAATCATCCACACAGTTCTTCACTGGCTTTCAGAGTTGAGGTTGGTTCTCTTGCCCTCCAACAAGTCCTGAGCACCATTTCTTACTTCAGAGAGAAACACTGGGACCTGTTGTTTTTTAATTCAAAAGACTCTTAAGAGTAAATAACATTAATTTGTTCATATTCCAAATGCCAGCATGCACTTTGGAATATATGTTCTCATTTGGCACTCACCCTAACTGGAAATCAGGGCAGGGATTGCATTTTCTTTTGCCAAAAAAGGAAAATAAGGTCTGACAGCTCTATGTCATTTGTGCAGAGTCATGTGGAAATTGCACTAGAATTATAGGGCTTTGAGCCCCTAACCAGAAGACCTTTACACCATACACTATTAATATCACTTTTAGAATGAAACCACTCCTGAGAGAGGTGACACCCCTGTCCTACCTGTGTTTTCAGTCTTTCCCACATAGATATTTCCTAGAACTGGATCTTGTGGTACTTATAAACCATTGTAACTGTCTGTTCATTTTCCAATTTCTTTCTCCATGAATTGGGGGTGGGGGAAGAGGTACAGGAAAATCCCTGCAAAATGAGCACAGTCTTTCACCCATCCAGCCACATCTATTCCTTGGACAAATGCAGGGGCCTCATGGTGCCAGGCTGGGTGCCAGGAGCACAGTGTAAATCAGACACGAGGGCTTGACAGCCAGGAATGGAGTTGCAGGGACCCATTCCACCCCCAGCGCGGGGTAGGAACAAGCCACCTCAGCTCAGTAGCCACGGGCTTTAGGCCCATACACGCACTCACCCCGCAGGCTGTTTCCTTGTCTTCATCGTTCATTTATCTAAACACCAAAAAGAAAATGAGTTGAGGATGTCAGAGCTACTCTGTGTTCCCCAAGGTAGCACAGTTCAGAGGAAACATAATGTGAGCCACATATATAATTTAAAATTTTCTAGCAGTCACATTTTTAGAAAGTGAAAAGCAGGAGTAAACTTGATAATATATTTTATCTAGCCCAATGTATCCAAAATGTTATCATTTCAACATGTAATCAATACAAAAACTATTAATATGACATTTTAACTTTATTTTTTTTGTGCTCAGTCTTTGAAATCGTGTGCCTTTTAACCTTTCAACTCACCTCAATTCAGACCAGCTACATTTCAAGTCCTTGGTAGCTGCCTTTGGCTAGTGCTGCCATATTGGACAGGGCGCTGTACTGGGTTTGCTCCAACAACAGGCTGTTGAGCAATGGCCAGTTTCTAATCACCTGTGCCTCCCTGCGGGGCACTGGGCCCAACTGGACAGGGGCCTCCTGGACTTCTGCTCTGGTTATGTTTTCAGGGAGAGGCTACATTATCCCTCCTGTGGATGGCTGGTCAACAAGAGGGAGAACCTTAGCCTCCCCCAGGTCCCAGCTTCCAGCAAGCCTCCTTTCCTTACGTGAAACATGACCGCTGGTCAAGCTGGGCCTGCAGGCACACCGGGAGCAAGTCCCCTGTTTGCAGCTCTCATGAATTGCTCTTTCTTTGCCACAGAGCACAAAAACCATTTCCCTGACTCCTTTTACTCCCATCACAGCATTACAACGACCTGCAGAGGGAAGGTACACAAGGCTCCCTTTGTTTCTCGTCTTGGAGTTGTACAATATACCTGCTTTAGATAAAAGTCTTAGCCTGCAAAGCCACATTTTTGTCCTTTTTCTTCCTTTTCCATTTTTACAGAGCCAACAGTCAAACCTTCACTTTCAACATTTAACCTTATAAAATATGAGCAGGTTTCGATTTGCAAAGTGGATTTGAGAGCTTCCCAGCTCCCTGCCCAGGGTTTGGCTTTCTGAGAGGAAGGCTAAGAACCGGGCATTGGTTCTGAAGGCTCCAGAAATCCCTTTATGATGATCTTTGATAATCTGGTGACCTTATGTTGTCTTCCGTTTCTCACTAAAACCATTTCCAGATTTCAGGGGGAGGTGCCCTTTAAAGAAATGGTTTGATAAAAACTACTGGGCAGTTAGATAGTCCCTAAAGGGATCAGGCATAGATGGATGAATGTAAATGCCATCTCTGAGGATGGTCGCTTCCAGTGTTTGTACTTTAGCAAATGGAGCCACCTGTCTCACCTCAGGTAACCTGCTTCCACGAGAATGTGCATAACGTGGACCTTCTAGTCACAGACGACTTTGCTCTCTTATTTTATACCTGGAAACCTTACATTTGCAGCATAGCAGGACAATTGGAAACTCAATCAAAAGATTTTCTAGCATCGTCTTAGGTGTACCTTAAAAAGACAACACTAAAAACAAAGCAGCTCTGTGGAGGGTACAGACACAATGGCTTTTCAGAGGCACGTGACAGGGTCCCAAGACCTAGGATACTTTTAATTGTAGGCAGTTGGAACTTTTATTTTGGGGAGAGCCTTGGTGTTACAGAAACCAGTTTTCCTCTGAAGGAAAGAAATCTTTGTTACCCCTTTCCTTCCCTTCCTCCCCATTTCATCTGCTCCAGGCTCAACACTCTCTAAAAGTTTGCTATAGAGAAAATACAGTTCAAGTCAGTGAACACGTATGGAGCACCTACGATTTACCACCCGCAAGACTAAGTAAGTCCTAGAGATGCAGAGAGGCCCTGCATCGAATTGCCCTGTCTTCAGGGCACTCACACGCTTAGAGTGGGTGAAATTGTCATGTTTACTTTTTAATAAACATTATCCCCTGAATCTCTAGATCAGGGTTTGGCATACTGTAGATTGAGGGCCAAGTTTGGCCAGTGGCCAATTTTGTCTTGTTTTGTTTTAAATTATATTAAAATACACATAACAAATGTACTATCTTAACCATTTTTAAATGTATAGTTCAATAGTGTTAAGTATATTCACATTATTGTGCAACAAATTTTCAGAACTCTTTTTGTCTTGCAAAACTGAAACTCCATATCCATTAAAAAACAACTCATTCTTCCTCCCTCCAGCCCCTGGCAATCACCATTCTACTTTCTGGTTCTACGATTTTTGACTACTCTAGGTGCCTCATATAAGTAGAATCATACATTATTTGTCTTTTTGTGACTGGTTTATTTCACTCAGCATAGTGTCCTCAAAGTCTCACCCATGTTGTAGCATGTGCCAGAATTTCCTTCCTTTTTAAGGTGCTACAATGGCAGAGACCATATGGCTTGCAAAGTCTAACATATTTACTATGTAGTCCTTTACAGAAAAAGTTTGCCAACCCTTGCTTTAGATAATCAAGGAATGGTTACATAAATGCCCTTTATCTTGTTTAAAATAAATAGACCATATGCATAAAAATAGCTTACACATAACTTCACAAATGGTAACTTTCACAAACATTAATGCACTGTGCAGGCAGGGTATTTACAGATGAGGAGACTGAGGCTTGGATCCTTGCTCCCAGCCAGCTCCCGTTCCCATGGCTCACGGTGGTAGTTTGAAGGTATTTCTACTCTCCTCAGACTCCCTTGCCTTAAAACCGTCGGTCTTTTTTCAGAAACGACCTTGCCTCCCACGCACAGGGGAAAAAAATGTAGCATGGGGCCGACTTTCTTCCAGCACCTTCCACACTAAGTTAACTGCTTCTGTCGTTGGTTTCTGTCTCGGACAGACTCTACTCTCTCAACCTGGGCCCCCAATCCCATCTCATCCTGGAAGCGCCTTCAGCCATCCTCTCCCCTCATACGTTCAGCCTTTCCATTTTCTGAGTCATTTCCCTGTGCTTTCAAACACTGCGACTTCCCTGAATATATCTATAGCTATCTATACATATAGGTAGTTGGGTGCAAATGTATAAATACATGAATACATACCTGTTGGTCTATCTCTTGACTGAGCTATCTATCCATCATCTATCTCCCCGATCTTCCTCTATTAGGACTTTTTTTTGGTAGCAAGTGACAGACAAAGCAACCCGAATGAGTTTAAGCAAAAGAGGGGTTGATAGGAAGTTCCCCAGCGTGGCTCAGAGAGCTGAAGGGGAAGCCACACCAGCTGGGCAGCCAGGCTGCGCGCAGGACAGCCCCGGCGCTCCGGCTCCCCGAGGGGCGCCAGAGGACTCCCTCGCTCTGTACTGCTCATCCCTGCTTTTCTCTGTGTGGCTTCCATCACTCAGACTGTATTTCTCCACCAAGCTGGAAACATGGCTGTGGGCGTCTCCCAGGGTCAGAGCCTCGCAGGCTGCGACCATGCTAAAAAGGCTTTCTGTAACCTACTTCAGAGATGGCATAATATTTCATTCACTGAACCAATTCACTCAGGCTTCTGTCCCTTGCCTTCCATCTTTACAGATGCCTTGTTAAGGGCACTGATGTCCTTACTGTCCATCCTTGACTTCTCTTGAGGGCTTGGGACCTGGTCACACCCTCCTACCTCCATCCGCTGTGGCTTCGGTGGTGTCACGTTCTCCTAGTTCTCCTCTCTGTTGACGTTTCACTGTCTTTGCTGGCCCTTGCCCTACTGATTATTTCTTTAAAATGTGTATTCCCCAGGCCAAGTGTTTGCCCTGACTCATACCACACACTTCACTTGGGCATCGGGCTGGCCTCCTGACGCTCTGATCACCACATGTAAACCAGGGGCTCCCAAATCTCTACATTCCAGTCCTTTCTGCATCCTGATCTCCTGGTGGGCATTTACTAGTTCTTCTTCTGGATGTCCCTCAGGCACCTCTGGTGTGTGCAGAAACAGACTCACCACTTTTTCCTCCATGGCCTCTCCTCTTGGAACCTGCCTCTCCTTCTGAAATTCTATTTCGGGTATTGGCACCACCATCCTCCCAGTCTGCTAAGCCAGCAACCTGGAGGTCTTCACTTTGCTCTCCTCACTCCCTGTGCAGACAAGACAAACCCATCTTGTACCTGTCAGTCAGGCCTATGTTCTTCTCTCAATGCCCACATCCACTGCTTTGGTTCTGAAAGTCATCATTTCCTGCCAGGACTATTTGCAAAAGTTTGTACACTGGCCTCCCTGCTTTTAAATTCTTCCTGATCCTTGCAGGGTTATTATATATAAAAAGTATATAAAGTATAAATTTTTCCAGAGTACAATCTGACCATGTCAGTCCTTTGCTTAATAACTTGCATCTTTTCCTTGCCTTCTGAAGCCTTCATAATGGGCTCAACAAAAATTCCCTGGCTTCATACCTTGGCTCTCCCCTCCATGCAGCCCTTGATTCAAACACTTCAAACTGTCATGCCTTCCAACATATTTAATGTTTATTCCTATCAAATTCATACATTTGCATAGTTTTTATAGTGAAAAAATTCTACCTTACAAGGTTTATTGTGAAAACCAGTAACTTCTGTCTGTGCTCCTTCCAGAAGTAACCATATTCAACTCTTTTAGCTGTTTTTTGTGTTTGCATCCATATTTCTAAATAACATGTTCAAATGTTCTCTTTTGAGTTCTCAGATTTAGCATTCTTACACTTATTTTTGTTCTCTCCTGCCTGCCTGACTCACGCATACACACTCTCCCCTCCACATCCTCTCCCTATAATTATAGAGTAAGTTTTGGTAGAAACATATCCAGACTCAACATTAATATGACTAGGTGAATATTTCTTACAACTGGGCCATGTCATATGTTATGTCTATGTTTCCTTTCTTGAATGAATTTTTATTTTTCTATGTGTTAATAATTGCCATGATTTTTAAATTGTTTACTTTTCTATATACTAATCAGTGATTCAGTCCTAAGCTTGTTGCCAGACATTAAAATCTTCTCTCAATGTATTCACGCATCAGATAACCCATCCATTTTATGTTCTTGGGCTTCATCTCTGAGTCTGTCTTCTCGCATGGTTTTTAAATGTGGGGAGAATGAAGACAAGATTAGGAGAAGGCACTCAGAAACAAAACACTGTATACAGCACTCTGACATTTGGAGGGAAGAGAAAGCACTTTTCCCCAGATGTCAACCCCATTTTATTATTAAAAAAAATCATCAAATAATTTATTTCCTATGTCAAGGGAAATGACCACATTAAAGGACAGATTTTTTTTCAAGATTGCCAGAAAAAGAACTGCCATTGCTGCATAGTCAGGACACAGTACACTAGTTCTGGACAAGCCAGTAACAGTTCAAGAACAAGCATAACTTTAAATTGTAATAATAACACTTGCTGTTTAAGTGCCTACTGTGTGCCAGATGTTTTGCATGTCTTCTTGAGCTACATGGCCTTGAGTTTGTGCTTTATCTAGTTCATTTCCACTTACATACCTGGGAAGCGCTTATGAAATGTAGCCTCTTCCATCAATATGTGGTGGGATGATGACAATGCTGGTGAAGATAATGCACAAACATCTCTAAATTATATCTATTTTGATCTTGCAAAGAACATAGAGCAGTCACAGAACCAGAGCAATTGGCAGTGGTGGTTCCTTTTCTCATGAAGCTCTGGGATGCCATGCGGTTCTTCAGTGGAACGCAGACACAGCTAATGGGACTGTGCAAATAGTTTACATTTCTTTGGTGCTTGTAACTTGCCAGGCACTGTGCTGAGTGCTGAACCTGTTTCACTCAATCTACATAACAGCCCCGTGAGATTAAACTGTTAGTACTCCCATTTACAGAGGGCGGAAACCCCAGGAGCTTGCCCAAAGTCACTCAACTAGTATTTATGGGATTCAGGAGTTGAGCCCAGGAAGTCTGACTTGAAAGCCCCTGCCTCCCTGTGTGCCGTACCGCTCTTGACCTTCGAGATGATATACGGGATGTGGTAGTAACTGACAGAGTAACAAATGACTGAAGAGAATACCAAAGGTGTGTTGAAGAACAGGTGCCAACTGCATTGGAAGCATTGAACCATTGGGAGCTTTTTGTGTTCATCTCTGTGTCCTGGGCATTGCTCTGGGTATATTTGCTGAATTTAATCGAGTAGAACCCATCATTTCCTCAAACATGTCAGCATGTGTTGCCTCTATGAAGAAGAGAGAAAAGACTTAGATATTGAGCAATATTTACAAGGTTCTGCAAAATCAGAGCCACCTATTCTCTCAGATCTCACATCTAGACCCAGCTTGGGCGCACCCTCTATTCCAGGGTATTAAACCCTCCTTGTCATTCCTTCACTCTGTCATGTCTTTTTCTGTGCTTTTGCAGATGTTTTTCCACTGCCATGGAAGCCCTTCCTCCCCATCTCCTCCTGGAAAACTCTTACTCACCCTCAGGACAGTTCAGAAATCACCTCCCTGAGGAATACTTCCCATGACTTTCCCAGAGGATTGCCTTCTTCCTGTTCTCCAAGGACACAATTTATCCTGCCTCCACTACAGCACGTCTCAGTGCTCTCTATACAAGTATCTAACACAGTGCTTGGCCCTCTGAAGGTATTTAGTAAAATTTAATTAAATTAATGCACAAATAAATCAATGGATGGATGGATGAATATTCTTATGTAAACTTTCTCCATGAACTAAGAACCTTGAAATTCTCCAGAACCACTTTCCCTGAATAAGAAATTGTCCCCAAACTGTTCCCTCCATGATTTACCTTCTCCTATCATTTTTTTTGTTATTTATTTTAAAATATTGCATAATGGAAAGTGGCTGACTCTTAATTTCTAACTGACTTTTTATTATACCCAACTGAGTGCAAATATTCCATTCCACTACTTTGTTATTCTTTTCAATATTCGACATATATATTACTCGTAAAAATGTGACTTCCTGCTTCATTTCCAGTGTAACACATGAGAGTTCCATAAAATTTACCAGAGAAAATGAAATGTAGTACAGACAGAAGATTTTATCTATCCGTGTGGCTCCCCACTGTCGTCTTGTATCATGTAATTCTACTTAGCACTTCTGGGCCTATTTCCTTCAAAGTACTTTCCAAGCATTACCTAAGTGATGTTGTACAGGTGAGAGGTGGCACGCCAGGAACTTGAGCTGTAAATGCAGAACTATTCAACACAGTGCTGAGGAAATTAGATTTTAGAGTTGGAAAAGAAATATGGTCCCGACACTAACACCCTGTCTCACTTCAAATGACCAAACCTCCACCTCTCCTCTGACATCTCCTCCGTGAGGACAAGGAGTATATTATATTAACTGGGAAAGTGACTGAGAAGTGGTTTTCCAAAGATTGTGAAAAGCTGTAATCCCCAATGGGCAGCCACATCAAAGGGCAGAGTTTTTTTTTCAAGATTGTCGGAAAAAGAACTGCCATCACTTTATAATCAAGACACGGTATACTAGTCCTGGAAAAGCCAGTAACAGTTCAAGAACAAGCATAACTTTAAATCGTAATAATAGCACTTGCTATTTAAGTGCCTACTATGTGCCAGGTGTTTTGCATGCAGTATCTTTTTCTCTTCTTCTTTTCTTTTATATCAGAATATTATGGGGTGCACACGTTTTGGTTACATAATTTGCTTTTGTACAGTTTGAGTCAAAGTTATAAGAGTGCCCTTCAACCAGATAGTGTGCATTGTATCTGTTTGGTGTAAATTTACTCATCCCCTCCCCCCACCTACTTGATTTCCATTGAGTTTTACTTCCATATGTACACACGAGTGTTGATCAATTAGTTCCAATTTAGTATTGAGTACCTGTGGTGTTTGTTTTTCCATTCTTGCAATACTTTGCTTAGAAGAATGGTCTCCAGTTCCATCCAGGTTGCTACAAAAGATACTAGATCACCATTTTTTAATGGCTGAGTGGTATTCCATCATATACATATATCACATTTTATTAATCCACTCATGTATTAATGGGCACTTGGGTTGTTTCCACATCTTTGTGATTGTGAATTGTGCTGCTATAAACATTCGAAAGACACTTGCATGCAGTATCTTTAATCCTGTTCACAATACTCAGAACAAGGTAATGAATCTTTAAAAGTGAAGCGTTTTGCCCAGTTCAGTCTCTGTGACCCCTTTGAGCTTCAACCTAAGAGGATTCTCTCACATGAGGCCACCTTTTAGAAATGCCATGGGTGGAGAAGAAGACCAGAGGCTAAATAAGGAATTGTGCTCACTGAACTTTTTCAGAATTAGTCTTTCAATCTGATGTAAAAATCCGAAAATTTCAAGTTAACACAACTGTGACCACCAGGGAGTGTGTCTAGGGGTAGCTTTCAGTTGGTAGCTTATAGCCTTCTGTATGACTTGTATTTTTTAAGAACAATAGCATGTGGTGATTTTGAAATTTCAAAATATTATAATGAGGATAAAAGTATAAAGATCCTTTATAATCCAGGTCCTATTTTCACATGTTACATCTCCCTCCTTGCAACACCATGTTGCAGTCTGGTATCGTGTGCAGATCTGAGCAGCCATCCTTCAGATCTTCCTGCAGGCAAGGGTGTGTGCTCTGTTGAGTTCATCACTGGTTCTACTGCATCTAGCAACTACCCAGTGCCTAGGAAGTGCTCAGTCATTACTTGTTGAATGAGTTCTCTACAGGAATTTCAAATTTTCTGTTTTCTTTTTAATAAAAAGTGAAACATTCTAGTTATCTTGAGACTGACTTGACATTTTAGTGCATTTGTTTGCATTAGTGTTTAACATCGTGCTTGTGACAAATGCTATAGGCTAATGAGAAAAGAAAACTTGGCAACTTAGTGTGTAAATGATGTGTATGTGCTAAGCTAAGGCCAAGGACATAGTCAGACTGTGGAATGATAACTGCACAGACATCGCCCTTCACAGTAGCCATGTAGAGCTCAAAAGCACCTGCTCCACTGAGGCCAGAACTCCACGTATGTTAAATCAGTGATTTCATGTCAGCCAGAGAACATAGCCTGTTACATTAATATTGTTAATTTGACTTTTATGGGGTTTACATTTTATTTTTTAATTTTATATTTGTAATTGTATAAAAGCCATAAGCAATATTTATCTTTTGTGTGCCAATATTTAAGTAATATTATAATAAAAGTAACCAAAGTCAAACACTGGGAGTCTGTCAAGATTTTGTTTCAAAGGAATCACATTGGAGAACTACAATCTCACATAGTGATTGAAAATATTAAAGAAGAAAAAACCAAGGGCAGAGCCCTATGACGTGAACCTTGAAATATTAATCCACAGTTTGGATATTTTTGGTCAATCAGGTAAAAATACACATAGTAGTATTATTACCCAAGCTGTGCATTTTATCCATAGGATATAATCACAGGCTTTATCTACTGTTCATCAAAATCAATGTCCACAATGTCTTTGGCCTTCTCCTCATCTATCAACCTACTGACCCTGTTGGTTGATCATTTGACAGAAGTTTCCAGACAGCCCATTAGGTACCAGCCAGTGTTCTAGGGGGTTGGGATCTCAGCCTCGGGGGCTTTCAGCACGTAGTTCTCCTGGATGTCTCAGACCTCCACCAGGTGTGGCTCTACTGCTGACACTGTTTACTAAATTGCACAGTTTTTATCATTATACATTAATTCATAACCAGGCAACCAGAAATGAGATAAATGTAGTTTCTGACTTTCTGGAGATGGATCCACTAAGCTGACCTCCCCCTGTGTTCCTGAACTCACTCCTGAGGCCAGGGCCCCAGCTCACGGCTCCTCTCCTTGCTTGATTTCTTCTCCATAGGACCTAGAAGACCTGTGTGATTTGGCCTGAATCTACACATGTAATTTGTTTTAATTCTATACATCTCCTCTGCCAATTCAATAGATCTGCCTTCGGAGTAACACAGACCCCTCAGCAGAAGCTATCTGACTTATGTAGATAAGTGAAAATGTGTCTTAATTGATATCAAGTTGAAAGAGTAGGAAATAAAATGATATAAATCCTGATTGCAGCTCTGTGTAATAGATGCACGCATTCTAAAAAGGTTTGAGAGGGAAATTATTATATTATTATACATTATCATAAATATATTAACAGTTCAATGTTTATTACCTTTTTCCATTGAACTTGAAAGTAATCAAAATTTAATAAAATAACTGAATTTAGTTCACATGACATGTTTTTGCTGAACATATGATGGCTCCACGTTATCGCAACTTTTTAAAAGTACTTACAAGGTGATCATGATCAGCCTTAAACTTACAACAGAATCTCCTTTAAAGTTATCTTTTTCCTCTTTTTTTTTTGTTGATGGGGGCATATGCTTTGCCCAGTATTCTAGAACCTTAACTATTTCTATGATTTCTCAAAAAGACAAAAAAATGCTGACAGTGATTCTGATTTCATATTCTGCACTTCTCTCAGTGTCCTTGAAATAAAGTTCATTAGGGCCGGGATACTTCCTTGGGCTTCAGTTTCCTCTTCATAATATTTGTCCTATCTTTGGGAATCAGCATTTCCATCTTAAAAAAAAAAAGAGTTAGACAAGATTATCTCTAATTTACCTCACATCTAAAATACCACATTAAGAAAAACTGTGTATTATATACAGACATGAAAATGTCTACCAGATCTAAAGGAAATATTAATAATTGAGCTTGGAATGATAAATACACATAAATTTAACAAGGAGTGGTATAATATAGTGGTTATTTTATTTTGGCTATAAAATCAAAATTATTTAACTCCTAAAACAATGAACACTTGATAATATAAAAAAATTAAGAAATAGTGAATGTTAATATTATCTGCAGAATTTTTTATTCCCTGTATCTTTGTGCTCCATTAAGAGACAACATACTCGTTAGTCACAAATGAACAAATATTGTATAATTTCACTTGTATGAAGTACCAGGAGTAGTCAAATTCATAGACAGAAAGAATGGCAGTTGCCAGAGACTGGGGCGAGGGAGGAATGGGGAATTATTGTTTAATGAGCACAGAGTTTCATTTTGCAAGATGAAAAGAGTTTTGAGCATGGATGGTGGTGATGGTAGCACAACAGTATGAATGTACTTAATTCCACTGAACTGTATAATAAAAAATGGTTAAGATGGTAAAAGAGGCAATGTATTAATATTACATATTGTTTTACCACAATTTTTAAAAGAGACAATGTATTAATATTACATATTATTCAAATGTAGAGAAGTCTGTTTTACATCCATATATTTAAGTTGGATGCATCTTTTTTTTCTAATTATAAAAATCAGACATAAAAATTGGAAATGTAGAGGCAAATTCTTTCTTTATAGATGGTATAATGAGAGTTCTATAAGGTACTGATAAAAGAATTAATTTTAAAAATATAGAGCATTCTTATAAGTAAATGTTATTCAGAAGATGTGATGAAATACCAATCTTACATATAACTTTTAAAATAAAATACTTAGCAATAAAATTAACAAGAATTTATAGAATCTGAATGAAGGAAAGCTTAAAACTTTACACAAGACATAAAATAAATTTGAATAATTGGAGAGACATGTGTAGTTCTAAATATGAAGACTCAAAGTGTAAAACTGTGGTCTCAAAATCTATAAATTTAATGTATTCCTTTTACAAAAGCAGATAAATTGATTCTAAAGTGTGTATCAAAGATTAAAAAGTCTTTAACAAAATAAATAAGAGTAATTAAAGTGAATTGGTACCTCTAGTACTAAAATGTATTATAAAAATTAAAGTAATTTTAAACGTTTGGTGCTGTTATTGGAACAGACAGATGAATGGAATGAAATGCAATTCAAAAATACAGCCAAATACATACATAAATTTGCTATGTGATAAAAGTATGTTCCAAATCATTGGGGGAATAGATGTACTATTTTTTTTTCTAAATTATATGAGGGCATTGGCTAGTCCTTTGGAAAAAAATCAAAACTAAAACTTTGCTTCTCATGCCAAAATAAGTTCCTGAGGGCTCAACAATTTAAACTTAAAGTAAGTTACTAACTAAATAAAAGTACCAAATGAAAATACGAGAAATAATTTTTTATAAGAGTGAAATGGAAAGCCTTTTAGAATAAAACTCAAGGGCCAGGAACAATAAAGAAATATTAAATAAATAGAACCATATCAAAATGAAACACTTCTGCAGAGAATTACCATGAATAACATCAATAGAAAATGTTAAGGCTAATATCTTTAAAATATAAGTAGCTCCTAGAATTAATAAGGAAAAGACCAACAACCCAATAAAAAAAGAACAAAAAATTTGAATCAGTTCACCAAAAAAAAATTAGCTTATAAACTTAAAAAAACAGAAGTTTATCATAATTCAAATAGAAATACAATTAAAAAAATTTTTTTTGAGACAGGGTCTCACCCTGTTGCCCAGGCTGGGCTCAAGCAATTCTCCTGCCTCAGCCTCCCAAGTAGCTGGGACTACAGGTGCAAGCCACTATGCCCAGCTAAAGGAATACAAATTTTAAAGAGTGATTTATCATTTCACACGTCAGATAAGATCTGATATGTTGTATAAGTAAGAGCTTAGGGAAGCAAGCACATTTATCTTCTAGAAAAAGTGGGAATTGCTACAGCTTTTCTGGAAGGCATTTATGCAATAAATATCAATATTTAAAATGAACATACTCTTTTACTCTGTAATTCTCATTCTAGGGATTTATTCCAAAGATATACCTTCACTTGAGAGCAAAGACATAGGTGTAAATGATGCTCATTTCAGCTTTGTTTTAATATCTAAGGACTAGAAACAATACATCTATCTATAAATAAAAGATAAATTAAGTAAATCATGATATGTCCATGCAATGACGTATTATATAGTCATGAAAAGAATAAGTTAGATATGATAGTATCAAGGGCCGGTAGCTTAGGAATAGACAAAGTAACAATGGAACAAAATGGAGAGCCCAGAAATAGAGTCGGCTATATATGTTCAATTCCTAGTCAGTGAAGAAGAATACCAAACAGCCAGTAAACATAACAACTATTACTAATTTTTAAAGTATGAGTTAAAACAGGGCTCTATTTTTGCCTTTCAATGGGCAAATATTTAAAGAACACTAACATCAGTATTGGTCGGGCTGTTTATTTATTCAGCTTTTTGTTGATTTGTTTAGTTTTGTTCATTCATTTAATTAATATTTATTGTATAATATACTGTACATTATGCCAGGCACTGAGTTCTTATTATTGAAAGTCTAGTCAATGACAGCATAAATTCCAATTGTGGCATATAAATGTACAGCTTAAAATGTTCATAACTCTTACTGAACAATTCATCTTCTAGAAATTTGTCTCATATAAATAACCAGTTAAGTGTGCACAATAGTGGTTGAAAGGATATTTAGTATAGCATTTGTGGAGGATGGCAAAATGACCCAAAATTCCTCCATCCTTATACATATACCTCTTGTAACGTGACATTGAAGATTTTCCCACCAAGAGAGACACCCCTTGAACCTGGGTGAGGCATGTGACTTGGGTTGGACAAAGAAGCATTAGTAAATGTGTTGGAAGCAAAGGCTTGACAAGCACTCACACAGTGAGGCTTGCTGTCTGAGACCCTGAGACCACTGTACGAAGGAGCCCAGGCTAGCCCCCTAGTGGAGGAAGAGACCACATGGAGAAAGCCCCCAGCTGTGTCAGCTGTACTAGCTCTCCCAGTTTCTTCACAGAATCATGACCTTTAAAAAATAGTTGTTCTTTTAAGCCATGAAATTTTAGGGTAGTTTATTACACAGCGAAAGCTGATTGATAAGGCATTATGTATGACTGCCAAAAACGATCCACCTATATGTCCACCAGAAGGACATGTAGGTTTGTTAAATGAAATATCATCATTCATTCATACAATGGAATATGAGATTGCTGTTAAGAATGGTGATGTGGATACATATTTACTGACATAGGAAGCTGTTCTTTATGTGCTATTAAGTGAAAAAAGACAATTATAAAACAGTATGTAGAACATTATCTCATTTTGTGCTTAAAAAAGCTAAACAGACAAACTATGAAGATGTCTGGCAGGTAATACTCAAATGTTAACAGTGGTTATTTCTGGTATTTTTAATTTTAGAAATAAATTTTTTTGCTTCTTTCTATTGCCTTGTTTGTCTAGTTGGATTAAAGAAATAATAAGAGTTTGGGTTTTTTTAAATAGAAGAGATACTGAATCCAATCTGATTTCTATAAGTAATATTTTAACTTTTTAAAAAGCCATTGTCTGTAGATATGTCCTGCTCTCCAATACTGTCCTTTTTCCATCTCTCTCCTCACCTCTGCTTTGTGAAAGTTCTTTCACATCCCTGGCCTTGGGCTCCCCATCTATGTCTCTCTCCTTTTCAGCTTTCCTCCCTGTGGTTGCTGGCCTCCATGAAACATTCATCATGATTTTATTCTTTGCCTCTGTCACAGACCCTTTCTATCTCTACTCGGGTTCCCATGAAGGATCTGTGTTTGTGAATGAGATCTGAGAGCACTTGGCTACAGATGTACTTTTGTCTTCTCAGTAAGCAAAGTAACATGAGAAGACTCGGATGGAATGAATGTCACCAAGTGCCCAGGGCTGGTATTGATATGGGTGGTGGGAGATGACAAAATTCGTACATAAGGGAGAATGCTTCCAGGCTCAGTGTAAAAAAAGAATTTGATGGCAACACATTGCACTTGCCATTCTCCCAAATGCCTGCTTAGTATTTTTATTATGACTTTTACGAAGGAGCTCAATGTCTTTTCCGCAATGTTTTTTAAAATTCTGACTAATCTTTAGGTAAACAGACAGCTCCTTTTTACTGATGGAAAAACTGAGTACCAAAATGACTGTGTGATATGTCTTAGGGTGGAGGAAAATTTAGTTTTAAGCTCTGCCATCTGATTACTACCCGTGACAAAATAACTACTTTAAACTTCCACAAATAGGAATTCTGAAAAGAATAGTGTGGCAACATGGCTGGATCTTTCCACAAGTAAAATGTCTTTTTTCTGTTGAAAATTTAAAACACCAATGAAAGAAAAAGTAACAATTAATAGACTTGGACTGGGAAAATAACAACAGTGTTTGTCTCTACTTTTCTGCCCACCTCCCTATGTCTGTATTTATTCATCTTTCCCTTCATACATGATGTGGGAACAAATTTTTTTAAGTGAGTTTGCATAGGTAAAGTGGCCATGTTTATGAGGCATTCGAAGGCAGTCTGTGAGCCTCTGTATCAGGTTTTCCAAACACTCAGTCAAAATGCTAAGTGATACAGTATAATTATGCGGTTTTGTGAGCTTCAGGATAGTTTTTATTTTTTTTAATTGGTTCAGCCCCATGTTTTCCCTAATGGTTACAAATGATTAGAGGCTTGGAGCTATGAAATCTGCTTAGTGGAAAGTAATCCTGCCCTAGTAGTCATTCACTGTGCCTGGGAAAAAAAAATAGTGTTTAATGTATTATCAGTGTAAATGGTTGCACTGATGTTAAACTGCAGCAACTATTAACTGTGGGTGTATGTTAATCCATAATTACAGTTGAACCACTTTCTTGGAGTCACCAAAGATTTATCTTGGGTTCTTTAATACCACGCAGTGTGTGTGGAGATAAATTCCTCAAAGCTATGTATAATCAGACTAAAGCACATTTCTCTTCAATGTGCTCTCCAGAATATGTACACAACTCTTTATCCTTTATTAGAAATCCATATTTTATTGGGCTATGCATTTTCCCGGTTGTTTTTCTTTATAGCTTACCACCTTTAAGTCTAAATATATTGAAGGAACAGATAGTTGTGAAAGCAAGGCTGAAATAATGTGGTTTGAGCTAAACATTCCCTCTTTTAATCATGTAGAAATTGTCTCATAGCTCCGGTGAATACTATTCATTGCCCATCCCTCCCTGTGTGAGAAGTTTGGAGGTTGAATTACCAGCACTGTGGGGAAAGGTGGGTGGCAGTCCTGACACTCAAAGAGAGAATGGTGTGCCCGTTTACTAAGTCAAATTAGTGCTTTCAAGTAGGATGGGCAGAAACTCTATGTTTATTTATCAAATCTTTATTACCTATTATGTGCCAAGAATTGTGCCGGCTGCTCTGGACACATGTCCTAGATCCTGTATTCAAGAAGATGGGACTGGAGTCTTGCAGGCAGGCAAGCATATCTGCACTGCAGTGTGAAACCACGGAGGACAGCATGTGTTACGATTATTGGCAGGAGAAGGCCAGAGGGGTCTTCAAAGAAGAAATGGTGATTGTAGACACAGAGGTTTCCAACACAGGCATTGGAGCATATGTGGATGTAAATCACACTTCTACAGAGCACTCATTCCATGGGCTTGGGCAGATCCTCATCTGCACCCAGCTTTAGTTTCCTTATCAGTAGAAATGTGATAAATAATACCAGTGAGGCAACACGTGTGAAAAGCTTAGCACAATCCCTGATATGTGGTGAATACTCATTAAATGACAGTTGTCGTCATTATTGTGGTATTGCCCACCACCGTCACAGATGAGGAGACTAGACCGAGGCCTGGGGAGGACAGTCTATTATCCCAGTGCACACAGCGGTGTGAGCAGAGGCAGGGTGGCCAGACTCTCCGCCTGTGTGTCTTCCATCACACGCGACACCTGGAAAGCTGAGACCACTGAGAAGCCAGCCTCCTTCTGGCATCTCTTAGGCTTTGTTAGGTTGTGCCTGTCCATGAAACAACAGACAAATGGCCACATTCCATTTGTACATGTGGAAATGACACTTCTCTGGTAGGGGCAGGAGGTTACTATTCTTTCTCTGTGAATTTGGTCTGAGATGGGCAAAGTGCAAAAATTCGAGGAGGAGATGGAGAAGAAGGATAGCATGCAGAGGATGGCAGGAGCAGAGAAGGAACCCTTTACTCAAGCCACGGACATTAAAAACTCAGTGCAAAATTGGCCCGTTGTCTCCAAAACACTTAAAACAAAGTAGTGTTGAGTCATCTTTCTACTCCACTGCCTCCTTGCGCTGGGGTGAGGATGGGGAGAAGAAGTGGGTCCCCCGGCACACTGACCCTAACAGTCAATGGGGGAGGGGTTCTGTTTAGCGTCAGGAGGACCAGACAGCCTTTGTCAATGGATTTGGCCTGGGTGGGGGACAGTGAAAAGGGGGAGAAAAAGGTTTGGGTTTTTTCCCCCCAAGTATTGTTTCATTTGCAGAATTTATGGTAAAAGGCATTAATGAAAAACAAAATGGGCCTCTGTTGGCCCAAACATCTGTGGAATTCTTCAATAAGAGCCCCTTGCACCTGTCTGAGGCTCCAGAGACCCCTGGGAGGCAGCAAGAAGGGGGCAGACGTTGGTGGTGTTTGGCGCTGAGTTTCTTGGTGATGCCAGAAGATAAGAGCAAAGGAGGACACGTGCCTCCCACACCATGTGGGAACTTTGAGAGCTGAACTGCAGCCTATAAGAGATGAGGCCACACTGACCTTGTTCGAACACCATCCTCCTGGGAAATCCTTTACATTTGTGCAGCGCTTCGCAGCTTCTTTGTCTGGATCTCATGATGGCTCCACGCAGCAGGAGCAGGTGCCAATTAATATCATCCTCCTACAGGGGAGGACCCTACAGCTTAGAGATGTCGAATGATATGTGCAGTTGACAAAGCTAGTAAGTGGCAGAGCCAGGACTTGAATTTAGGTTCTTCTGTGATTCTAAGCCTAGTTCCTTTTCCTCAATGGTCAGTCCTGCTGTCATGTGTGTTTCTGTAAATGTGAGTTAGCTCATGCACAGTTGGTCAAAGAGAAATGATCTTGGTATAATGAGGAAGTTGTGTCGGTTCATACATGATTTATGAAAGAAACCTCAAATAATGAGAGTAGAATCATAATCTTCAATGGGAAAAATGAAAACTCTTAGCATCAGGAGTCCTTATCAATTGTATTTTTCAAGACTCACAGTAGGAACTGACCCCTAGGCTGTCACCCCAGCTTGCATGGCTTCAGCTCATGGCTGCTTGCACTGCCTCCCTGCCCACCTTCATGGCAGCCCTGCTGACTCAATTCTGCACTTCTAATTACATTGTTTTATCTCTTGTCAACCTTGCTCTAATTTCCAGCGTTTCCACTCTATTATTTTTGTGCATTTTTAATGTTTAAGGTGATAGCCTCCAGCCATGTTGGCTGCCTACTGGTTATCATTGCTTTTGTTGGTGCTTTGTTTACAAAATTGCATAGGTTTTGAATGGTCTGCCCAAAATTTATGTTTCTCATTAGCCTTGTTAATCTCTCAGCTTTTGATAAGGAATATGTATTCATTGTTATTAAACACTTAACACATGTTTATAACATGGATTCACCATAAGAACAGGTAATAGAAGGTGAATTCTACTATTATTTCCATTTTACAGAAGAAAAAACTAGGACTCTAGAGGTTAAGTAACATTTCCAAGTGGCAGAATTGGAGAGAAAACCAATGTCTGCCTGATTCTGGTCACATTTGTGGCCAGTGGCTACCATATTGGACAGCACAACTATAGACCACTGGGCTCTGCTCTGCCACATCAGTTTTCTGACTTTAATGGCAATCTGGGCTTGCAATTTGTGAAATTTTAAAATATTGCAGAATGACCTGCCTTTTAGAAATGCAGAATTGATGCTTTGAGTCACAGAATGTTTGTTCTATAAGAGAATTCTTGTTTTGTTTGCATTTTTATGAAGTTAAGATTTAAGATTTAAAGGAATATTTGAGTTAGGATTTAAAATAATATTTGACTTCCTTTTAGTCCCCCCCCCCAAACCTGGTTTGGGGTTAGCCTGAATAAGAGAAAACTAGGAGATATTACAATAGCCAAGTTCAAATATTTGAAAGGCAATTTTATGAGAAAGGATTAGATTTCTATATGACCAAAGATGGCCACAAGGACAACAATGGATAAAGAACAATGTATAAAGAACAGCTGTCTGGGGAGAAGGAAGAGGCTGGCTCCAAAGGCAATGGGGTGCCTATATTTGAAAAGAATAAATATATAAAATTAATGACCTATGGTCAACCCTAATTAGAAAATAAAGAGCAAATTAAACCCAAAGTTAATTTTAAAAAAGGAAATCCTAAAAACAATAGATAAAATAAATGCAAAAGAAAACATAAGAGCAATAGGAAAAAAAGTTGGTTCTTTGAAAAGATTAATAAAATTGATAAAACCTTAGCTAGACTGATCAAGGATAAAAGAGACAAAAGGAATTTCCAATTTCAGGAATAAAAGAAGGGTTATCATGTCAGAACCCACAGACATTAAAACAATTAGAAAATATAAACAATTTTCTGTCAGTTAACTTGACAGATGAAATGGATAAAGTTTTTAGAACACATTTTACCAAAACTGACACAATAAGAAATAGAAAATCTGAATAGCTTATAGCTGCTGAAGACATTGAATTCATAATTTAAAACTTTTCCAGAAAGACAATTCCAGACTCAGGTGGCTTCACTTGTAAATTCTACCAAACATGTAAAGAAGAAATAGCAGCATTCCCATAAAATCTCTGTCAGAAAATAGAGGGAGAGAACACTTACTAGCTCATTTAATTAGGCCAGCATTACATTGATATCAAAAACAAACAAGACTATTCCAGGAAAAGAAAATTGTGAATATAGACACAAAAATCCTTAAAAAATATTAGCAAATCAAATCCAGCAATGTATAGGAAGAATAATAAATACTTCACCAATTGGGGTTTATCACAAGGAGTCAAGATTAGTTTAGCATTCCAAAATTAATTAGTAAACCACAACATTATGAGATTAAAAGAAAAGAATTCTATGATTATCTCAATATATGTAGAATAAGCATTTAACAAAATTCAACTTACATTCATGATTTAAAAAAAAAACTCTAAGCAAAATAGTAATAGAAGGGAATTTCTTTAATCCAAGTCACTATGGAAAACCTATAGCTAACAGCGTACTTAATGATGAAATATTGAAGGCTTTTCACCTAAGATTAAGAACAAAGCAAGAATGTATTTTCTCACCACTATCATTCAACATTGTAGATGGAGATTATGGCCATCGAAATAATGAAAGAAAAAGAAACCAGAAGTGTACAGCTTGGAAAGGAAGAAGTACAAATCTCTTCACAGATGACATGAGTGTATTCAAAGAAAATTTTAAGGAATCTATCAAACCAAACCAAACCAAAACTACAAGCACTTATGGCTAAAGTCCAAGATTCCTGGAAATGAGAAGTCAGTATGTAAAAATCAATTGTATTTCTGCAGTCCAACAATGAATAATTGGAAAATAAAATATAAAATTTTATTAATGTTTACAACAGCATCCAAAAACATAAGATACTTGGGGATAAATTTAAAGAAATTTGGAAAGAATAGACAAATAGAGTCCAGACATTGATCCATATGTATAAGGCCAAATGGTTTTTGCCAAAGGTACTAAACCAATGCAATGGAAAATGGAAATTCTTTTCAACAAATGGTTTTGGAACAATTAGGCTATCCACATTAAAAAAAAATAGCATTGATCTCTACCTCACATGATAGACAAAATTAATTTGAGGTGGATGATAGATGTAAACATAAAAACTAATATTATAATGCTTTGAGAAGAAAACATTATATCAAACAAATATCCTTGTGACCTTTGGGTAAACAAGAATTTCTTAGATAGGAAACAGAAAGCAATAACCATATAAGAAAAAATTGATAAATTAGACTTCACCAAAATTAAAAACATTATTAAGAAAATGAATAAAGAAGCTATAGACTGGAAGAAATATTCACAATATAGATATCTGAAAAGGACTTGTATCCAGAGTTTATAAAGGACTTTGACACCTCCATAATAAAAAGAGAAATCAACTTAAAAGTGGACACTACACTTAAATAGGCACTTCACAAAGGAGACACAAAAATGGCCAATAAGCACATGAAAGAGGGCTCACCATCATTAGCCATTAGGTAAATGCATATTAAACCACAATGAGATACCTTTACACAGCCACCATGAAGGCCAAAAGTTAAAAGGACTGACAATACCAAGAGTTGGAGAGGGGAAGGAACAACCGGAACTTTCATATATTCCTTAAGGATGTGTACAAGGGAACAACCATTCTGGAAAACTATAGGATAGTTTGTTTTAAGTTAATTATATGTCTGCTTTATGACCAGGCAATTCCATTTCTAGGTATTTACCCAAAAGAAGTAAAATGAGTCCTCCAGAAAGATTTGTCCATGAATGTTTATAGTTTTTGTCATAATAGCCCAAACCTGGAAGCAACCCAAATGTCCATCAACAGGAGAATGGATAAACAAATTGTCATCTAGTCTTAAAATAGACTATGACTTGGAATAACAAGTACCAAACTGCTAATACATAATAACGTGGCTAAATCTCAAAAAACATTATATTGAGTGAGGAAACCAGACACAAATGAATAGGTACCAAATGATTCCATTTACATACATTTCTGGAAAAGGCATCGTGTATGGGGATAGAAATCAGATGGCCTGGGGGGAAGAGGATATACCTGGAGTGGGCAACAGGGAGCTTTTCAGGGCATTGAAGGTATTCCATACCTTAATAGGTGTATGGATTATACAGGTGGATACATTTGTAAAAACTCATCATTTAAGATTTGTATAGGACACTGTATATAAATTATACCTCAATAAAACTTTATTGAGATAATTAAATGGCAACAGGAGCTCTGTCTTTAAGGGTTATAGTCCTCCATTGTACATTTTGAAAGAAGTAGCTTTGGAGGAACTTAGCAGAAACTTCCAGTCCTAATCTTCATTTTCTTGAGTCAGAACTGTTCCTAGAACATGGTAAATTGAGGGTGCTTTCATCCCACCTTCTTCCAGTGCCAGAATGTGATCACCCTGTTGCTGGTTCTAAGGAAGACCAGAAGCTGAGACATAATATGAGCTTCTGAGATAAAAGCAGTGTGATCTACAGGAACAATGATTAGTTTTAGAGTATGACGGACCTGGCTTTGATTCCAAGATCCATCATTCCCTCTGGGACAATTTGCTTAATTTGTCCTGTGCCTTGACTTCCAATTCAGTAAAATGAAGATAATCATCCTTGCCATGAGTGTTATTGTGAGGGATAGTGCTAAACTTTCTCCTTTAGTCACTTCTCTGTGAAGCCTTTCCCAATTTCCCTAACTCTTACAAACCAACTGCCCTTCCAGTTACACGTGTTCATAGCACTTTTCCTTCAAAGCACCCATCACAGATGTACTTTTGTATGTACTTGTGTGAACATGCGATTAGTGTCATTCCCCACCCCTCCAGCCGCCACTAGACTGTAAGTTCCCCCAGTTCATGTGTACACAGGAGCATGTGTATTTTTACTCACCAGCACATAGTATGATACCTGGCAAATGGCAGTTAAGCAACAGATATCTGCTGGAGGAGGGAAGACTGCCTGATGAATGGTAATTTTTATTGTAATCAATTCCTCTCCCACTTTGGCAAAAGCAAGTGAAACTGTGAAATTCTGCTATCCACCCCTCCCTCCCTCCTCTAATTCCAAATATATGCACACGCCAGACTACCTTTGGAGACCTTTTTTCCTTTGTCATTTTGCTAAGTTCGTTGGTACCACATTTTACTTGTCTTACTATATGTGTGTATGACAAAAGGATCCAGAAGGGAAGTGGAGGTGGTGGGGGTGGGGGTGGCAGGTGGGGCGGTGGGGAGGGTGTTTGTGGTTTATGGGGAGATTTGTCTCTTAATGGCAGCTTTAAAGAGATAACCCTGCCCTTGAGAAGCCCAGCAGTAGGAGACTTTGACACAGTCATTAACAAATCTGCAGCGGCCTTTGTTCCTTCATAAGAACTTTCACGCTGGAGGGCACTTGGGTTCACCTATCACCACTTTCCATCAAGGCTTAGGGGTTTCATGTTTATCTGTGTTATTCATGTGTTGAACTTGCACCAGCCTCCCTGAGTGGTTTTAGGAGCCTTATTTGCGAAACCTGCCTATCTTTTGGCAAGATTTGCTTGTTAGAAAGGGGCAACATGGCAGTATATAGTTTCTCTGCCTTCCCCGTTGCTTTCGTCTTTTATCTTATTCTTTGCTTTCTGAAAGCATGAGGGAGAATACTACTATGATCACGTGGACTGGGAATACTTACAGCTCTAGGCACTATAGAGTCTATCTATTCCTGGCTTTAGTGTTCAGAAGTTCAAACATTTGGATGGAAAATGTTATTTATTGACTTTTTTTCAACTTTTTCTTTTGAAATCATTGTAGATTCACAGGAAGTTGCAAAAAAAAAAAAAGTATAGGGCAGTCCCATGCACCTTTCATCTTACTTTTTGTTTTTATGTATGAATTCAGTGCATGAGCATAAAATTCCAAAAGTATACAAACATAAGAATTGAGTCAATATCCTTCTAATATTTTTCCCATGCATAAATGAATATATGGACATGGTTGGCTTATTTATCAAAAATGGGATCATACTATGCTGCAAACTTCTTTTCTTTACCCAGAATCAAAGCAAAAAAATCTGTCAGTAGCTGTATCTGCCGCACATTCTTATAAACAGCTATATAATGAGAGAGAAAATGTTTTAAACATTTATTTTTAGAAAATATGGCATTTTGGGGGGAAACTTGCTAGGGAAAAGTTAGTATAAGTTAGGAATGAGCATACTTCAATTTCAGATTCACTTTTCAAAAAAAACCAAAATAAAAAGCCATGTTCTAAGGGAAGCTCAGACTCTGTTCCTGGTTTTAATCAAATTATCCCTGTCTGTAAACATCTGCCTCCAGGAGAAGTCAGAGGTGGATGATATCATTACTGGTTATGTCTCCAGCTTGAATAATCATTTGTTTCCATTCCTTTAAGTGCTTAATCTCCTTGTTTGGGAAGGTAAAAAAAAGTCTGCTACTTGTCTCAAGAATGGAGTTTTGTCCAGGGCCTTCCTTTGGGAATGGTTAGGGATAGGAGAGATCACTTAAGATGAGGTCTCCAGGGAGGAAATGGTGAGGGGCTGCCAGAGCCCATTGCAGCAGGTGGGTGGGAAGCAGAGTCGTCCCTAGTGGGCAAGCACTGACCATGGCATGGGGTCCAAAGGAGAGGCCCTGGTGCCGTCCCCTTCCAGACAGCATCACTAAGAAGACACAGTGGAGGTGGAGCACTGGGGATTGTTCCTGGCTGTTTTGATGGGTTTAGGTACTGGAGATGAGGCCGGAATGGCAGGAAAACTTGTGGTTTTCATGTTAGATCCATCTCTTCTCTGCCAAGCTCAGACCCCTCAGGACCCTGACTGGAGAGGATTGCATAGTAAGATGACAGCACCAGAGGTGAGGGGAAATCACTCATAAAATGGCCACAGGTCCCTCTATGAGCCTTAGAGAGGATGGAAAGCTGGGATGGTTCCCCTTGGAGGAAAATCAGAGTGATTGGCTATTTCTCTGCCTCGTTCCACCTGGATTGCCACACCTTCTGTGCCACCCTCTGCTGACTGTCGTCCCAGTGGAAGGCTCACCTTGAACTCTCCTGATGTAAGCCCTGGCTTATGTCTGCTGGATCTGGGGAAATGGTTGGATAACGTGTCTGACTACTCTAGGCAGGTTCTTAATGAGAAATAGTTACTTCTCACTATTAGCTGGTGAAGAAGCTCAGGAAATTTCACCCCAAAATATGACTCCTTGGTATAAAGAGTATTTTGAATTACAGGCCCTTCGAGAGCAAAAAGCATTGGAAGGGGCTTTTCCTCTGTCTGTATAAACCAATCAAAAGAACAATTGACTTCCCTTCCTCTCCCTGTTATCTCACTATATAGCAGGAAAGATCAAGAATGCAACCAGACCTGGCCCAAATCATTTTAAACACACTACCTGTCTCTCAGGTTAATTTACAAGTCAATCTGTTTCCCCTCATCCATTCATCTTCCCAGATATCTATTCATCCTCCCTAGCAACCGTCTGTTGGCCCTAAACAGAACTACCTATACTCCTCATCTCCTCTACCGCCCTCTAAAAGGCATATAAAAAAAAATCTGGATTCCATTGAGATATTGGGTGATCACCCTGTGAGTCTCCCCATGCACTTGGTAAATAAGCCTCTTTCTCTCATTAATCTGCCTTAATTGTGAGTTGATCTTTCAGAGGAAAGGGCAAGTTTCCCCTCACTCCTACACTGGAATTGCCATTCTCCCATTTTTTTCCATTTTGCGTTCGCCAGGAACCCCGAGCCTGGAACCCAGGAGTCATTGCAGACTCCTCCCTCCATCACCTTACACGCCCCAGGCCTGCTCTTCTGTTCTCCGTAATAACCCTCCATCCCAATTCCCGCTGTCTGAGGTCAGTCATTTACCTGACAGATGTTTGAGTGTTTGTGTGCCAGCCTTTGGGCATGGGTGATGAGCAAACTCACATCTCCTTGTTCACAGAGGCTGTGGTTTAGGGACTCAAAGTTCTCACCACTTTTTCACTGGACTGCTCTGTTCCCAGCTTTGGTAACTCAGTTCGTCCTTGATGTAGTCTCCAGTACGCTACAAACAAAAGCAACCCCTCACCCCAACCCAAACCTTAGTCTCATCTCTCTTCCAGATGGTATGGAGAAAGAAGCCGCACTAAATGAAGAGGTAAAAAGGCAAAGGCTTAATTTTAACTCTTCCACTGATCATCTGTGTGAGTTTTGGTAAATCTCAGTTCCCTAACTTTAAAATGGCGTTGGAGCAGATAACACCGACACTAAAATGTATACTGATTCTAATAATTAACTATAGCTAGGAATGAAGCTTTGCATGATTTTTAAAAACACTTTATTGAGGTATGATTGATATATAAAAAGCTGTCCATGTTTCATGTATATATTGATGAGTTTGGGTGTAAGTATATACCTGTGAAACTATGACCACCATCAAGGCCATAAAGTATCCAGGCATGATCTTATTTAATCCTCACAATAACCCTATGATGGATACTGTTCTCAGCCCCCTTTTGTGGGTAAAGAAACTGAAGTTTACAAAGTTTAACTAACTTGTTCACACTCAAACAGCTAGCAAGTGGCAGACCAGAACGTAGGACTGTTCCCCAAAGGGGAGCTCTTTTCTCTATATGTTATGCTACAATCTATGACTACATTCATGAGCACAGGGCTCATACACTCAGTACAGGATTAGACTAGAATTGACATCAGGGCTAAAAACCTAAAAATAAAATAAATCCCAATAAAATGATTCCCCAAATATCCTCAAAATGTGCAGGCTCCATGGGTCAAGAGCCCTGAGCAGTGACCACTCCCATCCATGGGGTTCTGTGGGAGTTAAGCCAACCCCACAGCCTGGGGGCTGCCCAGGGGGTGTGGATGATAAGCCAGCAAGAGCCCCGGGGAGGGTCAGAGCCAGCGGAGTGGGCTTGGGAGCCCCGACAAAGAACTAAGAAGACAACAGAATGGCTTCATTTTAACTTTCTCACTCTCTGCCTTCCCTCTCTATTTTTCTCTCTCTCTTTATCTCTATTTTTCTCTCTGATTATCTTTATTATATCTTCCCCTCTCTTTTGTGGGTGGGAGAAAGATTTTTTTTCTTCTCCTCTCTGCTTTCTCTCTCATTCTCCCTTAGTTATTAGCTATATGATTTGGGGCAAATTACGGGCACGGAGGTTAAGCAACCTGCCAGAGGTCACACAACTGGTAGGGAATAACACTATGATTTGAACTCTGGCCACAGGGCTTCCCAGTCAGTGCCCTGGGCCTCACTCTATGCTGCTTGTCGAAGGGGTGACTGGGGATAGTGGGGAGCAGTGAGGGGCACATCGCAGCCCCTCTGCAAAGGGTGGAGTCCTCAAGCTCAGCTCTAGTCCAGTCCCTAGTTTATTTGCCCATGGCGACAGAAATCAAAGCACTCATGGGGCATGACTGAGCAACAGTTGGTGACTGCTTTGGGCTACAGATCTGGCTTCCCCAGGCTTTTGTCACTGAGTGAGGTGTGAGTTGGGGCAGGCTGCTGGGGGCAGCACAGCTGCAGGTGGGCAGGAGGCTTGGGAGTGGGGAAGGTGCTGAGAAGGGAACTGGGCAGACAGAGCTGAGGTGGAGGGTATTTTGGGGATTTAAGCAAGGTTGGATTTAATCACCCTGCCCCCCCAAAGTGTCAGTGAAGTCTTCATTAGTGCTTTTGGAGTTTAAGTAATATATTTTTAAAAATATCTAGTTAGCCTTTAGACCTGTGTCAGGTGAGATTAGTTCAGTTAGTGAAGTGAGTCACACCTGGCTTCTACCTGTGAGCCCAATTGGCCTCATCTCTCCAGTTTAGGGAACACACTGGCATGCTCAGAAGGTTCACCTCCGAGAGAGACGCCCCCAGGACCCCACATGGAGAGTGGTTGGCCCCCGGCACCCCTCATGTGAGTGCTACACCCAGTTCTCAATGTGTTTCCTTTTTAGCTCTGCCAGTGTTCCGCAGTCAGCAGCTGTCTGGTGTTCCCCATCTCCTTGTCCCCTGCAGCTCACACCTTTGTGTATAAAGGCTGCGGCCTCTCTCCCACTGGCTGCTCCTTCCCCTTGCTTCCCTTGTTATCTTTCATCATTGCCCACTTGTGTCATCAACTAGTCAAAAGAGGTGTCCCTTTGATTAGGAACAAACGGACGGGGATAACGAACCCTCTCAACAGATGCACCTGTGTGCTGGCCACACAACGTGCCCCGATTGCAAAAGGGTGCCAAGGCCGTCAGTAAAGCATTGGCGGGCTGGGTGCTCTCAGGCTGGGGCCCTGAAGTTGGCGTCTGCTCCACAAGAGCTCTTGGAGGGCAGCACAGCAGGGAAACGTAGGGGATAGTACTCCTTCCACTTAGAGCACCTGAGGGAGGTGGGCCGTGGCAGGGACTCATGGCAGGGCAGAGGGAGGGAGCACATAACCATGCCGTCTTCTCCTCCAGCCCGGAAAGCTGCCCCCAAAGGAGTACTCTGAAATGCCTGTGCAGGGACATCCTGGGCTCCAGGGAGCTGCTGGCCCTGCACAACCCAAGGAGGTACCTGTCTGGGCACATCTCTTCCTCCTGCCTGTCACGACTTTGGGTGAACACGGCTGTGAGATTAGTGAGACATAGACTGTATCTCATTACTCATAATACGCCCAATGTTTACTGAGATGCCTGGCACATAGTAGGCATTCAGCATTGCTGCTGTTATCTGAGAACATTAAAACAGGAAACCATGATTACCATTAACCCCCTTATCCGATCCCTGCTCAAAAGAAAAAAAAAATACAAGTGAGGCTTGAAGAATGGAGTGGGGAGAGAGAGAAGGAGGCATCAGGATCACCGGGTACTTCAAAGGCAGAGACCTGGGTGGGGCATTCCCGTCCCCCCAGCGCCCCTCCCGCCTGCGAATGAAAAAAACAAACTGGAGGAGGGAGAAACAGAAGAGTCTCCAGCCATGAGAGGATAAGCTGGCTCAGTGAAGGGCAGGTTCTTTTGCTGCCAGCCCAGAGTCAGGCCACCTTAAGCTCCTGTCCTGTCTAAGACTGTGGCTGACATATCTCCCCAGGTGAATATAAAAATACCCAAAGGACAGAGCTTCGGCAGCAGTTGCTTTTCATCTTTGAAGTTCACAGGCTGAAACAAGTTGCCTTTGCTGCCTCAAAAACTTCACGCAGAGAAAAGAAAATGCCGGTAACACAGCAATTTTTCCCTTCACTTTGACTGAATCAAATAAATCTGTCCTTTTAAATTGTATGCAACAAATGTAAATTCTAAGCCTAAAAGTCATTCAGAGAATACTAGCAGGGCACACAGAAGGCAGAATGATAAAATGCCAATAAAAAGGGGTTGCTGGGTTTGGTGGTGTGCTGTAGGAGCCCTGAAAATCAACAGCATCATTCATAGAGATGAGCTTGCCTTTTTGTATTTTAGCAAAAGAAAGGGCAGGGATACATCTGCTTGTCTTAGCCTGGGTTTTTCATTGTAGTGGCATGATTCTTTAAGATTCTCCTTGCAGTATTCAGATTTTTACTCTTTGGAAAAAAAGAAAGACTATTCAGAGCAAGTTGTTTTATTAGTAAATGTTAGTTCCTGCTTTCTGTGTGTGCTTATTGGAAGAACTAGTTCAAAGTCCAGGAGGAAGCAAAAATGATCAGTGGTGAGGAGAAAAAGAATCTCCTTCCAAGAGTAAGGCAGAGAAGGACTAGATGAGGAACCAGGTCTAGAGTCAGATTATGGGCAAACCCTGCTCTTCCCTCTTCATTTTTTATCAGATCTTCTCTAGATGAAGGAAATAACATTCTAGGCCATCTTCAGAAGAAAGTGAGCACCAGGCCCATTGCCTCCTGATTGAGAAACTGTTCTTAAGGCTGATTTATCCTTGCAGACTGCAGGACTCTTCTTGAACAGTGATTTCAAAGAGTTAAACTGCTTCCATATGTCCAGTATGAGAATGGAGTTTGTAGCCTTTGGCAACCTCAGCTGAATCCAGCTGCAGCTGCTACCTGTGTGTTCCACTGTGTGTGTGTGTGTGTGTGTGTGTGTGCACGCGCGTATGTGCGTTCTCACACACACACACTCATGCCCATGTGTGCAGTGACATCTGAACCAAGTTCCGACTGTGTCAATGAAACTGTTATGTCTTTGTTGGGGGAGATATTAATTCTGAGCAATTACAGCTCCCTCTCCCCTCATTCCCTCCCACCCTCCTCCCCTCCCTTCATCTGCTCAGCAAGGACCATGGACCATGTCAAACAATATACAACAGAGAAGAATGCAAATAAACTTTAGTCTGCATCGCCCAGCAAAGCAGTTAGCCGCCCACTTGCAAGATACTTAACTCTTGTACACATGATACACAAAGAACGCTAGCTACTTTCACCAATCCCTTTAGACCAAAAAAAAAAAAAAAAAAAAAGGCAAAAGAACTGATCCTTGTCTTTCTATCTGTGAGGTTGCAGTTCCTCCTGCTAATAAAGGAGCTTTTTCCCATGATGCAGTGTGATAAGGATTGGCCTACATGTAGTCCAGCAAGCCACCGCTGATGTTTTCTTGATTAGGTGTCTTATCTTCCATTGAGCTGCATCTGATGAAGGTTGCTGACAGCATAATGGCTGGGAAAACGTCGGACAGCTCCATAAAATGGCAGCTATGTTATGACATGTCAGCCAGGACCTGGTGGATGGTAAGTTTGGCATGATAACATTTTTTTTCACCCACCCCCAAAACTTCCCTCCCTTCTTGCTTTTGAACTCCTCCTTTATTGTTCCGTGCACGTGTTATAAAGTTTGCTGCTGTGGAAAGTTCAAGCTCAAGTTGTGGGACCCTGGGGTGCCTCTGCACACCAGTGCGCTAGATAGGATTTCCTCTGCTATTGTGGCCAGGGGCATAGGCCTTCTTTTTTAAAAAGGCAGCATGAGTTTTTGTTCACTTTTTAAAAAAAAAAAAAGAAAAAAAGAAAAATGCAAATTGTACTGTCGGTCCCAGGCCGGCTGCTGTGAAATATATGGAGGTGGGGCAGTCAGTAGGGGACTGAAGCCTTCTTGGCTAATTGTTCGTGCATTGGTCTTAAAGCAGAGTAATGTACTTCTTTCTTCGGCTTCTCTGAATAATGATTTAGATACTGTGTTGTATCATGTTGTGTGCGGCTCCCTCATCAGTATGCGACTGTCCCCCACGCTTTGCCTTAATTTGGAATCCACCTCCCTTTCAATGAATACTGTAACTGGAGCAACCACTGATTACTATGCCACTCAGCGTAATTAAATTTAGTTAATGAGGATATGCATATTCAGTTCATTATTTTTCTTTGCTCCGGCAAATGTGTGTGGGTTTGTTGTTGCTGTCTTTTCCCCCTTCATATTTGTCCAGCTGCAAATGTGGGGATGAGGGAAAAAAAGCATAAAAATTCAGGACATTGGTGAATACTGTGATTCAACTTTAAAAATAATATTGGGAAGAGAGAAGTTGTATCTTTCTTTCATCAGAATGCTGGGATTAGAGGTGGTAGTTTGGGGAAAGAAAACCTTTCACATTGAAAAAGTGCTGTATGATAAGATTTAATGCGCTGATTTCTGTCGTGTGTGGACAATGGTCTCTTGTATGCAATAGTCGTGACAAGCATGGGGAAACTTTCCACAAGCACGCATTTAATATGACTATTAAATTCATCCTTGGGTTAATTCATCTGAGCATTTATTTTCTTTCTTTTGTCATTTTCTTTTCTTCTTCTTTTTGCCCCTTTCATCTCTGTCTTGATTGCTTTTTATTGTTTGCTTCGATAATTATTATGCTTACCTCAAGGGCTGTTTTTTCACAATTAGTGGAAGACAATGGGCACCTCATTCTAGGTGGGGAGGGGTATGGCCAGCCCTGGTAGTCAGCCCAGCCACAGCGCCTGGGCAGAAGGCAGCTCCGTCCCATTAGTCCTGGCTTCTGGCCCTGCTAGGCAAGAGGGTTTCTTATTAACGTGTTTGAATTTCCCGAAAGGTGGACGTGTGTTTTGCTGTCGCTCCCAGGCTCCTCCAGAGAGCTCAATGCGCAGGGAGGCTTCGCTGCACGCTGCAGTCCTCTGTACGTTGTCTCATGAATGCGCGACGTGTAAGCCTGCAGGAAAACTTTTCTGCTGCTGCTACTTGTTGCTGTTTTGAGCACTCTGATTCAGAAAGAAAGGCCAGTTCTTCGAGGAGAGACAGAAACCTCTCTCTTTCTCTCTCTTTCTTCCTCCCGTTTTATTCATGATGAACTACGTTTTACAAGTGATAAAAACTCTAAAGAGGCAAACTTTTATTTACGGTTGTCTCTCTTAAAATACTTTAGTACCGTGCACGTACGTGGGTGTAATCGACTCTTAAAATTACTGGCAGATATTTGGGGAAAGATGCTGTAAAATGTTGGTGTAAAAGATTTGCCTTATGTGACTGTAGTAGGACTTGGAAGTGTTATTTTATTAGTTACCCTACCTCTTCATTGTCATTTTAGGATGTTCTAAGAAGTGGGTTTTTAAATCAACATTTTCACTTAGTGAAATATTTTCTGTTGGGAAAAAGTCAAAAGGTTTACTGTGAAATTTTACTTAAAAACTGGGATTAATATGGATACAGTAAGGTAATCACTATAAATATTTTGCCACTAAATTCATAATTCTCCTTCTGTACAGACTGCAGCTTCCCAAGAGAAGTATGTTGTGAATATTACTTTTAAATATTTGTGTAAGCTGATTATTCATTTTTAGAAATTATGGTCTTGTATTGTCTAAGAACATGCAGAACATGTACAGGGACAAGTTCGGAGGTAAAATATTAAGCTAAAAATTTTTGCATAGATTATTTTCATATTTAATCTTCATTAGGTTACATGAATATTATGCAGGTTTCTTATTAGGACAATTCTGTTTTAATAAACTTTGTTAATTTGGAACCAAAGTGTTTAAGGGATTATTTAATGTGTCATTGAAAACTTGGAATGACAGATGCTTTGTGGAAAACCTAATTAATCAAACTAAATTATTGCTTACCTTTAGTAATATATTGGAAGAGAGAGAAAAGTGTATGGGGGCTACTTTAACATGGTTCCCCTGGTTTGGATGTAAGGAATATTTTTTTAAAGGTGTTTTAAGGTTCTTAAAAACTAGTTTATTCTGATTCTTCTCTCACCATGACACTGATTGTTTTATTTTTACAATTACTCTGGGGTTTTTGTGTAAGAAAGGATATTGTATTCTTATTTGACTTAATCAAATGAAATTTTAGTAACCAAATCCTGAATTCCAAAGCTGCAGTGTTAAAGTATCCCGGCAATTGCTTCCTGACTTATTGTCTGTTTCACTTAGATTCTCTTATTGTGTGACAATGATCATAAATTCTACTTGACAGGGAAAAAGCCCAAACAAGATGTAGTTGTCCAATTCTACATCTGTTTTCCTTCCTAGATAGGCATGTTTTAGTAAAACAGAGGGAGGAAAAACATTTTATTGAGACAGCTAAAAATAAACAAGTACAAGAAGGGTAAACTCTTGTGTGTGTATATATGTGTATGTTAAATATCATCTACATACATGCAGTTTTTAAAATGCTGCATTCTTATATGTTTTACTTCCTTGGATTATTTTGTATATGACTTCTTTCAAGGAGAAAAATCATGTAAGCAGTTTAAATTACAGTTGGTTAGCTATATTTAGAGTTCTGCTGATGACCTTTCACATTATTTAAAAATATCACTTGGAATGTATTAAAGACATATCTCATAAATAGCACTGTTTCATTAATGGTTATTGATGACACTATATGTTTCCTTTTAAGCCACTGATACATATAACTAACAAAAACAATTTTTGTACTTTTCATTCTAATTTGTACTGCTTATTTAAAGCTGTCCGTGAGATTTATTAGAACTTCTTTGTTAGCTATTTGGAACTTCAGAGTAGCAGTTATGCACCAGACATTATTTTTTTTCTCTAAATTTCATAAGTCTAATCCTTTGATCCAATCAGAATCAGGCCAGAATATTTGTAAGTTTACCTTAATCATGAAGGGCAATTATTTAAATATTAATCCATAAAATTAATTTGAAAAACTAATTGCCAGTCTATACAACTTGAAATTCTCATAGTCTTGTAAATATTAACCAAAGTAAATGGGCATATAAACACAAAAACTGAACTAGATCTTATATTATCAAAGGTTTTTCTTATTGAACACCAATTAATTTACTCAATTATAATGTATTTTTATTTTTCTTGAAAGAAAATAATTTTTACTTTTTGAGAAGTTAGTCTGTTAAAATATTAAACCAACTACCCTTACATAATTTTATCATTTGGTTTAAAATAATGTTAATAAAAATGACAGATACATCAATTGATTGCTTGACTATTTTAATAACCAAATTTTGTTCTCAATGTCAATTAAGTAATTTGACAGCAAATGTCAATATGTGTATAACCGCATTGAAGGGACTGTTTTGCAGTAAATATTTCTCTGTAGTCTTCAAGAAGTTGAGGTGAACTTAGATTTGTAATTGACTATTTTTAACTAAAAATCCTAAAATTAATGTATCTTTTTATAAATGCTAAAACTAGTATATATTACAGTCTGTATTTTGTTTTATTTTACTATAAGCAAAGGAGTTTCTAAAGAATCTAATAAATATGCTAAAAGTATATATGAAAAAACTTCTCCGTAACCTAATAATCATGTTTGACTCCTATGGTAGTCTACCAGGCATGCAAAGATATATCTGAGATATCAAAATTCAGTATTTATTTAATTTCAAATATTATTTTATTTCTAGAAATGTAACTGAATGTAGAAATGTAGAACGGTACCATAGATACCATAGAGACAATAACCATATCAACTAGTTGTCTAAAGATCTTATGTCTAAACATTAAATATATTTGTAGGATTAGAAACTATAAAATTTGTTTCATTCAACAAATACTTCTTAAGAACATACTATATGCTAGGCTCTGTTCTAAGGTGCAGCAGGGACCAAGCCTGTCTCCCCATTTTGATATTAAACCCATGTCACAGTGTTATAGGAGGAGGATACCCATCATATTAATGAAAGCTTCTGAATGATTTCTGTTTCTCTACAATGTTGGTAAATACATAGCTATTACATTTGCAGGTTTGTCACTTATTGTCAAAGGTAGTTAGCACATCTTTTCAATATCCTTTCTTAGACTCATAGGTGAATGTTAACATTACCATTACCTATAAGCCATCTCTTATACAATTAATGACAGGGATAGAGAATAATAGTTTATTAAATACCAGTTTCTGAGTAAAACAACAACAACAACAATGATGATGATGATGTCTGAGTAAAAAAAGTAATTTCAACATCTGTAAATAATGACACTTTTTAATATTTCAAATTTTGTTATAAATTACACTTTTTTCTTTACATGTCTTCCATATCTATATTCTTTAGTGATGCATGTTCATTTATAATCCATTTTAGCATATTTAAATACAAGTAAACTGTATGGAAGATGTGGTAAAATACATTAATATTCTTCCAAGATACTTTCTTTTATGGGATACTTTCTTTTATTGATATTTCATTTTTCATGATTGATTTTCACTTACGTGCTTACATAACAAATAAAACATATAAACTTTAGACAAATAAAGTATTCTTTGGCTCCTATCTTAACAAACAGTAATTAGGTGGTTATTAATTTAATCAGAGAGTAAGGAAACACGAGTGCCTGCCTATCCTCTTTTCCAGTTCTTTTTTGGAAGCAAGGGGTCATGTTCTCAAGGAGTGTTATCTCTTCTATCTATGGGAAAGCTGGTGTTGATTTTCCAGTTTAAGGACTAGTCAACAAAGAAAGATATCTGATGCTTACAATGTCATTGAAACTATAGCATATTTCTGTCACATGGCTGAATGATGCCAATCACTATCTTTAGGCATTTTTTAATTCCTTGAGATTATTTTGTGACATTTTCTATGCTATAATTTGTAATATATATTTTTCTGAGGGACTGAGTAAATCTACTTGGATATAGGAAAATACACCAGTGAAAATATAGCAGGGCACGAAAAGAGAATTACATTCTCCTGTTGCATCTCAATGTGCAAAATAGGTTGTAGATATTCAGTGCAAAAGTTCTTTTCACAAGAAGTTCTGCTAGGGGATATATGTAGCTATACTACATATTTCATTAACTTTAAGAATTTTAAATTTTATGGCATTTTAAATGCTTAGCAAAGAGCCAGGAGAAAAGAAAGTACTCAGTGAATGTTAGTTATGAGCATTATTTTTATTTCGACTTATACCCAGCATGCTTTATAATGGGACAGATTTAGTATATCATGTAATAGCTTTAATAACAATTTTCATTCCTCACTGTTCTTACGTATATTTTAACCCAGCACCTCTCTAAAAATATGACTTCATTTGGAGAGCATTTTTTAAAAACTTCTCACATACTATGTTCATTTTCTGAGGTTGGAACATAATGGATATGTTTATGAGCACAGGGCTGAATCCTGGGAAATGTAGATTCGGTGACCTCTGGCAAATGAATTTGCTCCTCTCATGGCTGGTAGAGCCAGCTGTAAAGTGCAGATAATCATACTCATTACTTGTCGCTCCAACCTGTCATGAGGATGAATGAGGTGGAGTCGGTGAGAAACCTGGTGAGTACGGTGTAAATACAAAGTTCAGGACACATACCCAAGGGGCTCGTATAAACTGCGGCTATTTATACAGCCTCAGGTCTGAGTACTTAGTAGGTGCTCAAAAAATACACAGGGTGGGTTATTTGAATGGAGTTATATGTAACATTTCCTAGGAGGCTTTCATAACCATGTTGACTGTTTTTGAATTCACACGAACGTTTTTGTGGGAACTGCATACATTAAATGAATCATAAAAATTCAGTATTTTCCATTTCAAATTGTAGCAGATTTCTTAAAAGCATAGCCTCCTGAAATATTTTCTTATGCTTAGTGAGATCCAACGGCTAATGTTACGCATTCACTTAATTTTAAACATTAAATACTATGATTTTAAGGGTAAAATAAACCCAGTGATTATTCAGGACCTCTTATTTGCCAGGTGTTTGCCGGGTACTTTGGGAGGCAATTTATATAAATCATCTCGTTCAGTCTTCAGCACAGCACAATAACATAGGCGTTACCAGAACCACTTTACAAATGAGGCCACTAGACTTGGAGGCTAAGCAACTTGCTGACGTGCACTTCACTGATAAGGGGAGAGGGGAAGGGAAGAACACTAAAACCCACAAAGTCTAAAGTTTGTCTGTTCCTTCACCAGCCCCCACCCGTCGACTGTTTCATCCACATGACCTGGATTATAGCTAATTATTTGTGAGCATGGTGAGGTGTTTTGCCATTGCCTGCTTTGCATCTGTCTACCCCTCCAGCTTTGTTTCTTGCCTCTTTCTGAGGCTCAACTCTCCCTGTGTGTTAAATGGGCCAGGACACTCGCTCCAGGGCTGTGTCTGAGAATTGTAGAGCCCTGGGATTGGAGGTGGCTGGATTCTTTGGAAATGTGATTCCATTCATCTTTCCTCGAGACAATTAGACTCGCTATAGTCATAAGCCATCTGGGGGAAATTTTTTGGAAAGAAATTGGCAAGCAAAGTGTTTCCATTTTCAGGTTTTGATGATATCTGTTTACCTCTTGGAGCTCTTGTAAGGCTCCAGTGAGATAATACATAGTAAACGACTTGAAAACTGTAAAATGCAAAACAAATCTAAGGTATACATATTGTTATCTGGTGGTGCTAAACACGGGGGTGGGGGGGTGAAGACAAGCTTTCCAGAATTTTGCCAGTGTTCTGGAGTGTGAGATGATGGTAAATTCTCATCAGGCAGCAGAGAAAATGCTGGCTGTCTACAACATTATATGATGCTCTTTGCATATTCTATTGCTAAACTTTAAAGGATTAATCCTTCGGATAACAATGCACTGCTATTGATAGTTCACTAACATCCCATGTGATAGTAGTGATAATAATACCCACCACCTCTTTTTTGTACATTTAATGGGAAGGCATGAAATTAAAAAAAAAATGTTCAAAATGTCATCTCTATCATCTTGCAGTTCAACTCTTAAATTTTTCATTGATAAATGTTTACTCTTTCACTTGTACCACAAAAGACTCATAATCATTCTTCAATGAAGTTATTATTTTAACTCACACTTAGCATGTATTACAATGGGAAAGATTTAGCCTATCACATAATGAAGAGCACATTATGTAAATGGGATTTTTTTTTCCTCTTATTTTCAAGATTGTTACAGATAACAGTATCGCCAACAACTGAGATAAAACACCCTAGCACATTTGATGTGTTTTCATGCTATATGTAGGCTGTATGTATGAATGCTTAATATGAATAAGCCTACTATATTATATGGCAGTTATTATGTATGGATATAAAATTTGTCTTATATTATTTAGTTGCTCAAGTGTGCAACCAAAATTATAAGCCCCAAGAAGATGGGGACCAAGTCTTATTTACCAGCCCTAAACAGTATTTTGCACATAAATGGTCCTTAATATATAATTGCAAAATTGCATCAAGGCTGTTGCTATCCCATTTTACTAATGCAGACAGTGATCCCCACAAGCACGCAAATTCTGAGTTGATCAATGATGGTCTCCAAATCTGTGGCCCAAGTTATGAATCACTATGCTGCCTTTTTCAAGATAAAACTCGAATGTGCCAGAGGAATGTTGAAATTATGATGAAATTAGCAGCAAAGTTTTAAAACTAAAGGTAAGAGTGGGAAGAAGGCCCAGAAGCAAAAGCAGCAAACTCCTATTTCCCTTCAAGCAGACACGCTCATGGCTATCACTAAGTGGTAAGGCAGCAGACAGGTGAACTACCCTTGCCAGAAACCTTCGTTTCCGATTTTCTCAATTCTACTTTATCAAAGTAACGAAGACCTTTCAAGGGTCTATTAATTCAGAGAATTTGGAGAAGGTTAATGTATTTTTGAGAATAAATGATCAAGGCAAAGTGATTTTAGAGTGAGCTTTTTGTTTAGTTTCTTATTTTTGATGAAACACGTTTCATTTAAGAGGATTGGTTATTTTTCCAGTCTAAGGTTTCAGTTATTTTTCCATGTTTATTACCTTTATTGCAATGTTGGAAGGGTCTCTGTTGTGGACTGGCATTTTAACATTCAGTGTTTGGGTGGGGGCTCAGGGGAACATGTGAGAATAACAGAAACCTAAAATGGAATGGATAGAATATGGAGCAGTGTGGATCTTTGGGGAATTGAGAAAGAAAGTACCCAAGCACTTGTTAAGGAGCGGCAGCCCAGTTGCAGTGCCGGGTGATGGTAGTCTCAGCTACTCAGGAGGCTAAGGCAAAAGGATCGCTGGAGCCCAGGAGTCCAAGGCTGCAGTGAGCTATGATCATGCCACTGCACTCCAGCCTGGGCGATAGAGTGAGATCTTGTCTTTAAAAAGAGGCGGAGAGAGAGAGAGACAGACAGAAAGAGAGAGAGTGGGTGGGGCTGGGGGCAGGGGAGAGAGAAATTTAAAGTGAAAAAAAACTCTATTTGGATTTAGCCCTGCTTCAACCACTGTAAGTTGGTTTCTGAATGGAATGTGAGAACACTGTTTCTCAATGCTAGCACCAAGTGTGCTCGGGTATTATAAACTTTGCAGCCCGATCTTCACAGTCTGGAAGTCACCTGCCCTACTCCTGTGACCACCTTTTCCTCGGGGTTCTAATGAAGTAAATTTGGGAGCATATTCTGGAGGCCCTTGAAAAATATTAGGTCCCTTTTAACCAGACACTACCCCTCTTTACAAGATGTATTTCCACGTCTAGCAGAAACTTTTATTTATTTCACTACTCTGTGCTTATTTTCAAATATTTTAATGTGAAATGATGGTAGAGAGACAGGGAAGAAAAAATTGATTGTGGATCATCATTTTTGCTCCCAAACACTCCAGTGACTCCTACAACCAGGAGCACTGTTTTCCCTTCTAGAGCAGAGCTTGTGGTTTGAAAGAGCAGGAAAAGAGCTGTGACTACAAGATAAACAGTCTTCACTTCACCTTCCAGGTATCTTCAACAGTTCTTACCAAGTTTCAAGGTTCAATGCTGATGCTGACAGCTAATCTGGTGACAATTATGCAGAGGGAAATAAACTTTCATTTCTCCAATATGGACTTTGGACAGTAAAGGTGGGAGAATATAAGGCTAAAATTAATATCATATATGCTATAGCTTGCATCGCAGAGGGCAATAATTACGGTGATTTTTCCAGAATCATAGGTAGTTTGCTATTATGGATAGACCTAAACAAACTCACACAAACTTCTTTTACCTTTTCTGTAAAATTTCCTCTGGCTTGCTGTTGGGTGGAATCATGGAATACTATGTGACACATAATGACCAAAACTTTAGAAGAGACAGCAATGCTTTTTTATCCATAAATAGAAGGAATAACACCAAATTGTTGTTTTATTTTTCCAATAAGATATTAATTATCTTATGTGGGGCTATTCATTTTATTGGCACCAAAGATATTTATAAATTGTACCCCATATAATACAAACCACATGTTTATGTAGCATGAATGTTCCATCAATTAGTTTACACACATAAACGCTGGAATATTGATGACACATGTTAGCTTTTAGTGGGAAAAAAGCCAACAGAGCTAATTTGATGCATTGATCCTTGGGACCTTTGCACAGATGTGAACCTTTGACTTCATCGCAAGTGATTTGGCTGACAAACAGTAGCTTGTAATTATTGTTGAGCCGTCATAAATTAATTAAGAAATCAATCAATCAGCTCAGAACCAGAAGGCCAGCCACATTTGTCAGTTTGGGCTGTTTCCCTTGCCTTTACTTCTATCACATGTGCTTTTCTTATCAGATACTTTGAAAACATTTGCTTGTGAGAGATTGGCTTTTCCTAAACTTTCATAGGGAATGCCAAGCAATAGTATGGGTGTATGGAGATGTTGCTGATGTATTGATCAATATTCTCTAAACTCTTGGCCACAGGGCCATCAATGGGGAAAATGAGTAATTATAATGCATTTAAAGGCTTTTGGCCAAAGCCATCTCCCCAAGAAAGGAATAGGAAAATAGTATTTCAATCTCTTGGCAAATAGGCATTATTTCGGGATTGAGTGATTGCTAAGGTAACAGTTCTCAACATTGTGCAAAAAAGTGCTTCTTTGATTATGTTTCTACCCCAAGCCTATATTTCAAAAGATTCTATTAACTGAGCAAATTGCATTTACTGATTAAGCACTATTATGTGCCAGGTTCTCTGCTAAGTACTTTGCATATATTATCTTATTTAATTCTTGCAACAACACTGAAAAGTGGATGTAATTCCCATTTTACAGCAGAATAAACTGAGGCACAGAGGATTTAAACAGTTTGTCCAAGTTTACACAGCTGATAAGGGGCAAGGGCATTGACAGGGTTAAAAGTCAGGTCATCAGCACTTTCCACTACACCATGATCAACAAAAAACATCAAAGAACTTCTGAACAGCACATTACAACCCATGTTACCAAATGGAGTTGATGTAATTCTAGCCCAAATCAAAGAAACTTGACATTATAGGTAGATGACAAAGCTTTATTCTGGATAAACCTACCATTTCTGAGCAGCTTTGCAAAATATTTAAAAACAGTTCCTGGATATCTTTCTTGAATCTACTTTCGAGAAATTTAAAAGGGTGGAAGACCTCTGAATTCTTCTCTGTTCTGCTCTCTAAAGCCTCTGTTCCTGTCGATTCAGAAGCATCATCTACCACTTTGTGAACAAGGTTGTCATTGCTTGCTTTTGTTTTGCTAACTTTTCTGCTATTGAATCAATGGGGACAGTGAAATGACAGTTACACTGAGAGTCGAAAGAACTAGGTGGATGTTCCAAAACTGGCCTGTGAGCATAAGCAAGAAGCAAATAAAATTCAGTGGTTTCCAACTTTTTGGCCCTTCCATCATAACCTAGCATACACATACAATGCTATAGAACTAAAATAATATATTCATAAAACAATCTTACCCTTAGTATCTATAATGCACTTTTAATGCTTTTTTACTTTATTCTATTTCATCTTTTTAAATAAAGTGCTATCTCACTAAATTGTTATCTTGACCCCTTAATGGGTCGTGACACACGGTTTGGAAAATACTGAGTGAATGCAAAAGTTCTCTGTAGATACTGAATTTAATATCTGTACAGAAGTGCTTCAGATTCTTGTGTTTGGAGGTCTTTCATTATTTGAGTCCCACCTTTTAAAGGAATTTCATACTCATTAGAAGAGTGATTGTTTTGGGGACTGTGGTTTTGGTCTGTGGCACTAATGTAGAACATTCCATTGGGGTGTTTCTCCTCTGAGCTTCTCTAAGTACAAAAGAGTCAGTCAGCCCTTGGAAGAAGGACAGGTAGGGTACAGAGTAAGGTAATGGCTACTAGGCTGGGTCTGTGTTCATAATGCATGTTGAATTCTTATCTTCATTAGGGAAATAGCATCTATTAGAACAGACCCTTGTTTTGTAAATAAGGTGATGGAATGAGATGGGAGAGTTTTAGGGGAAAAATATGTACAGATTTTAGTGTTTAATTGCCCACTAAAAATATAAAGAATGGCCTTTTGGTAAAAATCAAAGTAGATAGATAGAATAGGAGTTATTTTTTTTTCCTGAAATTTTTGGTAGAAGGAAATCTTAGGTACTATGTAAAGTAATATCTATTGTACTTTACACATCCTCATATGAATGATGGAAAGTTAAAAATTATAAATATTTTCTTTAGGATATTGACTTCATATTTTCACCAATCTGAATTTTATGATGCTTATTAAATAGAGAACTGAGGAAAAGCTAAAATTAAAATGGAAGCGAATATGGGATATAAAAATATCTTTTGGAGAGTGTTTCAGATTATGCAGAGAAGCAGAATAGCATCACGGTTAAGGGCCTGGGCTTCTAAGGCCAGACTACCTGTGCTCAAACCCCAGATATGCTATGGACCAGCTGGATAAACTTGGGCAAATGACTTAACTTCTCTGTGACTCAGTTTCCTTGACTGTTCTGGGGGGATAGTAGCAGGATCTGCTTTGTGAGATTGTCGTGAGGATTAAATGAGTTAATATGCATAAAACTTTTTGCCAGGCATATGACAATACTCATGATAATATTAACTAACTGCTAATAGAGTATAATCACAGTGCTCTGCAATAAAATACTTTAAAATGAGTGAGTAAAACAAATAAGGTTTAAAAAACAAAAAAAAATCCTGCCTCTCCCCGCCCGCCACAAAAAAAACCAATAGGAATTGCAATTGGGGGAAGTGACTTTTAGCAGTCAAGTCAATGGCTTTAGGGGCAGCTGAACAATTAGCTCAACCAAGTTCCACAAAGACTTCACTTTTCATTTGTTCTGACAAAGTGATTTCTCCTAGATTCTGAGCTCCTGACCGTTTTAGTCTATTTACTACTAACATCACTTATTGCATTTTCTTCCCCCTGAACTCAGTGGTAAACTTCTGGAGAGCAGAGACCCGATCTTACTTAGCCACATATTTCCCCTCTGAATTTCTCCTGGCCTCAGTACCCATGTAGAGGGGGTTATTCCGTAGACTTGTTGAATGAAGTTGGGCTTGCCTTAAGTTCTGGTCTCTCAGCCCATCGTTAGTGCTTTGAGAGTACAAGACACACAATTATATAAATAAAGTCAGTCCTGCTTTTCATTGTTGCACCCCACATCATGCATACGACTTAAAAATGAGTTGTGCTCTAAAAAATCATTATAAGCCATTCATTAGAAATTTTGTAACATGTTCAGTAAGTCCTCAAAGGACCCATCACAGGTGATTTCACCCACAGTGTACCAGGCTCAGTAATGGCTCCTCCTTTCTCCTTTCTGAGCAGAGGAGTGAGAACCTCCCAGCCCCAGTGGCTGAGCAGAGGCTGCACTGCCCCTCTTCAGAGAGGCGGGTTGAGAATTGAAGATATGGCCTGGGGTTCCTGGAGAATGTAAAGAGGGCGCAGGAGGGGCCCCTACTCCTCCCTCCTCCCCAACCCATTTCTCTTTCCTTCTCCCACATAAGCAAGGAAGAGAGAAAGTAGTTCTGCAGCTTTCCTTCCCTTGTGACTTGGTTTTCCCCTTTCTCTATCTTTTTTTCTCTTGGGTTTCTTCCCATGGTTCTCTTGAGCCCAGAAATTGCAGGACGGAAGTAGCGGCATTGGGAGTAAGGATGGAAGGTGGACCTAACAGATATTTTCTTCCTATTCCCCTTTCTCATTTCTACTCTGTTCCTTCTGTCCTGTTAGTCTATCCCCGGCCTCACCACTGGATACTAGACCTTGATGACAGCTGGAAAACCTGGGCTGTCCAGTTCAGTAATGGGTGGTGTTTTTTAGGAAGACTCTTACCAGCAACAGGCATGTAAATTTTGGGGAACTGCCATAGAGGTGAGTACAGGAAGCAGGAAAAGAAATTCAGGTCTCAAGGCAGCCTTGCTCAGCCAGCTCGAATTCAAGAGCTACCTGTGTCCATAAACATAAACACTTGTCCTTCATTGCCTATCTTGCCCCAAAACATAGGGCCATGGATTAAAGCATCTTTACCCTCTATACAAAAATGTCTGTGATGACCTTGTTGCTAATGTCTTATTGTTTAGAACATCTATCTTTTCAATGGTATATAGACTCAAACCTTTCCCTTTCTATCTAAACTGCATTTGCAACTGCATAAATTTATTCACTCTGTCAACAAATTTTCATAGAGTATTTATAATAAATGCTGTATGAGCAAGGCAGACTTAGTTTCCTTCCTCATGGAGCTTACATCTAGTGTAGAATACAATGTGATAAGTCCTTTGTTGCTAAGGTATTGACTGTCTTGGAACCATATAATAGAGGCACTAACTCATCTTGAAATTGGTGCAGTTCCTCCAGATGCAAATATGAGAGAGAAGAAGGTTAATTCCTACAGAGGGCCAACATGTGCAAAGGCCCAGTTGCAAGAGAGAGGATGGCTCTGGACCTGGAAATAGCACGTATTAAAGAGCACCATGCTGTGTGGGCACTTAAATTGAGCAGAAAAACCCACACCAACAGCCCTGCTATTTTGCTGATTTATATAAAAGAAAAATGTCCAGGAACAGGGCCATGAGCTGTTAAATCACCCTACCTACACACACACACACACACACACACACACACACACACCCCACCACTACCACTACTACACACCATACACCCACTGCAGGACAAGGATTTCATTATAGTGCAACTTCACAGACATAGATCAAATAACATAGGACAGGGGTCTAAGCTCAGATGGCTGCTGTTTCTGCAAGTTTCTGGTTGATCCAGCCTATTAGACTGTAGCCAGATGTACTGTGTTACCTACATAATCCTTATCAGCAGCATTCCATCTGTGTCACCCAAGTAGCAGGAATTAGCAGGCACCCTTTTGGAAAGTGGTCCAAAGGGTACAGAAAGCAGGTACGCCTTGGAGGCATGTAATCCACATCCCTTCAAGTCAGGAGAAAATAAAAACACATTGAGTTTCTGCCCTAGATACTCACTTGAATTGCTCCCGCATTCCAGAGAGAGATTGGTGGGGGGGAAATTTGGAGGTTAGCTGTGGGCCTTGGAGTGATGATTACTTTGTAATGGAACAAATTAAATTATGTGAAATTTTAGATGCTTTCCCCTGCCCTAGTGGCTCCCAATCTATTTAGGGGTAGTCAGAAAAAGGGGACCTTCACAACAGCTGCTTAGCTGCTTGAGCTCAGAGAGGAAACCCATAATTTGTCTGTAATCCCTAATGCCAACAGTTGTTCATTAAGAAACAAAACTAATGTAATCTTGATTATTTGCTCAGATTTCTACTCTATCATGTTTTGTACATCTGGCAGGCTAATGTAATTTTCCTCAGAAACCCAGAGCAATCTGGTGCTCAGACAACACCATGCAGATTTAGGTAAATTCCAGGCTCAGATTAGCATAATACTAACTAATCACGAATATCATTTGCATTCATTAGAGTGTTGGGGGAAAAATTGTTTCTAAATGGCAGAAAATTGAAAGAAAGATTAAGGGCAAGAGCTTGAAAATCCTGTTTGGCTTGATACGACTATATTACAGATGATTTTCGTCTTACAAGACCTAATATTTAATGTGGAGGTATTAATTAGAGTATTGGAAAAAGATTGCGTCTAATTGGAAGAAAACTAAGGAAGATTAAGGACTGGGCATATGGACTTGCTTTTGCTTGATTCAAGTGTGGAACAGATAATTTCCCTTGCAATGACAAAGAGTTTAAATGTGTAAAAGATAGGGTGATTAATTTTTCAGAAAGAACCAAGCCTTTTTTGGAGATAACAGAGAAACACGAATTTCTTTCCTTCATGGAGTAAGAAGTTATCGATTAGTGCCTTTGTTTCTGCGATCAAGGAATGAAAATAACAGAATTAAACTCCTAAATCTGAAATACTCCCAAATGAAGGGGAAATCCTATAAAGCCCACACACTGGGCAAACCTAAAAATCACAGTAATAGATCACAAATGTTGTACTGATTAAAAATAATAATAAAAAGACCCAAACCCCCACCTCCTGGTGGGTAGCTATTTTCCTTGCAATTTCCCGGGTCCAGTCATTTGGCATACATGGAATTGGTTACAGGCTGTGTGCTGGGGCCTGCGCCTGACTGTGGTTCCAGGCAATTGTCTCCAAATCCTGTCTCTAGGCAGCTTGGCTGCTGTGGGGCTAAATTCAGCGCTGGCTTCCTGAGGGCTCAGAGCAGGTGCTCACCAATGGCTTTGGCTTCTCCCTCGGACAGACGAGCAAGCTGAGCCTGCCCCCCTGGCGAGAAGCCAGCTGAGCAGACAGTAGCAGTCACGGCCTTTGCATGTCCAGGCTAGTCTAGCTGCTCCCAGAATCCTGGTAGTTTGCGATTCAGGCTTTGGCCTTAGTGGGAATGAGGGATCTGGGCAGCACGGTATAGGAACTTCTTACTCAAAATGTATCCCAGGGGCCAATGCTTTGGCATTATTTGAAAACGTGGAAATGCAGAACCTCAGGCCCTACCCCAGACCCACTGAGTCAGACTGCATTTTCTCATGACTCTAGGATACTCATAGGCTCATTAAAGTTTGAGAAGCACTGGGATGTAGGACAGTGGACCTCAGACCATTCAGAAGCATAACTATAACACCAAGAACTCGTCACAGCTCACATTCCTGGGCCCAAGATTCAATTTTAGGAGGTCTGCGGAAGGTGGGGTGAGGCCCCAGGTGACTCTGATGCCAAGGGTCCCTGGCACCACACTAGTGAAACACCTGGCTAGAGGAAGCATGGATTCAAATCCACCTTACCTACTGAGTTAGTGGGAAAGTTGATTATGCCTCAATATTCTCCTTTTAACATGGGGGAAAGAGCTCCTGTTTTAGAGGTTTGTCGTCAGAAATGAGTGAGCTCAGGTCTGTAAAAGGTTTTTGGCACAATGTCCTATGCATTTTAGGCCATGGCTAAGCTATTACTTCCCTTTCCCCTCCTTTTCTACTTTGCAACCCACTCCTCTATCTGACTACATGTTTCCCTGCCCACAGGGTCTTCTTCATGGCCCCAAGTTCCCACCTTAGTCGTAGCCACCCAACGTCCCTCACCCTTGTACCTGTCCAGTTCTGTCCTTCTGGCTAGGTATCCAAACCCCAAGCTTTTTGTAGTCCCCCCACAAAAGATATCTGTCCTATAGCCTATTCTTTTAGTCTCTCTGTTCTCTCCTAAACTGAAAGATGACTCAAAGCTAATAGTTAAGATTGTGTGCAATGGTTTAAATATGTAATTTTTGTTGGGGACTTTAAGGAAATAATATCTTAACCCAGTGGTTCTCAGCCATGGCTACACATTAGAATTATCTGAGATCATTTTTTAAAATATCCAAGCCTCTCAAAGCCACCAAGATTCTGATCCATTTGGCTGGGGTGAGACCCAGGCACTGGTAAATTTTTTAAAGTTCCCCACGTGGTTGAAAGTGAGCAGCCAAAACTGAGGACTAGTGTCTTCACAAAAGGAATCAAAGAGGCCAATAAAAAGATCCAAAGATACCTGCACTCATACGTTTATCACAGCATCATTCACAACAGCAAAGGTATGGAACCAACCTAAGTGTCCATCAGTGGATGACTGGATAAAGAAAATGTGGTGTATATATATATACACAACGGAACATTATTCAGCCACAAAAAAGAATAAAAAAGATGTCTTTTACATCAACGTGGGTGGAACTGGAGGCCATTATCTTAAGTGAAATAACTCAGAAACAGAAAATCAAATGCATGTTCTGATTTATAAGAAGGACTTAAATAATGTGTACACATGAGCATAGAGTGTGGAACGATAGGCACTGGAGACTCAGAGGGTGAGAGGGTAAGAGGAGGGTGAGGGATGAGAAATTACCTAATGGGTACAATGTACTTTATTTGGGTGATGGTTACACTAAAAGCCCAGACATCACGACTGCGCAATATATCCGTGTAACAGAATGGTAGTTGTAACCCTTAAATTTATACAAATATCATTAATTAATTAATTAATTAATTAATTTAAAAAATCTCAAAAACTATTTTAGCTGAGAAAGATCTTTCAGCACACATCAGAGTAGACCACTTATGCCATCTCTTAAACAAAATAGGTGCTAAGTGCTGACCCACATCTTATTCAGTTCTCTAACATAATATTTTTTAGGTTTCTAATGAGAAATGAATCCTGGAATTAGCTTTAGAGAAAAGGTCCCCTTCTTTGTTAAGTCATTAAAAATCCCGTGAGATTATGATTTCCTCTTTCAAAACCATATCTATGAATACCAGCAATGTCTGTTTAGTACCTAAGTAATTCCACAATGTCTTCCTCCTATGTTCAGTAAACTACCTTTTGGAAAAGATCCAAGCAGGTGTGTAAGCCCAGAAAGGTGGTGGATGTTTGTTTGTGTGCATGTGTTCCAAAGATAAAATACATACTAAGAAATTTCAATATAGTATCATGGTGAAAAAATTGCAGGATTGGATAACAGACCAGTATGTTTCAGGTTCTTGCATTCCCATATTAGAGCTCTGACAACAAACAAACAGACATGCAACAAAATGTCTAGCAATGTTCAGTAAATATAATTTCCTTCCTCATTCATCCATCTACCTAAAAGCTACATTGTCACAAGTTTTATAGGCCAAATTCTCTAGCCTCAGCGAATAAAACCAGCCATTTATAAAAATAATTAAGGTAAATAGTATTCAAACTATAATTATAGACTGTTTAGAAATAAAATGTAGCATCATAGATATTATTCAGCACTTACTATATTTCAATCACTACTATAATTACTTTGCATATATTTCTTCATGTAATCCTCTTATAAACTGTGAAGTCAATATTATTACTTTCCTTTTACATTTAAAAAAATTGAGATACAGAGAGGTCAAGTAACTTGCTCAAGTAAGAGATGGAGCTGGATTTGAAAATAAACAATCTGTCTGCAGAGTTTACATTTTTTTCACTAGCATGTTATATTTAGTATCAATACTTAAAAGATTATCAAAACCATAATTTAAAAATCTATGGCTTTTCATTCTTTTTTCTTTCCTATTTTTATTTAAAGTAAAAATAAGTGAACTAAGCCTTTACACAAGAAGATGGGGTTAAAACACAAAGCAAATCTAAAAGACTGGGAACAAGAGTTTTTCTTGTTAAAAAAAAGCAGAAATGAATGAGTTAGAAAGAAGAAAAACAATATAATTAAAAAATGAAGATTTGGCCTTTTGGAAGAATAAAGAGAAAACAAACTTGAGTACATAAAGATAGGGCTAAGAGGTGTTTTTAATAATAAAAGAATACTTTATACATCTCTGTGTGGGCATATTTGAAAATCTAGATGGAATAGATGTTTTGAAAGGAACATATAAGCTACCAAAAATTGAGTCTAGAAATACAAAACCTAAGCAGTCGTATTATCATGAAGACCCTTTTAAAATTTAACATAGAACACTCTCTAATTTTTTTTAAAAAAAGCTTTGCAACACTTGACTCTATGGAAAAATTCTTTCAAAGCATTGAGGAATTTCCATGTCTGGAACAGAGAAAAATATAGAAAGTCATGCAATTCATTTTATAAATCTATTCTAACTCCGATTCTAAAACATGACAGAGAAAGGAAAAAAGGAAGGAAAGAAGAAAGGGATGCAGGAAGAGAGAAAAGGAAGGTGGAATGGAAGAAAAATAGGAGGGAAGAAAGAAAATTTACTCTAATTTAATTTATAAATAGGAACACAAGAAGTTAGTAAAATAGTAATAAACTGAACCCAGCACTATAGTAAAGAATAATAAATTGGTGGATCAAATTTTTTTTTCTGTAGGCATATTAGGTTGGTTTAATGTTAAGATTTTTATTATATAATCCATTACGTAAATAACTCAAAAGAGAAAAAACTCATATAATCATATCGTTACATGCCAACAAAGCTATGCCTAGAAATTTGAAGATACTTTATTAATATGATTATAAATATCTATCTCAAAGAAATAGGCAAAAATCATATTTAATAATGAAACTGTACAGCAGACTTTTCTGGAGTGTGTTTTCTAAAATAGTAGACCCTCTAAAATCTTAAAATGCTCCTCAAAATTAAATTTCTATACCAGATAAATTTGGGCAACATTTCCTACTGTGACCTCCTCTGGATGTTTCACCAGCCACATATACATAGGGTTTGAGAAGTGTTTCCTCAACTTTGTAGACCTTAGAACTCTTTTCCAAGATCATTTCTTGGGATTAGTGCTCCTCAGAGACATCTTGGGAAATAAAGACTTAGAAAACATAATGGGAAGAAATTTTATTTACAGTGGTAACATACACATGAAATAATTAGGAATAAGCTAAACAAGTACAGTATAGGGTTTATATGAAGATAAGTACAAATTTTACTGATAATCTGTTTAAAGACTTGGGTATAGAGCATCTCATTCTTTATTCCTAGATAAAACAGTTTAATTTTATAAAAAATCAGTTCTCCACAGTAATTTATAGATTAAATATATTGAACCCTACAGACCTTTTTTTCCTAACTTGACAAAATGATTCTAAGGTTTATATGGTAGAAGAAATAATCAAGACAATCCAAGGAAAAAATGGATAAATACTCTGACTTATAAAAATATATTATAAACTCACAATAATCAAGACAGTGTGGCTCTGGGGTAAGACATCAGGCAGATCAAGTAATGGAATACAAATTTCAGAATCAGAACCAAAGTACCTACAAGTATTTAGCTATTTAGCAGCACAGCATAGTGGCCAAGGGCATGGGCTCTGTCTGACATAGCATGTGGGTTCCATTTTCAACTCTGCCTCTTATTGGTTATGTCATCTTGGGCAAGTCTTTAAACCTCTCTGATCATCAGTTTCCTTATGTATAAAAATAGAAATAACTCTAGTACTTAACTCATACATTAACATAAAGTCATGAAATAATGTTTATAAAACATACAGAAACTGGTATATAATAAGTACTCAATAAATATTTGCCATTATTATGAAAAAATCAATAAATTTGATTATGTAAAAATTAAAAATATGTAAACATAAATTTAAGAGGGAAATGGAAAATTTACATAATAAAAAAAGATTATAAAGATTTCTGTACAAGATAATCAGTTTTTTAAATCCTCAAAAATATGGAAAAAAATTAAAGAAACAATAAACATAAACAAAAAACAAATATAAATGGACAATGAATATATAAGAAAATATTTACTCATAACCAATGAGTTGCTTTTTTCTTTTAATTATAAAATTGGTAAAAAATTCATGATTTCTAGTATTGGAAGGAGAAAGTTGCTTACAAACATTGCTAGTGGGAGTATAAATTAGTAAGTACAATGCAAACTCTTTGGAAGCCAAATTGGTAATATTTATCAAGAATCTCAAAAGTTGGCACATCTTTTGACTTCATGATTCTTTGAGAAAATCATCCCAGATGTGGGGCACAAATTTAGTTACAAGGAACTGAAGCGGCATTGTCAAAGCAGGAATCACTGGAAATAATACTGTGGGGGAAATCTTCATGATGTACACCAATAAGTGAAAAGAAAAGGTTGTAATTTAGTATTTCAGTTTGATCACTAATAAGAAACAATGCATAGAAACACAGGCTGAAAAGATGTACACTAAATAAATATTTAATAGCGGCCATTTGTCAATAAGGGGGAAAGGATGTCTGGTTTTTTATAATGTGATTTTTGTTTTTTAGTGCTTTTCTAAATTCTCCAACTCATAGAATGATAAAACAATGAAAATGTATTTCTCTTTTAACTGAAAAAAAACTTTTGGTATGAAGAAAAAAGCAAGATTAGTTGAATCTACTCTAGGGAGCAAATCTATACAGTTTCCACTGCAGTTATGATACATGTTATACACACACACACACACAAAAAGCTACAAATAGTACACATGTGGTTTTGATATTAATACACAATTTCTTCTCCCAAGACTCTGGTTTAAAATAAACAAAACTTTTGTTACAAACACACATTCACTTTAGTCAAGAGTGTTGAGGAAAATTGAATCTGTCCTAGCATGGGGTGGATTTCTGGTCTCTCATTGGACATCTTCTTGCTGTGTTTTCTGTGTCTCCCCTTTTCTGTTTTCTCTTGTTTTTGTCCCAGCCTGTGGCCATCTCCACTAAGATATTACTTTCTTCTATCATGGTTTTTACCGCTAACTGCAGATAATTTAAAGCCTTTAACTCCAACCAATCATATCTCAGATTTAAAATGAGTCTTATAAACTCCATTGTGAGAAGCTGCTTCCTCAAAAGTGCTCTGAGAACTGCCCAAACCTTGCTAGCTTTTAACCAGGAAGGGCCATTTTCAACTTGGGCCAAGTCATTGCAGCTTTCTGTCTTCTGACTCCTTTCTGTCCTTCTTCATTTTGCCCTGGTGCTTTAGGGGTGGGAGGGTTGTTTCATTATTTCCTCTTTTGACAGACAGAATAACTTCCAGATTGGGCCCAAGAAAGAAGGGCAGCAGAGTCCTGTTGGTGCATTTACTCTCTGCAAAGTACAGGATATATTTGAAACTTGTTGGGTGGACTTTTACTGGCCTACAGTAGTAGTGTGAATGACACTGACAAAAATATGCATTAGGAAGTACCAGAGAAAAAAGGAAACGGGAGATCTTAGTTTTCCACCATTAAATTTTTGATGAAATGGAGCCCAATTTAGCAGAAGTAAGAAATGGTATGTTCTTTATTAATAGAACTTAAGGAACTAATTTTTGCCATATTATCTTGGGAGAGGAAAGTGGGTGGAGGGAGATTACCGTTCACCTCCTGCAGAACACGTGTGGTTGGCCAAAGACAAAGATGCCTATGCTTCCAAATTAATCAGCACACAACTAACTGCCATTCTAAATTATCCATAAAGTGTCTGATTTATCCCTGTAGGAGAAAGAGACTAGGATACAAGCTCTACGAGGGTAAAAATTTTGGTCTGTTTTGCTAATTAATACCCTCAGCTGTAAGATCAGTGCCCAATCACAGAGTAAGCCCCCACGAAATGCTTGCTGAATGAAACAACTCATTTCAAACATTTATTATTATAAACAATATCTATTCTGTTTCCCGGGGTCAGTATGTCTTATGTTTTTTACAACTTCATTCTCACTGTTCTAAATAACTGATGTGCTGAATATTGACCCAGAGGAAATAATAAATCACTACATTCAGGATATTCCATTTTCTAAGGCAGGAAATCAAACTAATAAGTTTCAGTTTGTGGATAAGGGTTGAAGTAAAGAGGTTTCAATTCTCAATTAATCAGACATTTTAATTAAGCAGGATGTTAGACAGGACTCTTTGGTAACAAGTGACCCAAATCATCTTAAACTAGCCCAGGCAAAAGGGAGGACTTATTGATTTATGGGGTCCAAGATAATGTGGAAAAACCAAAGTGTAGGAATGAGAGGCATGTAGCCAGACCACACTGGAAACAGAGGCCGAACACCACATCTTATCTGGGCTCTCATTGCAGCTACCGGGTGTTTGGTTCATTTTCACTCACTGCAGATAGACTTTCGCTGTAGTGGGACGCAGGACACGATGGTTCCTGGACTTTTTTCATCACACAATTCTCACCATCTGAGAGAAAGTGTTATTGTTGGTTCTAGACTTTATTTAAATTGCTGGGAAGGATTCTGATTAGATTGGCTTGATTAGATCTCCACCCCTAGATCAAACAACAATTACCAGAAGGTTGAGGTAATATAAGATGATGAAATTTCCTGAAGAAGATTTATGAACAAGGAGCAGCCAGTTGCCAGGAGCAATGGGAGAGGTGCTTCTCCCATTGCTCCTGGGCAGATCATCCCGTCAGTGTCCACGGCACTCAACTCTGCGCCCACCATGGGAGACGATCCCTGCGTCTTCACCAGAACGTGATGTTCGGATTCATGTGCTTAACCTGTGTCACAAAGAAAATTTCGTCACCTGTCCATTTCTTAGGCAGGCAGCCTGTGTGATGGAGGCTGTCACTTAGCCTCAGGAATATCTCGTCCATTGCAGACGCCCTCCTTGGAGCATTTGTCTGTTGAGATGGAATACTCTAGCCTGTTTTGATGGTTCCTTTCTTTTCTCTCTGACATCCGATGTGGACTTCAGCGCTGCAACCTCCTTCTTTCTTCTTCTCTCTCTCCTCAAAAAATCTAATACTCTGCCAGTTCCTTGAGCCACTAGTTAGGTATAGAGAAGATTAAGTTATTGGTGTATTATCTTCCCATTACCATGAATAGTTACATTTTGGAGAATACCAGTTCAAACAGTTTGAGTTGGAAAAAGATCCCAAACCAAATCTATATGTAGTGTTTAACCTAAGGACATCCTTAAAACCATTGCTCACTTTCCATTTTTTTCCTCATGTTCATTGAAAGAACAAAGATAAACATTAGATGTCCAAGGAATTAATAATGAGAAGCATATCTTTACAGTAAACCTGTTGAAATAGGCTTTCAAAGACATTAACATAAGTAATCATCATGCATTGACTGTGTAGATGCAGATGTAATATACAAAATATATCTTTAAAGCTCCACTTATATGAACGTAAAAACTTTAATATCATGCTTCCTTAAAGAATGTATGATAGACTATTTTAAGACCATGATAGTAAAGAAAGCCAGAATTTAGGACTTTGGATACTAACATTTCTTTATCAATTGTCTAGGACTTGTGTATTGTTCTAAAAACTAAAGTTTAAGTATTTATGGTATTGCCTGCTAGATATGCTATTCTTTGATAGAAAATTCCCATAGTCTATCCTCAAAAAGTACCTAAAATTGATTTCTGTTGATTTTTAAATCCATCTAATAAATTATATGTGCTTTCTAACAAAAAAAAACCCAAAAACTGCAACCCCAAAATCTGCCTGTTCAGAAAACACTTCTCCCCTTTTACCCAAGCACCCTCACATACTCTCTTCCAAGTTATAGCAAAATATTCAACTAAAATTTGTTTTACTTTGAAACCTTTATCAGTTTAGGGGAGGGGTAAGGAGAAAGAATGAGGAAAAAGTAAGGGCGAGGCTATTTAGAATAAATCTAATCTCCATACTCAGATTTTCAATAAACATGCACTTCTAGCCTCTTTCCATACTCACCTTCATTATTTTCTCCAGAAATAATCCCCCCTAACTATTTGTTTCATGTTACATTACCTGTAAGAAACCTTCATTTTTACCACCTCTGGAATTCTTATTCTGATCATGTCAGAAAACATGGCCATTAAACTTCATGCAGTAGCCTATCCCTCTGTCTCCTAGCGACAAAAGGTCCCTCTCTGAGGGTCTGAGCTTTAGCAATTCTTTCCATCCTCCTGAGCACCTAGCATGGCTGGTGTATGGCAGGTGCTCTCATGGGTGACAGATCCTTGCATTTTAGAGGGCAAATCTTCCACTATAACCCTCCCTCCCCCTGTTGGCAATTTCCCCTCCCCCAATTAGCATAGCAAATGATCAAAATAAAAATGTAAGACTTACGTCAATGGTAATAAAAAGTGGGAAGCTGGATGTATTCAGACTTTGTATGATGTGAAACTTACACAGTTTGGGACCCTCTTTTAAATACTAATACAATATTACTAGTAGAATGAAATATTACAAGTACAAAATTAGATATGAACATGAATAGTTACTTCGAATAAGAAAACATACCAAATTTCAAACTTTTTGTGAATAAATACCACAAACCTCACAAAATCCAGAAAAATATGATAGTGTTTTGGTTTTGCCTAGCATGTTTCTATAATACTTTTTTCTTCATATTTGACTGCATATTTTTTAAATTACCTCTTTGTATGATAGCAATTTTGTAATACCATTTTTATAGAGATAATAGAAAGATAATTCAGGCTTCTAGTAGAGTCGCTCAAAAAATGTATCATTTACTTTATAGAGAAGTTTCAGATGTGTCGTGACACATCTGTGATTTCCTCTGCAGTTTGCACCAAACCCTTGAAGAATTCTGGCCGTTGGATCCCCAGGCAGAGCCCCTAAGGCTGCTGTAGCTGGCCCAGCTCCATGGCATCTTTGCTGCTCCTGGTGCCTCCTCCCCAGTCCAACCTTCCTTCTGCACCAAGTCCTAAAGGTGGGGTAAGGTGGCTGCAAAGAGGGAGCAGAATTGCAAATCCTATTGATTCTTCTTGGTCACTGGAGACAGGGAGTGGGGTAGGTGGGGTTTGTGTTGGTAGTCCACCTGTGCCAACATCAGCCCCTGGTCCTCAGGCCTCAGAGGGTGACCCCTAGACCAGGGCGGTGTTTCATGCACCAGCTCAAGGCTCTGCTTGCTGCTTCCTCCCTGCATGCTTGGGAAAGCCTCCAGCAAAGTAAGATGCGGCAGCTTCATTAAACTTCCCTCTGGGAAATGATACAGATCCTTTATCAGCAAATCTGCCAGTGTTTATGAAGACATGGAGGACCTAGTGGAAAAGGGAAGAGAGTTCAAATTTATTAATCACCTTCTGAGTAAAAAATGCACAGATGACATACATACACATTTATATAAGTAACTGATTTCTTCAAAGAGTAGAATTCAGTGGGGTTGGAGCAGAAAAGTTTTTGTACCACTTTCTTTCCAACTCACTTTGTTAGATTTCCTACCCCTGGAGGATTGGGCAGATTCCTTATCTTCTCTGGCATCATTAAACATTCTTATTTTTAGGAATCTTACCTCAACCCCTTATCTGCAATTCTGAAGTCCCCATAGCTCAACAGAAAAGTTGGGGCAAATCCTGCCTGGATGGTCCAACAACTCTATTTAGAACAAGGGCACCCTTGCCACCTATTGTTCTCAGCTTCGGAGCTTCAACAGAAACAAAGAAATGTTCCATTTACAGCTCTGTTACACATCCATTATCTCATTTTTATTGTTCACAATTAACCTGTGAAATAGGAATAGCCAATTTTACAGATGAAAAAGCCAGGGTAACACAGCAAAAAAGGGATTAAAACTCATACTTATTCATGCCCGTAAGGTGATTTCAAAAGAAAGAAAATTGAAATGCTAAGATTAAGGGAGCAAAGAGCACAGGAAGCTGTTAAGAAAATTTGTACACCAAGGAGGCTAGAAAGCTGGATTTGAAAGAATTTGTGTCTCTTCATTTTATGAGCAACCAGAAATGAAATATTATAGCCTCCTTGAAGGTCAAGGGAAATACTTTCTCTAAATAGTATGATCATAGGAGCAGAAAAGGAGTGCAGATTCTAAAGAACCACATTTAGACAAAAAGGAAAAAGGACATGATGAACAGAAACTACAGACTATGTCTTCTGGAACTTTCTGTTCCAACTCACCACTCATCAAAATCCAGAAAAATCTGTAAGCTTTAAAAGTCAAAAGTGGGTTTGAGATCCACTGGGATGAGTTAGAAGCCTCCATTGTGCTCACAGTGGCTCTAAATTTGGAAATAAACTCAGTCCCACAGATTCATTATACAATTGGCACAACGTGAAGAGGAACTGAAAACTTTCCTTGTCTGAATTTCTCGCTTCTTTTGAGAAGGAGACTTAACGAGAGAGGCTGACATTTCAGAGACATAGCTTAGCTGAGTTTAGAAACGGCGGAGTAGGCGGTTTTCAGAAGGCACCTGTAAACACCATGTAGATTAGCTGTGGGAAATGCGTGAGAGTCCCGAGACGGCATGAAGAGAAACAAAGAAGAATATTCTCCTCCCACCAAGAGGAGAAAAAATGTAGGACTCTAGGGCGGCCAGGAATGTTTCATTCACTTCTCCATTCATTCAAGAAATACTGAGTTGAGTTTTTTGTTTGTTTGTTTTTGCCAGGACTGGGCACTGGGATACTGAAGTAAAGGAGATATGAAACAAATAAATCAGAAATGGGTGTATAATTATAAACCAAGATAAATGCTCTAAAGCTGAGGTCCCCAACCCCGGGGCCACAGACCTGTACCAGTCCCTGGTCTGTTAGGAACCGGGCCGCACAGCAGGAAGTGAGGGTGGGCGGGTGAGCGAGTCAAGCTTCATCTGTATTTACAGCCACTCCCCATCGCTGGCATCACCACATAAGCGCCGCCTCCTGTCGGATCAGCGGCAGCGTTAGATTCTCATAGGAGCTGGAACCCTACTGTAAACCGCGCACACGAGGGATCTAGGTAGCCCGCTCCTTATGAGAATCTAATGCCTGATGATCTGAGGTGGAGCTGAGGCCGTGATGCTAGTGCTGGGCAGTGGCTGCAAACGTAATAAATGTAATGCACTTGAATCATCCCAGAACCATACCCCCCTGCTCCCCCGTCCATGGAAAAATTATCTTCCGTGAAACTGGTCCCTGGTGCAAAAAAGGTTGGGGACGCCTGCTCTAAAGGACAGTATGAATTTTTATGAGAGGGTGTAACAAAGGGAACTGATCCATATAGTAGGAACCAAGGTTTCCCCGAGGAACTCACACTGGACAGGAATTCTGTGTGATGACTAATAATGGTGGCTGATGTTAATTGATCTAGCCACCTTCTAATTGGTCTACATGTATAAATTTGTGCAAGCCTGACAACAATACATTAGGGTGAACATATGTTCTTGCCTCTTGTTGGAATGTTCTTCTTTTCTATTCATCCACTTAATGCCTTGTAGCATTGGCAGAAGGGTAGAACATAGCCTATGAAGCCAGCCTCCTGGGTTTGGATCCTCACTGTCCCCACCGACTTGCTATGTGACTTTGGGCAAGTTACCTAACCTCTTTGTGCCTCAGTTTCCTCATCTGTGATACTGAGACCATGATAGTACTTATATGTGCTGGAGGAATTTAAAGCAGACTAGTGTAACTGGTGGAAAAGTGGTGTGAATTGTGGCTAGAGAGGTAGGCAGGGTGCAGATCTTGAATTTAGCAATAATTGAGTGCCCACTATGTGACTGGTACTGCACTAGATGCTTTATGCGTGTTATCTCGGTAGAGTTGTTTCTCTTTAAGGAAATGCTCATTAACCAAATTATTGAGTGAGTAAAATGCAATTGTGCTCCTTTAAGGCTGATTGGATACACTGCCTTCAGGCTAGGATGCTTCTTCAGAAAGGGTCTGTGCCACCTGTATAGCTCTCTGATTATTAATTAGTCTCTTTTCTCAGCCATTTCCAATGGCAGAGCCTTCTGAGTTGGAGCAGAAGAAGCGAGTGCAGTAAGTTGAAAGGCATGAGCTTTGCACTTAGATTGAGGCTCAGGTCCCATACCTGCCATGTTTCAGGCTGTCCAAGCTTGGGCAAGTCAATTCCCCTCCATGAGCCTCATTTTCCACATCTGAAGAATACAGTTATCAGAGCTGCCTCTCCAAGTTGCTATAGAGATCAGGTGAAATAATGTACATGAAAACCATTTTTACAGTCCATGAAGCAACACACAATGTTAGGGACCAATCAGTTATTCGTTAAGAGTTGAATTCTGCTTGACCCCTGCTCTGGTCATTGTGCTGGGTCCAAGCTGAACACTACACTGGAGTAACGGGATCCGTTACTATGTAAGATGCCACCTCGGAAAGGAGGGCAGGAGCACAACTGTCCTGACAACCTTCCCAGCTCCCATTTAAGAAGCTCTTTTTCTACTTGGGCAGGGTCCTCTCTCCTTGTACCTCCACAATCCCGGTGCTCATTTCCAAGGCTTTCTGCCAGACATCAGAACTTCTCCTCACACAGGTGTGGGTAAATAAGGCTTTACTCCATGTAGATGGCTCTCTAGAAGAAAATAGATCTCTACTGCATAAATGGTGGTTCTGAAATCCTCAGCATCAATACTCTAGAGTTCTCTCTGTCTCTTTTTACCTCATCTCTCTGTTTCTCTCTCACACACATACAAACCCACACGATTTCCAATGACTGTCGCACGTGACCTTTAACTGTTAAACCCCAAAGGCAGAAACCCCGCCTTAATCACTGAATCCCCAGCGCTCAGCTCAGAGCCTCACACATAATAGAGGACTAGTAAATATTTGCTAAGGAAGTGAATGAATGAATGAATGGATGAATGAATGAGTGACTGAAATGACCAGCATAGCCGTGAGTGTTTTCAGTGCTGTGCTCGGTTGCACACAGTTTTTAGACTAGCTCCTGTAGCCACTATTCCCAGTATCTCTCCTCCAACAAAGAACCTCACCATTCTCTCTATTATTTGGAACTTCCAGACATCCCAATTTCCTCTGAAGTTCGTCCACCACTCCTCTGTACATCTGTAGTCTGATCCTAGGCTGGCTTGAGCTATTTCCCCTCATGTGAAGGTGTTCTTGGGTATATCCTTAAAGTGGTTTTGTCCATCTCATTCAAAAAGAGGCTGTATCTACTTGCCTTTAAACTGGGACTTAGTGTTCTGCTGGTCCCTGTGCTCCCTGCTTGACCAAGCTACCCAGTGGGACAGTTGGAGTCACTCACTGCAGGTAGGTTGGTTTCAGTCCAGAGCCATTTGTTGGTAAACTTTTCTGATCAGGCTTATATTGGATCAAACCAAATGTGAAATCCACACAAACCTTTGTCTGTTTAATAGTCATTTTACAACTCGTGGAGAATTAAGACATTTGGAAAGAGTTCCATAGCCTCTCCTGACCTTCCAAGGAGACGTCAGGGTAGAAAGAGCACAAATTTTTGAGACAAAATGATCTGGATTTAAATCCTTGGCTTGCTACTTTCAGGACAAGATAATTTTCTTCTCTGATCCTTGGATTGCTTACTTATAAAATGAATGTAATAGCTTTTCTTTTTGTCTGGGGCTCTTTTATTTGCAAATGACATAAACCCAATTCAAAGGGGCTTACGCCAAAAAAAAAAAAAAAAAAAAGATGGGAAATCCATGGCAGTCTTCTAGCTTCAGGCAAGATTAGATCCAGGAGTTCAAACAATCTTTCAAACTTCTGGTACTTTGTCCATCTCTCAGTTCTATTTTTGTCTGTATGTTACTTTATCTTGAGGCTGCCTGTCAGCAGGTGGCAGGATGAATGGTACGATGAGTCCTTTATTCAGCCAGTCAAAAGAAAGAGATCCTCACTCCTCCTGCAGGCGTCACTCACAGAAGAAATCTGCGCAGTCTAGCATGGATCAGATACCCACCGCTGTGGCCAGGGAGCTGAAGCCTAGTTGTGGACAGCTCTCCAGGGCTCAAGGCACATGTGTGGGATAGTTACCCCATGGGAAGAACGCTGGAAGATGAATACAGACTCATTACAGAATTTCCTCAATGGGTTCTTATGAGACGTAGGTAGAGTGCCTCGTTTGCTGCTGTGAGATGGCATTTGAAAAATGTCTCAAACAATTTTGGACACATTACGTCTGGCTTTAGTTCTTTTCCTCCCTTTCCCCACTTCCTTCCTAAAAGCAGAGAATCTCAGTTGTAGGACCCAAAATGAACCATGAGTGAGTGACTCTCCAGGACAGGAGCTCCCAGAGCCACCAGGACTGCCTTGGTCAAAATGACTTGAACATTAAGGTGCAGCTTTTGAAGACCTTTATTTATACATATGTGCCACTTGGCACCTGTCCTGTGTTCAGCTGGTATAGAGTTCTGAAAAAAATCAACTGGGTGACACTGATAGAATCTAGTAAATATAAAATAATCCTGAACAAAGTAACATTTGGCAACATTGCTTCCTGCTAACAAGATGAAGAGCAAGAACCTCAATACCTGGAATATGACTTGAGACTCCCAAAGTATCTTTCTATAAAAGTTGGCATTCCATTCAAGTAGTGCAGCTTGGGCAAGGTCAACCTCATAAGCAGATTCTCATAACTTTGTGGGAACCTTGTAACTTAGGAAATAGTATCTCTGAGTGTGTGGAGTATTGTGTGGTTTGTTCCTGAGAGACTACAATGAAGTAAGCTTTGTTGATGTGGTGAGCACCTCGATTTGTAGAAAGGGAAATACATAAGGCTCATTATTGGTGTGGCACAAACTAAGCAGGAAGTGTAGACCATTTTATGTTCACAGAAAACAAATAAAAATGCAGTAGTTGATATTTTATTTTTCCAAAGTGTCTAATAAGCTTCCTGCCAGTGACTATTGGCTGGGATAAGAGGGTAATTCTTGGAGAGGAACCTGGCTCTGGGTAGGGAAGTCTTAAGTGTTTCTACTTAGACATTTTATTTGCTGGGGCAGTAAATGCCATAGGAATTGTGTTGGTTCCTCACTTATTAGGGAATATGGAAATGGCTTGGGTAGACTATGAAATGCAAGGTGCCAAGATTTCCCAATGTCACTACCACTGAGATGGGAAGGGGAAAGAGATGGGAGCCCACAGGTGCTAGAAAGATGGAGGAGTTCATGTAAGTTCAGTTCTGCTGAAGGTAACAAAAACCAACCAAATTAAATACAGGTTGAGCATCCCTAATCTGAAAATCTGAAACCTAAAATGCTCCAAATCTGAAATTTTTGAGTGCCAACATGGTGCCACAAGTGGAAAATTCCACACCTGACCTCATGTGACGAGTTGCAGTCAAAATGCAGGTGCACAGCATGGTTTATTTAATGCCTCCAAGGGAAAGAAAAAATTACCTACAGGATATGTATATAAGGTGTATATGAACCATAAATGAATTTCATTTTTAGAATTGGGTCTCATCCCCAAGATATCTCAGTATATATGTGCAAATATTCCAAAATCCGAAAAAATTCAAAATTCAAAACATTTCTAGTTCTAAGTATTTCAGATAAGGGCTACTCAATTTGTGAGAGGAACAACAGATAGAATTCATTAAGTACTTACTGCTTGCCAAGCCCCGGACCTTAGATGCATTGTCTCATTTATATCTTACGACAGCATTGTGAGGTAGCTTTTATTATTCCCATTTTACACATGAAGAGATCAAGGCTTAGAAAGTTTAAAAAACTTTCCCAATATTCCACATCTAGTAAGTGGGATGTGGAACATAAACTCGGGTAGTTGATCCTACAGCCTTGGCCACCATACCATAATAATTTCTGGACTAGAGCAGAAAAGATTTAAAATACTCAATCTGTAAGAAAATTAAGTACAGGAAAATATATCAATAGTGCAATTTTCCAAACTCTTAGTTTCTCTTTAAATATAGTAGTCTAGGAACAGGCTTTTCTTGTACACTAGCTTCTATTGCCTTTCATCTGTGTCTTTAATAATGATAATTAGGGTCACCTTGGTTCAACCAGACCTTCTTAGTTTTAATTACACAGCACCTGGAAACCTGAAAAAATGTACAGATTCATCTTAGCTCCCAGCTAATGCTTAGAATGGTTGACATTGACCTCAAAAAACATGCAGTCTTTAGTGAAGAAATCAGAAAATTAGGCATTAGACCAGTCCAAATAGTCTGGCAGTTAAAATTGGTCTCTAGCTCTCTGTCTCTCAGACACACAAAGTTCATTTCTTCTCTTCAATCTATTGCTGCTGTGGTGTTGTCAAAAGCATAGAGTAGCTCTGCTGATCCTGGAATCCCTGTAGTTATGTCTGGGATGTGTGAGATTAGCTTGACTCTTCCTTCACCTTGACCTCAGCATGCCTTCCCTGGACTTTCTCAGAACCATGAGTGTGGCATCATGTGCCCTGGGATTTGTTTCTCATAAGCTGCAGATAACAGTCTGTTTGCATGAGTCACCTTCCTTATTCTACAACCCTCTCCTCAGTATTTTACTTCACAGGAAGAGGAATGTCAATGGAACTGTTGTGAATAGAGAAAGGACCAGGTAGCAGAGCATTTTGCCTATATCTCAAATGACACTAAAAGGTTCTATATCAATGCAACCAGAAGCTTTTGACATTTTTTTCCAATTAAAGATCTAAGAAGAACATGTTTGGGATACATGTTCCAAATGGCTTGTCAAAAATTTGAGAGCCACAGCCACAATTTGCAAAGAGAAAACTAAAGCAGTTGTGATGACTTTAATGAGGGCTTTATGACTTAGTGAGTGGGATGAGCGAGGACAGGCCCACAGTGGGTGCTTCCTGGGTAGGGTAGAGACCCAGGCAATTGGGAGTGGTCAGTCTGAAGGGCCTCAGAGGTACAAACACCCAGGAGAAGCAGTAAGTGTTCACGCCTAAAGGAAAGGGCCCACGTAGTCTTTGGGCCCATATGGCTTTTGCTAAGATAAAATCACTGGTAGGAAGGAGTGAGTATGTCGAGTGCCTCATTCAGATATAAAAGCAGAAGCAGAGGTCTCAATGGCCATAACAGAAGGCATCAGAACCATGAACTACACTCTAATAACCACTACTTTGCCAGCTTCATAGCACTCCATCTTGGTAACATCTTTAATGTGAGAAGAGTCTGGGCCCTTAGACCTGCCAAAAAGAAAAGAGGCCTTAGGAAGCCAGTCCAGGTTAAGAGGGACCTCTCCACACAGCAGCAGTTCAAAGACCCTTTAATGGATCCACAATGCTGGTGGAAAATAGAAAGATAATGTTTATGTCTTTGACGTGCAGTATGATAAAGAGCTAAAAGTGAAAATAAGAAACCTGATAATGAACCCAAAGAACATTCAAGCAATTCAATGTTTCCTTTCATGAACTTTGAAAATGTCAAGTCAAATATAAAAGTGCCATTTATTATCTAGATACAAACTCCTTACACTAGGGAGAGGATTTTTGTTGTTGTTGTTGTTTTTGGTTGTTGCTGAATTTAAACCACAGGAAAATGGAAAAATACCATTTGCCTAATGAGTAGAAAACTGAAAATGTGAATTCCACTCCAACATCCCACCAGGAACTCTTAAAATAAAAGGCAAACCAGAAAAACTCCTCCCTTAAGAAAATGTCTATGTTATCAGCCAAACCCTAAACATTTTTGAAGAAGAGGTGCATTTGCACAGGTATGCTCAGGGATGCTGCCTTTAATTGATGTGAAATGTGATCTAACTTAAAAGAACTGATCTACTTCAAAGGAAAAGCTAGTCCTCTCTGATTCTGCCACTTTAATTAATGAGAAATAAATAATAATCCTTTTGCCTCAAAAGAACCTCTCCCATATTGTGAAACAATCTTTGCCTACAAGGGGAACAGTAAGAAGAGAAGAAGAAGGAAAATAGCCTCACATGGAGATTAAAGAAAGTCTTTCATATTTTACAATTTGTGCCAGACATGCTAAAGCCTATTCCGGTCCTGGGAAGGGTCCATTCAGCCATGTTTTCTTTCAAGATTCAGTGTTCATCCAAGAAACATTTATGGATACCTTCTTTGAGTTGAGTGGGAGCACAATGTGTCTGTTCTTAGCATTGAACAGATAAAGAAGTTATGACATCCTTGCCCCCAAGGCATTTATTTCATGATCTAATAAAGCCTTGACATAAATGATTTAAGCATTAAGGTGATGCTATTATGGGATAATTTAAGAATGGACTATATTCAGGGATTTTCCTCTTTTAAAAGAGCTAATGATAGAGTTACAGAGAAAAATGTTTTTTTCCTTTCTAAAAATCTGTGAAATCACATTTAGCATGCAAAAAATGCTTCTGCCTCAATTACCAGTGTTTATTCCTGGTAATCCAAAAACTCAAAATCTGTAACTGCTAGCCACTCAGATGATATGGTGTGACATTTTATATCAAAATCATGACAATATCTCCTGAAACATGGTAGAAAAATACAAGCCCTAGGAACAGTAGCCAGGGCAAATCTCCTGTGGCTTTAACAAATGAGGGTTCTGAATGTCCATCTACCCCTACCTTGAGGACGCATCTGTTTTGTAACAAAGGAGAGAGAGCACTGCTTAGTGTAAGAAGAACTAAGTGAGTTTAGACCTGAGCCCTCTCCTTGAACAGTAATAGTAATCACTGCTCCCATTTAGGGAATGCTATCATGGGCTAAAGCCTTATTGAAATATTAACAAAACCCTGTAAGGCATATTCATCATCCCTCATCAAACATTAGGAATATGAGCTTCAGAGAGATTAGTTTAACCAGCTAATGAGTAGCAGAATCACGATTTAAACTCAGAACTGAGCTCAAAGATCTTAGATAGTGGACACACCCCCTTTCACATCATGGCCCGCAGCCTCTTTGCCTGTAAAAGGGACCTAGCAAGGCCTCCCTCCCAGCATTGTTGGGCAAGAATAACTTAAATGTTGTAATAAACTTGAAGACTTATAAACTGTGTGGTGCCATAGCAATATATGAGATTCTGAGACTCCATTCATTGGAATGAGCAATTCGTAGAACATGGAGTCAGAAATAAGATCGTGATTAATTTATCCCTTCCTCATCATGATTTTGATGATTTGGGTCTCCTTCATGAAAAAATGGATACAGATTTTGTAGGGCAAATAGAAGTCACATTTCATTATTATCTTGGAATTTAAGACAAAGATGGGAAGGGGCTTTGAATTAATAATTTAACTTTTGGCCAGTGTCAAGAAGATAGAAAAAACTCAAGAAGTAATTTCCACAAGATAAGGAGAACCTTCTAGATTATCCCACCAGGATTTTTCCCCCTTCAAAATATAGAAAGCTGTGAGTATCTTGAGAACGCCACAATGCAATCAGCTGGGTGTGGATTTTGAGGAGACTCCCCCCGCCCCACCAACACTCATAGTTCTTCATTCCAGTCCCTTGACTTTCTCTTATTTTTATCTTCTTCTCTTCCTCTTCTTGCCCATGTTCTCTGCCCTAGAATGGTTATAGTTGTCCTGGTGCCTCATGTTCTTCCACGCTTCCTGACAGTTTACCTTTTGATCTCTTTCACTGGAATTTCCTCCTGTCCTATTTATCCTCAGTCCATATGTTCCCTTGTACCCACAACATCCAGTTCATATTCCATTTCTTGACTTTTTTTTAGGATACCTCAAAACTTTGCCCCCACTCTTGCAATAATAATAGCTTAACAGAGAGTGCTTACTATGTGCCAGGTATTGTTCTAAGAGCTTTACGTGCACTCACTCAGTTAATCTTCACCACACAGACATAAACTATAGTTGAGAAAATGGAGATAAAGAGAAGTTAAGTAACTCGTCCAAGATTACACAGTTGGTAAATTGCAAAGCCAGGCTTTAAAATCACATAGACTAGCTTCTGAGCCCATGTTTTGGTTTTTTAAAATTTCTGTATAGCATCTCATTGCATGAATGTAAACGCAATTATTCATTCTTTAGTCAATGAACGTGTGGGTTGTTTCCAGTCTTTTGCTATTACAAAAGCTAGTCCTGTTATGAACATTCTTTGTGCAGGAGATTTTCTCCAGGGTATAAAACTAGAGTCACAAAATACATACCTAGGGTCGTAGGGTGTCATGAATGATACTCTCAAAGGCCTCTCCAAAGTATAGTTGTATACATTCCTACCAGCAGTGTGAGAGAGCCATTATCCTTGCCAATACATGGTAGTGTCTAATAGTAAGATGGTTTCTCATTAACATTTTAACTTGCAATTCCTGAAATGCTAATGAAATTGAGATTCTTTTCATATGTATATTCACCATTCATGTTGCCTCTACTGTAAAATGCTTGTTCATGTTTTTTACCCATTTTTTTTTTTACTGCATTGTCTTTTCTTTTATTGAGTTGCAGAAGTTCTTTATAGATACTAAGCCTTTGTCAATTACAAGTGTTGTAATATCGTCTAGATTTCAGCATCATTGCACTTCTTCATAGTATCTTTTAATGATCATATGTTTTTTATTTTAACATAATCAAATATTAATCTTTTCTTTCATCACTAGTACATTTGAGGTTTTTTAAAGAAATCCTTCCCTACTTTGAGGTCAGAAAGATATTTTCCCATATTTTCTTTCAGAATTTCAGTACTTTGGCCTTTAACATTTAAGTTCAGAATCTATTTGGATTTGACATTTTTTTTGTGTGTGTATGTCCAAATAGATGATCAATTGTCCCAGAACCAGTAAAAGTCATTCCTTTCTCTACCAATCAAAACTTTATTTGATTTATATGAAATGCAAATGCTTCACTCATTAGGTTGTTAAATTTTGATAATGCACCAAATATTGGTAAAATTTTGTGTTAATAGTCATTGTTGGTGGGAGAGTAAATTAGTGCAACTTTAGTAGAGAGCAATTTGGCAATTTCTATCAAAATTACAAATAACCCATTTCCACTACTAAGAATTTATCCTACAGATGTGATCTCAAATATGCACAGAGGCATATATACAAAGATGTTCTTTTAGCATTGTTTGTGGTACTGTAGCATTCATTGTAGCAAACCCACCTGAATTAAAAACCACTTGAATGTTCACCAATGAGGTAAAATAAACTGTGGTACATATTATGCAGCTGTTTAGAAAGGATAGGGCAGTATACTATCCACTAAGATGGAATGTTCTCTAAAATATAAAAATAAAAATATATTCAATATATGTATAAATATTAATATATAAAAATATATTACATTTTGTAAAATGTAAAAGCAAAGTACCAAAAATTGGGTGTTACATACTATTATTTTTATAAAATGTCCTTTATTTGTATAGACTATCTCTGGAAATGTACACAAAAAATTGGAAGGGTGATTGTCCCTAGGGAGAAGAGCTAGGAGACTAATACACTGGAAGGAAACTTTCTTCCTCTTGGTGTCCTTCCTTTTTGTAGCTTTCAATTTTTTAACACATGCATGCATTACCTATAGATTGTTTTCATCTTAGTTGAATTAAAACAATGAATAAATGAGCACAAAGATGGACAATTTGTGGTCTCCACATTCAAGGAGCTTATAGTTTAAAAGGCACAAAATCAGGCATACAAATAGCCCTAAGATAAGATAAGCTGGCAAGTGAGAGGGCAAGGTCAGAGAGAGGGAAAATATCTTCCTGCTGGGCTTCTGCATGTACTATGTGTCTCTTTTTATTTTCTTCCCAGTATTATGTTTAGATAAACTTAAATCCACCATCTATCTATTGTTATATTTTCTAATTATTATGAAGTTTACACAAAACTGGTGTTACTTTTAACCCTTTCCTGTCAATTCCTGGAGAAAAGCTATAAACCTTTTGGAATTCACATCTTGAAGAGAAACAGACAATTTCTCATTAATCTAGATTCAAAATTAATTCTCTTCACTAGAGAAAAAAATGAACATTTATGGAACATCTTTGGAATGTCAGACTTTGGGCTAGGGCTTAATTAATGTTAGCTTGTTTATGCCTTACCACAATTCCATGGGACAGATGTTATTATGCCCATTTTCAGATCAGGAAACGAATGTGTAGTGTGCTTATTACCATCCACTAACAGAGCTTCTCAAACTTCCTACTGGAGACAGAGAATGGAGAAAGCACATCCAATCTCAGAGATACAGTCTAAAGCAGCCTGCCATAGGCTCATTTTTTGGAGGTTTCAGATTTCAAATTTGATATTCACTTAAATTGTGTATTCTACTCCATTATGTAGTCATCTTTGCTTTAATAAAAATAGTAATGTTGCCCACTAGACCAGCAGTTAAAATCAATATTCTAGAAAGGCTGAGGCTGTGTAGCCTAACAGTAGGTGACCCCTGCCTCACACCACACACACTACGTAGAGGTACACATTCCCCAGCTGAGGCCTGGGGAAACTGCTTGCTTCCAGGACCCACTAATCAAAGCAGTACCAGCATAGGGTGGAATGGAAATTTTAAGCTAGCATTTCTCAACATGTGGGGACTTGTATCAGAATAACCTGGGATGCTATATTACAAAGCAAATTCCTGGTGCCCATCCCAGACTTAACTGAGTCTGAACCTGGGGGTGGTGACTGTGAACCCCAAATTTTTAACAAGCTTTTGCTAAAAGTGATTCTTTTATAAGTTAAAGTCCAGATACATAAATTAAGTCCTCCTGAACCTACTGCTCTTTTCTGAACCTATCAGGAAACCTAAAAGTCCCCAAGGCTGGCTTGGGTCATGATCTCTAGGCTTCCTCTGGCCTCAGGACAAGAGGTTTCTGACCTAAACCATATGGTGGGAGCCAAGTCCCCAGAAGCCCTGCCTTCCTGTGCCTGCCTGTGCCTCCTGGCTGAAATCCTTTGTCCTCTGCCTTGGAGCGTGTACGGACGACATAGCTTGGGTGGTTGCCTGTGAATGAAAATTCAAAAGGAAGATATTTTTGTCTGAAGGTTTGCAAGAACTAATGATTAGCTTGGAAAGCCATGGTGCTGGCTGCTGAGTTAGCTGTGGGAGGTATGTGGGGTGTAGAGGAAGGAAGGAAGAAATCTAGTTTCCTTTTTAATCACATGCCTGATGGCTTTGAGCAAGGGACTCAAGTTCTTTGATTTTTTGTTTTCCAGGTGGAATCACCCAGTTGTCATTGTCTTTCCTTGAGACTTTGCTTAAGAGTTTGGGGGTGAGGGGTGGGTAAGATGCTGGGCCTCAAGCCTTATGGCCATTAAGTCAGCAGGGACCTGACTGCCTGTAATCTAGCAACTGAGTGTGCTACTGGTTTGTTTCCCATAAGATCTTAAATTCTAATGGAATCTCTTTTTCCATTATATCTGAAAAGTGTTTCTCTCTGCCAGTTACATACTTTCCCTAAATATACTAATTTAAAAAGGGTAACCATGATGCAAACTGATTATTTTGATTTTTCTGCCCTTTTGCCAATTTTGACTGAAACTCAGTGATGCAAATGTTACCCTAACAATTTATTTTTTAAGCTTATGGCTCTGCATAAAGGGAAGAAAGGCAATGAAAAGGTAGTTTTTATATGTTCTCAAAGCTCATCTGAATCTGGGGCAAATTTTCAATGTAATAAGTATCCAAAATTGGAAGATGTCTTTCAGTCTCATAAAACCAGTTTGTTTTTATTCAGACAAAATCTTCCCTGGTATCCAAGCATGTAAAATATCAATAGTTAGGGAGAGGGAAAAAAAAGAAAGAAAAAAGCATTTGGATAAACTGATATAAAAATAAAGCTGCACTTATGTTTTAGTTCATAGGTAAATCAACCCAGCTTTGTAGTTTTGATATCTGCTTATATCCCTTCTGTAAATCAATTTCTAAAATTAGTTTTGTGATTTTTACATTACAAAATAATAGATGTTCAAAGTAGAAAATATATAAAATATAGAAAAGGGTAAAGAAGTAAGCAAAAATTGCATATTATCCCACCACCCAGATATACCCCACCACGCTGGAAAAAAATCATTGTTAATATTTTATGGTTTTCCCTGCACATGCTTAAGTGTGTGTGTGTGTGTGTATGTTTACATGGATACACACTACACACCTACTGCAGTTCTGAACACAGAAGGTGTCACCTGGGGAAGGCCTGCTATGATCAGATTTCCTCTCATCAGAGCTGTCAAGGTAAATGAGAACAGGTATAAAAACAGCTCTTCCTCCCCGCCATGTCACTAAAACTGCTCTCTTCAAGTTTGTTAGTCACTTCCTTTTCCCTTTTGCTTAAACCCTAGGCACCTTTCCCTCCTTGCTTTACCTTTTAGCAGCTTTTAACCCAGGTCACCATCTTCCCTTTTGGAAGAGTCTCCTGCCTTGACTTCCATGACAATGATCCCTCTTGGACTTTCCCCTCCCTCCTGGCCCCTCCTCTCTTGATGACATTGACTATCTATTCTCCCACTCTTAATATTTGTTAAATATTGCTGCTCTTGAGAGTTCTGTCCTGGAATCTGACTCCTTACTCTCCAGACATACTGTACTACTTTTGGTTTTCCTAAGGAGCTATGCCCTCTCTAATTTTCAAGACTTCTTTCCATACATTCTTGCCTATTTCTGGAACAAATTCCCCACGCTATCCCTGCTCACATACACACTTTATCTAAATAACTTTTCCTTATCTTTAAGATTTCAGTTTAGACATGAATGCATTCGGATAGCCTTTGCTAACGTGCAAGGTCGGTGTCAGTGTGCTGCTTGTATTGTGTCCATAAGACTCTGGCCTTTCTCTTTCTCTACCACTTATAGCACTATTTTATAGTTACCCATTTCTTTGTCTGTATGTCCTATTCAGCTGTAAGGATAGGGATCATGTTTTATTAGTCATTGCTACATCCCAGCCCCTGGCAGTGTCTGGAATTTAGTAGACTCATATTTATTGTATTTATTGAATAAGTAGATGCCAACACAACTAACACCACTTTTTGTGGTATACTGTATACTTCAATCAGTGAAGTCTGATACACCATCTTATATCAGCTGCATTCCTTCATCATGTGATAGAAAGAAACATGATTTTTAAAACTGAGGACAAATCCTCCGAGGACAAAATAAGGTAAATGGGCCTTTATCTGCAATTTGGGGTTTAGGTCAAATACAAGTCCTAAGTAGTGAGGGACTTTTAACCTAAGAATTAGCCGGGGAATATATAATATTTCTTCCCTAGAGTTCTTCAGATATTGGACAAGACTTCATGAGGCCTCTTCTATGGACTGAATTATGTCCCCCTAGAATTCATATGTTGAAGCTGTAACCCCCAGTGTTACTGTATCTGGAGATAGGGTCTTTGGAAGGTAATTAAGGTTAAATGAGATCCTAAGTGTAGGGCCCTGCACTTAAAGAACTGTGGTCTTATGAGAAGAGGAAGATATCTTTCTCTAGCTCTGTTTGTCTGTCTTCCTGTCTCTCTCTTCTCCCCTTTCTTTCTGCCATATGAGGACACAGCAAAAGGTGGTTATCTGCAAGTCATAGAAAGAGCCCTCTCCAGATCCTGACCAAGTTGCCACCCTGATCTCAGACTTCTAGCCTCCAGAACTTTGAAAAATAAATTTCTGTTGTCTAAGCCTGCAGTCCCCAACCACTGGGCCATGGACTGGTACCAGTCTGTGGCCTGTTAGCAACCAGGTTGCACAGCAGGAGGTGAACGGCAGCGAGCAAAACTTCATCTGTATTTATAGCTGCTCCCCATCATTCACATCACCAGCTGAGCTCTGTACCACCACGCCCCGTCTGTGGAAAAACTGTCTTCCATTAAACCAGTCCCTGGTGCCAAAAAGGTTGGGGACTGCTGGTCTAAACCACCCAGGCTATGGTATTTTGTTATAGCAGCTCAAGCTGACTAGTACAGCCTCCATACAGATACAGGCTCCCAGAGACAAAATCTGTCTTGTTAACCATTAATCCCCCCACTTGTACTGGATTCTGGCATATTACAGATGGTCAATGATTATCTGTTAAATTAATGAACTTCAGTGAATTATTACTCTGAGGCTGGAGGTGGGAGCTGATGGGAAGCAAAATGAGATGACCATTCAAGATGTCAGTACCTACAGATTACAATTGCTTGAATCCACAAATACCTATGTTTGTATTGTTGTATTTCTTTGCTTATTTATCTCCTTGATGAATTTATAAATTCTTAATTTTGTTTCTCCTAAAAGACATTGAGGTTCCTCATGGAAACACATATTTTGCAGGAGGATAATAAAGAAATAGATGAGAAAATTGGGAGTAATGGCAAGATAAATCCAGGAGTAAAGTTAGCACACAAAGACGTATGTCATAAGAACCTGTATCATTTGGCTCTGAACTTGCTAGAATCCAAAACAAAGAGTTAAACCAATTCAGTTATAAAATTTGCAGTATCTGAGATAAAAGTAAACCAGTTGCAGGGAGCTAGAAGGTAAACTCCATTATTCAGGGCAGGATTTTTGTCTGTTTGTTCACTATTATATCTCCAGTACCCAGAACAATGCCCAGCAAAAACTGAATAAGCAAGGTACAGTGTTTGAATGTATTAATAAATATAGCATTTTCCTAGTATTAGACACTAAAGGATTTTCTAGAGAGGGTTAACCATGTAATAAAGTAGGAAGCATCCTCAAGGCATCCCTATGATAAATATTTAATTCCCTAGAGCTGTTCCTTTTCACCTTTCAATGTAAGCTGTTGGTGTGAAATGTAATTCAACAAAATTCAATTCTATAATATCAGGCAATGTTCCATGAAAGAACATGGAAGGTTATTTCTCATAACATTTGATAAGAAATAAGCAGCAGAAAGTCTGAAATAATATTCTCTAGCAAGGGATGGATGTGCACGTACTCATTGCTGCTGAGGAAGGACAGCCATGTGCTTTGCCAGTCAACTGCCTGCAAGGAGAGGTAGTGCTACTCTTAGATATTCTTACGCTAACATCCACTGGATAACTTCTGTGTACCAGGTACTGGGCTAAAGATTTCTTTTAATCCTCACAACTACCCTATGAGGTAGGTACTATCATTAAACCCCCATTTCACAGGTGAAAAACCAAGGCTTAGAGAGGTTAATGATGAAAATCACAGAACGAGTAGTGTCAGAGGCATGTCTGACCCCAACCTGACCTCTTGACCACTATTAATGCCTTTGTGAAAATTAAGGAAGTTTCCTAAGATGCGCCAGAATTGATACCCCTTTTTTCCTCCCTCCTACCCAACATAAATACACGTGACCAGTGTTCGCTGTGTGCAAAGATATGATTTTCCACAGAACCCTATTCTGGACCTTAATGTATTCTATACCCTGTAGCAATGAAATAAGTGATACGGTAACAATAGAATATAATAACCTTCACGTCTTACCAATCTCCCAAATGTATTTGATTATGGAATTTTTTAATAATTTTAGTCACAAACTAAGACTGAATAGAATGTTAGAAACATACAATTCTGTTTATTTTCAAACAGCGTAAGTGGGACTTTATGATTCAGTCCATAGCCCAGTTCCAAGAGGGCCATTTTCCTCAGTCTTTTTCCTTGAGTAAATAATGCACAAGATGATCATAGTCTGAGTGCAGCATCACAATGGGTTTTATTTTTATTTGAATTTTTATTTATTGATTTTGCTTCTCTTCCATATGAATAATGCATCCTTTCAAAAGGCATCCAAATTCACATTATTTGGCACACTAAATAAAAAGTCCTTTATTTCAAACAGTTACAAATACAAATTATGTAGTCAATGTGTTCTTAAACTGTTTAAATATGTATTTACATGCTAAACTGAGGCATTATTGGAGTTGTTTGGATAGCGAGTAGAGTACAGTTTTAAATTGTCCAAATATCTGTTCATCATAATAAAATAACTTAAAATGAGGCTGTTGTGGTTCATTTGGGGGAACAGCATATTTAAATATTGATACAAACAGCATCCCTATAATAACTAAAGGGGCTATAACTGTTAAGGTAAACAATGCAGCCCTTAGATGCTTTGCACAGACTGACAGACTTGAGTAATGTATCATATCACTTTTCCCAAGAGTTCTTTAGTTTATGTTCTTTATGATCAAAAGAAAACCTTAGTGATGGCTGCACTCCTGATCCATCTTCCCAAGAACATGGCGAGGGGGAGGTGTCCTGCAAATGGAGATTGGTGAAGGAACCTGGCAGTACTCCACAGGGGAGGACACAAGGCTGAAGAGAGGGCAGAACAGTATATCCCCTCCTGCCCCAGAGCCACCAGAACCGGGTTGGGCAGGAGTTCAAGGTTGCAGCGAGCATAATCGAGCCACTGCCCCACAGCCTGGGCAGCAGAGAGAGACACTGTTTCTAAAAAAGCAAACAAACAAAAAACAAAGAATGAGGTTGCGACAGAGATATGGAGATTTTATGGCTAACTATGCCCTTGGCCATGGCACTGTATTTGGCAGGGATTTGTTTGAAAGGAAGGAAACAGAGGATCTGTTTCTGATACAAAGATGTTTAGCAGAGGTGAGATACACAAACTAAGAAAAATAAGTTATTCAGCTCAGGGACCAAAAAAAAAAGTCTTGTTTGTGGGAGAAAGGCGTGATCTCATGGGGTATAGCATTTCAGGAGAAGTCTGGTGGTCTTTTGGGGGGCAGAGGGTTGTCCCAGTATTCCGACTTCTAGTTCAAAGATGAGGGTAAGGGTCATTGAAGGTAAATAACTTCAAAGGGCTCCAGAGATAATTTAGTCTGGTCGGTAACTGGAAAAGAACCAAAGACAGAAATGGTGCCCACAGAAGGCATGCAGTGAGGGAGAGAACGCGAAAGAGCCAGGGAGGCAGAGGAAAGAACCTGCACAGCACCAGGTGTCGGGGACCAAGGAGCACAACTTCTACCTCGGTGAGTCTGTGACAGACACCAAGGCCATATGGGTCTCAGCTTCTTTCCTGCCCAGTTCTAACATTCTGTACGTTGCCATGTTTAACTTTTCAGGTAGTGATATCGGGAGAGAACTAGTGAACGCTACGATCTATCTGCAGGACTGGCCATGGAGAGGGGGGAAACAGTTAATTTGCAGGTGGTCAGCAAAACCTTGGGACCTTGGGAAATCAGTTGATGGAGGAGAAAAGTTCTAAAGGGATGAAAGGAATCCAAAGTCAACAGGGGGAATAAAGAGAAAGGCTGAAAGCTTATTTTCTTGATGATCATTTCCTTTTTCATCCAGAGACTGTGAGTCACCCTTGTCTTGTTTTGGGTTCCTCCTGAAGGAGACTCTGAGACAAAGATTTTAATGCAAGTGGGTTTTTTGGGAGATAATCCCAGGAAACAGCAGGAGAAAAATAGGGAAGTGAGACAGGGAAGGGAAGGAAGCCAATAAAAGGAGTCTTATTAAGCCAGTTGCTGCTCTGGGCAACTGGAGCTCAAGAACTCTGGGGGATGGTGAAAAACACACTTCCAAGTTATCCCAACTGTGGAGCTGGGATGCTGAGCTATTTATATATATATTTATATATATATATGTCAAGCCAGCCTTTGACTATTCGTCCATCAAATCAGTTACCCATTACTCAGTCCTTGGATGAGAGCAGCTTCTGGAGGTATTAACTCTCAAGCACTTCCTACTTGCCTTGCACACTGGTCTATCATGCTCCCCGGTCTGACAAAATCCTCAGGCAATGAGTCATGGGGCTCACTGTAAGCATCCAGGGGGCTATGGGTAAGGCACCAAGAATGTCTGCTACTGCTTTTTTTATTTTTAAAAAATTAATTAAAAACCCTACATCTGAGATTTTCCAGCTTCTCTTGTTATAAAATGATCTCCAGCAGGAGGAATGCAAAAGGCAGAAAGGCTTTGTATTAGCGGAAGAGGGTATGGTTAAAGGCAACAGGACATCTACAAAATAAGATTTATTTCCATCTCAGCAGGAGACAACCATGTTTCTCTAAGTGTTGATTAAACTGCTCCCCATGGTGGTTCCCTTGTTTGTCTCATTCATGTTGTTCTCATTTACCTCCTTTTGCTTTGGGAATTTGCCAGCATGGGACTTGTTTCAACGTCTACATTGATTAGATACAAGCTTATGTTAAGCTGGAAGCCAATAAACGCTTGGCTAGCAAACTTGCGGGGCTCATTAACCCAAAACAGGGTTTTGGGCTGAATATACAAATAGACCCAGGAAGGTTATGATGAGTGTATAAACACTAGACACGTAATGGACTGTCCTTCTCAGTCAGGGGCACTTCACCGAGCTTTGGAGGGTAACATCAAGGAGAGCCCTCAAGTTCTTCCACAAAGTGTCTCTTGAGGGGAGACTGAATATGTGAGTCTGATGTCATTGACAAATTTAAATTTGCTTTGAGTTTTTGACTAGCTCAAGAAACAGCATGGTACAGCTGAGGGGCTCAGGTTTAGAAGAGTTAGATTCAAAGCCTGGGTGAGGTGATTGTTTTATGACCTTCAGCAAAGTACTGAAACTCTCTCATTTTCCCCAAAAATCTGGGTAATAATTTCTTTATCTCAAGTGTGGGAAAGATGAAATAAAGACACTATATCCAAAGAACTAAAGAGGGCCTGACTTATAAAATGTTCTTCAAAGAAATTATTTCCCTTTACCTTTCATTGTCTCTCCAGTTTAGAAAACTCTCTTTTTTCTTTCTTTTTCTTTCTTCATGCCTTCCCTCCCCTCCTTCCTTCCTTCCCATCAGTAGTTTTCTGTATATATTCACAAGATTGTTGAGCCATCACCACTATCTAATTCGAGATCTCTTTTGTTTTCACTTGTTGACAATAGGTTTTATTTGTTTTCCCATGGTGTTTACAAAATGCTGGAAAAGAAATACATTTTGTGCCTCAAACTGCATTTATAGTATGAATTCACGTGATCTTTACCTGGAAGGTATTCCAGGCCTTTACAAGCCCATTTTACAGATGAAGAGAGTGAGACACTCAGAGGGGACCTAAGGACAAAACATCAGTGAGGGGCAGCATCTGAACCAGATAGCGGATCTCCTGTTTCCATTCCCAAAATAGACATAGTGGTAACATTTTACCCCAGAAACTTTGCCAGTATGTGCAAGGCACTGTCCTGTGTATGAAGCAGCTTGTAGCTCCTAGAGGTAAGTCACAGGGTGGTGGACATGGACAGATAGTCAGAAGGAACGTGGCCAAAAGCTCCACCACACTCATGCCTGCAGACTGAAGGGCAGCCCTCTGTTAATCCCACAGCTCTTTCTTTCAGTGTTTTATTCTGAAATTTGCTAGTATGGGTTTCAGTACCATAAGGGTGTTTCTCATAAAAAGGAGGAGAAAAGGGCGGTCTCATTACTACTTGCTGGTGTCTACATGCAGTGTGGAGACTCCTGTAATCCTGCCATAAGGGGGCTTGTCTGTACCTTCCCTCCATGATTCAAGGTCATCGTCTCTAAGATTAGATCCCTACTCAAACTCTACGTAGACTTAGATTCTTTTCATTCATCATGTCAAGGATTTGAGGTCTCTGTTCACTTTGGTTTCCAATCATTTTTTCTTGTTAACAAGGTTTGCAGTGGGTTTAAGTTATAGTGTTGAGAAATCATTTCTTGGACTAATCCTAACTAGGATGATGTACTATACCAGCAACTGTTTACAAAGTTTTCATAAAAGACTTTACAAAAATCCCTTAGGAATGAGTACCCTGTTGATGGGAATGAATATACATGCTATTTTGTGAGCAATTTGAGAGAGTCTATCACAATTTTAAGTGTGCTTGTCTCTTGACCATAATTCTACTTCTAAGGTTTTTCCCTACAGCTGTTGCTCATACCAATGTGAAAATATACAGGTGCAAGGATGTTCATTGCATCATTATAATAGTAGAAAATTGGAGAGAAATGCTAAGCATATGTTGGTAGAGTGGTCTCCTAAATATAATATACTGTGGAATATTACCCAGGCCTTAAAAAGAATGAGGTTGATTTAAATGACATGAAATGTTATTCCTGATATGCTGATGAGAGATTTAAAAAGCAAATTGCACAACAAATGTATCATATGATCCTATTTTGTGAAACAACAATACCAAAATGATCTATATATATGTAACAGTGGTAACAATTTTCTTCCCATTTTTATAGTCACAACATCTCTTTAGGGTGGGCCCGGCTAAATGGTGTTCTATTCAGCGCTTTAATGGGCTTAGTGATTATTCAGATTTTGCAGATTTTTCAGAAAGCATTGAGGAAGTCTAACTTGTTCTGCCTGTTTGAAGGAAGGAGAGGAGAGCAAAAAAGATAAGGACAGAAGGGAGAAGGGTGAGAGGCTAGCAGCATCTAAGGCAAAAGCAAGCGAGAAGCTCCCTGGGGCAAGATGGATAAAAGGACTTTTACTAACTAAAATTGTTGATGAGTGATTTTAAATTGTTTACTGTGTGCTCCATGGTAGGAACTCTGCCCCATAACCCTCAAATCATCACCAAAGTCACAAATGCTTTGTGTGAATGTGTGTGTGTGCATGAGTGTGTATGTGAGTGTGTAAATCCAGGAAGGGGCCAAGTTGCCTATCTAAGTCAATGATGCAGAACTGAGACAGCAGGTATTGAGTAAGGAGCTCTACTTGACTTTGGAAATATACCAAACCCCTGAAAATACGCAGAAATCTGGGGGAAAGCCTTAGATATCCTCAGGGCATGGGATGGGGGGTTTCACACTGTTCATCTAGATCTTATGGGTCTGGAAGATATCAGCGAACGTCAGGGTTACAAATATAGTGGAAGAGCTATTTTTTTCCAAAATGCCTGCAATACGACTAGATTAACCAATCTAGATATTCTATCTACAAAAGCACCCAATGACAACAAAACAAAACATCTTGATCCAGTCCCAAAATCTTCTGAATAATATATTCTCCACTTTCCATTATGTGGATTATAGATTAAGAATGGGATATGTAATATATTTGCACAATTCCAATTCAGTACTTTAAACTTTATTGCTGCTACAACATATAAGTAACCACAAACCAGCCCAACTCATGGGTTACCAGAGTGACCACCAACCTCACTGTGTGATACCCTACCAAATGAATCTCCATGGCAACCAACCAGTGCACCCCCACCATATGCCTCATGCTACGAGAAATTACTCTTCAATTATTACTCAGCATGGTAGTTTAAATGGATAATCGTTTCAAAAAATCCTTTTAGACCAATTCCATTATTTGGATGGTGCTGATAGTTAGAAATCTGAAGAGGTGACATTTTATTATTCAGATATACTTTCACTTATGTATACCTAGAAAAAGATTTGGAATACCTACCATCACTTCAGAGGGGCACTTTTAATTTTCATTTCATATACTATGTTATTATTGTCTTTATTTTTTATTAGAAGCATATATTATTTTGTAATTAAAGAAAGAAAATGTAACTTTTGCTCTCCAGTATAGCTAATAACATACCCTGTACTTGGTAGGCAGTAGCTTCTCTCTTTTTTTTTTTTTTGAGATAGGGTCTTTCTCTGTTGTCCAGGCTGGAGTGCAATGGTGAGACCACGGCTCACTGCAATCTCAAACTCCCAGGCTCAAGTGATCCTTCCACCTTAGTCTCCCAAGTAAGCTAGGACTACAGACATGTGCCACCATACCTGGCTAATTTAAAAAAAAAATTTTGTAGAAATGGGGTCTCACTATTTTGCCCAGGCTAGTCTCAAACTCCTTGCCTCAAGCAATCCTCCCACCTCGGCCTCCCAAAGCATTGGGATCATAGGCATGAGCCACTGCACCCAACACCTTCTCTTAATGCCACATCTTTACAAAATGCTGTCCCTCCACACTACCTCAGGAAGAATGGAATGTCATATGGGAAATCAGTGCAGCTATGCTATTGTCTTAAGAAATTTTAAACATCCTCTGCCTTTTTATTGAACTCAGGATGAGCACTTCTCATAATGATTGCAAGTATCCCTAGAAGTAAAGAAAGAGAAAAGTATATATTCTGGTATTTATTTAAAGTATGAAGAAATTCCAATTCCTTATATAATAAGAAGTAGTTTTAATCTTAATCAGCATAAACATTTTGAGCCAGAATCCTTGAAACGTGCTATTTTTATCAAGTGTTTATTCTTCCTATCATTTTGAATGTGAAACATTTTCAATTCTTCTAAGAACATCCCAAATTTAAATCTGAGAAATGGTCCTGGCCTTTTAATAGTTGAGGAGATTGTGGCACCTATCTTGCTCCAGTGTTTTATTCTCAGAGATTGCTGGGTTTTCTTGCTGTCTTTTAATGGCGTGTTGGCTTTTTATTCAAAAGCTTACGTTCTCAATGTTTGTATAGATGCCTAAATCCATCTATGATGTTAATATTAAAAAAGAAATCAAGAATTTTACATGATGATCTTATAAGGAGAAACAATGCTGAAGTTATAAAAAGCCTCCAGGAAGTAGCCAAAGGACTACGCAGAATAGCACGTGGGGATTTTGAATCCTGCCACATACCCTGTTAATTCAGCTTATTAATAGGAACAATGAGAGGCTGACAAGTCAAAACCTGACCGTGAGAATCAGTGTGACTCGTATCACTATCCAAGTTTGAAGAGGTGAGTCAAGATGCTTCAGTTGGGTGTCATCTATGTTACCCATTATCTACTGGGCATAAATAAATAACAAATTGAGCTGTTTTAAAATTATTTTTCTTTAGATAAAGCAACTAAATTTGAGTGTTTTTCCCATCTGATCTTCCTGAGTGAAGAAGAAAAAAACGCTTAGAAAAACTCCAGGAATGGACCTTATCCTTGTTATTCGCAAATCCATCAGAAAAAGAGTTCTATCTTTTCCCTTTTAAACGTTTTCTATTGAATTTAGGGAGTAGGGTCAGAAATCTCACAGATACAAAATTGATTTCATTTCTTTTCGGGGGGGGTTCAAATTTGCTTCCTATTGACACATAGCTACGTAGCTCTCACTGATGGTACTGACAAGTCAAGAAAGACGTTTTCTGAGTTTGGATTTATTAAGTCCATTTTTTCATTGTCCATGGTCCTAATATCATTACTGATTGATGGCCCAGGTCCTTTGGAACTCAGGGAGTTTAGTGTGAGTAAAATAGGGGAAAATCTACCAAGTAGAATTCCCTTTCAGTAGCAGTCTAACTGAAAAAAAGGGGGCATGCTAATTATATTATCTAGGCATGGAGATGATGGAGGTGACAGTGAGGTAAAAATCACTAATTTTTTTGAGAAATTTGACCCTTTTGCTAAAGAAGAATGAGAAGAATTCTTTGGAAAACTCGGATTCACATTCCTTTGCAGGAATTTGATAGGTGGGTTGGTAGGTGCTGAAACATATACCCTTGGAAAGAGTTGGGGGAGGTCAGGGAGCTGGGACATGCCATTGAGCAGGAGAGAGGGAGAAGTGGGAGCTAACATGGGGCCCGGGAACAGGGGCCACCTGCGGGCAGCTGTGGGCCTCGGGGTGGACAGCAAGGAAGAATAGGAAGCAGTGGGTAGTCAAGGCTCACCAGCCTTTTTTGTATTTTCTCATGCTTCCTTTGGCACTTGACTGCTACAGGTTTTCAGTTCCTGAACTGTACCATCCAGGATGGAAGGTTTCTCCTCACTTACTAAGGCTAAGAATACAGGCTCCACAGCCTCTTCATTTTGTCACCCTAATGGTCAAAAGGCTCTTATCCTGTTTTGAATTTGTGTCTTTTGGGGAACTTGAGAAGCAAGACTTTGGAGCCAGACTGCCTGCATTCAAATCCCAGCTCTACTACTCCCTGCTGTGTGACCTTGGACAAGTCACTTCACTACTCTATGCCTCCGATTCCTTATTTGTAAAATTAGGATGATGACAATAGTATCTTCTTCACAAGATTTTGTTAGGATTAAATTCATTATTGAGCACTGTTACGGTTAATTTTATATGTCAACTTGACTGAGCCAAGGGATGCCCAGATAGCTGGTAAAGCATTATTTCTGGGTGCATCTGTGAGGGTGTTTTCAGAAAAAAATAGCATTTGAGTTGGTAGACTGACTAAAGAAGATCACTCTCAGTAATGTGGGTGGGCATCATACAATCCATTGAGAGTCCAAACAAAACAAAAGGGCAGAAGAAAGGTGAATTCATTCTCTCTGCTTAAACTGAGACATTTATTTTCTCCTGTCCTTGGACACTGGTGCCCCTGGTTCTTGGGCCATTGGACTTGAACCGGGACTTTCACTATCAGCCTTCTGGTTCTCTTAGCCTTAAGGTCTAATGTAATTTGCCCCATTGGATCTTGGACTCACTTGGGACCTGTCACTCCTTTCTTCTTTCTGATTTCTCTCTTTTGGAATGGAAATGTCTATTCTATGCCTGTCCCACCATTGTATTTTAAAAGTACAAAACTTATTTTGCTTCACAGGTTCACAGCTGGAGGGGAATTTTGCCTCAGGAAGAATCATATCTTGAGTCCCATCCATATCTGATGTAGATGATATTTAAATGAGACTTTGAACTTAGATTTTAAAGCTGATGCTTGAATGAGTTAAAACTTTTGGGGCTATTGGGTTGGAACAAATATATTTTGTGTGGAAAGATGTAAATTTGGAGGGACCAGGTGCAAATGCTATGGACAATATTTGTGTCCCCCAAAATTCATATGTTGAAACCTAATCCCTAATATGATGGTATTTGGAGGTGGATCTTTGGGAGGTGGTTGGGTTATGAAGGCAGAGAATTCATGCCCTTATAAAAGGGGCCCCAGAGAGCTTCCTCGACCCTCCCTGTGAGGACACAGCAAGAAGATGGCTATCTATGAACCAGGAGGAGGACCCTCACCAGACACCAAATCTACCAGCACTTTGATCTTGGACTTCCCAGTCTCTACAACTGTGAAAACTAAATTTCTGTTGTTTATAAGCCACCCAGTTTATGGCATCCTGTTATAGCAACCTAAATGGTCTAAGACAAGCACATGATAAATGCTCAGTAAATGTTAGGGAAAAATCCTTCTTGAAAACAGAACACATTTACTCAGTGTATGTCTTATGAAACTCTTGTAGTGTAAAGTTGCTACCAGGGTTGTGCAGCTTCATCTCCTTCCTCACACCATGTCCAGCAGCTTCCTGAAGACTCTGCACAGTGACTCCTGTATGTATGAAGTGGAGCCAGTGCCAGGGCCAGCACTTTTGAGGTGACAGTGAAAAACAGTCACAGTAACTGAAAATAAGCTAAGCATTGCATGTTGGAAATCTTCCCTTTTCATAACTGAAAAACAAATCTATGAATTTTTCAGCAAAAGTGGTGACATAAAGAAAATCATTATGTGCCTAGATAAAATGGAAAAAAAGAATTTAAAGCATATGGATTCTTTTTTACAAAATACTATTTGAGAGCAGGGTGTGGCAAATGCCTTGCGGTATATACATGGAACTGGCCTCAAACCAGATCATTGGCATAGAGTGGGATCTACACCTAGGATTGGAGGGTGGCAGCATAACCTGATTGAAATGAGGGCCATGTGGAAGACAAGTATTGCAGGACTGTGATGTCAGTAGAGGAAGCTATGAGAAACCAGCACAGTAGTGAGTGATGAAAAACCCATTAGTGGCCGGGCACGGTGGCTCACACCTGTAATCCTAACACTCTAGGAGGACGAGGCGGGAGGATCGCTTGAGCCCAGGAGTTTGAGGTTGCAGTGAGCTATGATGATGCCATTGCGCTCTACCCAGGGCAATACCTCTGTCTCAAAAAAAAACCCAAACCATTAGTGAGTAACCTGCTCCAGTGGCCTATCCTGTTGAGTCTGTTGATAAACAGTACCAACATGTGCAAAATAGGCTATTTGTAACAAGCATGGATTTACTTCTCTACTGAACTGGGACCCCCTTCATGGCTTTCTTCTCTGAAAATTATAAATAATAAAATCCAAAGGAATACTTTTAATTGTAATCTTAGAATCTTGGTCATGTGTCAGATGACCATTGATTTTCTACCATGAGGTCAAAAATTATATTTCTTGATAAATGATTATATGTTTAGTGTTAATTATACAACTGGATTATCCCAGGGATTCCTGCTGACACATAACCTGTCCTTCAGTGTTTTCCCAGCTTGGTATTGTGGGGAATTCTGCAATACTTTAGGCCTCTGAGAGCTAAGAAGTGATCATTCCATCACCTATAAAAATCCCATGTCCTTGGTTGGAGTGTGAAGTGTCAGGAAAAGTCTACATCATGGGGTGCTGAACGTTGGATTTTCTTGTGAAGGCCTGCATGTTAAGATGCTTCACTTAATATGGTTTGTGGAAGCTAGAAAGAAAAACTAAAATAATTCCACAGCAGTGCTTCTCAGACTATTTGTAGTGAAAAACCAGTTTTGGTTCTGTTTGTTGTTTTCAATCTGTTCCAGACCAATACTTTTATAATTTGTAATAAAAACAAATTACTAGGAAAATAAAATTAAAAATAAAGCCTTACAAAATACAAGCTCCAAATGTCAATTACTGGATTAAATAGACATAAAATTACTATAAAATTGCCACATTTCTAAACCCTTGCTCTTAATTTCTGTTTTCATCCCACTGTGTACTTGGAACAAAAATTTTGTAGATGGACACTAGTTCATGGACCGCCACTTGGAGTGGGGGTAGAGACTATTGAGAAATAGACTTTCATCTATGACTTGGACCTAGCCTAGGACTATTTCAGAACATATGACAACATGTGTATTGTTAATGCTTACTTAAATGATAGCATCAGAAAGATACTGTGTTGGAAAGAATTCTATTGCAAAGGACACAAAATGGACCTTGAAATTTCAGTCACCCTAATGATCTACAAGTAATCCATTGACTAAGACAAATTGTTCTGCAGGATCCTCCATCATTAAAATTTTTTTTTATGTATGAAAATGCTTATTACAGGAGCTCCAAGGGCAGCCTACAGAGGAAAGGAACTTGCTGAGGGAAAAATGTAACCTGAAGGTCTGGGATGGAGGCAGAGAAGGGAGGTTTACTAAGTAGTTAGGGGCAATAAGACCTTGACTATATGCCTGACTAACACGGGTAGACCAGTCACTTCAGGCACCTCTTCAGGGGCAATTATTCCTGTTTGTCCCAGCCAGGAGACAGCTCAGACTGGAAATAGCCATGCGTTAGGCCACCCTGAGGCTGAACATCACTAATTGGTTTGGTAAAGTGGCAGACTAAACGTCCTGAGTCCCAAGGCCCTGTGACAGGCAAAAACAGGGAAGAGATGGTGACTTAAGCAGCAAAAAGTGGAACCAGAAAAACCTTAATTTCTACTCCCAACTTATAAAAAGAACTATACAGATAAGTTCTGGCTAAGGTGTCCAACATCCAAAGATTAGCAAATCAAACCTTAAATTGTACTCCCAATTAGTAAAAAGAACTATGTAGATAAGGTCTAGCTAAGGCATCCAACATCTGAAGATTAGAAAATCTAATGTTTTTCCTAAATAGTGGTTATAATTTTAGTAGCTTTGTAATCTTCCACTAATTTGGTTACTGAAAAAAATATTAGTCTTTATTTTCCCTGTGTCACTGCACATTTCTGTTCCTATGAAATCAATATTTGGCACAAGTGATAACAACACTTCTGGGGTGAATTCCACATGTGGTTCACATTTTACTATCCAGCTTGTTTATAAATAAGCCCAGCCATAGGACAACAGTGATTAAAGAGCAGCCAACACCTGACCTCAAGGAGGAGGCAAATCTACTTAGAAGCAGTTCAACTTTCATCCAGACTTCTCATCCTACACATATAATGTCAGTGATATGAGGAAGGAAGTTGGAACTTTAGTCATCAATCCTGTTTAAGTGAAAGATTGGATTAGTGATTTTGAGTTTGTTGCTTCCTGTGATTATAGAAGTTTATCTTTCATTTCCACAGTATTTTTTAATAGCAACCTTATGCTAATTCAACATATGCTTACCGTATAGATAATTGTCTCCAAGAATATCAATACATATGGCATTTTTCAGATCATTAATGCTTTAAACTATGCATCAAGTTCAATTATCTAACCATTTCTGGTCCAAGGTCAGATTTTAGGCACCATGCCTTTTCATTTCTGTTCCCTTTTCATCTTGGAGGTGGAAAGCCATTTAGAATTCATCTTTCCCATCCCATTCTCTTGACAGATGAGGAAACGGAGGCCTATGGGGGTGAAATGAGTTACCCAAGGTCTTATAACAATTTTGGGTACAGCCTGGGTTCCATTTCCCTGGGTCCTTGTCCAGTGTTCATTTAGGCATTACTCCCTGGTTTTGGCAGAAATCAGAGTTCATAAAAGAAAGTCTGAATGTAATTGCTGTGAACATGTGGTCTTGAATTTATACTATAAGATTCTAATTATTCATGCCTGCTTGTCTGCTCATGCCCTCCCTAAAGGAAATCCCCCTACCCCAAGCCCCTGCTGTCTAAGCAGCCAGATTTCATACTATATGACTCCTCTACTCCCACCATTGTTAACTAGCGTGGAGATGACCATCAGCGCTTATGGAGTTCATTGTGGAAAGAGTAAAATTGTAGATAGGACAATCAGATTCTCCCTTTCAGGAGGGTGAACCAAGGAACAGAGGGAAGTTGCTATTTGGAAGTTTAATCATGAAGTTGAAATAGGAGTAAGTTGAAAGATCACAACTATGGCAAACCAAAACCATATGCAATTTAGGGTTGTGAGAGAACAAGAACCGAGAGCAAGCAAGCAAGCAAAGAATGCCAGTGAGTAAAGAGAGAAGAGAACGGAGCAGACACACAGAGTTGCACATAGACTGTGACATGGCCCTGCTGCAGTGGCAGTAACAGCTCAACCAATTCTGTGCCAGGCATGTTCCTAGCACGTTACCTGTATGGGTTAATTTTAACCCTCATAATAACCTGTGGGGTGGATATTAATATCATCTTTCTTCTCAGATAAATAAACCGAGGCATAGAGAGGTTAGTTAACATGCTGAAGGTCATACAGCTCACTTCACTGCCGTAGCTCCTGCCAGTCTGTTTGAATCCCATGTGGGAATCTCTGATATAGTCCTTTTTTAAAATAATTGAAAATGTAGTTATTTATTCAACCACAACAAAAATAGAATATTTGGGGGAAATTAGACTTGAAATTTTCAAGTGTATGATATAATGTGTAATTATTTATGTATTTCAGTTTTAATATTCCTCCTCAATCCTTTACTTGAGTTAGTTTGAGCTGGAAACCTCCCCAGGCAGAACCATGACGGATGACCATTGACAAAGATATGGGAGGGGTCTTTTTAAGGAGTACAGGCTGAAAATTAAATTCTTGTGATTTAATGTCTGAAAGGGAATATAAGACACAGGTGGAAAGGGAAGGGAAAGTGGAAACATAGCTAGTTAAATGCTGCAAAGCCCACATGCCTGGCTTATAACCAGTCATACTCAGGCACCTGCTGAATAATTTAGGCACATACATGCTGAGGGGAGGAACCAGCGAAATGCATAAGACTATGTCATTTCCAAACTTGGAAGTAAGGAGACTGTAGAAGGAGCCTGTGGGCAAAGGAAAACTCCCTGACTTGGTACATAGGTCCCACCAGTGAGAAGAATGCAGGAATCCTGCTCCGAATCCACATTTCCAGGAAAGAGCTTAGACATCAGCAAGCGTCTGGGAGGGTCTCATCATCAGGGAAGCTTGTGAAATACCACACTGAAGATTACAGCCCCACGTCATCCTCACACCAACTTTTTCAGGCTGATTATGTGTTTATATCCCTTTGCCAGGTGACAAAACTGACCCTCAAAGGGATTCAGGGCCCAGCTAGGTTCATTTGCACAGCCCCCATACCAATGTGTTCATACCCGCCAACTTTGGAAAAAATGGACATCAAAAAATAGCCTTGACAGTGTAAAAAGCAGTCTGTGGAATGCAGATACTGACAACAGGTGTTCTACCTAGAGTGTGTAGCACTGGAGAAGTGGGCATTGTTGTGCCTGCCCCGATCCCAGTCCCGTCCTGTTACCTGGACGTGTGAGTGTGGAACATGTGGTTAGGAGTATGGTGAGAGACTGAGAAGGACCAGTATCTCTGGAGTTATTTTTTCCCAAATGATAGCCCCATCCCCACCGCTGGTTTAAGAGAGAGACTTTATATGGCTGGACTACCCACACCTGTTGGAGGCGTTACTTCCTGCCTATTTCATCATGGTGATTGGCAATAAAATCCTTAAAATGAGAAGATCCTAGTGAAGGCGATAAAGGAGGAGGATGTGGTTCTGTATCTTTCCAGCTGAGAGATCTTGGGCAATTTACTTGCGAGAGTCTTAATTTCCTCGTCCATCATTGAGTGTGATCATATCTACCTCTTGAAGTTGTTTTGAAATTTAATGAAATACATATGCAAAACACCTAGAATGCAAAATCCCTCACAAATGATAGCTCCTCTTCATTTATATCCTCTCTGACTCCACAAGTCTTCCATCCAGTCCCTGCCAGCATCTTACTAAAGTGGATTATACCTTTCCAAACTTTTCCTGAGAGAAGCACAAAGAAGAGAAACAAAGCTAGAGTTACTATGGGCAGCAACTTCAGACACTCAGAAGCAGTGCAACAAAATTAAAGCCTCCCCAAACCAAATGGAATACCTACCCCTCTACCCAGCCTGGGTCCCAGTTAGCTCTGCTCATAATAAATAAGTGTATATTTCTTGTGTCTATGCTATGATAGATGTTGGAAATGACCAACTTTACTGCCCTGAATGCCTTAGATCATATCATCTCCTTACCTTATCTTACTGGCAAAGAAGCTTATTTTCATTAGCATTTAACTAGCATTTTATCTGCATTGGTTACCTTTAGTGTAAATTTGACAAGTCCTTCTTGAAAGCTCTTTATTCACCCACTCTTCTGAAAGTCTCGCTAAATACTGTGTTATACAACTGAGATCTGATAACATCATGCTTAGTAGTGAACATACATCCTTGTACACTCAGGTTGAGTGGCTTTGCTGAATTGGTTGGTTTTGTGCACTAGGTATTTTGTGTTTAAGTTGGTTTGTTTCCCTTTGAGGATAACTTTTGCATGTAAATTCTAGGGAAGCAGACTAATTCCTGATGCAAAGCTGATTACTCTTCCTTGGGTAAAGTGATATCTCCACAGGATTAGGGTCATGGTTGAAAAGAATGCAGACTTAGAGTTACACAGACCTGGGCTTGATTATCATTTCCACCATTTAATACCTATATTGTTATTTGATTTCACTAAGCCTCGGTTTCTCTATCTATAAAATGGGACAATAATGCTTCCCATATATGTTTATTGTGAGGATTGAATCACATGTAAGGTGTTTGGCTCCCTGCAAGGGCTCCATAGACACAGATCTTTGTTTTCTTCAGTGATGTATCTCAAGCACCCAAAACAGTGCCTGGCCTATGGCAGATACTATATAAGTATATATTGAATGAGTGTTGAATCAATAAATATTGATTGAATGAATAAGTAAATATTGAATGGATAGATATATACTGAATGAATGAAGGATGATTGAATGAATTAATAAAGAATAAATATTGAATGGATAAACAGTTTACAAAACCCTACAGCACCAGGACAGAGACACAACCCCCCAGGCATAGTCAATGAGACCAGTAGCCACAGGTAGCTCTTTTGGCAGCTCTTAGCCTATTTCTACCCTCTCCTATCCCCCTCTCTGGCTTCTCTACTCAGTGTCTCTCCCATTCACGCATCCCCAAATTTTATAGGCTTCTTAGTACCTTGGTGATGTGCCTGTATCCATCTGTGAAGGAGCCAGCTGCTCTATGCTGTGTCGGGAAGGAGAACAATTCTCAGTGACTCGGATAGGGTGCAGGTCAAGGAAAAAAGCAAAGCTGGTCCCCTTTAGAACCAGAATAGCTATTTCTTCAAAACAGGACAGCCTGTGGTGCTCTGAACTTGCAAAGCGATGAACTCTATTTAGATTCTAAACAACAGTTGTCAAGAAAACAGACACTATGACCCCCCAACTCCTCGTGGGGAAACCTAAAAATCTCTCTCATTAGTGTGAGGCCAAATTTGTGCTGGCTCCTGCCCTCCTGCCGCGGCATGTAGGGACCCCACAGTTCCTTCTTGCACAGCAGAGCAGCGAGGCCTCAGTTCTGGTCCTGAGATGGTGAATCTTTGGGACTCTGGAACTGAACTTTCTAACCCAGATGAAATTCACTGAACTTTGGAGCCTTGGCTCATTTTTCAGGCCAGATGGAGGTCAGTCTGTAAGGTTTTCTTTCAGTGGGTTTAAAAGCCAGGCCACCTTTTGGGGTACTTTCAAAACCTGTGGCAAATTACCCTGTATCTCCTGTCACCTCAGCCCTAGCTCCACCACCATAACCCACATATTTGTATTTGGTTAAAACGAATACCGAAGGCGACCACAAAGAAAAATAAAGAGGGAGGTGACATCGCACAGGGGACTTGGAGAACAGAGGAGAGAGAGTAGTGAAGGGAAAGGGCCCCTGGCTGGCAGGACTGTGTCCCAGCCCTGCGTGGAGAGGGGAAGGCTCGTAGCACAGTCTCCATGTGGGAAGCCCCCACCTCCTTCCCTTGTCCCTCCTGCCCCATGATCTCCGCAGCCAATGGAGCAGGGTGTGTGAAGGGAGAATGACAGTGCTGTTCAGAGCGCCATGTTCTTAGACCTTCCATCTGCACACTGCTGGTGCCAGTGCCCGGAGTCCTGTGTGTGTTTTCAAAGCAGCACGGTCTCTTCATGTCTGATGTTCATTGGAAAATAAGAAAAGACATGTCCCTTGCTTTAGTATTGCCCACATGTTACCACTTGGCAGCCCTTCAGGAGTTTATGACAAATAGTAATGAATAATTAACTAATCATTTGAACTGCCACCAAAAGCCTGAAGACAACAGCATCGCCTCAGCTCACACCACCCCAGACAGGCCATGACACTATTTCCTCTCTTCGTAATGACTAGCCAAGATGCAGGCTCCCTGCGAACACCCACAAGGCCGGCAGGGGACCAGATCATTCCTTCTGCATCCTGCTTCTCACTGGGCTGCTCACACGAGAGTGAGATGGATATAGCTGGTGTCTTGACTCTCTCTCAGTTCTGCCTCGCTTCTCTGTCAGACACCATAGTTCTGGGGGTCCATGAACTCTGAGAGCTTCAGTAGAGCAGTGGTTTGCCCCGCAGGGGATGTTTGGCATTGTCTGGAGACATTTTGGTTGTCACAACTGGAAGAGGGGGGTGTTGTTGCTGCTGGCATCTAGTGGTTAGAGGCCAGGGATGCTGCTAAACACCCTACAGTGTACCTACCAGACAGCCTCCACAACATAGAATTATCTTGCCCCAAAATGTCCACCCTGTAGTAAGTAACAGAATGATGTGTCCCCAGCACGTTCCAGTGCGTCCAGTTGACAGTAGTTAGCCCAGGACCAAAGAAACTTGGGCTCCCTCGAGTGGTCATTCACACTATGACAGCCAAGAAGAAGGGCCCATGGCTGCAAGAGGTGTGTGTGTGTGTGTGTGTGTTTTAAACAAGTCATTTTATCCATGACAAAATTTGTTCCAGTTGATAGTGACAGCAATTTTCATGAATCATTAATGAGCCATTTTCTTCTCTCCATGTTGTTAATATCTATGCAGAGGCCTTTGAATTGAGAGAGCAGATTTCCCTCTGATTAGTCAGACAGAGTGTTTATTTCTTGAAATATGTTCTTCTCATTTAGAGTAGCACTTGAGTGTGATTTTGTGTGATTTCTTTCTGTTTGTTTTCTTCCTAAATGGAAACTCCAAGAGCTACCATCATGTTTCCCAGTTCTCCTTTTGGAAAGAGTACATTAGGAAGGCTCCAGGATGGACAGCTCGTAGGTAATGCTTCCACTTACGTTTTTGAAGGGGTGAGGATAAAAGGGTGGGAGGTAATTTTGAGTTTCCAATTCTGATCGTATGAACCATAATTAGAGCAAATCTTGCAAAGTCCTACAAATGTCTCTACAGTGAAGACTTTGCAAGGCATGTCTTGTTTATGACAGATTGTTTGGTTTCCCAAGCAAGCAATACTTTTTAATGGGTTACTTAAAACTTAACTGACCATTCTCATTTATCTCGTATCCTGTTATCATGTTCATAATAACTATAATATTTTCTTATTTAATAATTCCACATGACAAGTACTGTATCACATTCGTCGACTCCCCCATTCCTTGCAACAACTGTGTGAGATAACATTACTGCATTTTTCAGATAAGGGAGGGGAGACATAAGAAGATACGTCACTTTACAAGCTTACTGAGCCAGCAAGTCAGAGAGTGAGATGAGAATCCAGGTGTGTCAGGTCCCAAAGCACACTAACAAAGCCCACTGACACCTGCAGGGCTCTGGTCAATCAGAGCAGCTCTCCAAGCTGGCCCTTGGGGTTTCAGCCAAGTGCCCCATCTCCTCTGTCCTGCCTGCATTCTTGTGATGCTCTGTTCATAAGCACTTGCTCCCAAGGCCATTTCCTAGTCGGGTCCACATATGCTGTGCTCTTTTTCAACTCCAGGTCTGTACGCTCCTTTTTCTCATCAGAAACACCCTCCTTTCCCCTCTCAACACTTCCAATTCTGCTTTTGTTCAAAGCCCACTTCCCACCACCATCATAAAGCCTTCCCTAATGTTTTCCATTTTGAGAATGCGTACTGTCTAGGTTTGGATGGAAACCTGTCTGAATCCAGCGTTCTGGCTCTTTCTGCACATAGCATTGCCTAAGAGAGAAAAAAACCTCATCTCTGCCATTCACTGGATTTACAATTTGAGGTCTCTGTTCCTCCTTCTTGACCTCTAAAATAAGCTGGATAGACTGAATTAAAATACCCAGCCCACTTCACAGGATCGTTAAGATAAATAGATGAGATGATGAAAATCCAAACTCTTTGTAAATGTAAGGTATTATTTGATTATCATCCTGGTCTCTCTTTTTCAGTATTTATTACTTTCGTTTTTCTTTTCTCTTCTCTGTCTACTCCCCAAATTTAGTTCAGTCATACATAGAGCAGGTCAAGAGTGATAGGTTGGAGAGAAAGTGCCTTTTTTTCCTGCTTTCAGGACTTTCAGCTATAAAAATGCTGCATGTTACCAGCAACCTCAGACCCCATCACAGGTTGTGTTTTTAGAAACGAAGAGAGAAAATCAAATCACTTAAGTCATGTAAACTATCTGAATGCCATCTTACATCCCAGAAAATACAGATTTTAATAAAATGTGGGGAAAATCCACTTAATGATGCTGCTCTGCTGGATGGAGAGGGATTATAGATTTCCTATGTTATTAGCAGCATCACCATCTTGACATTGATGGGTGAGGGAAGTGAATTTTTTCCTAGGGTATTTATTAAATATGCAAGGAAAAATCCCTGTTGAGATTTTCATTGGAATTGTATTGATTTTAGAAATTAATTCAGAAAGAATTGACATCTTTACATAATGAATATATCCATCCAATAACACAATATAGCTCTCCACTTATTCAAATCTTCTTTTATATCCTTTGGTAATTATGCCCATAAAGGCTTTTATATATTTTGTTATATTTATTCCTAGGTAGTTGCAGTCTTTCTTGCTATTGCCATAGAATTTTTAAAATTTAAATTAAATTTATTTAAATTAAATAATCTAATTATTTTTTATAATAATTTAGTTAACTAAATTTTAAAACTTATTGTTCATTTAAATTATAATTATTTAATTAAATTGTTATTAAATCAATTTTATTTGTTAAATTTATTTACATAAATTAAATCTATTAAAGACAGGTTTTATGCCCTTGTGTTTTGTAAAAACTATACCATTGTCTAAATATTAACATTATAATATTTGTGGGGCACACATCCAACACTCAGGAACTGCTATGGTCAACCTTGGCAACAAATGAATGTGACATTCTCACTGCCTTTGGGAAGTGTTGCATAACTTTTAAACATAATTATAACTAAAAGCATAATTAATACAGTAAACTGATTGGCTATGGCTTTGTGCTGGAATCCCCAGACCTTTCTAATATCTGGGAACATTGTTGTATTATATGAGCCTAGAGGCCCCACAGTCCTGGTGGTCAAGAAAGCCTCACTTTCAGGAATGGAAAATTCTTCCAATTGCTAGTCACTTTAACTAAGAACTCTAAAAGTCAAGGATAAGACTCCGATAGGCCTGTGTTTCTCTTACTGGTTACTCGTACTCTGGAAAAATTCAGTGGTGATTCAAGAATACCATGATCAGCACGCTATACTGGGCTGGTCAGCACAAACCAAAGGACAAATTTGTTCATCAAACTAAAACATTGCTTGTATATGAAGATTTTTTTGACTAATTTAACTTGCAAGTAATTTAAAACATCTATATTAAGATAACCAGGGCTATTTTATGAGCTAGAATGCAAAATTTGCATTTATATTTTAAGAAAACATATTAGGGTACTCTGTCCAGGTTTCTCAGAGGATCCCAATTAGTGTCCTTTGCCTTTAGTGTTCTTCAGGGGAAGTGTCCGAGATGCCTCAGGAGAAAGCATCAATAAGATGTGCACACGTGACCCATTTGAATCCGGTTCTCCCCTTGCTTGTGCTATCTATCCCCTGGTTGCTCACTGGACTCTTCCAGAGGATACCTTTAGTACACCTTTGCACCATTTGGTTATTATTGCTCCAGTGATCCTAGAGCAGTCATCAAGACCTGGCAGAATAACTGCCCTAGCTAGAGTTTCCACGACTTACAGAGAAAGAGGTGCAGAAGCTGGATTGCAAAGCACAGCATTTGGTTTCCTGTGTGCTGTGTTAGTACTATATCCAGCATGGGTGAGCTGATTGATGAAATGTGGAGGGAAGCAACACATTTTTGCAAGTAGTTGCACAGTGGAAGAAAGACTTGAGCCAGAAGGACTCTTGCCTGCTGCGGATAGAGGCTGATCTGTAAGATTGGGCTTGGCAGAGAGTATCCATTCTGGGCTGAATTTTAGAAAGTCGATTAGTTGGCTATGGGATATCTGTCACCAAGTCCTGTTTATTTTTCTTTTGGATTATTTCTACCTATCACCTGTGTCCCTCCATTCCTATTACCACCTCATAGTTGGATTTCTTCAACAGATTGATTCATTCAGGTTCTCATTCAATAAACATTTAATCAACTGTGTTGATTGCTGTGCCAAGCACACAGTTCCCTTAAGAACTCCCAAATCTACCGAGAGAGAAAAATGAAGCCTCAATTACTAAATAGCGGGGTAAGGACAATTATATTAATAGAAAACAGTGTGAGGTGTTATGGGACCATGGAAAAGATTGAGCGTATCCAGCCTTCGGGGTCAGGGAGACTTGATATCTAATTACTGAAGGACAATAGGGCGCAGGGAGAAGGGGAGAAGAGAGGTGCATCCTCCAAGCCAAAAGAAAGGCTACAGATGAGCAGATATATGTAAAGGTCCTGTGTGGAGCTTGGCTCCTAAAGACAATAGCAAATTTGGGATAAATGGAACAAGATAGGGAAAGGAATGAGAAGGGAACCTGGAATAACAAGCAGAGGCCAGGTCGATGGAAGGACTTGTATGCCATACTAAGGAATTTGTATTTCATTATCCTTAGGGCAATGGGGAGCTATGGAAGGAGTTAAAGCAGGGGAGTGACATTATCCGATTTGCGTTTTAGAAAGTTCACTCTAACTGCAATGTGGGAAATGAATTATCTGCATACTCATTTGTTTAAAATTTAATTGTTATAATTTCATACAGTTCCATACATAGAATATTATGATCATTTATCACATTGAGCTTGGGATGTTTTTGTGCTTTTATTACAAGTCAGATATAATTATCTGCAATAGAAATAGCTCTCTTTCAAAGGGTGTTGACATCAATTAGTTTAAACTATTTTTTAAATTTAATTTTGCACATAGGGAATATATTAAAGTGGTTCAAAATTTAAAAAGTACAAAGAATATACAGTGAAAGTATAACTTCCACCCTGTTCCCTGACTATTCAGTTCATCTTTTCACAACCGATGTTATTAGCTCCTTGTACATTCTTCCATAGAAATTTTATATTTACAAAAATATACACATTCATATATTGTTTATTAGCCTTTTAAGATCAATGGCAGCCTACAACACACACTGTCCTTTGCCTTTTCTTTCTCACATGACAATGTTATTTGGACATCTTTTTATGTCAGTGTTTAGAGTTTTTTCATTCACTGTTACAGCTATATAGTGCTCAGTTATGGACCTGTACTATAATTTATGTAGCCATCCTCCAAAAAGAGGCACTCGAATTATTTCTAATCTTTAGACTTCACAAGCAATTTTGCAATTAATAATGTTGCCATTGTCATTTCACACATGTGCAGGTGTATCTATGGGATAAATTCTCCAAAATGGGATGGCTGGATCAAAATATGTTTTTCAGGAATTTCAACTGATGTGTACAAATTGCCCTCCATTTAAGCTGTGTTAATTTATAATCCTACCAGAAATGCTTGAGTTTGCTAACACAATGTGTTACCAAACTCTGGGGTCTCTGCCATCTGATAGGGGAAACAATGTTATCTTTCTGTAATTTTAATTTGCATTTGCATTGTTAGGAGTGAGGCTGCATATCCTTTCATATGAGTAAGAGCAAGTTGATTTTCCTGTCCTTTGACCTATATGTTGATATCCTATTTTCATCTTTGCAGTAGGTTACTGGTCTTTTGTGTATTAATTTATAGAAGTTCTTTAGATATTAGAAAAATTAATCATATGTCTCATTATTCTTTTTCAGAATGTTCTTCTCTTTTGTTTTTTATTTTCCCATGTGAATTTAGAATTTTCTGTTCTACTTCCTAAAAAACTAATGATAGTGTTGTTTACGTTTTTGTTAAGGTCACTTTGAATGTATGGGTTAACTGACAGTGAATTGCCCTTTTTATAATGGTACATTTTCTGAGCTAGCTTCTTAACTGTTTCTAGCTTCTCAGTTCTCTAATCTGCTCATTCTGCAGCCTGCCACCTGACTAATCTTCATGAGATCATATCCCTGAGTTTCCCTAATCCATACCTTTTCTTTGTTTTCCTTTTTCTCCCTTTAGAAATCTTTCATGTCCTCCTCTCACCCCTTTACTAACTAAAAGCCTTAATAAATCCTCTTGTCCATCCAAGTCACATCCTCAATTGAAACCTCACTGGGCTATGGTAACTCTCCACTCTTCTCTCCCTTCTATGAAATCACTGCTCTACCTTACTAGTGAACTATCAATTATGCATGACTTTTGTTACGCCATACATATTTAACCTGAATGGCTTAGGTTTCAAAAGCAGATAATTAAATATTAATTGTGTTATATTAACCCCTAAATCTCTGTGGTTGAAATAATGATGCATACTCAGATTTTTATTACTTTGCACCTGCATATGCCTTAAATTCTTTTGTCTCCATTATATATCTCTACTCATTCATTCAATGTGTCACCAAATACATATTGCAGCCCTACTGTGTGCCAGGCACTCTAACAGTTGTTGGACATTTGTATCAGTCAAATTAAGCTAAGTTCAGCAGCAGTAACAAATAACCCCCATCATAGTGGTGTACAACTGTAAAGGTTTATTTTTTGCTCGTATAACATGTCCATCCCCATTCAGCTTTAACTCTGTGATAAATCTTTATTTCAAGACTCATTTCATTCCTGTTTAAAGGAGCAGCCCTATCTGGGATGTGCTGGTCTTGTGGCATAGGGAAAGAACAATGGTGACACCGTGTGAAAGCTCTTAAAGCTACTGCTCAGAAATGGCCCATGTCAATTCCACTCGTGTTTATTGGCCAAAGCAAGACATGTGACTAAGCTTGATATCGGTGGGACTAGAAATGTAATGTTCTGGTAGGGAGGTACCGTTTAGAAAAAGGCACAGAATATTTTTTAACAAATAGTGCAATCACCACAGCAATAAAGTGGTGAAAAAGACAGATATAGTATTGATTTCTCAGAGTTTATAAGCTAGCATAAAATACAAACATTAACCAAATAATAACACAATTGTGACAAATGCTCCAAAAGAGAATGAGAGGATGTTAAGAAAACATAAAATGGGTGTGTTAACGCAGCCTAGGTGGTTTAAAAGACCCCCTTTCACCACCACCAAGAAATATTTTAGAGTTAGCAGAAATTAACTAGGCAAGAGAGAGGGCAACCTCCTGGTCAATTGCTTGAATAATTTGAAATCATTCAAAACTTTTGGACATACTAACTTGACCAAGACAAGCAGAATTAGCATGCTCCTATTTTACAGATTGTCTGCATCTAAATAACAGAATAATCTTCTCAAAGGCTCAATATTCCATAATTCCTTACTAATATGTTTTCCCATATGACAAGTTAAGGATAACTTTATAATTGCATTATTGTGTTGACAATTGCATTGCTTCTGAGAGGCCCTAAATGACAACTTGTATTTGGACTGGGATGTAACTTTCCACAAATGACAACATGAGTCTTGATATTTATGCTACCTATATATTTGTATAATATGCGTAATATATGTTGTATTTTCTTTGTCTAAAAATTTAGGGCTATTCTCAAAAGAAGTAGACAGTAATTATAGAGCAAAGGAATGGTTTAACCATTTCAAATAAGAATGTACTCTATCTTTAACATGTAATTATTAGGTAATTTCTATTTTCATAAGGCAACATTACTTTCAATTATTTACTGAGAAATAAATGACTAAACTAATAATGATGCCAGGGTCTTAGCCTTGCTTTCTTAACGGATGCCTCAGAAGAGAGCCTTTGTAATTCTGTCTCCATACCATATGTCTCTGTTGACATTAAAGTGCTTAGTTCCAAATGAGTTGGCTTCATTCAAGCATCTTAATTCAAGAGTAGATGATTAGATCTTAAGCTAAAAACCTATTAGGATGTAAGCACTTGTATTTTTGAAAGGTATTAAGGGAACATTATAGTATGGTTGTAGATAAATCCTCCATATCTAGTAGTAGATTGGCAAAAATCTCATTTGATCTTTAAACATTATAGACTAGCTTCCTGTCCAAGTTAAACACAGAACAAGAAACCTGATAAGGGTTTTTTGTACAATACACACAATGGATAGTGTCTGTTTTTATCCTTTACTAGTGGTAGTTTCAGAGATCCTATCTCTGAACAGGGATAGTCAGAGAGAACCTAGTATCTTTTACATGCAAAAAATACCCTGAATGAGATTCCAAGATCGGAGCAGGAACCCACGTTAACAGGAGTTCTAAAGTGAACGCTACACTGTGGTGGGTTTATGCACCCGTGAGGTTTCTTAACAGGCACCACGCTACAAAGCAGTCAGTGTGAGCGGAAAAGGACAAATCACACAAATACTTTCAATTCCTTTGAGAAGGCACATAGTGATCTAAATAAAACCCACTGCTATGATTGTTCCTGCTTTTATTTAACCACATGTGTGGTCCAAACTAATAGGATTTCCCCCTTTGCCCTCCCCGCTTCCAGTTAATTTGCTTTAGTCTCTCTGGAAGCCTGTCATGATCAGGGCATGGTGATCTTCGTATAGGGAATGTGAGAATCATTTGATAACCATCTGCCTAATGTTTTGGCAGATATTTGCTTAGCTTACACATCTACTACTGAGTTGGACTCCTCATCAGGAATAGATGTGTTTACTAGGGAATAGGGCGGAATACAAAGGTTGAGATTTCCTAATTATGTTCTGACAGGTGACACTCCTGATGAAAGAAAGACAAGATTAATTTATCATTATCCAACTTCAAAGGCACCTGCTAGTTCATGCATTCATCCCTGCATTTGTCCCTTCCTTCCTCCTTCCCTCCCTCCCTCACTTCCTTCCTTGCTTTTTCCCTCCTTCCCTCTTTCTTTTTCTCCTTCCTTCCCTTCTCCCTACCTTCTCTCCTTCTTTCTTTCTTTTATTTTTTTAATGTGAACAATACCATGGGTACAATGTCACAGTTATGGTGGGCTTTGATTAAAACTGCTTGGGGGATTTTAGTAGCTCATGCCTCTAACTATATAATCCCTCAGTGTTTTACCTCTTGGTTCACATCACTGTTGACAGCTCCTACTCATTAGAAACACTGATAACTATGAAGGAATAAGAAAGAAATGCTTTATAAGAACAGGAATGTAAATTGCTGCTGGAGAAAAAAGTCAGATTTTATGTCAAAGTACTTGTTGATTTAAACATGAAAAATAAGGGCAGACATCCCAGATTAATTTGTATCGATAATACCTCTTAACTGCACCCTTCCCCACCCCCAAAGAGCTTTAAGTACCATAAAGATATTATCTGGTCCAGACGTACAAATTAAAACAGGACTATAGGTTCAGAACTTTAAAGAAATAAGGTCATGCTTGAAAGAAATTTGGCTTCATGAAGATAAAAATTTTCATGAAAATTCAAATCAAAACATTTAGAACCGAGATTCTGGTGGGAGTGAGGATGGATATAGAAGCTGCCTCACAACAGAAATATCCCCCTTAGGATGACTCGTCAGATTCTAACTTGAAGAATTAAGGTAATCTTGAGTCATGGGAAATTAATCAAATTACACAGACAAACTCTAAAATATTATGATTCTTATGTGGCAATTGGATATTTGGACACTGGCTCTATATTTGATGAAATTAACAAACTACTGTCAACTTATTTTAGGCCTGAAATGGTATTGTGGGTTTGTTTTTTAAAAAGTACTTACCTTTTACTGATACATGCTTTAAAAGTCCTTATCTTTTAGAGATACAAACTAAGATATTTATGAATAATTGGCCAAGAGTTGATCAATGTGGAAGCTGGTTTATGGGCACATTAAGGTTTGGTATACTATTCTTAATATTTTTGTATATGTTAAAAATGCTTCATAATAAAACTTTAAAAGAAAGGAAAAAATTTATAAAAGAGGCAATAAAGAATAATCTAGTGAACACTTACCTATCCACTATGCAGCTGAAGATTTAAAACATATAAATGTTGAAAAAATTATAAAGCAACTCTTCTACCTCAACTATCTGGCTACCTTTGTGGCATCCCACTGGGAGGGTAGCTGCTGGTGTCGACTTATTAAAGTTGGTAACACCTCAAATGTTTACTCCATCTGGCTAGAGCAGATCTGAATTAGGACTTCACCTAGGCAATGTGGTGCCATGGGGCTAACTCAGGCTTGAGAAGCAAAAACACCTGGGCTGAAATCCCTGCTCTAAATATAATACTACAGTTGCTTGACCCTCAGTAAAGTCACACAAACTTCTTTGAGTCTCATTACCTCATTTGTAAAAAATATGATTAGTAATACCAACTTTGCAAATGTATTCAAAGGATTACAGACAATGTCTGTAAATCACATGGCTGGCTCTGGGTTAAATGTAACTATTTTATTCAATGTTTTGAAAGAAGATATTTGAACATGTCCCAACGGAAATATACGAGCATCTCTGAACAAGCAGTAAATAAATACTTTATGGCCAGTTGATAAAACAAAGTCATTTTCCTGCTTATCAAAGAAAAGGAAATCATCACCTTGAAAGCATTTTAGGAGCACCTAGAAGTGGGGAGGATAAAGCTAGAACATTTATGAGTTGGGTGGGATCTCATTTAAGGTGGGTCTTTCAGTGCAGTGCAGGGGGGCACTTAATTAGAACTGGGCAAAGTTTATTACGTCATGTTTAAAAATTAGAGGACACACAGTGGGAAGGTTTTCAAAGCAAAAAGTTAAAACTATCTATTGTTTTAGGAAGGGGTAATAAATAGAGACAGGACAAATGGATTTGGGGGAAGTTCTTGAAACAAACAATAATAGTATCTTCTGCTTCTGAGCAAGAGTTTCCTGGAAAAGCGAAGTTAGGTTAATGCAATTCAAATAGTAAAGCTGTGTTAATGTAAACAGGAAGCTGAGTGGGTATAGATGTTTTTTGTTCTCATTTATATAGGGGGCTTTAAGAAATATTTTTTTATCTTTTTTTTACTTTTATTTTTCAGCTTCAATGTGAACAGGGATTATATAATATAACAATGCATTTCAACAAAAATAAGTTCCTCTATGATAACACTTTCAACTCTTTTTAGCATGCTTTTTATCATTTCATTTGAATATTTCAGTCAATAGACTGTCTTTAGAATGTTATTGTAGCTCGATGCCGGTGGTCCTCAATCTAGCCTTTACATTAGACTCACTTGGGGAGATTTTTAAAGTCCTGAAGCCAAGGTTCCACCTCAGGCCAATTAAATGATAATATCTGGAATGAGGCATGGGTATCAGTACATTTAAACTCTCCCAGTGATTCCAGTGTGTATCTAAGGTTAAGAACCACTGCTTGAAGCATAGCTGGAGAAATAACACCATGACTGGGGAATTATAAGACCTTGGTTAGACCCTGACACTAACTACAGACTACTGAAAGTTGGAGCAACTTTCTAATGCCATTAAACTTTAGTATAAATATTAATAATAACACAAGTGTTATGTACGAACATCCTGCCCTTTAATGTCTGGATTCAAAGTGCATCAGTTTCTCAGGGACTTACAGTTTCACGGTAACCTTCATCTTTGATCACCCATTCTGCCAACTTTCTTTTCTTCACTGGCTTATCATAGTACTGTTCCATTATTTCACTCTGGCATTGACCCACACTGGGAGCAACTCCTTTCTTTGGTTTGTGTACATATCCCTCCCCGCCAGCCCTCCCCCCACCTCACTCATATAAGGCTTATGCAGGTGTAGCAGACTTTGCTGGAGGTTGGGAAGATGAACTGGAACATTGCAGGTAAAAACCTTAATGTAGAACATTAGATATTGGATGTCCATGGCGTGGCAAGTCCTTTGGCCACCTTGCTTGCTGTACAGTTACCACCCCTACCCATCTTTGTGCTCCCACTCTATTTCTTCTTTGCCCCTCTTTCAAGAGAAAATAAAAATCCCTACCCTTGTCTTATGCAGAGCACTACACTTGTTTGCAGCCCCATCCCCACACTCAGCTTTGAATTCCCTTTGTATATCCAAAGATTCATTAATGTCCTTTGATATACAATGAAGCATCTCTTCTGGACAGCACCTTCTTTATTCCCACCAGATCCTTTAAGGAAAAGAAAGAAGCACTAGAGAAATGTCACTACCATTGTCCTGGGAATTATGACAATCCCTTTCCGACCTCTTAGAATATATAAATAGTTAAATCAAGTTAGATTTTAAATAAAAACTTTTTTTCTGTTACAATAATTTAGCTCCTTAATATAGCCAGTAATTATGCCTACTATGGTAGTTATTGAGAGATAAAAACTAAATGAAGAATCAGTTTAGTTGAGAACATAAGACAGACTCATATGACATAATTAAGTTATAATACAAGAGACTGTGTCCAATGAACTCAGTCTCCAAGAATTTATTTCAGTTCATTAACATTCACTTTTCTGTGATCCATATTTTCACGTAATTTAATGTTTGCAAAGAACCGGGCTTTTTCTCAATCCCATCTATGGTTACATATATGGTCAAACCACAAGTTATATACTTTTTTGATTCTTGGTCAAGTTTTCTATAACTTCACTGGTCAGAAGACCAGATCAGTATGGGTTAAGGAATCAACAGATTACTTCCATTTCCAGGGTAGGTACCTGGATCAACCTTCCTTCCATGCACAATTAAAAATATTGTCTCAACTATATGAAAAGCATCATCTTAAATCCATCAATGAACTCTCAAGGAAGGAAAGAGCTTTCAGCCCAGAAACTGAGGTCATTTGTTGAACCAGATGACTTGAACTCCTGCTTTTACAACTTCTAAGGTATAGAGAATGGGAGACAAATCCCAGAGCCCATCAAAGTGGGGAGTCCACAACGTGAATCCCAAAAAGCTACACTGTCAGAGCAAAAGTGAACGAGAAATAATCCTGCCATTTCTCTTTACTCTCACCCTCAACCAGAAAGTTGAGAAAATACACTGCTTTTAACCTTGATGCTAAGGGAAGGTGAGAAGAGAAAAAGAAATCACTACTGAGAACTTGTAACCACAGCTGATCTCAGATTTATAGCCTGAATTAATATTCCTTTAGTGGTTTAAAAAACCTTAAGCCAACAATTTACTTGAGAGTGACCCCAAACTAGTTGTACCACCACATGCATGGTAGAAACAAATGTAGATTCTCTCTGAAGAACACATCTTTCCCATGGATACAATTCCAAGAATATTGAGCATACTACAATAAAAATTAACTAAATGTACAAGGAAATAAGGGACTATGAGCAATAACTAAAAACAAACAAACAAACACAGCAGGTACAGATTCATAAGGACTTCAGATCATGGAAGTTTCAGATACAAAATATAAAAAAAACTATGTGTAATAATCTTTACGGAAATAAATTGTAAGCTTGAAAATAAGTGGGAGAAACAAATTATAAAATATAACCAAATGGATTTTCAAAGAACTAAATTGAACTTCTGGAAATGAAATATAAAATTCTTAAAATAAAAAACCCAAAGGAATAAGGAATTCCCGTTCATTCATTTAGAAGTGATTATATTAATAGCATGTTTGTTTTGCACACAAAATAGATATTTTTATCAATTAGAGGTGATTACTAAGGTATTTTCAGGATAAATGTTATTTCAGATGAAATTATGTGATATCTAGGATTTGCCTGAAAATTTTTCTAAGAAAAACTTGTTTAAAGTATGTAGATAGAGAAAGATAAAATAAGATTGCTAAAATGTTGATAATTATTGAAGTTGAGTAATGGGCATATGAAGTTTTGTATACTATTTCCTCCACTCTTGTATATGTCTAAAAAATTATATAATAATAAGTTTGTTTATTTAAGAGACAGAAAGTATATTTACCTAGCTAGTGTTAGCCCAGATATTGTTACTGTGTTCATTAAATTAATTTTTGCATATAATTTTAAAATGTATGATTATCTTAAGTATTTTAAAGTCATGTTACTATATGTATGATATACTTATAAATTCTTACAGGCTATAAATAGATGTTATATAAAAAAAATGAAATGGATAAGTTTGATCGTAGATTAATGAAAGTTAAAATTAGTGAACTGTAAAAGAAATCTGTAAAAATTATCCAGAAATCATCACAGGATAACAAAACAAGAATAAATAAAAATGAAGACAGAGACATGGGGGGTATAATAATAAGAAAGTGTAATATAGGTTTGACTGGAGTCCCAGAAGGATAGAAGAAGGAGAATTAGCAGCTACAGTATCAGAAGAGATAATGGCTAAAGATTTTCTAGAATGGATGAGATGTACCAACTCATAGATTCAAGAAGCCCAATTAATCCCAAACAGTATAATTAAAAAGATATCCATAGACATGTTATAGTGAAACTAAAAACAGAAAGAAAATGTTACACACAAGCAAATACCAAACCAAAATGAAGAAATGACCTTAAAAGGAGCCATACAGCAAAGGCATGCTCTTCAGAGGAGCAATAGTCTGAAAGCATCTTTCTCAGCAATGAAACTTGGAAGAGAGTGCAATGATATTTCCAATGTGCTGAGGGAAAATAGTTGACAACCTGAGCTTCTCTTCCTACTGGAAATGTACTTCAGATATGAAGATTAAATAAAAATATTTTCAGATACATAAAATCTGAGTTGATTTGTTGCCAGCAAGCTGTCTAATGCCAATTCTAAAGGTTGTTCTTCAGGCATCAAGAAAATGCTCCCAAACCAAACGTCTGAGAAGCAAGAAGAAAAGAAGAGCACAGAAAGTGGTAAATATGTAAGTGAATAGAAATAAGTATTGGCTTTACAAAACAATAAATAGTGTCAGGCCAATCTCATTTAAGAACATAGCATAAATCCTATACAAAATTTTATAAAACCAAACTAGCAGTGCCCTAAAAGAATAAAACATAATGATCAAGTTGGATTTATTTCAGGAATGCAGGGTTGATTTAGCCTTTGCAAATTAATGTACACACTGACAGATTAATGGAGAAAAATTATATGATCATCTCAATAGAAGCCAAAGAATATTTTCTAAAATTCGATATCCATTTCATGATCTAAATTCTAAAGATCATTAAAATTTCTTATGCCAATTGGCAATAAAAGGTAACTTCCTTAACCCAAGAAAAGGGGGCTATAAAAACTTATAGTAAATATCATATTTAATGATAGATAAAAATGTTAAGAACATCCTTTGAAGATCAGGAAAAAGACAAAAATATCTGCTATCACCCCTTTTATTCAAACTTGTACTATAGATCCTAGCCAGCATAGTAAAACAAGAAAAAGCAATAGAAAATAAAATAAATTATTAAAATTGTCATTATTTGCCAATGATATGTATGATTATGAACACAGAAAAAAAACCCAAATATGCAGGTTTAGTATTAGAATTAATGAGTGAATTTGGCAAGTTTGTCAGATAAAAACCAATATTAAAAAATCAACTACATTCCTATATACCAGCAACAAATAGTTGGGACAAAAAAGCACCATATAGCAATGAACATGAACACACTACAGCTATACACACCAACGTGGATGAAGCCCACAAATGTAATGATGAGTGTAAGAAGCAAGCCACGAAAAAATGTATACTATACCATGCCGTTTATACAATGTTCAAAAACAAGAACAACAATAATTCACTCCTATTTGGAGTGCTCCTCCATTCTCAGCTTCAGCAACTACCATTATGCTTACGACTTTTAAAACCCTATTTCCATTGCTTCCTGCCAGCCATGCCATGTGTCAATTTCTTCATGATATTACCTTCTAGATATTGCCATTTGAGTGACCTACTGTTACCTAAAACTACAGTTCTGGTTTGATGGTTTATGTACAGTTTATGAGTATCCTCCTTAAATCCATACTCTCTCCCATGGTGAGTTCATTCCTTGCCTTGGTTTTAATACCATCTGTGTATTGCATCTTCCAAACATCTTACTCCAACCCTAAGCCTCTCTTGTGAGTTCCAGGTTCATATATCCAACTGCTTCCTTGATATCTCAATTTGGATATTTCCTTGACATCTCAAACTGAACATCAAATATGCAATTTTGCATGATTGGGGGGGAATAAAAATCATAAGCACACTTGAAAAATGACAAATAGTTTGCTTTGCTGGTCTTAGTGTGGGGGAATGAACAGAAATGTAGAAGATGTGCCTAGAAAAATAGTTTAGGGACATATACTGAGTAACTCTTGATGTTTTGCTTAACAGTTTGGACTTTGTGGACAGTAGAGACTCATAGAAGAATTTTTATTTTCTGTTAATTTATTCATAAAATAAATATTAATTGAGGATCTACTATATGTTAGGTTCCTGTTCTCATGGAAATTACAGCCCATAATGAGAGTTATGCCATCAGATTTACATTTTCAAATGATAATTTTGTAAATGTGGACAATGATTTAAAGGGTGAGACAAGAGAGAAAAGTTAGGAGGCAAGAATGCTGAGTGCCTAAACTAGAATAGTTGGGAAGTAAAGATGAAGAAGGCTTCTTGAGAGTGTTAAGAGCAGCATGTGCTGGAACTGATGTCGAGTTAGAATAAATGGGTTAGGGAAGTGTGGCTAAGAAAGGGACTGAGGATGACATCAAAGTTTTCACCTGGCTCAGGAGGCTCAGGAAATGGCAGTGCCTTAACGTGAGGTGGGTGATGTGGAAGGAGGAGCAAGGCGGGTAGGTGGGAGGTGCCTGATTTCAGTTTGGACAGTGAACCTGAGATTCCTATGGGACATTCAGTGAGGAGGCTGAGCAGCTAATTAGAAATATGGGCTGTGTATTAGGACAGAGCTGTAGAGAGAGGCATTGGTTTGGGAGTCCACCTACAGGAAGCAGTAGTTGAGCATGGGGGATGGAGGAGGGTAGCACGGAGTTTGCCAAGGAGGAAAGTGAAAGTGATCATTCATACGACACACAGAAGAACAAATTTGGCACTGGCAAACCAATTAGTCTCAGCATTGCCATAACTAGCTATGAACTTTGACCTTCCTTTCCCAAAGCTCTGTGCATCTGCCTCCCTCTGTTCCATTATTTCTTCTGGGAAGGACAGAAACAACATCACATGTAGGCAGAAGAGTTTTGCGATGGTGGGATTTAAAGATCTCTGAAAGATTTGCCGGCCACCACACCTGGGATTGACTGAGTCACGGTGTGGCCCTGGGTTACAGCATTGTACACAGCACCCCCCAGCAGATTGCAAACACAATACCTGCTAAATGTAACCTGTTTGTAATTATAAATATTATTAATACCATTGTTAATAACCAAAATAGCAGCTCATGGTTTGTTATGGGTTGAGTTTTATCCCCCTAAAAAGACATGTTGGAGTCCTAACCCCCAGAACCTCAGAATGTGACCTTATTTGGAGATAGGGCCTTTATAGGGGTAATCAAGTTAAGGTGAGGTCATTTGGGTGTACCCTGATCTGACCGGCGTCCTATGAAAAGGGGAAATTTGGACACAGAGACTCACACACAGGAAGAATGCCATGTGAAGAGGAAGGTAGAGATTGGGGTGATGCCAAGACAAGGAATGCCGAAGATTACCAGCAAACCACCAGCAAGGGGAGAGGCATGGAGCACATTCTTCCACACAGCCCTCAGAAGAAAACAGCTCTGCTGACCCCTGCTTGCCTCCAGAACTCTGAGACAATAAATTTCTGTTGTTTAAGCCACCCAGTTGGTGGTACTTTGCTATGACAGCCCTGGTATACTAATACGTGGTGGTGTGTTACTTAACATTATACCAAATGCACTGTTTTTGCTCATTCTCATTTGATCCTCACAATGACCCCCTGTGGAAGACATCATCAGTGTCCCCTTTTACAGTGTAGGAAACTAAAACTATCAGAAACCCAGGTTCCTGTGTGATAAGACACAGGACGCAGGAATTTTAATGGAGAGAATTTCAGGAAATTTCACACATGGGGCACAGCACACTAAACAGCATTGTCGTACAGTGTGGTGGCTACACAAGTGGGACCCAGCATCAGCCTCCTAGGTTCCAACCCCAGCCTGGCGGCTCTGGCTGTGTGGTCCTGGGCAGGTTCCTCAACCAACTCTGCACCTTGGTACGATAGAGAAAATAATAATATCTAAGGTTCTCCTGAGGGTGAAATGAGCTAATTCCTGTGAAATGTTTACCACAGTGTCTGCTATATTACTATGTGCTCAAAAAATGGTAGCTATTTTAAAATAAGTATTCATGGGAAGTTACAAGGGAGTGGATAAGCCCTTTGGTAATTCTGAGGGTAATAGAATCATGATTGCCTTTTGTAAATGTACTGTGTAAAGGGTCTGAACTAAATGCATTGTGTATATTTAATGGTCTCTAGGTGTCTGGGGTGGGGATAGATGGCAATTGCTGCTTATTCCACAGGCAGACATGGCCACTTGGTGATTCTCCTCCAGGGCCCATTCAGTCATCTTTGGGGGAGACCCTCTCTTGAGGTCAAGCCCATCTTGACCCCCCAAGAAGCTCTTTGTGTTAGTAATAAGGGGTAAGGCCATCTTGTTTAGATGTCAAGCAGAAAAAAAAGAAAGAATTGGGGGTTATATACAACTGGGAATTAATCAGTTAAAAGGTCAGAACATAAAGCATGGGTTTTGATATAGATGGATCCCACATGCTTTGAACTTTAAAATCACTGCATAAGGTTTCATTATAAGCAAGTTCACCATAAAGGGATTTCACTACACAAATAACAAGAAATGCAATCTCCATCCTGAATTTTAAAAATGCAATTAAAATTGGTGCAGACCCACTGAGCCTTGCCAAATCCTGCTTTAAATAACAGTTTGGAGAATCACAAACTTCAATTACTTTTGGCAATGTGTTGGTTTTCCATGAGGCACTATAGGTTATTAAATGTCCTAGCTATTTAGCTTACTAATGAATAGTTTATCCTACATTCAATTAGGCTGGTTTTCCCTCCTTTTTTTATTTCTTCTTTCTCTCTCTCTCTTTTTTTTTTAACCCACTCAAAGAATTGATCATAATTAAGGGAAAGCTGTCAAAGGTCCAGGTTTTTTTTATCCAAGATATCTCTATAGTTCTAGCATTACGTAGGGTAGAAATCTGGGCTTCATCTTGTAAACTTAATGTCTATCTTCCACATCAGGAATGGCGATCATAATGATGATAATAGTAAGAATAATTGCTGTTGTGTGTTCTATGCAACACCTTTCAAACCATTCTAAATATTTCACATTTTTCTCTTAATACCTTTGAGTAGTAGACAAGGAGCAGATTTATTATTCTTTTTAAAGTCAATGAGGCAAAGGAGGTTAAATGAAATGTTCCCAGATTATAAACTTCGTCATGAACAAAGCAGAACAAAATATGAACAGGTCATGTGGTGTTCATTCTGTGTTTGTCTCGTCGCACTGAATCCAGTTCCCTGGTCTCTCTCTTGCTCTCAGGTTACTGAAGAATTGAGATCAAGGTATGTGAACAGTATTTTCAGGTATTTCTAATTGCTGGATTGTCAAGGTCTAATCTGTTGGACAGCAATCCCTTCCTGATCTGTGATGTGCTGGTTCATTTTATAGCCACACTTCAACCAGGAACGATTGTGGATTCTGGCCCCAGTGATTTTTGACATTTATAGAGAAGGTTAGGATTGGACATAGACCCTATGCAATCCAACGCAAGCATACCTGTGAAATGTATTTCAGAAAAGACAAGATTAAAATTATCAATAACAAAACACCTAACCATTAGAAAAAGAGGCCAATTAGAGAGCTCTTAAATATTTATCAACTCCTTCTGCGTCTTGAAAGTGAGACCACATTTGGGGGTTCTAAATCACACCCAGGCCAATTTAACTTTTAACCTCGTCAGCCTCAGCTCTGGACTAGGCACTGGGCTTAAGTGTGTGGGAGACAGAGAGATGGGAGAGATACAGCCTGCCCCTTGCAGAGGTCTGTGGTCAATGACTGCTCCCAACCCCACCCCAACTTGGACCAGGTGCCTTATATATGTGAGAGTTGTCATTTCAAGAGCAAACTTATTGTCACCATTGTAAGAAAAAAATCTAGACAAAGTAGGCCCAACAGGTGAGCCAAGTGCCTGGATCTTTCTACACAGAATGGCTTTGAGGAATGACTTCCAACTTCAACCACCCCTTCTTTCTTGAACTCCCACTCCGAAGCTCTTCTCCTCCCCTGCCCACATTTAGCACCTGACTAAACTGACTTAGGCAGCAGGAGCAACATGTCAGCCTGAAGCTGGGGCGGACAGCCTCTGCCTTGGGGGCCTTCTCCATCCTTATGCTGTATTGTTTCTGCCTCTCTACTTAGTTTTCCCATGTGCCCCAGTCACGTCCCTGTCTCTGGGATTGGAACCACCTGTTCAGACTCTGATGCACTTTTCCCTCTGCTGTCCAACTTGCCCCTTGGCCCTGACCACTTATCATCATAAACAGAGCCCAGTCAGTGACCCTCAGGCCACTTCTGGGTCTTGGCATGTGCCAGCTCTCCTAGAACCTACTCATTCTGGCTTGAGGCTCAGAGCAGCTCACTCCCAGGTCTGGTTTGACCAAAATATAACTAATATTTATTAAGCACTTACTAAGTACCAGGCACTCTTTTAAGCACATAGTATGTTTATTCAATCCTCACAACAATCCTATAAAGTAGATACTATTATTATTCCCTTTTTGTGAAGAAAATTTAGACACAGAAAGAGTCAATCATTTGTCCGAGGCTATCAGCCCCAGACCCCCAAGTAGCCTACACAGAAGCTTCTTTAAGTAAAATAGCTCCGCAGTGATTGGTTAGAACGGTCCAGGTTATAAAGCCAGAATGCTAACTGGTCCCCTTCCTGCCAACACTTCTCTTTTTTAAAACCTCAGAGCCTTAATGTAACAGGAAGAGAAAATGTGGTCATGGGGCATTCCCTGGCTCCCCACTATTAAGCGATCCCTCTCTCCACCCTCTTCCTCACGTTGTCCCGTTGCCCCAATTTTTTCTGCATGTGGAGCCCTGACTCTCTGCCACCCCAGGCCTTCAGCTGTTCTTATTATTGCACATTATCATTAATGGATCAGCCCTCCTCATAAGGTTTCCAAATGGAAGCCTGGCCCACCAGATCATAAAGGTTAGGCCCGGGTATTCCAGAGGGCTATGTCAGATGAGGAATTCTATTAGAAAGCTTTGCATCTGGAGCTTTCTAATGGTGCCTTCAGGCAAAAAAAATTAAAATTAAACCACCAACCAACCAACCCTCCCCACACCCACCGCCACCGTTCCAGCTTTCCTCACAGCAAGATTTCTGACTTGGTTAAATAGAATTCATTAATAAGCAAGGGGGAAAATCACTCCAGGCAGTTTACTCTCGAAAATGTAAACTGTTAAAATATTTTGTGGTTACAAGCATTCTGAAAATAATGCCTTTTTCTCTAGTGTTTCGTGATTTATCAGAATCAATGGTTTTCTGATACTTGCAGGAAACCTTAAGGAGATGGTCAAATCTATGACCATTTAGCTTTTGGCATTTTTTTTTATGATGGTGACATAGTTGGAAGTTTGAAATCTGGAGCTACCATTTACTTGGGCTTCCTCTGCTATCAGCTACCTTATTTTTCTCTCTAAAACTATGATTTATTCCCAGAGGTGTGAATGGTATATGAGTGATCCTTAGTCCCCTTAACCAGATTTGTCCAGCTTTTCCCTCTCTCCCTTCCTCCCTGCCTCCCATCCCCCATCTGCCCCCCAACACACAGACACACACACAGGCACACACATTGGGGTGGGGGTGGTGCTCTAGAAAGAAACCAAGAAACAAGAGACAGGACTCTGGGAGGAGGGGACCGTGGAGCCTTCTTTGTAGGGGGGTTCCCAACCTGCCTTTGTCTGAAAACTGGGCACGAGGCCAGCCTCAACCCAGTGGATTGCCACTCTTGGCCTCCAGCCCAGTGATGGATCTGACTGTCATTTCCCTACTCCCAGCGAGGCAGGGGGCAAACTGAGAATAGGGATGATGAGGAGGAAACAGAGTTTGCTCTGGGAAAAGAGGTAGGATGGCAACACTGGAGATAGGGCTCAGCTGGGGAGGTGGGGGACCCGTCCGGTCCCGGGCCCTCTTGTCAGCTCCCTACTCCTCTGTTAGAATCCATTATAAACAACCAGGGAAAGTAACAACTCCATCAGAAGGAGAATACTATAATCAGGCACCAAAAGGAGAGGCAGAAAAGCGGTTGCTCTCTCACATCAAACAATGAGACACTGGTAAACATCAATCTTATTTTTAAAGACTCTGAAAAGGGAAGTCAACAATCTTCTTTGGGAATGAATTACATAGTTTAATGCCCCTCACAAGCAAGAAATTCTTCCTTACACCCAACTTAAATCACTCGTACAACAGACCAATCCCTATCTCTTTAAAATGTGTTGCCATAGGCAGGAAAATAAGTCTGATAACTTTGGAAGCTGATAAAATGACAGCTTCTGTGAACTTAAGAAAAACACAAAAGATGGTTATAATAGCTATAAGACTCTCCTGCTTTGAATGGGCTTTTTTCCTCTAAAATATTTACATTTGGCTATTGTTTGCAAATGTATTTCTCTAAATTAAATTTAGGGCTTATCAGAGATATAAAGTATCTGAGAGCTCATCTAGCCCACTTCCCCTACTTTTTTGATGAGAAATAGAGACTCAGAGAGGCCAAGTGACTAGCTCAAGTGACCACACTGGAAGAAGGCTTGGAGAAAGGACTGGAATCCAGACAATGCAGGCAACTTTCTCTCTCTCTCTCTTTCTCTCTCTTCCCCACCCCCATGTCTTCCCTGCCTTTTTCAACTTCAACTTAACTTGAAAACTTTAAGGTAATATATATTTCTGTCCATAGCACTAGCTCATATATTAGAACTGTTTATTCATCTGTATCTCTGTCACTAGACTATAAATTCTGTAAAATCCTAATCTGTGTGTCGCTTGTTCTCCATTGAATCCTTAAGATCCAGAAAAATGACTGGACTATAGTAAATCCCAATAAATATTTATGAATGATGAATAAATTAGTGGGAAAGTGAAAATAATGTCAGTGGTGATGTAGCATAGCAGAGAAACAGAATAACCAGGTGGTAGATTGCAAAGAAGTGGGAAATGCCATCAGAAACCATGTTTTGAGTCCATTGATTTTTCCCTCTGTAGTGACTCATAGGTACTGGTGCTTGTGGAAGAAATCTGAATGCACATCCTCAAGATGACAAAGAATGGGTAGAGGAGAGCCTGGTAATTGTTCAAAAGCCCATCTTACTCTAACAGGTGAGAGCATCTCAGAGTCTATTCCCAGGGTGACTGACATTGTCAACTAAAGGAGAAGCCCATATAGATGCCAAAGTAAAGCCTTACCTGGTGAACACCTCCCAGAGTCTGGGCCTCTCTCCAGTGTTCAGTGTTTTGCTCTCCAGTCATGTGTGTCTTTAGGCGTATAGCCTCGCAGACTTCTCAAAGCTGGAGTTTCCCACTAGTGGTATGGCTGGAAGTCATGAGTGCTGTTCACCAAAGATTTCCAACTCTCTGCCTTCCGGGCTTAAGGCAGGTGTAGCACACTTCCTGGGTGCTGTTATGGCAGGCTGGGGCCATGTGACCAGTTCTAACCAGCGAGTTGTAAGAAGAGCTTTTAGTTGCTGGCTCAAGAATCTCTAGAGCTTCCCATTTGCCAAAGCAATCAGCAGTGTTCTGTGAGAGAAGTTGTTCCCTTAGCCTGGCTCTCTGAGTGGGGAGACACAGAGCAGGGCCTTGCAACGAACACGAAGTGCAAGGGAGGGAAAAACCTTCTTTATTCTAAGCCACTAAGACTTGGGCATTGTCATGTAGCATAACCTAGGCTGACAGATACAATGTGTGAAGTAATTTAAGGGGGTGTAATGACTGTGGCATTTAACAGTATTAAATCCTGTGAAGAGAAAGTTATTCCCTTTTCAAATTTCTTCTGGTCATTCAGATGAGTCAAGAAGACTCCCTCGGAGGTTCAGAGGCTGACATGTCTTTAACACCTCTCCTGCTGTTGCCCTCCTTCCTTTTAAACAGAGAGCAGAACTTGGTTTCAGAGCTCAGAGTATCTGGCTAGAATTTAATTCTATTGGTTTGTTTTCACATTTTACTTTATAGTGACCTCTATTTATGGAATGTGATACTGTTTTTTTTTAAATATAGGGAATGTTCTAAAATTTCCTTTGAAAATATGTTTATTTAAATTATAATAATGTAACTAATATTTCTACACTGCTTACTGTGTGACAAACCTAGTTGAAGTTGTTGACATGTACTTAATCTATTTAATCTTCACAACAATCCTATGAAGTAGGTGCTATTATTCTCTCCATTTAATAGATGAGAAAACTGAGGCATAGAAGTTACATAAGCAGCCCAAGTTCCCCTGGTTAGTAAGTGACGGAGCCAGAATTCAAATCCAGACAATCTGGTTCCACAATTTGTACTCTGTGAATTGATCATTTAAAATATTATTTCTCCTATTATTCAGTTGGTATGTGCTCATAGCAAAAATTATGAAGGAAAAATCACAAATGATTGTACTTTGGGAAATAATCATTTCCTCCTTTGCCAACCAAGAGATTTGCTTTGCCCCCTTGCCACAGAGTGACATTTTACCAGACTTACCCACCTGTATTCCTGTTCAGGCCAGAGAGTGCTCTGCCTTGGTTCCTGCACAGAATATGTGGGATTCAGGAACTCATGGCAAGAATTTTCTATGTGATCATAGAAGGAAGATGTATTTTTGAGAGACTGAAGGAATATCAAAGGGGAGCGACTAAGTAACCATTGTGTCTGAAACTTTTATCTTCAGAGATATCCTCCTTCCAGAAGCTCTGGAGCTGTGGGCACCCGATCAACACATGGATTAGGCGCTTGCCACCCATGCACAGTGCCAGCTAGCTCCAGCTGCTCCCAGGTTCTCTCTGCTTAGAGGGCTTAAAGGAGGCACCCTGATAATAATCCATTAGTTAGAAATCGGTATTTCTGTGTGTTTTCTTTTAAGATTTTCAGCCCTTGGAATATCTTGTGTAGGCTAACTACTTTAATTTTTATTTTATTTTATTTTATTTTTTTCTTGGTCCATTTCTTTTTTTTTTTTTAACTACTTTAATTTTTAAAATAAATTTCCCCTTGAAACTTACCTAGCATGGAGCACTGCAGTTTCTCTGTGTGGTGGGTTGCTAATGCTATTGGGAAGCTTTTCATTTTGAGATTATTATGGCTTTAAGATCTATCTATTCTGGGGGGGAAATCAGCTTTAGGGATCAATGGGTTTGAGAGGGTTTCCTCAGTCAGAACATATTCACTTTGGCTTCCTCGAATAGGAAAAACAAAACTTTCTGATTCTCTTCAGTCCTCAGGCCACTTTGTTCATGCTATATTTTTTATGGTTGTGCTGCCTAAGCATATGGAAATAAGACTGTGGCAGAAAAACCACAAAAGAGGCTCAGATTCACATGTCATTCAATGCAACATAATTGGTGGTAGTGGTTGGGGGTGGGAAATCTGTATTTGTTATTGGTTAAATGTAGGAAGCGTAAGTCAACACTATACTAGTTTCCCTTAGTCTTGTTACTTTGATTACCATTTCCTGGACAGTAAATCCAGTGAATCCTTTCCTACTACAATTTTTTCAGTCAGCCAAGAAGACGAGGTTGGTTTCATGTTTGGGCACTCTATTATTGTTCCTCTAAATAATTAGAAATTACTGAAACACTGCTCCTCTTTCCCAATATTAAGAAGATGTACATATTTAAGCAATAGATGGCAGTGTTTCCACAAATTTTAATATTGCAATGGCCCTTAAAGAAAGCTGAGCACTCAGCTCTTCCATAGCTTGCCGTGATCGTATAGTGGTTAGTACTCTGCGTTGTGGCCGCAGCAACCTCGGTTCGAATCCGAGTCACGGCAGGAGGGGAGAAGGTTTTTGGAAGAGAACAAGACTAGTCCCAGGCCATATTGCATCTAAACAACATTTTGCAAGCAGACATGTGATCATGAAAATCAATAAAACAGAAACCACTACAAATATTTTAAACTTTAGAAAGAGACATATGCAGAGTGGCTTTATTAATGAACTTGTCCTGTTGCAAGTGTGTTGTGTGGGTTTTTTTATTTGCATTGATGTATAATATGATAAAACTGGAGTGTAGTGGGCATGTAATTATTATTAATTACAACTACTTAAGCCCTGCTTTGAGCAGACTCGTCAAGTCTGCTTGCTTTTGAGCCTTGCCAGGGCTATACAGTAATAACAACCCTGAATTATTTGGAAAGATGTCAGCAGTAGATGTGGAAATCCTGTTTAACCAGGCATGAATTGTTGTTAGGAGGTTTTTTTCAGGATGACAGAGAGAAAATGAACTGTCCCTTATCAGTAATTGCAGGAAACATTTTGTTTCTATGATATGAACTGGCTGTAATTTAACTTTCCTGCATCATTGGATAATGTAAGAAGCCAGTTGTTGCTCAAAACGAAAATCTCTGAAGTGGGCATTTGGGTCTGATAAAGGCATATTATAAGTAGACAATGGGGCTCAAGCAATAAATAATGTCCATATATGGCAAAATTTTTTAATGACATTTTCCAAAAGACTGGGGTTTGTATTATAAGTGGCTAAATGTTGAATTAATGTGAGTAACATGGCTTTAACGGGCCTTTCTCTAGGACTTAAAAACATGAACAATACAGACTGAAAATGTCAACTATAAGTATGTTATAATGAGGTTTTACTGCTCTAAAATTATAGCCCACTATGTTTTAAATAAGGGATCACCAGAAGGCACTTTTAATACCTCTAACTCTTGTCTCGTGGATAGCCTAGCAAAAATTTGTATTTGTTATTTATGTAATACTAAAAAAATTTTTCAACTAAAAATATGTGTAGGAATAGAATCTATCAAGTTATTTCCGAGCCAGTGAATTTTTAGAAATAATAGTCTAGAAAAATTGCAATAAATATCACTTCTCTATTTCCAAAAAAGAGCAATCTCTGAATATGGACTCAAAAATATTGACCTTGGAATATTATGAAGTGAATGCTTATTGTCTCCTTCAAGACTCACTTTCAAGACTATTTTCCACTCTGAGATCTCTTTGTCCTATATATGGCTAATTCCCCAACACCCCCTCCCCAATATATAAATTCTGCCTCCCCTTCTCCAAAGGGCCTAGCTAGGCTCTGCCTCAAGTCTGCAAGGCTTTCTCAGTTGGCTAGTACTAATAATGCTTCAAGAAGATGGCTGAATTCCAATTGTTCTTTTGTTAAAACAGAATAAGTCTATTCATGGTTATTTGTATTTTATTAAGAGACTGAAAATGCAATGAAATACTCATTTGAAGAAGGAGATTGTGTCAGTCAGAATTCAATGGTTATACACGACAGAAACACAACATGTACTGATTCAAAGAGAGGCATGTACCCTGGCATGAGTACAGGGGGGCTTCAGAAACAACTGGAACCAGGTTGTTAAAGAGGACTAGAACAGACTCTCTCCATCTCATCCCATATTTCTTTCTAAACGTTGCCTTATTCTCTCAAACTAACTTCTACATGGCAGGAAACATGGCAGCCAGCAGCAATTCCTGCCCTTTATATCTCAAGAATTGCCTCCAGCAAAAGATCATCATAGTTACTGTTCAAAATATCCTGGGGAAGGATCTGATTGGGTTAGCTTTGGTCAGGTGTCCATCATTGGACCAATCAGCTGTGTACATGGGGATAGAGTCATATAGCACAAAAGAGAGCCCTTCCCTTATTTTGAGGCCAATCACAGAGTGAGGGAACTGCCAGCCCTGGAGGGACCTCAGTTGTCTCCCTGTGAAGCTTTTCCCATTCACTACTAGAGCACACCATTTGGTGGCTACCTACCACCACCAACCCATGAATTCAGCTCCCAAACTAGCATCTTCAACTGCCTTGTGAAAAATGAAAAGCAGTAGGGAGAGGAGGTTCAGAAAATGACAATTAGTCTAGACTCAACTTTGAGTGTAGGGACACAGTCGGAGCAACCGCTTGGACAAAGGGAGCACTTAATTTTTCTCTCCTCTGTCTCCACCAAAAAGGTCCTTCTTTCCCCCTGGGTGACTGCTCTCCCAACTTAGCTAGGAAAGAGCACAAAATCTTCCTGACCCTGTCAACAAAAATCAACTTGAACTTGGACAAGTTATCTAAGCTCTCATAGTAAAACAAACAACCAAACAAAAACCAAAAAGGCATATTACTGTGAAAATTAAAAGAATAATGTACAAATAAACAAAAATCACTTAGCACAGGGGCACATCATAGAAATGCAGCACTGGCACCTAGTAGGGATGCAACAATAATATTTATTCTTATTATTTCAAGGCTGCCTACTGCCCTCACCCACCACCCAGTCTCCATTGATAGAAACTCTAGAGTGAGTTTTCCATTAAGAAAAGGGCTCCTCACTGTAGACTTCAGAAGTTAGAAAAAATGTGATAGAGTAGACTCCAAACCAAGGATAGCACAGTCAGGATCCACAGAGTGACCAGATGAACATCCAAGTTTGGAATCCTGGTTCACTCCCTCTTCGTATGGCTACCGTGACTGAGGGTCTTAAAAATCAATGGTTGTTTTCATCAACAAAGAGTCTGTTGACATTGGGTATCCTTGCTGTTGTTAAAATGTGTTGCATTTTTACTCTAAAGCCAATTTTATATTGAGTTAGTTTTTAGAAATGCTGAAGGCCAAGTTATCAGAGGAAATTAATTCTAATTTTTAATTACATTAACATTAGACAATATCTGCTTTTAATTTTTGTAGAAACATTTTACAAATATCCCAATAGACCCCATTTTATTTCCATGCCCATATTGTCTATATTTTATACCAAGGCCAATATTTGCTAATGAAAAATCAGGGAGACTGTGATATAATCTTTCGAACATTGTTTCCACCAAATGTTAATTATAAAGCATTTCAGAGAAAAGGTAAGCCATTCTCAAATTATTAAATGGATTCCCTGACAACTTTGTAACATTAATGATGAAACACTAGAGAACTAACAGAATCCTGATTTTGATCACATGACTTTGACAGTTGTAATTCTCACCAATCAGTGACATTTTCATCCTCTGGATTTGTTTATTCAAATTTTAAAATCATTTGCTCACTTAAAAATCAGGAAATTTCTTTTTTCTTCTTTTCATAGGAGTCAACTATAATGGCAAGAAGTCTTAATTCGCTATAGTCTATTACTTTATGTCCCTCATGGTGGCGTAGCTGCAGCGGTCTATTAGAGTTTGTTCAAGCAAAACAATTTTTACCTATGTAACTATAATTGAATACCTGAATTAAAAATTCAGAACTACATATGCTTGCTTTATTACCATAAGCTTATATGGCTTTAGTTAAATGCTTTTCTTGCTTTCTACAATATAGTGGGTCAGAGCTATCTCCTTAATCTTTACCATTAATCTGTTGTATTGAAGAGGATTTATATTCCAATATTTTCTGTGCCTACATTTTAGTGAGCTTTCATAAATAAAAGAAATTAACATTTTTTTGATCGAGTCATAAGTTGAACAACCCAAAGTAAATTAGTCATAAAATGAGTACTTTCTTATTTAAAAACCAACATCTATTCTCTAATTATGGAGAATGTTGTTTTTTTGTGTGTAACAAAAATACACCAATGCATAGAAAGTGATTTATTAGGATCCGAATGGATGGAATTCACTTTCAGGGAGCAGTGCTGAGCAGAGAGGTTACTGCTGCTGGACCCTTGTGGGGTGAGAGATCCTAAGGCCCAGGTCACTGGAGCAGCAGTGACCCTGGGAGTGGCAGCTGGTGGTGACTTTGTGAAAAAGTAGTGCTCATCCACCAACAGCTGCTGCAGTTTCATCCACGGGATCTGAGCATTGAGAGATGATGAGTGGGTTGTTTTCTTCACTCTGTAGCTCATAGGAAGCAAGAGACATTGACGACTCTGCCAGTGCCTCTACCTCTTCTAGGGTGTTCTTATTCATCTCAATACCATCCCCCTCAAAGGCTGAAGATCTGTGGCAAGGCTTGGAAATGTGGGCCTTCCAGGGAGGGAAATTCCAACAAAAGCTGAATCGGGAGAAAGCTTTTTTAAAGAGACCTGGACTCAAATCCCACATCTGCAATTTCTGCCTCCTTGACTTTGGACTTGACCTCTTTGTGCTTTGATTCATTAGCCAACCAGGGGGATTATGAGGGTCAGATAAGATGATGTATGATATATATCTAAGTGTGAATCCTGATGACTAGTGTTCCCCTTCCCTTCCTTCCCTTCCCAGGCACATCCTCTTTGTTTTATGTTGTTTGTGTGGACTAAACAAAAAAAAAAAGTTTTGGATTCAGCCACTCTGAGCAGCAGCAGCTTCGACACACTCATGTGTTCACCTAAGCTCTGTCATCTGATGCAGGTCACGTTGCCACCAGAAAGGGGAACTTGTGTTTTCCCCTGTCTGATAATGAGCAAGGAGCTAGTCAGGGAGGTCACAGTCAAGCCGCCTCCAAGATAAATATAAATTGCCGCTAGATGGCACTGCTTGTCATTGTTAATCGAAGACAAGGGGCTCTTTTTTCTTTCTTTCATTTTTTCTCTCTGCCTGTTCCTGGCCCAGGATGTCTGCAACTGGGATCCTAATCATACCAGAACTCTTCTGTTCTCTGAAGGGAGGCCCTATTTTCAGCATATTATCAAGATCTGAGGACCAAACAGACTCCACCTACGATCTGGGGGAATTACCTCAACAGTGTTGTCTTTATCCAGAGGTGATTTTAAAAGAATATATTGTATTTGGATGTCAACGTTCAAAGGCTCCAAGGCAGAAAATTCCATTTCAAAAGAAAGTGTGATTAATGAAGCCACATAAATCCTGTAGAGGCTGGAGCAATTTCAGAAATCACACCATACAAATCAAAGAAGCGGGTTTTTCTACATCCTCTCTCACTTTCTCTTAGTCTTATTTCTGCACCATCTCAACCTTTCTTCCCTCTTTCTCTTTTGCAGTTTCTTGAATACGTGTATCCCAAACTCTAAAACATGAGGGAACTTGATCAGAAATCCTACATACAGCTCAGGCTCCGGCCTGAGCCATTTCTCCTCATTCTTCCCCCAAAAGATCCAAAGACGGGGTTGAGGCTGTAGCAGTCAGCTCACACACCTCACTGCTTATAAAACCTGAATCACTTCTGGAACTCCACATAGCCCAGTCTTCATAAGCTGCCTTACTTAAAGAAAAAGCTCAATTAAAGAATAATGTAGACCTATACCTTTTCTAGAAGAAGTGGCATGGGATTTTCAAAGACTGCTCCACAAAGAAATTTATCCAAAAATCTCCTTTAGACATTTCTCTGTCTCCTTCAAATTTCCTACTTTTATACCAGCTGCTAAGTGTGCCGCCTACTCTCCCCCAGGTTCTCCAACCAGCCACTCTTCTGTTAGCCTCCTCTACTCCTACATCCTGTTCACACTGCCTGTCCCATCCATAAGCCTGGGATCCCTACTCCCTGTGGTGCTGGGCATACCCTCAGTGCCCTGAAGAGGGTGGTCTCCTCAGCCCAGTGTGACTATGTTTACTTCCAAGAATGAGCCCATTACCCAGAGTAACATGTATAGTATGGTACCATGTTGTCTGGTGCTGTGGAGTGTAGTCTAGTGGTTAAGCACGTGAGCTCTGGAGCCAGATTCCTGTGTTTACATCTAAGCTTCATCAATTACTTGCTGGGTGATGTTGGAAAAGTTACTTGGCCTCTCCATGCCTCAGTTTATCCACATATAAAATGTGGATGATAATAGTATCTACCTAAAGGGTTGCCTGTGGTGGACTGAATGAGCTAGTTAGGTAAAACACTTAGAAGAGTGTCTTGTCCAGAGAAAGTATAATACACGGATTTACTATGACTATTATTATTACCATAATTATTATAATTATTACTATTATAATATGCCAGGCATAATGGTAGCTAAAGAGAATATAAGTGAACAAAATAGGCAATATCCTTGCCTTCATAGTGCTTTCAGGCTAATGGAAGCCTGATAAGTCAAGTGGTACTTGCAATTCATCATGATATGATATGATTATGAAAAGAACACCTATAAGTATGATAAGAGCACACATAGACATTTAACCCCCAGTTGGGAATCTAGAGAAAACTTCCTTTTGGCACTGAGACCCAAAAGAGGCCAAAGGGTAGTCTTTACAGAGATAGTTAGCAAGACACTTGTTTCTGGGTGCTCCCTGAAATATCCAGGCGTGTCTTGAGCTAGAGAGATGGTGAGGAGGAAGGGCAGAAGTTCTATGACATCCGGTAGGCTTGGTGAGTGAGTTGGGATAGGAAAATATAAAAACCTACAAGCACTGGAAAAGTAAGTTTGTCTTTTTTCTGCTTTTAAGAAATCATAAAACAACCAGTTTGATCAGTTAGCAAACATATATTACATGCCCACACTATATGGGGCACCATAAAATATGGAGATGCAGTAACAAAGATGAAGGCTCTTATTGAGCTTGCAATCTAGAAGAGAAAATGGACAAAGAAATAAGTTCAGTTATAATTCAACAAAATGTGGCATCATAAAGGTATGAGAAAAGCCTCATGGGAACACAGAGGAGGGTATAGAACTATAAAGGCACGCCACTTATATCTAGCCTGTGGAGATCACAGTGGTGAAATGGGATAGGGGAGCAGGATAAAGACAGGAATAGGAAAATCATGTGGAGATTAGCAAGATTATCAGAAGGCTCAGTTTTTTTCTTTAAGCCAAGAATTGTCATATAAATTTAAGACTCTTCCTGAATGGCAATTGAAGAGGATTTGGAAACTCTCAAAGACAAGACTTCTCCTTTATTCTGCTAGCCACTTTCATCTCCAAAGCATTTCCCAAAAAGACAGAGGAAAAGGCAGAGGAAAAAGAAAGAAAGTAATTGAATGGACATGGAAGAGGTGGAAGACAAGCAGAAAAGAGAGTGTACCTGTGAAGAAAGAGGGCTGCCACCAGGCTCTCCAAGGAAGCCTTATTTTTCTTCCTTTAATCAAACAGAATACACAGGTGAGTTCCCCTCTGTAGAGCATCTACTGAGGTGCAGAACCTGAGCATATTTCATTCATTCATTCATTTCAACTAACATTTATTGAATGCACATTATATTAAGTCGCTGTTCTATCTGGTAGGGGAAAAGATGAGTGAAACTGGGCCTCTGCAGTGAAGTAGCTCATAGCCCAACAAACCAATAATCATAGTAGCACACAATAAGCTTTTGGATGTACTATGTCAATCTTGTGGTTTGAAGTAAAAATAGTGCCTGGAGATTAAGTGGCCCCATCTAAGCTTCTGTGAATACCAAAAGAAGGAATTGGTAATGTCTGAAATTTGAATCACACTAAAATTCAGATGTGCAGAGAAAATGTAGTCTTTTTATATGGTTTATTATTAATCTGGTCTTTCTTATAAGCACCCCCTCTGTGAGTGAGCAGATGGGAAATAGCTAAATGTCCAATTCAGTTTAAATTTTAGTTCAATCCCCAAATGTAAATATTCCCTATGAGTAAAACTCCGTCTTTCCAAATGGGGATTCAGTCTCAATTATTTCTTCCCCCTTTCTCCAAAATTCTCTACAAGGTGGCATCAGGCACATGGCTGGGGTGGATATCAGGGCTCACATGATCTCGTTGGGGCAGAGTGAGGGGGTCAGAGACCACACAGGGCCCTTGTTTTGCCCTTTATTCCTTCTGATACAAGCACTAAAGGCAGTGACTGGCAAACCTTGTGCACTGGCTTCTCTTACCTTGGTCAAGGTCTGGGGCCCTTGGTGGCTGACTCAGCCGCCCTTGTCCTGGCTTTCTCTGATACTGAGTTCCCTTAAAACTCTACCACTTGACCTATCTGGCCCCATGGAAGACGCGCTGACTCTCAGTTCATATGACTTCTGAGCGCTCTGGGAATGTGTGGGTGTCAGCCCTGCTGTATAGAAACCTAGAGAGGGCAGTAAAGCTATATCCCAACCACTCACTCTGCCCATCCACGCCACTGGCTAAACCCCGGCGGTCTCCAGGTAGATTGGGCCTACGAGCACTTCCATATTTACCCAATACTCCTCCCTCTTTTCTAGACCAAAAGCCCATGAAGGGAAATTGAAACAGATCTGATCCATTCGTTTTCTGCCGACTCCTCAAATGCCCATGTTCACACGCAATGAGAGCTCCCCCTTTTTAGACAAGCCGAGATTGAACGATCTCCTTTCTCTTGATGTCTCTCTGTAAAATCTACCCAGTCCAACCACAACATCACGGAGTTGGGTCATTAGCTGAGATCTTTCCTAATCTCTTGTGAAAATTCTACCTCCACAACTCCCGATTGCAATCTAGAATTTTAAAAACTCCTTTCCCTGTCCACAGAACCTGTCTCCCTTGCCTATGTCTCTCGCAATGTCAAGAACCCGCCTTCATAGCTCTGCCTCTGAGTCAATAAGCCGAATGGCTCTGGCCTCTGAGAGAGGGCAGTGGAACAGTGACTTAAGAAGGAAATTAAATTATGTCTTTAATATCTACAAAAAGCATATCACGTTTAAGATAATAGAATTGTATTTCTTTGTCTTCTAATTGGGTAGTACAAGGAATGTCGTTCTGCAGGTCGCCTCTGGGTAAACTGTGGCAAGTGTTTCAAGCTCAAATAAGTTTAGGGAATGCTGAGTTCAAAGTTAAATTGGTTTATTTAATGTGAGCATTTAATATGCTAATATGGTCTGTGAATTCTGATATGCTGTTTCCCGAACTTGCTTGACGATAGAATGCTTTTCTCATATCTCCTGGAAACAGTATTCTGCAGAGTACAGGAATGGAAGATGCTGAAGACCTTTTGTGCCCAGAATCAGTGAATATATCCATCACTACGTTCCTTTTTCCTTAAGGGAGCAAAGACAAGTGTCTAAGGCTGTGGTCCCCCGGGATGCAGAGCTCCACCACCCACCACCGCAACCCCTCCTCCATGAAACTTAGGGGGGTGGTGCACAGCAGGAGGTGAGTGGCAGGCAAGCCAAGCAAAGCTTCATCTGTATTTACAGCCGCTCCCCTCACCATCGCTGACATCACCACCTGAGTTCTGCACCCCCTCCCTTTGTCCATAGAAAAATTGTCTTCCATGAAACCAGTTCCTGGTGCCAAAAAGGTTGGGGACCACAGGTCTAAGGCACAAGTGTTTCTGTGTCTCATTGGTTTCCCACCTGGGCGCTTCCTTTACTCCCTTGGGCCTGTGCTTATTTCTTAACTTAAAAGACCATGACGTCAGTGTTGTAAGCATGAATTACCTGGGGGTTAGACAGTTGGAAAGACTGGAACTTAAAAGTGTTTCTCCCAAAGTAAACAAACAACCATAACCCCACCCCCCTTGCCAAAACGAGACAGATCAAAGGACCAAATGCCCGCGCTTCTCTGGGAATTCTCTAGTAGAGATGCATGCCGACCCGGGTTGCCCTTGTGAGGGATGGGAAATGGATGATGGATCATGGTTAAGGAATGCAAAATAAAGGTCTCATGAATTCCAATATAAAAATACATATGGTATAAGATTACTGCACAGTTCCCTACAATCAGAAGGAATGCAAATGTTCCCTGCATGGCAAGAACAAGGAAAACAGAATCTGAGTAGACAGAAAATTGGGATCAACAGGAAAGTTCTGGCCTAACTGCTTTTCAGAGAACATAATGATCTTAAAATAGGTTCCCTAAAAGGGACATTACCTAAGGAAAAATAACCAAAACTCAAGGGACATAGATGAGTTTCTAGGGAGGACAATGATGGATGAGAGGAAGTGGTAAGAGAAAACTGTAGACGGCCAGGATCGTGGGCCCCGTGACCCTTTCCCCCTCCTCAAGCTTTTCTTCTGCCCTGTGTAAATAGAGGAGAGACCTGATGTCACACAAGAAGAGGAAAAAATTGATATTTCATGTGCAGCCATATGTGGGCTGAAAGTATCACTCATAAAGAAAAAAAATCAATCCCATTGTACACATCTCTGTGTAAGAGGGATTGATTTTCACGTGTAGCTTCAGCATGAGAAAACATCCTGAGCTCACAGAAAAACAGCAGGGAATTCCAGGGTCCCAGAGGAATGAGCTATTACTGGCCACTCTGTGCTTTCATGTATAGAAGCAATAAAGCATTCTTAAGAATGAAGTAGGACACTTTTTGCTTCTAACTCCATTGCCATTCCTGCCCCTCAGACTTCTTCTCAAAATAAAACATGATGTATGCATTATTTTCCAAGTCAATCAATCAAAACAAATTATTGGTAGCACTCTGAATTAAATCATAAAATATTACTACTGGCATGTGGGCATACTTTTCCCTCACCAAAGAGTCGATAGAAATAGAAATGATAATTTGAGCTGTCATGAATCCATATGGCTCTTTATGAAATAAAATAAAATAAAAGCTGCCCATATCAAGGCCATTATTATTGAGAATCCAGAACTGTGGAAATACCTCATCTTCCTCCAGACCAGGCTGGAAAACTTTGTGAGCATCACTGTTTTAGGTACCCAACATCCTCCCCACCCTTCTTCCTACCCTTTATTTCCTCAACAAGGCAGGGTTATGGCTGGTGGGGCTAGAAGCATAGTACTCTGGATCCCCCTCAGCCATAGAGGTCATCACTGGGCTCAGATTGGGCCAATTTAGGACCATACCCTTCTAAGCAAAGTATGAACACATGACCTATTGCTGAGCCAATCAGAATCCTTCCTTGGAATGTCTTAAATGGAAAGTGAAGGCATATTGTCTCAAGACCTGCCTTTCCAAGGTTTAGTGGTATAAGTCTATTGGCCTTTAAACCTTATTCCCTTCCTAAATTTAAAGTCGTTCAAGTTAGGTGCTTATCACATGCAGTTAAAAGACTTCCAACTAGTACAAAGATCTTGGAAGAATGCAAAAGGAGTCTTCCTGTCATTCTCTTACTCCATAAGCATGTTTATAGGAGGCATATGAGTGCCAGGACAGAAACATAGCAGTGAGCAAACATAGGCTCTATCAACATTCAGGGAGATTAATGACCTATTGGGAAGAACAAGCATTCGATGACTGCTAATAATTAATGGATTTCAAGTGTTCAATAATCTATTAGGAAAAGTAGACAGAGGGCTAATGTCTGGGGAAAAAGTAGGAAAGTTTCCATAAGAAAGTGACGTGTAGGCTGGGACCTGAATATGGGTAGGAATATGTCTCATCTTCATGGGCCAAGGCCTCCTTTGCCATTTTAACCCTGACTAATATGGTGGCTACTTACGTATAAAATTTTCGTCTTTGTTTTTCCCACTAACTAAGCTGACACTAGCCTATTTACTTGATAATATTAGTGGGAATATGATGACTTTTTCTGTATTTTTCATACTTTCCTATATTTTTCATAATTTTATATTTATCAAGTAGCAAATGCATAAGAGAAATTTTGACCTACCTGAGTAAAATGAAGTGCTAGGTAGAAAAGTGGGACAAACAGCCCTCAAGAAAAAAAAAATAGCAATTCTATTTCTTTTCTGATGAATTATCTTTGGAGTCCTAAATATCTATTAAAAATTCTGACATACCTATAGATTTCTACTCAATCATAAATCATGAAAATATAGAAAAATTGGCTAGGGTTTGGTAAATATAATATGTACTTTTTTTGAAAGTGAACTCTAAAGGCATATAAAAATAAATGTGATGCAGTACAAATTATCAGCAGGCCAATCCTAGTGTGGCCATTTTTTGCTCTGTTAAAATGTTTCCAATTGTGATGGATCCACTGTCCATTGGTTTGTAGCAGGCAATTTACATTTGTCAACTTTCATTTGTATGTAGATATGATAACTCATATTGAAAGCCATCTTCTTTTCTTCCTCAGTGGATGAGCTAATCCAATTTACCATTTTTATTGTGTATGCTATGCATTCCTCCTCAGTGTCTAAAATTCCAGGTAGTTTTTGAATGACTTGTTATTTTCACAATTTTACATTTTATTTTGTGAAAGAACATATACACTCTTTGAAATTAGGTATTAGGGCTTCTAGCCTTCCTCATCCTTTCTCTATCATGCCCCAAAGCATCTCATCCAATAACTAATATTATTGAAGATTGTTTAACAAATCTTTATTGAGCCCTTAACATGTACCCGACACTGTTCTAGATCTGAGAATTTGGAAAATAAGTGTTCAGTTCAATTGAGTGTTATTTATCTCATTTAATATTTGATAAGAATTGTCATCTAGAAAGAAACAAAGGAAGGAAGGAAAGAAGGCAGAAAGGAAAGAAGTGGCCTGCCTCTTTAAATTTATGAATGCTACAATTATTCACATGGTATAAATACCTTTTCTTGCCAAAGACCCAGAGCTTTTAAATTATGTGATAGTATTCTGCAAGAAAACAGTTGAAGGCAGGATATGAAAAAGAAATCAATGCAATTTACTTATAATTAACTTAAGACTAAGTTAAAAATTGGCTTACTCTCAGTGGTGCTGCTGTTGAACTGTCATTTAAAAGCTTACATAATTAGTGGAAGCATGTTAATTGAATTATGGCAATTAAGTCAGCCTTGAGACAAGAGAGTCCCTTCTGATTGACGAGATTGTGGTAATTCTGTAACCTGTTCTCCCCTGTTAGAAAGTTTCAGGACTGTGTCTCTTCCTGCCCTGTAGTGCTTTAGCTACCACAGTGTAGCCAAATCTTGATTTCTCTGGTGTTAATTATCCACTTTGTGGGTTTTCTGGGCCTTGGATTCTTTTCCTCCTTTCTACAGGGTTACCAGGTTGACAGCATCGATGGGTAGTCTGGAGCCTTGGAGAGGCCGTGTGATTTACATCAGCAATTTTTACTACCAAATATCTTCACCAGTAAAAGATAAGGCGTGGGAGGAAATGAAAATATTTGGGAGGCTGATGTGGAGAAAGTGATTAGCTTTTCAGCCCTTTCTTTAATAATGTCCTTGTTGATAGAAGTGTTGAGAAAAGACGGAAGCCAGAGTTCACATGAGTTTGGGGACTGTTTGGGGACTATAATTGTCCATGTTAATCCCTTTTTATAGATGCTGCAGAATGGGCTCGCAGTGAGTATGTTAGATCGTATCCCTAACCTGATATTAATAAATGAAGTAGCCTTGGGAAATTTCCTTCCTCTCTCCAGGACTAAATTTACTCTATAAAATGAGGCTGCTGCAGTTCCTTTTAACTCCCAAATTCTACACTTTCTGGTCTATTCACAAACTCAGTGCCATGTTTTTTATGGTTTCAAATATGGATTGCCAGCCTCATATGTCCTGGGGCGATAAAGCTGCGTGGGCAAAGTGCGTGCCAGCCAGACAGACTGATGGGAACTGGAACTGATGCCATTCAGGGCTGTCAAAGGGTCAGAGTTGTAGATTCCTCCAGAAAAAGAAAAGCCAATGGGGAGAAAAGGGTGGGAGGAGCATACAGAAGTGTCTGAAGACAGCAGTCCTGGGAGAGTTCTGTGAACAGGGCCAGCTACATAATGTGCAAGGCTTGATGCAGATTGCGAATGTGGTGACCCTTGTTCAAAACTTTAAATTTCAGAATGGCAACAGTACAGCGTTCAACCAAACACAGACATGCAGGATTCTTCTAATTGCCGGGCCCTGTAGACTGGACAGGGCACATGTCCGTGAAGTCACCCTGTCTGTGGGCATGGTTGGTAGGGATTAATCCTGTTTTCCAGGGGTTGAAATCCCAGTAACTTCCCCTCCCTGGGTCCCCTGAATCTGCAGGGCTCACTTCAAGTCAAGTCTGCTTTTCATTCAGTGCTATGTTTCTCTCTTGCTTGCTTTTTTTTTTTTTTAACAGTGCTGCTAGCTGTATAAATATTTTACAGTTCCCCTATGAAAAGTTTCCAAGGGGCCCATGTTGAGGGAAAAAAATCTTTGAAAGGATTTTTTCCATAGCAATTAAAACCTTTCAAAGCACTGAGAGCTCCCCAGTCCCACTTTAGTGCAACAAACCTCTATTTTTTTGCCCAGTTTGGATGGCTCTGGGTCTGAAAATAAGCCAGCCTCTTTGTTTGGTGACTTTGTGGGTTGCCGATAGACATTTGGAATTTAAATTCATTAGATACATGGCAGAGCTATGGATAGAACCAGCAGAGGTTTAGAAATGCTGTGATCAGAAACTCCAACCCCTATTTCCTGTATCTCATTTACAGGGCTAAAATGACTATAAATCAACCTAAAGCTCATTTTGGTTCCCCAGATGAAGTCAAATGTACACTCTGACTTATGTATATACCATTTTTAGTTAACGCACCAATAAAAATAATTGTGCAAGCCTAAATTTGGAAGTGTTCCCAGCGTTTATGACAAAATTTAATAAAGCCAGACACATTGAATGTAATATGGGAATTTTATTGAAATGAAATTAGTCCATCATGTAAGCTCCACGTTTTCCTCAGATTTCTTGGACTTCATATGAGAGCTCTCCTGGGAACCCTAATAGGGTCCTGCAAAAATTCAAGTATAGTATGTAGACACACAGGGTTCAGACTAAGACTCTGCAATGGGTAGGATGGTGCACCCTGAGTTTCGATGCAGCAAACCACACACACTTCTCCAAGCATACCCCTACTCTCTTAACCCCAGGGTCTAAGCAGCAGATATATTGTTGTGGTTTTACTCAAAACATAAAACTCTGAAGAGATGGGGGTGGGGGTTCAGTTGTAATTCTAGTAACAGTAGTATGTGCCAGAAACCTCTTATGTAATTTCCCTGGGGAACCAGCATGGCAGCAGCCATCGTATATGTTCATATAGTTTGGTTGCTTAACTGTATTTAGGGATGAAAGCCAGGGGGCTGTGAGATGCTTTTTTGGCTGCTCAAAGGAGGAAGCAATATTTATTTCTTTGAAATTTAGGGTTAAGGGTGGTGATATAGGAGATTCGAATTAAGAAATTCAAGTTCTGATATACTCGTAGATTATATTTCATTTACAGTGGTTCTCAAATTTTAATGAGCACATAAACACTTCTCAGGATGCTTGTTAAAAAAATATACCTGTATACCTAAGCCCTACCTCAAGAGATTTAAATTTATGACACCCATAGCTGAACCTAGGAATCTGCATTTTCAACAATAACCCAGACGATTTTGATGCAGGTGGTCTAAGGATCTCAGTCTGAAAATTACTTCCATCAGGTTGGTCATCAACAGCAACAAATAAACTTCGATATATTTAACAAATGTTTGTTTTTGAGGCATTACCATGTGCTGAGTATGGGGGAAAGTCTTGCAGCCCAACTACTTCATTGCATTTGGAACCACCATCCAAGTAGGTATCTGGCCTATTTTTGAAAAACTCAGGGAACAGATGGTCATGACGGGAAAATGTTCTGAGAAATGCGTTGTTAGGTGATTTCATAATCATATGGACATCATAGTGTACTTACGCGATGGTACAGATGGTAAAGACTACTACACACCTAGGCTAGATGGTGCCTGTACACCATGCTCCTGTAGTGAATATTATAGGCAATTACAACACAATGGTAAATATTTGTGTATCTAAACATAGAAAAGGTACAATAAAAATATAGTATAAAAGATTTTTTACAAAATTGTACACCTTACCATGAATGGAACTTGCAAGACTGGAAGTTGCTCTGGGTGAGTCAGTGAGTGAATGGTGAGTGAATGTGAAGGCCTAGGATGTTACTGTACACTGATGTGGACTTTATAAACACTGTACATTTAGGCTATACTAAATTTATTTAAAAATTTTTCTTTCTTCAGTAATAAATTAACCTTAACTTACTGTTACTTTTTACTTTATAAACTTTAAAATTTTTTTAAACTTTTCGACTCTTTTGTAATAATACTTAGCTTAAAATACAAACACATTGTACAGTTACATAAAAATATTCTCTTTCTTTATATTCTTATTCTTCAAGCTTATTTCTATTTAAATTTTTTTTTTTTTTACTTTTTAAACTCTTTTCTTAAAAGCTAAAACATAAACACACACATTAGCCTAGGCCTATACAGGGTCAGGATCATCAATATCACTGTCTTCCACCTCCACATCTTGTCCCACTGGAAGGTCTTCAGGGGCAATAACAGGCATGGAGCTTTTGTCTTCTATGATAACAATGCCTTCTTCTGGAATATCTCCTGAAGGACCTGCCTGAAGCTGTTTTACAGTTAATTTGTTTTTAATAAGTAGGAGGAGTACACTCAAAAGTAATGGGAAAAAGTATAGTACAGCAAACACTAGATGATAGTAATTTTTCAGCTTCATTATAGTCTTATGGGACCACCATCGTACGTGACCAAAATGTTGTTAAGGTGGTACATGGCTGTATTTCAGAGATTCGTTTTATAGCCTGTTTCAGTGCTTAGGATTCACCATTGTTGTTAAGGCTTTTTTTTGTAGGTCTATACAAATTCATTCCTGCTAAAATTTGAGCCCATTTCTCTGTGTTCCTTCTTCAGAAGGGATAGAGAATAGTCGGATGGTGTCTCAATAATAATCCTGTACGTGTTTAAAGGAAGTCAGTATTATCTCCCCATTAATCCATAAGGCAGACATATTTGCTGATGGCTCAGGGGCCAGTTTCCATCGGCAAAGCTTCAAACCACTAGGTCCAAGGAGGGCTGAATTAGGACTACATGGTGAGTGGGTGCTTTCTCCAATTGCCTTCCCCCAAATCATCTTGGCAGGACACTGAGGATTTAAGGAGCTATTTTTGGACACTGACATTACCATTTCCATAGTTCACATTGAGAGAGAAAGTGTGTTTTTGACTTTCTCTTAAACCCAGTTCTTTCTACTTTCCCCACCTTCCCTAATCTTCATGCCTCTAATTAACAGACTATAAAACCTTGCCTGACCTCTGTGGTTAGAACAGAAAATGAATTAGAAAATTTAAAGGGAAATTGGGCTACGCCTTTTCCTCCTGGTGACAGCAGTGGACAGCCTCTGAGGTGGTCTCCTGCCATTCACACTTTGTGTAATCGCCTCCCTTTGAGTGTTGGCATGACCTGTGACTTGCTGCTAATCAATAGAATACAGTAAAGGTGGCAGGATATCATTCAGGTAGTTATGTTACATTATAACAATCCACGTCATAAGTCATGTGTTACGTGTTATGTCTTATGTATAAGACTGTCTTGCTAGCAAAATTGTCTCAGAGACTCTTCTTGCTGGCTTGGTGAAGTAAGTGGTCATGTTGAGAAAGCTCATGTGTTGAGGAACTGTGGGTGGCCTCTAGGAGCTGAGGGCAGTCTCGAACAGTCAGTCAGCAAGAAACTGGGCCATAAGTTACTACAAGGAAATGGATTCTGTCAACAACCTGAAAGAGCTTGGAAGCATATTCTTCTCCAGTCAAGCCTGCCCATGAGAACACAGCCTGGCTGACAACTTGATTGCAGCCTTACGGGATACTGAGCAAAGGACCCAGTTAAGCTGTGTTCAGACTCCTGACCCACAGAAACTGTGAGATCATAAATATGCATTGCTGTTTTGAACTGTTGGACTTTGATGATTTATTACTTAGCAAGAGAAAACTAATAGCATGGCCATTTGATTTGGCTTAACTAGCAGGGTGTATGGAGAAGTATACAAGGCTTTTAAGAGAAGGCCTCTAGAGAAACATTTAGCCTGGGTGTGAGGCTCAAAGGGGACCTCATATTTATATACTTGTAAATATTTTGGATCATGCTTAAAATCTTCTATAACATTTCCATAAAAGCTATTTTCCCCTTAAATTAATAATAATTATTATAACAACAATTATCATTTATTGAGTACGTTCTAGTCACACTTTGAAGTGCTTTGTATATACTAATTCATTTAATCCTCTTAACTATTCTATAGGTAGGCAATATTATTAACTCCATTCTACAAATGAGAAATCTGAGGCATTAAAGTAAGTCCATCTGCTCAAGGTCATAAACTATTCAATGAATTTGCCAAAAAGAAAAAGTCAAAAGGCAAAAAAGGTTTTTGGCCTTTTGGTGTCCAATTATGTCCAATTATATTTCCATGTATCTTAATTTTTAGAATTGTGTCTAGACATTATGAAAATTGGGACTATCATGTGCCTCAATAGACTTTTAAGAGGACCTGTATAAATTTATCAGGCAGATATTTTCACTAATAATAATAATGATAAGTACCAAGTAGACGTAAGTGAATGTTTCGGTAATTCTATAAAGGTGGAAGTGGTAGGAGTTCAGACCCTTGAGCCAAATTGGATTTCTGCAGGCCTACTAACTTTTGGGAAGTCGTTTGCAATGTTTCCTCTATAATAGTGGCTTTTTTTGCTATATTTTCAGTTTTATTAATATTCTTTTGAAAATGTAGAGACAAAAGACTGAGCTTGACATGGTCAATGGAAGTACAATTTTGTGGCTCTCTTACGTCATGCTGATTTTATGCATCCTGGAATGACATTAAATTACCTTTGGAAATAGCAGCATCACATCTCAAGCTGGTAGGAAGCCTATGATTTACTCTTTTTCTACAGGCCTTAAATTCAATCAAGCATTTCCAAATTCTACTTGCAGCTTTTTTATTTCCTTTGGCCTTAAGAACCCCATTCAGATTCTGCTAACACGTTTTTGGTGAGTGCTAGGTGGTAATTACTAGTGTCTTCACTTTATAGATTTAAAAAACTGAGACTCAGAAAAGCTTAAGCTGTCTGTGGTTAAACAATTAGGAAAAACAGATGAGAAATTTGACATCAAGCTATCCTGTTTCATGCCCAGGGTCCCGTTCACTATATGGCAAACTGAGTGCTACCTATTTCCTCCAAAAAGATTCTTAATGGGAAATGATAATGAGATGAACCATTCTTCCCCCCACCCCTCATTCTTGAGCATGCAGAAAAATAAAGCAAAATTTATTGAAATTGGCCTTATTGAAAATTTATTGAAATTATGCCCCAAAATGGTGTGGTTTTCCAGCTCTCTGGGAAAGCTCCACCTGCACAAAGTGTGTCTGCCATTACCATCCACTCCACTGGAGACTTATTCCTTAGGTGCTAGAAGCTTGTTGGTCTTCATAAATTCTATTAAGACTTTATCAACAGATTGTCTATTAAGACTTTATCAGCAAAGCATGATGGGAAGTGCCAATCCAGAGGCCTCCAGGGGTTCTTTGAAAGCCTCCCACATATATTCTTCCAGGTAGAGATGGTGTGATTTGAGGGAAGGGGGAGGATATGTAATGTGGCTCTCCTAGAGTGGGCAGGGCTGAGCACTGAAGTGGAGGCGCCTGTCCTAGAACATTTGTAACCAGACACCACACCACTCAGAGCAGTAACTGAACTTTTAGCCTCCTCTGAACAAACATTTTTAAAAGTTCCTAAATAAAAAAAAAATTTAAAGCCCCCATCCCCACCCCTACTTTTGCTTTGTCCCTTGGTCTAGTTTAATTATACATCCCATGCCCTGGGCTGGGAGTGTCACCACAGTTTGAATCTTTTGTGTCTGGGAAATTGAAGAAACTTCCTTCTCACTCAGAGCCAGTGTGGAGTAACCCACCACAGCTGTAATGCACCCCTCTGAGTCCTGCTTTTTCCCTAGATTCCAGACCACAACTCCACAAGCCCCATGGCTGGTGAGAAGAGAATAGAACTTGACTCATGGAGTGTTTGGGAGGATGGTAGGGAGGCCAGTAACAGCACAAGAAGAAGAATGAATCTTCACATTGAATCTCTCACACTTGGAAAAAGTAACCCAGTTTGAACCCTGCTAACTCATTCCTTAGCTGGAAGGTCTCATAGTGCTGTGTGAAACCATGTCCATTACCTCATCTCATTTTGTTCATTTGTTCAATGACATTTCCTGTGTCCCTACTGTGCGCCAAGCACTGTTCTTGCTATTGGGTATATAGTAGTCAACTGGATTCCTTTCTTCAAAGTATAAATTGTTCAGTGGAGGAGTCAGACATGTGGGTAAGTGATTGCAATCTGGAATAATAAATTGAGTGGGAACACATAGAAGGACAACCTAGGACCATGTATAAGTAATTTATTGCTACGTAACAAATTACCCCAAACGTGGCAGCTTAAAACAACAAATACTTATTATCTCATACAGATTCTGGAGGTCAGGAGTCAGGGAGTAGCTTAGCTGAGTGATTCTGGCTCACAGCCAATCATGAGATTGTTGTCAAGATGTCAGCCAGAGCTACAGTGATCTGAAGGCTTAGCAGGGCTGAAGGATCTTTTCCCCAAAAAGCTCACTCATGTGGCTATTGGCCTCAGTTCTTCACCACAAGAGCCTTTCCTGGAGCTGCTCACAACAGGGCAGCCATCCACCACTGCCCCAACCCACCCCACCAGAACAAGCGATCTGAGAGACAGACAGACAGAAGCCACAATGTTTCTTATAACCTAGCTTTGGAAGTGACATATCGTCACTTCTGCTGTATTCTGTTGGTTACAGACCAACCTTGATACAATGCAGGAGGGAACTACACAGGGAAATACCAGGAGAGGGCTTATTGGGGCCATCAGGGAGGCTTGCTACCTCATCCAGTCTAGGAGCATCAGAGAAGGCCCCCAACAGAAGCCAAGACCATTGGAAGAATGGAATTTGAGCCGACTATCCTTCCGTAATTCATGAAGATTCATAGTGGCTGTCAATTCCCTAACAAGGGGTGGTTCCTCTCCCACCACAATCTTTTTCCCTCTCTAAAGGCTTAAGATGGCCAGGTGCCCTTATATTGAGCTCATCTAGTCTAAAGGCCTATCATTTCTTGAGCCAGGAGGAAAGTGATATGAGAACATGTTAAACTCTGGCCACTCTGAGCCCCAGCCCCCAGCACAAGGACCTTTATTTGAACTCTACTAAATCCTCTGCAATAGATCAATTGATAAATCATATAAGTCATAAATATGGATGTATGTCATTGTTACTGATGCAATGTGGGGACCAAGACCATGCCATTCAAGGCATCAGTACCCAGGACTACCAACCAAAATTGCTAATATCCAAGTAGTGTGTATTCACTAAGACTTATTTTTGTGTTGATTTGCTAGTGACTTTGTGAGAAGGGAAGGTTGGGGATACTTAGAAGATTTCTAAATGAAATAGCATCTTAATATTTTTGCTCATTGTTACAACAATGTCAAGATGGAAACAGACACTTATAAGAATTATACTTCACGACTTTTTACTTACCACTAATTGACACTTTTTTTAAGCATCAGTTGTAGGTTTGGTAAAAATTGACATATTCTTTCCAAGGGAAAAGATGCCAGAAGGTGGATGCTCCCAGGACAGCTGAGGCAGCCTCTACCAGAAGCCTCAGGCACACCTTCTCTCTGCTTATAACCCACAGTCTTGTTTTCTCTGAATCACTCTTGCCTTTCTTCCACCTCAACATCTAGGGCAAGGCTACTTTAAAGTACTTTTTCTTTTCCCTTTTATTTTTAGGAGAATACCAGCAGCAGAGGTAATCATACTTTGATAAACGTATCAAACTCAAAACTCTCAACCTCTTCTACCTTATTCATATGAGTTTACTCTGCCCTTGGCATTAACATTAGGCCCTTTCCAATAAATGATTCTAAATGTAAGGCAATTATAACATGGTACAATAGAGCCCAACGGTAGGAATTAGATAACTGAAACATTGGCTGTAACAGGGAAAAATAAGAAAACAGGGAACTATATGAAGTGGAATGCAAAGACTGCAAACATGTAACACTATTCAGAATCTGCTTGGTCATTTGGAAAAGTTTTTTTTTTTTTCTTTTTGTATGGGAGGTATCAAGCAAGAAACTCAGAGAACGGTTTCTTCTCTCATGTAACTTATGGTATTATCTTTTGACCCATGGTTTAATTTTAAACTTTAAAATGAGTTGACATCACTATAGACTCTAGAAACTTCCCTTCATCTGTGACTACGTAAAAGACATTCCCGTAAAAAGTGTGATGTATGTGAGGAAGCACATGTTCCTGGTTTCTGGCGGGGGCTCTGCTTCCCAGCCTATCGGAATGCCCACCTACAGGCTGCAACCCTTTATGAGAAATAAAGCTCTCCTTTCCAAATTTATGAACCTCATCATTTTCTTCAGTTAACAACTAAGAAAAATGGAACACCGAAAGATGCTGTGGTTTGAGAGGGCGAGCAGGAGTCTGATTTGAAGCATATGAATTTTTAGGTGTCTCTAAGACTGGCTGTGAGAGATATGCCTGCCTGAAGCTTGGAGGAGAGGTCTGGATTAGAAGTAGACCTCTGATGGGTCACTGGAATATAGGTGGTGTTGGGGCTCAGAAAACAATACCCCAAATTGAAGGCCTCAGAAGCAGCCTTAGAAGCAAAAGTTTTTCTCTGACCTTTCCTGTCCTCCTGTCTTTCAGTATCATTGTCCTTTGAGGGTAGCCATAGAAACTAGAATCCCTCTTTCCCACGGTAGGTCATAGAAACCAGAACCCCTTTTTCTCAAAGCCAGTCATAAAACCTAAAAATATTATCTAACTTTCCCCCCACCTTTTGGTGTACAAAACTGGCCATAAAGAAATTATCTCATCTACTTAGTTTGACTATAGGTCATAAGACCCCCATTCTAGAGAAGGTCCCGTCCCATATGCAGAAGGAAGTAATATATGTTTAGAGAGGCCTAAAAGAATCTAGAAAGACAGGATTTCTTGGGTTTTCCCACTCAGTCTATTAATATTAGATCATACATTTTTTGTCTAATTATATTTTTACATGGCTGTATATACTTAGTTCACCCTAAGTATAAAAATGGAAAATTTCTCCTCTATCTCTGAGCCTTTATTTTAAAAACTCCCATGTCATGTAAAACTATGATCAAATAAATTTGTATGCCCTTTTTACTATTAATCTGCCTCTTGTCAGTGATTTTCATTGAAACTTCAGAGGGTGAAGAGGAATTTTTCCCTTGTCCCTGACAGTAGTAATTGCAGTTATGGGTGTGAATGAGAATCTCTGTACCTCAGTTGTCTCATCTATAAGATGGGATAATAGCAACAACTTCATTTTGCCAATTGGAATGGATGATCATAACATATATAACATATGTGTATTAGAACCACGCCTGATATGTCTTAATCCCTCAAAAAATGTAGGTCATGATCATCTATCCTAGTTGGCAAATATTTCCTACAAAGGGTCAGATAGTAAATATGTTAGGCAAAAAAAAAAAAAAGATATACATGACAAAGTTAATAGTACTTAAGTTTGTGTGATAAACCCTAAATTATCTATATTTCTAAACTTTTATATTGAACATTCATTCCTTTGCTTTAATGTTAATTTTTCTTATCCCAAATCTCTAATTAGTTGTTTTTCTTAACCATCTGTTCTTTTAAATATTTACAATACCTTCTCTTATCTCACTGAAGATATTAATTATACTTCAAGTTCAATTCTGTATTAACTCTGTTTCTTGAGGCATAAGTTCTTTTTGTGATCGTTGATTTGCCTTCCACACACCCCCATCACATTGTTGTAGAGGAGGAAGAAGCTGCTTACTTTTTCTTTCTGTTTTTTCAGCGAAAGGCGGGGAGGTGTGATGTGTCATTGACAGGGTATTCCAGTGGCTGTCTTCTGCGTGTTGCTCTTTCCCTTTCCTCACAGGGCATTGCCCTGTGTCTCTAGCCCTACAACTGCTCCCTTTTGAAGGAAGAGCCCCCTCTCGCTGCCTAGCTGTGTGGGCTAGGGGTGAAGGATGGCATGGGCAGACATTGGCATTCCTGGGTCTCCCACTGTGGGACCAGGACCACAATCAAGCCCCCTGGCTGGTTGTTCGTGAACCCTCCTCTCTTCCCAATCTCCTTCATCTCTAGGTAGGGAGCACCCAGTCCTGCGCTGAAGCTGACTTGCACCTGCGCATAAGAATGGATTGTTCGATTTTTAGGGAATTGGTGAGCCGTTTGTTAAACATAGCTACTATTAAAAATTAAATTATATAAACTTATAAGTAAATAAGTTATTTTAAAAAGCAGCCTAATAAATACTCAAAACTTATCACTTCCTAGTTATTTGGCTGTATTTTACTATTATCTATGTTCTTGAGGTTATTGAATCCACGATGAAAGTATTTACACCATGCATGTCAGCAAAAACTACAAATCCGAGCTCCTTCCCCCGACAGAACCAGTTTTTAAACATTTACCAGCATATCACTAGGAGCATGATTCTATTATTTCCAAATTTTGTGGCAGTACTTGAGACTGGTTTGGTTTAAACCCAGATTTTGCCATTTACTGGCTATGTAACTCAGGCACATTATTTAACTTCTCTGCCCCTCAGTTTCATCATCCATAAAATGGTGATAATACAGTACCTACTTCATAGGGTTGGTATGAGGATTAAGAGCTGATATTTGTAAAGCATTTTGGAACAGTCTCTGAAACCTAATAAGTGCTATGTATTTGTTAAATAAAATAAAATAAATATCATTCTAAGAACTGCTGTTCCCATCTTTAATTCTATCTCATTTGTTTCTCATCTCTCAAAATCTATTCTACTCTTCTTCCAAGTAAAATTGAAAACATTCCATTTTTGTTGGACATGTGACCATCCAAAATAAAGATAAGATTTCTCAGCCTCCCATGAATAAATTCTGACCAAGGTGACATAAACAGAACCATTATATAGTGACATCCAGGAATCAATCTTTAAATGACAGTTGGCATATTTTCTTTGTCCCTTTTTTTCTTTACCCCTTCTTCCATCATGGTCTCTGAAACTTGAGTGTGATGGCTGGAGCTCTAGCCACCATATTGGACCATGAGGAAGAAAGCCATACTCTACAGATGATATAAATTTGGACAAAGAAATATGAAAAGAATCAGTTGTAGTTGATGGCAAGAAAAAAATAAAAAGTAGGTGAAATGTGTTCAGGGTTTGGAATGAGAATAAAAACATAGATTCAGGTTGTTTTAGAAGTCTTTAGAGGTAAACTTAGATTCTAATGATCTTCCAGTTCCAGATCCATGAGACCCAGCTACCATGGCTCATGCTCTTGGATTTCTGGAAAATTCCATCTCTCTTATTGTCATGTGCATCTTTATAATATATCTTTCTTACTGGAGCTAATGTAATTGGCTATTCCTTGAAAGCAGGACTGAAATTAACTAAACCATATGGTTTATAATATAAATGTGAAGGTATAATTCTACCTACTTACAGGTATTTATGCATTAATATTTTTCTGTGCAGACAAACTTACACCATAGGCTTTCTTCTTTGGAAATGTTCTATATCCTAGTGTGGTTCCTGGGTATCAAGTTGCATTCTAAAGTATCACCTGTCACTTTCCCATCTTGGGAGGGCTCTGAACTTTTAGGCCACACTATCTAGATTTTTATATGTTATTTGTAGTCCATGTTGCCTTTGGGAAACATTAAGCAGATGAAGTTTGCTTCTTCTCTAACTCCTTCTGTTGCTCATTCCCATCTGAGTTGAGCAACTGAGTTCAGCAGGGGCATATACCTGATTAACTGCTCCTCAGACCTACTCCCAACTCAGTAACACCTCATGTTTTCCAGCCTTGTCTCATCACAATTTACCAATAACACAATATTTCCTCAAGGCAATGCTAAACCAGTTAATCAAAGACAACAATTTGATTTTCACTGAGATAACATTTGATTATTATAGATTCTATTATTGACTCATGTGAAGGTTTTAAACTGTCCTCTCCAGTTAAAGCAAAGGACAGCTTAATAGTTCTGGAATATTTAGGTGTCAGGCATTGTGCCAAGGGCATTATTTAACTTAATTTTTACAAGTAATGTATCAAGCAAGGTTTTTAGTTGCAAGCAAGAAAAACCAATTCTGGGTGACAAACAGAAAAGAAATAAATTGAAAGGATATTCAGGAGCTCACAGGATTGCCAGAGGGGCCCACAGAACCAGGCTTAGAAAATGGGCAGGAATGAAGATAAGGCACCTTTAGCAGTGACACTAATATTTGTTAGTAACTGGTATTAGTTGTAATATTGATATACTATCTGCATTAACACATAAACCATGAAATCTCAACAGCTTAAAACAATATATATTTCTAACTCACAGTTTGATTGGTGTTTGAGGGCAAGGAGGTGAGCCTTTGCTTCATGCAATCACTAAGGAAGTCAGACGAATGACAGCACTAACATTTTCAACACGTGACTTCCAGGATCACCTTGAGACTCAACATTATTTATGGGTCAAGCCTCGAAGCGGCATAAATCACTTCTGCTCACATCCCATGGGTCAGAACTTGGTCACATGACCACACTTAGCTACAAGAGAGGTTAGGAGATCTCGTCCAGCTGGGGCCCAGTAAGAAAGGGGGACAGCTAGCTCGTCTTTGCTCCAGCCCATCCTTCTGGTCACCACATATCTGTGTCATGCTTCCTTCCACACAGAGAACACAATAACCCCCTTTGCAAGAGAGATAACCCAGTCTGTGGCCATTGCACCCTGAACGTGCCAGATCTGGTCTGATCTCAAAGCTAAGCAGGTTCAGGCCTGGATAGTACTTGGATGGGAGAGATAACCCAAAACACTGTCCAGTTGCTGAGTTTGGCTCTGTGTCCAGATGCTCTAGGGATGCTCAGTTTTCCCTATCAGGTCCGGGTTCATGGCTTGTCATGGTCCAGCTGCCTATAGCTAGACTGCTTCCTCCCCAACACATCTGATACACAGTGGTAGAACAAGGAAAAAATAATTGCAGTAAACATACCCTTGTGGAAAAGAGAAGATTCACAGCAGTCACGGGTATGTAAAGATGCCAGATTTTACTGTGAAGTCTGTGAAAACCCTACCCTGGGAGTGAGGAAGTTTTCCGAAACAGACCCTAGATTTGCTTTCTGGGAGAAACTCCTTTGTCCATTGCTCTTTATGGCCCCTGGCTCCACCATCTGGAAGTTTCTTCTTTGTCTTTTTCCTTTTGGGCCCCTTTTAACATGGGTGAAGGAAAGTATGTTTTCCCTGGAGGCTGCATAACTTTCAAAGCCTATCTCTTGCTGATAATTTTGGTGATCCAAAGCCTATTTTAATACTCAAAGGCTTGTTTAATCCAATCTTATTTTTTCTTTGGCAGTACTGTTCCCTAAAAAACCTAGTAGATTTCTAATCTATTTGTTTCTAATCAGCTTCATGTGCGAGTAAGCATACCCAAAGTTCTTTCTGAGTCATAATTCTCAGGCCTGCTTTATGTTCTTGCTTTCTAGTCTTCATGCCTAGCTCTCTATCTACTGCCTTCACACCATCTAGCCTAGATAGGAAGACCTCACCCTTGATTTGTTCTTAGCTGCAAGCCTGAGTCTTATTCAATCTGATTTCTTACTGTTTCAGTTTTGGAATCAGTCATTTTTCCCAACTTTTCAACACCCGTAGTTTCTGACATTCAGTTTCATTTTTGCTTGAAAACAAGCCAATTCTTGCCTGAGTTCATCCACTTTTTTGCAAATTGCTACTAACATTCTGTTTCCTAACCCTTCCCCCTGGAGCTCAAGAATCAACATGCATTTGGCCTGTCTTCTGAGTTCTATCAAGAGACAGTTTTAGGAAAGGTTTTGCCACTGCATAGCATAGATCTTCATCTATGCTCCAAAGTCAGTTTCCCTGCCATTCACATCCCCATTGCTTAGCCAATGCCATGCATTTTAGGTTTTTGTTATGGCAACATTCCACTTTCTGGTGTGAATGTGTATATTAGTTAGGGAAATTCTAGCTGTGACAAAGATAAACCCTGAACTCTCAATGGCATACTGCAACAGAAGTTTATTTCTTATTCACTAAAATCTAATGGGTGAGGAGGCTCTGCTTTCTATAGCCATTCAGGGACTCACCTGATGAAGCCTGTGCCATATTCAAATGTGACTTCTAGGCTAAACGGGGCATTGCCAACTAATAGATGGAGGAAGAGAGATTATGAAGAATATAGCGGGAGGTCTTTATGGGTTAGACTCGGAAGTGGTATCTATTTCTTTTGACCACAACCTATTAGCCAGAACTTGGTAATAAGGTTACATCTAACTCAGAAGGGAGACTGAAAGATACAGTACCATTGTATTTCCAGGAAGAAAGGAAAATCAGTGAAAAACTACACAGAGGAGTCTGTTCCCTAAACTGGAGCCACAGCCAAGATCATGCCAAACAACAGATGCGTTAGGGTACCACCCCTATTGCCACTGGTGGCTGGACACTGAAGCTTGCACCATCAGTGCCTCCAATATCAAAACAGGATACTGTCATTATGTGGCTGCCTCTGAGAAAACAATGTTGCTGCCACTGTCACACCATCCACAGCCAGAATGGGTTCTCCATGGCCCTAATTTCTTTAAATCACTAGCTCCCAAGTCAAAGCCCAGAGCAGATTGGTTGAGTTTAGATCATGTGCTCACTCTCTTATTGCACAAAAGGCTGGGAAAACAAGTCAGCATTTCTAGCTTATATAGTGAGTAATAGACTCTGCCCCCAATCATAACACATACAGTGAGAAATTCTCCAAATAAAGATGGGGAATTAAACTAAATCAAAGGAATCAATTTCATGATGGAAATTTCAGCAAAATTGGCAAGCTAGTAGTACAGAGTATTTTGAACAAGTAGGAGGTGACCTACTTTATTCTGTACATGTATATACATGTGGTCTTGGTTCCTACCCATCAGGATTTTTGAGGTTTTGCCTTCATCTAGAGCTGTCTTGTTCACCACTGCATCCTAGTGCCTAGAATAGTGCCTGGTACTTGGAAGTCACCCAATAAATATTTTGTTGAATGAAAAAATCCTTGGGCCAGGAAAAATGCTTATTTATGTTTCTGTTCTTTCCTGGCTCTTCTGATGGCTAGTAGGGGCTGTTTAAACCTAACTACAAGAATAAGGACAAAAGAGCTTCAATATTAGATAGCTAGATCACACCACAGAAGTGTCTCCTGCCTGGTTTCTGGCTGTAAAACTATTCCTTTAATTACATGATAGAGTCAGTGAAAACCAGACATAGGAAAGACCAGTAAACATTGCCAAAGATTATTTTTAAGATTTTCTAAATTTCATCTTTCATAAAGGACATACTGAAATTTAAATCTGAAAATTTTAATTTTTTTTAATCCAAAGAGATTTATGTCCTTGGTCCGTATATTTGGAATGTTCTCCTTGAGGTGTTTCTTTTTCCTTAGTAGGCTAGTGGCCTTGAGTATGTCTCATGGGAATCTGTGTTTGTCCCCTTTCATTATAGAATTCCTTCCTGGGAGTGTGAATTATGACATCCCTTTGACAGAGAAAGATTTGCCTTTCCGGACATTTTAAGTGGCACTGACATTAGATGACAATATTTTAAAAGACAACTGGCTAATACAGGACAAAGATGTTTAATCCTTTCCTCTCTAACAAGACAATCTCCTTTCATTCCGTATTGTTTTAGTAAGAAAAACTGTGGCATGCATTGTTCTGTGTCAGTTTATTTGCCCTGATGTAGATGAGGTTAAAAAGTTATGTGTTCAATGAGCTGTTTAGAAAGAGAGAGAGAGAGATGGGAAGGCAAAGAAGCACACAGGAGTGCAGGGAAAACGTAGAATCTGCCCTTCTTTTCCAGTATAACTTGGACTTAGAATTAAGAGTCTAAAAATTACAATACAAGGGTGTTGGCCACCATAAATAAAAACAGGAAATTTCAGGGAAAGGGGTACCCCACATCTTCCATTATGCCCTAAAACAGGGATCTGGGAGCATTGCCACCTGGCGTGGGGCACTTGCATTGCCTGCTGAGGCTGCCAGCAAAAATCTATCATCTCTTAAAGAGACAAGACTGTGTTTTGAACAGGGCTCATCTCAGCCTGTAAAGCTGTGCCCCTTCTGCATTGTTTCATAGCCATGGATGCTTAGATTTCAGGAGTGCAGAGCCCCGTGATTCTATAAGGTGTAGGCTGGAAGAGTGGCTAGGATGAAGGTATAAGAACAACACTAAAGAAATGTTCTGCTCAAACAATGCAGAAGTGGAGAGTCTGTATGTGTTGGCTGAAATTATTTTAAATAGGACTAAGACTATTAGCCAAGGTGCTCTGGTCCACATTCAATATTTCAAATACCTCCTGGTACTGTATTTGCAAATGGCTTTTGAGTAGGCACTGAAGGTTTTTTATAAGTTGGCTACTTTTTGTTGGATAAGAGGGATGAGAGAAATGTTTACAAAAATAAAGAAAAAGAAAAAAGAAAAAAATCATCAAAAATTATTTTTTTATAATTTCTGAGCACATTAGAGTTAATAATTTTGTCATTTAGTGTTTTGTTTCAAGGCTAATATGCCATGCCATCTGCCAAGTGACGGTGTCTTTATTAGGTTACCATGGTATATACAAAGCAAAAAGCTTTGCAAAGTTTTCGAGCAGGATGGCTTTTATTTCTCCCTTCAAAATTTTTCAAAATGTAAATTAACATGTTTTCAACAAAACTGTTGAAATGAGTTATAAATATTGAGATGATACTACCCAATAATTTAAAGGCTGTATTTCCTTTTGTAGTCTTAATTTTTTAATCTGAAAATAATCCTGATGTTTAGAGAATTTTACAAATATATATAAACTATTAATTCCATAATAGTGTTAATGACTGAAAAAATTCTCAGAATTATTTCCTTAGAACTGGAAAAGAAAAAGGCCTTTACTGCAACTGTGTTTAAGAAGAGTGAAACTATTTCATTTTTCTTTTGCTTAAAATGGGAGTAAAGTACAGAAGCTCAAAGAAAGGGAAAATGGGATTTGTAGACTTTTTGACATAAGGTAATAATTTTATTCTTAAAGCTAATGATTTATATGCACTAGTTTGCCTCTGCCTCCCAAAATGTAGTTTGAGGTGGCAATGTGATTCAGCTTTGCCAGATCAATTTCATCCAGCTTTATCCAAGTGTTTATAAAGATACTGTGTGATCAGTGTGTCTCTTTAATGCTCTGGCAGTCAAAGTTTTAGGCTCTCTCCCCCTTCTGTCTCTGGGGAAAGTTTTCCAGGCTTCAATTTTTCCATATGCCTTGTAAAAAAATTTTTTTAAATAAGTTGTTTGTGTCCAGAGATACAAGCACACATGCACCAAGAGGCACGCATACGTATTTAAGTGAAAGGGACAGCAGTTATATATACTTTTGGCGGTACTTTGACATTCATATAAGCAAAAGATAGGGGGAAAGAGATTTCTGGCCCACCCATCTCACTTTTGTTGTTGAGATGAAGCATGTTAAGGATTGTTCTGGAAAAGAATTTCTATAACCCGTGCCCTCACTCCACTATTACAAACCCTAGGACTCCACCTTCCATAAGAGATAAGATTAAAATAATATAGAGGTAGGCCATGGTGGGAGGCCCCAAAAGTACTCAGCATCACTGCTTATGTCCAATTAAAACTAGTGTTTCTAATTAAACACTAGACTACTGAGCTCTGTTCAGATCACCCATAAAGACATTGCATTCCTAAAAGCAAACTGGAGGAATATAGAATACTTACTTTCAAAGTAAATCAATAAATATTAATTGAGTGGGCTGTTTATATAATAGCAACTGTGCTAGGTGCTGAGAAGATGACTTAAGCAAGATAGACACTGTCCCAGGCTTCTCGTAGCTTCAAGGCCAATAGGGAATTTGTCTTTCCCAATGATTGATAGTACTGTGCTTAGAAAGTTAAGATACCAGATATTGGAAGCAAGGCCTCATGAGGACAAAATCTCACAAATCCAATATCTGTACAGTGAGACAAACTCCAGTTGCGAAATGGTAGAGGTGGAAAAGAGATTGACGAAAGTCAAATAGATTCAGGACATTGACTTGGTGAGTATTCAAAAGGCCATACCTTAGCACAGTAGCGCTGAAGGCTATTGATGTTGTCAATGTGTGGACATGCAGTTAGCCTTTTAAAGTAATCTATTTTCCAACAAGCCTTTTGATGAAGACTTGGGATTATCTGTCATAGGTATTGAGTATCCAGTTGACCATCACTTCTTGGAACTTGTGTCATTCTAATTAGAAATCCACCTCCATCTCTGTCTCTCCTTGAGTTGATTAGAAAAACATTCCTGGTTATGAAGGTGAAACATCAAAGAGGGGAAAAAACTGAGGCTACTCTTTGGCTGAAGGAGAGGCTGCTGATTGGCTACTTTGCAGGTGGCTCACCAAAAAGGCCTTTGCCAAGCCATTGCCCCCTCCCTACTCCAGTGATGCAATATCACCCCACCAGAATGTTTTGTTCTCCAAGGCCCTGTTTCAATGGGTACATCCCATTCACAAGGCCAGCAGATGTCAGTCCTGATCCACTTTTTCTCAGTAGTGAACGAGGAGGAGGAGGAGGAGGAGGAGGAGGAGGAGGAGAGGAAGAAGAAGAAGAGGAGCTGCTCTGCTTTCCCAATCACTGCCTTCTATTTGCTGGCTTTTCTTCTTCCTGAGATGGAGGCCCCCTGCTTGGTTTGCTTTGTTAATATTTGCATTATTCAATAGTTATTATGTGATAAGCATGTTGTTTGCTTTAGATTTTGGTTGGTTTGTTTTCTGGTGCTTTTATTCTTAGCTGGTGGCTTAACTTGAGTTACAGCTGTGGTCTGTATATTACTCAGTGTGGGTAGGATGTATGTTTTTACAGCTTCTTACCTGATGCCTCAACAATCCAAAGTTGGGCCCAAAAGCCAAAATAAAACAAACAAAAAAAATCTAAGGGAAAAACATGCAGCTTTTATTCTGTAAAACTATTCCCTTGGTGTCAGCCTTGGATATATCCCTTTTAGAATGAAGAAGCTTAGGTTTGCAAGTACTTCGGCAAAAATCATTTCTAAATGCACATATTTTTAGCTTCCTGATTAGGAAATAATAGTATCCCTGTGCATTTATTGAGCAAGAATCTCCTCCTTGAGTGAAAATATTTTATGTCTAAAGATTAAGTAGTTTATTATAAGTGCAAATGGAATGATTTCAAGTAAACAGAATATACAGCTACTGTTTATAATGTATTCTGCTATTTGTAATATGCTATTTATTATGAAAGCGTGCTTTAAAGTTGCTACTGAAGTTTTAAACTCTAGGACTTGCTAATGAAGAAAATTGTGTGTTTTTGTCTTTGATCTAGTATTGTTTGTTATAGTTGATTAGCTGTTACATAGTCCAAGGTAAAATTGTCATATAAGATGATTTCAACATGCTATGAAAGAATCTGAGCATTGTTAGATGGCTGGTGACAAGAATACATTCGGGCAATAGTCTGTTGCTTAAGTTAAATGTTAAATATTTATTTACCAAGTTGCTTAATTCAAACAAGAACTTTCTTGATTTATTAAGAATAATAATATAACCCAGAATGTATATGCAACTTTTAAACAACTCCTACTGAATATTATAGTATTAATATTTTATTTCTTTTCAAAATAATAACTGTAACAACCAGATGCCTACCACTGACCTTTTTTTCGCTTGAACATAACTTCTGAGTTTAAAGAATTTTAAAATCTAATCTAAATGAGCTTATTTTAATACTCTTCCAGGGCCAGGGAGATCAAAAAATCATTATTTATAATTCTTTGCAATGTTAAAAATTAAAAACTAATGTTACTTGTAATTTGTAATTTTGTGTTCTAAGCTATTATTTTAATTGCTTAAAAATTCTTTGCCTTTTTTAATTAAAAAAGGGAATGCTAATAAAAATACACTTATGTACGTACAAAAAAAGTATGTACATAAAACATCTCTTACCCTGTATTTAGGATTCCTGTGTTAATGTCAGCTACAAAATTAAGAGCAAAGCAAAGGTAATTTCTGAAGATTTGTTGTCTTGGCCATGATTTTATAATCATGTCCTGCTTCTCCAGCCAACTGTCTAGACCAGTGCTGTTCAATGAAAATATATAATGTGAGCCTTAAAGGAGAGCCACACACATAATTTTAAATTTTCTGGTAGCCACATTTTGAAAAGTAAAAAGAAACAGATAAAATTAATTCCAATAATATATTTCCAAAATATTGTATATGATATATTTTATGTTCTTTTTGTGTGTCCTAAATCTTCGAAATCCCTGTGTATTTTGTACTCATACTGCATCTCAATTCGTGCTAGCCACATTTCAAGTGTTCGGGAGCCACATGTGGCTAGTGGCTACTGTATCAGGTGGTGCAGGTCTAGATGATCAAATCTCTACACTGCATGAGTTTATAAGAATATAACTGTTGAGCTGATATCAATCTGCAAGATTCACATGTTGAAGCAAGATTCTTTAGTGGAACAAACTCCTCGAGTGTACAGAAACCCTTTGTTCTTGTTCTATTTTGTTTTTAACAGCTTGTTTTGCTCCATAAAGATCCATCAGTCACCCTCAAGCTGTGGGACCCTCTGCTTGTTCATGCCTATGAAGCCGAGTTCGCTGAGGTAGTCACTCCGGAGAACATGAACTCGAGCAAACATTCTAAAATGGCCCAACTGTGAGAGGCAGAGCCCACAGGATTCTTGTCAGGGATCCGTTCAGGACATGGAAAGAGTCCCAGTGTCTGTAGACTTTTGGGTTGCCTGGTATGCAGTCCTGAACTGTAACCCTGGGATTCCAAAAAGAATGTCAAGTCTATGCTTTGGATTTTCTGGGGGAGTCTATATTTCACATAATTTAACCTGTTTTTCTTTCAAATAGGTCCCAACTTCTTTGACTACATGTCTTGATTTGAAGTTCAGAAAATATGGCTGCTCTAGAGAAGGCACCTCCTATTGCAGGGCTGGTTTTCCAACCCAGAGTGACTACGGAGGCAAATTTTCAGAGCGGGCATAAGTATTATTTGGAAATGATAATGGAAAGAATATGCAAGGCTGGAGGATAAATTGTAGATGCTTCAGGGAGAAGAAATAGCACAGGTACTCTGAAGTTAATTCCCTTCCCACAGGCCCTAAATTGCTGCAAGGTTAGTCAAGAGAGAAATTAAACTGGAAAATGGAAAAGAATCCACAAAATACAGATAACTACCTTTTTTTGTCATTTTCATTTCTCCACTATTATACCCCACTCCAAACCCCTTAACAAACATAAATAAGAGGCCATTGGTCTTTGACATTTCCAATAATATAGCTCTTAATAGTATTTAGGTTCTGCAATGTTCCAGGTTCTGTGTAACATGCTTAATTATATTATATAGTTATATATATTTATATTATGTAAGTACGTTACATGGAACCTGGAACATTGTGGGCCCTAAATAAGTGGAGGCCATTACTACAAATATTATGTTGCTGAGGAACCATCCAGTCGATGTGAGAAAACCAGAATGACAGTATGGCACCATCTCTTTCATATCTGTCACTTTTCTGTTTTATCTTGTGTGCTCTGAAAGGCAGTGCATGCCCATTATGTCTTCTTTGTACCCTTCTGAATGGAATCTTATTTTCTTCCTTATTAACATACCTTAATTAATAGAGGTGTGTTTGTATAGCTACTATGTCAGAACACCTCAGTGGGATAAAGATTTGGCATGATATTGCTGGCTGTCTTGTTATTTCCCTATTAAGTTGAAAGAGAATATTGGTACCAAGGTATAATCATGACTCCATATGATCTCGAATAGGAATTTAATGGCTTTCTTAAAATGGTCCTGAGTCTTTCCTTGGTTTGGGGGCAGAAGAAGACTTGTGAAGAATTTCTCAAATCTTAGGGGAAGAAAAATAGATTTTTATTCTCTACTCATTTTTCATTTTATAAAGAGAAGTGTCATATATTGGATAATTTTAAATCTCTTAGAAGTGAGAAATATATTGTTTTCTCCAAAATTAGCACTTAGTTATTATGTTTACTACCCAAAGTTCCACTGCCATCACTGAACACTTGCATGAAGCAGTTCAAGAGGAATCTATCTAATGGCACAAATACACAGTTATCTTTGCATATTTACCTGAGTCACTGTTGTTTGCTTGTTTTTCTCAGAGACTGTATTAGAAATAAGCATATATAACACTGCAGAAACAACCTATTGTTGAACATGGCAACAGCAATTTTGTTAAGTTTTAGTTTTAGTAGACAGTTTTTGTTTGTCTCATTTGTTTTACATTTTCACTATTGCCCATCTAATTTCAGTGGGCATTTTATTTAAAGAGAAAGAGAGGGAAAGAGAGACACAGAGAGAGATAGAGAGAGAAAATTGGACATAAATAGTTTGTTATAAAGAAATTATGTTCAACCCATCTTCCAAGAAATAAGAAGAGCTTCATTTGGATCTCTGATTCTACCTAGTTTTGGGAATTAAATTTATGTTTACTTCTTGTTAACGTCATGCCATGCAGGCTTGAACAATGGTCTTCCAAAATCCATGTGCATCCCCACACTCTTGGGGCACTGATCTTCTTCTTCAATACCATTAACAGCTCAACAGACCACAGGAACCTTAGATTCTGCTATGGAGAATGATACTGGGTCACAGGCTCCTGTGACAATGACATTTTCTCTGAGAGTTCAGCACAGCTGTGTCACTGTTAACTTGTAATGACCATCCTTTCTTCCTTTGAAAAGTTTCAGTGAAATGAAATAGATGTGCAATTTCTGCTTCCATCTGTACTTTATGGGGGATAATATATAGTAATTCTGGGTGCTAAAGTACCCTGTGACATGCTTAATTTGGGGCGTTCCAAAGCATAATTTTGCCCACAGTTATACACAAATGCAATATAAGACTTTTTTTTTTTGAAAGTCCAGGCCTTAAAATATCTTATAACCTGTAATACACCAAAAGGTAAGGAGACTCACTCCCAGCCTGCATTCGGGCCCCACTGTTCATTTCAGATAATGGCTGACTCAATGGAGAACTCATGTGGAAGTCGTGCCAGTAGCTCCTGGGACAATGAGTGGCACAGAGGCACCACAGTAGTTATTTTGGAGCATTATTCTTTCTTGGTTTCCACAATAGCTGGAATCTGATAATTTAGCATTAAGCCTCTTTTCAACTATATGGAACTGTAATAAGGTGATTTAGCCAATGTGCTCGTCCATTGTCCCAAAGATTCTGTGATCTATTATGCTGTAGTGTGTAAAAAGAAAAAGAAAGAAAAAAAGAAAAATGGGGAAAAAACATAAACTAACTAATTACCAAAAACATTAAAAGCTGCTTTGAGAGGGCTGTTATTTATTGGCATTTTTAATAAATCAATATAGATATAGGAATCGACTGCAAAAGCCTCTGGATACATTCACATAATGAAAGCCCAATTAATATCCGCAAGCACAGTGCACTGACGGCAACAGGGAGCTACAAGGACAATCACTGGCTTCCGCAGCCAACACTGACAGCTGCAGTGCCCTGATAGAAAGCAGCTTCAAAGGCCCGGTCCCCACCCCCACCCCAGCCTCAACTGAACACTCCCTTCATGTCTCACCCGCACTGCGGCAAGGCCTGCAGGAACAGATGGGATACCAGAAGCAACCCATGGCTATCTGTGATGTCACCAAACGAGGCATTCTGGGATACTGTTTGGGTGGCAAAAAATGTCAAAAGACTAAGAGAGGGGGATGGGGAGGGATAAGGGAGAATTTTTTAGGAGGTGAAATTAGTGTGGCAAGGCAACCAGTAGGTTGGAGAATGGGCTGTGGGGTGATGGAAGATGTGCTGTGCACAGGTCGGGGTTGGCTTACATTTCAGTTTTATTTGGGTGTGGATTAAGGGAGCTTTCCATTTGTTGGGCTCACGAGAAAAACATGTGGCTTCGTGTTCTGTAGGCCTGTTTGCTTTGAATTCATCCAGGACGAAAAGCCCGTGCCAGCATCTCAGAGATGGTGTTGGGACACTATCGACTTTCTGTTTCTCAGTCACTACTACCATTTTCAAACAAGATCTGAGTTTTCTTCCTTAAGATGTAGCATCTCTCGATTTTTAAAATTAAGTTTTTCTTTGTCGTTTGGTTGTTGGTTTTTTGGGTGTTTTTGCTGTCCCCAAATATGAATCAATTTCTGACTAAACTGAAAGACTGATTTCTAAAATTGGATTATCCAAAACTGCTGTCCAGGAATCCTGTTCTGAGCAGTCATGTGGGTAGCACACATAATGATGCTTAAAATCAGGCGTCAGGCCTCTCTCATGGCACACACAGATATCTGGGCACCCAGGGGTCTGAGGAAGCCACCAGATACCAGTCTGGTAAAAGCAGAAAAGTAGAGCTTGATTAAATAGATTATTCAAGAGAAAAAACAGATCTACCTAAAATTTCCAATTCTTGTAGAGGTCGAATGGAACAGAGGAGGTTATAAGGGGAAAATATTCTCCTTTGCCTTGTAATAAATATAATAATATTTGTTATTTATTTATGTATTTATATTCTTAAAGCCCCTTACAGTTTACAAAGATCTCCATGTGATCTTCCTAGTAAATCCCAGTAACTTTTAGACAATGACTACTTTGATACTATTGTATAGAGAAGGACGCTGAGACTTAGGGCAGTTCAGTGACTTGCCCATGGTCATAGTTAGGGAATGTCAGAGGTGAGGCTTCACTCCCAGCCTTTCAAATCCTCTGCAAGACATGGAAGCCATTTGAAGAAATCCATAAAACAATCTGTAATTTTTTGGAGGGGAGCTCAAGAATCATTACCCTATGAGCATAACCCTCCAACTAGTGTGTCCCATGTTACTCTTATAATGGCGCTTTTCTTACTTAATTTGTACTTGTTTATTTGTCTGTTTTTCCCCACTAGAATGGGAGCTCTTTAAGGACAGAGCCTTTCTTATTCACCCCTGAATCTTCGGTAACCGGCATAATACCTGGTATGTGGTAGATGCCATAGCCATCTGTAAATGCCTGTTGAAGTAGGATGGATGGATAGGCAGATGGATGAATTAATAGATGAATGGATAGAAAGATGAGTGGGTGAATGAATGATAAAAGTCTTATTTTAGTTATTTGTATAATTTAGCAATCCCTTTCATGACCTTGAAGAAATGGAACATGTTGAGTATAACCATTTCTATATTTGATAATTTGAAAAAATACTGTAACTGGCATTAATAAGAAACAAAAAGAAAAGATGACTAACCTGATAAAGAGGGAGAATTATAATCATACAAAACCAAACTGAGAGGAAAATAAGGCAGTCACTAGAGGCTGTTATTTTTATTTTATTTTATTGGCGGTTCTTAGGAATTGTCTCTGCAGACAACTCAGTAAGGCCTGTTCAACTCCGTAAGGCTGAAGCTCTCAGCTAAGTGAGATAAATCCTCCTGGTAGGCAAGCACATGTGAGTGCTTCAGTTACTTTTTTGGATGGCATCCCAATTAGCATCACTTCAATAAATGTTTACTGGGAGTGCTAGATGTGCCGGCCCAGACTCAGTGCTAAATGTGGAGAAAGTTACCAGGTGGCACTGGAGTTGGCTTCAGCCCAGATGAAGTTGACATACTAGGAGAGATTACACAGAATTCCTGCAGATACCTTCAGTATAGGACTGATCCTCCAGTGCTCAAAAGCAAATCTGAATCAAGTGCTCAGAAGAGGGAGACTTGACTTCCAATTTGAGTTGAGGGCAGGGTCAAAGAGGCTTAATGAATGAAGTAGAAGGAATGGAAGTACTAAGTAAGAACCACACGTGGAGATATTGTGGAAAACACCAAATGGTAAAATGTATACTTTAGGCCATATCCAGTGTTCCAGTACTACAGAGATGTTCCAGTGCACTGGAAGTATATACAACGCATTTCTCATAAAATGACTGCAAGTTAAATTCATTGGACAGGAGACAGGGTTGGAAGAAAGTTATTAGAAGGAACATTGCCCAGCTCTGTGAAGAAGTGTGATCAAGTTTAATAATCCAGAAGTATTGTACAAGTCATTCCTTGGACTTTTATCCTAAATGCAGAATAATGCTGGAAAAATAAAAGTGATAGAAACAGATTTGCCTAGCAAAGACAACAATGATCAGATTCCTAAGATCATTGATTTTTAAAAACATAAATAAATACTTAAGGTGGTGGGAATTATCAGATCTTCTTCATGCTCCCCAAGTAATTTGAGTATTCTACTTATAGAATGTATTGCTAATGTATAGAATGTATTGCTCATGAATTAATCTTGCTTAAAAAGGCTAACAAATAATAATTACCAGGTATTAGCATGTACTATGTGCCAAGCACTGTGCTAAATGCTTTAAATTTGGTATTTAATTTAATCCTCATAACCACCCCGTGAGATAACTGTTTTTCTTAATATTTTTTAAATTTTAGAATAGTTTTAATCTTACAGAAAAGTTTGTAAAGATAGTATAGAGGTTTCCTGCATACCCTCCATCTAGTTTCCCCAATTATTAACATCTCACACTAGCATGGTACATTTTTTCATAATTCATGAAGCAATGCTGATACATGATTATTAACTAAAGTCCATACTATATTCAGATCTCCTTAGTTTTTACCCAATATCCTTTTTCTATACCAGGGTCCCATCCAGGATGACATATTACTTCTAGTCATCATATCTTTTAAGGCTTGTCTTAGCTATGGTAGTTTCTCAGACTTCCCTTGTTTTTGATAACCTTGAAAGTTTTGAGGAGTAATGGTCAAGTATTTTGCAGAATGTCTCCCAATTTGGATTTTTCTCATGGTTATATTGGGTGATGAGTACTTTGGAGGAAGACACACAGAGATAAAGTGTCCATCACATCATATCAAGGGTTCCTGCTATCAACATGATTTATCACTGATAACATTAAGCTTGAACACATGGCTGGGGTACTATTTGTCATGTTTCTCCACTGAAAAGTTACTCTCCTGCCCTCTTCTTTCTGTACGGTACCCTTTGGAAGGAAATCACTAAGCAAAGCCCACACGTAAGGGGTAGGGAATTATGCTCCACTTCTTTGAGGGTAAAGTATTTACATAAATTATTTGAAATTCTTCTGTATGCGAGATTTGTCTATTTTCTCCCATTTCTTTACTTATTTGGTCATTTCTTTATATCAGTATGGACTCAAGGATATTTATGTTCTGCTTTTGATTACAATCCAAAGTCTTAGTTTGTCTGGGTTACTATAATAGAACCATAGACTGGGTGGTTTATAAACAACAGAAATCTATTCTATTTCAGAAGAGTTCTGGAGTCTGGGAAGTCCAAAATCAAGTTGCTGGCAGATTTGGTGTCTGGTGAGAGCCAGCTTCCTAGTTCATAGATAGCCACATTCTCACTGTGTTCTCACATGGCAAAAGGGGCAAAGGAACTTCCTAGGGCCTCTTTCAAAAGGACACTAATCCCATTCATGAGGGTTCAGCCCTCATGACCTAATTATCTCCCAAAGGCCTCACCTCCAAATACCATCACCAGGTATTAAGTTTCAACATAGGACTTTTGAGATGACATAACAATTCAATCTATTGCACTCAATATCACATTATTTATTTTTTTGCTCAAATTATCCCAGTGTTGGCCATTGGGAGCTCTTTCAATTGACTCTTATGTTCCTTTGACATACTCCTGTTTTTTTTGTTTTGTTTTGTTTTGTTTTGTATTGTTTTCTCCAGCACTTTCTTATTTTCTGGCACCGCAATATGCTCCAGCAGTCTCATCTTGTATAATCCCTGCTCTAACCTTGGAATTAGCCATTTCTCCAAGGAATCCTGGTTTCTTTTGTTGGAGAATGATATTAGAAACCAAGATCAGGGCACTGGATATAGAAGTAACTATTTTTATTTTCTTCATTTTACACATGAGGAAACTGAAGCTTAGAATGGTTAAGGAATCTGCCCAAGGTCATGCCTTAGAAAATTGTAGAATCCAGATTAAAACTCAGATCTGTCTGTTCTTGTAACTGCGGCATGATATCTTGCCTTTTTTTTTTTTTTTTAATCCTTTTGGAACATCAGTCTGCCTTCCAATAAACCTTAAGTAGTGTTGGAAGGTTTCCTGGTCTGTTGACATATATTGTATTTCAGCATTCCTTTTCTTACTGTCCCTGAGATCAGAGTTTGGTGGGGTTTATTCAAGACAATGGCACTTTAGTTAGTGGTTCTAATCTAAAATAAGTATCTTCAGAAGTAGTGCTGAGAGTCTGAAAGCGATTTTTCCATGTTTTGAGAAGTCTAATGGAAATCATATGTTTGCCCATGACACAACTGCCCAGGCTAAGGAGAATGTCACATTTCTTTGGTTCTATATATACTCAATGTGGCTGGCTACATCAGTTATTTCAAACCGTTAGAAGCGCTGATTGGTTGATGATGACTTCATAAGAATTTTTGAAGTTGGGGAGGATAATAAAGAGTCTTTGGGGGTGGAAATGTTGGGAAAGACCACATTCATACTGTTCTGCTTGTGATCTAACTCTGATTGAGGTGGACCAATTATGAGAGTTATCTATGTGTGTATGGCAGGGAAAGAGTAACTTTTTGGATATAAAGTAGACATCTATATATTTGGTTTATGTTTTACCAATTTGCTATAATGTTTTAATTTTCAAAATTCTGGTCCAAGTTACTTTTAATTTCTGCTTCATTTTAGATGCCTGCTTAAAATATTTAAAGTGTACACATTGGAATGATTTTTTTTTGTATTCTATTTTCTGAAGGAAAAATCTATATCTTAGTGTAGATAAGCATATGGATCTATTTAATATGTTCAAAAGCAATGCATATGAATGACTCAGAGCTTAAGTTTGTAGTGCTTGGATAAATTGCCTGTTGGGATGGACTCAGAAAGGTAGGAGGAGAAAGGGGGAGGGATGAACAACAACTTAAATGGGAGAGGAGAAACATGTGATTCTAGAAAACAAAAGAATCATGAGCACCAGGAAAAGATGACTGGTTTTGATAGAAGGAAAGTTCTCAATGAATATTAACAGGGCCTGACTTCTTGTTTTCACACAATTGTGTTCACATGAAACCATATGAGGAAACAGTGCAGTTAAAATGTTTAGAAACAGAAACCTTTGAAATCATCTAATTCAGCAGTTCCTGACACTGAGCTACACATTCCCAGCTTAGAAATTTTTTAAAACTCCCTTGTAATTCTAATGTGCACACAGGCCTGAAACCATTAATGCAGTTGTTTTTTTCCAATTAAAAGATATTTCAAATACACAAAAAGTATAGTGAAAATATATTATAAACCTATGTATTTACTACCTAGATTTAACACATCAACTTAGTGCCACATTTGCTTCAGTTTTTTTTTTTTTTAAGAAGTGCAATGTCACAGGTATCCTTAGAGTCCTTTGTCCACCATCAGATCCCATTTGCCTTCCCTCCTTTTCCAGAGGCAATTTCTACTCTAAAGTTGGTGGTATCATATTTTATATCTTTACTACATAGATATGTATGGTTCTGTTTATTTTAAATATTTGCATACATAGTATCATAGTATGTACATCCTTTTGCATTTTGCTTTTCCTTCTCAACATTATGCTTTTGCAACTCATCCATGTAATTCAAGTTCATTAATTTTAACTGCAGTATGGTGTTTCATTGTACAAGCATACTAGAATTTTTTAATGCATTCCCCTATTTCTGATGGGCATTTGAGTTGTTGTTCCCATTTTGCTTTGCTTTGTTTTTGGTATAATAAAAATGCTATGGTGGGCATTTTTGTACATATCTCCTTGAGTGCACAGAAGCAAACTTCTCTAGGGCAGAGCTTGCCAACTAGTGTGCATAGCAGTGCCTCACAGTGGGGTAGAAGCCCTCAGGGAAGCCAGGTGGGACCTGAGGTGACCACAGCCCCTAAAGGAGTCATCTCCTGGTAAGCAGCTTTCTCAGGTTACCCCAGCATGCTCTATATCCTGCTCTATATGCGTCACAATGGGAAAAAGTTTGGAAGACACTGCCCCAAGAAATGTACCTAGAAGTGGTCATCCAGTGTTGTAGAGTTACACATTTAACACTATAATTATTGCTAAATTATAATAATTGTACCAATCCCCAGGCCCACCTTGCCACATTTGAAATTTTTTTGCCAGTCTGATAGACGTGAAATGATATCTTGTTTTAATTTGCATTTTTATAAGTTAGAAAGTCTTTTCATATGTTAATTGGTTATATTTATAGTTTGTGAATCCTCAATTTCTATCCTTTGCTCATTTTTCCATTGAGTTGTTTGTTTCTTCTTCTTACTGGTTTGTAATGACTGTATTCTGGATACTAATACTTTGTTGGTTATACACATTGCAAATATTTTGCTCCAATCTCTGGCTTACCTTTTAACTTTATTTTTAAGACCACTTTTCATTAAAAAGTTTTTATATTTTAGTTTGTGCTTCAAGTGAAGAAACGCAAGGCTCATGGTTGCATAGTAGTAATATTTCAGTACTGAGTGATGTCATCATGTTTGCTACTCTAAATCAGTGTAGTAAGGTTGAAAAGAATGCTGCTCTGAAAACCAGTCTAAAAATAATTTTCTCATATTAATTAAATGATTACCTGAGTAAGCTGAGACACATAATGAACATTAGTCACCTAACCCCAAGTCATATACCTATCTAGTGCTAAAGCTGCCAAAATCTCACACCATTTCCCAAAGTGTGCTCGTGGAATGCTAGTTCTTAAAAAGTATTCTGTGGTCAATTTCACTTTACATCTTTTTCTCCTCTTAAAATTTCAGAGTTTACAGTCTGGTATTAAAAGTTCTGTTAAGTCTTGCAACTATTAATAAAAACATCAACCGATTTTTTAATCTAGCATTTTCTAAACTTATTTGTGTATGGAATCCCCATTTTCCATGGAGCACCTAATAACATCCCAAGGAAGTGATATTCTATGGAATAGCCTTTGAGAATCTCTGCACTTGAAAACATTTATTTCAGTTTTCCAAGACTGCCCTCCGCATGCTGGTAGTTTACCTATACAATCTAGTAAATATATAAAAATAAAAGCACTAACATTCATCATATTGAACTTTAAACACTGGTATATATTAAATAGTAAAGAGATTCTGCTGGCTTAGAGCAGAAATAATAAGGCTAATTTTGTTCTCTAATGGGATCTTATGAGTCACTCTATGAGAATACATAATAAAACTATTTCTCCTTCTTTTATTTGTGCATCTCTTAAATAACATGGGAATTATTGTGGTGCATGGGATTATGATTGCTTATTGAGCCCTGCAGGATAAGATTTGGCTCTTAGGGTATGGATAAGGGCATGTCACTTACCTGAGGACCTAGAGTCCTAAAGCAAGAGACAGAAACTCAGAAGTTCAACCTTTGCTGGGGCAAAGTTTCTCTCTGGACTCTGTTCTCTTAAGTTCAGAATTTTAAAAACTGAGTTATCCAAGCATATGCTCCCAAGAAGTGGGTACTAAAACAGTTGGGAGTCTGGGCCTCCAAGCTCTGGAGGGCAAGGTATCCTTATGAGTCAGGAGTAAGAGGCAGGTGTTTGCTACATATCTTTCTCTACATTTAAATTTTGAACAAATGTATGTATTATCTATTCAAAAACTTAATCAATGAAATTAATAATGAGTGACTACATTTCCTCTCATGATTCAGCACGTTTATCAAGATCCCACTGTGTCTCAGACTCCACATTAGAAACTATGACAACAACAAAAAAAGTAGAAAATACCTGTGAGGAAGTGATTATTATAATACTGAGGGGGAAACACATAACAAATTTATATGTACAGATGATTACAAATGTATAAATTGGTGCTTACAGAAATGGCAAGTATATATACCAAAATGTTAACTGTGGTGGTCTTTGAGTTGCTAGGAATATTGGTGGGGTTTTTTTCTTCCTTATAATTAAGAACTTTCTATGTTATTCATGTTAGCATATGCTACTTTTCAAATGATTTTTTAAAGTTAATTTTATTTTTAGATGTACAAGAAAAATATTTTTATATAAGTATGCCAGATGCAGAGACAATTTTACAGCTAATATGTGTTTTGCAAAGTCCTCCCAGCCCCCTTTTGTAAAATGACTATATCATCTATAGTAACTGGCCACCAATTTTCATCATAATAATTAGAGGAAGACAGAAAGTTATCACTAACTACACTGTGCTGTGATATCCACAAGTTTTGGAAATAGACCAGGTGTTTAGGTCCCAAGTTTGTCAATCACTACTGCCTGACCTTGGGTAAATTCCTTAAATCTCTGAACCTCAGTTTCCTCATCTGCTGAGTGGGTAAAATATTAATAATGACATCTTCCCTGCCCCCACCCCAGGATTTTTGTGAGGATAAGATAAGAATTCCTCAAAGCCCTTACTCCAGTGGCTAGCACATAGTAAGTCTTAAGGATTGTTAGCTCCCGCTAGGGGTTTGAGCCCAAGACCATCAGCTAAAGTGGAGAGAATTACAGCTTGCAAGGAGTCCCAGCTACTTAGGAAGCTAAGGCAGGAGTATTGCTTGAGGCCAGGAGTTCAGGACTGGCCTGGGCAACATAGGGAGACCCCCAGCTCTAAAAATAAGTAAATAAAATAAAATAAAATAAAATAATAAAATTAGCTGAGTGTGGTGGTGGGCACCTGTAGTCCCAGCTACCCCGGAGGCTGAGGCAGGAGGATCACTGGAGCCCAAGAGTTTAAGGCTGCAGTGAGCTGTGATTGCATCACTGCACTCCAGCCTGGATAACAGAGCGAGATCCCCACCTTTAATAAATAAATAAAATTGGAGAGAATGCTTCCTATGTACTACAGACAAATCAGTAGGCCTATATACTTGCGGAGGCTATTTATTTGAAAATCAAGATGAAGAACTGGCTTCAGGGAGAGAAGTACTGGGAAATACTTTTCAAGAGAAGGGTTAAATTTTTTTCTGTACAGTAAGATTTAGGAAAAAGAGAAGGTGACAGGTTGAGAATCAAACAATCTTGGACACCAGGTGTAGTGACCTGTGGGAAGGAGATAAATGCAAGGACTATAAAGCTGCTGATCAGACAAAACCAAAAAGGGTATTAAAGAGAGAGTTTGGTACCAAGCCATGACTAGAATTTCAGGAAAATGAATGATGGTATGGGGTTACCATGTTATAAATCAATGAGGCGACTGAGACAATATCATAAACCAGAAGAACGAAATTCAAATAGATATTAATAACACCTGCCCTTGGATATTAACCTTCAGCATTGTCACTTGTAATGTAAAATCCCTGGTTAGACAATCTACCCTATAACCATATGGGTTCTTTTTTTGAGAGGGGGAAGTGATAAGGATCGGGTTTGGAAAGGGGAAAAAAATAAAAGCAATTTAAAACAAGACATTTGGGCTTTGAAGGCAAGGGGGTTTGGAAAGGTTCGGAAGTGCTGAGGCTGAGCTATCAAGTGTCATGGTGGTATCAAGTTTGTTTTCTGGGAAATATTTGAACTAATTTTATCAGCAGCATTTCTCTCAGGCTATTTACTACCTGAATATTTGTCAAGGCCTCTAGAGGAGGCGGCCAAACATGTACATCTGAAATTCTTTTTATCTGGAGCAGAACTTGGGTGGGGAAGGCTCTCTTGTAGCAGGGGTGGGGAGCTGACGGTAGATGTTGCAGTGAGAAAGATGAGATTTCGGGAGCTGTCATCAGGATTGCGACTTCTGGTTACAGTCGATATTTTTCCAAATGCCAGCCACGCAAGGATTTAAAAGAATGTGCAAAGAAGCATGTGGCGTGCTTCTCATGAAGCAAGAGCAGGCTAAGTGGCTTGCTTAGCATCAGCGCCCCCACACCCCAGCCAATCACAAGCTTGGGCACCCCGGCCTTTTCCCTGCAAGGCCTTGGCCACATGCCCTCCTATGCAATTGTGAGGAGGTTGGATGAAGCACGATGGTGTTTAAAGCACTCTTCCATGGCGCTCTTGCAGTTGCGAGATTTCCCAAGAGGCAGTTGCCAAGAGTATGTTCTTTCCCACTGGCTTTTAATTTGTAAATTGTAATGGGCTCCCCTTTAGATATGGCAACATAGGTAGCATTCCACGAGGTGGCCAGAGATGAGATAATCTCGTGCAAATCTTCAGGGTATACTGTCTACCATCATGAAAGGTGCTTAAAAAAGCATAGTGATCAAATTCTCTCATGGCTGGGCATGCTGCTTAAAGAAACTCTGGTTTTAAAAGAGGTCTGCTATCAGTTATGTTCTTAAAGGAACTTGAAAATCACACAATTTTGTTTAAAAGTAAACCACCCTTGTAAATGAAAAGGAAACAGATCAACCACTGGACCATATTTCTCTGTGTGTTTTTACCCACCCTTATCATGCAAACCAGGCTGGCAGCTTTCCCAGATTTTTAGCACTGCCTTGACACTCTTTCCTCTCCTCCTGGTGTAACAGCCCTATTTGAATTATTAATTCTAGAACACCCCTTTCCTTTCAACCTAGGAGGCAAACAGATCCACCCTTTCTGGGCACCAAAAAACTAATCAATGGTATATTAGGATCCACCTGTATTTCAGTATTGATGCCCTCAATAAAAGGAGATTTATTTGAGAGTTACTTATGATCCATCCTATGAACAAAACTGTAAACATTTACTAAGCAGTTAAACATATATGACAAGTTGCAGATATTTCTAACTAAATTTGCTACCAAGCTTTCTTTATTAAACTGTAGGTAAGAGTTTCAAGGACAGAGTGAGCCTGTTACCTTTTGTTTTCAATTTTTTGTCATCTTCCACTTGCCTAATAATCCTCTTGTTAAGGTTCCACATTGTTTTTACTGAGCCTAAGGCTAAGCTGAAATCACTTAGCTACTTCTCTCCAGGTTGTGCCATACACTGTTATGAGGCTTCCAGATACCCAACCCAAGAAATTCAGTATTCAAGACATTTAGTATCACCAGGCCAGCCCTTTCTACAAAACTTCCTAACATCTTTTATTTTTCTCGCTTACTTTTTCTTTCTGGACTTTGATTCTCTGTTTGCTGCATTCCACTAGTATTGCAGCTGCAGTTCACGTATTTCAATCATCTTTGCTGCTATGCAATATTCCCTTGGGTGAATATATCAATTTTTTTTTGTTGTTATCCTATTGATAGACACAGGTTGATTTCATTTGAAGGCTCTTACAAACAATGCTGCTAGGAACTTTCTTGCACATGTAACCTGGTACACTCATGCAAGAGTTTCTTGCTGTGCCATGGGGACGTGCCTGTCTTACTAGATAATGCCAAACTCTTTTCCAAAATGGTTGTCCCAAATAATTCTTTACTGAGCCAAGCTATGTGCCAGTCTCTGAACTGGCCCTGTGGCTAGCAAAATACAGTCATGTCCCTTCCCTGACAGTGCTTACTTATATTCTAGTGAGAAAAGTGGATCAGTCAAGTCATTTTCCAAATAAATGGAAACCACAAATGGAGGGACTTCTAGCTTCTCTCTCTCTCCCTCCTCCTCTCTCTCCCTCCTTCTCTCTGTCTCATATCACTTTCTGTTTCCCTGGTGCTGTCAACAATTGTACAGAAGCTACACATTCCCTGTTGTGTTCCCAAACATGGTATTCATCCACTTTTCAAGAAGCTTATTCTTTGCTTTGGAAAGGATTGCCTTCCAGAAAGTATCTCCAAGATTATAACTCTTTTGGGAAGATAATTTAATTATTCAACAAGTAGTGGCTGGGTGCCTATTAAAGACTAGATAACATTTTCTCTGCCCCCAGAGACCTTAAATTTTAATGGGGGAGAAAAACTAATAAAAAACAAACTACAAGGGCCTATTTTAACTCCCTTTGAAAAAACAAAGCAAATGCTCAGGTTTTTAACCTTTTCTCCAGCTAAAGCAGACATGAAAGGCTGGCACTAGGCTGGGTATGGTGGCTCACACCTGTAATCCCAGCGATTCAAGAGGCTGAGGCAGGAGGATTGCTTGAGGCCAGGACTTTAAGACCTGCCTGGACAATATAACGAGACCCCATCTGAAAGTCTGGTGCTTTATGCAAAATATCTTGGCACCACTATTTCATTGCCCTCTTTAAGTGAATTAAATTAGGAGCACTCAAGATGTTTCACCTTTATTCATTCATTCAGCAAATATTGGCTGGGCACAGTGGTTCACGCCTGTAATCCTAATACTTTGGGAGGCCGAGGCGGGAGGATCACTTGAGCTCGGGAGTTCGAGACCAGCCTGAGCAAGAGCAAGACCCTTCCTCTACCAAAAATAGGAAAAATTAGTCGGGCATGATGGCATGCACCTGTAGTCCCAGCTACTTGAGAGGTTGAGGCAGGAGGATCGCTCGAGCCCAGGAGTTTGAGGTTACAGTGAGCTGTGATGATGCCACTGCACTCTAGCCAGGGTGACAGAGCGAGACCCTGTCTCAAAAAAAAAAAAATGTATTGAGTGGGTGCTATGTGCAAGGCACTATTCTGGTTCCTTGTCCTTTCAGTGCTTACGTCCTAGCACACTTGCATTTCCACTGGGTTCTCTCACTGCCTCTCCAGATACTGTTCTTGCCTGATGTTGACCTAATTGCCCAGAATCCCAAGTATATTATTGACTTACCCTAGGACCTAGATAATTTTTTTCCATTGAACATAGATAACACCCCCTTTATCTGCAGGGTGTGCACTTGGTTTTAGTCACAAAGTCATACCAGCTGCCTCAATGTGCTCACACCATGCATTTTTGTGACTTCCCTAGATCTCCCAAATGCTGGTCCAAAATAATAATTACTATTTAAAGAATGATAATAGCTTAGAAAATGCTTTTCACATCCATCATGGTGTACATATTCACACAAAATCTAGAAGGAATACAAACAGGCATTATTATTATTATCATTATTTTGTTATTAATTTCATAGATGAGGAATCCAATGTTCAGAAAGGGTAGGTAACTTGCCCAAGATCACACAGCTAGTAAGTCCTAAGGTCAAGGTTTTGTCCTGCATGTTTCCCTCTATAATTCCACCCCATCTCCCAATCCATGGACTATTGTAGCCCCAACAAGACCTGCCCCTACCCTCCGCCCTGCCCAGCTCCAGGCCTACCCAGATTTTATTCTTAAACATGACTCCAAATCCTTAGAGACCTATCAGTGAAGTAGCTCTTACTTGGGCTTCCCAGAAGTAAGGTGTGAACCCCAGGTGTGGCCCAGTATGTGCAGGTTTCCTAAGATCCTGAGACATCCGGAAATATAGTCATCTTTCAGCCTTTCTTGGATGCTCATCCTTGCACTGTCCAATGCAATAGCCACTATTTGTATGTAGCTATTTAAATAAAAATTGGATCAAATTTAAAATTCAGTTCCTCAGTTCCACTAACCACATACCCACATTTCAAGTGACTACTGCATGAGACACTATAGATTACAGAACATTTCTGTCACTGTAGAATGTCCTATTGGACAGTGCTGGTTGTAGCCATCTCTTCATTGGTACTGGTGTGGCATGCACCTGCTCACAAGTGGGTTTTAGTCATCAATATATGTTGGAATGGAAGAATATGAACTTAGTTGCATGGGTATGAAAATGTAACAAAACAAATAAACAGGGAGGAGAAGCTGCAGGTGGGGAATAAAAGAGACAGAGAAGAGAGCTGTTATGGACTGAATGTTTGCCTCCCCCCTCAAATTTATATGTTGAAACTTAATCCCCAATGTGATTGTATTAGGAGGTGGGACTTTTGGGAGGTGATTAGGTCATGAGGGAGGAGTTCTCATAAATGGGATTAGTGCTTTTATAAGAAGAGACATGAGAGAGAGGATTTCTCTCTCTGCTATGTGAGAATACAAGGAGCCATTTGTGAAGCAGGAAGAGGATTCTCATCAAGAACAAGCACCATGCTGGTGCTTTCACCTTGGACTTCCCAAACTCCAGAACTGTGGGAAATGAATATTTGTTGTTTAAACCACTCAGTCTATGATATTCTGTTATAGCAGCCTGAATGAACTAAGCAAGAGCAAAGAGCCAGGACAGGTAACCCTGAAAAAAAGGAACAGGAACATAAATGAATATAAACTGTATTTTGTGGGCTAGTTGGAGGTGCCCACAAAGATGATGATACTTGCTCTTTTAGGGTATGTTAAACCACCACTGCAGTTTGTACCCAAAGCCACTGAGAAGAGTTTCATTCTGCAGGTGCTTTGATAATCTGGGGCACAGGAAATCAGATGGACACAAAAAGGAAAATCCAGGCGTAGAGAACAGGGGCCCTCACCTGGTGTGCAGGAGACCTAGGTGATGGAGGCGCAGATGAGATAGACTAGTGACAGCACCCAGCTTCCACCAACTTGGGTTCGAATCCCTACTCTGCCCCTTCTTGGCTGGGTGGCTTTGTGCAGTCACTTAGATTCTTCCTCAAAGGAACAAGGATGGTAATACCTCCTCTGCAGAGTGATTGTGTGGATTAGTGAAAAGCACCACACCCAGCACAGAGTGTGTCCCCAGTCATTACTATGCTCCAAAATGATTCAACATGCTGGCACAAGGATAGAGGCAGGGGTGGTCCAGGCAAGATAAGGACAGCATTTTTTGGCATTTATTAATATTAGGCAGCCATTTCCTGTAAATTTGTTATCATAAATGAAGACCTCAGTCTAACCATTTCTCACTTATGCCTCAGTGGTCTTGACTTTAGGAGGATTACTTTGGTCCCTTGTTTTCTATATAGGTAAATTCAGGATCTGCTCAATGTGAATGAAGACATTTCCCTTTAGTTCTAACCTGCCCCGATACATTTTTCTATTTACATCATCAGCTTATTGGGTGAAAATCTGGTGAAAGTATTAGGCAAGATTTGGTCCCTGGTTTGTTTTTACATTTTGCCTTTAGCTCTGGCTCCATTTCCCCTTCTGTAACCTCCTCATTACCTCAATAATTGTGGCTATAACTGGCTTTCCCTTGCTTCTTCCATGGGGCTTCTCATGGTGGAAGACTCAGAAGGATTGTAGACTTGGGTGAAAGGGAGTTTTTGTGGTGCTGTGGGTCATTTAAAATTTTCATGAACTTGTAGCACAGAGGTGATTCTGTTTTATTGGATTGAGTCCATTGTTTTAAACATGCTTAGAAAATTGTACCTTATTTGGATAAGAAGTAATGTCAGAAGTGAGAAGTATTCCTCTACCCTGTTCCCAAAGGGTCAAATGATGCCTTTTTTTTCTTAATTAAGAAAATGTCTAACAACCTAAGAAAGAAAAGAAGGGAATTCTGCAATGTGAGAGTAAATCAAGCTCTCTGGTGACTTTCTCACCCAGAGCCAAAGTGATGATATAATACCATAGTGACATAAGCGCTTTGAGATCCTTGGTTAAATGGATCAGATTATTTACAAAGCATTATTCTTATTTTTATTAAAATAACCAGTAAGTAGGGAATTTTCACCTGCATTCAGAACTTACAGCACACCACAAATAGTCTTTTATGTCTCAGCTGCTGAAACCATAAAGAGGTTGTTATTTTACAAAACAGCTTTTCACAGCAACATAATTCAATTTTAAGAAAATGAATATGAAATAAAATGCCTGTTCCTGCTCTTTCAAAAGCTCTGTTCTCCCACTGCCACCGCTACTGAGTCAAAGTTCCTTTATCCTGCTCTAAAAGGCCTCAGGAGTTTCCAGGTTCTCTCAGCAAAAAATTGTTGTTCATTGTTTGGTGTGTAGTTTCTGCCAGAGGGAGATCCCTGATGGGAAGATTTGGGGGAAATAATAAATGTATGAAAAGTTGCACACGATGGTAAGATGTCCCGAGAAGTGATTGGTTATAAGTTCTCCTGAGCCCTCTCTTTGAAGTAATTCCATTATCAACAGGTTATGAATACAACTCTGCTGTGTCATACCAAAGGGCTACGGTGGGTGTCTCTCTACCATTTCCAATGCCTTTCCCCTTTGTTAATCATGCGAGGTTTTCATACTTCTCTAATGTTATTGAACTTTTTAAAATTTTAACATCAAAACCAAAATTGAATCAAATCAGTACAAAGTACTGCTTTGTCTTCAAACTATGCTCTGATTTCTCTCTTCTGTAGGGGTGGAGAGTGGGCAGGGACGATGGGGATCACCGTCCTGCACTTGCCTGCATTTTTCTTCTTAAATGGCTATACCACAATCCATTTTTGAAGATGGTGCCTGTTCATCTAAATGAAATTCAATCCATGAAATTTTATGCAGTGTAAGGATAAGGGAGTTGGGAGGAGGGGTGTAAAAATAATAAGTGATACAAATAGCTACATTTATTGAGCCCTAAATATGAACCAGACATTGAACCTAAATATGAACCAGATAAGCCCCTCACGTGCATTACTTTATTAAATGTTTATAATACGACTCTGAGGTTGTTATTATTCCATTAAGAAAGCTGAGGAAACTGAGGAAAACAGTCATTAAATAACTTGCTCAGATCATGCCCCCCATAAAAAGGTGAGCCAGGGTCCCAACTAGACAAGCTCCCACTGTCAGGTGGCTTAGCCTGCCATTTTAGTCTTTGTAGCTGATCCTACCTAGTTAATTTGTCAACCAGTTACTACTAGGATGATCACGTATTTGTCATCCAAACTGGGACCACTTTGAGGATGGAAGTGGGAACTATTAAAAACTATGCCCAGAGTATAGGCATAAATGCAGATTATCTTAGGGAAATTTAGATGTGTAGTCAACACCTGGCCATTAGAGTACCAGGTCAACCCACCCTTCTCCTTCCTCTTAATGTTTTCCTTTATAAGCCCCAGGCCACTATAGCCTTCACAATAAAATATTGAAGTAAAATGTTCCATGCTCCAAAAATATAGTATTCTCCTCCCCCACCCAAAACTTCTATTTTAACGTGGAGTCTTTTTTTTTAATGTAGCAGGTATATGTGCTGATAAAAAACATTCTCCAATGATAGCTTAAATTTCTTTAAAATGGCACAAAATGGTGTATACAGTGTGTACTCATTTGGCTAAAACAAAAGGATTTTTTAATATTTTTATGTTGTGTGTGTATGTGTGTTAATACCTATGTATGCTTATGCATGCAGAGTACATCTTTTGAATAATACACAAGAAAATATTTACTAATTGTTTCATCAGGGAGGGAAAGAATCCCAGAATCTGGTGTGAAAGGAAGACTTACATTACACGGTATATCTTTTTGTCCAGATAGAATTTTTTGCCCTGAGTATGTTTTATTTCTCAAGTGAGAAGAAAATCTAGACAAGTAAATACTTCCCATGTAGTGAAGTTGTATCATTGTCTGATTAAAGTAATTGGCACAGATTTTTGAATGACTAATAACTTTAATTCCTTTTAAAAAATGACATTTTTAGAAATAAATCTTTAACTGGTAGAATTTTAAGCAGCATAAAAGAGGGAAGTGAAGATATTCAAGTAGTGAAGATATTTGAGGGCAGAGTGGTCACTCCTGTAGGAAATAGTGTCTCCTAAGTTGGAGTAACTCTTTACAATTTCTTCCTTTTCTTCACTTACAAGCCCACAAATTTTCAAAAATGTCCACTTTTTAAAATATGATGTTTAAGCTCTAACAACCATGTGGGGAATAAATGGATTACAGAAGATTCTAGAAATATAATTTCTAGGCAAGAAACCTTGTATGTGCCTAATTTAGAGCCTCAATATTATGTGGAATTTTCTCTCTTTAGTTATACACACAAAAGGTTTCATAGCTTAAGCCAAGTACAGTGGCACATGCCTGTAACTCCAGCTACTCAGAAGGCTGAGCCAGGAGGATTCCTTGAGCCCAGGAGCTACTAGGTTGTAGAGTACCATGATCATGCCTGTGAATAGCCACTGTACTCCAGCCTGGGCAACATAGCAAGACCCCATCTCTAAAAAAAATAAAATAAAATAAAAAAAGTTCCACAGCTTAAACTACTCAAATTAGGAAAGGATCAGTAATGTGCAAAAGTATTTCTTTACTTCAGCCATGTACTTTGAGATAATGCACTGCAGAATCAGGGTCTCAAGATAGTGCCTTAAATACTGCATAATTCAAATAAAAGCAATCAGTAAGCCTTAGATGATGTATTGGCTTTAAGGATGTTATCTATGAGAATGACAGAGACTTCTAATTTTCCATCCAACACTTGGTCTTCCCTTGCTACTAGCAATAGAACTCTGACTTCATTTGGGGCAATAATTTTTCATCCTAAAAACTACATCTCCCAGGCTCCCTTGCAGCTAGGTGTGGCCATGTGACCAAGGGTTGGTCCATGAGTTGTAAGAGAAAGTGTTCTCAGGTACTTCTGGAGAAGCTCCTTAAAGGGAGCTAACCAAGCTCAGAGGGATGCTTCTTTTGCTTTCTTCCTTTTTTCTTTCATGATTGGCAAGAACACATTATGACTAGAGGGACATCAAGGCCTAAGGATGCAAGAGCAGAGATAAAAAGAGCCTGGCTCTCTGATGACTTCAAGGAGCCACCATATGAACCCTGAGTAGCCAGAGATAGAATATCTTTTATGTTGGAAATAACCCATATATGTTTAAGCCATTGAAGTCAAGTCCCTGTCATTGACAGTTAAATGCAATTCCTAACTGATTAAACTACTTCTCTCCATTGAGAGAAAGAATATCTTGGAATAAAATGAATATGACATTCATTCATCATCATTCCTAATCTGTGCCCTTCTCTGTGCTTGCTTTTTGTTTTGTTTTGTATTTAGTTAATTCCATTTTTAAAAGACATTTCATCTTTTAGATTAACCCACGGGCTGGGTCTTCAGTTCCTTGCACTCTAGAAAGTTTCTCCCCTTTATAAACAATCCATCTTTCAACTCACAGAAACCTCAATTAATAATCATTTTGCTCACAAGATGACTCTAGGGGACATTTACTCAGACACTGTGACTGTCACCGTGGTTGCTAGAACTGAAGCTATAGACACAGATGAACTTTTCTCACTTGTTTATTTTCCAAGTGGGGTGTCCCATTTAAAATAAATCCATTATAAGTCCCTGGGCCCTAAATGTAGGCTGTGTTATGGATATCCTTTGAAATTTCTCTCTTCTTTTCTTTGGGAAGGAGGGGAGGTGAAAGCTTGAATAAGAGAAAAGAATTAAAAAAGAAAGAAAGAAAGAAAAAGAAACAAAATAAAAACCATATTTTTAACAAAAGGATTTTTGAAAGCCTTGGAAAATGTTGTGTTCACTCACATAAGGCCCCACTGTTTTAAACATATTTTACTATAATTTTTCCTTCAAAATCCTGACATACGAAGTTGAACAGTGCTCTTTCAGTGTACAACCCCGGGACATGGAGAAATAAAAAGAACAGTATTCCAACTAATGCATACTCAGTGGGAATCATAATATCGCATAATTGCTTGAAATCCACAGGCTGATCCGATGTCATCTTCAGAAATATGCAAGTTTCCCTTTGTTTTCTGACTTAGAGATATTTCCTTGCTTTAGGGCTTAACCCTTCAGTTGCTGCCCCTAGTTATTGAAACATGATTAAAAATGAATGTGGAGCTACCCTTCCTAAACCCACCCCAAATGTTAGGTAAGATTCCCCCAAATCTGCCAACTTTTGTTCTAACAGAAACATAACATATGAACTTCAAGGGTTTCTTTTCACCTATTTCCTTTCTCTACCTGTTTCTAAACACCACACACACACACACACACACACACACACACACACAGAGAAAGCCCTTTAAATTTCTTTCTATGAGAAACTTTGAAAGAACAAAGAGTTGCCGTTTCAGAGCATGTAATGACATGTTTAAAAGTTCATCAACTTCCCCCTTTAAAAAAAAAAAAAACCTGGCAACGAGTCTAAAGTAATAATTCAAAAAGATTTAGAGAAAAAAATCCTTAAGACTTCTTCCTCTGTAACATGATGTAAATCATAAATATACCACTGGTCTGGAAGTGATTACAGCAGGCTATGAGACAAAAGATATTCCTAAGCAGACACTGCAGGCAATGGGCTGTATTCTTCCATCAGCATATAAGATTTGGGAAGGTAAGTTCTCATAAATGCTAATAAGAGTTTCACGCCACTGTAAAGAATTCCCATGTGTACGTGTTCCAAGAATAAATTCCGAGTCCTGGGCCATAACTGCATAAACTCATTACCGAAACGTGTCCTCTTATTCAAGGTGAACGAGCCTTTTGGTGTTCCGAGCATTCCCTCCACCCTTCTCCAGTCTTCCCTTTGCCTCTGGATTGTCATTGTCCCTGACCTTCCAAACAGGATCCCTGAAATGAAGAGGAGGAAGCCCTATATAAACAGCTCATTCTAGAAGCGTGAGTCATTCCTGTATCAGCTCCCCGTTCAGTATATTAGGGACGCCCATTCATATCTAAGCTTCTCAATTGCTGTTAGGAAGCATTTCTTTGTTTCGTCTTACCCCAAGCCTTTTTCCTGAGGGCAAAGGTTTCACTTTTTCACTCTTAAAGTAATTCAACACTTGGGTTTGAGATTCAGTTCACAGAACATCAAGAATTACATTTTGCTTGATAGTATAGCATTAGAAGCTATGGCCAGCCAACTGAAAGGGACACCGCAATGCCATTTTATAATTAAGCAGAACACCCGCTGGACTGCATGTTATAACAGATGTTTCCTGGCCCCAGGTACTAAGCCAGCACACAGTAAAACTGCCCAGAGTCTCTCCCTGAGCCAAGATGGGTCAGTGTCTGGAACAGCTCCTGTCTAGTGTCTCTTACCGTAATTAGAGAATGAGGCTAGCTTTTGGTCATTAATTCCATTTGAAAAATAGCCATGGCTAAATTAAAAACGAAAAAAAGAGCATCAGGGTGCTTTTAAAATTGAAAAATCAGATAAGAAAACTGGGATAATTTATTGGTGATTTATTATTTCTATCAGTGTTTTAGACCTTATATAAATTCTGTACGATGCCCTTGCTTCAACATGATTTGCAAAATTTTCACTCCATTTATAAAATGGATAAAATTAGAGGCTCCTTATGCTTAGGCTGGAAAAGAGTTTTAGATTGGTTAGTACCAGAAAATCAAACTCAGATGCTTATAGAGGCCAGTTGGTAAATGCATAAAGCAACCAAGGGCAAGGAAAATCATTCTGCCTTTTCTTTCTATTCTTCTTTCATTTTTTTATTTCAATAAGAGATGTGGGCACAGGAATATGTCTCTCTACTCTGAGCAAACAACAGTTCTAGCAGGGCTGACACTCAGATGGTGTGCACCTGAGGTTAGCATAGTCCTTACCATTTGGTGTATAGCTGCTGCTCTAAGCCCACCAACTGATGCCCAGCCACAGCCTCTCCTCCAGGAGCTCTTGGACCTTCCCATGACCAACTGGAGCAGAACAGGGGACCGCCAGGGTGTTGCTCTAGCACAAAGGTCAGTGTTCATTCTGATGGGTCAGTCCCCACACCTTAGTAGTTAAGTATTTTTAATATCACTCAGTACAAGGACATTGACAAATACCAGCTGGTATTTTGTCTCTGCATAGGGCACACAAAAGGGCAATAGAAATTGATGGGGTCATTGGGGTCCTGGAGAACATGTGCCCTGTTAAAGGGAGCAGCTACTACAAATTGAGTAGCAATGTGGGACTCGTGTGGCCAGACCTTCTGATTTCTTAGGGGAAAGTTAAAAACCTGTGTTCTTACATAAAATTTCCCAGCTAAATTGTATGTCACCTCATTTAAACACTTTTAGGGGCAAACTGAGTGCTTCTGTGGGCCAAATGTGGCCTAGGTACTCTAAATTTGCAAGCTTTTCAATTCCTGAGACATAGTAAAGTAGTAAAGTCTAAGTGACTTGCCCAGAGGTCATCCAAGTGACTAATGGCATGGCCAGAATGAGAACATGGAGGGTGCAGTGACACGTGCCTGTAGTCCCAGCCCTGGGGGTCTGGGGCAGGAGGATCGCTTGAGCCCAGGAGTTTGAGATCATCTTGGGTAACATAGCAAGACCCCCATCTCAAAAAAAGAAAAGAATGAGAACCTAGAGTCCCTGACTCCTCATCCAGTAAGATCTGACATTCTTCAAAATTGGTCCTGTAACACCACTGAAAACCCTCCAGAAAGGATTTGTAGACTGCATACCCTAAGTAGCAGAAACTTAGATATTTTTAGTAGTACAGTTCTTTATACTAGTATTCTCTCCTGCAACAGAAAAGTAAAAACTCATTTCCAAAGCTGACACATAAAGATGGAAAAGATGACAAAAGCTCCAGAAATAACTGAGGCCTATAAGAAAAGGTTTGTCCTCTGGCTGGTTGGAAATTCCTATTTAAACAAAGAAAATGATAAAACTCCAAAAGCAGGGGTCCAAAAATGCCCTTTGGTGAAGGTGACCCATGGCAGGGTGAGAAAGTCTCAAGTCTGAAGACACTTCACTATTAGAAGTGATCTGATTTTTGTGGGTTTCTAGCATCATGTGATCCTGAAGCTCATCTGTCTTTTTCGTGGTTATTCCTTACCTTTGTTATCAAGCAAGATTGTGCCTAAAGTGAAGTCAAGTGTTTATAAAGAAGATATGTTCACAAATTTAACACATATTTATACTATGGGCTGAACCAGCATTCTCAAACATCTGTTATTATTATCCCTTCTATGAAAATTGACTTCCTCTTCTCACTTACACTGTTATTCACTTAATTTTTAAAACACCCATGTGCTCTTTTTTCTTCGATAGAAAACAGTTAACTATCCTTGTGTTGAGATTGAGGTTGCTTCAATGAATTAAGCAGTCCCTGCCCTTACGGCTCCATAAACCATTAATATATAAATAACTAACCTTAATAAAAAATATTGAAAGTGCATGATAAATACAAACACGGAGCCATTAATTAATTGCCCTTGAGTAGGATGGGAAAAAAGCTCCACTCAGGGTATGATATTGGGTGGGGCTTTAAGGAATGAGCAGTTTTCAAGGCCAATAAGGAGGTGAGGGTCATTCTAGGCAGAGGAAACTGCTGAAAGAGAGGCACAAAGTCCTAAAATGTGTTAGGTGTTTGGGGAACAGAGAGTGGTGAGAGTGGTTCAATACAGCGAAGCCAAGGTCACATGAGGAGAGTGGCAGGAAAATCTGACTGGGCTTGGTCTTAAATATGGTAGTACATAGTAGGGGGCATAACCTCTTCTTACCCTAACGGTGAAGGGACACCACCAAAGTTTTAAAGCTGGAGAGTGTCTGATCTGCTCTATGTTATGGGAACCTAATTTTGCCTGCATTTGGCTGGTGCTGGAAGGCACTGAAGGTAAGAAGGTCAATTAGGAAGTTGTCCAAATGATTCAGGCCAAAGATGGTGAACTACTGAATTAGGGAGTAGCAGCTGTGATGGAAAAGGAAAATCAGATTTGAAAACCTTTTTTGAGAGAGACACAACAAAACTTGTTGACCAACTAAATGAGGAGAGAGGAAAGAGTAAATTCTGAATCCCAAATCTCTAACTTGAGTACTGTGTGGAAGGAAATGCCATCTATCAAGACAAGGGAAAACAAAGCTTTTGGAAGGCTGGTGTTGGGGGGAGAGGGGTGGGGCTGCTTGATGAGTTCTGGCTTGGAGATGTTAAAGCTGAAACACTCTCAGAAGACTCTGGTAGATGCATCTGCCCAAGAAGGCATTAAAAACATAGGATTGTGGCTCAGGAAGGAAGAACTATTGGCCATGAATTTGACCCACATAGAAATACTCTGAAAATGACTTTTAACAATACAGATGAAAACTACTTATCTTGAGAATGCTAACTTGATAATAATTAGATAATTTGAAAACTGGTAGCAAAATAAGGTGCAGAGCAGCACTTCAGCCAGCTTCCACATCATTTTCTTTTGTACAATAAGACTGGGAAATCACTGGGCTTGGAATCATGCAGACACAGGTCTGAATCCAGATTGTGCTACTTACTAGCTGTTTGACTTTGGACAAGTTACCGTTTAACCCATCTTAACCACTTTGAACCAAACACTCTTCTGGGGGCTGGGAATATAATGATAAATAAACCCTGCCCTCAAAGAGCTTAAATTTCCTTTTCTGCAAAACGAAAAGATTGCAACAAGATACTATACAACAGGCACCCAGCACAGGGCATGACACAAAGTGCCAAAAACCTGTCACTTACTATGTGCCAATCACTTTCCATTCCTTGGTTCATTTAATTCTTACATCAAATCTATAAGGTAGATATTAATATTTTCCCATTATACAATAGGGGAAATTAAGCTTAGGTGACTTGCCCAAGTTTATAGGGAACAAACTAAGGGTCATCTGACTTTCCAAATGCTGTACTACATCTCTCTTCCTTTGCCAAAACCAAATAAGCTATGCAGATATAAGGACTTTCTTAAATCACTAAAATAAGAGTGAATGGAGTAGAATTCATCATCCAAGAAAGATGCCAGTTAAATTGAAATAATATGGCGTATTAACATGACGATAATCAAAACTGAAGCTAGTTAAGATAGCACTGGTATGAATCTCTTTAAATGGTATTCAGAATGACTGATTCAGGGATAATGCCCTAGAAATGCTCTTCATCAGTTCATAGATGGCCAAGGCTGACACACAGCACCATTCCAAGGAGTTGTACGAGGAGTTGCACAGCCATGCATGGTGGCCCTGGCTTTAGCTACCGAAATTTTTTCCTACTTCAAATCACTTTTAGAAGTAGGTGGAGAAAAAATTTCAGTGCATCAATAACTTAGAATTAAAAGAATTTCAGGGGTAATTTTCACCCTTAAGTAATAGAATACAACTGCTTAAAAGTCATTCTAGGGTGGGAATCTTTACCACAGTACTGCCTTTTTATGTCTGCTTCTTGGCTATCACTTTAAGCCTTCCTCTCCATTCCATTCCCACCACACTGGCCTAGTTCAAGTTCTCTTCATTTCTCCCAGGATAGCACTCAGCCACTTGTCCCCCTCTCTTTGATCATGATACCAGAATTGCTCCACAGATTAAGTCCCTTCAACATTTTCCCCATCATCTAAAAAATGTACACCGACATTCATGTATGAAAACAAGTTGCTTATGAACTTTTAACCTTGATTCCCAGTTCTCAGATTCTTAGGTCCCAAATGTGCCAGGCTGTTTCACACCTCTGATACTCTGCATTGGCTAGTCCATCTGCTTGGATGCCCTTCCCCAAGTTCACCTGATGAATTCCTGTTCATCTTTAAACACACAGCTCAAGTCATCTCCTCCGAGAGGCCTTTCATGGCCTTTCCATGTTCTAGTCTTTGTATGCCACAAGAGTGTGTGTTCATCATGGAACCTGTCACACTAAATGACTTTTACTTGTTAACATGTTGGTTTCCCCAGTAGACTCTAAGCTCCTTGAACGAAAGCACATTATCCTCTACATCTTTGTACCTCCATACCCAGTGGGGCAGCTTTTATGTCTACTTGTTCCTAAGCATACTACAGCATAGAGTATGGGCCAGTAAATACTGTTGCATTGAATAGAATTGAACCCAACTGTCATTATCATGGTATCAACCCATAGGGTTAGTGGACTCTCACAGGTGTATAATTTATTGATAAGTGTTACAATTAGTGTTTAGAGTGGTGGAGGAAGAGACATCTAAAACTCATTTCTGATTCTGTTGTGAAGAAAAGAGAGCCCCCTAAAACAGGAGATAAAGGAGAAAAGCTGTAGGAGCCTGAAATGTGTTCATTTTATCACTCTTGGATGAAAAAGATTGGAATTTTAGTGCAGGCCAAATCCTTTATCTTAGAGGGTTCTGACAAATTTTCTGGGAAAAATAAATGAATAAAATTAAAATCTGTGGTCAGAAGGTTACAAAAAGGAAAGAAACACATATCCGCTAGGGAATAGGAAGTGGTCTTGTCTTCTGCAGCAGGGCTGTCTAATAAATCTGGAGAGTTTTACTGACTTCATAGGCGCAAAAATAACCACCCGGAGAAGACATCGGGTTTCACTTATTTTTTGGAAAGTAATTTTTCACAGACGCGAGGTTAAAAGAAAGTGGTTGCATGGGCCTCGGCTGTGGTGGTGTGTCTTCTGGTATGCGTAATGCAACTGGATCTCAATTCTGGGATGATGCCCAGATTCAGGGGTCTAAAGCCTCTGTTGAAAGCAATGAGGACAGAGTGTTGCCAAAATTTTATGTACGCAACTGTAGATCGATTGTCTTCACGCAAGGGTAGACTTTGATCAAGAGCGTCTGGAGGGAGGAGTTTCATTAAATGCTGTTTTCAGCCCTTAATTCTACAGCTTTTATGCCCACTTGTTCCTAAGCATACTACAGACCCTGAATGGTCCTGACATAGAGAAGCCCTTCCCTAAACCCGTGTCTGGCTCTTAGGCATCACCAGTGACTGGCATGGAAGGAGTTCCTGGGTAGAAAAGATATACAGTTTGGAAGGTTTTGCTCTTACTCCACAGTTTTTGGTCTCATGTTAGACCAGTCAAAAAGGAAAATGCCTGATGCTCTCTCCCTCCTGCCTCAGGTCTGTAATTCATTTTAAAAACTTAAAAACTTCCCCTACACTAAGACAAGCTTTCCTAAGAAAAGGATTGATAAGAATGTATGTTTCTTAGAAGAATTCTTCCTGTAAAAAAATGTCTGGCCAAGAACAGAAAATTCAGCCAGTCTTAGAAGGTATAAATGTCCCTTTATGAACTCCTTCAAATGTCCTCATAATCATGGAAAAGATGATAACTAGGTAATATTTCTAAGATATTACAACTTTCATGTTCAATTCTCATGGCCAACCTGCAAGGACCTTATCCCACAGGACAGGGAAAATTTTTGTACCACCATATTTCTTCAAATCAATGGGAACACAGATAGAATGGCCATGGCCTGAACACACTTGGTGGCAAGTGGAGCCTTCTGGTGTGTGGGAGGACCCATCATCATCCAAACTTTCAGCAGTGTCCATAAAATTGTACTGGAGTCTGAGCATGAGAAAAATGATGGTTGGATTGGGAAGCAGGAAGTAAATAAAACTTAAAACCACTCCGTCTGAAATAATCACCTTATTTTAGAGATGACAAAAATAAATTGGTGGTTTTGAAACTTATTTTTTAGCAGCAGAATCCTGTTTCAAAGCAGTATCTTAAATAAAACAACAAATATTCACTGAGACCTTGGCATGTGCAGGGCACTGGACTAAGCACGTTACATGTACAGTGTTATTTAATTTAATCTTCACTACTCTAAAATAGACACTGTTAAGTCTATTTTACAGACAAGGAAAATGGGAAATAAACTTGCTCCAGATAATACAATATATAACCCACTGTAGGAAATGGATCAAAGTGGGGCTGCCATGGTGGAATTAAGGTTGGGATATCAAGAACCCTTCATCCCCTGCTGTCTTGTTCCTCCATCAACCTCCCATCTCCCTGAAGCAACCCTAAGGCTTTGTGGAGGAGAGTTTGATAATCTTTTGGCTAGATAACCCCTACAATTTCTTTTCAATCTAATGCCCATGATTCTAATTCTGGAGATGTAAACCATAGCAACCATCAAAACGTGCTCCCTGAGACTGGATGTTGGCAAACCTTGCTCTTCCCTAAAAGGCTGGCTCAGGGTCACTTTTCACACACCTTTAAAGAATAGATTTTCCAAACTACTTTGATCCAATAAACTCAGGAGTGAAATCAAAGAATTGTGCAGATGTAAACACTCTGGTGCTGTAAAATTAGATGTGTTGTTTATATTAAAACAGCAGTGCTAAAAAGTTGGGACCAATTTCTATTTCTTTAGTAATTAAGTTATTAAGTATTCTATCACTAACACATTTTCTTACACTTTCACTGACAAATTGTTTCTAATAAATCCAGCTAGATGCAAGTGGTGTTAGAATTTTCACCTCTCGAATTAACTAGATGTCTGTCTGGGCAGTTGGCTCACCCAGAGCAGGGAGTTTATTGGGAAAGGTGGAGACTTTTGATCTCTTTGTTACCTTTTCACAAAGGAGAAAAATCTCCACAGGCTGAAACTCTTAACTCCTAACTCCCATCAGACATTCCCAAATTGCACCATGTTAGTGCTGCTAAGAGGGTGGGGAAACAGGCTCTTTCTTACAGTGTATCTGGGAGTGTAAATGGGTATGAAATTATTAGAGGGCAATTTGGCAATAGCTATTAAAAATGAAATGCTCATACCCTTTGACCCAATAATAATTCACATTATGGGAATTATTTATCACAGAGAAATACTCCTACAACTGCTCAAAGATGTTTAAGTATAAAATGATGTTTGCAAGAATATTTGTTACAGAGAAAATTGGAAAGAACCCAAATGTGCATTAACAGGCAATTGGTTAAGGAAAGTATGGTTCAGCCAAATAGTACAATAACATGAAGCCATTAAAAAGAAGATTTAAAAGATCACTCTTTACAGACTGACATGAAAAGATGTCTAAGACATATTGCTAGATGGAAAACAGCATGTTTCTGAGTTGAGAATATAATCCCCTTTTTTTGTAAAATAATAAATGAAATGTTAATATATGCCTTGAAAAAATGTTAACTGCTTTTCTCAGCTGTGTGGGATTATGGAAGATTTTCACTTTCTATGCTATACATTATAATGTTTCAAGTTGTTTATGTGTGTGCATATATATGTATGTGTATATGCTGTTACTTTTGTAATCAGAATAGATAAATGTTTCTATGGCTTAGTCCTTTGAGAGCCCTCTTAGGAAAGTGTGGAAGCCCAATCCAAATGCATCAACTTTGTTGTAAAACAAAGCCTAGCTGACATTGGAACAGTGATGCCACTTAACCAAAAGGAGGACCATGCAGGGAAATTCTTCTGGCCTTTAGCGTCTATAAGCCATTATAACACTCCACAATAGAGTGTTCATTCAAGGAGGAGTGAAGACTGATAAACTTAAACTACAGCTAGTTTTTGAAACACTCTGTAGTTAAGAAAGGATAACTAACAATCAGAGACTCAAACTGACTGATCTTATTCCTAATGGTGACTTGTTAGGAGTGGATAGGTGTCCATAAAACACGAAGAGTTTGTGTTTAACTTTTATACTTCTATCAAGCTAAAATTTGGTGCAATTTCTCTAGGAGATTACCATTTGGGGGATCTCTAGCTTATACAATTAAGGAGATTCTTAATAAAAAAAGAATGAAAAATTACAAATACAAAATTAGGTATAGGATTTTTGAAGGAGGTCCCTAAGAAGGAGGAGCCCTTAAGCTAGTCTTCATTAGCATCTCCTAGTCTTCATTAGCGAATCCTCCCTGCTCTGACTCAAAGCTCTTAAACCAAGATAACACAGGATAGTAATGGGTACACTTCCTTTTCTTTAAGAATGATTGTGTCAAAGCAGAGTTTACATGCTACATGTGGTGAAAGCTAGAGGCAGCATCCTGAGCCTTGGGAGATGGTGATCTATGCTGTTTTGGGGATACTTGAGTTTCTGTGGATGGAAATGCTCTGGAGAAGCTCTATTTGTTGACAGTGGCAAACACCCAGTTCTTGATGCTCGTAAAACTATGGCAGTCAAGAGTTGGGAAAGATATATTAGGTCATCAATCTCGATTGGAGTTCAAGACAGGATAGTTCACTATTGTAGTCATTCCAAGCCTTCCTCTAGGCAGCTTTGAAATGTCTGGATGGCCTCAGTCTTAGAAGGCTATTCTTCTCCTCTGGTTCCTGGGCAGATGTTGAGGTGTTTGATTTTTTATTTTTTAAAAAGACCTTTTAGAGTTGGAGCCACACAACTACTTAATTATATCCATTCACTTAGATATCTATCAGTGATTTCCACATGAAGAAAGCAATTTAGTGTAAAGAAACCCTTGTATCTGTAGCATAAAGTTGTCATCTAAGAACAAATCACTGATTTTTTTTTCCAGTTCCTTATATTTCAACTTTGGTGATGAGTGTCTTTTAGCTTCAGGAAAAAAAGCAAACTTGTTGGGCTTCTCCTTAGCCAGCAATATCAAGAATGAGTAACATTTAAAGCTGCTTTTGTTAATAAAAAGAAAGTAGACTCCTTGCCCTTCCTATAAACATTTATTTTGGGTCTGTTTACCTCTGCCATTGGTAAACCTGATGTGCTCCCAATTTTTATCTTAGGCTATTGCGGGGCTATAGAAATGGAAAATCTTACAACTAAGCTTTTATTTTCTCAGGTTTCCTTTAACTTCATGTTGAATAAATCCTAATCTCCCAGAAGATTTTGGTGGATACCGTTGTGTAGAGGAGGATTGTTCTAGACTACAAAAAGATGCACTTAAATTAATAGTGTTGTTTGATTAATGTATGCTATGTGTCCTTGGTGAAATAATTTATGTGCCTAAGGTGTGTGTGTATGTGTGTATGTATGTGGTTTGCTTGCTGTTCTTAAAAGTATTCAAAATAATTTTCTTTTTGATAAGTAATGCTACTAGCAAATACAAAAGTGCTAAAGAATAATGTAACATTTGAATATTTGCAGTTGAAAGTCAATTTCCATTTTAAATCAAGACAAGTGGGTGTTAGTTTACTGATGCCAGTGACATCAGTATTAGTAATGGGCTCTTTTGGCACTAAGCAATCTTCAAAAGCCTTTTTTTTTTAAATTCTGAAAGATGGCCTCCTAGTTAATCAGCTGTCAAGAAACTGACCATAAATGTTACCTGAGTTAAAGTTATGTTAATTTTATTAGATTAAAAGTTGACTGGAAATTCATCCAATATGTGCTTATCAAAAAACAAAGATATTTGAAAGTGGAGGAAAGACATAGGATTATGGGAGACAAAATTAATTTGAAATATCTTGAACCTGGAAAATTGGTTGAAGATAGAAATGCTCAAGGTAAAAAGATTTTATTTTTACTTTAAAAATAGTTCATGGTCAGGTGCAGTGGCTCACACCCGTAATCCTAGCTCTTTGGGAGGCTAAGACGGGAGGATCACTTGAGGCCAGAAGTTTGAGATCAGCCTGAGCAACAGTGAGACCTTGTCTCTACAAAAAATAGAAAAGTTAGCTCAGTGTGGTGGAGCATGCCAGTAGTCCCAGCTACTTGGGAGGCTGAGGCAGGAGGATTGCTTGAGCCCGGGAGTTTGAGGTTGCAGCGAGTCATGATGATGCCACTGTACTCTAGCCTAGGAGACAGAGCAAGCCTCTGTCTCAAAAAATAAAAAAATAAAATAAAATAAAAATTGTTCAATGCAGTGTGTCTATCCCTGGGATTTTCTGTGGCGTGCTCCTTTCAGAAATGTGCTCACCTACCCTAACAAATAAAAATTACTGAAAGGTACAAAATTACCAAAGGTACAATGCCACTGAAAATCACTATAAGAATATTTTTCCAACCTAAAACATTCAATTTGCCAAAAGACTTTTTGTATGATTTGTACTTAAACATAATCTTATAAAGAATTTAAATTATTTTAATTGTACATTAAACAAATTCTCTTTAGGAAAAATAACAAAATTAAATGAATTAGAACTGTCCTGAAAATTATGGACTATGTAATGAAAAGTTAATACTGCTAGTGACCTCAATAATGTGGGTTTTACTAAACTCCTTACTGGCAAATAAATTGTAAGCTCTCAAATGGATGGATATTTGTCCTGAACAGAATGCTTTAGAAAGGGTTGAGCTAAATAAGTGTTTGTGGAACAAATGAACATGATTGAATTCAGGTAGAGCTCAGACTGTTCACTGCTTGACATACATTTTCCTGATTGTCTTTATTAGTTATGTATTACTTAAATAGTAACTGACCAAGCGATAGCAATTGTATGTATTTACATCCTCTCTGTGCTAATGAGCACTTTCAAATGTTCTCTGAAAATTAACATGTCTATATTGGTTAGAAACTTGGTTTAAAAAGAAAAGAATTAATTTGCTCATGTAATAAAAACATTCTTGTGGTAGAATAGATCCAGTTTCTCAAACAACATTGACAGGAATGTCTTTCTTTAGATCCTGCCTTTACCACTTTCTGTGCTGTTTTCATTCTTAGGCAAATACAGTGGCAAAAATGGAACCACTCAGCAATCCCAGGCAGAAGGAGATTGTTTCTTTTACAACAGAAGGTGACTTCCTATTGTCCCAGCCTGGGTCATATGCCCATCCCTGAACCTTACAATAGTGCTGCAGTGGTATGCTGGTATATTAGTTTCTTGTGGCTGCCATAACAAATTATCAAAAACTGAATGGCTTAAAACAACAGAAATTTATTCTCTCATATTTCTGGAGGCCACTGGTCCAAAATCAAAGTGTCAGCGGGGCTATGGTACTTCCAGAAGCTCTAGGGGAGATTCTGTTTCTTGTCTCTTCCAGGTTCTGGTGCCTCCAGGCATTCCTTGGTTTGTGGGCACATCACTCCAGTCTCTGCCTCTGTGGTCACACTGCGTTCTTGTCACAATTCTGTATGTCTCCTTTGTGTGTTTGTGTCAAATTGCTCTCAGCCTCTATTCTATAAGGGCACAAGTGATTGTATTCAGGGCCCATGGGGATAATGCAGGAGGATCTCATCTCAAGATCCTTAACCTAATGACAACTGCAACAATCTTTTTCCAAATAAGCTCACATTCACAAGTTCCAGGGGTTAGGGTGCAGACATATCTTTTGGGGGGCCACCATTCAACCCACTACAGCTGGTAAATGTTTAACAATCTCCTTGGAAGGAAAGGGGAAGCCCTGGTATATAGCATTTGCCTAGTTCTATAAGTACTGCTCCCATGGCCAATTTCAAGCTATCAAAGAGAAGTCACTGAGTGCAGAACTGGGATGAGATGCACAGTGGCAGACCCTTACACAGTATTTCCACTACATAGATCCAATAGACGTAGGTAACCTCAACAGCATAGATAATGGTAAAACGTAGACAAATAAATAGGAAGTGATAAGGTTTGAGTATTACTACCTTTATTTTTAATATAATTTATTTAATTATAAAGTTTATATGCCTTAAATTTTAATAGTGATTGTGTTTAACAACTGACTCATAAAATTTCTGAACATTTACCAGTTGGTTTGCATGAGCTGGTATGAGCTGGCTCCAATACACCACTGGACAGAATATGCTGATTGAAGAGGCCTGAGTCATAGAGCATGGGGGTAAAGTCAGCAATATCCAAACCACATGAACTGAAAATGGGGTGTGTGGTTTCTTAAGAGAAAATTGGGGTGCTGTTACCTAAAAAAGGGAAAGGAATATTAGGAAGACAAAAACAACAAATCCACCTCAGTATCATTGTTTTAACGTATTTTAATGATTTCAGGCTAAGGAAAAAAAATTTCATCAAATTTCAAACGAGTTACAGGTATAAGTATTACGGGTATGCATGAACCCACAAATCAGACTTTCTCCATCTAAGGAAAAATCACTGTTTTTCACATTCTCATTTCATTTGGTTCATAAAATCTGTTTTTCAGCCTAGACACACTTATCCCAAAGTGACCAGTACAAAGAGAGAAAAACCAATGGTCTTTTTAAAAAGTATTATTTTTTTAAAAGTTTTAACAGCTTTATTGCAATATAATTTGCACACCATGCAATTTACCTATTTGTAATACAATCACCGAGTTGTACAACCATCACCACAATTAATTTTAGAACTTTTCATCATGCCAAAAAGAGACTGCACCACTTTGCTGTCATCCTCCAATCCTTCCACCCTTTCTCTAAGCCCTAGCCAACCACTAATCTATTTTCTGTCCCTATAGATTTGCTAATTCTAGGCATTTCATATAAATGTAATCATACAATGTGTGTTCCTTTGTGACAGGCTTTTACTTAGCATGATGCTTCAAGGTTCATCTATGTTTTTGCATGTATCAACATTTCATCTCTTTTTATTGCTGAATAGCATTCCCGTATATGTATATACCACATTATGTTTATCCATTCACTAGCTGATAGACATTTGGATTGCTTTCCCTTTTAGGCTATTATAAAAAGGCTGCTGTGAACATTCACGTACAAGTTTTGCTGGGCATAAATTTTCATTTGTCTTAAATCAATGGTCTTTAAGATAAAATTTTTAGCAGGGCTTCTTATTTTCCACATTATTAAAGAAATTGTTATTTATGACATAACTTAGAAATGCCTCATGTAGAATTTCAAACCTCTTAAATATTGGGTCACCACTCCCAACCCTGCTATTTCTAGGGAGGAGGTAGCTGTTACCTGCAGGGAGAAAGTAGGAGCTGACTTGGGGCTCACAGACCACTGCCCAGGGGTGGCTGAATTCCCTCTCCAGTACCTTGCCCACAACAGGCTCACAATAATCAGCCCATAACAAAGTTCCTTCACAGACTCTCCATATACAAAGTATACAGAATAATAAAAATAAAACTCTAATTTCTGACCTGGAAATCAGAGTCACAGGGTTTGGGAAACTTTCAAGAAAGAAGGGGAAAAAATTAGCTTCCCTGATACAGGCCAGTGGAGAAGTTCATTTTCTCCCTTGCGTGACTTCAGGGAGTTCTTTGGTGTGTCCTGCAGACCTGCAATGAAAAAGAGGGCCCTATATTAATTTATATAGCAACTTTCTTCCAAGAAATTCAGAGTGTCTCAAACAGTCTTTCACTCATTCCCCTAAGGGAGTTTGCATAATATGCATAAGAAGTTACTTCTTTTAAAATTTACACTCTCCAGTTAGCCAGTACTGGGCAGAAATAGAACTAGAAAAGCAGACCTCCTAGCCAAACATTCCACTATAATATTTTCAGTGAACGTCTATAAATCATTGCATATCCTTAAAAACAGGATCTCCCCATAATATCCCCATGACTACTCACTGATGACTGACATTTCTTTTACCACGAGCAAAAGTTTCCCTTCAAAATTAGAATCAACTGGTATGGCATGCACCATAAAATTGAAGTATATCACTTGCTTATAATTAAGTGCTTGGGACTGTCCAGACCCTCAGACAGACTGTCCAGTTTTACTTTCCAGCTCAGCCCTCCTAACTCACCCCAACTGAGAACCCCTTAAGAATCCTAGGACTGGCTCAGCGCAAAGGAGAAAGAGTCCTGTTTACAAACTCCAGGCAGAAAACTGGAGTCAGTTTTAGTCAGTCCCCTCTCACTGTTCTTTCTTGTCGTGTCTCTGTGTTGTTTTTACATGGGCCTGCACTACCCCTTGGGGCCTCAAGTGTCATAGTGGGCAGCACACTCAGCTCCAGTTTCCCAAAGTCCAACTCAGGGCCTCGCTGGATGAGCCTAGGAGAGTTTCCAGCCCCAGGCACATGTAGGGCTGACCCCAGCCCTCAACCCCAAACATGTAGTTCCTTGTGCTGGGCCTTTCTGCAAGATAATCTTATTGTGAAGTTCTCAATGCCCATCTCCGAAAAAAGAAAACCTTGGTCGGGGCCACGCTAGATCATGTGGAATCTCAGGGAACAACATCTGGGGGATACCTATGCTTTTCTTCCCATCCCCAGAAAAACCTCTGGGATCCATAAGTTCCTTCCCAGTGGTTAACAGGGAATGGGAAGTCTTAATCCAGTTAACAACAAAAAGTTCATACCAGTATCCCATGCTGCCTCCAGCCTCAGACATATTTTGTTTGGGCCCCCACAGTCTTAAAAAGTCTTAATACATTATTTAAAATTTGTATTAGTTGTCAACCAGGACTGGCTACATAGTTTGTGAAGGACCATCGTAACATGAAAATGTGGGCCCATTGTTGAAAATTTAAGAATTTCAAGGTGGCGACAGAAGAGCATTCAAATAAATGTGGGGAACTTCTCAGTACAGGATCCTGTGTGACTGCACAGGTTGTACACCCATGAAGCCAGCCCTGCTGCCAATATTTAAAAAGCAAAAGATTCTTAAACTAGAAAATCTGGCAACCCCAGGTCTGCATGTCCAAATGGTGGCACTTGGTTGGTTGTTGTCGAGTAGTAGCTTGTGTTAGTTTGCTGGGGCTGCCATAACAAAATACCACAGATTGGGTGGCTTAAACAACAGAAATTTATTTTCTCACAATTCTGGATGTGCAAGTCTGAGATCAAGTGTCAGTAGGGTTGGTTTCTTCTGAGGCCTCTTTCCTTGGCTTACAGATGGCCACCTTCTCCCTGTGTCTTCATATGGTCTACCTTTTGTCCGTGTCTGTGTCCTAGCCTCTTCTTATAAGGACTCCACCAGTCATATTGGATTAGGGCCCACTTTGTTTTAACTTAAGCACCCTTTAAAGACCCTATCTCCAAATACAGTTCCATTCTGAAGTACTAGGAGTTAGAGTTTCAATGTATGAATTTTGGAGGGATGCAGTTCAGCCCATAACACAGCTGTTTCCTTTTGGGGGGGGGCACAGTGCTCCAAGTCACTGCACTAACCCCAGCCCCAACACATGCTTTCACACATGTCTGCCCCTTCCCGAGGCAGGGGTCCATTGCCATAGGTCATCTCATTTGTGCTGCTGTTCTTCCTCCTGGTTCACCTCTCTCATTTAGAGGGACCTGCTCCTCCCCTGCAACATATGGAATACTGACACTATCTATTATAGGACAACGGCTGCACACTCCCTCCACATCTGCAAGGCTAAGGTTGCTGCTCAAGTGATCCTTCACAGGACAATCATCAGTTTCTTAAAAAAACCCCAAAAAACTGTATCCATTGCATAGAGACAACAGTTTAAGTGCAATGCAGAAGGAAGAAATTGCCATGTGTACCTGACTACTTACCTCAGAGACTAGACTTGCAGGTTTTAGGAGAGAAAAACTCTCAGCAACTACATAATTCTTTCCGAGGGCTGATCCTACTTAAAAATCACCTGATTGTACAAGGGACAACCCCAAATTTCAATGGAAACCCAACTGTATAGCCCCTTAGAGAGCATATATTCCCAAATTGGTCTTTGTACCTATTTGTAGAAAAATGTTAGCCAGATTATAGCTGAAAATTCTGCTAATTCTGGGGAAGTTTTTGGTCTCGTGCCTGGAACTATTGAAGTATATATTCACACCTACCACATGTAACACTTAGTAGCAGAATTTCCAGCACAATACTTTAGTACTTTATTTTTAAAAGAAACAGAGCAGAGAGACTGAAGTCCTGCTCACTCTGCAACTTTTCCTACAGGCCACAAAAGGTTGGTGGGTAGGGGAGGGGGAGAGACTTCTGTGCTGGAAAGAGGTATATTTTGCATTTTTAAAAGGAAAGAAGGCACTAAAATCTTTGCTCAGAAGCAGGGTACTCATGATGCTGAAACATACGACATTTGCACTAGCATATAAATAGAAAAAATAATGTCAGATTTGCAAGGCTCTGAGACAAAAGGGTGCAGTGTAATGATTACTAAATCCCAATTAATATTAGAGTTTGGGAAAGACTTTTAAAACATCTTATTCTAACCCCTTTAGTTTTAAGACAAGGAAAGGGAGGTTTTAACATTTTAAATGACTTACCCCAGACCAGCACTCCACCTAAAATGCAGGTCTTCTCTTTCAGGCCAGTGTACTTCCCACCCCACCAGACAACTTCTAAACAAGCATTGTCCTGTCTGCCTAAATTGCATGTAAAAAAGACAAACCCCATTCTCTTTACACCAGAGTCTCTATTTAGACTCCAGAGTTGAGAAAGCAAAGGCTATTTCAACTTCAACTCCCTTAGCAAACAGAAGAAAAGGCATCTGACCCGTGGACTCCTCCATTTGGTCCCTGGGTCTGGTCGCCCGCGGGTCTCCACCGCGGCTCGCTGGCACCGGCGGCCAGTCTGACACCAGGGGGCGCAACAGCCTTTGTCCTGACAGGCACTGAAGGCAGGCTCTGAAGCCAGGCTGGGCCTTCAAGAAAATCTGATTTTTCCCTTCTCTCACAATTTCTCAGTGGAACCAGCCCACTCCCCAGCCCCCTTCATCACCTTAATGCCACATTCCACTTCCGCCCCGGTGCTCAGATTCTCCTTCCCCACCATCTCAGACTGGCTGGTGCAGGGTTGCAGCTGGCTCAGAGGCACCAGCCCTGCTCCAGCAGCTCCTCCTCTGCAAAGGCAAGACCAGAGCTCTGGCCTATCATTTGCTCTCACTTGGAAGCCCCTAAATTCATGTTTCTAGTGATTCTTCCAGAATGAAGAACCCTCAAGAACAGGACAAGCTTCCTGGAAAGATTGTCACATTCATCCTGTAACATCCCTCCCCTTTCCTCTCACAAAAATAATAACAAACAAATTAAATAACCGGTTCTGGGAAGCTCATGCCATCCAGCACCCATCCCTCACCCCCTTCTTTCTAACCCCTGACAGTCTTAAGGACAGCCTTTGGTAATGGCTACTTTACCCAAAGGGACAGACTTCAGCATCCTTTCACCGATACCTCTGCTGTTCTCACCTACCCCCCGTGCACACCAAGCAGAATAACTGACTCCTGTGTCCTCACCAACTTGGATCTTCAGCAGAAAGAATTCCACTCCACACTGGCCGACGTCTCCCGATTCCAAAGACTCGGTGCTCCCAACTTTTGCAGATAAATGAGCATCCTTTTCCACTTTAAGACACACTTCTAACCCTGCCCCTACAGGCACAAACACACAAACACACAATACAAACCCTCAAATGCCAAAATCACACCCTTTTGCAAAGAACCCTAAAACTTTACTGTTCCAGACTGAAGGCCCCAAGGTCCTTCCTATGCAGGTCTTTGAAAAACAGCTACGTGTACATAGAGAGAGTTCAAGTTCACACAATCCTTTCCCTGTGTCTCCTTGGAACCTCCCAACAAGCCTGAGGGTTAGACAGGGGGATCTAAAGCTCAAGAGGCTTGCCTCAGCACCAGACCTAGTGCAGGGTGGAGGTGGCACTGGGGTCCTGGGTGACAGGAATGCAGCCACCACAGGTGGTCATCAGCTTGTATACACAGAGGGAGCCTATGGGCTCAGGAGCCTGGCAGGGGCAGGAGGAGCAGTGGAAAAGAGGGGGTGATCTCAACTCTGACCTGACCCTTCTTTATATCTGTGGCCTCACTCAATTTTTTCTCCCCATTCACCTTAGCTAACGTAGAGTAACTGGGAAGTGCTGGGCCTGCAGACAGGTAGCCATGGCTTGTTATCTTCATGGTAAGCCTCCTTTCTCTCACTCATAAAATGATAACATCTATCAGATATAGAGAGAGCCACCAAAGGAATGAAACTTTAAATATTATTCTGGGAGAGGGGGTGGATGGGAGACTTTTACTTTCATTTTATAGTCTTTCATATTATTTGAAGTATTTTGATTTAGGCATGAATTCATTTTACAATTTGATTTTTAAAATTTTATTGGGGCTAATGATGCTCTTTTGCATTGCTGCAATGATGACTTATGTAACACGTCTGGCACAGCATGTGGTCTGGCACACAGTTGATGCTCACTAAACAGTGGTTTATTGTTAGCTAGTATACCTCCCTTAAAACTGAGCAAATAGACTTTAAATCAGGAGATCAGGGTCTGCTGCAGATTCTGTTCTCACTTCCCTGTGTGCCCATGAGTAAGTCAGATCCCTTCTCCACACCTCAGTTTCTTCATCTGTAAAGCGACAAGACACAGGCCAATTGATTTGGAAAATGGTGGGACAGACAGGACAGCATGCTCACCACCAAACATGCCTGGGGCACCTTCTAAAATTCAGTCACAGTTGTTGCAGGAGGAAGCCTCTTAAGCTTGAGTTCATCAGGCGGAAACCCTTTCTAGGAGAAGTTGCCATCTAGGATAGGCAGAAAGGGCTGGAGATAGCTGAAGAAGTTTTAAAGCAAGTATAGAAATTAAATCAGGAAACAAATAATGTGTGAACACTGTATAAGATCATCAGCTTAGGGCGGGAGGTGGGAAAAGAAGGTTTGGACTGTTCCTTGGGTGCAGCTGGCATCACAATCATTCCCTGATAAGAGAGATGCCCTTTGTGGGCAGAAGGGGTGTGTCATTCAAGGTCCAGACATCCCTGGCCCAGCCAGAGCAAGCCCCAGCCCAGTTCCCTAAGATGAAAGTTCTGTATGGGGCACAAGGCTGGCACTGTCGACACCAGGCCCTCCCTTAGCAGATCCCAGAGCAGAGCTGCCCTTTGAATAAATGACTTTGGACAAAGTCAAAGGGAATCCACAAGAATTGGGGTAAAGCACCTCTGAAGTTTCTTGCAGCATAAACTTTGTCTGAACAACAACCACCAAAAAAAAAAAAAAAAAAAAAAACTGGGGAAACTAAGCCACAAGAGGTGCAGAAGTTCAGACACTAAGCTCTTTCCACATAGCACCTGGTTTGGAGATATCTGTTTTGGTGCACCCCAGCCCCTGAAAATCAAATGGAGATGTGTTCCTGGAACACACAGCCGATTCCTTTCTACCCTCCTTGGACTGGGAGATTTTCCTCAGAGTCTCCTTTGCCAGTGCTCAGCCTTTTGAGGACTGGAGGCAGGTAGTCTGGTGGGTAGGAAGGTTGCGACTTTCTTTTCACCCTGCGGTCTCCTTTCTATTTAAAGCAGCACCGCCTGTCCTAGCAGCTTTGTGCCAATGTTTTGCAGGCAGGAAGATTTTCTGACATTGCAAGGGGGGCGTTGGGAGCAGATGGGAGGCCCTTTCCCCAGGCCATCAGGCAGAGCAGAAATTGGTTACACCCCGCACCCCGAGGAATCCCTAGCCCCCACTCTCGGGGTCAGCACCCAGAAGGTATCTGCGTTTATATTTTAAAACGGGGGGATTTTATTTTTTTGTATTTCTGAATTATCTGGCAGCGCCTCTTACAATTACATCTCCCCCTAAAGCCCGTGTTGTCACTCCCTAAAAAGGAGGTAGTGTTCAATTCTTGAGGGATCTGTAATAACGGTATCAGAGTAGGCCCACACCTGGAAGACCCCTCCTTTTTTTAAGAGGCCTTGCTATCTAAGGAGGTGGGGGTCATGGGCAGGTAGCAACAATTCCAACTCAGCTCCAGAGGCAAAACTAAATAAATAAAAACAGCTCCAACCATCATATTTTGACAAAACCTACGTTCTGTGCAAGTCTGGGTTTTGTTTCTTCGTGGGGTTTTGTGTTTGTTTTTGTTTTTGTTTGTTTGTTTTTTTTAAGAGAAATGTCCTCCGTCGTACAAGTCACTTTCATAGGCAGTCCCGAATGTCTGGCCACTTGTTAAAATGCTTCTGTGTTTGCTTTTCCGTGTGGTTCTTTTCTTTGCCCGTTTGTATCTCTAATAAGCAGCATTGTTTATTATCCTTGGGTCCGTGCCCCTGGGATTGAACTGAAATAAAACAGGAGCGCCGAAGCTGAGCGCTGGAAAATACGCCGGGTTTCCCAGGCCCGGGAGGGTCCCGCGGGCCGCGGAACGACCCGCCCGGGGAGAACCCACCCCTGCGTGCGCGCCTGGCGAAAGGCAAGTTTGCACGAGTTTTCCAGGCGCGGAGAGGTCCTGGGCAACCCACAGCCCAGACGAGTGGGGCCAGGAAAGAGGCACCCAGGTTAGGGAAATGCCACGAAGGACTGGGAATAGCGGTGTGACTTCAGGGCCGAACAGGCTACTACTGCCAGGATGATAAAAAGGGACTGTGGCGCGGGAAGCGTTCTGAGCCGCCTTTTAGCTCGAAGTCTCAACCCTCACCCCTGAGCAAGAAATTTTCACTAATAAATTCTCGTTCTTCCTCGTAGTCCCACAGTCCTCGCTGTCAAAACGAGTATCCTAAACAAGATGAGGCTTACTCCCCTCCTCCTCCGTAGTTACCTAATGTTTGTCCCCATTTCGTTTTCAGCCCGGAGCTTTGCCGCCGTAGGGGATGTGAGGCATGCCCTAAGAGATAAAGTCCTCCAGCCACAGAGCAAGTCTCTCGGTCCCTTCGGACCCCAAACGCCCTCCCCCCCATAGGGCCTCTTCCAAATTCCGCTGTTCCCAAAACCGGGGGTGGGGGTGGGGGGGAGGATCGCTACCAAACAACAGAAACCCGCATCAGAGAAGCAACGCGGAGTGCCTTTGGCGTCTGGAGGAAAATTTCCCGGTTTAGCCCAGCTTGCGCCTCCACGCCCCCCCGCCCCCAAATTTAATGTAGGGGGGGCTCTGCTGGAGAGTTTTCCTGAAAGAAGGTCGTTAAATGCTCGCCAGATCCGGGCTGTGCGCTTCTCAAATGAGACTTCCAGCTCCAGGGCCCAGCCTGAACTGTCCTTCCCACAGGTTCCTCTGAGAGACCAAGCCCCCTGCCCCCTAGCTTCCAAAAACTCTCCCAACAGGCTACAAAGGCTGTTCAAATTGTCTTTGCTGGCTTCCCTCCCTCATCCATTTGGATTGTTTAAAAATACAGAGATCTGTTTGCTCGCAAGAGCAAAGTGATTTCCCTCCAGCAACTCGAGCAAAACCTTTAGGAGAGCCCCGGGTTGTAGAGAGTCCAAGCGTCTCGGAGTTTTCCGAATTTCAGGAAATAGTAAAGTGAATTTCGGTGCAGGGAAAAGTGCTGGGTGTTGGAGCGCAAGGTGGGGGCGGCAGCCCAGTAAGCCGCCAGGAAGCTTTTTGTTTTTTAAAGTTAGATGTGCAGGAAGGCGCCAGCATCAATGACACTGCTTCGTGGTTTCCGAACTTAGAGAATTGTGCGGAGTTTGGGCCCATCTCTGCAGCCAAAGGCCAGGCACAGCGTTGGGGGGGGGTGGTAGGGGGCTGTTTCTAGTTCCCAATGAGCGTTTAGAGGCGCGGGCGCAGCTCGTCGGGTACTGCAACGCACAGCTGACTTTGTCCGCTGCTCCTGGCTCTTCAGCCCTCTTCCTTCTCGTGCCATCCCCAGAGCCGTCCCAACGCTGCCAGGATTGCGCAGGGAAAATGAGGGCTGGGTGTCTAGGCGGCAGAATCCTCCAACAGGTAGTTTCACCCGGGAGCTGGGCTGGCTTAAATATCAAAGGCTGGGCCGCCTGGCTAAACTGGAGCCGCGACGCAGACACCTAAGGAGCCATGGAACGAAAGCTGCGAGTCACTTTAACCTTGTTTTCTCTGCGCTCTCCAACTTCTCCCGAAATAGCTCGAGCTGCGCCGTTTGGAACGGCGCTCAGAGAGCCCAGATAAGCCTCTTCAGGCTGTAAACTCACAGCCGATTTGGGGTCTTTTTTAAAATTATTATTCCAATAGTTACTACAGAACCCAACTCGGCTTTAGAGCGATAGGTATTTATTTGGGAATTGGAAGATTCCCCTTTGAAATGCCCTAGGCTTCAAAGCAAAAGAGAAAAAGGGTTTGCTGCACTTGGATGATATAATTGAATTATGCCTTCCCCCGGTGCACAGTGAGGAAAAGCGGAGCGCCAGGTGGTGTGTAGAAGGGGCCGCGGTGGCCTCACGCTCCAGCGGGCGCACCACATTTCCTTCCCAGGGCGCAGGGAGAAGTTGGGTTGGGCCACTTCGTTCCGCCCCCCGCATGGATGCCCAGGCTGGAGCATAGCAAAAACCTAGTCCTGGCTTCGTGGACCCCTGCCCTGAGGGATCGATCGCTGGAATGTCCCCGCCAGAAGCCCTGGGCGCACGTGGTGCGCAGAGACTCAGCGTGCGAGGAGAAACTGCGCCCACCCTTAGCTCCAAAGATCCCTGGCGCTCGCGGTCCTCACTGGGCGGGGGAAGGTGGGGGACTAGGCCCCTCGGCTGGGGGATCTAATCCAGCCTTGGCAGACAAGACTTCCCCACTACGGCTCTCCGAGCCGTCACCGAGTAGTGCTTTCGGCAACGACAAAAACCGCCGAATCCTGGCCTTGCCTTGTCTGTTTCCTAAAGAAACGTCTTTCAGACTCAGTCGCTCACCTCCCCCACCAAAAGCCTGTTGGGCCGTGGGCGGAACCGACCCAGAAAACTTAGAACTTTAGCCGCGACCCAGTCACTCTCTCTGCTCTCCCAGTCGCACCCAGCTCACTCCCCCCACGCCCGCCCCTGCGCGGCTTTCTTGCCCCGCGCCTCCACCACTAATCGCGCTACCTAAACTTTCCAAAGAAAAGTTTTCGCGTGCTTTGCCACCTCAAGTTCGCCCCAGCAGGCACTGGCAGGAGGAGAAAAGGAGTCCCTGTTCCCCCTCCACCTATCCTCCTCTCCTCTCCCTCCCATCCACGCCCTCCCTTTTGAGTCCAAACCTTGCGGGTAGGAGCGCAGGGCAGCGGAGCCCCCGAAGGCACAGACCGTTCAGGGGACTGAGTTCGTTTCGCATCCCCCGCTCTCTGTGCCTCGGCCGTTCCCGCCCCCTCCTCCCCCACCTCGCTTTCGGCCGGGACCTGCGGGCTTGCAGTTTAGTTTTGTTCAATTTTTTCTTTTTTAAGATTTTTAAATAAAGATTCCACCCTGCCAGAGCCTCCTGTGTCTCCCTGCCTTCCAGCTCCCCGGCGTGGGGCTCGGGAGACGCGCCCTTCGTGCGGGGCGGGTTGTCTCCCGAGTGGGGGCCAGGGGCTCCCCCACCGCGATTTCTCTGGCCTGGTTTCGTCTCCCAGGGAGACCCTGCGTCCTGGAGTGAGGCTAATTCGTGCTGGAGCTCCGGCTCAAGGCCAGCCTCCTGGCCCCCACCGTCACCGCGAGCTGTGGATGAGGCGGGTTTGGGGGATGTTTGGGAGACAGGGGTAGATAGCCATAGAAAGGAGACCTTGTTTTAACACCTTCCTTAGTTCTTTCCACACACAGAGAATTAGAGATATGTTCACTCCCAAAAGGTTCCGTAGCTCCACGAGCCGGGCCAGACAACCACCCCAGAAAGCGCCCCAAATTGGTTAATTTGAGGCCTATTATATTTTATTTTGTCTAGGATTAGCGAGGTTTGATATTTTTGTGGCCAAATTTACTACCCTGCGGCTTCAACTTTCAAACCAACAAGCCAACGGGAACGTTCCGGCGAAACTGCCTCTCCTCACGCACTACTGGGATGCGTGCAAGGAACAGAAACGAAATCCACCACCGACCGGACCCCATGGCTCGGACTCCTGGGCCCCGGGATGCCGGGTGGGCTTTTCTGGGCCCCACTGGGTTGGGCTTGAAATTGGACTTGATCCGGCCAGGGTCGTGGTCAGCACTTAGCCTTGATTCTTCCACGTGGCTGGCGAGTTCTCTTCGTTGGTCGCAGCCGACACCTGCCCCAAGCAGCGTCCTTAGGGGCAAGCGGGTTCAGGCTGAGCGGTTGTCCTCCGACTCAGAATCACTTTTGCCTTTAGCTCAAGGTTAGGAGGACATCAGTTACCTCGTGTGACAGCCGATGTGAAACCTCCACCTAAAGCAAAGATGGCTACAAATGCCCCTCACCACACACACACCTTGAGCATCGGGAGACCTTATTCCAGCTCCCACAGCACGGTCTCTTTCCACTGCTGGGACCAACACGTGCCCCATGTGCCCCAGGCGCCTGGCCCGCTCCTGTCCCGCCCCCTCTGGCTGTCGTAACTCGCAGGTCCGGCTCCGACTGTGCGGCCCGGAACCAAGGTAGCACCTCCTCACCCCATAGGCAAGGCCTCCCACTCCCAGGCTGGTCTCTGCACGACTTGGCCCACGTTGCCACCATGGTGGTGTCAGACAGCCCCACGGAGGGTCAACTGGAAAGGCGGGAGGTTTCTGGGCCCCTCTAAATGGCACCCAAGCAGAAGCCAAACCATGCAGCAGCATCCATGGGACCCCTATGTCAACTTTGAAAAGGACCTTTGTTGGGGGAGGGCTGTGAGGGGAGAAAATAAAGGTGAGGGGGCGGATAAAGTTGTGGGTGTAAGCAGCCTCACTTCTTGACTCTTTGCCTCGCCACCCCTAAGTCTGAGCGGTTGGCAGAATTGTCTTTTAAGTCCCAAACTCCACCCAGACGGGGCATAGAGGCACCTGAAGCCCCCAGAGCCAGCGTCGCCCGCGATCTCGGACTGTGGCCGCCGCACTTCGTAGGGCAGAAGCGGTGCTGGTTTGTGTTTTCTTCGAATATAAAGAATCCTGTTCACAAAAGGGCCCCCACTTCCCTCTCCCTTCTCCACCCCTCTGTACCCTTCGTATAGCCTCAGGAGTTTGATTGAATTTATTTTTAAGCTCCAGCACCCTAGATTTCACTGGGAGATTTTAAGGCAGGAAGGGAGAAAGATAGGATTAAGAAAAAGAGCTAGCTGTGCTTTTCGGGGGGAGGGCTAAAGAGAAATTGAACATCAAGGGTAAATGACATTGGGGAGGGGGTTACAATTTCATTTCCTTTGGAAGCTACCTTTTTTTACACCAAAACCTATTTAAATTTCTGGGACGACAGGAAGCTGGGAGTTTCTGTGGCAACAAAACAGTCAAAGGCTTGGGAGATACCCCTTACCCCTACCTCTCCTCAAATAAATAAAAAGCAGCTCTGTGTTCAGTTTAGTGACTCTGTATACCCTTCAACACTGGCCACGTGACTGTGTTAATCCTCAGTTTCTCCAGGGAGGCCAAGCCCAGGAGAGTGACCCAGGATAGGCTTCCAGAACCCCTGCAGCTGGGCTGTTTATCCTTTAGGATGGAGCCTGGGAAGGTCCTGGGACAGGGAAACCAGCCTCTAAGGCAGAAGGTGCAGTGCCTAGGCTGTGGGTGTGTGGGAGAAATGCCCTGACCACCCCTCTTCCTTCAAAGCCCCTCTTCTGCTCCTTATTTTAAAGCCTCAAGTTTGTATTTCTAATCTTGATGCCTAAGTTAAAAAAAAAAGTAGCAATGTGTGCTTGTAGTTCTTTATGTATGTATGTTCTTCACTTGCTTTTGTTTATAGGGTTTTCTTCTCCTTTTTGTCTTTCCTTTCTTTACCCTGAAGTCTTAGCAACCCTGGAGGAGGAGGTTCAATGGGGAGGGTGAAATCGACCAGTTTATTCTTGTTAATCAGGCACAAAAACAGCATAAACACTAACTCTTGTTTCTTAATAGGATCCTTTCTAAAAAAAATAAAAAACAGTAATTTAGATAGGAATTGGTTAGGATTGAGAAATTGATAATACTGGTGAACTAGCTAATCCTGTCCCTTTAAGAAAAATCCATAAAGCTCTTCCATCAGCCCAGTGTCTGGGAAAGAAGCAAACTAACTGCTTGGAACAAAAGAGACAAAGAGGCCAAACAACAAAACAAACAAACAACTCCCCCTACCCCCCCTCTGAGACAACAATAGACTAGACACAGCAAGTGCAGTTACTGCCTGGCCCTGCTGCTCCTGTAGACCTGCCAAGTCTCCCGCATTTGGCTGGAGACTTTCTCTCACCCCTCTCCCACCCCCATCACCCCCCTCTCTCAGCCCTTTCTGTCTTTCTCTCTGTGTGACTCTCTCTGTGTGTGCCTCCCTTGGGGTCCGGCTATGTGTGTGTGTCTGTCCCTGTTTTTGCTTTCACTTGATGTCGCTGTCTGTCTCAGGCACCTTCATTTTCTATCTCTCTCTTTCGCTCCCTCTCTCTGAAGACCACAGCATATTAACGTACTCTAGCATTTATTTATTTATTTATTTGCTAGGCCCTTTTTGTAGTGTCCCCTAACTGCCTCCTCAGAACTTCTGTTTCTCACAGTTGTCACGGTGGACTATTTTGTATTTTGTTTGCAGCACTTTTTGCCAGGAGGATCCTCAAGTCCATTTGCACTTCAGTTTTTAACCATTCCTCCTGTTCAATTCTTTGCTCTTTTTCTATAAGGCTTCTGGCACACTTCCCCCTCGCCCCCCACCCCTTGTCCCCAAGCAGCCCTTTCTCTGCTTCTTGGCACTGCTTGGGACTCTCATGCATGCCTGCCTTCTCTTTCTCTTCCTCTCTCCTCAGCAGCCAGCCCCCCCCCCGCCCCCCAATTCAGCCTTTTTTTTCCTCTCCCCGCCTCGCCACCAAACTTTAATAAAATACTGTAAACATCTTTGCCTGGGGATTGCATTTCTTTATAAAGTGAATATAAACCCTTGGGAAGCAGAAAGTGGAGAAAGGAAAGAATGGATAGAGGCTGCAGTCAGCAGAGGCTGTAGCATGCAACCACAGTCCCTGCCAACAGCATCATCCCTTTCGCACTTTTTTTTTTCTAATAAACCTTTTTGTGATAGCATCTCCTTCTGTAGCATCTGTGTCTGCTCCAGGGAAAACCTGGTCATGTCTGTCCTCCCCTGGGCAGCAGGGGTGAGGTGGGGTGTCCAATGGGGAAGGTGGCTGCAGCCTCAGTCATGAGGTTCTCACCCCCAGCCCCTCTCCACATCCTCTCAGAGAAAAATCAGAAGGGGGGGCTCCCTGGCAACGGGAGAAAGATCTGCAATTCCTCTTTAAGAGAAGTATAGAATGGCTACCTGAAGAAAAGCTTTTCCAAGGATGGTTGACTTATAGTAAAGGGAAAATTTTCAGCTGTCAGGAGATTGTGGGAAAAATGGGACTAAACTGTTTGTCTAAAGTAGATCTGAGAGTTCCCACAGCCAGGTGGCACAGGGTTGACAAAATGGTGGCATCCGCCCTGCTCCCCACAAACCGTGCTCAGTAGGCAACCAAACCAGGATAAGTTATTTCTCTTGGCCTCACCCCTTCTTCTTTTTCTCCCTTCTTCAATAATATACAGACAAAAAAAAAAAAAAAAAGATGAAAACAACATAAGGGGCAACCCTGAAGGGAGAAAAACCATTTAGCCTGAGAAGAATATAAAAAACAGAAATAGGAAACTTACCCTCATTGTTTGGTTGCTTGGTGATAAGGGCAGTAGGAAGAAGCATTGATGTTATAAAACACACATATGCACATGCATATACACATGTGTATATGTATGCATATTTGGTTGGTGGTGACAACTTGTCAAGAGGAAAAGGGAGGAGTTTTGAAATCAGACACATTTTGAATATAATTGGCCACTTATTAGCTGGGTGACTATGGGCAGACCACTACATCTACAGCACAGTGGGGTTCTAAAGATGAAATGGCATTGCATATATTAAAAAACCAAAAGCAGTGTCTGGCACGCAGCCTGTGTTCGACAAATGAGTCTTCCTTCCCTCTTTACCTCTGTCCCTTCATTTCTTCCTTCCTTGTCACTTCACTAGCTTCCTCCCTGAGCTTTCCAAAGGTACAAGCTAAAGAGAATTCATCCAAATTGCTCCAATTTTCAGGTCCTAAGGGACACTTTGTTGCTTTTTTTGAGTCCCAGTATTGGAACATTGCGGACCATACAGTAGTACACCCATTCTATGCCCAAATACCACCTGGCATAACTTCTTTGTGGATAGGATTATTTGACTCTATTATTCCACCCCCTCCTCTAGGTTCTGCCTTTGCAAAAGTTAAGGGAGAGAGACCCTCACCCAATAACCAACCATTTACATGTTTTTACATTCCCAGAGAACTTCTGTTCTTGCGGACATATTAAAAATCACTCCATGGCCAAAAAGCCTAAGAAGGGAGAAGCGGAAAAGAATATATTCTAATGAACTCTGGTCCTGACCCATAACTTCCCAATTGGGAATGCTTGGTATTTTGACCTTGTCAAAATGGCTGATTTTTTTTTTTTTCCTCCCAAGAAGTCACTCTCTAGCTAAACGATGTTTCCTGAACAGGGCTTTGGGACGACACATCAGAGCATCTGGAAGCACTCACTGCTGGAGTCGCCTGTCCTGGCCCAGCTGTTGCTGAGGTTCCTTCTCTTTCTTTGTCTTCCCCAGAAGCAGAACCATTTTGCAACAGCAACTGGCAAGCCTGTGAGCCATGGATGGGCCCCTAACTTTAGTTGGTGGAAAAGTGAATACATAAAAAAAGTTCCCACCTCAGACTTCCTTTTTCCATGGGTCTTATTGTCTGTTCGACAGATACTCCACTTCCACATTTCCCTGGCTTCCTGTACTACTTTCCTGTTTTATCAAATCCTTAGCAACCACTGAGTGGCACTGACATCGGAACATATGCTGGGGAGGTGGGTACTCCTTCCTGGTCCCTGATCATCTTCTTTCTGCCTCCCTGTTTTCATTGAAGGCCTCTGCTACTTATGATATGGATGTGGAAACCTGTTTCATCTTTCTCCTCTGGAGAGGAGAATGGCATTCCAATTTTGATGTGACACCTTTTTGAAAACTACAAATAGATCTGCCGGTCCTTTCCAGGAAGCACCTCTTCTCAGAGCAGATTTCAGTTCCCACGCACCAGGCACCCTTGGGCAGTGAACAACCTGCACAACCAGGCATGGGCACTCTGAATTCCCCAATTCTGACAGTTATATATGCTGGTGGGCACTTAGTCGTTTAGAGATGTCTCCCTCAAATGGAAAAGATCACAAAGTGTGATGCCAGAAGACTAGCAGCTTCTGAAGCCTACCAAAACCTTGTCTTTTATTCTTCTTGGGTCTTGTCTAGGAAGAAGCCTGAGATTATGTTTCCTGACCTACATTCTTCGTCTATTAAGGCTTCATTGCCATACCAGTGTCAGGAAGGTATTTGTTACTGCAATGGGTAGAGTGAGTATTAATGTCTAAGAAAAGCTCCCAAACACTGGTAAGCACTCTGTTCTTTGCTTGAGTTCACTTCTAGCAGGCCAGCTTTTATACTAAGCTAGTAACTCACTTCCAGACCACCTGAGAGGTGGCACTACTCTTAGGTTGGCACTACTGCCTACAGAGCTAAAGTTAAGTTTGGGAAAAAGTGCCAGGCAGAAATACTGCCACCAAATTAATAGATTCCAAACTATATCATTCTGACCTGGCAATGTAATTCTCATTCTGCATGAGGAAAAAGTTAGAACAGCAGTCAGTTTCCTATTCAAGAGAAAGGTTTGCTTCTACTTACTGAGTTACAGAAGTTCCATACTGACCCCTTCGACAGAACAAGAAACCACTCAATTTAGGAGTCTTTGGGAAAACACTTTATCCTCTGAGGTGGCTCTCAATCCTGGCTGCACATTAGAATCACCTGGGGAGCTTTAAAAACTTACAGTGCCTGGGCCTCTCCTCAACCAATTAAATCAGAGTCTCCAGGGGTGTGGTATGGGCATCGCTATTTTTTAAAAGCTCCCCTGGGTGATTCTAATATTTTGCTAGGGTTGAGAACCACTAATTTATAGGTCAAGAGAATAGTACATCATGGTGAATAATGTTCATTCTTTTACTAAGTATGTTAAGAACTCCTATTATGGGAGACAGTTTTCTGGAGATAAAAAGATGAGGTTGGTGGACATTGTGCTCTATGAGATTAGCATTTAGTAGGCAAATGCTAATGTGAAGATGTCAGAACAGATCCTCTGTGAAGCTAAATTGACTTTACTTCTAAATTCTTACAAAGAGCATGGGACTGCAAGTTACAGCCCCAGATTCCAATTCAGATTCTATCATTAATAGGGAGATGACCTTACACAAGTCACCTAACCTTTTTGGGTCTCAGTCTAATCATCTACATAAAAAAATGTAGCTGGACTGAAAACTCTACAATTTGTATTGGTGTACTCCAGCTTTACAATGCATGCTAAATTCTCTAAAACCCAATAAGCTTAGCCAGGCAATTACCAAATACTTCTGGAGGCGGGCTTACTCACTCATGCATACCACTGATAACCATCCTTCTGATGTTCCACCAAATCCCTTTCCAAAAACCCTAAGTGTAAAAGTGTTAATTTTTAAATAATCCTGGGCTCCCTTAATTCTCTCCCCCAGTCTCTTACAAATTAGCAGATGAAGAGAATGGAGTAGTGGTAATGTCTATGAGCAGTGGGTAATGACTAACAGAAGTTTATCCAGTTGGATAAATGTCTAGTGGATTGCTGCTGGGGTCAGTGTTAGTTCTGGTCTTAATTAACATCTTCATTAATAGTGTGGGAGAGGGAATAAACAATAGCTAATGACATTTGCAGATGGTAGTAAATTCAGAGGTGTTGGTGCTACCAGTGAGAGCAGCGAAAGCCATGGGGATATCAGAGATTCAAACAAAAAGTGATCATAATGATGTTTGTTCTGGAAAAGGCAGGATGAAATGTTTACAGGGGGAAATGATAGGGGAAACTGGGAAATGATAAAAAGGAACAGCCATCACTATCCCTTGTAACTTGAGTGTACATTTTGCAAACGAGGCAGCTAATAGCCTTACAACTTTGGTTGCACACACTGGGATGTTGTCCCAAACAGCAATAATATAATCATAGCCACAACATTAGCAATAATAATATCCAACATTTTTTTGAGTTGGGTTTCAAGTGATTTACGTGGAAGTGATTTTTATTCCTAAAATCATGATGCAGTTCTCCCAGGCTCTCTACAGATTCTGACAGGAACTTTGCTATGGATCCTGAATTTCTAGGTGTTAACAAACTTGTGAGTTCAAGGGGAAATAAGAAGTTTAAAATGGGATGGCCAAGGAAAGTGGAGAATGTTGTGTGTCCTCTTTCCCCAGGCTTATGAGCAGAATCTTTCCACCTTTGATTTTTCCTGTCCTCAACCTGCCTACTATCCTTTTCTCTATTTAGGCAATTGCCGGATTAACATGGTTGGTGAGGGTAGACAGAAAATTTTTTCAAATGTTCAGAAAGAAAGAAAAAGGAAGGAAAGAGGGAAGCAGGAAGGACAGGAGAGAGGAAGGGAGGGAGATGGGTAGATGGATGGATGAAGGAAACAAGTAAAAAATGAAAGAAGGCCTGGCATGATGGCTCATGCCTGTAATCCCAGCCCTTTGGGAAGCTGAGATGGGAGGACTGCTTGAGGCCAGGAGTTCAAGGCCAGCCTGGGTAACATAGCCAGACCCTCTCTATAAAAAATAAGAAAAACTAGCTGGGGGTGGTAGCATTCACCTGTAGTCCCACCTAATTGGGAGGCTGGTGTGGTAGGATCACTTGAGCCCAGGAGTTTGAGGGTACAGTGAGCCGTGATTGTGCCACTGCACTCTAGCCTGGGTTACACCTGTCTCCACAAAAAAAGAAAGGGAAAGAAAGAAAGGAAGGAAGGAAGAAAGAAAGAAAGGAAGGAAAAAAGCAAAGGAAAACTCAAATTTATTGTGCACCTACCACAAGCCACACAGTAGCACAAGGTGTTGAACTAGGTACATTTCACAAGTTTTCTTGTTTAATCTTTACATATGTAATTCCCACAATGACCCTCTCTAGTAGCCATTATTAGCCCTCATGTCTATTAATGAAAGAAAAGAAAGCCTAGGGAGGTTAGGTTACTGGCTATGAACACACAACTGATAGATTGAATAGAGGTTCAAACTCCAGTTGTTGTACTCCTAAACTCATGTTCTTTCCAACCACAAATATATATTTTCTTTTCTTTTAATTTAGCTCTGCCCAAGCTAATGGCAACATAAAGAGCTAGAAGATAGAAATACGAAGAAGAGAATAAACACTGAGGAGCAGAGGGATAAAGGGAAAGTGGCCAGTACACACATCCACTGCCCAGTTCAATGTGATTGAATTATTTATAATTATATTTTGAAGTTAGGAAAAAATAGAATTTGCAAACAAGAAAGGCTTTATGACAATGGGACCCATAATAATGTGGATTTGACCTTGAGGGAATTTGGCAGAGAGCATCAGTGACTGAGCCGAAAGCAAACTGAAAAGAAAAACAGTTGAATGTCTAAAAGCCAAGACTCTTCTAGGGAAATGTGAAGCCCAGGGCCAGATGGATGCCAAAGGTCTTCAAAATGACATCAGAGCAACTTTAGGAAGTTGGAAACATGTGGCCTGGGCATACGACTCCCCCTACCCCAGTGGGGTTCCCAATGCCAAGTCAGGTTTAGAAATTGGGAACTGAAATTTGAAAATGATAAGATGTGTACTTCTGAGTACATATACAAAATTTATAATTCAAAGAATAAATATAGAGCAAACACCAATGTGATCATAACCCAGGTCAAGAAATACAACATTGCCAGGACTCAGAAGCTGCCTCCCTATCACCTCCCTATCCTGAGAGGGAGCCATTATCATGCTTTTTCTTATGATCATTTCCTTGCTTTTATATTTTTATTTTGGTTTCAACACTTTTGTGTGCCTGTTTTTGAACTTTAAATAAATAAAAGTATACCGCATGTATTATTTTATGACTTGCTTCCTTCTTTCAACCATATGTTGTGTATAAGTAAACTACAAAGTATTTATCTGGTCTACTGTTGAAAGAAATTTTGGTTGTTTCTCCTTTGGAGCATTTATGAACAATTCTGCTGTGAACTTCTTGTTTATGTCACCTGCTGCTCATGTGCAGGAGTTTCCGTAGGGTAGGGGCCAGAAAACTATCACCCACAAGCCAAATAGAACCCACTTACTGTTTTTGTATGGCTGAGAGCTAAGAATCATTTTTACATTCTTAGATGGTTGGGAAAATGAAAACAAAAGAAGAATAATATCTTATGACATGTAAAAATTACATGAAATTCAAATTTCCGTGTCCATAAATAAAGTTTTATTGAAGCACAGCCAGGCTCATTATTTACATATTGTCTATGGCTCCTTTTGTGTAACATTGGCAGACTTGAGTAGTTGCGACAGAGACTGTATGGCCAGCAAAGCCTGAAATCTGGACCGGCTACATAATGCCCACTTTAAAATGAAAAATTCAGCAGAGCCTTTTACTGAAAAAAACCCAAAAAACTATCAAGAGTTTCAATATGGTGACAGCAGAGCATTAAACCAAGCACAGGAGCTGTCTAAGCACCGGCTCTGTGCAGCTACATAGGTCCATGCCCATGAAGCTGGCCTTGCCTAAAATATCTAGTCCTTTACAGGGTATTTGTGGACCCCAGTTCTAAAGCATATCCCTAGAAGTGAAATTGCAAGCATCTTAGATAAAATAAGTTGCTGTATGTAAAACACCCAGCACAATGCCTGGTAACTTATAGGTATTATTATAAATAGGAAGCTCCCTTCCCTCTCACCTTCTACCTGGGTTCCCTACCCTAAGAGATCAGTCTGTAGAGCCTCTTCCCAAAAAAGTCAGATTCTCAGCTAGCTGTCAGTTACCATAATGGCTGATGACAATTTGGCTTAATACCACCACAATCGTACTCACTTCAGAGTTCATGCATTTTACAAAAAAATCTTTGAATAAAAATGACTTTTATGCCCAAAGGAATGAAAGAATTAAAATCTATAGGCGCTATTTCCAGCTCCAAGATGTAAGAGTGTCTGTCTGATCAGATTCAAGTTTTCTCGGGAAAAAGTTGTTAAAAGCAAAACAAAACACCTGAAGAGTTTATCAAAAGAAAATATTAAAAAGGACAAACTTAGAAAACTAACATTACCTGATTTCAAAACTTATTATAATGACAATATAGTCACTAAGACAATGTGGTACTGGCACCAATATAGACAAATAGATCAATTAAACAGAACAGAGAGCACAGAAATAAATCCATACCTATATGGACAACTGACTTCAGAAAAAGGTACAAAGTCATTTCAGTGGGAAAAAAGTCTTTTCAATAAATGATACTGGAACAATTGGATATCCATATAAAAATAATGACTTTCAATTCAATTCATACTTTGCATTAAATACAAAATTCAACTCAAAATGGATTATAGATCTCAATGTAAAACATAAAACTATAAAAATTCAAAAAAAAGAGGGAAAAATTTTTGTGGTATTGGATTAAGCAAAGTGTCTTAGATATGAAACCAAAAGCACAATCCATAATTTTGACTTCATCAAAAGTTTAAAATTCTGCTCTTCAAAAGACACTGCTAAGAGACTAAAAAGAGAAAAAACAGTCTGGGAGAAAATATTGCAAATCAAATATCTTATAAAAGCTTTATAGTCACAGTACACGAAACAACTCTAAAACCTCAACAATAAGAAAACAAACCACCCAATTTTTAAAATGGACAAAAGATTTGAACAGACATTTCACCAAAGAAGCTATAGGAATGGCAAATAAGCACATAAAAAAGATGTTCAATAGTATTTGTTATTAAGAAGACAAATATTAAAATGATAATGGGACACACTACATACCTATCAGAATGGCTAAAATTAAAAGGACTTGACCATACTAAGTGTTGATGAGAATGTGGAGGAAGAGGAACTCTCATACATTGCTGGTAGAATTACAAAATGGTACAACCACTTTTGGAAAACAGTTTTGATATTTTTTAAAAATGTTAAACAAACACCTGTGCCCAGAAATCCCATTCCTAGGTATTTACCCAAGAGAATTGAAAGCATATGTCCATACAAAGACTTGTATATGAATGTTCATAGCAGCCTTATTTGCAATAGCCAAAAACTGGAAACAACCTAATTGCCCATCAACAGGTGACAGATAAATTGTGTTATACCATACAATAGAATACTTCTCAGTAATAAATGAGCTATTGATACACACAACAACATGGATGAATATCAAAATAATTATGCTGAATGAAAAAAGCCAGAAAAAAAGAGTACATGCTGTGTGATTCCATTGACATAAAATTTTAGAAAATGCAAACCAAGTTTTAATGATAAAAAGCAGATCAGTGATTGTAGGAGAGGGGGAGTGGGAGGGAAGGATCACCAGGAGGCAAATAAAAACTTTTGGAGGTAGTAGAAATTTTGCCTATCTTGATTGTGGGAATGGTTTCATGGGTGTATACATATGTCAAAATTTACCAAATTGTACATTTAAACATGTGCAGTTTATTGTATGGCAATTACACCTCAATAAATACATTTTTTAAAACCATGGAAATATTAAATTGAAAGAGTGAAATTGCAAGCCCCAAAGTGGGAAGAGAAATCTGCAACAGATATAACTGGCAAAGGGCTCATATCTAGAATATACAAAGAGCCCCTACAAATCAATAAGGAAAAGACAGAGAGCCCAACTAAAAACAGACAAAATATCTGAACAGACATTTCACAAAAGAAGATATCCAGATGGCCAAGAAACAGATGAAAAGGACCTCAACCTCATTAGTCAGTTGGAAAATGCAAATTAAAACCACATTGAGATATAACTATACATTGGAAATTAAAAAAGAACAGTTATACAGTCTTGATGAAGATGTGAAACAACTAGGACTGAAAGAGTGCTGGTGGGAGTGTAAATTAGTACAACCACTTTGTAAATCCATTTGGTATTATCTACTAAAATTTAGCATGGGCATACTTTATAGCCCAGAAATTCTACTTAGATAGGTTTATGCCCCAAGAGAATGTATACACATGTACACCAGAATACATGTATAAGAATGTTCCTATCTCTATGATTTCTATTGGCCCCAAACTGGAAACAACTCAGGGGTTGTCAAGCAGAGAATAGATAAATTGTGGTATACATACAATAGAATTCCATACTGCAGTGTGAAAAAACAACCCACCATTATCTGCAATAGCAGGAAGGCATCTCACATGAAATGATGAACAAAATAATTCAGACATAGAAGAGTAAATATTGTATGCTTTTCCTATATAAAGTTCAAAAACAGGCAATACATGTTTGTATTGTTAGAAATCAGGATATTGATTATCTTTGGGAAGGAAGGTAGGGGTAGTAATTTGCAGAGTGGGAGGTGGTTTCTGGATTGCCAGTAATTTTCCATTTCTTTATATGGATAGTAGTGACGTGGATAATACACCTGGCTACACAATTATGATGTGCCCTTTTGTACATGCACTTTAAATAGATGATTGTTCATTTCATCATTACATAATATTCCATTGTATGTCTGTACAACAATTAAATTTTTTAAAATACAGGAAGAGATATGGGGCAGTCACTTGGGTCTCATTCTTTAAGGCTTAGGCCAAGGCTACTGAGGTGTCTCTTTTCTCCTTAGTGCCCAACTCTTGACCAGACTTTAGTGTTGTATAGTTGTACTGTAGTTAGGCTATGCGGTTGCCCACCATTACACCTCCCGATTAGGGAGTTTCAGAAATTATAATGAGTCTTAAGGGAAGCAGGAGAGATTTCAAGGGCATGCAAAGCCACTCTATTGGGTGGGGGGAGGGGAAAGGGCATGCAGGGGTGAAGAAAAAGTTTGCATATAATTCATGGTTAAGACCCAAGACTCTAGAACCCACTGCCTGCGTTCAAATCCTGCCTCTGACACTTGCAAGCTATTGACCTTGGGTGACTTACTTACTCACTCTGCACCCAAGTTTTCTCATTTGTAAAATAGAGACAATGTTGTACCTGTATTATAGGATTGTTAGGAGGATGAAATGAGTTAAGGTACTTAATAAGTGTTATACTGTAAAAGCAAACATGAGCTAGTTTGGAAGAGAAAATATCACTCAAAGCATTCAGGCTTGTGGGGTGTTGCCAAGGAGAGGCCAAGGTGGTTCTAGAACAGTTGGCAAAGCTCTACAACAGCTCTCATCTGAGGCCACTCCATCCTCTATCCTCTCCTAAGACACCTGATTGACTCTATGCTATTAAAAAAGCTTTGTGCACCCCTCTTTCCTTTCTTTTGATAAAACCTTCCTGCAAGACTTCTAGAATTTTCAGACCATTCTTCCAAACTCATGTAGCAGCCTGGCAAGCCCATGGCCTCAGAACAGCAGCACACAAACTCTCTGTTTCTCTCAGCTATCCTTTATTCTCCTCTCCCCCTCCCTATCCCAAGTCTCTTTCCTCTATTCTAGAATATTATTGATTGGTTTTGATCATACCATATCTCTTGGACATAGTAGGTGCTCATTTGTCATCTGAGTAGTGACAACATCTTCTTCAATAGATGGCTAACACTGCTTGTGTCAGTGGGTTCTGAGATGTTCTCAATTCTTAGCATTTAGCATCATTCCATGCCTGTCACCAAAGCAGCCTCTTGGACACTTCTCCTGTCCTCAGGATACTGCTCCTGTCCTCACTGCTCCTGTCTCACTGGCACAGGGCCTGGCATAGGGCAGGTACTCTATAAATGTTTATGAAGGTCTGCTTGATCTGGATGCTATTAAATTTCCTCCTTTTCCAGGAAGAATGTGGGAGTAAACTTGAGATAGAAACTACCCTCAGAAACTTCAAACTGCAACACAGGCTCCTTTAAATTCGTCTTCCTTAGCATCAGGGAGCTAGGGAGATCCGTCTGGTTTTTAAACTATAATTGCAAATAAATGCTATCATAGGCCTAGTGGCACCAGGCCTTGGGGTCTGGTCATTGTCACAGACCATATTGACTCTTGTTTATTATCTCTCACCAGATTTAAAGGATAGGGATATAGACAAATAATAATCTGATAGTCAGATGCAGGAGATATTTGAGAATATTTGAGATTATTGTTTCAGAAACAGTCCTACATATTTTGACAAATGAAAATTTTTGATTCTCAAACAACCACACTGAAGCAAGCATTATTTTCTTATGTTCTTTTAGAAAGTAAGGGAATTGTGGCTAAGAATCATTACATGCCTTGCCCAAATTCACATAGCTTTTGGGTGACTAAGTCAAGATTTGAACCCAAAACATCAGTGCGTCAAAGTCCAAGTTGAACACCTGTATTCCATTACTTTCAGAACATACTGGAGAATGAAAATAATCTTGTTATATTCTGTCATGCCTCATTTTTGACCCAAACTGGTTTACACAGCTCGATAAGTTCTTTAATCACCACGGGGTATTGAATGAATCATGGCTGTATCCAAAACTCAAATCCACATTCAAAAGAGGAAGATCTACCCCATTGATAATATTTAAGAGAATGTGCCTGGGGTTCTAAAGGCAATTTCAAAAGAGGGTGATAAAAATGCTTTGAGGCACAGTGAAAGCCTCCAAGGCAAGTCCTGTGAGAGGGCCATACTCTTCTGGTAGTTAGTTTTGTGTCTGTGCTTCATGGACTGTTACGCTGTGGCTATGGGCTTTGGAATTAGAAAGACCTGGACTGTGAGTGCTATGACCTTCAACTGTTTACTTAATCTTTCTGAGCCTCAGGTTCCCCATCTTTAAAAGAGCTTAGATAATACATACAGTACTAATCACTGAACAGAGGCCTCAGTAAATAGTTATCATTATCACTTGTCATAATACTACTTTTCACCTGAGGCTGGGAGAAACCATTGCTGCCCCAGGAAGGCATTGCTTAATTAAGGGGCTGCCATTGGCCAAAATTGGTCACAGCAAAGGAAGAGATCCAGCTTGTAGTCAGTTACTTAAAATGCTCCCAAAGAAGCCTACATATCTGGACCTCACAGAAAGTTGGTACAGAGGGTCTTGGCTCCTATATATGAAGTAGAAGGCCCGCACTGCCCAATAAGATGGTACTTTGGTCAGAATAAGGGCTATTAAGATGACTTGTGTGAATGAGCTTGGAGCCTGATTGACTATGGACCACTTCTCTTCACCCGCTAAGAGAGTAACTGTAGACTCAACCTGTACATAATGTACGAGCTTCTCAATTATTTACTTTGTTGACTTCGTGATGCTGTATGTGCGTCCTCAGGTTCACCTTTATTTGGGAGCAAAACCTAGACAGTGGGTGTCCTGTCTACAGAACGAAGCAGTATAAGCAAGTGCAAACTGCACAGGACACTTAATGATGATGGTAAAATGGCAGTGATTGTCATCAAATCCCATTTTCTAGGCAAATTTCTAAGAATTGTACCACATGGATATACGGATCAGGCATTCTTAGATTGTATGGATTTCTTATTTTTCACAAACCCATTTATTAAACCATAACTCAAAATAATTCTTTTAAAAAACTTTTTGTGAAACTTTTCAAAATCTTAAATTCATAAAAAAAAAAGATGTTCTTGGTTGTACCATGTATCCTGATTCAGTGATCAGAAAATATGGTCACTATACAGAGATGGGGGTTTTATAATTTCTAGGATGGTGATTGTCTACTAAGATACGGGAACATCATCACATCTCTATGAGGTATGTCTGATAGGAGTATTATAAAGCATTTAGTTTTTTAATTAGGTACTTCCTTTATCAAGTAAAGCAGATTTGATGTTATTTCCATAAAGTGATCATCCTTGCTCACTTGCATTTTGTTATTTGGTTTTTAATAAGAGAAAGGAGAGAGTCACTGTGAATGGGCCTAGGATTTGGAGGCAGGGGGCAATGGTCAAGTGTTTGGCTTGTGGACATGAAACGTCAGTTATGACTTGGAGCATGAAAGGTGGTGAGTGGCTATCCTGGGACATTTCAGTCTATTAAGAAGCTTGTGGTCACGGTAGTTCTGGTGCGGCTGCTCATACTGGCACACAAAACCCCCTTCCCCACATGCTCTGAAATGAACATTAATACAAAGAATACTTGTTTAGAGTCAGGAAACCTCTTTTATGATGTTGGCACTGTTACTAAATAGCTTAGCAGCCATAAGTAGGTTGCTTTACCTCTCTGAACCTTGCAGTTATTTTTCATATATAAGAAGAGCATTTGGTCTAGATCAAGGATTGTAAACTGGGGTGGGGGTGGGTGGGTAATAGGAGGCAGGTTGGTAACCTAAATGAGGAAAGTGGACCAATGTAATACAACAGGGAGTGATGGGACTGTGGAGACCAAGCCCCATCTAAAGGGGGCAGCAGCTACTCCTCTTCTACTTAGTGGTGTTATGTGCAACCCTTGCCCAAAAAGTCTCACCTTCCACTTTTCCAAGAGAAGCAGAATATCTAGATTTTTAAACAAAACATTTCAATTTTAAAATGTGAACAGCAAATCCTAACATTAAAAATTTAGGAGGGAAAAACAAAAGATATGGCCAGTTTTGTTTCTTAATCTCTTATCTAGAGTTCTCAAATGTCTCTTCTAGCTTTAACAATTTTATAATTTTGTGACCATTTGCCACTAATCTCACAATTTTGTGAGCACTCATTAATATCAACAATGTAAATAGAAAGTTAAGTGGAAAAGTTACAAAACAAAGTCCTTATCCACCTTAAAATTATAACTATGTAAATAATATGTATATACCTATGCAAATACTGGATCAAAATATGTGCAAATGAAACAAAATTTTTTTTTAGGTGATAGGACTGTAGGTGGATGTCTTTTTTGTCTTATTAACTGTTCATTTAAAATGTCTCTACTATTGCTTATATACAAAAAATATATTTATAAAAGAAACATTGAGGGCAGCTCAGGATGGTGCCAGATGTGAAGAGAATAAGGAAGAGGTAGATATTAGGTGTGTTCTTGAAACTTGTGTTACCTCTGTATTTGCTTGGCAACTACCGTTGAACAAAAAGTTGGTGAAAAGAAGGCAGTAGTAGCTGCATGCTAAGAAAACCCTATATGACTGAATTTCCCACCTGGCACTGCTCCTCTCTCTTTTATGTTCCATTGTTTATAAAAATATTTCCCACGTCATGAAGCATAGTGGTATCAAAATTTTCCTAACTTTATTAGTTTGGCTTCTGAATAAATTATATGAGGGTTTGGTTTGGTTTTGTTTTAGTGGGTGAGGTGGGATGAGAAGGGCAGCTGACTTATCATCCCTAATTACATTTTTCTTTGGTTTCTATTAACACTGTTTTCATTCTGCAAGCCCACATCAACTGCCTGTAAAGTGAGCAGAAAACCACGGGTTGTTATTTAGTGTGTTTATTTGAAGGTTTTCAAAATACCCCATGGGAAGATTACTCTTTTCTAAACAAATTTGGAGGAAAATATTAGCACAAAGGAATAGGAGGCCTTTGTATTATAAATGTAGAGATCCTCAAAAACCTATCCATCCTTGTATGGCAGCACCTAGCCCAAGGTCCAGACCCATGCTAAGCATGCAATGCATGTTTATAACATGAATGAATTCTTCCTCTACTCCCTGGGCTGCCCCTAGGAATTCTTAGTTATGGAATAAAGGCACAATATATGGTTATTGATCTTCTCTAAGTAATGGGCAACTTGAAAATGATATCGGCATGTTCTAGACATGCCAACAGGAATCTGTACACTGGCGACAACTAACTGGCCACAGGATTCGAATGCAGGGGACTTGACATTGACTTTCATGTTAAGAGTGGCCCACTGAGCAAAAGGCAGGATGGTCCTTTGCCAGCACTATACTGAAGGATCAGTAGACTGTCTAGCGCTTTCTTGCATCCTGTTGCCTCACTAATTTCTGGATTGCCAGATGCCTCTGTTTTTTAAAAAAAATGGTTTAAAAAAATACCTTAGTAATTTTGTTGTTTCAGAAACCTTACATATGGCACAAAATATCCTTAAAAATTTTTTAAATCACTGGCTTTTTCTTTGCTCAATTTAATCATCACAGCTGAAATTGATTCAAATTTATTGTTTTCTTTTAACCATTTTGATGGTTGAAATTCTAAAGTTATATAAAACTGTAAGCAAGATATGAAGATTAATTGCTCATAGTTTTTATTAAAAGTAAGTCTTAAAAACATCAGTAGGCTAAGAAAGGGTTGATACATCAAACTGTGAATTCATAACAATTGCAATAAAAATTATTTTTTTGAAGCTAAGAGACATCCTGGATTTACCACCATTGAATCAGAGAGCAGACTTTTCACATATTGAGTCATAACTACAGGCGTTTTTTCTTTCTTTCTTTCTTTCTTTTTTTTTTTTTTTTTGTAAACCACTTTAACCTGTTCTTGAAAACCTCTGGTTGCTGTACGGAATAAGTCTGAGTCTGTCTCTATTTAGCCTATGAAATTTAACAAGGCCATAGCCTGGGGTTGGTAAGGCTGTGAGCCATACCACCATCTCAGGTTTTTGATGACACCACAAACCACTTGAGATTTATTATGTTAGCAGATGTCATCAGATCTATGTGTGCACAGGTGCAGCGTGCAGTTAGTAAAAGAAGAAACACTGCGTGTGTATATTTATTTTTGTACCCATGCTCTCAATGGTTAGAAAATGCCCAGAGTGTCTGTTCTGGGCAGTATGGAGTTTCAACTCCATTGCAAGAGCCTATCTGGTAATTTCTTGAAGTCTTTTCTACAGATATAAATCTGTATGATGAGCAGCTATGTCTTTTAGGAAAGACATTGTGTTTGTTTTTACAATCAATGTCTAAAGAAGAGGCATAATGGATTACAGCTGAAGACTGCTATAACCAATGAAAAATAAAAATAGTTACCAGGGTTTGCCCTTTATGCTTGGATTTTCCTCTTACAGGACAATACATTAGATATGTATTCTCCTTTCCTTAATAGCTCTCATCTATTGAACTTCAACAAAATGCCAAAATTTGGCATTTTATAAATGTCCTAATGTAAGCCTCTCTAAATACTTTTAAATAATTATGAAATAATTAAAACTATTGCCTAAGGCAATAAGAAATAGGAATGTTTACAAATTCTTATTAAAAATACCTTATGCATTTTAAATTCTAAAAATAATCATCCAATTGTTTTAAAAGAATGTACTTATGCACGCATATTTAAAAATACATTATATATTTTTTAAATTCTAAAAATAATCATCCAATTATTTTAAAAGATGGTATATGTTTTATTTAGTATTGAGTCCTAAATATGCCACTATCTTTATTATATACATTAAATTTGCACAAATTCTGATATACAAATGGACTAAATATAATAATCTAATAAATTAGTGTGTACCCTTTAATAATATAAAAATCATATAAATTAAAACACACTTCCTATGTTTTTGAGAAATAGAGAAGTAAGACAAAATAAACACCTTTGGGGTAATGACTGAAAATTACTGGTTTAGATGGGGTAGAGGAATTACTTCAATTATGACATAAAGCATTGTAATAATGCATGCCTTTTAGAAATAATTATATAGTGATTATTCTCAAAGATAAACACACAGATGTTGCTAGTGCATTAAAAAATTCTTAATTTGAAGAAAACATACAGAAACTGCGTTATCAGTTAATTGGATTTAGGAAGAACCAGCAAATCTAAAGTATCAGCATACTTTCAAAGCTTCTGGTAAGTTCTATGTGGAATGAATTGTGCCTGTAACTTAAGGCAGAAAAAAAAAATACCTATTTTTATTGGAATCACTTCAGTTAGATATGCCAGAGGTCCAAAATGCTTAAGTAGTGTTAAACAGTGCTTATTTTAAAAAAATGAATAATTAGTTATAATTCCTAACAAAAAATGAATATGAAAAGAATTGGACCTTAATTATATTCTTGGAAAGGTTTTCAACCAAGATCATTTTAATTTAAGAAGAAGCATCTATTTTAAAACACTCCCAAATTTTTACATATTTATTTACATTTTAAAATATGAAAACCAGAAAATCAGCCGATCTTGTAGAAGACCACAATCACTTGTCAATTAAAAAACTTAGAAGCAACAACACATTGAGGTGACTACAAATTAGCAAGACCAATTTCTATAAGACATGCTTGAAAATCAGTCTCCTTATTTTATAAATCTTGAGTACCATTTAATGATAATATGTGTACATATTTGACAGGCAGAAGAGTGATCGGTATAGGAATAAGTATTCTTGTGAGCTTCATATGTCACAAGAAATAAATGACATGCAAATAAAAAAGATAATCTATGAAAGCCTGAACATGACAAGCAATGGTACATTTTATGACTAAATAATATGCTTGGGAAGAAATCCTCTGACAGGTGACAGGAACTCTAGATTCCTCCCAGTCACCACGAGAATGGAAGAAATATTTTTCTCTCTCTTCTCCATTCCTTTCCCCATGTTGTGTCTTGTGATATTTCCTAAATAAAACTAGATTCTTCCTATAATGTTATTTCTCCTTTGAATGAAATAGATGTTGGGGTGGATTGGTAATTCTGCTATGGATTTCAAATAATAACAACAGAGAAGATTCTGTGGCACACTTGTAGAGTTTTGGTGTTCGATAACACTGTCCATATAAAACGCTCCCTCCTCTCATCCTAAATATTTTTCTTTTTATTTAGCTGCATTGAATTTTTTATATTTTTTATTTGGTTCCTTAGTACTAAATGTGATTTGCTTGACCATGAAACCACTATTAGGATATCCTAGAATGGAAAAAGATCTGTTTATTAACCATTTGAATTGACTGCCTGGGAAGACTGAGTTACCGCTACTGGCTGAGTAGTTAAAATTACTTAACTTGGAACAAGTTAGAAATAGATGTTAGGAATTAATTTTCCTTGGGAAGTTACAGCTAAGTGTGGAGACACGGGTATATCCTCCAGCCCCTGCCGATCATCTGTTTTCCTTCTCAAAGCTGTATAACTGTACAGCTATATGCTGTGGTAGTTCAACAACCCATTTTTAAGTTGGGCATTTTCTGAATTCTAATTGGGTCAATCCCATTTTCAGTTTTCCACTTATCATTGAAACTAGGTATGTGTATTCCTCACATACAGCTAGACAGGTAGACGATGTCCTGAATCCACATGTAAATATGCAGGGGGAAAAACTTTTTTTTTTTTTTGTAATGAGGCCAAATGTCTTCCTGTTTTATGTATATTGTAGGAAGTACAATGCTGTTTAAGTTCTCTAGCACTTTGAGGGTAAACATAATTGGGATTAAAACACTGACATGTTCACATTTAGTAGAGAGAGAAGAACAATTCATCAGGAGCTATTCCGGTCCCACTGGTAATCACATAATTGAACAGGGTTTTTAGAGGATATTTGAAGCTATTGTTATCTGTTGTGCAATTACATAATTAGGATCTCTGTAATAAAATCTTTTCTAAACATGTGGGTTAGTAATAAGTAAGTTTAGGACTAGTGTTATATTTTTACTTCTAATACTTTAATTTTAAATCAGAATTATTTAACAACTTAGTTTAACCATTAAGCATTATTTTACCACACAACTACAGATACTTAAGATGAAAATAATTGGATTACTTAAAAACTAAGCAAAAAGAAAAAACCCTACATAGTTAACTTTCAAAAATGCTTATCAAAACTGCTTTATTTATGAACATTAACTATCAAATCTCTAGAATGTTTACTTCTGGGGACCCAGGGGTTGCATATTTCTTTGGTGTTGGTTGTTTCTTCCACCTACTCCTAAATTACTGAAGTATTTTTTGCTATTCACATGGATGCATATAAATTGAAGTCAAAATGCTCTCTTTGTGGTCATTTTGCTTTAATGATAACGCTACGCTGCCAGGAATATTTCAGGACTCCTTTTACACGGAAACAAACGTGGCCTGTCGAAGTTAAACCCAGCAACGTGGCGGGAAGTAGGGAAGTAACACCAATTCTTCACTCTGTATTTTTATTGTTGTTTTAGAGTCTTAGCGCGCCTGTTCCGCCGGGTTCCCTCTCCTGAACGCCCGCGGAGGGGCCCCTCGCCCACCGCGCACCGCGCACCGCGCTCCGCAGACACACGGTCCGAGAGCACAAAGGCGCGCAGAGCCGGGCAGCCCCCAGACAGGCGCGCCCTCGCCGCGCTTCTACCCCACGCGGCGGCACAAAGGCCAGACCCCCTCCCCGGCACACCCTCCCACCCGCGCCCACGCTTGCGAGGGGCGCCCGTGCCGCGCAGGCCGCCACACCCACTCGGGCCCGCTCCTGCCTCCCCGGCACGGGCGCCCTGATGAATATGCATCGCGCCGCGCCCGCCCCCGGCTCCTCCTTTCGGTTTCCTTCCCGCCGCCAGGCGGAAGCGAAGAGCCGCGCTTCCCGCGCGCCGGGCTGGCCCGGGAGGGGCGGGCGGCGAGCAGGAGAAAGAGAAAGCGAGGGAGGCGGCGGCGGGAGGAGCGCGGGTCGGGCGCGGAAGGGTGCGCGGCTGGGTGGCGGTTCCGGCGCAGCCCCGCCGCGGGACAGGCCAATCCGAGGGCGGGGAAGGGACGAGCGCGCGACCTCGCGGCCGCGCCGGCTGCATCTGCCCAGCGCAGCCCCCACTCCCAGAGCAGCCCCGCTAAAACAACAATAAAACCCTACACACACACACACACACACACACACACCCACCCCCCACCCCACACCCACCTACGCACCCACCCACCCTGGACGGCGTTCAAGTCAACCACGAGAAACAGTCTTCTGCAAGTGAGAGGAAAGAGAACTGGATATCCAGACAGAGGGGCAGCCCGCTTTTAGGCTTGACTTTGACCGCCTTTTCTTCTCGGGCCAAGAATTGTGGCAGCGCAGAAATAGTAATTTAAAAAATATAAGACTACTCCGGATTTTTTTTTTTAAACTAAACACAAAAACCGACACCAAAACAACACTTGAGAAAATCCACAAATCTGTACCCGAGACACGTGAAGTCAGCGACCCAGGGTTCTGTTACAGACTCAAGATCTCTTTTATTTAATGCAATACAGTGCGATGGTATGTGGCTTTTGAAATGATGGGTTTTATTTGCTTGTCTTATTCGTTCCTTGCACCCTCTCCTACCCCAGGCACAATTTTTTTTTCCTTTTTGTGGATTGTGAAGTGACTGTTTTATCCCTTTCATAAATGTCATTTCTGCTTTACAGGTTGAGCTATAGTGCCGGATTTCCAAGACTAATGCAAATATGTGTGTGTGTGTGTGTTTAAAGTTTTGGCAACTTTAGTACATGTGATACACTTTTATGGCGGGAATCAGTGAATAACATTGTGAGTCCAAACAGTGCAGAATCTAGCGTTTTCCCTGCTTCAACTCCCTAATTTCTCCTCCTGTTCCCTCAATGTTGGAAAAAAATCACTGTGCAAATGATATTAGTTCTACCTTGTAGCCCATTCTGTCTTCTTGAAGTATTCTTTTCTTCATGTTAAGGTCAGATTTGTTGCATATTCTCACTTAAAATACATTTTTTAAAGTGAGAGAATTACTATTTATCTATGATTGGTGTGTTGGAATTTTTAAAATTGGTATTCATTCTAAAGTTTAGTTCCCCCTCCCCCACTCCCTTGTCCCTGAAGTTGCCCATGGAATTGTTAGCCCTCCTCCTGCCTCCCCCCCATTAAAAAAAAAAAGGTTATGATTTCCTTGCACTCCTGTTAATACTTTTCCCCCCACCCTGCTATTATTGCTCTAGGATTTTTTTCCCTCTGCCTGTGTGTGTGTGTGTGTGTGTGTGTGTGTGTGTCTGTGTATATGTCTCCCTTTTCCCTTGTCCTTTCTTCACCAGTATGTCTGGGACACGTTTTAATGCACAATATCCCATCCATTAAGTTGTGGTTGAATGCGAAGTGTGTGAGGACTTGGCAGCTTTCAGGTTGAAGGGGGCGGGGAAGCCAGTTTCGACTTTGACACAAGATGCCGAAGTGGCGTGATCAGAATTATTATTAGGGCTGTGAACATGGCCATCTTCTCTCTTTGGAAGAACTGCCATTGAACTTGAGACGGGACAGACAAGATCTCCAAGTTTTTTTTTTTTTTCCCAAGTACAGTAGCTGGCAGGGAAAAGGCGCCAAAATACACAAGATTAACTCTGACTTTCTTTGAACGGATCTTATAGCACCATCCTTGTAACTTTAATGTCCAACAGGCGGGAAAAAGTTAACTTTTGAACCTATACTTGAACAGACATTTAAATCAGCCTAAAATGGAATAAGTCCAGAAAGTCACACATGCACGCTTATGTGGTTAGAAAAGAATGCACGTGTAAATAAGCAGGGTGCATGTGTGTATATGACTAAGGAGTTCAAGATTTAATCAAAATCAGCATTAGTGTGACTTTGGAGTGCATATACTCTATGGGGAAAAGAATTGTGAGGTGAAGAAGCTGACCTTTAAGCATCCTAAGTAAAAACTGCAAAGAGTTGTGAAACACAAAACGTTGTGGTTTCCAGTTTTACATTTGAGGTTTGATGTTTTCATTTAATGGTATGAGAGATGGAGAAAGCTCCAGTGCTGAAAAGTCCCTATTAAATCATATGTGGGCAAAGGTCAAGCACTCCAACTCACTGATACAATATACTGCAAATTCCTGCCTAAGTGATGGGAAGCACAGAAAAAAGTGCTTGAGCAATAAAAGTATTAGAACGGTAATTATTGTTGGTGGTTGGGACTGCATTCTTGTGCACTGGGAAAAGGTTTTTACTGGCCCTGATGAATTTTAAAGCCAAGAATTGTTGAAAGCTATTTTAATAGGAAATTGATTAGCTGATTATCTCATACAATAAATGGTGACAGTTTCATTGTTTGATGTCCAAAATAAATTCCTTTTATTCTTTAGCAGACATAGGCATCCATTTAATTTTAATATGCTCAGACTGAGCAGCAGCATAATTTTGAGCAAATGAGATGTCACAAACATGTGTAACTTTATTTTTGGAGTTTTTGACATTACACAATTTGACAATACTATTTCTTTGAAACTTATTAGCTTGTGCTGTTAAAATATTTCAGATACATTCAGAGATGAAGTTTACTGAACATATATTTTGTATAGGGCCAATCGCTTGTGTTTTATTTTTGTAATTATGTAATTGTTTCATAAATTTTAATTTTAAAGTTAAAATGCACAATTCTGTTGTTATGCATTATTTTCATTTTGAAATAGAATAGCAGTTTTCAAAGGAAGAATTAGAGAAGGGGGTGCAGAAAGTTTGAGTTGCTCTGCAATACACTTTTTACACTTCATACAGAATGTAAAGACCATTTAGCCATTTTGGACAGAGCTTTCTATACATCTCTTTAAAACCTATCTGTTTTCATATGTCACAAAGTCATGTGTAGATGGGTAACAAAAGCCAATTTACACATAGAAGTAAAATGATAGTATAGTTTTACTTTAAAGGTCAGCTATTTTGAAAAAGAGCAATAACTACGTCTCACAATATCAGCAGAGAATGTGTGTGAGTGTATATAACCTTTGCAGTATTGTGAATAAAGAGAGGCAACTATTACCTCGATTTGCAAGCTTAAAATAAATCATGCAAAAGTTACAGGACAACTGCTGACTTTGTAATCCGGGGAGCAAATGTATTCCGAAGTTGAAAATCTCTGTTGATGAACAAGAGAAGTGAAAACTGGCTAACCTTAATAGAGGAATCTGGCCCACTTGGTGTTCAGATTCACAGTTGTATCTTGTAAATGTGCCCAAAATGTAGACACACTTAGTGGGACGATATTTTTTCTAACAGTTGAGTACAGGCATTTCAGCAGCAACATTATTAACAGCGTCATTTTTTCTCATTTAGTTTTGTCCTCAGGGGACACCAAACAGCTCCCAGAGGAGGGGAAAAAAGTCCAAGGTTATTTATTCATTTCAGTGAAAGGCAAAGGGCTGGCAATGGGGGTGGGGAAACTAACTGCTTGTATATATTCTGGTGGGGAAAAATTGCTACCCTAATTTTACAGTAGTAGTTTAAGGGCTGAGAGCTGGGCATGATTTTGCAATTCCCATCAAGTGCAGGCAATTTCAGTACTTGTCGGTTGTTTATATATGCATTTATGAGTGGATTTTTGGTGTTCCTGCTTGTGGATATAAATTTGTGTTTTCCAGGTTATACATGTATGATTTTTGTGGCTCATTTGGAGGAAGGAAAGGTCTCTGGTCATACTTGCAGTTTTGTAGGCCTGTTTTCTAGGGTCAGGAGGTCATCTGTCTCTTTTGTATTTAGTTTTTAAATATTGATATTGGCGATGCAGCCAGGGTGTGTGGAATCATTGAGCCTTCTTGCAAATCACATACAAGAGCTAAAAAAAAAAAAAGTCATCTGGTATATTGAAAATGACAGCTTTGTTAAGCTCCAAGAAACCTTTCGTGAAACTGCCCAGGATTTGCAACCTGTCGCTGCAGTTTCTTTAGAGAGGAAAAGGTTAAAAGAAAAACAAGATTAGGAGATATTTGAGATGTCAAGCTTCTCTGTGGAAGTCAGCAGTGAAAGACTCAAATTGGGTAACACTACTTATTTCCAAATATACGATTGGGTTTTGAAAAATCTAGTCACCTGAAGCACTGGCATTTCTTTTAGAAATCAATAAACTTTCTGGCAGTTAGAAAAGAAACTTTTTTCCCTATAAGGTAGCAGGGAATAGGTGATCTAGATGGGAAATCTTTAGGAATACTGAAATACCAGATTTTGCTGTTGCTGAGAGAGTCATTCACTTCTTTCCAGCTTCTCAGCCAGGTTTTGGGGTGAATGAAACTGGCCTGTTTTACCAGTGCTTTAACCCTTTCAGTGTTGAAGGAAGAGATGAGAGTCTAGGAGAGGTAAGTACCAAAGTCTGAGAAGTGTCTGGCCCATTTTGATAGTATCAAAAGCTTTTCAGAGATATTTTAAAACCACTCTTAATACCATGACACAGTGCTGGAAAAAAGGGAAGGTGAATAAAATGCATGTACTTTCTCAGTTCTTCCTCTCTATCCTTCTACCTGGGATTTAAAAGATTGGCATTTCTGAAACCAAAGGTGGTGGCCAAGTGTTGTGCTGGGAGAAACCAGACTTCCCATGCACCCAAATTCACTCCACTAGCCCTTCGTTAAAAAAGACTCCTAGCGTTCTTCCTGGGAAGGCCTGCAGTGACCTTGGCTTTGGCTGGACAAGAGACAGTGTTTTGGGGGATGTCAGCCATCCCCTACCATGGCTCCAAGGCCTGAGAGGACAGTCAAAGGCACATAAACTGAGCACCCCATGAGCACTCCCTTCCAGGATGTCTCTGTTGCTAATTCTTCGCTCCTTTTTGGTACTCCTGGCCTCACCATTACTCCTTGCTCATTTTCCTTTTTCTTGGAAACAAATCAAAACCCCAAACTACCAAGCATTTTCAATGGTCATCAAAGTGCACCCAGCCACAAGCACCCTGCAAAGGTGGGGCACCTGGAAGAGAAATGAACGCCTAAGTGATGGGCCTGGGAGGCCCCAGCCATGTTCACTTCTCTGAGGTCTTACCTGGGTCTGATGCTGCTTCTTCGCCCCGGTGCTGCTGCAGCTTTTGTGAGCTCTTCTGTATATTGGTTGTCAACTTTTCGTTTTTCTTTTTTAAGCTTGTGAGAAACTTTTGGAAGCAACGTCGTAGTTTTTGTGGCAAAAGGAAATGGTTTCTGTTGGGAAGGGAAACCAATAAGGGGAGGAGGGGTGGCGACGTCTGGAGACACTTGCCCAGGGCTCAGCACTGGGCCTCTTTTGCCAGGGGACAAGACTGGTTCTGGGCTCTCTGGCTGAAAGGAGCGCTCTCTGGGTGCCAGGATTTCACTGGGGGTGGTGTGGTGGGGAGGGAGGGAAGGAGAGAGGGAGGGAGGGAAAGAGGGAGAGAGATGGGCATTCGATTTTTAAAGAGACCCGAAATAATGGCTTCTGTACAGGCGTTCAAAGAGGTGTGTTCAAGGATATGAGTGCATTCCTGCCAAGGGGAATGTCTTTTATGGTAAATTAACTCCAGTTAAATTGAATATTTGTTCAAAGGGAAACTCCAGTAGTTAAAGCTGGTATTATCAGTAGAGCTTCCCCGCCCCCTCCCCTCAGGATCTGGTGAGGGTGAGAAAAGGGACGCAGTGTAATGTGCGATACAAAGTGATGCTTTGGGTTTTTTTTTTTAAATCTAAGATGAGGTTGCCTAAAATTTCTGAGAGAGAAATGAGTATTTATTTGGATTAACCCCGACTGTCACCTCATTTCTTTCATCTTTAAAGACTGTCAACTTTATCCCAGCTTTTCAAAAAGAAGAAATGACCCGCACAAAGGAAATTAACGCTGTCAGAACGCTGACTAGAGGATTTGCTGGGCGGGGTACAGGGGAGAAGGGAGGCTGCTGCCTGCGGCGTGTGCCCCAAAGGGTTAACTCGCAGAGGTTCTCGCAATTTTCTCGACTTTACCTGTCTCCTCAGACCCACCGCCCCCCCCCCCGACGGCCTCCTAACTCCCCACCCCCCAACGCCTTTCTTCTTTGGGCCCTTGGTTTACGGGGGCTGCAGCTGGCAGACTTGGCAAGCTCGCCTCATTAAGAGCGCTCTTTGAAAACGGACTGTGTTTGAGCATTTCCCTAATGAGGACAGGACGGGGTTAAAAAGTGACCATTTCATGGTTGACTTGAACCTGCCTACTTTTCTTGATGTGTCGTTGTGAAATGCTTGATGTGGATAATTCCCACTTGGGGAAGGAAAAAGTCAGTGGTTCCTTCAGGTCCGCTGGGGGCGGGAAGGGGGGACGGTGGGCAGAAGCGGGAGAGGAGAGACAGAGGGAGGAGAAAGTTGAGGGAAAAAATCAAGAAGCAGCAAGAAGACTGGGGAATCAGCGGCCAGCCTCGAGGCACACCAACAGCACCGTCGGAAGCGGGGGCCGCCCCGCCCGGGGGACCAGCAGGCGGAGGCCGGGTCAAGGCCCCAGGAGACCCCGGCAGCCCCCGGCTAGGGAGACGCCGAGCCCCAGACACTCACTTTTCCTCTCTCCATTGTCTGGGCAGCCTTTGCTTCCACTTCTTCCCCACCCACCCCGAGCAGAAAGCCGGATTTGGGGGGCGGGCTGTGCGTGTGTGTGTGTGTGTGTGTGTGTGTGTGTGTGTAGAAAGGGTGCAAGGCAAACCGCCTCCCTCAAACTCCCGGGAATCAAGTTCATTCACTCGGGGCCTGCCCCTCGCAGCCAGGGTGGGGGCGGGGCGCGTCGCGGGAGTGCGGCGAGCGCGGGCGCGGGCGCCCGGCGGCTCCGGGTCGGCCGCCTCCGGAGGGCCTAACGGCACACGCACCCCGCGCGCGCGCCCGCCCGCCCCGCAGCCCGGGGCGCGCCGCGGCCCCGCCCTGCCTGCACCCCGGCTGGGAGGGAGCTGCTTTCGGCCGGCGTCCCGGGCCCCGGGGGGTGGGGATTGGGAGCAAGCCAGCAGAGGAGTAGGAGGACAAGGGAGCGGGAGGCGCTGGCGGCGGCTCGGCCAGGTCCTCCCGCTCCGAGCGAGGCCACGTGCACCGGGCACCCCCAGGGAGGGCGGCAAACCGCGGCGAAGCGCCGCAAGTGCCCAGGGCGCCGGGCCGCGGTGGGGAGGACCCAACACCCCTCCCTGCCCGCGAGCGTGGGCTCGGGAAGGGCAGCTGGGGGCTGGGCGCGGCGCCCCCCTCGTCCGCGACGGCGCGCCCCAACTACTTGAGCCCAAGTTCGCTCTGGCCTCCGCCTCCCCGGCCTCCCCCTCCTCCTTTCAGCCGCGGGCTCGGCAGACCGCGCCCGCCCCGGGTGCGAGCGGCGGCGCCCCAGCCCCGGCCCGGGGGCGGCCTGGGTGTGAGGGAATTTTCCATTCGTTCCTTTCTCGGGCCCAGACCGGTTCAGTGCTCTCCCACTCGGATGTTCACGCGGCTTAAAGAGTCGCAGCGAGCACCGAAATACCTCTTCCAGGGCGGGTTTTCGGGGGTGTGTATGTGTGTGTGGTGGTGTGGGGAGGGTGGCGGAAAGAAGAGCTATTTTGGAAAAAAAAAAGTCATGGTTCTGTCGCACCGGTAGGATACCTTTAACAAATTAAACAAATGAGAGAGAGAGAGGGAGAGAGAGGAGAGAGGAGGAGGAGGAGGAAGGTGGGGGGCGGGGTGTGTGGAGAGGCTGGTGCAAAAGGAATGCGCGTTTCAGGAGGAGGAGTAAAGCGATGATTGTGTAATTAAATAATAAAACAATCCTTAAGTCCTATTTGGAGAGAGCTCCAGCAGGGTCCAGAGGGTGGAACCGGTGAATTTTTCAACTTCCAAGTTTTGCAACGAAAGAAAGCGAGAGAGGGAGGGGAAAAAAAGAGCCCAGAGCAGAAAAGAGAGGAGTTTGGAGCTGAGCGGGAGAACGGGATTTATCGTTTGGAATTTTTCAGGAGATCGTTTCGATCCCCCTGGGCTCTGGGCAGCGGCGGCAAGAGCAGCCTCCTCGCTCGGCCGGGTCAGACGCGGGGCGAGGCGGGCGGGCGGCCGGGCGCGGAGAAGCCGGCACGGGAGGCGGCTGCTGCAGCCAGGGACCGCGCGCCGCGAGCCTCTTCCGCCCCGGAGATCTGCGCTCGCGCCCCCTCCCTCACCCCGGCCTCTCCCTTCTTCCCCACCCCGCCCCCACCCCAGCCCTCTCCCGCGCGCGCCCCGCCACCCGCGCGCACTCGCTCACGCTCCCCCTCGCGCACACACATGGTCGGCTCGCAGCAAAGTTTCGCCTGCGATCACCACTCCGGGATCCTGCCGCAGTGCTTGGGGCTGTAACCTTGAACTTTCCCAGCGTGGTGACACATTCTCCTCGCTCTCTCTCCCGCCCGCCCTCCTGCGCCCCCCTCCCCGCCTTTTTTAAAAAAGCATTTCACCACCAACCACCACCCCAATCCAACCCACACCGAACCTTCGCGCACCCCCTAGCCCCCAACAACAACAACAACTGCAAAACAGAAAACAAATCCCCAAACCCAGGCGAAAAGCAGCCAACACCGGCGGCGGCGGCAGCGGCCTCGGCAAGCACGGCCAGCGCGCTCGGACTGCAAGAGGGTTAAAAGTGTAGATTGGATTTCACCCCGGGAAATCTAGCACGCCGAGTGAACTTGAATCTTTGGCTATTTAAGGAGGACTGGGTTTGTTGTGAAGTTGCGGTGATCCAGCGCAGAGCCCCGTCCTGATTGATCGCATCGCGGGGCTCAGATGACTGTAAAATGAATAGATGAAATTCTTGCTTCTGGAAGATTTTCTTGGGCATCTCCGGGAAAGTGCGTTTTAAGGCGAAGTCATGATGTATTCTCCCATCTGTCTCACTCAGGTACATGTCTCGGTCGCTTTCTCGAGCTTTCTCTCTGGCCCGAAATGCCTTTGTTTTGTTTTGTTGCTCTCATCTTGCGGACAATTAAAGGCTTTAGTTAACCTCCGCACATCCCAGTCCCTTGGAGAAGTGGCCCAGAGTTGCGGCTGGCTTTGCGGGCGGCGTGGGAGCCGGAGCGCGGCCCCTAGCCCACGGCCACCGCGCGCGCCCAGCCCCGCGCCCTGGGCGCGGAGAGCGGGCGCCCGGCCAGGCAAGGCCGCTGGGGGTGGGCAGGGCCGGGGCCCACGGGTGCGAGTCCCCGCGCGGCCCCCCAAGGGCCGGCTGCTGCGCGGCACTCCTGCTCCGTGTGCCTGCAGCCCTTCTCGGCAGCTCGCGCGCTAAGGCGGACCGGGGCTTTGGAGGACTTTGGGGGGACTGAGCTCTTAAAAACAGCAGGCGAACTTGGGCTACAGGACTCTAGCACGAGTCTGTGTGGGCGCCTCTGGACTCCGCTGCAGGCGGTGGGCGGGCGACAGAGCTAGTCGGAGGTTGCGGTCGGGGGACCCATTCCTTTGCATTATTTGGGGATCTGAAACCCTGGTCCATAGTAACCCGCCGCACTTCGGCGTTTCCAGTGCCGGCACCACAAAGGCTGTCTTTACGTTGACACGAGTTAGTTGGTCATGGTGAATGTTAAGGAGTTTTGGAACATGTTCATTTTGTGGAGACCTGTTCATTTGACGATATCTGGGCGTAGCTCTTAAGGCATTAAGTAATGCTGGAAAAGTAAGGTCTTTTTTTTTTTTCTACTTTGAAAATTGTCCTAAGACCGTAGGAACAATGTTATGAAATAAAACACTGGCTTTATACTTTTGAAAAAACGCAATTTATATCATTTTAAACCATACGGTTAAATGGAAAAGTGGCGAGACCGAACGGACTTACCTGGGGGCAGTTTTCATCTCTGCCCAGCGAAGTGAGCAACTGACAAACTAACTAAATATCTTAGCCCAGAATTGTTATTCGAAGCAGTATTTTAAACCTCTAAAGGTATGGAATAGTTTACTTCAGCTTTTAAGAGGATGTATCACGATTGATAATTGATAACCATTTTCTTTGACATTGACATAAAAACTAATCATTTAAAGAAGTGCCCGATACTCGGGCGTGTTAAAAAATTTTAAAAATCTAATATTACGCTGATGCATTTTCCTAATGGACAAATAATTAAGATTTCAATTGTATGACAATTAGTAGCCATTGTGATTCAAAAAGACTGAAGCATTCATAAATTGTGAATGAAGATGAAAACAATGATAAGGCTTATTCAGTGATTGGATACAGTCCTGTAGCTTTTTGGCTGACACATTTTTTATTGTTTATATTTTGTTTGGCATCTGAGTATGATTAACTTAGATATGGCTATTTTCAGCAAGTAAACATGCACTTTAATTTAACAAAACTGGGAAAATAAGTTGCTGAGCTATTTGTATTTTAAAAGCCACGACTGATAATAGCCAATAAATATGGTGTAACTGTTTCAGGTATAAGGAATTGCCTTTAGTTGTAAAAGTTATCTTTAATATTACCAATCAGCTGGATACATTTTTCTCTTTTTCTGGTAAACCATGTCTATTTGATATTATTTTCACACTGGGATCAAATAAAACAAATTGAAGTAAGCTTTTCACTTACAAAGTACTGCATCACTTATTCTCACCTGTAAAGGACTGAATAATTGTGCATTTTTTGGTATTGATATTTCCAGCGTCAACTTTTCAGAAATTTTGCTATCAATTAATTACATTGCATTTTTAGTCTCTTCTAAATAAGTATTGAAAAGTCACTAGTTTTATCTTAATTTGTGTAAATTAAAAATAATATTGTAGCACCGGGACATATGGAATGTTAGGAGCATATACAGCATAATCATTCAGCTATCACATTAGTGTTCAAGGATATGTACTTACCGACACTAATTCATGATGACTAACCTTCTCTACTATTCTAATAATATAAACTCTTTTGGGGATTTAAGGCCTATACCAGAGAAGGAATTTTAGCTTAAGAATTTTCACTTAACGAATCTCTGTGTGACTTTATAGGTATTGTAGGTGTTGCACAAGCAAGGACACGTTAATAGTGTTACTTTTGTATCAGATCAGTAGTTTAGTTTTGTATCATAAGAGCCTAATAGCTGTAGCAAAACGTGTTTAAGGACATGTAAATACAAAACAGAGTAACATTCTTAATTTGCTGAAAACTTTTAAAAAGTATCTCAGTTGTTGGTTGCAATAAGGTACCTATGTTTTAGAAAGAAGCTACACTTAAAGTTGATATTTAGCAAAATGGTATGCTGTGGTATTAGTACATCAATATAAATCAGTATTTATACATCAGTATACACCAGATGTGAAAGGAAAATTGGAAACTATCATATATGGTTTAAAATTTGTTTAAAAATAATGTAAACCCTTAATAATATAACTTTCAACTGGCATGATGGCATTGAATTTTTTTTCTCTTTTGTTGTATTTTAAATTATTTAGCTGCATTTTTTTCCTGGTTTATTATTATATAGCAGTGCTCCAAGAACAACTAGCGTTTACTCTTCCACCTCTATATTGGTCTGATTATCCATCCCTTTCGTGGAAACAATGGTTTCCATGAAGCAAAATAAATATGCCTAGTGGAATTAAGACTAATTACTTTTATGTTTGAAATATATAAGTATATTCAAATATATTTGTAACTTGGTTATGTACTTTGTCAATTTAGTTCAACTAAAGGAAGTTTTAAAAGAGAAAGAATTACTGAACAGCAGTGCATTTTAATAAAAATTCTGAAAGTGCAAGGTTGCATATTACCCTAGTATAGATCCATTTGATTTTAAATCACTTACATATTTTGCTTTTTTAAAAAATATAATTCTCATAATTGTTTACTGTTATTGTGGTTATCCATTAGTTAGGACATTTGAATACTTTAATCACTTTTTTTTTTTTGGATGAGGACAGTTACTATGCTCCATATTCATGTCACTCACAATCTTAAGAATATATTGCTACTCAGCATTAAAAAACAGTCATACTTGGGAGATGACATTTAGGCATGTTAGTGCAGAAATGTATGTGACTTATAGAAAATCTCCACTTATAATTGTTTTGGGGGGATATGTCCCCTTGTCAAATAAGTGTTTCACTTAAAAGGAATTCATACAATAGTGGAGACCTAAAAGATATTAATAAGGCAAAATTGGTAGCCTGAGAAAGTTTACCACTTTTATTTATCAATTTCAAAAATACATGTTTTAAAACAATATTTGGCAGCAAACTCAAGGCAACCTTTAAAATCTGTGTTTTGTGTGCATTTGCTAAGAATTTCCAAATTCAACCTTCAAATTTGCATTCTGGCTGTTTAAAATAATTTATTACAATTTTGGGATTTGTTGTGTGATAGATGATGTTTATGGTCAAATATTGAAACAAACAAATTTAATCAAAACTATGTTTGATGTCTTTATAAGAAAATGAAATGTCACTGAACATAGTACTTAAGGACATAAGTACTTAAGTGTTACTGTATTGTTCAATATCTGTTAAAGTAATATTGCATTTTTAAAAGGATGGCAAGGGTAAAATGAGACAGAGTCCATCCCGCCCCTGCCTCATGTGCTCTTTACATTCTCGAGTTTTTAGTTTATGAGTGCATATATGCATATTTTAAGTCATATCAATAGATCATAGTACAAGCCAGATTATAGGAAGTGAGTTCCCCAAGCACATTTAAGTCCACATTTCCTTGAGCAGGCTTTCCTTTTGCATATATTTCTAAAGGGGATAAACAAAGTTTTTGTAGTTACAGTGAAAGCTAAAAGCATGGCATCAGAAAGTGTATGGAGATAGGGAGGTCTTATCATGGGCTGTGGTTGCTGTGAGCAGGGCTGCCTTCCCACACAAAGAACAGATTGTGGTTTAACTCTTTCCATGGCCTAGTTTAATGTGCTTGCATAGTAACCGAATTGTTCAAATCTCTGCTGGAAACTACTGATCAGTTTAATGATTTCCTCTATGGCATTTGGTTATGCCTCATGCTGTGATATAATCATCTGCATTCTGTATTGTTATAAAATTTTGATTCATACTTGTTCTGCTGTAGGAACATTTTATAGTGATATGTTAGAACACTTGATGAGTACATTATTGATTGGATGGGACATGCACATCTTCTGTATCTGAACTGCGAACTGCTAACATGTTGCAGCCTTTAGCATTAAAACTTTGAATTTCATCTTAAAAATTCATTCATAGCTGTATGGAATTTTTTGGACACCTTCTTTGTTAGAGAGTCATTAGTTGTACTTTTATCACGTTTACCTAATGGAATTGATCAGTCTGCTGGTTAAATAGATTTTATTCTACAAAGTTCAGGGTAACTAACATGAGTATGTAAATACTAACTGGCATACAATCAGTTAGAGAAAGTTATTTTGTGGTTGGGATGACAATATAGTCAATGTGATCATTAAAGTGGTCCAGTGTAAGTTTTCATTCATTTGAGATCTTGGTTTATTGCATACATACAATGTGCATGCACAGGACTTTAAACTCTTTCTCCGAATGGTAATAGGCCTAAGCTTATAAGACAGGTTTTACCTAAGTCAGGAAGTAACGAAACACTGACTGCATTCGAAAGTAACTTGAAATATTTGTAGGTAAAGATTATCTGCCATTCCTCATTGCCCCCTCCCTTAAAAAGAGGTTTGGATGAATCAGGCAGGAAAAGTACAGGAGCCTAACGGTAAACCACTTAATTCGAGAGACGGGTACTATATAATCTATGCACATGTGGATTCATAAGCACATGCGTATGTGCACTCACAGCTCTATCCAAGAATTCATCTACATGGCAAATGAATTGTATGGATTCCACAAAAGCAGTAACTGACCAGCAGTACACTCCTGGTGTCACCCTGCCACAGCATGCAGAGACACAAAGAATGTAAAGTTGGTGCCAAGTTGCCATTTTTCATTGTTCACCTCAGATTGATTTTTAAGGGGTTTAGAATAATTGCCATACTCATGTGATCAGTTAACAAATTAACTAACTCTGTGGGGCTTCATATTCTATAGGGAAGCTGCTGGAAGAACATTCATATAATTTTTGTTTTCAACTTTGAAAACTTCTATTTAAAAATGCAAGAGTGTGTGTCTGTGAGAGAGCACTAGAGAGAGAGAGAAAGAGAGAGAGAGAGAGGAGAGAGAGAGGAGAGAGAGGAGAGGGGAGAGAGAGAGAGAGAGAGAGAATGAGAATTGGTGTTGGTGGTGCAGGGAGAGAATGCACTGCTCAAAGTATGGAAACCTTCTGTTCAGGACACAGATACGACAAGCTGTGTCCTTTGCCCACTTTCCCTCACTGTATACCGGTTTCTCTAGTTACCACTCTTGGAATGGTGCTGTTTCAGTGTTGGAATGTTGGACGTTTGATAAGAAAATGGATCAAGTTTAATGGCGCATGCTCTTTGTGCCACCAGCAGCCTCTTGCTGAGAGCATGCTCCAAAAGCGGGAACTGTGTGGCATTACACTGAGCATCTATATGCTTTGTGTTTCTGTGCCACAGAGAAGAGAAATGAACTGTGGCATCGCTCCTGCCTTCTGAACAGCTCTGCTTCGGTTAAAAAAAAAATCTCACTGTGTTCTTTGTAAAATGGTACTGCATAGTGTTAGTTGGTCAATCAAATATTTAAATATTAGGTGCCAAGCACCTTGGTTGCATATGTTTTAAAGAATGTAGACTGCATGGCATTGGGGTGGGAATGAGGGGGATGGGGCCAGAGTGTAAATACAAAATATAAACCTTATTTTCCTTGCAGGAGGGAGAATTGACCTGTGAATTTTGGTGGAAAGGGAGCAGCTTGGCATACTTTATTTTCTTGTCCTGCTATTTTGATAATTTTAAATAAGAAAAGAATGCTGTTTTCATGCATAACTTTTTGTACTAAATTGGGAATGGATTGTGGTCTTATTTTTTGAGCTTTTAAAAATTAAACTGACTATGCACATCTTTTTCCCCCCTCATCTTCCACAGGATGAATTTCACCCATTCATCGAGGCACTTCTTCCACATGTCCGTGCAATCGCCTATACTTGGTTCAACCTGCAGGCTCGAAAACGCAAGTACTTTAAAAAGCATGAGAAGCGAATGTCAAAGGATGAAGAAAGAGCAGTCAAAGATGAGCTTCTCAGTGAAAAGCCTGAAATCAAACAGAAGTGGGCATCCAGGCTCCTGGCCAAACTGCGCAAAGATATTCGCCAGGAGTATCGAGAGGACTTTGTGCTCACCGTGACTGGCAAGAAGCACCCGTGCTGTGTCTTATCCAATCCCGACCAGAAGGGTAAGATTAGGAGAATCGACTGCCTGCGACAGGCAGACAAAGTCTGGCGTCTGGATCTAGTCATGGTGATCCTGTTCAAAGGCATCCCCTTGGAAAGTACCGATGGAGAGCGGCTCATGAAATCCCCACATTGCACAAACCCAGCACTTTGTGTCCAGCCACATCATATCACAGTATCAGTTAAGGAGCTTGATTTGTTTTTGGCATACTACGTACAGGAGCAAGGTAGGAGCAGATTGTTCTTTCTTCTAGCACGGCGAACACTGCCCACAAACCTCTGTGTATGGAATATCTGGCTTGGCTTGGGTTAGATGGTCCTCGAGGCCCCTAGATCTCTTCCACCCTCTCTGGGTACAGTGGTGTACCCACTTTCGCTCAAATGTTCACTGCCATGTGTGAGCCATGTAAATAGACACAGAACTTTCATACCTGGATAGGCTGGGGTATTTATAGAAAGACCACAGAGAGATGCGTTTTCAAGTGTCTTTGAAATAATATACTTTTTCAAGGACAGAGTAGTCTAAAAATATAGTTTATTACACTTCACTTTCTGTCCTAGGCTACATTTCTTGCATCTAGTCTTCTTTTCTGGATTTGAAAACGCAACTTTATTTATAAATAGTCAAACCGCTCTTTAATAATCTTTGTATTAGTCTCTTAACTAATGAGGTAGAGGAACTAGTGCTACTGCACTGAAAATAGAATTAACATTTGCTACTACAAAATGCTTAAGATAGCCATATCAAAAAGCATATCTTACGTAGACTTAGATTTATTTAACTTTAATATTTCTACCAGTACCTACTTTTGATTTTGCAATATTAGAGGTAGATTAAATGGAATTTAGTTCTTGTTTAATTATTTATAGTATTTTCCCAGAGTGACTTGGAAACGCTTAATATTGTTAGTTTACTTGAATGTAAATTCATGAAACTTACTGAGGAGGAAAGTCACAGCTCTCCTTACAGAACATTACAGAGCAAAAACAGAAAGTGGACTGGTTATACTGGTTTAAAATAAATCTCAGAAAGAATGCAGAAACCACATACTATACATATTATTTAAAAAACTTGATAAAGAGAGTGGTATAAATGTTGCTTGAATAATTAAAAATAGGTGATGTTGTTGAGTATTTGAGTTAATGAAATATGTTTATTTATTATTTTTATTTTTCTTAATATATTTTCCTTCAGTAGGTAAGAATTTCTTTTCTTCAAATAAATGTGTCAGGATATAGATGTCCTTGCATTAGCAACAGTCCGTAGTAAAACATCATTTAAAAAAGCAACATACCAAAAGTGGACTGAAGTTTGAGCTGCCACAGATGGTGGGTCATTTCCGAACTTGGCCTGGCGGGAGGGAAAATGTCCTGCAGATAGCCAGGTGGCAGACGGTTATCTGATGTTCGTTATATAAATGTGGGATTTAATAAATTGCTATGAACTTTATTATCATCCAAAAAATAAAATATCAACATTACTGTTTTGACTCAGAAATCTACGTACTTACTATGTGCTTTTTGTCTTGATATTTCTTTGATGTAGTTTTAGAGATATGCTTAAATGCCATTTTATAGTTTTTAGTCTGATTTTAAGTAATGGTGTTGGACATTGCACATTTGGAAATATTACATTTTCTTAAAAAATGAAACATTGCATTTACTCTTTCCACACATTTAAGAATTAAAGTCCAAATAACGGTGTGAGAAAAATATATTTTCATCCTGTGTGTCCTAAAATAAAAGCCCATTAACACATGACACTTAATTTGATTGACAGCTGTCTAGGAGGTGACATTTTAAGGTGGGCTGTATATATGTGTTAGATTGACTATAAACGTTTTGTAACTGTGTTGTGAAAGTCAGGGCTGGAAGTAAAGTTTTTAAAAGTAGGTCATGTAACTTTTTAGTGCAGAGAGGGAAGATTTGCAGTCACCTCACTGCTGCTCACATTTTAACTTGCTTGAAGGCTAGTTTTTGAGGTGTGCATGCATGTATATTTACTCCTGGGGCAGGCCGCCAACTCTCTTAGTTTTGATGAACTGACAATAAAGAACATATCCTTTGGATTTGTGAAGATAGTTTGAAAAAAAAAATGCATAAATGCCTTCTGCATTGCACCATCAGTCATGATAATTATAAAGTTTTAAGCAACTCTCGGAGACCATATTTTCAGATAAAACATTGATTTTGTTGTTCTTTCCACAGTCTCTACTGTAAGAACCTATCATTATTTTACCCTGTACATCTAATTTGTGTCCTCTGTTACCTGCCACGGCATCATCTTCTCCTAACATTTGTTGACTCTTTCTTTGAAAAAGTCATATCAGGATGCTTTTGTGTTTTCTCTTTTTCAAAATTTGTATCTTTTTCTTTGTCAAGTGTAGGTTAATTATGGCATTTTGCAGTGCAATTGATTAAAGAAGGCAGTTTTAAAAGATAAGTCTGTAGTCAATGAAGGCTGCATATCTCACATCATGACTTTTTATTTCTCCTCTAAGTACATGATAATCCACTTAAGTCTGTTTTAGAAATCAGGTAAAGAAGTATAAAGAAAAATATGAAAGAAAAATCAGAAAAGAAAAATGTAATATTTGCAATAGAATGAACAACAAATTTACCTTTCCCCCCTTTTTTCTCTTTCTCCCCACTTCTAAATGACTGGGAGAAAAACATGAGAAAGAACAGAGAGAATGCCAAAGATGGTTGCCACTGGCACCAGGATTGGCATCAGACCCTCTTTGTTTAGCTCAGGATGCCTGTGATTTGTTAGTTGGCATCCGCATTGCAGTGTGGAGTGATGTTACAATATATTGACAATTTCCAGATCTAGAAATGTCAATAGTCCTCTTGGTTATTTATACAAGATAACATACTGAATCTCTTCTGGAGGATGAAATAAAGACCAACATATAATAAAGGTCCAGTGTTGACCAACTTCCTATGCTTTTCTTTTTCCCTCTTTCTCTTTTGGTTCAACCCACACTTTTTTTTCCTTCTTCATGCCCAGCAGCCTCATCTTTTCTGAAATGTGCAAAGAGTTAGTAGAGCTTTGACACAAACTATAGTGCTACACGTGCATCTGATATGGTTTTAGGAAAAATTTATGCATTTTGAAATAATTTTTGATATATAGTTCATTAGACTTTTGCATCACATGGCCGCAAGGCAGTATTTTCTTTAAAGGTAAATCTCTTTGTTATTCAGCTTCTTCTATGCATATAGTCTGGTTGACCGCAATTTAATCCATTTTAATATTTCCTTACATTAGCAAAGGGTCATGTTAAATATAGTTGTTTATAAAATTACATGCTCCCCCCCACTTTACCTAAAATGTACACATCATTTGGGACTAACTGGGTTTAAATCCATAAAATCATTTGACGTTATTGATTCAGAGGGCTGCACTTCGGCTGTTCCGTTGCTACAAGAACCGCCATTTTGTTTGTGAAGTGCCAGGCGAGGGGGAAAAAAAAAGGCAGACACTGTGTTTGATGCCAATAATGGTTGCCAGTGGCACCGAGGTTGGCATCAGACCCTCTTTGTCTAGTTGCTGAATGCCTTTGATTCGTTGGTTGGCATCCGCATTGCAGTGGGCACACTGGAAAGTTTTTGACAATCCCTGAATGAAAGCTGCTTGCTTGTTTGCTGCAGCAAACCTTAGTTAATATAAAACCTTTTCTTTTTTTAGGGTTTTTTTTTAAAAAAGATTTTGACAGATTAGAGAAAAAATAGGTCTAAACTGGTCTCCATTTTCCCAAAGATATTAAAGATGTCCAATGATTCTTGGGCAGGTGGTACCTATTCCGCATACTGTCTTTGTTATTGCATTCATGAAAGCAAAACAAAACAAAGCAAAACAACAACCAGGCAAGCCTTGCACAACACCCCTTCCTGGGACAAGAGTGTCCTATAGGATGCAGGGTGTACTATGACAAGTGTGTGGAGGATAAACCGAATGTGGTGCTATGTGAGGCATGCATTATGACTGACTGTTGCTTTCAGTCACATCATTGCTTATTTCTCATGCAATTTCTAGTTCCCTCAGTTTCCACACTTCCGGATTTTATAGTAACAAGTTGAGAGGACCTCATTTTTCTCTCTAGTTAGTAATGTGTAACAGGGTAAATGTTAAAAAAAAAAGAGAGAGAAACCCTTAAAGAGGAAACCTATGTGTTAAGGTGTGATATAAATCAGTCATTCCAGAATTTCTCAATTCTGCATCAAAATGTTGCCGAATTCTCAGTGCACAATTCTGTGCACTGGGAAAACCAACTGAAAGGCTAAAATAATTTTGGTTGAAATTTCCTAGATAGTTAGCATTAATATTGCTTTCCTGTTAACCACTGTTATCTCGTTAATTAATAAGAAGGATTAGCAGTTCTACCCAAAGGGCTGCACAGAAGGAAGTCTGGCCTATGGGAGGCCTTGAGTCGCCAGACTGTGTCCTGTCTGAAGGAGAAAAAGGCAGGGGGTGGTGGTGGGGGATGACTGGGCTTTCTCTGAGACAGCGAAGGGTTTTAGAGAAAAAGAGAGGTCACAACACACCAAGAAGTTTAAAGATCTCAAGAGATAGTAACTGTTGTTATGAATTTAACAGATTAGAGTTTAAACTAAGTCAGCCTGACTGATTTTTGGACTGTACTTTGCACTCGTATTAAACATGCTTTGGAGTGCTAAAAAGAGTCCAGAAACCTCATCGCTATCATGCAAAAGTATTTTCCTTTAGCCGTATTGAACCCTGAAAATTGTGGTCCATTGTTGGATGGCAACTTTTGTTCCTTTATTGTTAAATGTTATAATAACTGAAGTACAATTTGAAGTTGTGAAAAATGTGATTTGTTTACAGGGGAAGCTGTAATAATTATTATTGTTTTTGAGATAGAAGACTTCCTGGTTGTCACATAGCATTAGTGAGGAAGCAAATGCTGAGAATTATTTTTATCCTTTAGTTACTGAGTTTCAGAATCCTTTTGGGTAACAATTATTTCTTTATGAAAAGCTTAAGGAGATAATTGTTTGCAAGTTGACAGTGTATTTAACATTTTAATAAATTTCACTTCATTTGCAGGTATTTCCCACTACGGGAAAAAAATAAGCTTTCATAACTTATTAAAATGAGGCTGCTGTCTAAGATGATTTGGTGTGCTTGCACTGTGAAATGCTCTGAGAACATAAAGTTTCTGTGTAGGAGAAACACCTGGTATGCATGTTTGATTTAGGGGAACACTGTTAAGTTTTCCCATCTAGCATCCTGTCCTTGACTGAACTCATGAACTCTAGTGCACATTTGTTTGCATTCTGGCTCGTACACAATTCACAAGATAAAGAAGGGCTCTTATTGGCATGTCTTGCTTCCAGGCTTAATGAGACCTTTGTGGGAACATATACTGTAAGATAAGATACTTAGCAATTTTCTCACTGATAAAAGGAAAACACAGTATCAGGGACCAGAAGTTCATCCTCTATGCCATGAAGTCCCTGCTATAAGATAGCTTTGCCAGACAACTTAAGAGTTAAAATCTGAGGCCCCATTTACCAGCTGGGGAAGGTTGGCATCTGTGTTCTGATATGGCAAACTAAGTTCTTGCATTGCTGTTAATATGATCTCATTTTTCAAAGCGAAAGGGGGAGGAGAGAACACTCATTTGTTACATCAGTTATAATTTTCAAATATTTAAAAAAATATATAGTACTCACTTTCTGGAGGCAGCAGAGGTTGGTAAAATACCCTACTTACAGCATTAGGCATCCTTTCCCCTCATATACACAGCACTACAAATATTGTAATAAAAATATTTAATTAGATTATGTGTTTGAATTTGCAAATTTAGTGCACTATTTCTCTTGTGTGGTAAAATAATTCCAAATAACTCCATATGTATAAGAACCAAAATAATGTTCATTGTTCAGGAATCATGGTAATATGGAGAGACTGTGCATTGCTAAGACAGGAGATGATAATCAAGTCTCCTGAAGGATGGCTTCCTGATAGACACAGTATAGGGTATGTGCCTGGAAACTTAGAGCTGGGCAGAAGCCACTTAGAAAGGCCACCTATTGCCATGGCTTTAATTCTTTAAAGTTTCTATTTTCTGAAGTGGTACATGAGAAACACATCCAAACATAAAAGTAATATAGATTTGTAATAGATTTGGTAGGATTTTTAAAATTTACTCACTTGTTTTTTCCTAAATTTGGAATTTAGGAGGAAGCTATGAGAAAGTTAAAGTTTTAATCCTCCATTAACTTTTTCATTTTGAATTTGGCACTGTAATTTGAAAGAACAATCCATGATATCCAGCTTAGTAAGGTGTTTCTTCTCATAAGCTTTCATTCTGCTGGATTAAACTAAAAAACTAAACGAGTAGGTTTAAAAACTCTGTTTGTTTTATGACATTCATACTCTTGCCATCTCTGCTGACCAATTAGAATTTCAGCACCTGAAGAGGGAGGGACCCAATGGAAGGCTGAGTCAGAATTCTCTGGAATTCTTAAAAATTGAGATAAGTTAGTTTTCGTTTCTGCCATTACACTGACTTATAGACAAAGGAATAATTATTGCTTTGTTTGAAGCTTCAGGTTTGCAGAGAGTGGAAATAGCCTATGAAACACTCATTAAAATAGGCAATTATTAAATATCTGAAAATTATGGACAAAAATCAAGGGTGAATCCCTTACTCTGAAACATTTTGGGTAAATGTTTCTCTGTAGTTTATGAAAGAATAGCATTTTCCAGTTTGAAGTTGATGAAAGTAGAACTTGCAACACTCGAGGAGTTTTTCTGTATATATGCTAAGACAGAGCGAATGATTAGCCAACATAATGTTCAAAGCAAGTTTTCCAACTTTTTCCCCTCCATCCTTGTGGAGGAGGAATAATTTTAGAAATCTCAAGGACTAGCGGTTATGCGATCGGAAACTCGAGTTATTACAGCTGCATGCCTCAGTGCCAAGCATAGCAAGAAGAGACGCTTCCTCTTGATCAGGCTCACTTTTCTGTGGCAACGTGGTATGTCATCTCATTTTAAAATAAATTCTTAGGTCCTTGAACTCTAATTATGTGATGTGGTTAATTTAACTGAATTCAGTTGTTAGGATTTGGCATAGAGAATAAATCATCAAACTGCAGAGAACTTGTGAAAACTAAGTGTGTGTAGTAAGGAGTGAGTCTGCGGGATTAGCTTCTATTAGACTGAATGTTACAGGATGTAAAACTAATGGGACTTGAATGGTTGGGCTTTTTGGTTGTTATATTATTCAGAAAATTGGAAGAAATGGTTACCAGTTAACCAATGAGGCGGAAAGACCTTGAGGCTGAATTGAAGGCCACACATAAAAAACAAAATCCTCAAAATTTAAATGAAGCAATGTTCTAAAATAGGAAAGCAAACTATTCATGTGCATAAATATATTGTTTATAATAAAACACTTAGATACACATAGTCTCTCTATGATGATAATTTAAGCAGGACAGCATTGATGAATCACAGACAAATTAAAGAATTCTGAACAAAGACTATATACTTGAAAATATGGGGTGATGGATGGAAGTAACTTTACTAACAAAAGTTGCCTGGAGGTTGTATATTTTCGAATCCCATTTTAAGGCAGTTCAGAGCATGTAGTAAGTTATTGATGAAGCACAAATCAGTTGAAAATGGAATTTGTTTAAATAATTGCAAAATAAAATAAGACTTGCCTTTGAGAAAATAATTCTTTAATGCTAAATATATGCAGTTTTAAAATTCTGGTTATCTTTAACTCCACATCTCAAAATAGGAAATTTTATAAATAGTATTCGTTGAATTTTGAAATACATATGTCTCTCATAAAACCACATAAAAGCATTTAACAAGCATCAATTAATATTAAGTGACACTAATATATGTTCTGATGCTGAGTAAAGGTGAAGATTATTTCAAAAACCTGATTTTCCATACTCACATTGAAGAAAAAATACATGGAGAAATATATTGGCGTTAAGAGGGAATGGTGGAGCTTAGGACAAAAATCTAATCAAGAGCACAGATGTTAAGAAAAAGTTGTTTGAAATAGGGTATACTCTGTAATTCATGTGAGTAGGGGATTACATTTATGCCTATGTTAATAACATGAGTATGTCAATATGAAGTCTATACCCCTCTATTAGTGAACTCTAAAGTGTGAAAAATGTTCCTGCTTAGGACAACTTGTATTTTATTATTCTGACATCTGCAGTTTCTGGATGGATTACCTTAAATTTGCTATGCTATGTTAAAAGCCTTGTTTTATGAGGTCGGTCTCAGCTTCTGGCCTTGGTGTCAGGAACCCTGCTACGTGATGCAACTTGCCTTGTTAGGTTTAATTGACCAAAGCTGATGTGTTAAAACAATTCATTTGCGCTGTAACTTATGCCCTAGCTAAGTTGCTACCTGAATCCCTTGACCTTGACTTGTTTGGGTCATGAAATGGCTGCAAGCTGTTTGACCTTTCTTTTGTGTAGTAATGTCACTGTTTCCTCTTATTCTTTTATGGTAATAGCTGACAAAAAGGCCCCAGCCCTTAGTTTACACACCAATGGATTCAAGGCGTCCCTCTGCAGTAGCTACATCTTCTGTTTGACATGGTCTGGCTGTAGAAGTGACTTTCTTTTGTTTGCTGACAGTGATGGGGACAAATTTGCAGCTCTCCTTGCTACAAGAGGTGGGGGTTAGTATTCTAGAGTTGGAGGGATTTAGATTTATTCTGCTTAGATTTTCAGTTTCTGTGTTTTATGATGATGCATATCACAATTTCCCTTTCCACACTCTTCTGAGGTTGACTTTTCAGCTCTTTATATTTATGGTTTCTTTAATAATTACTTTTCAACATTTTCAGCTGTTACAATAAAAATATTTTATTGTCATAATATGGGGTAAAAGTGGTAAATTTAGTTATGTTTTTGGTTATCAATGTGTAAGTCCTGAAACAACTGACTTTTAAACTTCAGGCTATAAATCTTTGCCTAGTCCTGGAAAAATCTGTATACTGAACATGTGGGATAAAAACAAACTTTTTTACACATGAGAGTAATGTTATAACTTCATGTATATCATCTTATAATCTATGTTATAGTTTTAAGAGAAGCCTATCCTTTGTGACTTAAATAGCTAAATTTCATGACTTAGTAGAGAACCATTAGTAAATACGAAGATTTTATTTCTGGGGGGATTTTTGCCAGCATGTACAATTAACTATTTATTCAAATGAATATAAAAATTGGTTTTTTTACTCTTCATGAAAACCTCATTTGCAAAAATAGAGACTTTTACCTCCGTTTTTCTCTTCTGAAGCAGTGAAATAATTTTACTTTTAAAATATTGGAGATGCCTTCTAAAACGTTAAAACACAGATATTTTTATCCTACCAACCTTTTCTTTGCCAAATATGACATTATAGTTCATGATTTTTCCTGTATTTGCCAGATTAAATATTTAAAATCCAAGCTGTTACATTTTATTTTTAAATTATTAGGGGGAAAAAGGAAGTTTAAGTTAGAATGTACATTTCCTTACTTGTATGTTGCATACTGTTTATACGTGTGTGGATACACTGACAGATGAGAGACAATGTGCTACAGGCACTAGAACCTTGGAAAAAAAGCACTAGACTTTTGTATTCCCATTTAAAAAAATACCTGAAAATAGCAGGTAAGAGGTTTTCTTTTTTTGGGGGGAGGGTTGTTGTTTGAAACTGTTTTTCCCCAGGAATGTTCACAAGATCAAGGAATTTAAATGCTTTTCAGAATTAATCATGTTGATAATCCAGCATTTTAAGGGTCAGAGGAGGAAGTGTGAATAAAATGCACTAAATCTGATTTTAGCCAGTAGCCTCGGTTTTTCTCTTCTCTCCTATAAAAACCAATCTAGAGTAGAAAACATCTCTCTTGCCTTTCTGTTCATTCATTGTCATCCTCAGTGGTAGTACCAACATGGTTTGGGTGTGGTTAACGGGTGAATGGGTTATATGGCAGTGGGACTATGATATGAGAACAGCAACCAACCCCTGAGGATTTAAAAATGTCTGCTGTTTTCTCTAGATGTCTGCCTCAGTTCCTCCATTCAAAGAATTTTAAAATGATCTCAGCTGTTGAGTTAAAGAGGTTAGGCTCCTGGACCACGGATACATGTGTGAGTGGGGAAGGGTAGAGAGTTGAGAAGTGAAGTTAGAAAAAAAGAGAAAGGTAGGGCTTAGATCTTGCAAGAATTACTTAAGAAAGATGACTTATTCTTAGATTGAGGAGTAAACAACATGCAACTTATAATATTCAGATTGAAGAGTAAATAACATGTAATTTATAATATTCTGTCATCCTTTGAATTTTGGATTGCTTTTGGAGTTGAGCATATCTCCCTTCTTCCTGCCTTTTTATTAATAGTTTTTGTAGAGCACAGAAAGTGTCTTCGTTAGTTAAGGCTGCTCTAATAAAATAACATAAACTGGTGGCTTACAAACACTGAAATTTATTTCTGGAAGTTCTGGAGGCTGGGAGTCTAAGATCAGAGTGCCATCATGGTCAGGTTCTGGTGAAGGTCCTCTTCCAGGTTGCAGACTGCCAACTTCTCCATGTATCCTCACATGGTGGAAAAAAGAGTGAGAACTCTCTGGGGGCTCTTTTATAAGGGCACTAATCCCATTTATGAATGCTCCACTCTCATAACCTAATTATCTCCCAAAGGCTCTACCTCTTAATACCATCACATTGGGGGTTAGGATTCCAATGTGTGAGTTTTGGGGGGACACAAACATCCAGTACATAACAGAAAGTGTGTGCATAGAATTTGACATTTGGAGTTCTAGTCTTGGCTCTGCCCTTTATCAGCTTTGTGACCTTGGTCGAGTCACTTAAGCTCCATGTACTTTGATTGTCTGTTTTGTAAATTGAGGATTAAAATGCCTACTTCACAGGGCTGTTTTAGGATTAAATGAAATAATTCATGTGAGTAAAAGCAATAACGTTAATACTAGCTATTATTATATGAAGGAACTAGACTTCCACAGAAACTATCCAATAATGAAAGAAGGAATGATTGAATGTTGAAGCAAGGGGTCATCAATTAGTTTATATGCATCTCGGGTGATAAGACATTCCAAAGAGAAAATAAAAGTCCTGCTCACAGTGTTGTGTATAAATATTTATTAGTGAAAACTCTGAATATAGGCACATGAAGTTAGCTAACTGTATATCGTTTAAAAACCTATTTAAATTAGAATTACTATACAGTTTTAGAAACCTTTATTTCAGATGTATCAGAGAATACATTTCTTGATCAATCTAGGCATATTTGAAAGGAAGGAAAAAAATAATTTTATCAGTGGCTCTCTGAATAAATAATTCAACTTTCGTGTCAAATAAAGGGTATCTCAGCAAACACTTGTAATTCATTGTACTCCAATAAAAACGTAAAACTTTCATGTACAAAAAAATTAAATTTGAGAGAACTACACTTATGTTTTAAATTTGAGTAGATGGAAGTGATGATGATGAGGCTGGACTAGACTGGTCCTAAAAAAGAGCACCCTGATGGTTTTTAGACTCTTTTTAAGTTTGAAAGTATTGTATTTTAAAATGACCCTTAGTTGAGTCAGAACCTCAAATTGTTTAATTGGTTGCATGAATTGTTTTGCTTTTATTGCCATTTAGCTCTTCTCCTTTGTCACTTTTTCCTATTCCTCCTTTTTATGGTGTTAAGAACATTAAATAATTAAAGGAGCTCTAGAGGAAAGAAGTTGATATTTATTACTTAAAGTGATTTCACTCTTACTAAGAACAACTGGAAGACAAATGGGAAATGGTTAAAACATTTACTTCTTACCAAACTGTGATATGGAATCACAGCATTTGACTTCAATGGCTCTGGTTGGGATCCGTGTGGTCATGGAGCCTACTTTGTGGGCCAGATCCTTGGAGGAAATAGTTCTGGCACTTGGTTCTCCGTGGCCAGTGAATTGCACCCCTCACTCACTTCGCATGGCAGTTTTGGAAAGTGGTGGGATTAGCCCGTATCCATAATCACTAGTAGGGAAGCACCTTAAATCACATGTCACATTGATGCAGTGTAAAAGAACATCATATTCTTACTTGAAGCACTTTATAATAATGTTTATCATATACCTAGGGGTTCTAGTTCTAGCCAGGAGTTAATAGGAAAAGTTATTTTACTGTTTGTCCATTAGTTAAAGGGTAACTAAGATGTGCAGAAAGCAAAATCAGAACATTGATTAACTTGTTTAGATTCTGGCACCTAATTTTTAATACTCTGTGGCATGCCTTTTCTTTTTGAGAACATACTGGTGTTTAGTTGCAATTCTTTTCAGGGGATACACAAAAATAAAAAAGCATATACATGAAACAAAGGACATCCAAAATTTTTTAACATGTAAACTAGACTGCTGTTGATGGCAGAAAATTTTGGTATTATGTCTTTCTAATGCACTTGAAATGCTTTGCTTATACTTATGATTGAAGGTTGATGTTCACCTAAAATGGGAGCATATACGTGGTTCTTAAATACTGGTTGCCTTTCATAGCCTCTCAGAGATGCATACATATTTCTTTATTCCTGATGGTAAAACATCAGTATTTTAGGATATGACTTATAGTTATCATATAACAATTTCTGTTCTATTTACGGTCTCCAAATGAGGGAAAAGCAGCTTATAGCAATATGAGGATCACTGGTCTTACAATAATTAAATAGACTTGTTATACTACATTAATCCCTTTTGGAACATTTGGAATGACTTCTTAGTACTAACGAACACAGCATTAGGGCCTACAATTAATCTGCTTTTTGTACCCAACATTTGTATAATATAAAACATGTGCATAGAGAAACATATTTCAGGTTTAAGATGAGTTCATGGGAGGGCAAAATGAAATTATATTGTTCTATTGAGTAATATGAATATAATGCTAAGCACTGTGTTATAAAATATGGAATCCATGTAGAATCAGCATAGGTAGACAAATTGTTTTTAGTAAATTTTTGTTTTTTGGTGAATACCACGTGTGGGCTCTCAGACTTACTTTTCCCCAGATATCTAGGTTTTGTACATGATATACAAGATATATGCAATATGAAACAGAAACATTTGTTCAATCTAATATCCAGGAGGTTGTGTTAATACCTTGTGAGCTTGTGTTTCTTGATATTGGTAAAGTTATCTATTAATCCTAGAGAAAATGAAGTAGACCTAGCTTTAAAGTCTGGTCCAGTCTTATTCTGCAGTTCCTAGAAATGGTTTAAGTTAATGATGGATTCTGCCTTGATTGTTCAAAAAGCATCATTACAGATTTGTTGAAGGGACTCCTGAGTTAGGATTGTGTTTACATCTCCTGTTGTAGAAGCCCCATGAGGCATAATTTCCTCCTCAGTATGGGCTCCTTTATTGTGGTTGAGTTTTTCATACCTGGGATGTGAATTCAACCTTGAGTGTTCTAGTTACAGGGAAAATATTTCACGAAGGATGAAGTATTAGTCCAATTCTAGGACAGATTGCATGTGTATGTACAGAGTACTATGGAAATGCTGAGATTATTGAGTGGTTTGTAGCCATTTTAGACCATGTGCCTGGGACCAGCTAACACATTGTCAGGGAAAAACATGATGTAGCAACAATATTAGATCATGCAAATGAGACTACTGAATAGTAATAGTTATGGGCAATATTTTGGAAAACACTGATTAGTGACAGTTTTATTACAGCAAATGTATGTATCAAGTCCCCAGATTTCATTGTAATGCACTGAAAACAGATGTCAAAGTGTCCCAAACAGAATTTCGTGGTTAATCTACATATTGCATGGAAAGTACAAACAAACCATTTAGAATTCTGTTATTTAATCCTTTTAGAAGGAACAAAAATATACAATTTAGATTTACTCCATTCTTTCTTTTAATTTCAGTTTTTGTTTTCTAGGGGCTGATGATAAATTTTTTTTGTTTGTTATCTTAAGATGCATATGGGAGAAGACATATCTGCATATGGACATGATTTTACTTAATGTACTTTGAACTGTAAGTTTCTGAACATAAGGTCTTTGCATTTAAAAAAAAGAAAAATTGGGCTCTAAATTATTTAGTGACTTTATAATGGAATTACCTTCTTCTATTCCTTTGTTTACTGACATAGAGTTTCACTCTATGCCACATAGTGATTGAAGTAGCTGGCAGAAGTGGAAGAGAAAAAAATTGGTGGTCCTATTGCTTGCAAGTGCCTAGGTGACTTTGTGCCTCTCAGTGACTCAGTTTCTTTATCTGTCAGGTAAGTGGATTGGCCTAGAGAAGATCCACTATCCCTCTTAGCTCTGGCATCCTAGCAATTTGGCAGAGAGCAATCCCCTTCATATTAAGCAATATTTTATAAAGTTTAGCATATTCTTATTAAATTGGGGGTTTTAATACATTTTATTTGTTAAAGAGAAATAGGAAATGTGTAACCTGACTCTTGAGTAATGTTTTCATGTTGCTCAATTCAAAGTCTAATAGTCAAATCATTTGGTCCAATCTAGATTAAAAAAAACTTGCTTTTTAAGAAAGAGGTCTTTGACTCAAATCATAGAATTTTAGAGCTGGGAGAATCCCTAGAGATCCTCTCACTTTAAAATTTGGGATACTGAGTCTAGAACAGGCCCAAAGCTACTTTGGTTATGTTAGTTTTACTGCTATAGGGGCAAAAATAAGCTAGATGAAGTGTTATTTTGTGAAAACACAGCAGCAAATTTTTTAAAAGAACACAGAAGAAAAATCTGGACTAAACATCTTATATTATCATTTGTAATTTATTGAAATAAATTGATTGAAGAGTCTAGTTGGGTTTTTTTGTTTGTTTTGTTTTGTTTTTTATGAAGTCAGTCTGCAGCCATGGTCTACATGAGAATGCCTGCCTGTCTCTTTTTCAGTGGATGGAAAACACACTAAGTTATAGTTAACTAACATCATGGATTTTGATAGTGGTTGGAAAACAAAAGGACCCATTAAATATACTGCCAGATTTCTGGTAACATATAAGGTCACGTTTGAGATTGGTTATAAGAAATTTTTTTTAACTGAAAGGCAGATATTTGAAGAAAAGATGGGAGAGCTAATTATGAGGAGCTGGTGTAAGTTCTACTTCTGGGTATCTACAATTTTCAGATTAGTTTGATAACCACTATGTCTTCATTTTCCTTTGTGTGGTGTACATTTCTCATTTCAGCTAAAGAAAATTTTGAGTTTTTTTAAAGTTTAAAATAAACATCTATATACCTTCTTTTATTTAAGAGATGTTTCTAAGAATTTTTCTTAGTTTAATTTTTAGCAAGCAAACCATATTAAATTCACAAGGGGAATTCAATTTCAAAAAGAAACTTTCAATGAATCTTTTTGTTAAGGTAAGAATTCTTTTGTAACATCAAAGACTTATCTGTAATTTATGTTCTATGAGCGTCCTGTAATGTGCTTATGTATATCAAGGCACCCTAGAATAGAGCAGAGATTAACCAATTGAAGCAGAGCTATAAGCAGTATTAGAAAAAGTTTAATATCAACTACTGCTAGTAGCTAATTTCTAGTTTGATGGTTTATGGAGAAAGTTTTGAAAGTATATTTTTAAGGCATAATTGCAGATGGAAAAAGAGATGAATAAAAGATGGGTACTATGCAAGTGTGTGAAACCAAAATCAATGGAAATGTTATGGGAGCACACTATAAAATTGATAACATGTATTTGTTGAGTGAGTGAATGAATGAATATAAATTATTTAAAGTGAATATAGAACATTAGGGAAAAATCATATTCCAGTCACTGAGGTGTAATACAAGGGAAGCTCCTCAAACTAGGAAAATTTGCTTTTTACTGAGACTTGTTTTCTTCCTTTTGTATCTGCATTGGTGATTGGTCATAGTTTTAGAAATGTTGTCCCAACCCTATATATACTTTAAATTTCAAAAATGAGTAAAATAAAACCTTTTGAATTATAGTATCCATATTAGCAATAGAGCATATTCTGGAATCATGCTGCAGCTTTGAATGTTTGTTTCATACTATTCGCTATGTAGTTGTGTAAATTAGTCATATTTTCTAAGATTCAGTTTCCTGAACTCTGAGGTGCGTATGGACTTTATTTGGCAGTTGTGAGGGTGAAATGAGAAAGTGCTAGTGAAATGCTTAGCACCACACCTGTCATATTGTGTGTGTGCAATAAAACATTTTCAGTTATTGCTCTGACTTTTAATCAGCAACTAGCACAGTGCCTGCACACAGTAGGTACTCACTCTTTATTTGTTCAATGAATGAATACTCACCACCTTTCTCTGAGCATTCTGGAAAACTTGGTCTCCTTTTTGTGGTGCAGAGCATTAAGTTAAGGACAATGCTATGCCTAAATTGGGAAGAAAAAATATTAAATTGGCAAATTTTCAAATCTTGTGGTTCTATGACAAAAATTTAAATATTGTGGTTGCTATGTAATGTCTCAAAATCCGTCCTTTAAGTGAATGGCATAGAACAACAGCAGTCACAATGCCCATTTCAGTATTTGTGGGTGACTTAAGGAAATAGCCTTCCCTAGGAGCCTAAACACATGCTGGATTCCTATATAAATTTCTTGTTAGAATACAGTATACTTTACACTCTCCATTTTTCATAAGGCCTTTCATTTGGGTTATCAGAAAATCCCAGACATAAATATAATTGAAAACAAAAGTGAACATACTCATAACTATTGCCTAGCAGACAGTACTTGAGGCAATGGTATTTATTTATTCAGGAAACCGACTTTAAAATTCTAAACATTTTCATGGACTTGAATGGTGATATATTTATTTTTTCCTTTATGTTTCCAATAGCACTGAATTATAGCCCTACAAATAAGTTTGGAAGAAATATCTCAATATTATATGTAAGATTATTCTCTGAAGAATGCTTTTGACTGTTTTGTCTTATTCATGAAAAAGTCACATCATGTTAAAAATCATTTCACTGATAATATTAATATATTATAAATTATATATTACAACTAAGTCATTGGATAATAATCCTTATCTTGTTATTATTTATTTTATTAGTCATTAGACTTTCCAAAGTATGTGTGTGTATGTATGTGTATATATTTGGTGTATTGATTCTTTTTATTTTGGTATGTGCTTAATTAATTTGATTCCACATATATAGTGAAAGAAGTAGGCATTTATGAGTTTATTAAAATGTATCTTTCAAGGAAAATGTAGAACATTTGGGAAAAATGGTTGAGAAATGCATTTATGGAGTAGGAGTGCTATATTGAGTACTGTTTTCAATGTTTTAAGCAGTCAGGAAAAAAATAGTGAAAATATTGGTGGTCTCATCCAAGTAATTTACAAGCAGAAAAGAGAGGGTAGGTCACTTGCCCTGTTTATGAGAAACAAAAATGCCAAAGATAGTGAAACAAAGTATACAACTAACTAACCCTCTCACCAATTACTATATATAGTTAGATTTGCTGAGCTTTCTGGGAGGAGACCCTGTGGGACTGTAATGGAAAGGTCACAGAGAGGAGGTGAGTCTTAAGTGGAGTTTTCTCAGGGGTTGTGTAACAAAAACAAAACAAAATTAAACATAACCAAGAATCTACTTCTTACATAAATGAACTGTATTTGGCAATGGTATATACTGTACTGAGAATATTTGGTGACAAATTTAATGTTTGTTCAAAAAATTTGTTAATGAAAGAATCTAATAGGAAGTTTTAACCCAAATGTTGAAATACTCAATACTAAATGGCTTTGATTGATTAATCTCTTTTTTTTGTTATTGGATAATATTGAATTCTGATTCTTAAAGTATTCATATATATAGTGCAGCTCCTAGACTTCAGTGTATATCCTATACACATCGTTTAAAAATGTTTTGTAAAGTATCTTTTAAAATTAATTCTAGTATTTTAATTGTTTATATTTACAATCTTGAACAAAACTTGTCAATATATACTTGTCATGTGTCAATAATTTGTTTTAACATATTTTGTATTTGAGAAGATAATTCTATAGGCAGTTTAAAAAAATCTGGAAAGCAGAATATTCTGCAAAAAATACTATATTTAAAAATATTCTATTACTATTATTATTATTATTTTAAAAATCAAGTGTGTCTCCCCAACTCAGTAGAAAATAGAATTGTTTCTGTGCAATGAAGTATGTTTTATGGTCAGACTAAAGTATTTGGTCTGATGCAAAATTATACTTTTGTTGCTAAAAGCAATGGGCTGATACAGTGACACACCCAACAATAAAATAACACCCAGCTTTATATATTGAACTTTCCTAATATATTTTGCTGTCTGTAAATTATACCTATTCTAGAGTACAGTGTTTCCTCATGGGTAATTACAGAAAAAAGTATCAAAGGAAACTATGGTAATCTTGTGACTGTAGCTAAATTATGATTATTTTAAAGTAGCTTTCAATGTTTTAACATCACAAAACCTAACACCTAAAGATAGAACTGAACTTAGTGTGTGAAATTCTCAGTTCCTCTGTATTTCCTCTATTCCCTCAGCTGAACAAAAAGTGAATGTAAGTTCTTAGAGGACACTGATCAGGTTTTCTCATTTTCATATTACTCTTCCCCTTGTTCTCCATAAGGGGATATATAGTGGGTTTTGTTGATTGCATAGTTCAATGTCGACTATGATGGGCACATGTAGCAAGTTTACGATCACTGAAATTTAAAAAGAAATCTATCTCAGTTTGCCACTGTATGATGGCACTTTAAAGCCATTCTTTTTCTACAAATAAGCTGCTTAGTCATTCAACAAATATTCACTGAATACCTACTATGTACTGGGCACTGTGCCAGGTACTAGAACTACAATATAGAGAAGACAGACATTTTACTAATTTTACAGTAGTGAAAAACCATTTAAGAAGAATTATCCAATTTTTATTGTTCTTTTTTCTCAACTGAAAGTATTGCTGTTAAGTGCTTAAGAAGTTTTGAAAAGAGTAATGGTAGTGATTATACAAACATCATCTGAAGGAAATGACTTATGAAAACTTGTGACAATTTCTGAGAAAATAGTGAGATCATGACAATGGATTTTCTGATGAACAAGTATAATTGTTTTAGTCTGTATGACAAAAAATATTTTTATAGCATATATGGTAGTCACAAGCATGCTGTATGACATCTTGTAGAATGTAGCATCTATTGCAGGAGATTGGAAACATTTCAGGATGCATTTCTGGATTCTGCCCTTTTCTCCTAAATGGGGCAATTGCACTGGGCTCCAAGCAGCTTTAGGACCATCTCATTCAGAACTGAGAAAACCAAGAAGCTTGGAGGGGTAGTGAAACACGTTGGGCTGCGTGATGACGATTGCACTTAATGGAAAAAATAGAAGAATAGAATATGGCATTGGGGTACACCTAATAATTTGTCTGACTCCTCAGACATCAGCAGATTTATTGCAGGTTTTGCAATTAACAAGTCAGTCTGGTGGTGCCCCGTCACGGGAGGCAGGGACTAGGAGGGCATGGAGTTGGAACTTGCTGGAAGGAGCCATGAAAATAGTGTCAAAAAGTTGGGAATCAGGAGTACTGAGTTTAAAACATTGTTTTTTTAAATCATTTTTAGCTGTATGACTTTCAGCAAATGTTTTGAAGTCCCAGAGGCTCCATTTCTTCTTGTGTAAAATGGAGAAAACACCAATCTTAAAAGCTAAGGCCTTGCGTGGTAACCTGATGCTCAAGAGATTAACTTGAGCAAAGGTGAGTAGGATTTTCTAGGCTGTGGTGACCATTGCTATTTAGTGTATAGCTGTCCTGCAAATGTTTAATGAGCACTTACTATGTACCAGGTGTTGTTTGGAAAGTCACCTGTATGACTCCTTTAATCTTCAATAACCATATGAGGTAGATACTTTCCTATCCTTTCACAAATGAGAACTCTGAGGGCAAGCTAGTTAAGTGACAGAGCTTGAATTTGAACCCATGCAGTTGGTCTCTAGAGTTCTTTCTTGACCCTAATTCTAGATGGTGAAATTACTCTGGCCACAGTAGGGTAAAAAGGACAAAAGAAAATATCGTAGAGTTAAGGGATAACCTCAGCATATTTAAAAAAATAGCTCATTTTACTTATTCACACATTTTAAAGAGGATTGAAATGATGATTTGTTTTATCTTTGATTTGTAAGTTACTTGTTTCAATTTTGATTTATTACTTCTGGCATTCAAAGTTTCAGTGATTTCCAAGCTAATCTTTTCTCCTAAACTAAGCAGTCTTTCTCATTTGTTGTTTCCTCCTACTCTATTATGCTTTTGTATGAGACCCTGAAATTGGATGTGTTTATTGTGCAGGCCACAAAGGATACATAGGGAAAAGAAAACAGCCTTAAAGAGAGGATTAAGCAAGTCAAGAGCCATACATAGTAATCCAGCTCTTGAAGAATAGGCATCATGGTCTTTATGATTGATTTATGATAAGCACCCTCCCTATCCCACTCACCCCATACTAAATTAATGGTTTTCCTTACAAGTCTTAGAATAATTTTTTCCTCTATTCTTCTTATTTGTTTGAAAATTTGGGATATTTTACGCAGGTTTATTGACAGATATGTATACCTGAGTAAATGTACTCTAGGCTTTTTCTGTTATAAGAGTTTTCCAAAGGAAATAGATACGTGAACAAAGGACATGTATTTTAGTTTCCATAATAATTTCTTTGTAGAATCTTTCTAAACAGAGTCAATTTTTAATTAAAACTATTTTTGAATTTTGGGTGCTTGCTTTATGGATTATTTACATCAGAGATTACAAGATTTATAAATCATCCTAGAGTTTGCAGGATAGAAATCTTCCCACTCTTATTCCTGTATATTTCATCTACTTTTTGGTTTCAGAGATTGATTTCCTTCTTAGATAAGACAGTGAATCTTAGTGAGAAAGATAATTTGATGGAAGAATCCAGAAATGACCTCCCTTTTTCTTCAGAAAGACAGAGATCTCTCTTACTATTACTGTTTTATTATTATGGTAGTAATAACTGGTAGCAATAGTAGTAATAAAAATAACTACAGCATGTTGAGAATATCCTATGTGCCCCTTGAATTATTTAATGTGATCGTTACAGTTACCCAAAGAACTAGGTATTATCATCATTTGATAGATGAAGAAATTGAGATTAAATATATTGAATAAATCTGTGGTTATGAAGCTGGTAAGTGGCAGAGTCAGGATTTGAACCCATGACTGCCGGCACTTATTCCCAACTTCACTACTACTGCTTCTCCATTTAAAAGCCTGTTTTTCAACTTTTTCTAGTACGGCAGTTTTTTTAAAAGGAGTCTTTTCTGCATCTTCAAGGGTTATAAGCTGCATTTTAAAATAATGTGTGTCTCTGTGAAGCAGAGTTAAAGAACTGTCACCAAATTTCAGTGTGGCCCTACCTAGAGGAAGAAATAATTGTATGGTTTTTCTTTTTCTGTCCTCTATGACTGTTTCTTCTTTCTTACCTGCCTAGATGTGCATCAGTTTGTCCCACAGACATTGCTGCTCTGTCCCTCAGCGAGGAACAAGCAACAGAGCTTTCTCTGGAGTTCCTGGGTGCTGACACAGGACATTTAAACATATTGACACTATGTATTTGCCTCCAAATGTGAATATAGATATTTTTCTCTTCCTATTCTGTTTCCTTTCAGAGATGCTTTGTAAAAAGAACAGTTAGGGCCCAGGCCAAATCAATTTGAGTTCATGCAGGCCTGAACATTATCAGGATTGCTCTTGCTGAATGAGGAGTCCATTGTCCTCAAAGACATTATGTCAAAGCCCTTAACTGTGAACTTTCAGTCAAGATGCTAGACTTGCCAGTTAGTTACACAGAAACTATTCTGTCTAGGCTGGAATGTGGCAGTTAAAACAGGAGAACTTTGATCCCCAAGATAAAGTGGCTACAGATGCTAGTACATTGTTGCATTTTACCAGTTATAATTTGTATAGTTTTTCCCAATTCAATCTAAATTATTTAAACCTGTGTGAGTGGTGTGATATAAATATGTGAGCATTTTGTTAGAAAACCTTTAAGAACAACCTATACAACTCATTCCTCAAGAATCCCTAGTCAAGAATTACAGTGATACCCAGTTATGTCAGTTAGTTTTTTATTATTTTAATTTGTGCCAAACTTTAATCTCTGAATTTGATATTTATGTGGTTATTTATTTAATCTTTTAACCATGCCAAAATTGTCTTAGCCAGACTAGCTCTAAGTTGACAGTAACAACAACCACAAACATCTAACATTCATTAAGCAGTTACTGCATGCACTGTGATAAGTGTCTTATATGTCTCATTTAATCCTCACAACTAACTGATGTCAAAGCCATCACTATTATCATCATCTTGTTAGAAAGTAAAGGACTCAGGCAAAGAGAGATTCGGTCATGACCCAAGTTCATACAGCAATGGGCAAGAGGAGGAACAGAGATTTGCACCTAGGTATTCAGGCTCTGAGGCCCTGCACAAGGAGCTTACCTGGCTGTCTGGTAGTCAGGTAGTTTTGGGCAAGTCAGCCCACCTTCAGGAAGCTGGTTCCTGACCAGTAAAAAGGACAAATACTCTTGCTTTCTTGATCAGGTTATTAAGAAGATCAGATAAGGCTGGGTGTGGTGATTCACACCTGTAATCCCAGCATTTTGGGAGGTCCAGGTGAGAGGTTCGCTTAAGGCCAGGAGTTCAAGACCAACCTGGGAAACATAGTGAGATGTTTCTATTAAAAAAAAAATAAGAAAAATTAGCAGGGCACGGTGGCATGTGTCTATAGTCCTAGCTACTGGGGAGGCTGAGGCAGGAGGACTGCTTGAGCCCAGGAATTTGAGGTTACAGTGAGCTGTGATTGCACCACTATATTCCAGCCTGGGCGACAGAGTGAAACCCCATCTCAGAAGAAAAAAAGATCAAATAAGAAAAGCACATTAAAAAGAATCTACGTATAATTTAAAGAAATATGCAAATAGATGAGATTATTTTAATGGCATTAACATATTCTAAAGATCACATTTATAAATTGCCATTTCTATGAATAATCTCATTAAAAAGTCATATAGCTTTTAAGTTGACTTCTGCAAAGAAAGCCACCGAATATAATATAAAATTATTGTGATTTTTACATTTATATTGTTGCTGATTGTACAAATTTGGACTTTAGAGGAAAAGTCATTGAATACATTACTATGTTTTTTCCCAGAACATCAGGCTTAAATAATATTTATTGGATATTTATTACCCTCCTGATATCTTTTGGTATCTCATTGGTGGGGGAGGAGAAGACTATTACAAAAAGAAAAAAAATGAATGTGGTCTTTCTGCCTGTAGCAAATAAAATGAGGTAAATAGTTGAGTGATTATTACAGAAATGTTTTCAGTGTAAGTAGATGGTTTAAGCATTTAAAAATTGCCCTCCAAATAATGCAGCTTAAACCCAATTTATACAGTAGCAGAAGTTTTTGTACTGAATCAAATTTCCTCAATTCTTCTTTTCCCTTGAGTAGATACAGCTGCAAAATAGAATATTTTTAGAGTGAACTTACCACATAGTTTTCTTCTAAAATTTATATTTGGTTTTTTAAAAAGTAATAAGATTTTTTTAAAAGTACAGATATTTGACCCATACAGCATACCTTTTATATTCCTTAGGGCATTTATGTGTATATAATTTGGTAGTTCTTATATTCACTAAATTCATTGCCCTAAAAAAGACAGGTGTGAAGTGTGCACGTACATGTGTATGCATCTGAACGTGTGAGAATGCGGCTTAGGGATTATAACCATTTAGTCAAGGTCATAAGTGACCTGACGTGCCCTCAAGCATGCTGTTTATAATTGCTGTGGTTAGTTTTCCTTCTCATTGTTTTTACCTATAATGTCAAAACACAATTATATGGAGTTGGTATGTTCACTAATAGCAGTTTATCTCTGCATGGTTTATAGACAGAGTCAAAAGCCAACAACTATAATTACATCCATGTTTCTAACTTAGCAGCAAGCTAGAAAAGTGTGGTTGAAGTATGCTGTGGATATAGTGCAGCCAGTAGGAATTATAGGGTAAAGTCATTGCTCTGCATTCTTTTGGTTTTACAATAATTGTTACTTAAATTTTGTTTTCTGGATTTTACCACTGTCTGTTGTGTTTATATGACCACATAAAGAGTGGTTGAGTTACATGTCTCTCCACTCTATTTTTCTTCTTCTTGCCTTCCTCTATAAATGTACTAGTTCTCCTTTTACTTTCTTCTGACTCAGCAGACAGTACATTACAGTTAATAGTTTTCTGAAGCAGCCTGATATTCATGCTCTATGGAACCCATAAGACTTCTACTATTTGCATTATATGTTTAATTGGATAATTATGGGAACCATGTTGAACTGTTAACAACTGTCAAGCCTTTGATTAATCTTTTGAATGTTCATTGGCATGGTTCAAGTTAGCAACCACGATACAGATTTTTTTGTTGTCGTTGCTGCTCTAATGATTACTCAAGAGGGTAAAAATGATTTTTCTAGAAAAAATAAATGTAATTTCCCATTTGGGCTCACCTTACATATTGTGGCACAAAGAAGCAATGCAATTTATGGCTCACCATAATTTGTTTTTTATATGAAGTATTGCAGTTCAATGAATCTCCAGAAAATTATAAGAAAGGCTTCTTATTTTTTTAATAATCACAATGATGTAAAATATAAAAGAGAATCCTAGAGATCCTTTGAGGAAACCAGTTGTCAATTGAGTCTGTACTCTCCCAGGCCTTCTCTTATACCTCAGGGTATTTTTTTCCTATTTTGCAGAGAGTATTCCATTGTTCACAAAAGAGATGCGTCCTCCAAGGAACCACAGACACCTCCTATGCACCCACCCTGAGCTGTCTCCTGGGCCCCACTTCCCTAACAGTCTTCTGTAGCAATGGAATTCTTTGTGAGCTGGTTGCTACAGGAGTCAGTGAGTTGCCTTATTTTTTTAAGGGTTGTAAATCGAATATTGATTACAGGAGCACTGATCTTGTGGAAAATACTTTCTCAAATCTAGTTTTATAATAAATAAAATATGGGTTCAGGGCTAGGGAAGATTGAAGTATTTCAAAAATGGTTGGGGTAGGTCTTACTAATAGGGCAACATTTGAATAAAGACTTGAAGGAAGTGGTGAATATAGTTACTCTTTTAAACACTTGAATACCTGTGTGTGTGTGTGTGTGTGTGTGTGTGTGTGTGTGTGTGTGTATTCAACTATTCCTTATATCAATCCTATGAGGCAAGCTCTATTATTATCTCCTTTTACATGGGAGGAAACAAAAGAACAGAAAGGTTATGCCCAAGATCACAAAAGTGGTAAGTGGTGAAATCAGGATTTGGACATAGGCATTTTGTTAAACTATTATTTTAGATCAGCTCCTAAGCTGGCTTAGTGTAGCTAATCCAGGATAGCAATAACCTCTTTAGCAGACTTTGTACTAAACTGGATACACAGGACTCAGATTAATTCCTCTTCCTGGGAAATAACATACTGGATTCTACCTGTCGTTTACAAAGTGTGTTGTTTTGAAGTACCATCTTGGATCAAGTTAATAGGGTTGGAACAGGCACTTCAGCTTTTAGCAAAGCAATCCTGCTACTTAGGTTGAAAGTGTATTTTGGTGCTGTAATCAAATGCACAAAAGATGTGGGGAAAAGAGGATTGTTTTAGATGAGAAATATGCAAGAGGAATCTAAACACCATTCTCACCTCTTGAGTTTGTATCATTATTATGAGACCATTGTTTACAGTGGGGAGCTTTATGGTAATTGTACCTTCCATTGAGGTTCAAGATGGGCTCTTCAAGGAGCTCATAATAGGATAAGGAACTGGAGAGGAAGAGCATGAAAGGAGCGTGCAGGAGTAAGTTCAGACTAGCAGCAGTACATGCTGTGGCCCATAAATATTCACCCTGGACAATTTCTTAGGTGCTTTGAGTTGTAGATGAGCAACTTTCTTCAAACTAGATTTATATTTTGTTCCCTGAAGTAAGGTTATTTCAATCACTGTTGCCTCAAAATTCTTTTGCTGAAGTTGTGCCTTTTGACCTGCCTTCTCTGTGGAGCAGTCTGATTGCTGTTTGCCTTAACTTTCCTTTTTTGGGGGAAGTTTCAATAAGTGTCTCAATCTTAGGCGGTCGAGTCTTAGGTAAAATGTTTGTGTGAAAGGTGATGGGAAGGTGATACATCCTGGAGAATGTATTTATTAATGTTGAAAATAGGATTCACAGTTTCCAGGCATGATGTGCTTTTTTTCCATCATAGTGATTAGTAGACATAATATTTTCTTATTATCATAGAAGAGGTAAGGGTTATGGTAGGAAGACCTGGCTTCCATTTTTGGTTGTCTTATCAGTGACTGAGAGCTGAGCTTCAGTTTCCCCATCTGTAAAATGATGGCGTTATAAACAGTTACTCCTGAGGGTAAATTTTGACAACGTGTGTAAAAGGGCTTTGTGAAATGCAAGCATGTGCGCATTCTCTATGTACAAATGTGTGTGTGTGTGTGTGTGTGTGTATGCGTAGGCATGTATTTTTCTCCCTTGCCTTACTAAAATAAGGAAATTGCTAAGGAAAGGAAACACACCTTATTCTTAACACCTTGTTTAATATAATACATAGTACTGATAATGTTTTTGTCCTGAGCCTATTTTGGACTTTTAGCTTATCTTAAGTGTTTTGGTGAAAGTCTCCTAAAGTTAGTTAGCCTATTTTCCCCCCTCAGTGTGCCTGTAGTTTTATAAGGGGGGTAGGTTTCCACTGCTGGAAAATTCAGGGAACAAATGACGTGGTTAGCTTCATACCCTTACTGGAAATACTTTCTTTCAGTCCCAGTTTTAAACTTTCTCCAGAGAAAGTCACCACTTAGGATCATGCTGGGGTTAAAGGTCTAAATTCCCCACCAAACAGTAGATAACACTACACCTTAGTAATGATCCTTACAGAGTTCTGCCCCAACCCCCAGCCCACCTTTGTTTTCCACATTTTGCTCACTAGCTCCCAAACCAAAGCATTCTAGGCTGTGCTCACTCAGGGGCTCTTCTCTTTTCTTTCCTCAGCCATGAGACAACCTGGGGAGATACACTGGTCTTCCTTCTGTATAGTGCTTCTTATTGGTTTCAACATATGTTTCAGACCATTGGACTGTCCAATTTTGGAGGTCCAATATAAGACTTCGATTGAACATATGTATCTTGTTAGCAATGTTGTGAAAAATAGCAGCAGCTGTATAAACTAATCTTTCTGTAGCTTCACACAGGGGACTCAATTAACAATGGACCACTGTCAGCATTTAGTCCTTTTTACCCCTTGGTTCCTGTGAACTTTTCTACTGGACATCGGATTATTCTTACCTACAAACAGAAGAAAATGTCAAATACTATACATCAATTGCACTTCCCTTGGTGTCCGCTAGGTGATCTGGAGAGGGACTGACATAATGGTAACTGCATTGATTCTGATTAGAAAGACATACTGGTCATCAGGGTGGTTGTGACAGAATTTGGGATTAACTTTGCTTTAGAATTGTTTCTGAATTTAGCACCAAAGTTCATGGAGAGGCTGGCCTCTGAAGTTTAGTGTGACTGTGGTATGAAGCAGGGCAGCAGGGACATAGATTCTCTCAGAAAGGGTCACGGGAGACAGAAGCACAGAAATCTCAAGTGACCTTTTACCTTTTTAGATAATTTCTATCTTTCTTGCTTTGTCATAAAAAGAAGGGCACACTGGGTATTCAAGTATGATAGAGAACTCAGAAAAGAAGAGTTGTAGCCTTAGAATACAAGTGAATAAAAGTTCAGGTTCCAGTTTAAATGCACTTGACATTTGAACCACTTGTTTGAAGTCCTTGCTTTAGGTCTATCTGCTGAGGACATCTGAAATTCCTTTGGTTTCTAATCCATGGCAAGTGAACAAGAATGGATGACAAAGGGATATAAAGATAGAGCTCAAACAAGTTGTTGTTAATTCTTTCTTTCACCTAAGAGGACTAATGAAAAGCTTAAATTACTAAATTCAGACTAGACCATTGTCGCTACTTGCCAAACAGTACATGCTTATGCGTCTGTCTAATCCATATTTGAAAGCCACAAACAGAAGCACATAATTTGGCAAAACACCAGAAACATGCCTCAGCACACTTCTGGAGATTCTTCCAAATGACTTAATGATTCAAAAATTTGTGTGTGTGTGTGTCTGTATGTGTGCATGCATATTGCCTGGAGGTGCTTAGACTAAATTCTGCCAGCAAACCATATGTATTACACTTGTTTTGGGGATTTAAAGACTTTCTTTCAAAATTCTGAATTGTATAATAGAAAGCAAAAGATGAAGCTGTTTATTGGGCAGTTGCTTTCTCTTTTATTTTCAAGATAAGTAAGTACGAACTTCTTTAAAAAAAAACTCCCCAAAATACAATGTATAAAACATTATCTCTTTTAGAACAGTTAAAATATTCTATTTGTTTTTAAAATGAGTTTTTTAAAAAAACAGGTGGATTACAAGTAGCAATTCACTAGAAGAAAAATTTTTCATAGCACCATGAAGAAATTTCCTTAACTGAGAAATTATTCTATCCTAAGTTTTTTACAAAAGTATTTTTCCTTTGCCTTGTTTCTGCTTGATACAGAAAAGATGTGTTTTTTAAAAAAGCACATAATCTGAATTCAATCTAGAATACTTGAAGATATTTAGAAGGTGATGATATGAGGTTTTATTAATAAGACAGATGTGGAAAGCAAGCAGTCCATGAGAAATGGTGTGATCTACTTTCCCTTGCATGAATATTATTTTTGAAAGTCAGATGCTTTTATGTGTAGTATTTTATTTAAATATTACAGCAACCTTTACGAGATTGGTATTATTATTTCTCATTTAAAGATGAGGAAATCAGAGCTCCAAGAGTTTTAAAATAAGTTGCCCAAGGTTATGCAGCTAGGAAGTGGCAAAGGTCATCTGAAGCCTGTCTGAGTCCACAGATAATGCCCTTGACACTATATACCTTTCTGCCTTCTCTGAGAGAGGGAAATATGTATTACAATTCCACCCCCTTTCATGAATTCATCTCCCCCCGTTCCTTGAATTGCAACCCATACTGCTCCCAAGGCAATTGTATATAGATTACAGTAATGTTTTCCTATTTAGGTACTTAAATTATACTTCAAATTTGTAAATTACAAAGTACCTTTGCCTTTTGTTAATTTAATATTTATTTCAATTGGACAAGATAGATGTTGTTCCCATTTTACAATCGAGCAAGTGGGGTTGAGAACCATTAAATGACTCACCCAACAAATAGTCTCGACCTGGGGTTTAAGAATAGTATCTTTCTTTAACTGTTTTTTCCACTGCATTTTAAATGCCTCGTATCCAAAGAAAATCCATACTTGCCTAGACATCTCATAATACAAAATTGAGTAGGGCAAACCTAGAACTCTTTTGCTTACTTAAAAAAAATGATCCACGGTACCTAACCATGTCATTCTTTGTGAGAGTCTTCTCACATTCCAGTGCAAATTGGTAATTGATTGATCTACCCACATATGCTTGAGAGATTCTTCATTTTTGCTTATAAGAAGTTTTTTTTCCCTTCCTGATTTCAGGAAGTTTTCAGTATAGTGGTGGGGTTTTGGACATCAATAACTCCTAGTCTTTTGGCGTAATAGGATTAGATAGATTAAGGTTACTGAATTCACACAAACGTAAAAGAAAAATAGAGATAGGGAAGGGAGGGAGGAGGGAGTTAGTTATTAGTGCTCTGTTTCTCTATTTTTAGTGCCATTTGAAAATTGCCCCAGGAATGTGGCATCTTTTCCCTCCTACTTCAGGCTTAGTTTTACGTCAGTTTTTTAGTGTGCAGTCTAGGATAGCATTATACTCATGTCCCTTTAGGTAAATATAACCAAGAAATTAAGATGCTAAGGACTTAAGTCCTGGTGTGTAATAGGGTTTTTACTTACATACACAGATGTTATTCTTCAAGGTAATGCTAGTGAATGGGATGACTCAAGAGATATAAATGAGAGTCTTTCTGGCCTGGCAGAGCTTCTTAACCGTGGCTCCATGTGCATTTTCTTACCTGTTTACTCCAATTGCATTGATATCCCTTTCTTCTTCTTCTTCTTACTTTGGCTTTGAGATTGACAATTGCCAAAACCCCAAAACAATCATGAATTCAAGTGTGTTCAATGATTAGAGCAGGTGAGTGTTGGTTGATATAGAAGAAGTTGACTTTAGATAAACAGAAAGGTAACGAACTCTGGATTACTCATTTAAATATGCGACACAGATGGAGATTTCATAGGGTTACCACTTGGAGCACACAGAGACCACAATCTTGGCCCAGTCTACACAAAACAACTCTCATCAGAAGGAAAAACAGCAAGGTCCAGCCATTGCAGACTGAGGCCCATTGAATAGATTGAGGCATGGGCCAATTAAGAACTTTTAGTGATAGTTCACCCTCTGGATTTTATCGTAGATCTTGTCAGATTTATGTCTAAGACAACTGATTTGACTTTCTCATGAAATAAATTAACTAAAAAACAAAACCCACTATCTCTTATCTGTTGCCTTAAACAATGTTTCCAAAGTTGACTATCTTGATACAGTTCATTTGACTTTCTCAAGAAATCGGTTAATTTAGCCAAGCAAACATAACTCTACTACCTCTTTTCTGGTGCTTAATGTTTCCAAAAGATTATTATCCTTTAGCGTGCTGTCAGGAAGCAGTAGGCCCCATTTTTTTTTAAAGATAATGCTCCCTCTTTATTTTGTGAATTTTAGCCTGTTTAGACTTAATTCTTGTGCCTCATATTGGATACTTTCTCTACAGAAATGTGATCCCAGGAATGCTGGTGATTTGCTGTTTTAAAATGGTGCTGTGCTTTAGGTTTCTGTTCAAATCTAAAATTTCAGAAGAGTCAGTAACTGCAAATAATCTAAAAGGGGAAGAGTGAAGAATGCTTCTAACTTTCCTTTGAAATGAATAGCTCTGCCAGAGCAGCAGCTATTAGAAAAACAAGAACGACAAAGAAAAGCTGCTCTGCCCAGCTCACAGAGGTAAATTTACTTACATCAGACTGAAAAATGAGGGCTGGGCTTTCAAAAGACATCCCTTCTGACTAGAGGAAAGCTTGTAATTTTGGCAGGGCTGCAGCCCTCCTAAGCCCATGAGAAATTCTGAAAAACATTACAGAAGACTGTTCTTAATATTAATGGATGTCTTCCTCTATGTGTGTATGTGTGTGTGTGTGTGTGTGTGTGTGTGTGTGTGCAGGGAGGAAGAATGCCAGAGAGAGAAGGTGGGGGGAGAGAGAAGAAAAGATTACTTAAGAGGAAGAACTACCAGTGAAAATGTCTAATTTCTGGAGAATAATGTGCATCTGTCATTTTCTACTCTTCCACCAATAAAGTATTGGTCAAGATGAGATATGGAGGAATATTAGCCATTCACACACTTCAAGTTAGGCTTGCAGTATTATGGTTCTTTTAACAAGACTTCCTAAAATACTTTGTAGATAACATTGCTCACTGATGTGATCTCAAATCATGGTCTTATCTATTATATAACATCAGAGGTGGAAAAAAGGACTGTTTCCCCGTGGCTAATTGTGGTTAGTGTCACACTATATTGTACTATAGTGAACAACTTCAGGGGCACCAAAAGCCTGCAGCTCTGCCTCTTGGGAGGGACTTTTCCTTTGCAGCTCAGCTTCAGGAAACGTGAACATTTGTGTTTTCAAGACCACATACCATTGGGAAGGAAGTAAGGGAGGAGATGCGTGCTGAGATTAAGTGGATATGAGAATCTCTGTACTGCGTATGATCTGGAAACTGCTGGGTTTCATGTAGCCCTCTTTCTGGCATGCCTTTAGAATTTTCAAAGTCAGACTGACAATAATATTGATATTTGCTATGGATATTTTTCACAAAATAATTTATTTACTTTTCAGCTGGACAGACAGACCTCTGCACAGCATGCCTGACCAGCATGGCTATGACCTATGTGTGAATGTGTTTGGGGAGACACGACAAAATCTACTGCCAGACACTCTATAGTCATGTTTCTTTGAGATATATAACTGTTACCTATCATGGTAAAGGAATTTAATAATTGTGGGAACCAGTTGCTACATAGCAACTTGGAAGTTATCTTCAGAAGGGAGGCATTAACTCCTTATAGCCCCGAGTCTCTCTTTCCACCTTGGACACTGGACCATGTTACCTTAAAGGATGCAAGACCTATTCTACTTTGACATAGAGAGAGTTATGCAGGTAATAAACGGAGAAGCTGAGTTTCTTTTCGAGAGGTTGATGAGGGGGGAAAAAGGCAGAAATTGCACCCATGTAAAAAGAGTGCCTTGATTTGCTCTTTAAAAGTGGGAGCATGTTTTCCCAGACAAAAGCCAGCAAAAGCTCTGCAGCTTTGTTGGCTCGTTAATGAGTGATCTCCCTGGCGTGCTCTGGCTGAGCATGTTTTCTTGACTTAGGACTGACACTCTCAATATAATCTTAATTCATTTTTAGTCTAGGCTGACTAAATCTTCTGATTTGGCAAAGTAGAGTGTCAGGATTGCCATTGTTATGTTTACTCTGGATTTATATCTTAAGTTGAGGGAAAGTAACACATTTACATAAATCAACTGAGCGCTAGACTCTTAACACAAAATTCTTTTACTGAGAGAAAAAACTACTGTATTACTTCCTGAGATTTGCTTTCATTTTGTATTAAACCTCAAAAGATTTAGAAATGTAGCATGTTCTGTTTTAAAAATTAACTCTTCTGTGGGTTTTGCTTTTGCAAAACAAATGAAAAATTTTTTTGCAAGAATTGGTTATAGCTATTGCTACCATGGGTGACTTTTCTGGAGGTAGAATATAAAGTATAGCAGGCCGATGTTATTTAGCAAAATAATAATATGCTTTTATAGAAGGATTTTTGTTTTATGAAATTGGTAGCACAAGGACTATAAATCAATACAAAAAGTTCTTTCAATACTAAAGATATTGCTGAGAGGTGAAGAGGCTTTAAATTTATAGTTGCAAAAATTTCAGTAGGAGTGTTTTTCAAATAATAGTGTTTTATCATGATTCATGCAAATATCTTTTCAGAATTTATTTCCTTTAAAATAAAGGCAAGGAAAAATGTCATGGCTATATTGGATCAATCATTATCCTATTAATTCATGTTCAATTTAAAACAATTTTACTTTTATTAAAATTTACTATTATTTATTTTTAAATCATGATAAAAAAGAGTTCAAAAATTTGAGAGCAAGATATTTTAAAATATGTTATACTTGCAAGTGCCAGAAATGTATGGAAAAAAATAAGAGATGAGTAGTAACTATTTTCAGTTTTTTCAAAATGTTATAATGAAAATGTGCTCCTTTCAATAGTGTGAAATATTAGTAATACAGTATTGATCATGAGATATAATGTTAAATGTCTGAGTTTTAAATGTAATTTTTTTACGACCACTGAATGGAATTTGCCTTTTAACAGTGCTAGTTTTATGCACTCATAGTTAGAAAATGCAATAACTTCATGACAAGTTTTTATTTTCATCTTTAATGTATTTTCTTACTAAACTTGTTAGCACCATTAAAGTATTCTTCTGTAACTAGGGAAAAACATTCTCTATCTTGGGTTCTTGTGAGTGTATTTAAGAAGGACCAAATGACACAAGGTCACACTCATCATGGACAGTATATTTTGTTCTGCAGAATGGCTTTGTATAGCTTTTTGGTTTATTTAAAGAAATTATTATTGAATCTTAAAGTGTTTTTCTTGAGGTTCCATATTCCCTAATTTTATCTCATTTTGTTCCGTGTAACAACAATGTGGCTGTCTGGCCAACCACCTCATCCCTCTTCAACATTTTCACTTGGAAAGCCTAGGATCCATATTTCTAGTCTCTGAAAGGTGGAAGCATGTGTTTTGTCCAGCTGAGTCTCTTGGTCTGATTTTTTTTCCGGGTCCTAATACATGTTTATTCCTATATGTGACAAATCTGCAGTCGTGTTTTCTTTCTGAGTAATAATGACTCAGATGTCATAATTAATTTGATGAGCAGGTGGGGGTTATTAGCCTTGTGCTTCACTTGCTAATAGCTGCACAGTTTTTCTAAAGTACTCTTTCAACTAAGGAGGCATTTCTTCACATAGAATAAACAGTACAGCACAAAAGCCTCAGTTAGATAACTATCCATGGGCTTGAAAAGCTGCCAAGCAGATGTTGTTATTGGAGCTGGCCCAGGCGAGATTGGGCCAGGCAGATGCTCGTGGGGGGGGGGAGCGGGGAGGGGGAAGGAGAAGGGGGAGGAGAAGTAAGAGAGTAGAGGTTGGGGGGAGAGGGGGAGGTTCTACCAGACTCTGATGCTTTCTTTTCTGGGGTTGGGCCAGATTTTGTTGGGGTGGCAGGTGTCTTCACTTCTAATGAGTCACCTCCATGGTTATGGCCTCAGGTTGGTTGGTCTCTTGAAATATACCTAAATGAGGATGGGGTTGGGGGTAGAAGGGACCCTCTCTAAATATCCACATGGGAGTGAATCTGAGTGTTCATCCAGCAGTCTGAGACTTCTGGTTTGCATTAGGGCGGCTGTGTGCAATTTTTGAAGGGCCTACGGAGACTCTGCTTCATACCTATCCACATATGTAATGGACATGACTGCCTTGACATTTACCAGAACTCATAGGTTCTGCTTTATTGCTATAAATTAGGTTGTGCAAATTTAAGACAAAATGCTGTTTTGTTTCCTGTCACCTCACTATATAATTTTTCCTTGAGCATTCCCCACTCCTTATTAAAATGTTTCAAAGTAACAGTTTACCTTTTAAAATTAAAATTAATCTTGGAACATGTCAGATTTGTGGGAGGTAAACGTGTGGAAGGTTTAATCTAAGCCGATCTTGTTTCTGTCCTCTGCCTCTTTTTTTTTTTTTTTTTGGTGATCTAAGGCTTTTTAAAACTCAACTCTCACTCCCCTTTACTAGATTAAATTCTGTAATCTCATTTTTCTTTGTGCTGATCTCAAGCCAATGGTCTGGGGATTTTATAGCCAAGGGATAATTTTTGATAATGAGCTATTAAAACACTTGCAGCTCCTACCCTGTCTTTCAAATTAGTGTGTGCACAGATTGTCTTTCTGGGGAAAAAGTCTTTCCCTTGGTAATAAGCCACTGATTATGTGCCACAAGCAGTATAAAAGTTTCCTGGAATGCTTATACCAAAAACACAGGTAAATAAGTAATGATAAATTACAATAGTAACTGTACCGTGTGAGCAGCAACTCTGTCCTGATTTTTATTTTACTGCCCTTTGGAAAAAGAGTCATGTTTTCCCTTATTCAGACAGATTTAGTGTGTTCTGACAGCAGGGTCATCTGACAGTTACCTTAACGATGGAAGTACAGTGGCTTGAGATAGCTGTGTAAGGTCATGTAACTTTCATTGTTGTTTATAGCGTGCTTATTAATAGGTTAAAATGAATAACTCACTGGACAGAGGTCAGGTAGCACCTGTATAAATAATAAAGTTGCTCTTCCAAAATATGTAACATAAAATTAATCAATATATATAACTTGCTATTTTGTTTTTTAATTCAGTTCCTTTCCATTCTGTAGTTTTTTGAGGAGTGGTTAAAGTAAAAATTATGAGTTCTGAGAAGGCAAACACATTTGCTCCCCTTACTCTTTTTTAGTGTGGCTAGGATTTTGTTAGCATATGATTAAAACCAATGTTCTCTGATTAAAGAGTACATCTGATTCTGTGTCTTAATCATTTTTCACAACAAAAAAAAATTGGGGACTATATAGGCATATGTACAGTAACATAAAGCCACCAATTGTAACACCGATGTGATGTGAATTGTGCTGAGGGTTGGCATGAATGCTATTCTTTTTCATGTGTAAAATTAGTCTGTAGATATATCATATGTATGCAATGCATTGCTGCAATGTGTGCAGATGGTAAGAGCACATATGTCTCAATACTATTCTCTTAGCCTGTGTGCTTTATCGCTCAATTGCCTGACAGATGCATATGGGTGAATTCATTCATTGCCCTCTATGTTGATTGGTAGTACTTTTGGAATTGATGTTGTAATTTTGCAAACTAAATCTTGGTAGGGGAGCAGTGCTGAAAGTAATGGAGAAATGGCACAATTATAGTTCTGAACCTTGTATTTAGAGTAAGAAGACTTCATCAAATAAAGGTTTTGGGTATTCTGTAATGTTAAAAAAGGAAGGGAAAAAAGCTAGCTTTGCACATTTGATGCAAAATTTGAAAAATTCATGTCTTTTTATTGGCAAGTGCTGATTAACAGTCCCTGAATCATTTTAAAATCTGCACAGAATGAGATGTGGTATTATATGTGATGTCAGATTAAAAAGTAAAAGTTCAGTCTGCAGACAAAGTCTATAAAAATGTTTTTAATATAGTAAAGCACCTCATAACATGAGTCATTGCTAGGAAGAAAAAAAAATATATATATACACACACTGTACTAGAATATAAATAATTTTCTTGAAACAAGAACTACATGCAACAATTACTAATATGGCATGGTTAGTGGTAAAGTGGAGATTAATACTATTTCTAATTTGGCAAATGGTTGTACCGTACCTAGGCCTTCAACTGCATAAAACTGAAATCCAAAGCAATCACCATCAATGCCTCTTTAGTACTTCTAATTTTGCAGATGTTTAATTCAGTGAACATTTATTTAGTGCCTACTACATGCCTGGGAGTATGCTATAGTTTGGGGAAACATGAAGACTGATAAAGTGTTCATCCCTGTTCTCAAGGAGTTTATAATCTAATCTAGTAGTGGGAACAAAAACATAAAACTAGGCACCTCACTCATATAAAACAGATGGCAGACAGCGCCATACAGGTAGATAACAAGAGCTATTGGAGTGTCGAGGAGGCAACTCAGAATTCACACAAATCCAGAGAAGGTTTTCGTGACTCGAAAAACGAGCTTGAAAGATGAGCACAGTTTCTTCAGACAAGCATGTGAAACGTGGGTCTCCCAGAGACGGGGAATAGTGTGAGCAAGGGCGAGTCACTGGGAATGGGTAGGGTGTGTTGGTAGTTGGGGGTGTTGAACAATCAGGGGGAGGGTGATTGGATTTTAGCCTATGGGGGGCGGGGAGTGGAGAGTTGTGAGAGACGAGGCTGAAAGATCAGGTTTGCTGAGGGCTCCAAATGCCACATTGAAGAGTTTCCAGATGGTAGCTCTTCAAGTTTTCAGTTATAATTAGGTGGTCTTTTAGAAGACAACTCTGACAGCAATGTGGAGGATGGAATGAAGAAGGGAGAAAATGGAGTTGGAGAGGAGGTCATTTTAAGCCAGGCTCTTTAATTTTCCTATAAAATATTATCTTTGTTTTCTCCCTATGTATTGGGTACAGTACCTACTAGAACATAGGCTACATGCTTATTCATTTGTAAGGTTTAAAAAGTTTTAACTGAGCACCTACTACATGCTAGTGATGTTTCTAAGGGCTTTCTTTGGATATAGTGGTGTATAGAACAGATGTGGTCTTTGCCCTCAGGGAGCTTACCTTCTCTTGGGGGAGAACAAAGAGTCAACTCAACAAATTCACAAGCAAGTGATTTCAGATTATGGTAACTGCTATGAGGAAACAGAGTGATGTAAGTGTATAGATTAAACTGGAGATGGGGTATGGGGGTCTACGTTAGCTAAAGTCCTCTGGGAAAGCCTTTCAGAGGAAATGAAGTATAAAAAGTGGGAATAGCCTAGTATCCTAGTACTTTTGGTACTAATTTGTGACCTCAGTTTTGAATATAGCTGTGGTTAAAAGTCCCTTTGAGGCATTTGCACTTACAGAGATAACCTCAGGGACAGCGTAACCTTTCATAATTATCAGAAAGCTGTTTATCAGAAGCATTTCACTGCATTCCTCCATAGACTGCCTTTGTGGAATCATGATTTAACTTTAGGTTGGCTTCACTATAAATTGAATATTTAAGAAACATTTTATGTGTAAAAGATCCATATATGGAAGAGCATTCCTCTCATCATCTTATGATGAGAACTGTGTATTCAATCTAGTTTCCTCCTTTTCCCTGTGTGCTAGGAAGCTCAGAGCTCAAAATTTGTTTTTGTTTGTCTTTTTTCCTCATTTGGATTCTATGATAGAATTTTCTACTTCCTGTCTGCCTTCATCACTTGGATTTTTTGTTTTATTTTACATCCGTGGATCATTGCAACTTTAAGTTAATTGAAGTATTAAGTCATTATTTGTAATAATAAACCAATAGGAATCAGTGCTCAAATTTGATGCTTAGGATTTGACTGAGAACAGCAGCAACAGGAATGGATAGATTCTGGAGATAATGACGAAAGAGAACTTGGTGATGGATGGACGTGGAGGGTAAGGGAGAGGGAGGAGGAGATGATGACCACATCACTGGATACATGCTGAGGCTGTTCACAAAAATGGGACATATAAGAGAAAGAGCGGCTCTGAGGGAAGGATCAAGATTTGGGTTTCAGATAAGGCCTTAGTCACATGCCCTGCTGCAATAGCTAGCAGTCAATTAAAAAGAGTGTTTAGAGCACCAGGGAAAGGTTATGATTAGGAATACAAATTTGAGTGTTATTGAAGACTTGGAAGGAAGTAGAGCTGTCAGGGAGGAATTGCTTCTAGAGGGAATCTAAGGGCTATAGATGGACCCTTTGAGGGAGAGCTACAGTGAGTGATTATGGGAGAGGAACTCAACATTTCTCAGCCTTCAGGACCTTTTTACCCTGTCATTTCACCAAGACCTTTGATCCTCATCTTTCAGCTAACTAGTGCTGATGTTCTGATCCATTCTTCAGGGCCCATCTGAGATATTTGGTATTGCAGTAAGTTGATCCCTCCTTGTCTAAGCTGGTCGTTTCTCCTATGGCTCTTTGCACTTTCCCATCATAGAACGTACCACAAAATATTGGAATTGCTTATTACTACATGAGCTCCTTCTCTCCACTACAATGCAAACTCATTGAAAAATACATCTCTAGCATCTAGCTCAATGCCTGGCACATGGCTGGTGCTCAATACACATTTGTTAAGTGAATAACTAAACTAGATGGAATCATCCTCGAAGTGAGAGGAATGCTGTCTCGGAGATGACAGGGGAAGACAGATGAGTATCTAGAAAGAGGGACATAGTAGTCAACATATTGGTGTTCATGACAGCTTGGGCTGCCATAGCAAATACCATAGACTGGGTAGCTTAAATGACAGAAATTTCTTTTCTCACAGATCAAAGTACTGGAAAGGTAGGTTTCATTCTGAGACCTCTTCCCTTGGCTTCCCTTCTCATTGTGTCCTCAAAGGGCAGAGAGAGAGCAAGTGAGCTCTCTGGTGTGTCTTCTTATAGGGACACTAATTCTATCTTATCAGGGCCCCACACTGTGACCACATTTAACCTTAATTACCTTCATAAAGGCTCTATCTCTGAATACAAAGACTCTGTTCTACCTACCCTGGGATTGAGCTTCAACATGTGAATTTTGGGAGGCCACAAACATTCAGTCCATAACACCTCCCTCATAACTGGATACCGTTTATGACTTGTAGGGAGATAGACATTTCTAGCTGCAAATGTAATGTAATAGTCAATCCACAGTGGGAGGCATCTGCCTTTGCTCTGAATTCTGATCCAAAGGACGTTGTTGAAACCCAGATATATTAAATACCTTGCCCAAATCGATAAATTCTGATTCAGTGGATCCCTGTGTTTATTCTCACAGTTGATCTTGCAGAGCTTCTTGTGTTGTCCACTAAATCTGTCTTTCTACTCACTTAACACTATTGGTAATAACTAAATGTGCTTAGGCTGCAGCTTGAAAGGAATTTTATGAGTAGAAGGGTGTCAGGTACAGGAATGTGTTAGGGAGGGAAGTCATGGAACCTGATTTATTTTAAAGTTAGATTAGATGCTTATCGGCTTGGGTTGCTACAGGTATGGCTTTGCCTTAGGTGAGGGGATAGCCCAGATTTCCTTTCAAGTTTCTTATTGGCCTAAACATTCTCTGGTTGGAATTAAAAAATTCATATTTTCCAGATTGTTTGAGATCCATTTCTTCTGTACATCCTAGAAATACAATCTGTTGAAAATGAGAAGATCCAGGAAAGGGTATTTATTTAATGTTGTAGGAGAAGGCATAGCAGAACAGAACCTTTGAATGATTAATGCAAATTTTTATTTTATTATAACCTGAGTAATCCTCAGATACATAAAAACTCATCACTGAATATTTTTCCTTTCCTAAAGAAACCATAATGATATGTCTTTTTTTCACCTAAATGTTCTTAGGTACACAAAGAGTAGAGGTTTGTTTGGTCTCTATTTTTATAACAGTATCCTCCTTTAGTTACTTTCTTTATTTCTAGAACATTATTTATCTGCCATGTACTTTGAATTAAAAAACAAATGACTTAAATATAGAAATAACATTCCCCAGATATAAGAATGGTGGTTGATTAAGCAGGTAAAGTAAGGCAGGCATGTGTAGTGGACCACTTCTCCTAGTAACAGAGAGGAAGGAAAAAAGCATTTGGTTTTTGAAATATAATATAATATATATCTGGTCTTAGTAGGGATATCTATTTGCATTTTTATTTTGGTCAATTTTAAATGGTCATTTCTATATTTCTATAATGTTCACTGGGAAATTTGTTTCCCTAAGGCCGGAAGTCTGGGCTGGAGGCAAAACCTTTGAAGTTTGTCTCCTTTCTTCCTTTGTACATTAATATAAATCAAAACAAAATTCTAATCCCTTTATTATATTTGACAACCATGGACGATTGTTCTACCCTATGTCAGTGAAATCACTCTTTCTCACTTGAACTGGGAATTCTTTTATGTTTCCTTTTTACCTCCAGCACGTTTTAGGAGGCATAGACATGGCACAGGAGCAGTAATAGTTTTTATGGGGTGAATAAGTAACTGCCAAACCCTGAGGACAAACCCTGATATTTGAGTTTGTAGATTGCACCATATACTTTCTCTTTTATTAAATCTGCTACTTCATTTGTCTGCAGCTCAGTTTTCCTTTTACTGCTCCTAAACTCTCCAATTATGAACTTGATAATGTAGGTCTATAACTATTCTTTATAACAAATACATTTACAAATTCTTTGGATAATTTTGAGCAGTAAATGTGAAGACTCTAGATGGCAAATCTGTGGACAGCCACTGAGATCCTTTTGAGGTCACCAGTGCTGAATTCTATGAGTGGTTTGAGTCAGACCTTTATAGAAGCTGCACCCAAACTCTCCTTCCTGCCTCCCTTTTCCCCATTTTTTTAGAATGAGTTTATGTTTTAATATTTTAAATGCAGTCTTTTGTCATAGAAAATACAGGTACAGAAACTGACTTTTAAAAATAAGACTACATGCTTTATTTTGTTAGAGTAATGAAGGAGAATGTTGAAAGTGGAAATTCTGGGAGAGTTTTTCTTCATAGGGAAGAACTGATGGCAACCATTTCTTCATGAACATCCTTGAGTTTTTAGCTTTCGTCAAACAAATCCCCTCATGCCGTTCAGATGCCATTGAAACATCCACCTTTAAATAATACATTAAAAAAACCCTTGTTTAACAGTAGTTTGTTTTAGAGACTGTACAAATAACAAAATCATGTTATAGGTTAAGACAAAAAGCCACAACAACCCACCCTATCAGCCCTTTTCTTTTGGGGGGAAGTGAGCCAGATGTTTAAACAATATGGCAGGATATATGCATGCTGCAGTACTTGGAGACCTTGGGAAAGAAATCATGTCTGCACCCCTAGTGTTTCACAGTTTTAGACCCCTGACCTAGAAACAGTTTAAACAGATGTTTAGTTCAAGGGATTTATGTCGACATTGAATTTTTTTTCCCCTTTGGAAATGGCTGCCTCTAAAATAGGAGCATTTTACTAGAAAAAGGACCAGTGCAACAACTCCATCTCAACATTTTCTAGTTTCATGTTGAAACTGTTCTGGTACAACAGGAACAAAACAAACAGCTGCCTCACCAGCCATTGCTGTTCATGTATATGAACATATTTTCTTTCTCCACTCTTAGTTCTGTGTATGGTAAGTTCAGAAACACTCTTTCAACAGTAACAGAGTTTACTGCAGGGGAAAAGACTTCTGAAAACCTCTGGAGACTATGAGCCAGCGTGAATTGTGGCTTCTCTTTCTCTCCTCATCTCCAACCTTCATTCCTTCCCATCCTCCTCCTCCCCCCATCCCATTCTGCTCCTTCGTCCCAAAATGATTCTTCCCAACTTCAGTCCTGGTGTGAGGAGTTCATTCCATAATTTGGATCAGTCAGAAAGGATGCATTGCATCATAGATGCTTTTGTGAAAGTGTTTATTTCATATCTGAAATGTTTTCATGTGCATTCGCTCTGCTTTGACTTGCAGAAGGAGAGAGAAAGTAGTTTTACTGCAGGCAAAACAGCCACCTGTGAAAACTAATTGCGTAGGTAGAGGTTTGATGGTATCTCTGGGAGGGATCCAGCAGGAAGAAAGTAAATGTTCTTAATCTACAAGGAAATCACCTGTATGCCAAACTGACCCTCCTCATCAAAGCCAGGTTTGAAATAATCCCATCAAATAGGTGGCCTGTTTAGGAGGCTGGGGTGGGGAGGGCTGCAGGAGGAAGGAGTCACAGTGAAGGCAGGTGCACCTCATCTTAGTGGACTGTGTAGGTAAGTGAAAAAGGACTAACTAATGTGAGAGTGTGGAGACTCAGAAACTGATACACCAAAATATGGCACCTTGACATGCTGAACTGAAAAAGAAGCCTAATGGTCTCTCTGATACCCTGTCCCATGCCCCCCAACGGTCTTACAATCCTCTGTCTCTTCCAAAGCACAGGATAAAGTTGTTCCCTGAAGTTCCCTTGTCTGCTTAAAGTCCAGACCCACCAAGGAAGAAAACAATTACCTTTGGTCCCTTCCCAGAATTTTCTTTAACTGAACTCATATCACAGGAAGAAAGACTAAAGTCTGTCAACAAACCTGGACAGACTGTTGTCACAAACCATTGAATGCTCTGCAGGCCCAACAGATTTTGTCCCAGGTTATTGTATGTTCTTCAAGCCCATTAACTTCCCCTAAAAATTATTTACTACCCCCCTAAAGTATATACACTTCCCCATCTCCCACCCTCCCTAAGAAGTAGGGCATATAAGCATATATACCTCCTTGGGATATGGGGCTATCACTGTGTGATTCTCCCCCTTGCACACTAATAAATTTATATGCCCTTTCTCCTATTAATCTGCCTTTTGTGAGTTAATTTTTCAATGGAAACTTCAGAGGGCAAAGGGGAAGTTTTCCCTTGGTCCCTACAATAGATTCAACTAAACCACCTCATTACAGGCTGAAATGTGATATGAATGGTGTATAGTTACTTTCGAACAAAAGTTTGAGATGTGGCTGCTTTTGAGTTCCTTCTTTCCCCCTCCTCAGCAAGTTTTCCTTTTCAGTTGTAAATGCTGTTATCTTGGCTTTTTTCCCCTTTTCCTGGATCTCGCCAATCTAGTATACCCATGTGTTCCTTACTCTTAAAAGACCAAGACATATTGTGGTGGAGAGGCAGGGACCAATAATGCAGGCTACCTTTTGTCACCATCTGTGTAGCTCTCTGAACTGACTGTCCACAAATTCAGAAAAAGCATGCCCACTAGGGCCAGGCCATGTTCTCTACAGACCAATAATCATGCTGCCTCTATCTGAATCCAGTGTAGAAGACAGATCTGTGATTCGTTGTCCAGATGGCAGGATCTGAGGCATCCTGCAAGATTCTACATTTTGTTTGTCACTCTATGTAGACAATGGCTATAGTCTTGGCACTAGATATCCTCAACTGTCATACCTACATGTTGCCTTAATTGTACAGCCAGAAAGATTTGACAGCCATATATCTGCATGCAAGGGACTTTCCTAAATGGCTGTCTTCCATGGGAAATAAAACTATAGAGGAGGGAAAAGTTCCTATTATTTGAAGCACCATGACATTTGGGGAGATTTGGAGAAACGTTAGATGATCCTTCTGGGAGCCCAATAAGAATAAATCTTTAGAAAGTGACAAAGGAGTTTTATACAAGTTACATAAACTAAATAAGAACATGAATTACAATGATACATGATTTTGAAAAGAGGCATTTTGTTTGGAGGACTTTGGGCACATTTCTTAATGTCCTTGGTGACATGAAGTCAGTGCTCAGATCAGGCCTCGGTGCGTTTACACAGTTACTGAGCCATCCCAGGGAGCTGTGCTTCAGGAGCCCAGAGGGCTCTCTCAGAGCTCCATTGGCCTTTAGTTTTCACTGACTGGAAATAAACTAGATCCAAGTTTCTGAAGTCAGTGGGCCTCACTTATCTCAATGCACTTTGGCTTCTCCCTACTTGTTCTCCTTACATAGGTTCTCTCAGGAGCCAGCAGCTCTGCCCTGTGCCTATTTCATGAGCGCACTCCCTCCAGAGCTGCCCACGTTAAAACCGCCATTGGAGGCTTTTCTACAGAAGCCAAACTCATACCAGTGTGAATCCATCTGTAGGCTGTATTGGACTTTTCAAATTCAACCCCAGGCAACTAAATATCTGGTTTTCACCAATACCTTTCAGGCAGAAAATCCTGCCAACCTTAACATATTATAGTGTCACTGGGCCCATCTTTTCAGAGCCTAAACCTAGTGGGCTCTCACTTGTGTGAGCAATTTCTCTCCCACCACACATAAGACTCAGTCACGGGATCTTGCTCAAGGGTAATCCACAGCAACTTCCGTTTAGGTACCGGATGCCTAGGAACTAAGACCATTTTGATACACAGCAGGTCTTTGCCATTTGTGGGAGATTTGTCCAGGGATAATGCTGAATTTCTAAGTGTACAGGTAGTCCTTTGGAATATAATTTCCTTCCCGTGCATCTGTATTTGTCCAAGAACCATCCCTTCCTTAGGCCTCTTCACTTTCTCTTCACTTCCATCACAAGAATTGACTTTTCTTTCAGTGCTCTTTTATTTTTTAAACAAGGAAACAATGTTATCACTTCATGAGCTTTCTATGTAACAATGACTAGAAAGAGAACAACACATTCACATTGAGATGTAGATACTGAATAGTCGTCAGAGTCTACTCAATACCTAAGAGATTGTCACCAGCCTTGCATGCCTGTGATTCACATTTGTCCTCAGTAAAACTACAAGTTTGATTGTACAACTCCCTCCTCACCCCTATAGGACTGTTATTAATATTTCATGGACCTTAGAACATGGTTTGGGGAAACACTGGTATGGTATATGAGCCTCCAAATGAAGGCAGATCCTAGAACAAAGGGATAGTGACAATAGCCATGGACTATATGTTAGTCCTGGGGCTTGATTTCAAGTTGAGCAAGTGTGTGTGTTTGTGTGCATATACACATATACATGTGTGTTTATGTATTTTATTTTTATAATGTTTCTGTGCAACATGCTTTAAAATGGAATGGCATCCTTACTAACTCGATTTATGAAGATAGGATGTAAAACTTTTTTAAAAAAGTATTTCAGAAGTGAGGGTATAATAGAAAAGTAAACAGTTGAAATAATGGGACTGTTTCTCAAAGTAGTTACTTAGTTCATACTGAACCTTCAGCAAAATCTTGGGAGTGGTTTCTACTGTAAGACATTCAGGAGCAAACCTAAAAATACTGTATATTGCTGGCAGCAGCAGCAGAAAGATAATTCACAAAGGATGTAGTACTGAGATCTCATCTGTCTTTGTCCAAAAAATTTATGAAATAGTTTTATGCCACTTTCTTGCCCCATGGCAGTAGTTCTGGCTAGGAGAACAGGCCTGGAAAAGTATCACAGGGCTGCATACTCCAGATGTGTAGAAATGTTCTCAGATACTTAGACAACATGCTGTTCTCTCCCACCAGCAAAGTTCTTTGACTGGAAGGGCTGAATTATTCAGCATAATCCTGAAAGCATTGTTCCCTTACTAATAAGTATCCAAGGTTAAACAGCCTATTGGTTAAATTGCATGTTGGAATAAATTGCCCTGTTAGATCAGAGCAGTTATAAAACTGTAGTAGATCTGAATGAATGTTCTCAGTGATGATAAGCGGTACCTTTGCTTCCACTGAATTCATATTCTAATATGAGTCATCAAAGAGGATCTCTTACACTTACTGTGTCCATATAAGAACACTCAAGGTGCTTGACCATAATAACAACCACAGCCACTAAAAACTAAATGGAGGGTAAAAAAGCCCACACTGTTCAGATGGTTTAGTAAATAGCATTATTTTAACAAAATCTAATTATAGGAGATACTGATATAATGCTCTTAGAAAACCTTGTCCCTTTTAAAAAGCTCATCTTTCTTTGGCACTATAATAAATAATTCTGCCTACTTATATTAATAAATGCAAAGACAAAGAAACTATAGCTAGTGCATTATTGACTGTATCCCTGGAATTAATTATCTATTACTGAAAGATTTTTGAGGTTTTCTTCCTTATTCATTCAGCACTGAACTAGGCACTGGAGATGCTGGTGTTTTCTGGTCCTGGGGAATTCACAGCCTAACATCCAGCTTGTAGAAGAGAGACTTGAATTTTTTCACAGCCTTTTGCAGCTGTGCAGTAGCTGGAATAAGGGACAGCTGTCACCTTTTGTGTACCATGTTCGCTGTACTCAGTTTTATATGTGTATATCTCATTTAATATTCACAATAACCTTGCTCTTGCCCCCATTTTACAGGTGAGGAACCTGAGACTCTGTGTTAACTGACTTGCCCAAAGCCAAACAGTTAGTAGATGTCAAAGTCAGATTTAGAACCAGGACAGTCTGACTTTAGAGCCCATGGTGCTAAACCATAAGGCAATACTGCCTAATATGTAAAAGTGAAGAGTGTTTGTTACAAGGTGGGCCCTTCCTCCAGGTGTTCCTGGTTCAAGGCCATGTAAAGGCATCTTGACTCTCACCCCTGCTTGGCTCTGGGGTGGCAGAGCATAATTTCATCAGACCTGGGGTAGTGGCAAAGCCAGGTCAAACTAAGCCATGGAAGCTTAGTTCCTGGTTCTATAATATTTAAAAGGCAGAGTCAGGAAGTTAACAGCCTGAGGATGCTGTGCTATCTCTTCAGGTTTTGCAGAGGACTTCTGGAACTGGCACATTGTTGGAGCAGATCATCCCTACTCGGGTCCTTCTCACCCTTCTCACCCAATGGTCTGGTCACCTTGGGCCCAGTTTTATGAGCACATGGTGATTAAGTAACTGTGATTCTCATGGTTCTGTAACTGTGACTACCAGACAGGCTACTATTTCTGAAATATTTTAATGGTCTGGCATATTCACTTTCCTTTTGGAAGTTAGTGGATTGGAGGCAGGAATATGAATATTATATTTCCCTCCACTTCCTTTTTTCTTTCTCTCTCTCTGTATCTTTCAATTAGTCTTTCTCTCCTTTCTGATTTTTTTTTTCTATTTCATTCTTCTTATATGCTTTCTTCTTTATGTACAGCAATGAAATTTGTAGTATGGGCTGAAAAGAAGACTTTTTTTTTTTTACGGAGGAGAACTTAAAATTTTTTGGGAAATGCATTTATTTCTAAATATGCAGCATGGGTATATGGTTAATACATTTTTTTCTTGGCCACATGTTTCCCCTTGCATTTTGGTATGGAATGAAAGATGAAACAGATTATTAAGGCAAAAATGCAGGGAGACCTCCTTCATCCTCAAATTCAACCTCTCTGGAATTTGATTAGTGCTTGGGTTGGTTTTACATGTGAATGTTGTTAGAGGGGGAGGCTTCTAGAAGAAGTAGCTCAAAATGGATATTTTCGTTAAAACAGACACTGCATAGAATGTTTTGTTTTACCCTCACAACAGCCCTAGGTGGGGCAGGCACCATTCACAGCTTCATTTTTCATATGAGGGAGAATTACAGGACTTCCCGAGGTTGCCTAGCTAATAGGTGGTGGATTTAAACTAGGTGCTTTGAGTCCAGAGTCTGTGTGCTTTATGAATACCACGCTAGCATGGCCAGCAAGGGAAAAATAAAGGGGCTGTGGAATCTGGAGCTCACTTGAATAGGGCAGAGCTGAATTCGATGTTTTGGAAAGGCACTCTGGTTGTTGTTTGATCATTTCTCCTATGAGATCCTGACGATTGATTGAGTGCTCCACAAAACACACCAAGACTCATCAGACTAGTGTTAAAGGTATTTATAATGACTATGAAGTCTAAAACCTTTTACTCTCACGTCATCAATAAAAGTGAATCATAACTTTTTGTTATCTTTTTAGGGCTGTGAGGAGGGTTAATCTGTCACTACCTGCAGAACATTTTATATAAATTGAAGCATGTACATGTCCATATTATATTAGGACTAATTCTTACCAGCTCATATCTGGTCATCAGTTTGCCCTGGACTTTGTCATGTCGGTTATTGAAGTATCATCCTGAGTCATTGACCACACACCCATTTGATGACAATTGTAAAACAAGGTAAAGTCAGATGTTTAAAGTCATTGGTATGTATTACAATTGAGATTTAATCCTCATGTGTTCTTACATTAAAGAAATGCCATTAGTCTGTTAAGGCAAATGTCAACAATTCAGCAAGATTTCGCGTTGCTAGCAAAAGTGTCGAATGTTGACTCTCATGTTCGCAAGTAATCATTTGAAATTGGGAAGCATGGTTGGTACTTTCATAAGTTAATGCTTTGAGGCTTGTAGCTTAAATGTTTTTGTCTGCAGTTCATTGAAGAGGGGTAAAAGGTCATTATTACCTCTAGACCCAGCTTGTGAACACACACATATATACGTGCATACACTTACAGACACACACACAGAATCCCAACCAAACAAAAATTGTTTAAAAAAGCCTTATTCAGATGAAGAGGCAAATGGTCCTGGCTCTTGGTGAGACATTAATAAGCATGTGATAATTAAATTATTTATCTCAGGAACCTGTGTGTTTTTGTAAACACTAATATTATAGCAGATGAGCTTTTTGGATCAGTGGAGGGTCTTTGAGCAGCTATTAGAGAGCCAATGCACTGGAGTACTGTAAAATAAATTAGCCTCATCAGTTCACTACAAATAAGCAAATGATTATTGAGTGCAAATCCCCGAAGATGCACGTCTCCATGCTTATGTGCTTATGTCTGGTATGGGGGATAAAGTCAGTAAGTAAGGCAAGACCATATCGGGTCTGTCTTCAAGAAAAGTACTGTATAAATGTTTAGCTGCAGTGGAGGAGCTCACATCAGTTCTGGGCAAGGAGGGAGTATCTTCCAGGGAAGTGACGTTTTTAACTGACCTCAAGAGATGGGTTTGTCAAGTGTGTTGGCGGGAACTTAGACCAGGGGAGCAGCGTAAGCAAAGGTCAAAGGGCAGGGAAATGCACAAGAAATTATCCAGTGTAGCTGGAATATGGGACCCACAGGTGGGAGACAGGCACAGACTGCAGGAGGTCATATGAGAAAAACAGATACAGGTTGCCTCATGGAGAGCCTTGATATTGGCTTAAGAGATGTGTACTTACTGTACTAACTCCTCAAAGATACCTAGAGGAAGCTCCCAGTGTATTACTTAGTCTCAAAAGAGAATTTCAGACAACTTTACTTAAAACATTTTATTTGTACGTTATTTCTTCACTGTCAAAAGTTTGAAATCTCCCTTGCTTTTTTCCTTCTGGGAGTTTTTGGGGCTGTCTTGTCCTAGTTAGAGAAAACCACACGCCTACAGGCTATTCTCTCTCTGCTCATTTCCAGCCCTCCTTGAAACAATCATCTGGAGAACTGTGAAATTATCCAGCTATAATCTAATTGGTGGTGCCTGCTTAGTTTCATTGCACCAAAGAACTCGTATCTAGCAAGCTTCTGTCTTTCAAACATTTGTTAGTTCATTAAAGATGTTATGTTAGAGGTAAGATATGATGCATCTGAGGAGGAAATAAAAGACCAGGACAAAAGACACGTTGAATAGTCAAAGATGAGCTATAACCATCAGGGAAAGCTAACTATAGCACCTGATTTTGTTTGAATAACTGGTGATAACATTGGCTCTGAAGTTGTTGCAAATCTGCTTAAACTTTTTTCATGGATAGCATGAATGAAAATTGTGAAGCATTGATATAGAAATCCTTTTTTTTTTGTCTTCCTTCCTAGAAACCAGCCTACCTTACCTTCCTTCTTTTATTTCTTCCTTCCTTCCTTCCATCACCAGTGTTTTCTTACTATACAATTTCCTTGACAGATAGACTTCTGATAGAAGTTTACCTGAATTTAATACAAGTGTTTGCCATAGATGCAATCTTTTGCTGCAAGGAGTTAGAAGGGCGTTTTTTTCCTGCCACAAAGCTGTGGCAGACAGGAACATGTAAAGCTACATCAGTAGATCTTAAGACACTTCGCTCCTGTGATCTTGTTCTTAGTCACTTTGCTTAGAGGCTTCCCCAAGGTAATATTTAGTAAGGATGTATCCAGTAGTGAATAATAGAGAATTCATTCACTCTATTATTCATCAAACATGCATTGTCTTTTATGCTGATAGTACAGTTACTGGAATCATTACATTTCTTTATTTTTCTTTTGCATATTATAACCAAAACAATTTTTGTTTTCTTTTAAAAATGTAAATGTTTGAAAAGCATGATAATGCTTACACTGCTGCATATTCTTTCTCAGCAGTTAAAACTTTACTACTTCATTTACTGATAGAAAAAAGAAAAGATGAAAAACTATAATGATAAAATAGAAAATTTATAATATATTTAAATGTTATTTTTCAAGATTTAATCTCTCCAAAAATGAGTTTTTAAAATGAATTCATGTAAACAGATTTCAAGGTGCCATAGAAGTAATAATAAAGAGGAAAACTGAAGATATCTGAAGGTTTTTAAAGCATTGGGAAATACATTCATGCCTTTGAAAGTAGAGTCCACTGCTACATCAGCCATTTACTATTCCTGATGCTTATATTTTCTCCCAGAGGAAGAAATAGTAAAGAGTGGATCTTGTTTTTAACTCCCTGCATTGTGTTTTGGGGAGTGAAATAGTTTCTCTCACTGAGAGATAAGGGTAACCACAGTTTTAAAAACTGGCTACTCCTTAAATGCATGTACCCTTGCAAATCCTGTAGCAATTGAAAAATATCCTGATAGATGTAAAAATTAATTAATGTCTCACTACCATGCAAAGAATGTGGATAAAGATGACTAAATCCCACAGAATTTATGTGGCTTGTCTGTTAAACCTCAAGTGATGTAATATAAGTGAAAGCTGAGGCCCATTTTCTGTTGTTTTCCTACCTAGCTGGTTATAAAACTTGGACCTGTTTGTTTTGTTCTCTAACTGTATGGTGTCCAGTGAGCCTGTGTAGTTCCTGGACACTGGAGCAAACTACGGTGTGCAGGATGCCTGTGCAGGATTTACGTTGCTAGAACTGACAAACTGGGATTAGCTGACCTTCTGCAGGAGACCCAGAGGCCCCTGGGCCATGGTGAAAAGGAGCAGCACCTTGGCGTGTATGTGACCTCTAACAGTGAAGTACCCGCCTAGCTCACTGATACCACTAACAGTAACCTGAATGACTGGTTATTCTGGTCAGGAGAAAATAGCACTGACATCATGTGATTCTGGCAAAGTAAACCACATTGGAACTTGGCCTTTGAATACCCAAGGGGTTGGCAGCAATCTCAGGGGTTGGCTGGGAGCCCCATTGAGTTCACTAGTAATCAGTTGACTGCTGAGCTGGACAAGCTGCCCTAGTTTTTCTGACAAGCTCTGTCTAAAAGAATGATGGGCAGTCTGCCATTAGGATTTTTTAGCAGAGTTGCTAAAGATTAACTCTTTAGCCACTGTACATATTACATATATCATGTCCTTCATTATGTGTTGGTATGCAGTTAGATAAAACCTTGGAGGGAAGGTTCTAATTCCTCATTCAATTATTATACCCCGAATTCCTCTCTTGCACAACAAACACCCAAAGGCAAGGAAAACCACTATAAAGCCCTTTATATGTATGTTTCAAAGGAATGCCAGTGGATAGGTTTTTTTTTGAAGTTTCTAGTTTTTTTTTTTAAACAAAATGCTATAATCTTTAATTATGTAAAATGTCAGATGTTGCACCCTAACCATACCTTGGGAATAGATAACACCTAAGAGAAGCATTTGAAAAATTATGAGCATTTAATATTTATACATTATGATCAGTACCTATGGATATCATTTCCAAAAAAAACTTTTGATAACTCAGAGTATTCTAGAAAGAAAGGAGGTATTTGTAGTCAAGTGTCATAAATCCAGAGAAACCAATTATTTTGGACAAACCTGACTTGTCAATGGGCTTATCTGGTTACCTTTTTCTAGAAAAGGTGATACCGTAGTAACTTTTATTCCTTCTCCCACATAGTTAAAATACAATTGATAGAGTTATACAGGTCAATCAAAAATTATATATGCTGTTATCCCAGTGATGAATTTGGCATGTTTAATTTTGCTTTATACTGGAATATTTCCTAACACAAACTATCTTTTCTATAGATAGCTATGACAGTAGCAATTGGACACCAAAGTTATATGATAGTGCTTCAACATTCCTTTATGCAGCCAGATTGAGGTATTAATGATGTGCTGTGGAAATGTAGTACCATTGATGTATTGTTTATCTGGGTACGCATTTGAGAGTTTTCATGGTAAGAGGTAAGGTTCCAGATAGCTTTTTTCCTATTGAGCTGAGGCTTTAATTCTGCCTGCTCTTTGGTCTTTCTTTCCAAAAAGCCATATTTGAGGAACAGTACAATTTCTCTCTCATGTTTAAGAGGTTTGTGACATTAGCAACCTGGGGACTTTATTGTCCACCAGAGAACTTATATAAGGGAAACAAAAAAGGTAATATATGCACAGATATTTTCTAGTAGATTCTCATTTTTCCCCACACCTTTTGTCTCCCTTCCCCCAGCACAATAATGCTTGACAGGTCATAACCTCAAAAAGACCCTCTTCCATCACAGAACTAAAAATCCAGTGTGACAACCTTTCAGATGCACAGTTAAAGGAAAATTTTACTGAGGTTTTAAATTTGGCTTGTTACCCTAAGATTTATCAAGAGAAGATGAAGGAGATTCAGGAGTTTTGAATAAAGGTTTATGAATAGGTGAAACTTTTTATCATGTTTGCTTCTACTGGGTGGGGTTTTGGGGGAGGAATCACTAAAGATATCCACAAGACTTTGGCATTCCTATTGATATATTCCTATTGGTGTCTGGTTCAGGAATTCGTCTGTCTATCTCTTCTTATGAGGATAGTATGACTACCATCTATTGCTAGACCCTCATCTATCTCAAGAAAGGGATTAGGTGTGGTGAAGGAGTTGTGGAATCACCCTCCCTCCTTCCTCTCTTTTCCCTTTTCTCTCCTGCCCCCTCCCTCCTTCCTCATTTCTTTCCCCCACCCCCGTTCTCTCCTCCCTCCCTCCTTTTCTATTTTTTACCGTGCTTACTAAGCATCTACTATCACCAGATGATGCACAATGATAAGCAAAAGCAGTGATGGTCCTACACTGAGGGAGTTTCTAGTCTAATGGGAGAAAAAAACATCTCAAATCACAAATGTAAATGTAGAATGAACAACTATGGTTTGATGAAAAAGCACATGATGCTATAAGACTATAAAACAAAGGGATCTTATAAACTGGTAAAATTTCTGGGTAATGCTGTTTTTTAGTACTGCTTAAGAAAATCAAGAAGTTATATCTGATGGGAGGGGGGAGAAGGGGATTGGTAAATTCACACCTAATGGGTACAATGCACACTATCTGGGTGATGGACACACTTATAATTTTGACTCAAATGGTACTAAAAGCAGTTTATGTAACCAAAACATTCATACCCCCGTAAAATTCTGAAATAAAAAAAAAAAGAAGTTATATCTGAGATTGCTTCTCAGCCCCTCAACTTACTATTTAAACTTGGCCAATTTACCTAAGTTCTTTGATTCTTAATTTCCTTATTAGTAAAACAGGGATAATAATATCTCCATCCCCCCAGGATGTGATTGGAAATACTAAATTTGAAACTTGTAGTTGACCTACAGTAAGAATTTAACAAAAGGTAACTCTTGTTATCATTAATGCTCTAATTTAGTGAGATGTGTGACATATCCTGTGGTTGTTTTTCCTCATATTCAAATGTCACTGAAAACCTCTATTTGTGCATGTCGATCGGTTCCAGAACCAGTTACTAAAATGTTATAAAAAGCTAAACAATGTCTCAAGCAGTCTCAATGCTATTGTGGACATCCCCATAGTTTTACCCACTAATTTAACAAACATTTTTAAAGTGCATAACAACCCATTGAAGTTTCTTGGAAAATGTTGTCTATAGTTTTGTCTCACTTTCCTAACTTCTTTTTGTTTATTTCAGGGGTCCTTTTGGTCCTTGAAAGGTGTCAAATTCTTGCTGGAATTTGGGTTGTATATTAATTGCAGGTGTCAGAAACTGAAGTTATGCAGACTGAAGTGAGAAAGGGAAGTTATTGGCTGATATAATTGAAAAGTCCAGTTCATTTTCAGGTACAGCTTGATGCAGACGCTCTGATGATATAGTTAGGAATGTCTCTCTGATTCTCTGCTTATGCTATCCTCCTTGCTGCCTTCCTTCTAGGCAGACAGGCTCTCCTTCCACAGTGAAGGCTTGCATTTTATCAACTGAGCAACTCCAGTGGGAAGAAAAATGTTTCCTTTCTCAATAATTCCAGTAGAAGTTCCTAGGCTAGATCTCACTGGACCACCCCTGAACCGGTCACTGACTTGGTGCATTCTTCTCATTCGCGGTGCCTGAGTCTCCTGCCTGTTCTCTGAACTAGGGGATTAGCACAAGACACCCAAACAAAATGATCTCAGAAAGTGAGGAAAAGTGGCTCCCCAGGGGAAAATTAATGTTATTACTGCAAGAAAGTAGTAGATATTGTGCAGACAACACCTAAATAAACCAACCTAACGAACAAATAGGCAGATATCCACTATAGATAAAAAATTAAAGCCACCCCATTCCTGCTTTTAGTTTAGGTAAGAGTGAAACTATTAATGAGGTGGCACCATGGCATGCAGAGTACCTGCTAAATACTGGGACTAGGCTGTATGCCAGGCACTGGGCCATGTACTGGGCTATGTATTTTATTTCTGATCTCCACAATAACCCTACAAGGTAAGTATTAACATCTTCCTTTCACAGAAAAGGAAGCTGACATCTAGTGAAATTATATAACGTGTTCAAAGCTATCCAACTAGTCAGTGGTGGAGGCAGTCATTAGATACTTGATCATCATGTTGCCCTGCAGCAGTGCCTGGGCCAGGGGCAGTGCAGAGATGTGCCACATAGGCCTGGATGACTGGCATATTTTCCTGTGGGAAGTGGAGTAACTTCTTTTCTAGGACAAGGTTTTGGAAGTCAGGACATTAGAATCCAATTCTGGGTGTGGTCACTGACTCTCCCAGTGTTATTGGATGGCTCATGGAAGGCCTCCGAACCTTAGTTTGCTCTGTCTGTAAAATGGTGACAGCACTGTTAAGCTGTTGGGAGATGAATTAATGTGTTTATAAAGTTATATGTACTGTGCATCATGCCAGAGGTTTTAAAAATCAGTCTTACCACTTAATTGTGGACTATTTTTGTTCTTTTGACAAGGTTATAAGTTTTAGTCAACTTGGGCTGCCATAACAAAACACCATAGACTGGATGACTTAAACAGTAGAAATTTATTTTCTCACAGTTTTAGAGCATGGAAGTCTGAGATGAGGGCGTCAGCATGGTCGGGTTCTGATGGGGGCTCTCTTTCTGGCTTGCGGACAGCTGCCTTCTTGATGTGTGTCCCTACATGGCGGAGAGAGAGTGAACTGGTATCTGTTCTTGTAAGGATACTAAACCTGTCTTATCAGGGCCTCACCATTGTGGCCTCATTTAACCTTACTTACCTCCATAAAGGCCCTATCTCCAAATACAGTAACATTGGGGATTGGGGCTTCAACCTATGAATTTTGGGGGCATACAATTCAGTCCATAGTAGTATATTATTAGTGGTTTTATAAGAACCACACATGTACATTGCTATTTTACTCTAGCCTGTTTAACATTGTCAGTGGCACCAAATAAGAGGGTTTGGTGTAGGATATTTTCTAATATTTGCTTATTAATTTTGGTTGAAGTAATTTTAAATTACTCATTGAATTTAATTTACCCAGTTAGAGAAAAAGATTTTCAAAAATGATATGACAAACACATGGACATTCACTCTACAAATCCAGGTATGAGATATGTGGAAACAGAGGTGTCAACAAGGGGACTGAAGACTCAGAGGAGGAAATAATCCAGGGCCAATTAGGAAGGACTTCAGTAGAGTAAAATTAAGCACTGATATCACAGAGTAAATGGGATTTCATAGGGGGAAGGATAGAGAGGCATTCTGGTGGCTGGAGCACGGTCCCATAAGAAGGTGTGGTGGCCTCCAGTACCTGAGACAAGGCAACATGGAGAGCATTGGGAGCTGTCTCCCAGCTGATTGAGTCAGAGTTTGTAATCCAAGTGCCTTGGCAATCCAAGGCACTTGGATTTATTCTGGAGGCAGTGGAAAGCCCTCAAAGGTCTTATGGGAAAGGCAAAGTGTTATAATTAGGTCTGGGTTTTGGACAGGCAAGTTTTAAAAATACACAGGTTGATTAAAGAGCTTAGAGTTGGAGGTCCAGCCCATGCTAATCCCTGATATATAGAATGTCTTTCCTCTCTTTGTGTACTCATTTACCTCCTGTTCATCCTTCAAAACACTCCTGTGGAGCAGTATCTACAGTAAACTCATTCCTGACCTGTCCAGATGGAATAATCACTCCCTCTCTGTCCTACTTTTGTAATTTATGTGCACTCACTATTACTTGTACGACATCATGGTGTAATCAGGTGTTTACATTCCTCTCCCACTACTTGACTTGAAGGACTTTGAGAGAAAGGGTTGTGTGTTCTTTTCTGTTTTGTTTTCTTCTGCTCTGTTTTGCATTCACGGTGTATGGTGATTGTCACATCTTAGGTGTTCTTATTTGTTGAACATAACTAAGCTAAACTAAGGCTACTGTAAAAGTTAAGACAGCAGCCAGAAAGACATGGAAAAACTGCATTGGTAGGAATACAAAGAAGAGGGTGTATGTATTATTATAGGTGTAGGAAGAAGGAGTTTAGGATAATTCTCAGGTTTCTAAGTTGGTCATCTGTGTAAATGTCAATTCCCTTAAGAGAGACAGTGAAAGAACCACTGAGTTTGGAGGTGAGTTGTTCAGTTATGTTTTTCTTTTTGGTTGAGTAGAGACATTTCAAGTGGTGAAGTCTAGCAGGACAAATGAAAAAACAGGTCTGAATTTAGGTTTGTTGTTATGCCAAACCTTTGAAGCCAAAGTTTGGTTGAGATTGCAGAGGGAGATAAAGAAAGTTGAGGACACAGCTTTGGGGAATGTTGACTTTTAAGGAAGTGGTAGAAGAATTGGAGTTAGTAAAGGAGAGTGGAAGGGAGCAGTCAGATAAGTAGGAGGAGAATCAGCATAGTGCAATGTCATGCAATCAAAGATGAGAAATTAGGTACATACTAGACTAGTCTAGACTAGTCTGTGGCCAGAGAATTTTATCATAAAAGTATTCTGTAATAATAATAATAGCAGTGAGAACAACAGTAATAGTATTTACTGTTTTCTCAGTACTTTTATGTTTCAGGCATTTTGCTAAATGCTTTTCCTACATATCTCATTTATTTCAAACTTTAAGCCTATTATCCTTGTTTAAACAGATTTGGAAATTCAAACTCGGAGAGGTCAAGTAATTTGTCCAAGATCAAATAGCTAGTAAGTATCGGAACTGGGCATGCTTCATGAACTTTGGTATGCTGCAAGGATACTAAGCAGTCACTTTATTTTTTGGTAGAGGGGCCAGTCTATAGAGATTGTGGAGATTAAAATTATCTGTAACACTTACTGTAGTCATCCCCACTAACTCAGAAGAAATTTAATTCTTTTTCCCTTACATGAATGAGAAAATATATGGATAAGTTACATTCCTTTTGAATGTCTCTCATTTAAATCAATTGATTCAAAATACTTTAGTGACTTCAATATATCTGACTGCACTAGTAATTGGCGTATATTTTAACTTCGTTTTCTATTATAAGGTCATTTAAAAACCATCCTTACCTACCACTTCCTCTACAAACTTCTTATATTCATGTTGTACAACCTGAATTTTTATATAATAAAGAGAATTATTTGAATAGGAAAGAGAATCCTGAATGTTTTTAAGCAATTATTTTGTTTAGTGCTTCTATGTGGAGTTGCATGCTTAAGAGACATACACAATAGCAATTCTTGAAAATATTTGCTCATAATAGCTGCACTCTTATGGATGTGTTTTCATATATAATTCAGGAAAGAAAAATTATTGCATGTGATAGATTAGCATTACCACATAAAAGTACTGATTTGTGTATTCTATTTTAGTGCCTTGCCAATTCTCTAGAGATATTATAAATACAGTATACAGTAATTTCCAAGAAACCAGACAGTTTAATTCTGCTACCAGTGTCATTTTAAAGCATTGAAATGCATTTGCAGCTGTAGCTGTGACTTCAGCTGGCCCTTGTGCAGAAAACTCTGCAGCAGCGAGGATTCTGGCCTGGGCTCGCCTGGACATTTTACTCCCACCCCAGGCCTTGCCACTTGGGGTTTCTCAGTCTTTGAGTGGGTGGACATGTCTGTCTTTTAGGCTATCTGAGATGAGTTTAGGATTTCTCAGAAAGAACTTTTACAAAGAAAAATGCTAAGGGAAATGAAAACAACAAAATACCATGTAAAAATATGGATGAGCACAGGTTTTAGTTTTTGCTTTTTTTTTTTTGCTTCTATTAGGAAAATCTAACCATAGGTTGATTTCCTGGCTGGACTTGAAGACTCATTTATCTCCAGTTTATCTTCCCTCATCAAAAACAAAACAAAACAAGACAAAACATGAAACTAAAACCTGCCTCTCTTCTAGATTCTAGAAAGCCTTAGGAATTGGGATAAAGGAGGAGGGCCAAGACAGCTGTGATTGCTGCTTTCTTCCCACCTGATTGTTTCTCTTACTTATTCATATTTGCTTTGGAATCACTTGCCAGATTCTCCACTTTCAAAAACCTTATAGTACGGAATATTATTTTTTTTGAAAAGGTAATGTAAGTTGCTTTTACTTCTCTTTCAAATCATGGTTATCTTTTCTCCACTTCGTATGCCAGAAGTAAAAACAAAAACAAAACCTCTGGGAATTTTCATCAAGTGATTGGTTTTCATAGATGCCGTATCTCTAAGGAGGGAAAAAATGTGACTTAAATTTTTAAACTACAGTCTTGATGACTAAAATATTCACAAACTTGGTTAAGTCAGCTATTTCTTTACATAACTATTGGATTTCTTTCAAGGTGCTGTTTCCTTACTGACATACTGTACAGATAACTGCAGTTTCATACAGATATATCTCAATGTGTTTAGATTTGGTAAACCTTCTTATCTTTCAAACATGCATCATTTATTTAAAATGCATAGGCATATGTTCAGAACAAAGTTATTTTCAGTGATATATATTCATTAGCCTGTGTGTGAAAGTACATTTCAAATCACAACAATTTCAATATTTGTTTTTCTTTCAAAACTTTCTTTTCTCTCCATCTTGGTTTAATTGAACCCTAGACCTGAACTCTTTGAACCATGGAGCCAGGGTACATTTGAACATCTTTGACAGATATAAAATAATTGCTTTGTTGATCATATACCCATGCATGATAAGATATGCATAAGAAGAAATCTGGTACAGAAGTATAAATAATACTTATCTTTAAGCCAGCATCTGTCATCTGCTTTAGCAGACAGTGCTTGCTTTCTTCCTAGCACAAAAAGGGCCCAAAGATTTATGGAGCAGCTTTGTTTGTGCTCTGTGATGCTTAATCAATTTTTATTAAATTCTAAATTAAAACTTGGCTTTCACTTCAGTGACATCTCCGATGTATAGAACAAGGGGAGAGATCATGATGCCCTGAAAAGGTTAGGCATGGGTGATCCAAATCCCCAAGCTATTTCTTCCTACAGGGCTTCTCTTAATAATAACTTTTGTTAAATCTGACCAAATCCTTGTAAGTCTGCATTGAAAAAGGTAAATATGATCCAAACTTTAGACTCTTCAAACTTCTAGAGAGTGGGTATTTGTAATTTGTTAATATTCTCATGCTTGTTTCCATATCTGAGAAAAGAATACATAAATTACTTTGATGTGCAGATAATGTGCTCATTTTGCACTCAGAATGAGCTGATAAATGAAGACTTACCAGTTATGATTACAGAGAATCTTAAAATTTTTGGTAATTGAGATTTAACGTATTAAAGATCTGATAGAGATCAGAGGCTACATGGACTGTGTAGCCTTTTTCTGACTGGTTTGCCTTATAGTTTCTACATTTGGAATTTTCTGGCCTTTTTGAATACATTATTTTGGTTGAATATCAGCATATGGTAGGTAGGAGGCCCACTCAGAGAGGACAGTTTATAAGTGACCATCTTATTATTTTTGTGATCTTATGTATATAAAGAACCTAAAGTCCTGAGTCAAATTGAGATTTTTATTCAGGAGAAAGGTTTAAAAATTATATGTGTGATTGGTTCTCTTAGATTATATATATATAAGGAGAAGAAGAATGGGATTTAATTAAAAATATATGTCTCCATTGAATACTGATATTTCTGTTTTTGAATTTGCTTTCTCTTACATCTGGTACACACCAGACTAACCTGTACATGTTATTCCTTTGGAAACATATGCCTGTGGGCCCTGATCCAAAAGTAGCTTATGTATCTACATTTCGAAGTGTAAGGTTTCTTGAAGAGAAGGGGGGGACAACTATGAGATTTGTTGTTAATTATTGTTTATATTCTAGGAAATATGGCAAGCTGTAAACTTAAGATCAGAATATCTGTGTTTTTGAATTGTATAATATGCTACTTAGGAAAAAAAGTGGTTAAAACAAAATTTGGAAGCCAGTTCTTACATGCCCTATGAAGACTAATAATTCAGGCAGCTACTTCTCTCCCATCACTTGTCCTTTCATTGCCATGTTTATGCTTTTGTATTACTCATTGCCATTTTTTAATTATAAATGCCACGTGTAGATATAGAAGCCGATGTTGATATATTCTATTTATGTACTTATTAACTAAACCTTGACTTCTATTCTTGTATTTACCCAGCCTTGGTAATGGCCTGGTATACTAGGCATGTGTAGCTAGGGATGCAGTCTTTGAGGTTCTGGAGTTATTCAAAAGCCCAGTCCAGAAACAGTTAAATGGCAGGTAATTGCCGAATACATTTGCCCCTCATTTGCCTAAAATGTATTTGGTGTCTGAGTGTAGTCTCACCATGTGCCTTCTTTCTCAGTTGCTGCTGATTCAGAAAGACCCTTTAGAAGTGAGAGTAGAGAAGAGACCCTGAAGTACCAAAATGAAGACAGCCTTGCTCAGCTTGATATACAAATAAACTTTGAGGATACAGTTTAGTTGGTCCTGGCTTTCTAACCTTAGAACTGCATCTTACACTGTCACTTGCCAATGCTACTTTATTATGATACTTGCAGCCTACAAAGCTAGAGAGTTTGTCTGCATTCTGTGTTTCTGTGGAGTAATTTTGAGTAGATGAACTGAGGCTTGGGAGAGATTGCCAAATGAGGTGGTGATGATGGCTAAAGAGACTTGGACTTAGGGAGTGCTTTCTGGCAGAAGTACAACGCAGACGGTATCATGTTTTTGACCATGGTACTTTAGACATGCTGCCAAGTGTTTGTAACGAGATAGGGCTGTTACTATACTTTGCTTTTAACTTTACTTTTGCATACAGTACATTGCTCTTGTTTTATAAACTGTGTCTCATACTTTTTGTACCTCTATAAACAAGTGAAGCTGTTGAGTCTTTGGATAAAGTTTGAAGCAGTCTTGTGTTGCTTCTTCTTTGCTTTATGCTCCAAGTTGAGAGCTGAATAGTAAGATCTTTTTTCACACCATTTATAATGCGATGCACATTTTGAAGGCAATTTAAATTCTTTTGGCTCCCAAGCCATATGCTTCAAAATGGAAGCATTATACATGTCTGAATAGGGGAATAGGTGGGAAATTGGAGCATAAAGATGTATGGCAGGGTATATAGTGGAGTAAGATTATCCTTATCGGGGGTGGGGGGAGAGAGAGAGAGAAAGAAAGTGAGAGAAAGAGAGAGAGAGAGATTGATTTCACTCTCTAGGAATTTTTCCAAACTTTAGGCCCAATTTTGCTGAAGAAAATTTAAGATGTTTCCACAGGCTGCACAAGAACTTTTACACATGCAATTTTTATGTCTAATGAGATTTTGGAACTTGCCCAGTGTATTATTCGAGAAATTGGCAACATAGTCAAGAGAAATGAACTTTAAGGTATAATTTGTAATGGAAGGACAAAAATTGATATAAGTAAAAACTATATTCCTGTTTTATTACATTTTTGCTCATTTTTAAATGATTTTTATTCCTCCTTGTCTTCATCATCCCATCTCAATTTTTCTCAGTTTATTTCTACACTGGAAAAGTTAAATGTAATATTCTTCTTAACATATAAACTCTTGTCACTCTATCTCTCTGGAGGATATTTTTCACTGTTTTCATAATCCATATTACTGACTAGAAAACACCAGATTTCTTCAATACTCTGAAAATAATTTGTACTTTTCTTAGATAGATATATCCTGTTTCTGAAATAATAATTATAAATTATTATAATCATGTAGGCTTCTTGTGGTTGTGCCACATCGATCACTTGTATATCGTTATAAAATAATTTGGCTGGTATTTGGATTGATATGTTTCTTAGAACAGAGACCCCTTTCTCATTCTCGTTTAAAGCTTGCTTCCTTATCTATTTTCTTTTCTTTTTTCATCATAGATAATAAATGACTTGTGATATTAGATCAGATACAATACATAGTTCTTTCTTTAACTTTCACCAGGAATGGGAGTACTGTACTTTTTCTTGAAGGAAGTGGTTTGTAGGTTAAGCATACCTCTGCACCTTCTTCATTTAGAATAATATTCTAAGAACATGTACACATGACATTTTCTCCTTTTGCTCTCTGCACACTGTAGGTCCAGCTATTATGGGAGCTTTTTACAGAAAGACTTAATGGAATTTATATATTATTTTCTTTGTGACCATTCTGTAAAAATAGCTTTAAAAGTTAAATTACTGTTCTTCTGTGTAATATTCTGAAAATAAAATGCTATGAACATTTTGGTTAAATGATGGAGAATTGTTTTGTTTTTTAGGACAAATTCCTTAATTTTAGTTTCTTAGAATTCCTATGTAATGGGACACATTACTGACTGCCCTGAATCAAATGTAACTCTCTTTCCTATTAATAAACTATATTTTATAACATAACAGCTTTTGAATAATTATCATGTGATGTACTTTCACCATTGGTTGACCTTATACTGTTTAGGAGACACAGGGGAGAGCTGGGAATTAGGAAACAAAAGAGAGAGGGAAAGGAGAAAAAAAACAGGAACTGAATTTCCTTCATTCATTCATTTACATTTGAGGAGAAGGGTGGAGAAGCCCACAGATTTATATCTCAGTTGGGTGAAATTGTGTTACTGTTTATCTGTACCGTTTTCCCCCTGTGGCAAGAGACGTGGAGAATAGACACTCACTCCCAGAGATACCAAGTTCCAAAGCACTGACTCATGAGTCCACAATGAAATACTAGGATGCAGCCATTTCCTACCTTTGTTTGGAAACCAACTGATTGGACCAGGCGGATGTAAGCCCTCAGCTGCTGGGCTTTACAGAAGGAAATGCTTTTGGTCTCCCTTAGGTGCTAGATGGTGTTTCGCAATTTCTTTGTATTTGACTGTATCAACCAATGTGAAAATGTTTCCTAGAGTGTATAAAATTCAGTCCCTGCACCCTTCTGCCTTTTTGTGCACATATAGTGGTTATGGGATGGTACAGAAAAGTATGAACTGCTTTTAATGCTGTGAGTTTTTAATGTAACCTATGTACTGAACCCGTCACACAGGCTCTGTCTCTCCAGAGTGGTCTTATTTATGCTTGCAGCCTCCACATTTAATGGTGACTTCCAGGTGCCATATGATCTGACCCCTGCCTCCCTCTCCCACCTCAGTCACTCTCTGCCTGCCCTCTCAGTACCAGCAATATTGGCCTTCTCGCCATTCCTGTAACACAGCTGAGCCTCAGGCACTTTGCCCTACCTCTTCTTTCGGCTGGGAACCCTTTTTCCTCAGATGGTTGTCAGTAGGGCTTGCTCTCCTTCCTCATTCAGAGGAAAACTCAAATTACATGTGCCCCCTAAGGCTCCTACCCCTCCAGCTACCCCTCCCCTTCCCAACTCTCTTTCTCCTTAACCTGCTGTACTGTTTGCTCTATAGCTACCTGACATATTTCATGTTCATCTGTATCTTGGTTTACTGTTTCTTACCACTGCTGCCCCTCATGTGGGTTGGGACTTTGATCAGCTTGTACTCTTTTGCTCAGAGCCTAGGATGTAGATCCTCAAAAGGTGGTGCCCACCTTTTCTATTAGGCCATTCAGTGAGTCATTTAACTTGTGGATGCCTCAGCTTTCCCATCTAATAAGTGCGGACAGATTGTTGCACACCTCGGAAGCATCATGGGGAGTCTAACTAATGAGTAGTCATCATGAACAGTGAAAAGGTCAAGCACCCGTCTGTTTTTAAAATAATGAAATAATGAAAAGATTATGGGCATGATAGGCAGTGGTATGTCTTAGGTGGCCAAGGTTTTCCCTGTGTGTTCCCTCCCTTGGCACTTTTTCGGTGATGATGCTTGTGATGATCCTGTGAAGATGGATGAGGGGAGGGAGGGCTAAGAATGGCTAAAGCTTGAAGAATAATTTGGTGGTCATAGTAAATCAAGAGAATGGGGTAAATGAAAGAAATTGGCTCTAAAGAGAACATTGGAAATTTTACGTTATTGACATATTTACTACCTTCAGTTCTCAGACTTGATAGTTTTCAGTTAAATAGCCTTTCTGGGAATTTCAGAAGTGTGAGTTTACCTTGAATTTATTAGGGCTGGAAACAATTGTTTATGTTTATGCAGTTCATAATTTTGCAGTTTAGTTTGTGTGGGTTAGTGGCCCTACTGTTCAACTGGATGGCAAATCTGTGCTAGGAGGATACCATATGCACAAGTATTTTCTTAAATAATGTTGGCGTTTGCCACTGGTGTTAGGGGAAAAAGAAAAAAAAAAAATGAGAGTAATTCTGGAAGTCCTCCAGTAAGGGGTTAGGAAAGAACTTAGGGACAAATGCTCCTACTTGGAACACGACACCAAATAGTGGTTTTTTTGTGTTGTGTTTTTTTTTTAAGAGAAGCCAAAATTAAACACAGTAGAGTTTACTGTTTGCTAATCAGCATGTGTTTACTTTCTCTTCCAAAACTGAAGTTGCCAACCAATACATTTCCTACCCAGTGCTATGAATCTGTCCAAATAAACATGGGAAGTAGTGAAACAATGACACCACATGAAAAATATATCCTCATTCATTAAATAGAATCCAAAAAATTCTGTGGAATTTAATTCTAGCAATGACGTGAGGACCGTTTGGTCTATTAAGGGAGGATAGTGACTTCCCCCTTTGGTTAGTCCAGCATGGATGAGTGTGATTTAAGTGGCCATACAGTTCTACATGCATTGTCCTAAATCTAGACAGATGAACGTGGATCATTTCATATCATCCCCTCACCCATATTCCCAGTGGACTAGGACATTTGGGATATAGTACAGTTTTATGATAATTACAAACATAAGCAGATTGTATAATTCAAATCATCAATTTTTAATTTCTGTCTCAATCACTAAAGATTACGGACAACAAAGTTCTGAAGATGAAATTAAGGATTGCTTCCTGTGGAGATTGCAAATATAAGGGCAGAGAGAAGTTGTACAGAGAGACTTTTATTTTGTGGTCAATTTAGAAAAATAAAGTTAAAAACAGTAGCCATAATCAACATTATAGAGAAGCTTAATTTCATAAGGATCTCAATTTACTTTAGCTGTTAGTGGGCAGTTTCATCTAAAACTGGTAGCTATAATGCATATACATGTCTTTGTTAAGAGTCTTTGTTATAGGAATGTAAGATGGAGATGTAGTCATTATTATGTTATGATTATTGTTATGGCTTAAATGTGTCTTCAAAAATATTCAATATACTCTTTATATTGGGGCCCAGACTCCTGTCTCCTATCAAAATCTGCTTTTAGGCAATTAGGCATTTATTCTTTTTGTGAGTTTAAATAAATGTGTTGAACTTCTAGTTGTAATTACATTAAAAACCCTGTGAGTAGAGTTACATAGTTAAAGTTCAAGCCTTAGGGATAAGTGGTGATGTCTTATAAGGGTAGGCATTCCTTCTGACAGTAGTCTTACTGCCCAGGTGACTGTTTTTTCCTCCTTGTACAAATAAAGCCAGCCCTTTGACCTTTCATACCAGGTCCTTGTGGTGCTTCTGGGTGAGCATCAAAACAAAAGCTAGTTAGTTCTTTGAAGGTTATTTAGCACCTAATTGCAATTCAACAGTACATTTAAGATTAGAGTTCTATCTACAGCAGTACAGCAGTGCTTTTTTTAAAAATAAGAAATAAATTATCTGAACAAATTTACTTCTTGGATTTAGTTAGGTACATGGCATTTAACCAAATAATTGTTTTGTGTAAAACCAACATTATAGCACATGAAAACCCAAGGGGATCTTTTAGGATGAGATAGCATATGTCAAAGTTGTCAGCCAAGCTGTACAAACTTGGTTGTTGCCTTTGTTATCTAATCTAATCATTTACAGATAAGGAACCTGAGGCCTTCAGCACTAAAGTCTCACATAGGCTCCTATGGCTGGTAGGAGCAGGGTCTAGTCTAGCAGTATTGAGAGATCCTAAACACAGCCTTCATTCTATCCTTATCAGACTGCCTCCAGAATTTTAAATGGCATCCTTGGAACATCAGATCATTTTTATTAAAAGTTTTTCAAGCCTGAATTTAAAGGAATAAAATGTAGAGAGTTAGTGATAATTTCCTAAATACTGGTATTATCAGTGTCTTTCAACATTCAGCACATACCGTAATATACTGGTCAAGTAGTATAAGAAAGTTATTTGTTCTATGTGACTTTTTCATCTGACAACCATATATATTAATACATACATACCTAGATACACACATATTTCCATACCTATGTACTCCCTGATTTGAGAGAATAAATATAGTAGGAATGTTCTGTGTATCCTTTAAATTGAAAAAGGAGGTGGAGAGATTTTAGAATAGTTGTGGAATTTATTCAGTCAGTCATTTAGTAGATGCGTAGATAGTGGGAGCACAAAGATGAAGAGACTGACACAGTCCTTGACTTTATGGAACTTAGGATATCTCAAGTAATTGTTGTGTATGAACAGAGACCATCAAACAAGTTTGATAAAAATATGGAAAAAGCTGCAACAAGGAAATACAGAGATTTATGGGAACAAAAGGAAGAGAGACCTGTACAGATCAGGGAAGGCTTCCAGAATGAATGTTAACCACGGGAAGGGCAGTGGTTTTCCAGGAAGAGGGAACAGCAAGTAGGAAGGCCCTGAGAGAGTTTGGGAATGAAAGGTCAGTAAAGCAGAAACTTCAACAGGCAAATCTGCATAAAATTTCCAGGAATTCCTCAAAAGAGTCATTCTGATAGTCTGCCTCATGTGTTCCCACTGGAAACTCTTAAACCATAAGTGAAGTCTTTTTTCTGAGCTTGGTGTTTGTTTATATTGTTTTTCAATCACATAACATTTTATCATTACCCTCAGTAGACATATATTTATTAAGTACCTACTGGTTGTGAAACCCTGAGTAATAAGACTGACACGCTTGAACCCTGAGAAGAGTAGAAGATTTAAAATCCAAAAAATTTGGTTGTTTAACGTCTGTTCAAAGAGACCAACTGTGCATCCTTGAAGCTATTTTTTTTTTTGTTCCCTACAATTGTTTGAGCCAGTGATTTTACCTCATTGTTCCTATTCTAATTCTCTGGGATCTGGTTTTAAAAAATATATATTTTGAAATATTCAAGATATACAAAAATGTAAATATTTCAACAAAAAATGCAGGCATCACTGAACTTAAGAATAGGATTTTAGTGAAATTGACTTAAGTTAAAAATAAATTTTAAAAGAATGACTAAATAAATAGATTAATAATCTACCTGCACGCCGCTTCCTCCCGGTCTTGTCCTTTCTTATCCCTACTACACCACGAGGTAGCTTCTCTGTTGGATATGGTGATTATTGTTCTCAGTACTTTTGTTGCATGCACTTCTGTTGCACGTGCATTTGTGATCTGGTTTTTGATGCTGAGAGCACTAATCTCTCTCCGCCATCCAATCTAGAGTGTAATCCTCTGACATTTTAGCCCAGGATAATTTCTCCTGGGTTTGACAGTTCAGTGAGTCAAAAAGGACTTCAGGTTTCAATCCTGGATTTTCCAAGAGTCATAGAAGTTCTCTAAGCATCCTTTCCTTGACATGTAACATAATAATAAAGCATTGCCCCTGATTCTTGTTTTGCTAATTATAATCGATAGATGCTTTATATACATAAATTACATAGAAATTTTCCTTTTGAATATTGAAATGAATGTTGATGATGACAAAAGTGCCCTCTGGGTCATTATTTCAGATCAAAATTGATAGACTAGAATTAAGCTGCAATATTTCAGCTCACACTACTAGTTAATTAATTCTGTCTTTGTACATATGCTTACCTTTCAATATGTACAGTTAGCAAACAGATATTAAAGAATAACAGCAAGATAGCTAAATACAAAACCTCAAACTTTACCCAAGCTCCTTAGGGTAAATTGTTACATGTTTTTGATGAAAATTTTTGGGATAACTTTCTGGGAAATTCCTTCACATCTGAAAATTTCAGCTTCCAGTTACTTAGGAAGGGATATAAAATGGTTTAATTATTGTTTGCATTTGGAAACAGAATATTTACAGCTATATATGTGTGGATTTCACATTTTTTTGACACAACTTACTGTATCATTATGGCTAAAATACATGTCAGTAAGGAATCTTTTGGAAAGCAGCGATAATACAGTTTGTTTAGGAAATGAGGAAAAGCCACAAATTCAACTTTTTGTTCTTTGCCTGGGTTTTCTTAAAAAGTGATGACTCTCTGCTCCATCTCATGAAGAGTAAGTGCAGCATGCGTTAGCAGAAGGAAGGAGCCGGAGGCAGACCTGCCCTCTTGACCTGTCCTGCCGAGCGGGCCAGTTTGCTAGACAAGCGCTAGCAGCCCTGGACTCTGCTTCAGAGAACGCTGCAAATAGGTGGTGGGCACTCCTGGTTTCTTTGATCATAGACCACGATAGTCACAGAAGATGGTACATAGACACATAAATTAAATTAGATATTTAAATAAAATAAGATGAACAGTTCAACTCATTATAGGAATGTGTCACAATTTAGGATTCTGTAAATCACTTAAGAGCTGTAGAAGAGTATAAGGATTCAGTTCCTTAAATTTCTCATTTTAAAGTTTCCAAGGTGATATCCATCTTAGAAAAGAATTTGACACTGAGGCTTCATACTTAGCCCTCTACAACTTTAAAATGAACCTCCAGACTTCATTCCTCACACCTGGCAACCATTAGTCTTCCCATCTCCCTTGTCTTAACAAGTTCCACGATGTGAAGTAAATCTGGTGGCTCCTATTTATTTATTTTTATTTCCTTGAGCAAGTAGGTAGTGTTGTCAGTAGCTGAGTGTCTTCTTTCCTGTTGGCAAATGATTTAGACGGAATCTAGGACCACTGTGCATTTTGTGCATTTTGCAGCAGGAAGACAGGCATGCACAGAGTTAAGCCCGTGGCTGCTCTGTGTTAACCGAACATTCCCAGTATGATGAGGTCGTAATCCCTAAGCAGATGCTTTACGGGGTCTCATTATTGTCCAGAAATGGCTCTTGTATGAGAAAACGCAGCCATGCAGAAACGGCACAAACACTATTGACTTGCCCACTGTGGCTTATGGTTTTTTTCTTTTTAACATCCATGAACCCATTTCATCCTTACCTAGCCATAGAGTGTTGCTCCTTCCCTCTCTCCACCTTTAACTCACTAAAAATCAAAAATAAAACAACAACCAAAAAAACTAGAATCAAATCATAATGTTCCATACTGACAAGAGACTGTGATTTACCTTGAGATCTTTTGAGTTTGTTGTTGTTGGCGAAGACCTTGTTTCTTTCTCAAGTCTTTCAGCCACATCGTGGCCTTTCAAAACCTTTAAGTCCTGTAATACTATATTTTGTGAAGAACAGAAAAAATGAGATTTTTTTCCTCCTTGCTTTTGTTAACCCATTCTTGTTTTAGACTCCAACAAAAAGGGTTTTTGTTAACTGGAGCTTAAAATCGGCCAGCTTGCAAAGTATTCTCCCTTTTTATGCAAGGAGGATTAGCTTGGCATGTTATGCAGTTCTCTTGTATGAGCCATTCACGTGTCCTGTCATAAGGTGTATAATTACTGCACTTCACCATCAGCAATCATTCTTAAGTTAAAACCTGTTTTAAACCTCTCATTAATATAAATCATACCGGGAAGGTAGAAAATACACCTTCAAAAAGAACGAAGTGTTAGGGAGTTAATCTGCCCTTTTCATAATAGACCCAGAGTAAATAATTTTTACTTAGTGCTTTTCTTTCTATGCAATCAAAATAGTTTGTGATAAAAGATCTGGTACCAGGGATTGCATAAATGTGCAGTGTTTTATTCAGACAGGATCGGGCTTCCTGCTTGGTGCCAGCCTTGTTTTCTCTCTGTCACCCTTGAACAGTGAAGTGTGTAATCCTCCATTCTTTTAAAGTCAGCCCCCTGACAAGACTCCCTCTCTCTCCTTCTCCATGTCTCTCCTTTCCTCTCTCTCTGTCTTTCTCTTACATGCACACTACTCATACACACAAATTCAGAAGCAAATTGTTTTAATTTTCAGGGCTTTCTTTCAGTGAACTCTCCCAGCATGCTTAGACAGCAATCTGAACTTATAAACAAATGTCTCAAAGAATAATTTTTTTTCATGGATGAGCCAAGGGCAAAGGACTCTGATATTCATGGTATGTCTGTTCATTAGTGGTTGTTCCAGTATCGGTGTGGCAGCTTTTCCCTTGTAGCTCCACAGCCCAAGTCACTCTTCTGTCTAACCTACAGACTCCATTTCTGCCCTCCTGCTTTGCCACTCACCACCACAATCCACTACCACTGCCTCAGAACTGTTGTGAGGGCTGACTGTGGAAAGTTCAATCCAAGTTGGGGTTTCCAGGTGAGGAGGTTAGTCAGTCTCAGTAAACAAGTCTCAAATTTGTACACATCCTGAAAGGCCCAGTTTGATCTGGCTTTTGCCCATTTCTCCAAACTTATTTCCCACTTTTCTCTCCTGAACTTCTGATTCATCATCTGCACAACCTCCTTCCTTTTCTGTAAATTTAACAAAAAGCCCTACTTTTTTCTACTTATGTGCCTTCATTTCTACTAATCCCATTTCCTCCAGCTAATTTTTATTCATCCTTCAGGTCTAAGCTTAAGCTAACCTTCTTTTTTTTCTTCCATGTATTTTAAAGTAAGTGCCTACTATGTGCCAGAAATTATTCTAGGTCCGTAAGATCCAGGGTTGATTTGGACAGACTATATCCCTGCTCTCGTGGGACTTAGATCCTAGGAGAGGCCTTCAAGTATTCTTCCTTAGCACTCCATTCTATGTGAGCTCCCTTATTCTGCAATTCGATTGCACTCTATGATTCTTTAGAGCATTTATTCACTCTGTTCAACAAATATATAGTAATGCCAACTGGAAACAGTCATCCAGCTTGGACAGGTTCTGTCTTCCCTGATGAACTCAAAGCAGTATGAGGACATGATCTCTGTCATGTGTCCATCCCAGAAGGTAGTAGGCACTCCACAGAAGCTGAATGAAGGAATAAAGGAATGGCTTTCTCCCTGTCCCCAAGCATCTTCCAGTTGTACTCTGCCTGAATTATTTTATATCACTCTCTTATACTGTCTTAAAAATAACATTAATTAAAAGTTCATTGGGGTCAATAAGCTTTTTCTTTACAAAAAGTCCATTACTGAAAATAATTGTTTTTATTTCATATCATCTGCTTTTCTTTTAGCATCTGGCAGACATTACTGGATGTCTGCTTATGTATGTTTATGTATAAGTGAAATGAATGATAGCAATGATACAAGGGATGGGAAGGAGGAATTAGGATTTTTTAAAATTATAAGCTATTTGCACTACATGAAAGTTGGGTTGAGAGGTGGTATTTTTAGAGCCTGGAACAGAGGGAGGTCTAAGGTGGTTGGTCCAGTGTTGGTCTTACACTGGGCGCTGGAGCTGGGAAGGTGGATTCCCAGAAGACTGGAAAGGTATGCAAATAGGGAGGGAAGAAGGTTTCAAAGATAAGCCTGGCTTACATCAACAATTTATGTGAGGAAAGCTAAGAACCCCTTCTCTTTCTTCTTGTTCCTCAACAAAAAAGAAAGGGAACTAAAGTTAGTAAAGAATTTTTTTTATGTGCTAGGGACTTTACATACCTTATTTTATTTAAGGCATCATTTTATCTCCAGTTTATATTTAAGAGCCAGGTCTGTTTAATTCCAGAATTAGAACATGCAAAGCTGATACTCTATAGCCTCTGGGTGCTGAATTTAATGAATGAGTTTACTGTATAAGCACTTGCTCTCCCTTTTGGCATAATTCTTCATAAAACCACCTTCTTTAGACTCAGAATTCCTATTGGTATTATTGGTATGATAGTTGAGTTACATTCAGAGTTGAATTGGGCTTTGTGGGCTGGCATGAAAACCTAATCACCTCATGTGATATTGTTTCAATAGGAGAATTCATTCAGAGTTCCAGACCATTGACTTACCTATGAGCTTTTGGAGCACTGATAATTAGTAAGTTGGGGATTGCCTGTGTGTGAATGCAGAAATAGTAGAAAATTAAATCTTATAGTATGTGATTTTCCTGGGTTATTTAGGGCACTTCTTTTCTAATACCGAGTTTCTGTGTCTTTCTCTACCTCTGTTTTTTTTTTCTTCCATAAATGGCCCTGACGTGTTTTTATAAGTAAGTGGTACCCATAATAATGATTGTAATAAAAATTACTCTAAAAATGTTTAAAAGAAGTAAAAGAGATGAAATAATTTCTAAGATTCCAAAAATATAAGATTTTCTTATATGTCCCCATTTCATATTGAGTCACTAGGAACATGGCATTAAACTGGTTTTGGTTTGGGTTCATGCAAAAGTGAAACCACATTAGTAATGAATTCTAATAAAATTAAAATACAATCATAAAAGAGACCCCAGATGGACTGAGAGAACCAAACTATCAGATCCTTTCTTATGTAGTGGAAAAGCCTGGCCAGTAATTTTTCACTAGAATATTTTCAAAACCAAGCACACACTAATTTACAAGTAATTTGAATTTATGTGTAATTAATATCTCTCAAAGAAATTAAATGCACAATTAAATGTTTATTGTTTTGGCCACTAAAATTGAGTGTGGTTTTGGTATGTAGGTTCAAGTGGAACATTGTACAGTTTAGTTTAGATGTGGGAATTACTATTAAGAATCATAAGCTTCATTCCAAGAGTCTAATGTCTTTGATGTATATGTTTCTCTTCCTATATGATTATTTTAAAGTCAGCTTCAACACAGTATCTTTAGATTCACTCTACTGTTACTATCTGTATTAAAAAAGATAAAGAGAAAATACAAAGTTGGATGAGTCATCTAATTGAAGGAAGAATAAATGAATTATTCTTAATGAGTTAAAATAAAATTTTAAATAATTAACCATGATTATGCCAAAGTATATTTGTAAAAAGAAATTATGCAAAATTAATTTAAATTAATGCCATAATAGAGCATAGACTACTTCAAAATACTGAAAGGTTCAGTAGATGGAACTCAGGCTCCACAGGACAAGTTATTTAACATCTTGAGACCTCTCTTTCCTCATCTGTAAAATAGGGTTGATAATAGTATCCACTTTGATGGTTTGTATTTAGAATTAAAGCAAATCTTTGTGAAGCTTTTTGTAAAATTCTTGATTATAATAGACACCTACAAATGGTGGTTATTATCATTAACAATTATATAACATTGGAGGAAATAGATCTTTTAAAAAATAATTACAATACTGTTGTTAGTTTTCATGTTGGTATTCATATTACTTGGGTTCAGGGAAAATATCCAATTCACGAAAATCCAAAGCAGCTCTGCTTTTCTCCATAGTACAAGTTGTAATATATTTCAAGTCTATGGAGAGACATTCAAGAACAATGTTTTCTAATTCTTTGTTGATTTTTTAAAAAAAATGAATCAATTCTTTGTTTACTCAACAGACAGTTTTTGAGCACCTGCTAATATTTCGTGCCATATACTGACCTCTAGAAATAAAAAGCACAGGCTCTATCATCAAGGATATCACAGTCTAAAAATAAAGTCACCAGCGAACTGAGAATCCATTTAGACAATGGTAGGTGGCAGAAATCTTTGAACTTATAAATTAGCTTTTAAAACTTCTAGTAGTTTTCTGGGCATGTTTAGAAAGGATTTCTTACTCTCCTCCTCCCTCTAACTTGAGTTTACAGTAAATGGGGAAACCATTTGGAATCTGAACAAAAGGGTTGTTTTTAATTTTTAGTCCATGGCAAAGACAGAATTATCTAAATAACTTCAATTATTCATTTCTGAGATTCTTTTAGCTGTATTGGTCTAATATTTGTTTTTAAAATGTGATTGGCAATTATCTGGAATAATTTTAAAAGTATATGCTTGTATTAACAAGGGTCATGTTAAGTATGTTATAAGACTCATTTGCTTATATGTTTATTACTTTTCTTGATGGTGGTTTTACCTATTAGATTTTAACCAAAAAAAAAGTTCTCAAAATATTGTTCTTTAGCTTATTAAAAGGGAGATGATTCATCTCTCAATGGATTAATATTTTAAGCTTTTGTTCCAAAGCCAAATTGTCATCATTGTATGATTTTAGGAAAAAAATAGGCTCTATAAAATGTATAGTACATACCTCCTCAATTAAATATTTTGTTAATACTATATTGAACAATGATAGGAAATTTAAGATTATAATAATTAAATCTTCTGAATTAGAATTAAACATTTTACCTGATTAGTGTTCTAAATCATATTTTAATAAATTTTATTGAAATTTGATCCATTCAAAATGAAATAACATGTATTTCATCAGAATGACCAAATATTATATGTGTGATCAGCATAAAAGAAAAAATTCATTAGAAACAAACATATTGGCCTGGACTTTTAAATGTTTTGTTCTGTATTTCTGAATTTCTTTTTGGCTCTTCTTATGGGGCATTCCAGTAAAGTTGAGAGTGAATCCTGATACTTTGATAGAGCTGGATCTACCTTCAAGCACCATGCCTACTTATTACAGCTGGGAAACTTATTATTATTATTTTATATCAGATTTTAATTTTATAAGAAACAATGACCTTCTCATGTTGTTTCATAAAATGAAATTTCCTCATAAATCTAAAGCCATTAAACCACAAAAATACCAGACACAATCCATCACTTTGTTTCAGCCCAAGTTCAATCATTGCTTTTAAATATATCATATAAAATGTTCTGTAATTGAGGAAGAGTAGAGTGTAAGGATGAACCTAGTACCAAATAATCACTGGCTTCTTAAGAATGGCATTTATATTTATTTATTTTTTTCATAACATTCTTTAGGTAAAAAGATTCTTGGATATCCAAATCAAATGCATTTAAAAAACAAGGCTGTGTTTCATACTTTAAAAAAATACTTTCCGTTCTTACTTACATGTAGAATCAAAAAAAGTCAAATACATAGAAGCATAATAGAATGGTGGTTACCGGCGGTGGGGAGGTGGGGGGATGGGGAGATATTGGTCAAAGGGTACAGAGTTGCAGTTAGGTAGGATGAATAAACCTAGAGATCTAATATACAGCATGAGGACCATAGTTAATAATATTGTAATGAATCCTGGAAATTTGCTAAGAGAGTAGATGTCAAGTGCTCTCAAAAAACAAAACAAAACAAAACAAAAAGAGGAAAAAAGTACTTTCAAAGGAAAATTTATAAAATTGAAAAACCACTTAACATCCTCTCAGGGAGGATACTATATACCCATTTTAGTGGTAAAGAAAACATGACAATGGAAAATACGGTTGTTCCCTGGTATTCATGGGAAATTTGTTCCAGGATGCCCCAAAGATTCCAAATTCCCTGATGCTCAAGTCCCTTATATAAAATGGTGTATTATTTGCATATAACCTATGCACATCCTCCTGTACACTTTAAATCATCTCTAGATTACTTATAATGCCTAATATAATACCTACACATCACTTCATTCATGTGGGTTCAACATAGTACTCGGTATGCAGCAAATTGAAGTTTTGCTTTTTGGAACTTTTTTGGAATTTTTAAAAATTTTGAATATTTTCAATTCATGTTTGGTTGAATCCAAGGGTATAGAACCCACAGATATGGAAGATCAACTGTATATAATTCTAGAAGAGACAGAGATAGGGTGGAACATTAAACTGCAATCATATACATCTTGATTTTTTTCAGGACACTTTTAATTCAGATGTTCTTTTTGGTTCTCAGTTGTTTACTTTTAGTGGTAAGATCGTAGTGGCCTTCCAATATTAGGGAAATAGAGTTTCTACACAGAGCTATCATGTAAAGACTGAAAAATAACTGTGATCTCAGTGAACAGAGGCCTTAGCAAATGATGGCACAGTTTCTTGTGTAGCCTGCCGCTTGTTTTCTACCTTATGCCTGTTTGAACCTGGCCTGTGGGTAGGCCAGAAATATATTAAAAGCAATATATTAAGGGGTGAGATTGGAAGGAGTAAGTTGAGGGGGGACATTTTTCTTTTGTTGTGAGCTTATTTCTTTTAATATTATTTTAGATTATTTGGGGGGGCAGGTAGAAGCCTATTTGTCCAAGGGACAAAATCTGAGAAGATCCACTGAACACCCCTACTGGCTTTTCGGCCAACTAGAGTGTAGTGGTGAAGCTGATGGGATGCGGGGTGGGTGGGAAGGACACCAGAGCCAGTGCCTTGGAGGAGCCCAGGTGGCTTCCTAGTATTGGACTTTTTATCAATCCCAGGTACTTCCATTTCCTTATTAGATTTAGATTTAGTAGATTTAGAGGAACTGACGCTGATAAGATTTTTCTACTTTTGCATTACCTTGAAATTAGATTGGATTTTAACCAGTCATTTAACACATTACCCCCCTTCCCCTCTTTTGAACACTGAGGGAAAACATTGTTTCTCAACATTCTACCTTTTGATTTATCTCTCCTATTGAATTGAACAACAGGGAAAGAACTTGAGGTATAAAAGAAGTCAGTGTAATTATTAAATAATTAGTGGTTACCACCTTTTCATAGATAAATGCCGTAAAATTTAAAAAAATTCTGGAATACTAATTTTTAAGCTCTGTTCTGTTTAAATTTGTTTCTAATGGGAAATGTGGGTTGGAATTCAACTTGTTAAAATTGTTGCAATAGGTTGCAATTCAGAAAAGCAATGCAACATAGAAGTTCATTAGTATCGTATAACTGAACTGGAGATTATGTAATAGTCACTTATCACTAAGTCAAGGACTGGGTCAGAGTAGATCAGCTCAGTGAGCTGAAGGAATCGCAAGTGTGCCGCTGCTATTCCCTCTGCCCCAGAGTGTGGTCTGGCTTCCCTCATGATAGATTAAGAGTTCTATCATGAAGTCCCTGCTGTATGATCTGGGCATGGTACCTACTCCCTCTCAGCTTTTGTTTAGCTGTGTGACTCACTAGATAGAATTGCAGGTAACATTCCAAAGGAACAGTAGAAAGGAGAAATGGATTAATGTTGGGTTCAAAGACAAGAAGAAAAGTAGCATTTGAGCTCGTCTGCAAGGAATGAGGGTTTCTAAACTCAGTGAGTAAAAAGGAAGACAGACTTGTCTGGGGAAGTAGTATGGGCAAAAGCTCAGAGGGCCAACTCACCCAGAGCTTGAGGTGCATGAATTAGTGTCAGGGGAGCTGAGCCTGGAATTTGGGAAATGACCCTTGAGGACCCTGAATGCCATATGATGCAATGTCTTTATTTAGTAGGTGTAGAAGTTTCTTATGCTGTGTAACAAATTACCACAAATTTAGCAGCTTAAAGCAACACCCATTTACTAGCTTGCAGTTCTGTTGGTCAGAAGTCCTGCACAGTCTGGCTGTGCTGTTATAAGACTAAAATCAAGGCATCAGCTAGGGTGAGTTCTCATCTGGAGGATCTGGGAAAAATCTCTTTTCAAGCTCGTTCTTCTTGTTGGCAGAATTTAGTTCCTTACGGGTAGAGGATGGAGGTCTCCATTTCTTTGCTGGTTTCTGGGGGCTACTCTCAGCTCTTAGAGGCTGCCTGACTCTCTTACCATCTTCAAGCCAGCAAGGGCACATCAGTTGCTCCTCATGCTTTGAATCTCTCTGATTTACCTTCAGAGGTCAGCCAGAGAAAACACTTTGCTTTTAAAGAGCTCATGTGATTAGGTCAGATCCACCTGGATTACCTCCCTATTTTAAGGTCAACTGTGCCATCTAATCTAATCTAATCTAATCATGGCAGTAAAATCCATTGTATTCACAGTCCTGGGGACTATGCAGGGCTTGTAGACGAGGGGGCAGGAAATCTTAAGGGCCATCTTAGAATTCTGCCTTCCAGAGCAGTTAATGGGAAGCTACTGCAGGTGTTTGAACAAGGAAGTTATATGTTCCAAGCAGCGTTTTAGAAAGTTAATGTTAGTGGAGTGTAGAAAGTGTTTTGGAAAAATAAAAAACTGAAAACAATTGACAAGGGAGAAAATCTTTGCAATATCAAAAAATCTGGGGGCATGAATGCATTGGAAATAGGGACCCAAGTATCACAAGGAGAACTTGATACCTTGCTTCCTCCTGATTCAAGCCAATATTTGATTCTTTTTTGCTTTTTGGAGGGAAAAGTAATGAAGAGTGGTGCTAAGCAGGCAGGCTCTTAATGCCTTCTTCTCTGAAGCAGTGTGGGCTTTATCTGTTTTATATACTGGGATTTCATTTTTAAATTAAATTTATTATCTCATATTTTATTATTTAATCTAAAAATAAATTGGAGGGATGCTGGACCCTTCTAACACCCTCATTTTATAAATGAGAAAGTGATAGTTCATGGAGGGGAAATGACACACTTGCCAGAATTTCTTAGCTTTGCCAAGTATGCAGTTTAGTTTGAGAAGATACGACTCACTGGTAAAGAATGATTAGAGGGCAAACAGGGCATAAGAAAGGGCAGCTCGCTCACTTATACTGTGGATTCCAAAGGAGGCTGGGATCAGCTTGGCTTGGAATTTGTCAGGAAAACTTCATGAGATAAAGCAAGTCTTAGCCTGGCTGTTAAAGGAAGTAGTGGAGAGAACATGAGAATTGCCTAAGTAAAGGTCAGCAGACGGCGCCAGCTCTGGGCAAAGTTGGGGAGTAAGAGAAACTTGAGAAGCAATGTGGTGTGGTGGCTCTGAGCCTTGGGGTCTTATATATTTCAGCTGTGTGACTTTGGGGAAAACATTTTGTCTCATGATCCTCAGTTTTTCTAACTGTAAAATGGGGCTAATAATTATGTACATATAAATACATAATAATAGTTTTATAGGTCAAAACCAGTTGAATATGGGAAATTTTATGTGATTCAATCTAATCTATTCATACATTATAGGGTTGTTGTGAGTTCCAGGTGAGACAATGCACATTTAGCATAGTACCAGGCACATAATCACTACTTCATGGTATTAACTCTTTGTAATACTATTCAAGGAATAGGACACCTTAGAATCCAGAATTTAGGTAGAGGGGTTAACCTTGAGATATGAAGCAGTAGCCAGGTTGCAAGGGAGAGGATTTGGAATTTCAAGTGAGATGTGAGAATATCAATCAGAAGGGGGGGTCCGGAGGGCAGACCTCACCCTGATGTGTCAACATTTGGCTTGACCTGGGGATACAAAGTTTAATAACTCACGGCTGTTTGAGGCCTTAGAGGAGCTCACAGACTTTTGGGGTGAGGGATTAGATGGGCTGGCAGATAGGGTAAAACCTAGTTCAGAGCAGAAAACTCTTCCTGGGAGTGGGTGAGAAGGATTGGAAGGAAGACAGGGATGGTATGGGGTGTGTGTGTGTTTGTGTGTGTAGGGGGGTAGGTTTCACTGGATGGAGAGCAAAAGCTCTGGATGGTGGAAACTCATCTGGAATGGGCTGATTTTTCGTGATAAGAAGGGCAAGAAGTCCTACACTTTTATGAAGGGGGTTTTCCAGAAGAGAAATGAGGATTCCTTAGGGAAGAGTAAAGAGCTGGGAGAGGGAAGGAGGAAGGGGAGGAAGTGAAGAGAGGGGTGAAGTTTGTGAAGTTGAAGACTTGGAGGTGATGGGTGCAAAGAGATGTGAGAGCTGTTGGCTCTGATCCACTGTTGAGAAGTCTGTGGGTCCGGCATTCAGAGAGACAGCGTAGATGAACCCCAGCTCCCAGCCAGGGCTCCTGGTTTCCTGGGAACTCGAGGTGTGGTGGAAAGGGGACCCCTTGCACAGAACAACCCCACTTTACAGTAAAGATGCCCCTCTTAGTGATATTTGGAGAATGCCATGTCTTTCCCGTAGTATAATACATGGAAATAAAATTCAAAGCACCTCTCTGAGCCTGTAAACCACAACAGGGGCTTTATGACAGCTTCAGAGAGGTACATTTGCCTTGTTTATGATGCATGTACTAATTAGAAAGAGTTGTGCTCTCTTTGTGGTGTAAGACTTTGCAATAGGTCTATACTGTCATTATTATCAATAATAACTCGCGAGATAAAAATTTAGAGCAGGTGTCTGGTAATTCTTGATGGAGAGAATTCAGGGGATCTTGTTCCCAATTTTGCCTTCTCTGCACCTGGAAAGGAGGTGGATGATCCCATCGAACCACAGCCTGTTGTTGGGAGGAAATTCCTTGGCTCAATGCGAAGAAGGCATAGGATGCCCAGATTACTGTTTACCAGAAACAAGGGCCTGCTGCCTTGATGCTATCGATGGAGGAGTGGCTTTGGTGCAGGTCCGTCTTCTCACAGTAAAGTTCTTCAATTTCCCAGGCATGGAACCATTGCCTTAAGAGGCACAGGGTAGATTCTGATGTAATGAATCAAGATATTGGCTTTCAGGAGAATTCTTGATATATTGCTTTCTTGATCATAGCTTTAATTCCATTGTATAAAGAAGAATATGCCATTTTCTTATCATCTGAAGAACTCTTAATTTCTTAAATTCTATCAAATGTAGTGTTATTTACTCAAGCTTTCTTCCTGAATTTTGCCCTGGAGTGTTTGTAGGCAGTTACATGTATCTCTAACATTACTCATCATTTAGTAAAAGAAACAAAACAAAACAAACTCCAGCAAAAATACCTCCTCCATAAAATACATATAAAGCAAGAATAACATGTGAATGAACAAAATCCTGGCTTGAATCAGTTCTTTTGCAACAAATGTAGAATTGTTTGTAATTTTGAGAAAATGAGTCTGCAAACCAAAATAGTTAGTAGGTTTAATTTTAGGTTTACAGTTTTGACATTGTAACCCTAAATTACATCTTATTTGGAAAAATCTGTTCAACTCAGACTGTTTTTTAACCTATTTTCACAAGATGACTCTATATTAAAATTTCTTTGAAGATAATATAGCAGTATCTACCAATTGATCAATCTATATAATAAATAATGTTTACTATCAAGATAATATTATTTATCTGCATCTTAGATTTGCTGTTCTTATTGAAAATGTTGGTAGTTCTAAAAACACAGAATTAAAAACAAACAAACTTTTAAACATAGCAGATAGAGAATAGTTAGAGGCTGTGCCAAACTTCATAAGATGCAATATTTAGGAGAGATAAAGGGCTGAATCCATCAAAGTTTCTACCCAAATTGGGTGATCTATGTGAGTTTCATTAGGCACCTTTATGAAGAAGTAGCACTTAAGAAAGGTTTTTGCAGTGGAGAATGAGGCAGTTATTTAATGGTATCCAGTTAAAGCCAGTAGGAGACTAAAAAAGGAACAACTTTAGGTTCCCTAGAGGACAGGAAGTGTTTCTTTAGAAATCATGCTATGTGGTGCCTTCAAGAGCAAGATAAACAAACAGGTACTTAATAAATGTCTTTTAATGATAGTGATTGTTGGAAGTAGTGTAGAACAATAACTGAAATTACCTGGATGTACAAAACTAAAGGTTAATAGAAATTTAGGTATCAGCTGTGATCAAGGCCAATGCACTTAAATAAATACATTTCCACTTTGAGCTCATGGGAAAAAGGGACAACATATTATGGATGCCAAACCCCTGACCAAATCTGGGCAGTAGTAATAGCCTCTTCTGGCCCTTGGTAAAATTCCCAATAAACCAAATACCAAAATCAAATATAAAAGATGAAGGGAACTCTGTAGATTGGCTGAGTGACGTCTGTAGTCATCGGTCTCTCAGGAGGCCTAGAGCCCAGCTAGGAGTTCCATAATAATAGCTCATTGCTGTTTGCCCAAGACCTTCAAAGCCTCACATTAATGTTTGAAAAAAGTCTTTTTAAAGCACCTTATTAAAGCTATTTTGGTTTGGACAGAATGCCAGTGGGTGGAATCTGGGTTTTATCAGGTGCTGCTTGAGGAAAAACACTTAGGTAGTTCAGGAAAGCACTGAAAACAGAAACAGCGTTTTGAGGTTATTATTTGGAGTCAGACTCTTGAAAGTGTCACGGAAACAAAATAATTTTAAACTTTTTAAAAAGTTATCATTTTATTTTATATCTGGCTTCAATATGGTGATAATGTTTGTCCCTATTTCCTGGACGACTGGCCTTTTTCTTGAGTATTTTTCCTTTGGGAAAATGTATGCCTTCCAAATGCTGCATTGCGCTCACACCTTGTTATTCTTATTTCCTTGTTAGGCTCCGCAATCCCTGCCTTCTTCCTAAAGTTCCATTAGATACACAGAGTAATAAGGAGCTCTCAGCAAACGCGGAAGAAACTGAACCTGGGACAGAAAGTACAGCTTACTGGCCAAGTCCCAGAACATAAAGGCTTACGTGTTTGTGCTTCTCTACCCATATGCACTTACTTTCTTACGTTAATTTTTTCTTCACCCAGATTGACTCTCCTATTTATTTTATCTCAGTGGTGTGGGCATTTTTGTAAGCATTCTCAAATCTTTTGGGGAATGAAACAGTATATAATCAAATAGATAAATAAATATTGATATGGTGAAGTCATATCTTAAATGAGATAATTAACAATATGACCATTCAGAGCAGGATTTGAATCTTCCACAATAATATAAATTTAGAGTTTGCTTAGTTTTTATCTTTTTCTTATCTCCTAGCATTATTAAATAATTAGATAATTTATATATTATCTTCTGGTTGCTCATGCCCACTCCAGAAATAATTTGTAAGGCAATCTAATTTAGATTCTATCTGCTTTAAATAGGAATTAGTGTGAGTTGAATGCATGCATAAAAGATGTAACCTGGGAAAAAGTTATTGTCCAGAAGTTTTGGAAATTATTCTTCCTTTGAGCATCATCAGGAGATTGATCAACATGGTCAACTTAATGCAAAGAATATGACTTTTGGGCAAAACAGGCTTATGAATTCAAATATTAGTGATTTTACGTATCTTCTATTTTATTTCATTAAGTTCTGCCTAATAGACACTGTCCAAATATTATTCATAATTTACTAATGCCATTATGGCAATATTTTATTTTAGGAGATGGATGGAGATAACTCTTGTAGTTTTCAATGTTTTCAGTGTAAAAAACCACAAATAGGCCAGGGTATTCTGCTTGAAATGGCTTTTCATTGTGGGCCTATATGATGCAGATTTTACTGGAAAAATATGCTTATTTTTCTTTCTGTTAGCTTGACTCTGAAAGCAATCTTGGCAAATTCAGCATAGCCCTGAGTGTTACGTGAGGATGATGGAATTGAAGCAGCTGTTATGTTAGACCTCACCTGGCCGTTGTGACTGTGATGTCACGAGCCCTTTGGAGGACATAGCATCTCTTACCTGAGGTTCACTCTTTCTCGTGGGGGCCTACCCCCTCTTCGGTTCTACACACACACATGCACACAGAATGAAGAACCTTCGTTGTTACCTGTGGATACAGACACACTTTGGCAGGGCACACTCGTATCCTGCTTCTGGCCTTTCTCATACCTGAGTGTCTTTGGTTTCTACCTCATCCACACAAGGACTGTATAGGGTCAGCAAAGTGACTTGATAAACTAACATATGTCACCATGTTAGTGCATACCTTCCCCATGGGATAAGCGCAGATTTCTTGTCAAGTTTTATTTTTTGCAAATGATTATTAATTTAAAATATCTAGGTATTTTATTATTCATTTAAATTTGATTTAGAAAAGTGCAAAAAGAAAAAATTGCGGCCACCAGAAATTAGGTAGCTTCTAAAGGTAGCTGTTGCTACTATATCTTTTGTTAACAAGACAAAGTCTATGTTATTTCTTAATATTAAACATATTTTTGACTAAATTTGAATTCTACTGTGTCCAGTAGAATTGAAAATGTACCAGCTTTGCCATCATTACTAAGAGTGATGATGATAATACCTGCTATTTATTGCACACCCCCCATGAACAAGGTATTGTGCTGGGAATTCACATAAAGTATCTCAATTAATTCTCAGTACGGTGCTGCTTGGGAGAGATTACTATTTGCTTTTTACAAGATAATGAAAGAGACTCTGAGATGTTGAGTCATTTATCTGAATTACAAAGCAAGTAAGTGGACCAGATAGTTGAAAATACTTTTTAATTTTTGCTTTGATAACAAAAGTAATGTTTGCTTTTTGTAATACAATTGGAGTATGCATAGGAAGTTATGCATGCCATAGGAAGCTGGACTCAATTCTCAGTATATTATCCAGGAAAACCAAAACCACTGTTAACAAGTGGTCCATCTTTATCTGACTTCTTGAGAATAATCTTTGTAGATTACCTGATAATTTTTTTAAAAATAGTTTTTTTGTATGACTTTTTAATGATGTAGTTTTAACTTTCTTTGCAATACACTCAAGATGCATTTTAAATTTAGAATAAGTACAAATTTTCAGGACAATGTAACTTTTTATACATTTGCTTTCTGACTTCTTTACCTCAAAATACTGAAACCCTTCCTTATTTATTAGTTAACTTTTATCAATCATTTATACTTAAAACAGTATTCAACTAGTGTATGCAGATGTTTAAGATTATCACTTCTATTTTTCATTTAACACCATTAAATGTATACCACAGGTTACGTTTTAAAAGTTCCCTGTTCCAAGTAGTTATGCCTGATCTTTTTTCTGTTACAAATATGCTGAACAGTCTATGAGAAAACTGGTGCCTTTGGAGATTAAGTAAAGACTGCTTTACCCATTATTTTTCTATTTCTTGCTCTACTAAGCACCCAATTAATGAGCTTGACATAGGATTATTTTTACTCAGCTATTTACTTTGAAAAATTAAAAGTAATACATTTACGGAAAATAATTAAAGACTCCATACAGGTAAAAATGAAAAGTAAATCTCCTTCTTCCTGTTTCTCCTCTGGCCATTGCTCCCAAGCCTAAATTTCTTCTGTTTCCACATTTTCTTAATGGGTATATGAGCATAGGCATGTATATGTATATACATATTTTATGTAGTAGGATCTTTTTATAATAAGTTCAGATTACACAGGATGACTGTCTTTATTGGGTATGCCTCCTTCCTGTGTGTACTGTGTTGTGGAATAAGCAGCTTTCAGTAGGATATTCATATTCAGCACAATAAGGATAAATTTCAAACAGAAGAGAGAGTCAGGACCAAGGAAATAGAAGTTGAGAATCAAGATATGAAAAAAAGTACAAATTTATAGACTATGAAGTTCAAAAATGTTGTCTGCTAGATTAACAACCATCATATGTACATAAGTTTTCTGGTAGTCGATATAAAAAGGAAGATATAATCAGTAATAAATATATATATATTTTTTAATCTGAGATAAGGAAGTATGGCAAGTTCTTAGAGGACGGCTTTTAGTCTGGAATTCTAAAATTTCCATGGGACACTTTTATATTGGGGTGCTGGGAGCTGTGCCTGTTGCGGTAGTGTGGGTTAGAATGATAGGTGCCAATGTGTGCTTGCCGAGGCGCTGAGATGTGTCCCGCTGTATAAAGATGGTGGCAGCAGAGCATTAAACCCAGGATGGAGCCCTTCTGAGTGGGGGCCCTGTGTGACTGACTGTATGCTTTGAGATCCTTGCACACGTCTCAAGGCCTGCAAGGAGTAAGGCAGGCTAGTGGAGAAGGGGAAGGTGGAGCCTAATTCAGGGATGTGCTCAATGAAGTGCACATTCTGTCTTTCGGTTTTCCTTATCTTTGCCACTTCCTCAGGAAGTGGGCTAGGATGTGGCCTATTTGGGGGAAGTAATAGAGAAGGGTAGAGGAGGGCTCTGCTGGAAACATTTGAAATGTGACTGGTGAGCTGATGCATAGACTGAAGGTGGCATCAGGCTCTTAAACGAATGGATGTAAGGTGACACGAGGGGACCTCCTGTCCCTTGAATGTGGAGCGACAGGAGGTGGGGGGGTGCCTTCCATTGACCACTTCTGGTGTGTGTAGAGCAGAGACAAGTAGGCACGTGATTACGGTGCCTTAAAGAGTTAGAACAGAGAGAACCCTATTTTCTTACCAGAGCACAAAGGTGTGGCACAGAACTCAGCTTCGTGGCTTGGGGTGTCAGGAAAGCCTTTCTGGAAAAGGTGGCCCTGAGAAAGACCCTGAGGGACAAGTCTGGGTGGAGACCTGGATGCCCACATACTGTTATTCATTAAGCACTTCAGACTTTATGCTAAGGGATACCTGGAACCATTGATGGCTTCTGGAACATAGCATCGTCAGATTTACATTTTCTGAAATGTTTCCCATGTTACTTACTGTGTAGTAGTGGTTCTTAAAGTGTGGCCCCAGGACAAGCAGCATTGGCATCACCTATGAACTTCTTGGAAATGCAGATTCATGGGCCCTTTCCTGACCTATTAAATCAGATCTCTGAGGATGGGCCAGAAACTGTGTTAGAACAAGCTCTCTAGGTGATCATGTTAAAGCTTAGGAACCACTGCTGTGGGGAATGGATAGTGCAAAGGGCTTAGAAAGTCTTTGTTATAAATCCCTTATTTGACTAATGAAGAACCTGAGGGCCTACATGAATAAGTAACTTCCCAAAGATCAACCTAGTGGTGGGTGTTAATTAAGACACCGGTCTCCTGTCTGTGCCCAGTCTTTCTGCCATGGAAACTTCCCTGGCAATGAGAGGATTATCACAGCATTTTAAAAAGAAAGATATAGTTACGTGCTATATTACCTTTCAAAAACAGTGCTTACAAAAGTACAAATGGAAATAGGCAAATAATGTCATGCATGGAAATGATTGATATATAATTTTTGGTTGTATCACATTTCATATATGATGCATATTGTGTTTGTGTGTCTCTGAGGCTGGAATGGGGAAGAAGGAAATAGCTGTTATCTTTACTTAAGCTAATTATTCTCTAAGCAGTGAATTTACTAGAGCTATGACCTTGGGTAATACATTTAATCTCTTTGAGCCTCAATTTCCTTATCTAGGAAATGGGGATAATAATATCTACCTCATACGGTTGTTAGGATAATGTGGCTTATGTGAAAGTGCTTTGTAAGTCATAAAGCATTATAAATGTGAATGGTATTATTTTATCATATAATTTAAATGTAAGTCCAACCATCTAGCAAACATTTATTAAACATATATTATGTTAAATATTATAAGTGTAGACTTTTTAAATGTGTTTTTGTTCAGAAAAATCACAAAACGTTTGAGATGATTTAAATTATTAACATTATCACTCAGTGGGAAACCCATCCAAACAATATAGAAAATTTTGATTTGAAATTCCCAATTCTGTATTTTGGATTGAATTTTACCTAGTTAGTTAGTTGTCTTCTAACCTTTTTAAAATTTTTATTTTAGTAGGGATACTTAACTAAAACAGTATGAGGTAGTGCATAGTACTTTAATATTTTTAATTTTGTCCTTTAGGAGATGATTCACTTTAAGAATTAAATGAGTATATAGTCATTTGTATAACCCTCCAGAAAAGCAACAAAAGTGTATGAGTAATTTCTAAGTAAAATTAAGTCAATGAGTGGTTTATGTGACTCATCAAACCTTAAAGTGAATGGACTAGTTTTGCTTTCATCACTTAGAAATAAATATGCTGGTTGTTAATATGAGTCTTTTGGTTTGCCCATTTAAGCAGGTTATAGACATTCCTCATAGCCGTATACTAGGCTCTCTCAGGGATTTATTAATTTGTGCCTCTTTGGTGTTAGAATGGTTAATTTTTAAGGAATGCCCACTTACCTCTAGAGATGGCACTTATTCTATGGTAAATGGCAGTTTATTTGCATTAACACTAAGGATATATTCCATTTAGTACTGGTTAAATTGCATTATCCATAAAGCCAGTGGTGTGTTATTTTGATGTGGATATTCTGATAAGTTCAGAAATCATTCTTTAAATGCTTTGACTTTTAAATGCCGATTCTTGATGCTGAAGAGCTTTCTAAAGTGTATATATTTTTTAAAAGTATAATATTCATGTCACAACAAAATCTTTTTCTTTCTTTCTTTTTTTTAAGACAGAGTCTCGCTCTGTTGCCCCAGGTAGAGTGCAGTGGCATCATCATAGCTCACTGCAACCTCAAACACCTGGGCTCAAGCGATCCTCCTGCCTCAGCCTCCTGATTCACTGGGACTACAGGCCCACACCACCACACCCTGCTAATATTTTCTATTTTTAGTAGAGACGGGTCTCGCTCTTACTCAGGCTGGTCTCAAACTCCTGAGCTCAAGCAGTCCTCCTGCCTCAGCCTCCCAGAGTACTAGGATTACAGTCATGAGCCATTGCACCTGGCCACAACTTAATCATTTTTAATAACAATGTGCTATACTGTTCAACTCTGATTTCATTGTGGAGTCCAGGAGAGGGCTGACGTGGAGGGGCCCACCAACTGGGGAAGCATGGGAGGTAGGAAGACCCCTAGGACAATCGTGCAGGGTGGACAGCAAGCACAACCTCTGTTACAAATGAGTAAGCTTCCGGCTGTCACCCTCATCACCAACTCCTTTGCTTTGCTTTGCCCCTGCCTCTGGATTCTGTCTTTTGGGCTCAAATTGCATTTTGTCTAGTTTGTCTTGAGTAACTATACTATAATAGTATTTTTTTTAAGGTAGACAATGACTGGTCAAAGCTTTTCTCTGTTTTCACTATTTTTTATGGTAGTGTCATTTTTAAGTAAGTAGGATTATTTTATTGTACTTTATTTCTTAACCAGTGTAGATTCACTTTATGTATCTCCTATATCCTGTTTTCTGTGCATTTCTATGCTGTTTCATACTATTGATCTAGGAAATGAAATGTATTTCTTTTAAGAAACCTCCCAGATCCATTCATATCTGAATCCAGGTTGTTTTTTAAATGCAGTTTTTCTAATTTAATTGTAATTTCAAGTTAAAAAAATAACACAGGCAATATTATCATCAAACACACAGAACAATTACTTTTGAATACAATATTGTGGGGCATTAAGCTAAGGGCAGTTTTGTTTGTAATGAAAGATTGTAACTTTATCCTGGTTTTTTACAGGTTGCAGTGATTCTTAACATGGTGGAAATATATGTATGTAATTAATACTCTAAATTTTTAGGGAATACTTTTTGAGTATCTGGCTTTCAGTCCAAGCAGACAAAATGATCATGTATACTGAGATGCACAGTTTCAACACAATATCAACCTGTTAATCAGGCTTCCCCGTAGTTTCACTTAGGTGAATAACTTTCCAGAAAATCCACAGCATAACAAGAGATGCAGCTATTTTGATACATATTAAAACTGACTCAAATGAAATTTGAAATGGGAAGATATTTTTAGGACTCAATCAAGAACATTTACATTTGAAAGTTAAAAATATTCTTTCTGGGTTTTTTCCTAGTGAAAATTTAAACAAAACAAAATTAAAATAATGAATGATGTTTTCTACTATACTTATTGTAATTATCTCTTCTGCTTGAAATTTTATTTTTTTGGCCTCACATGAAGTGACAAATCATTACAACCAATTTGTGGTTTTAACAATCAGAAGTTACTGACTAATGGTGCTATTCATATGTGGTTTGGGATTAAAGAAGACTTGTGTGTGTGTGTGTGTATCTGTGTCTGTGCACTCGTGTGCATATGTGCTTACATTTTAGTGTGTTTTCTTCATAACCGAAAGGCCAAAAATAATTTGTAAAGCAATTCTGAATTCTTGGTATTCTCAAACTCTAGGGTTTTAATCTCTTTCTAAGTTCTTTTTTAAAAAGTATTTTAAAAGTTTCAAATTATTTTTTGAAAAGAAATCATTTTTTCCAAAAGCAAGAACTTTAGTCTTTATAGTGGGGCAAATGAAAAGGGTAGAGATCTTAACCCTAAAAATGTTTTAAATATCCTCTACATTTACCGCTTTACTTCTACAACTTGGATGCCTTTCTATATATTTAGTTTCATTCAAGTTTTCCAGTTTTCATTCTGAAAAGGAAGCAAAATACTGATTCCTTTTTCCAAAGGAAAATGTTTGTAGTGTCATGAAAAATGAGAACAGATGGCATTGTAAAGCTTTGGGGAGAAGTATAGCACTTCAATTCAAATTGTTAGGCAAAGTCAGAGACAAACACATAGCTACCAATTGTTGTAGTTATTTATATGACTTAATTCAACTGTGTAAAACAAAAAGTGTACAAGGTAGAATTTTGCTTCTTACGTTAAATAAAAATCGTTTTTCTAATTTACAGCCCAGACTTCACCAAGTGGATGCCCAAGCAACCAGGTTTTATTAGGAAAAAAGAGTAATTAGGAAAAGCAGTTCTGGGCACTTAAAATATATTCCATAATTTTGGGTTTCACAGTGGGCAAGTTTACCCAGATGCAGTGTGACAGCCTATTAGCAAAAATAAACAGATCTTCCAACTTGGAGTTCTTTTCCCTCCACTTTTAACTAAATTAGCTTTGCAGTGCGTCAGGGCTTGGGTTGTGGTAGGATGTATTAACTTCCCCCTACACTGTTCTGATTGAGCAGCAAAGCATCCATTACCAATACCGTATCCAAAGTGACGTTTCCATACAGGCTGCCTGCTGTTTCATTCATAACCACAAAACAGACTGAAATGACTTTACTTCTTTTTACAACTTGCAAAGAGTTAATGGACTGTGCTGGCCCCCTGCCAAAACCTTTAAGAAACTTTATTAATGTGTTATGAGGCTGGGACACCATAGTGTGGGATTTTATTGGTTATTCATCTTAATGAATAAAAATATGTATGCACAATTAAAGCCACATACTCTAGCAATTGCTTTCTAATAAATGTGGAGTCTTTGTTAGTGCTCATCATTGCATCTGCTGATCAATTGTGATCCTTCTCCTCCCAAAACCTAAGTTATCAGCAGTACAATAACATGGACTTTGTTTAAAGACATACCATTGTTAAAATAATATTATATTTGAAATGGGTAATTTTTTAATGATGAAAAAAACATAAGCAAGTGGTAAAATTGAATTTCTTTTTAAAAAATCTCCATGTTATAAACCTAGTTATAACCCATAGCATTTTTCTCATTATATATAACAAGAAAGCTGGGCTATGGTGTATTGATGACTCATAAGACAGAGGCAACATAATTTTGCTATAGATCACATGAGATAGGGATAGTGATAGCCAGCATTAAAAAAAAATTTTGCCTGTCTACTTCTAGAAAGTTTTCAGAAAGCATTTCATTTTTATTTTTGTACAATTTTATTGTCCTTTTATCTCTGACTTTTTCTTCTTCCCCCTTAGGGGTGGAGTGTTGCAAGGAAGGAAGAGGTCAGAAATTGTATCGTATTATAAACTAAATTTTAAAAAACAGACTGAGTGAATCAGTGGGTCTAGATGAATTTAATGCCAGAGCTATTTGAGAAAAGATGGATATTGTACGTATTTTGGAATATGTGATTTGTCCCCTCCCCCCCAATAGAATACTATGAACCTTCAAAATACTGTTGAATGGTCTTCAGTTTATGAGAATAACCTCAAGTACCTGAAGATGAAGAGAACTTCCAGGACATTTTTTGACAAAATGCCTTTCATATTATGGTCATTGTAATGGGGAAATTTTATACTGCTCTATCAAATGTACTTGTGAAGAGTCACTAAAAAAAAAAAAAGGTCTGGTAAGTAAAAATACCAAGAGAATGAATACGTTACACTTCCAAAGTAGTAATATAAAAGTTTAATCCATGTCTGTTTTTATTAATTTGATATTAATTCATACTAACATTTCTGAGGCATAAAGTCATTTCTGGTTTTGCCTCTAGTAGAAATGAGAATAATTCAATTTTCTTGCATTAACAAATTGGAAAATAAGTGTAATTTCTTCCCTTTTTTGGACAACTTAACCTTGATGTTGGAATGGATGCCAATTGAAATAAAAAGTCTGAACAACCATTAAATTAAACACATATCAGTTTACTTTCTTAGTCTCTTATTAACACAATGTATTGCTTTGTTGTATACATAAGTCAGAAATTGCCTTGAGTTTTAAAAAATGGCCTACCTTGAGGTCATTAAAATCAGATTACAAACATGTGAATAAAAGTTGAAAGATGATTTTTAAGTGACTTTTTGGGGGATAAAGCTATTCGGGGAATGGGAAATAATCTTTCAGTATAGATTTTGAACATTGTGTGCGGCTTGCCATCTTTTCAAGTTGAGTTATCATGCTGAGGCACTTGGCCTTGTGAATTTGATGATGCTGTGCTCTGTGTTGTAACCAGCCACCTAAACAGAAGCAAGGAAATATTTGACCTTCCTTGTATTCTTTCTCTGAGGCTCATTTACCTATATACAGGAAAGTGGTGAAAATTGTGTTGGTGGATCTGTCTTTCAGGTGGTGGTAGAAACTGTCTTTTCTGGGTGATCATGTTGTCTTTGTAGAACAATCAGACCCTGACCTCGGGTTAAGTACAGCTAAGATTGTAGTAGCATTCATGTAAAAAAAGACACATGGGAGAAATCAGACTCTGATTTGTGAGATGTGGCTTAGAGAGGGAATTACTTGATCCTGTGGTGAAGTTTCAGGACTTTGGTGGGAGATTAGGAGGTTTGTGGGGAATAGAGAAGGTGGTGGCTTTGCAGGGGGTGTCTGGTGTTCACATGTTATCACTGCACTGAGCTGCTCAGGCTGTGCTGGCCCTTTGCCTGTCAGTAGAGTGCACTGACTTAGTCCTCAATTTGTGGCATGCTATGGGCAAAAGGGGTTTTCTGGTCTCATCCTCCTCCCAGTTTGTGCACATTACCAAACCACAACATAAACTCACCACAAGCAGCAGCCTCCATTCAAGGCAGGCATTCACCAGGGAAACTGGGAAGTTATGTGTCAAAAATTAGGAAAATTTACCAAAGAAGCCTGTAATTGTAAAGGTAAAACCTCTACCTGGACTGGATTTCTTTTTCTGTCTAGTGGTGACACCTCTTATTTTGGAAGACAGTCATTTAGATTGGGTTCTGGAGTCAGATTTGCTTGGGTTTACTTCCTGGCTTTTTCAGTTATTAGCTGAATAGCCTTGGGAAGATTATCTCATCTGAAAATGGGGATAATAATAATACCACCCCATGGTGTAATTGAAAGGATGAAATCTGCATATACTGTAGTATGGAGAACAGTATTGGACATGTAAACAAATGCTCAATGACTGTTAGCCTCGCTGTTATTTTATTATCATTACTATCCATCTACAAGATGTCTGCTGATGAAGAGGAGGAAAGGCTAACATTTTAAGCAAATACAATGTATGGAATACTAGGGCTTTGCGTAACTAATTGCCATTTTTTCCTCACTAGTATCCTTTCAGGTGTAGGTATCAATTTTATATGCATTTCACTATCTTGTGCACTCAGTAAGACATTAAGTGTATGACTTCCAGGACCTTGTATTCTAGCTGGGGATACAAAATATACCTACTTAGCAATATGTACTAAAAATGACCAAAACAAGAAACAAGCAAAATATGAAACTATCTCTTAGTTTTTTTATAAAGCATGTTGTCTTAATTTCAAAGCTCTATATTTAATAGCATAGGGTCTCTTTACAGGTACTAGGTGATCAATCAACATTTACTGAATTCTTCTGTTTGTTGGGCAGATTGTTATAGAATTTGAGAACTCTCAAGGAAGAAAAGTAACACATTAGCAATATCAGACCATAAAAATCTCATGAAAGGAAAGACAATTAGCTCAAGTTTTAAGAGTGTTTGTAAGTTACCAGTGAACTAGAGATATTTTTCAAAAACACGAACTTTGGCTCACCAGTCTGTTAAGAGTGGCCCATTGTTGTATAGCTGTGTGACTGTGACCATTCTGCTAACTAATTAAACAAAGGTTAAAAGTCTCTATGTCTTTTTATTAAAAAGTCTTGAGAATAGTCCCTAAATGTCTTCTATGCAAAAACATAATAATGGCGATAAATTATTCTGCCATAAAAAGGTACAGATAAAGTGTGTGTGTGTGTGTGTGTGTCTTTTTTTAATCAGGTGAATACTGGAGAATAGACAGTATTCAAGATATACCATGAAAGAGACATTAGACTTTCTTCTCTTATAATGGGGATTTAAAAAAATAAAGTAGAAAATATTAGTGTGTCTGTGCTGAGTGTGTGGATATATAATTAAAGCTAGAAAGACTGGGCATTTAGTGAATAAGCACTATGAATGTGATGAATACCACCAGTCTGTGTCAGCATTGTGGAATTCATCTTTCACCTCTGAATTATCTCCCAGCAGAGGCAAGAATGTTGGATTCAGTTGAAGCTTAGAATTACTAAATGGTAATCACTGCCAATGATGATTGCAGGATAGAACACGAGGCCTAATGTGTCTCTCAACCTGAGCTTAAACTTGTGAAACACCCTAAAAGAAAAATCCGCTGACCTCATTATGCAATATTTGGCAGCTGTGGACACAGCATTTTAGCTGGGATTTAAGTTTAATAGAGAAAAAAAGGACAGAGACAATATACACCTTGAGAGATCCAGGAGTACTTATGAAGTATTTTTCCTTTACTTATTCAAGTGTTTTTTATATTTCTACTATGAACAAATCAGTATATATTCAGTTCCATGCAGTCCCTCTCTCCTTTCTTTCTTCTGTCCCTGCTTCCCTCCCTCCCTTCCTCTCTTTCTTCCTTCCTTCCTTTTTGTCACCCTTTTGGTCAGCACTTGGAACTTCTAGAAACGGTGTGTTCGATCTCAGTTTTCTCAGCTGGGTTTTGTGCCATGGATATAGTTAATTCCTTGAATTTTGAGGCCTTTCCATAGAAGGGTATGAAAAGGTTTTGTTTTGTTAATGTTGTTTTAATGATGTAAGAGAAACCTAGACTTTTAAAGGATGAGAAGGAAGCAAATTAATTTTCTTTCCATTTTGCATGCATAGAGTCTATAAGTCCACGTCAAAATCATGCCATTGCAAATGGGAAAATGTTGGCTTTGCTCATACTTTTCTATAGCATGTTTTAATATAGCCAGAAGTTTTTCATTTTATCTTTTTCCACAAAATTAAACAAGTTTCTTTAATCAGCAGAAAGCATTGTGGGCACACGCGTGATTGCAAAATGTCGAGGTGAGTGGAATTTCATAAAGGACCCCTTGTCACCATTTTCTAATTGGTAGTATTCCAATATTGCTTAGTAGTTAGTTTTTCCAAACGGCTTTGACAGCAACGACAAAAAAGTTGTGGTACCAACTCCTAGGTATGTGGGAAATGCACTTTTGGCTTCATTTGAGACAGACTTTAGACCTGCCTGGGTAGCAGGGTTGGCCTTTGCCCTTGGCGAGGCGGGCCTGGCCGGCGACATTTCAGGAGGCCGCTTGGCAGCCATTTTAGATCCTGCCCGCGCAGAGAGCTCCTGGCTGCCAAAAACTGCAGCCGCTCCGTGCCAAGACACTCTTGGCAGTGGAGATAAACTTTGTAGAGATACACAGTCCAGAAATATCTTATAATTACAAAGCGCAGGGGGCAGAATGTTTTTACAATACAGCTGTGCTAATGTAAACATTTAATTTGGCAGCCTTCTCCACCCACTTTTCAATTAACCGGGTTTATGCAGATACTTTAGGTCTGTAATAAACTTTATTGCTACTTCTCTTAGAGTACAGTTTATGAAACACAGATTTGAGGGGCTTTTTTGAGGGGTTTTCCATCCATTTAGGAAAGCACATTGTGAATGTTATGTTGCCGTGAAGGGGAAAGGTAGCTTTCTGCCTCAGAAAACACCACAGGTCTGACTTAATTGAAACAATTGCTTTGGGGGAAAAAAAATGCGGAGGCTTTCTTCTTTGGCTTCTAAAGTATGCAAGAGGATATTAATAGAAAGAGGTAAAATCACTTATATAGCTACAAAAAGACACTTGTGTTGGTGATCATTAAAAAAGATGAATGTCCCCTGCAATGCATGAGACTGTTTCAGAGATAAATTCCCAGTAACAGTTCTTAGAGATATAATTATAATAATTGTGTGATCGCCATGATAATTATTCTTATAGTGCGAAAGAAATAATTTTCTATCTAAAGTAGCATTCCACTGTTCAGCTCAAAAAGCTAGTCAATAGATCCTTTTCAGCTAACCTAAAAAAAAGTAGAGGTCATGGAGTTTTAAAGCTAAATTTAGTTTTAATTGACATTGTAAAAAGGAATTTTTTTCATAAGGAATATGACATCACAATCCATGATATCTCTTTGCATACATTTGCTTACATATTTCTCACATAAATTAAAGAAAATCATATAAATGCAATATATATGGATAGTTTTCTCAAAAGACAAAAAAATTTCAAGTTGTATATCTATGTATTTCCATTTAGGTACTGCCTTAGTTATGATTTTTAAAAATTAGCTTTTGGGTTTTTTTGATGATGGATTTTAGTAATAGAAAGCCAATTCTTAGGATGTTTTGTCCCAGAACTCCTTTTGAGACCTTCATTTAGCCTGGCTCCATCAATATTTTATAATGGGATGTGACCACAAAGTAATTTTCAGTCTGAAATAGTATTTGACTCTTCAGCTCCCAAACTAGTCAATAGATCCCTTTCAGCTATCCTGAAAGATGGTGGAGGTCAGGGAATTTTAAGTCTGTGGTCTCATTATTTTATAGTCTCATTATTTTATGCTACTATAGCTGTTTTGCCATCATACCACTTTTATACATTCTGCTTATCACAGCTAAACAATGCATTTGTAGTCTGTGGATTTTATTCTCTCATAGTTGTTATAAACAAAAATTAAACAAACAAAAAAGTTTGACTCCCCCACTACTAAATCATTGTGTATGTGTGTGAAAAGTGTCAGTTTTATGTTCAAAATGTAATAATTGTGGATTTTGCTTACTTGTTAATATTAAACAGAGCCCATTTTACCTGTTAGCAAGTGAATGAAAATTGACATAGTTCAGATTAAACTGTGAGCTGCAGAAAGAGAGGAGCAAATCATGTTTTATTCACTATTGTAGACTGAGTTCTAGGGATAATACATGGAACACTATAGGCATTTAATCATTTTTTATTTTAATAAACAAATGGATAAATGTCATAAGTGCACATTGGAATCAGAATATTAAGTGTCAATTACCTATATGCACGGGTTGCTCATTATGACCCTTTCATTTAGATTGTTTTGTCTTTCTTTTGGGAATTAATGCTCTTTGTCCCAATTTTTTCATGGATAATATATCCAAGATAACATGCTTTATACAGTTTAAGTAGATTCCCCAAATTTTGCAAGTGAGTTGGGATACAAGAGATCGCAATCTCAGAGGGAAGCAATGTATAAAAAACCGACCCTAAGGCACTGTTCAAGTCCTAGATTAGAGGTATGAGCAAGATGATGTGGGTTCTGAGGGGTGGGCTCTTTAGGTGGGGCGATAAGGTCCAGGAAGAATGTAACAAATGGACGAAATTCAAAGGGTTTGCAAGATGAATTAGGAGTTTGTCTAGCATCAAAGAAGAGATATTCTTAGAATAGAAACCACAGGAGCAAAGACATAGAGACTTTCAATTACACGACGTATTTTAGGAACTTTAAGAAGGATACTAGAGCTTAGGGCATAGGTGTGAGAAGGGGTGAAAGTTATGTGAGAGATGAAGCTAGGCTGGGGCCAGATTACGGAGAGCCTTGAATGCTCTTGAATGCTGTACTAAGGAGGTTGTAGATTGTTCTAGGCAATAGGGAGCCATCAGATGTTTGAAGATGTGTGGTGATGTGATTCCTGGTGGCTGTGCAGAGAGAGGATCAGTCGAGTCTGGTTGTAGTATGAGGAATGAATCATAATGGCCTGAGGAGGCTGAGGCTGTCGTGAGGTAAGAGCATGAAGGCTCAGTAAGGGATTTAGCAGCTGCTGGAACGGAGATGGGGGAATGGGCATGAAAGATAAGAGTCTGGGCCAACAACTGAACGTGAGGCTTTAGGGAGATGGGGTTTCCAGAAAGAGTGTGTTCAGCTTCGGAAACAGTGGTTGTGAATGCCATTGAGATACAGATTGAGTGGGAGGTACAAGTGTGCAAAGGTTGTGTGCTAGCAACATCAGGAGGGACTTTGTGGTTAAAAGGAGAGTTTAGGGCTAGATATAGAGACATGAACTCCTCCAAAAATGGGTAATATTTGTAAACATGGAACTGGTTGAGTTTGCTGAGGGGGAACATACAAAGACAAGCAGGTGGGCTAGTTGGATGGGTCCTCTTAGGGCTCACTAACGATTCAGGGACTGACAGAAGAGATTACCATCAAGATTACAAAGAAGCCCCCAGAAAGGGAGACTTAGAACTGGAAAGGAGTGGTGCCCTAAAGGAAAATGGAAGGAGAATTTTAAAAAGTTAGGGATACTTAGCGTGAAAAGCCGATTAGGTGGAGTTTCCTATGTCTTAGAGAAATAGTAATTTTGGAGTTAAGGCACATGCCTAGACTTACTGGCCCCGAGAGCTACTTTTGAGCATGAGGATTATTATTTTCTCATCTTTGATGGTGATGAGAGAGTATCTGAGTTTTGGTCTTGTGTTTTACTCCTCAGCGTAACTGCACTGAAGCACATTGAATCATGGGGTCCTGATTCAACTGGGGTCCTGGGTTGCTTAAAGGATGAATATCCTATAGATTGTAAGAAACTTCTGGCAGAAAACAATGGATTATGTTTGTTTGTAATCTCTTCTACCAATTCTGATGAGGAAATTTGCCTTTTCTTCTCCATCGGCTACTATATTTTAAGGAGCAGAAGCTAATTTGAAATTTTGGTGTGAATTTTGGAGAACGCATGAACAATTTCACAGAAAATAAAAGGATATGTGCCCAACCACAGAGCACACCCCTTTAATTGCTCATACCAAGCTTTCAGACATTCCCTAGGGTGAAAAGATTCACCCTGTTAGCTGCAGCATTGAGGAGCAATTTATTTGCACAATCCCCTCTGCTCCCCTTCTCCCTATGTGAGTTCCCATTTCAGAAGTAAAAGACTCAGAAAGTGGTGATATTATGCTAGTACATGCAGAATTACATTAGCAAATATGATTGAGCCAACTAATGTGTAAGTAACAATAGTTGACTGGAAACTGGGTGCAGCTCTGCAGTCTCCTTGAGTATCTTAAGGTGTTTTGTGAATTTTTTTTTAAATGCCTGGACCTTCCAAATGGACTGAAGTTCATACTCAGTATGCAATGTTGACCTGGGAGTTTCCTTTGAATGAAAATAAATTAGCAAGTAGAAGGTATTTTAGTTAATATAAAACGAACAAATATATATGGCCCTTTCAAAAAGCAAAATGTCTGTAGGCATAACGAGACTTCAGTACTTCTTTACTTTTTTTTTTTTAAAAGCTCTTTAGCCCTTACCATCCTAAGATGCCGCCTTACCACTTCCTTAAGGAAACAAAAATGGGGGCAAATTAAGTTTCCGAAAGTAGGGGAGGATCCTGTTTAAGTAGATTAGGGTCTGGCATACCATTTAACTTTATCAGGCACTTAAAGCGGAGGATGTACACTGTAGCCGGCAGTGACTTGCCAATTAGCTGGGCTTTCCTCACTGTTTCTGGTTTGGCAGGGACGAGGTGGTTCACCCTGCCGCACTACTGCCTGCCAAGGACACATGGCCAGCTCCCGGCTTCCTGTCTTCCTCTTTGTGTCCTGGCCTTGCCTTCCAGGGAGCTGCCAGGACACAATTGCCAAAAATCTTCCTTCGGAAAGGTCAAGTAACCTCAAGTCACCTGTGCCAATATTTGTGTTTTCTTTTTAATCCTTCTGTGTTCGACTTGGAGAAAACTGTATAACTGAACATGCAGAGTGGAACCTGGGGTCACTTTGGATCACTTGGATAAAGCAACAGAACCGAAAGAATCCCTTGGCCAGTCAGGGTATGATGTTTCTAGTAGAATTCTATTTAAAGCTCTGTGAAGTGTGATAGAGTTCAGAATGGTTCAACGTGGATTTGGATTTAGTTGCTTTTTAGGATTCACTGTACACGTGTGATTTTTGGCCAAAGCTGGTGCATCACATGGCAGGGAGAGAGAGAAAAATGGAGATTGGTTTTGGCGTAAAGGCTGCATTTTTGTTTGTTTTTTTAGGACTCTGTAGTCGCAGGCTACTTTTTGCTTTCCAGTTTGATGTCTGTGAGCAAGCACCAGCAGCCAAGTCCCTTGTACATGGGCTGAGAACAATGTACAAGAGTTACCTAGGGTGCTTGTTGAAAGTGCAACTTTCTTGGCTTCAGCATTGCTGTACAAATCACAGTAATTGCAGGTGAGGTCGAGGAATCTGAATTTTTAACAAGCATCTCAAATGATTCCAATGCTCATTAAAATTTGTGGACTGAATGTCACTGATTGCAAAATGATGAGAAGCAAGTAGTGTTTATTGTTATGATACAGCAAATTGTCCCATATCTCCTTCAATTGATCTTTTTGGAGACCTATGCTTAATTTGAATCTTTAGATTGTGTGCAAACCTCTACCAAAAACAAACGCTTTTCAGAAGATTGAAATTTTAAAAAACCAATACTGCAATAAACTTTATCCAAATGATCATTCCTGATTTAAACCCTGGATTTTAGGATTTTTTAGTGGTTTTTTTCCCCATGACACATGGGGTACCATAGTAAACATATTAAACAACTTTAGAAGGCTCCCTCCCTATAACCTACATTGTGTATGATGCTCCTTGGAGATGTGCAGTGTGGTGGGCCCAGTGGTGTCTGTTATGAAAGGCAAGTTTTGTGTCTCTACTATTTCACAATGCAAAGCAATTTTATTCTTTACTTTGAAAAAATTCCATTTGAGGAATATGGAACTCTTAATGTGCCTAAAATTGAGCTACCCACTACTGTGCATGACTATTAGTATTTAAGAGAGGGTACAACATATATTCTGCCTGTAGAGTCAGGGAAAGTTCAACATAGCCCCAATAGTTCCTTTTGGCTTTTCATGTAAAATTGTCTATACCACTTTCTTCCTAAGCTCAGATTAATTTTCCTTTGTGCCTCTTGTACCTTGAGATATGCTATCTTTGTTGGTGAGAGTGGTATAGTTGAGCCTTTTTTGTCATTGTTTTGTAGCATTCATAGAGTTGGACCCGGGTTAACTTCGTAACTTTATCATTTTTTTCCCCTCAATTATTTCCAAAATTTGCTAAAAAGCTGTAGCCTCAGGGACACCTTGACTTTCTGACACGACTAACAAACACTACACTAATTTGGAACACATGTTCTGTCAAAGTTTACCTATAGCCTTGGGTTCCAAATTTGCAACTTCAGCATCTTCCTTTGAAAAGAAACAGCATATTTTTTCTTCAACTCCCTTTTGCCTCCCCTTGAACCATAGTCTTTTATAACAGTAATAAGGAAATGTGCTTATGGGTTTAATTGCTACAAGGCAATTGTACCCTAGAGGACTGGCAGAATTTTCTTTTCTATATCTGAGGGCTGGGCTCCATCAAGAAGATCCATTTGCAAATAACTCAATTAGAATAATAACAACAATGTCTTTATTTGTATGGCAACTTTCCCCATAGAGATCAAAGTGGTTAGAGACATCCTATCAGATTCATTGTTCTAATACCCCCGTGGACTGAAATAAAAAAGTTTTATTATAGCTTGTTTGAGATACAAGAGTGAGGCAGAGAGAGGCTAAGTGACATCCCTGAGGTCACAGAGAAAGTCAGTAGGGGAACTGCAAGGAAAAATCAAGATTTCCTGTTACTCTGCAAGTTTTCAAGCTGCATCCTATCCTGGCTATTGTAAAGGCTAAGGATAAAGCACAAAGTCTCTTTTGGGATTGCACAGAATGTAGGTGAAAGTGCTTTGAAAACTGTGAAGGCATTGTCACTATCCTTATCACTTTGTACGAATGGAAGATAAGAAAGAGCCTTATTGTCAATATCTAGTTGTTCCAATATATGAAACATGGCTTTTACGCATTCTTGATTGATTGGACCTGAACTGCCAAGTTGTCTTGGTCATTTATGAAGGACTAATAAAAAATTACCCGTATGATTCTGAATTTAAAAGAATTCTATGAGATTGAAAACAAATTTTCAACTGATTAAGAAGCTAAAGATCAAAGTTTCTCTGATTAAATAAACTGCCTAACAAAAAACTTACCTAAGTAGTCTGATTCTTTTTTTTTTTTTTTTTGTAAGGTTTTGCTTGTAGACTCCATAATTCTGAGAGTGGGTGTGATGAACTTAGGCCTTATTTATTTATTTTTTTTTCAGTGACAATAGGAGGACTGGGAGTAAAACTGCTACTAACCTTCCAACCTGATTCCAAGGAGCCTTGGAGGACACGTTCTCTGGGGAGTAGATGCAATTAACTTGATGTTCTTAATTACTATTGTTTGCTTTGTGGATAAAGGTGGTGTGTTTTTGTGTAGGGCTTTTGGCTTCTAGAGTGTCCAGTGTGCTGGTGTTGGGGAGGGTTGGGAATGGCAGCATTCCCTCCCTTAAATAGGAGTCCCCTTCTGCAAACTAGGAGCTGAAAAATCAGAAATGCCCCCAAGTTTATCAGGCCTTGCTTTCTAATGGGAAAAAAATTAAAAGTCAGGCAAAATATAAATGCATGTTTTTTAAAGCTCTCTCTTTGACTTTCAGAATTCTAGGCGATTTCATATTTCTTCACTTTAACCCAAATAAATGAAGCCATCTTTCACTTAGATCCTTCCCTGTGAGTCTCATGGGAGGAGTAATGGCCTTGAGACTTTATCTCATCATCACGGCACCTCTTGTTGTGAATTAATGCTTAATGAACATTAAGCTGAAAACTAATCCAGGTAAACAGGTGAACAGAAAATAAAGTTTAACCAGTGTGAACATGTTTGTAAAATAACATAGAAAGAAAACATTCATCGTTTTGGAGCACTATGAGTGCTGCCAATGGACTGAGAAGGCAGGTGCTATTCTCTACCAGGTGATTGGATTATATCAGCTAATTTATTCCACTTTTGGTAATTTCTGTATGATATTAATAGGGAACTTCCAGTGATTATTTTATTATTATTAATTTATTTTTGCAAAGGAAAGCTTAAAAAGCATTTTCTTAAGCTCCCTACCCACTTTTTCTCCCAAATGCCCTCACTGGATTCATTTTTCCCCTTTTGTATTGTCGTTTTGGTTTGCATGGTGTGACATACGTATCCATAATGCCACAAAAAATTTCTGCTCAGTGAAAAGAACGTTGAGCGGAGGTGTCACTTTAAAAACACACTGATTGCTTTGAATGGGAGCCTAATCTGAGGAGGAAGCTTTGGCTTTGGGAGCCAGATTGGGGTAACTAAGCTTTTGTATTCAAGTTGGGTGTTGGAACCCTGACTTCATTGCAGTCACTTATATTGATGTTGGGTAAACAAACCAAAATAAATGAGAACAAAGCAGCAGCACTATAAAAATCTTCTCATTTATAGTTTAGACTTTCAAGCAAAAACCAGGAATTATAATTTTCTTTGAGATTATTTCTGTTTCATGTACTTGCAAAATCAGCTGAATTTTTATACCATCTTTACTTCACTAAAGTTTTCCTTAGATATAGACTTTGCTAAAAAAGAAAATATTTTGTCAACAATGTGAAGAATGACAAGCATCATTTCCGAAAGAATATCACAGGAGGGAGAAGGGTTGTGCTCCCTTCAGGCAGTGACAGAGCTTTGCAGGGCAATGATGGAAGCTGTAACACCAAACTTTGCTGTTTTTGTTTGCTGATTTCAATTATGCCTAGGTCAGGTGTACCAAAAGTTGTTTTGCCCCCTTTGACAGTTGATTGATCCTATGAAGTGAATTAATGGTTTCAGTCCAATTCCAATTCGGGACAGAGAACCACCTTGATTAGCATTCTCTGGGACCCTCATTGGCATTCTCAGCCAACATGCCCAGATTTAAGCAGGCCTAGGAGAATAAGATTTTCTTCCAGGTCAGGTGTAGCACATTGTGGGGAAGCCTAGGGGATATACTATGATTTAACCTTTCTACAAAAGAGAGAGAGAAGGTGTAGTGGGAGAGACAGACAGAGTGTGCGCATGCTCTGGGTTGAGGTGGTATAGTGCACCTCCAATATTAAAAAAATAACTTGCTTATAAGCTATTTCAGTGTTATTTTGTTCCCTTATATCTGCTGTGACATTTGCAAATAGAAGGAGATTTTGTGTTAGTTGGATGCAACCAGATCCTCAGATACATTTTCTGAAGGTGGAGGTTAGTTCTTTGCTCTATTAGCCCATTTTTAGGAGGGTGCCTCTTTTAACCTATTTCTGAATCAATTATATCTGTCATAATTTTGGTTATCTGCTTAGTATAATGTAAACAGTTCAATCTCATTTGTTTTATCTTGGCTTTAACTGAGTTATCTATTCCTATGGAATGGTTTTAAATCACAGTATACACATACAGAGTGCGTTGGAAGAACAGGGACAATTTTATATTTCTTCTTATTGTCTTTTTTTCACTATAACTTGTATTGACAATTTAAGTTTCAAATGATACATGTGTAATAAAAAACCTGGTTAAAATTTGGAGCCACTTTCCCATCTGACATTAGGCTCTCTGTACTACCCTTCCCCCCAATTACCAGAGAAAGTCAAGAGCTGTTTCTATCTTGTGATCTCGGCATTATTTCTATGGTTTTTAATGTCTGTGCAGTATGTCTACTGTCATATTATGGAGGTTGTCTCTTTGTATACCCACCACACTATAATTTTCTCACTGGGAAAAATAAATGGGGTAGGAAAACACAAAAAGTGGACGTTATTTCTAAACTTACTTCATGACCATTGCCTACTTAGACTAACCCATTTTGTTTTTTCAATAAATACTTATTGAATTAAATTTATAAATTTGTCCTCATGTGACACAGATTGACTAAGATAGATTTCAGGCTCAGGTTTAAAGAAATTTAATAAACAGTGATTTTCAGTTGATACAATCTCCATATGATGTTTGGTGGTGCTTATCACAAACTAGGATGATAATGTTTTAAGAAGAGACATAAAAATAAATCTTTGGGGGAAGGGTTCAAAATGGTTGAGAGAAAGGATATACAAGGACATGGCAGTATAGCTCAATACTGAAAGCTGAGTGTGCACACCAAACACCAGTGTCATCCTGTTAAAGTTCTGTCTGAAAAAATTGGCAACATGTGAATTGATGCTATATGTTTTATCATTATGTCATGTCCCTGTAGTGAGGCTGTTATCTAGCGTAGTTTAAAACATCAAGTGTATCAGTATTGTTTGCATTTGTGATTGTAAAGTTTTGGTACCATGAGTTCATATACTTCCGTATGCATACAATTATGAATATCTTTATCTCCTATTTGCAGAGTGTTTTAGTAAAGCATTGTAGATTATGCCATTTTGATAGAAGAAAATACTTTTGTCTATTCTTATTTTACGGTTTTTGTTATGTGAAAATGCTGGATGTCAAATGAGGTCTTGTGAACTATTTCCTAGAGAAAATGGTAATGTTGAATTAACATTATTATTTATGAATCAATTCAGTAATATTAATGAAGAATAATATTTCTCTTTCCTGGTATGTATTGTTTTTATGTTGATGTATATTGGTGTATATTTAAGACAACCTTTTGATTATCTCCAAGTGAGACTGTTAGCTATTCAGACAATTGATAAGCATTTCAAAGTTCTTTGTGTCATGAGATATAAGGAAATGTATATATAGTGTTCTGTAAAAACAATCAAACTCATAATTGTTCTAGTCAAGGAGCCTATAACCATGTTTATAGGAAAAACACATGCACAAGAAAAAACTTAGTATGTGCAACTTGTTAAAAGTTGGATAGATAGACTAACTGTGAAATGGTAAAAAGAAGAAATAGTAAATCTGAATGAGTGGGTGGGATTATCAGAATATCTCCTGGAAGAGATGTATTTAGAGCATGGCATTGAAAATCTAATCTTTAAGAAAAAAACTTGATTATCTTTATGTATCAATATCATGCATTACAAAAGCTTTGGGATATAGGATTTCATACTTAGTACTGAATGGTGGCAGTGCTTTCTCACTTTTTAAAATGAGAATCATAACAAATACTTAAAAGTTATTAATATTCTAAAAGGTATTACATTTAATCTGTTTAATACTGTTTATTACCTGGCATTTATTTTAGAGTGATAAATAGGCCAAACTTGAAAAAACACATGTATCTGTCAGAGTCCAGAAAAATAGAACTCCTACCAGATAGTCCAATAGAAGGAATTTCATAGGAGGGACCAGTTACAATGATGTTAGAACAGCTGAAAAGCCAAATGGGCAGTAAGGTTACCCAGGCATTAGCATCAACAGGAATCTACTACCACAAGTAGGACTGGAAGTACAGGGAAAAGATGGTGTTATTAGGGTCCTTGAGCTGGAGCTGCCTGAAAGGAGGGGGATCACAGCGGGAGGAATCTGTCCAGCAGAAGCCAGAATCACAAATAGAGTACTAGCCACCATTTGGAGACACCTGTGGAAGTGAAGAGGCGGGTAGAAATACCTTCCATTTTCCTTTCTTCCCACCCTTCAAATTCTCAAACTCCCACCACTGCCTCCCATTGGCTGGACCTAGCTTGAAGTCAGTTGTTAACAGAGCTGGGAAAGGTAGTTTGCAGGAACAGAGTGAGGGATGGATCTGAGGACAATTTACCACTACAAGACAATTCTAATTTGGAATATGGTGTGGAGGGGTGGAATTTAGGTAAGGTTCAAAGCAGTAATTTGGGGCAGGCAGATTAAGTTTGCATGATATCATCCAAAGCCTTATCACACCAGTTTTTCTTACTGGCATGGAGTTACTAAATTTTTTATCCTATTTGAAAATTTAGTATATGACTTTTTTTTAAATCATAGCATTGCTGTTAGATGCTTTTGAAAATTCTCCATGAATGATCTTGTTGGTTAATTTTCAAATTTTAACATGCTTTAAATGACAAGAATAACTTGATCTCTAGTTAGAACCAATCTTTAAAACCCAAAACAACAGGCAACAGGCTCAAATTGTTCCTATGGCAATTAACTCCAACAAAGAATTATGGATGATCTTCCCTTCCCCTTTTCCATCTTTTGGAGGTACCAAGAGTGGACAAGGAAAAATTTAACTGCTCTTGTAATCAAGCACTGTCTACAACTTGGAAATAGTGATGTGGTTTCTTGTTATTTGTGATTTTGTTGAAGGTTGGTTGGATATGCAGTATAGTTTGTTTTTTGATTGGAAGGCAATCAAAATGGCAGCATAATAATCAATTTGGAAAATTGAACATTAGCCATATGTAATATTACATGCAATGAAAATAATCTTTTATGAACATGGGAGATGAGTCTGCAATAGAAAGCTTGAAGTTTTTCTGTGTTAAAATTTTGTCACATCTGGAAGGCATTGATGTATAAGATTACATAGGTTTGATACCATTCAAGGCTAAGGCATATGGATGGGACATTATGCAGAAACTTGTTCTTTTTCATACTCTCTGGATTTAGCTTAGAGATTTTTGAATCATAAGGAGTCAATTTGAATCTCAATTAAAGTAAAAATGAGTAACATGACAAAATGGGAGGAATTTTGAGCACCTGGTACACAGCTCTGCACCATTATACTCTTGGTTCCCTTCTTTAAAGTGGATGTAGCGAGTGGACATGCCTCTCATCATTTTTTTCTCATTTCCCAAATAACTACAGTAATGCGTAGTAGATTCCAGGAGGGGTTTCCATAAGAGGCTCTAAGTTATTCTTGGTTAGAATTATCTGCATTTCAAAACTTTCTGTTAAAGTGACCATTTGAAAGAATATTGACCCGTATAATTATAATAAATCTTCATGTTTCTGTCAGGTTGTTAACTTTTCAAAGTTCTTTCAAACACATTATTTCTTTTATTAGAGTACTCTTGACCTTCCCTTAAAAGAAAAAAAAGAAGGAAGACTCATGTTAGTTAGCTGTTTTTTGTTTTTATTTTATCAATATAATTGAGTTACTTTCTTCTCATGCACAGTTTTAATATGTAAGAGGAAGTTACTGTCTCCTTGTTTGTTTCCTCATTTTATCCCTTTTCAAAAATGTTAGTTCAATAGTGTATTATTCAAGTAGTTTTATTCCTGGTAAATTAGCTTTTGCCCTGAAAACGTGGGGACAGAAGTTCTTTGAACCACTTATCAAGGAACTGTTAGGACATTTAATACCATTATCTGCCACATCAGCAAGCTTCCTCTTTTATCAAATGACTTCTCTGATTGTTTTCCTCCAATATTACGATAAAGTTTTTTTATAAACAGAAACAGTAATGAATGTCCAACATACAAATCTACTTTACCTTAGTAGAAAGTATGCTATGTGCCATCTTTTTCTATTATTCGGTTAATTGTTATGTACCTTTGGATTAAATATATACATTTATTTTTATATGAATATATCATCACAGACTTAAGATAGTTTAATAATAAAGCAAGGGTGATTATTAATCATAGACTTAAGATAATTTAATAATAAAGCAAGGAATGGTTATTAATCCTGTATAACTAATATAGGATATTAACATGGCCATTTAATTTCTTTTCTCTAAGCTCATATAGGGATTTAAACATAAACATTTTAATGATTTGGCAAAGTATCTTTTTAGCCAACATAATAGAGAAGTCTGTATTCAAGTAAAAAAATTTCTTTCTGGGAACACATGACTATGATAAAATGAGCACTGAAAAAATAAGAATGTGACTTTTTGGTCATTGAATCAGTTGCTACATTTGTATTTGTAGAGATGTTTCAGACACATAAAAATTAGAATATGTGTAGAAAACAACCAAACAACTAAAAGTTACGCGTGACATTACTGGCAATTTGTTTATAACTTAAAGAAGAAGAAAACCGTTTTAAGTGTTACCAGTTAACATCATCTTGTTAACTGTGAAGCAGTGGTTATTCATTCAAAAGATACTGATGGAGCATCTACTATGTCAGGAATTATGCTAGGGAGTGAATAAGACTAACATGTATCTTGACCCATGGTTTTAAAATCTAGCAGGAGAATTGGACCCTAATCCAGTCCTTTAATTACCTGTGTTGTCAGCGTTTGCAAAGGACAGTGCAGAGTGAAAATAGAGGTGGGCTAACTAGGTGGGGATCTTTTTTTTTTTTTTGGAGGGAGTAGTAGTAATTAAACCTTAAGGTATATATTTTTAAAAATATCATAGCCTTTCTTCACAAATATTTGTGCATATTTTCACTGTTATATGAAGTTAGTTTTTCCCCTCTTATTTCTAATTCCTTTGGGAATGACTAAGACTAAACTGTTACCTTTTTCTTATCCAGTTTTAAGTGATTGGGCAAGATGAAAACTGATTCAGGCCTGAAGTGGTTTGCTTAGGGTCAAAGTATATTTAGTTGGCAGTTACTGAATAGAACACAGGAGTTCTGACTCTCCATAAAGTTTGGTGAGAACATGTCCTGCTGCCTGAGAAGAAATATTGCCAATGAAATATTAGAAAGTCTTTTGTCTTGTTTAAACCTAGATGTGTATAATATTATATTAAGTTTTGGGAAAATGCATGAAACAACATAGCACAGAAGGACCATGTGTACACAGGAGCATGGTATGTGTAGGATTTAGAATAATGCATGAAGACCCCAGGTCAAAACAAAGCAGATATGTAAGTCATTATGCTAGGCAGTGTAATAAATGCTGTCCAGGACTTTGGAGGTAAAACAGCATTTATTTTTCCTGTTTTCCTTTTAAGAGAAAAATTAAGACTAACAGGATCATAAACATTACATTTGGTTCATGTTGAAATTCTTCACTGATTTTTCAATTTGCCTCCATGATTATGTTCTTGAGTCTGATGACATTCTGGTTTTCATTTCCAGATTCATATTTCACCAACATTTTCTTTGCACTACATACCTAGCTATAAAATGCACGTTTCTTGGTTTCCAAGAAAAAAATGTATATTACATAGTATGGCTGAAATCCACAATTTCTCCCAGATGGAAAAGACAGAATATTCATCTCATCTTTTCCTACTGGATCTGGCCGGGTTTTGGAAAGGACTTTATTATTTTCATGTGGCAAACTGCATTGGCAAATTGTTCCTTAAAGTACGCAGTGGCGTGTTCATCTAATATTATGAGATATGGGCAGCATTTATGAAAGATTATAAATCTTACAACTCTCTTCAGAAACTTAAAATACAGCTGGAAATGTTTTGCTTCCAACAAACATGCAATCTTCATAAAATTGGAAAAGAAATGTTTTGAATAAATAATGTTTTAGTTTATTTCTCTCTAGTGCAAGAACTATTTCTTTTAGTCAAAATCATGCCATAAAACTCCTCCCTCCTCTACATTAACACCCTTGCCTCTGTATTTATATTATGCTGGTGCATTTAATTTTTTTTTTTTTAAAGTGTGCCAGATTGCTTTGCCTTGTTTTAAAAGATAGAAAACTGGATTTGCTCCCAGGGACTCTTTCCCTAACTCGACCAGTTTAAAAACTAAGCAAGGATTGAGTTAGTTAATTAATTTAAATGAGATTACAAATAAAAAACATATTATGCAATCTTGCTTTAATTACCACATTTTATTTACTTAATTGAAAACACACTGTAGAAAGTTAGCAATCATGACAATGACCAGTATGGTGTTTTTGCATTCTATAGGTTAAAGACTTTGAAAGTAAGAGGTGTAGGTGATCCTGGTTGTGACCTTTGGTTCACTCAATCCCTGGATCAGTGGAGAGTCAATGAACTTAATCTTAGGGCAGAAAGGTCAGATACGATTATCCTAGCTTCCCTTTGTGGGGGCGGGGGGTGTTGGTACTAGTTAATGAAGTACTGCAACCCTTTGGTCAGAGATGTTGGCAGGTTTAACACTTTTCATGAAGGGCTATTTGTGTTTACACTGGCCAATAGTCCCCTGTGGTAGGCAGGTTTGATTTGATTTGCTCTCATATGCATATAGGGTTTTTTTCCCTTAAATTTCAGTGGTCTATGTTTTTCAGTGAATTTCCTGTGGACAAATTTTAGTCTTGGGCCCAAACAAATTCTTATTTTAACCCTTGGGATATGATCCTTTGAACCTAATCTCCCTGTTAAGCAAAAAAGTGGCTCTTTAAAAGAAGGTTTAGTATTAATAATAGAACTAACAGTGTGTGTATGGAAAAGAAATAGGATATATTGACTATCTACTTTCCTGCGCTCTATTTTTCTTTAGTTAATTAAATTACTTTATAAGGATCCTCAACATAGCAATCTCTTTTAAAATAACAAGTTTTGCTAAATCAAACCTATATTTTAAAATCAGTGTTAACCAATAGAAAGGAGGATCTGAAGGTATAGGTGTTCACATGCGAAATAGTATAGATTAAAAGGCATGATTAAAAATATTTGGGAAGCCACATCTCCCAAATATTTTGGTTCTGCCAAAAATATTCAGAGAGGTTTGATTTCTCTTCTTGCTGAGAACTGTGTTTAGGAGAAGGGGTACAGATTCAGCAAAAACATGTCAAGGACTCCAATAACAAAGTGGTAGAGTTAGCATTTCCCATGTATAGCTTGTTAACCAAGTTTTGCAATGAAGTGAAGTCCAAATAATATAATGTCATATTGAGAAGAGACAGAGAGACAGAAATAGAGAGACAGAGCAGAGAGGGAGACAGGGAGATAAGGACACCCCCCCACACACACACACGGGGTGGGGTGGGGTGGGGGGAGAGAGAGAGACACCATTTTCCCAAACATTTACATGCTTATGAGAAGCAAGGAAAGCACTTACTTAGTTTTCCCATGTTCTTTCATTATGTTATTTTAATAAACATTTAATAGAAAAGAAAATACTGTAAAACTATAGTTTTGTGTCACCCTAATTGATGAAACTGTCCCCCATTAAAACAAAAGCTTTGTAGTGTTTTAACTGTACTGGAGGAAAAAATGGCAAATTATGTAACAGGAATCGCAATTACGTAAAGCTAACTTGCTGTAAGTCCCAGGGAAATCAGTCACAGTAGACAGTAAACTGCCAAGAGTGAGGCACGACACTTTGGGCAGAGAAAGGGGATGACAGAGAGGGAGGTTTTGCCCAAGGAGAATAGTTTTCTCCCCCTCATCTTTAAAAAAATGCACATTCTGTTGTTTTACCTTTTTGTTTCCCTGGTATAAAATACATGAATTTGTATTCCTTCCTTAAAGTTTTTGTTTCTTACATCTTATACCTTACTTCTCTTTCTTAAGTGATTCTCTATGGCGTGCTATATACTTGATTTGTAAAAATATACTATTTTAGTCCATTGGTAATTAATAATGTTTTGCAGAGAAAGAAAGAGACTGTTCTAAGCCTTTAAAAAAATCTCATGGTATTCTTTAGTTGACAATGGGCTATTTCTTCACCTGCTTAAGGCAAAGGAATATGACAAAGGGGCCCTTTATCACATGATGACTAATTTTAGTTCTAGCAAGAGGCTATCTGTAGGTTAACAGGTTACAGCATGGGCTTCATTTACTTCTCTGATGTCCCTTGATATAAAAGCTATATTGTTATAGAAACAGAATTTTAGAGCCAGAAAGGACCTGAGAATTTACCTTGTTCAATCCCTTCTTTGCACCAAAATGACTATAAATTAAAATCATGCTTCTCAAATTTGTCTTTTCTGTTGATTCTCAAGTCATGGTGTCAGAGAATATAATGACTTCCTGGAAAAAGTTTCATCTAGGAGTAGAAAGACATTTTACATATGAAGGTCATCAAAAGCTCCTTGGTCCCCTGTTTGCAAACTAGGGACTGCTTCCTGTACCCACACCAAACATCTCTTCCTTTTGTAGAAAAGAGCCAAAAATTAATTTCTGATTCAAAATAGTTTCTGTTATCTACCCCTCCCATTGTCAAATATTCGTTTAGGAAGTAGGGAAGCAGAACTGAGCCTTACATTAGACTGGAAGACTCAGCCATGGGAATTGTGCATCTGTTCCCTCTCCTTGCCACAAAAATTTTACCTGTTTGACTTCTAATGTATGTTTTTGCACAAAGTGGCATGCCCAGCCTTTCTTCTTTGTGTCCTTCTGTAGTTTACAGACCAGTTGTTTTCTGTTCATTTGACTTAACTGAATGTGCCAGGCACTAGCCCACAGATTAGGGCTCTAAGGCTAAATAGGTCAGCATAACTTCTGTCATATTGTTCAGAATCTAAAAGGGATGACCTCAACATGGAGGACTTAAGGGAGAAAAAAGAGGGAACATCATGTGCAAAGATTCAGAGCCATCAGATGTAGGTGACACTCGAGAAGCCAAAAAGCTAAGGTCTGACCCAGGTGTTGGCAGGGGCCAGATCAAGGTGCCTTGAATGGCATACTAAAACAATTTGGAATTTTTTCTGTAGTATTTAGAATACATGTAAGGGTGTTAACAGGGATTTAGCTTAATCAGTTTTGGGTTTTATAACTATCACTTTGGTAGCAGAGTGAAATATGTACTAGCAAGGTGGGAAGTCAGGTCGTTTTTCAAGACCCTGTTCCTAAGGCTACCTCCTTCTGATATATCTTTTATGACATGGCCTTGCCCACCCTTCCTAGGAAGAATCAATTGTTCCCTCTTGCTACATTCTCATTTATAGCACCTATCACAGTGTATTTTTTTATTTGTATATTTCTATCGCTTTGGGCAGCCTCTGAGGTTTTAGACAGCATAGAATGTATATTCTTTTTATAAACATTATTTTAAAGGTCATTATTCTAAATTAAATGGAAATTTAATAAGCATTATGGAGGTCCTACTATGTTCCAAGATCCATCCACCTCTTATAATTGTAGTTTATTCACTCCAGAAGGTTAGTCCTCAGTAACAAACATTTTACAGGACATTATTTATTTATCATCATACATATTTAACAAATTTTTATAGGACTGCCACCAGATTATCCATAAAACATCAGAATTTCCTTTACTCAGTTGAAAGAATCCAAACTAAATTTGATTTAGAATTAGCCTCTCTTTAAAGCATCTATTAGAGTATAAAGTTCAATGATAATAATAATTATTTCCAACTTAGGTAGAGAAAATGGAAAAAGGTTTTTTAAAATTCTGAAAAAAGTTTTGAATGCATTGGTAAATGGTGGGAATGGGGAGGGAAGTTAGGGGAAGGTAAAGTTCCCAGAAACATTTAATCTACTGAAAAATCATTTGGCTTTGCATGATTTTAGGATTGCATCATAATCACTCAAGAAGCAGTGTGTCCGAGTAGGTGGCCCATGTAGAGAATATACTTTGGACAAGCTATCTAGATCACTTAAGTACCCCAGGATCTTCCATAAAATTTGGTCATTAGGGAAACCTGGTCATTCCTTAGGTAAATTTTAGATATTAGAAGAGCCATAAAAGATTAACTGCTTTAAAACAAAAAAGTAGATGAAAGGATTGAAGAAAAGTCAGTAAGGGTGATGCAGGGGTATGAACCTTTTCTTATTTTTGGAGAATCTTTAACCTGGGGGAGAAGGAACTGATTGAGTTTAAAAAGTAGTAATTTATCATAGAAATAACTTCATTATCATTTTTCTTAGAAGAATAAGTATATGTTTAATTCAGACTTAAAAAATGGGGAATATGAAATTTTCATAAGTGTGTAATACAAAATCTATTTCAGTTCAACATTGTGTCCAGTCAAGTCAGAAAGAGACAAACACAGAAATGTACAAAATATTGATTGAGATCAAGGAAGAGAAAATGAAAGGTGGTGGCAATGAGGGGGGGCTGGTTTGGGTTGGCTTCCTTCAACACCCATTCCCCTCTCTTTTTATTCACCACCTCAAAATCTTGCCAGATTCAAGACCCCGGTGTGCTGGGCAGCTCACAACCCTTGCTCTGACCAGCCTTGTTTCTCAAAGACTTCAGCCTTCTGGAAGGTAATTTTCACCTGCTGGCTGGTATTTACTGTCTTTTGAGCATGACAGTTCCTCAGAGCCTTGAAGCAGCAGTGCCCTTCTCCCTTCTGGGGATCATGGGACTGAAGCCTTTACATAGGATTTCTCAGGTGGGCACACACTTCTCCATGTTGAATGGATCCACCAAAGCCATTTTTAGACACTTGCAATGGGATGGACAGAGTTTCGTTGTGCCCCTTTTCTCCCTTTCTTTCTAAGAGTTAGTCCATTAAAAATATTAGTCATTTTTGAATGTGACTCTATGCTTAATAATACCTTTCATTTATTGATCATGTAGGATGTGTTTGACCCAGTGCTTTTGATGCTCAGTATGATTAATCTTTGCAACAATTATACAAGGTGGATAGTATTATTGCAGTTTTAAAGATCAGGACATCCAGGTTCCAAGAGTTAAGCAATTTTGCACAAGGCCATACCACTAGTAAGGGACAGAGCCAGGCTTCAATATAATGTATTAAGTACACACACACACATAAACACACAGAATAAGGGAGGGAAGGAGGAGGGGGGGGGGAGAGAGAGAGAGAGAGGACAGACTTGAGCAAAGTGGTAGAAATGGTTAAATAAAACCTTTGGGTATATACAGTAATTTGACCTAGGTGGTGGATTGGAAGGGTTTTAGATGTGGTCTGAATAATTCCTTCTCTGAAGTTAACCACAATAACAGTTCATTTTTGGTTTCTCTGCCAACTGCGACTCCCTGGTTACTTCCTTTTCCAGCAGTTGGAATTAAGTGACCAATATAAAGTGACATAAGACTTAAGAGTAGGTTATAGTGTTAGAATTTTCAGTCTGAAAAGTAAATGTTCTGTTGCTTGCCTGCTGAGAAGGCCCTCTTCTATGTTTTTGGGACATAGTATATGCCATTTTACTTCATGAGAGGGTACAGGCTTTGGAGTATGAAGGAAAACCTGTTGTGTGCCAGTAAATACCAGATCATTTTAGAAAGTAGAATTGCTACAAAAAGCAAATGTGTGACTCAAATTTAGGGTCTACTGCAGCTTTCCCTCAAATGCTTGTGGTTTTTTTTTTTTTTTTTTTTTGTAAGTATATTTTTTCAATTGAAGAAGTTGGTCTTCAATGGGAAGAAAAAGTAATTGCAGCAGAAAAGAATAGAGCTTCCCAAGTGGGATGTTGTGGTAACAGGAGATGCCATTGTTCTAACTGAATACTTTCCAAGGAATGGAAGAGACCTTCATTCTTTACTGGACACATATTTTAGCAACAGATGGTGGGAAAGAGTTTTGTGGTGCCATTTTGAAGTTGATATAATTAAACATACTAAGGATCACGTATAAAGTCTGCAATTCCTAAAATGAAGACCCTGCTGCAACTGATAACAAGTTTAACTTACCTCATATTGTGTCATCATGAAGGTGGAGTTAGCAACCTTGAGGGATGTATGTCTAGACTTTCATAAATGTGAGATAGCTTTAGAGGGAAAATAAAATATGGGGAGGCTCTGGCCAGTGAGTGTGTTATACATAAGCAGGAACCCCTCAAAATGTTAGAATCACTTGATAAATTAAATTGGAATGTAGTATCAATACTGAGAGACATTTGTCAGAGGAACTCAGGACAAAAATAGCTGAGGCGGTACCAAAATAATATAATTTATCATTTTTTATGTAACTATTTTATGTAACTGGAAAGTGGCCAATATTGTATCATCTTTTATAAGAATGCACAAAAAGAAAGATTTATCTCCTGAGTTATAAGTCATTGAGTTTTGCCTCAATTTCAGAAAAAGTAATAGAAAAATTCATGGGAGATGAGAGATAAAATTTTTAGAGAGTACTCGACTCTCTGACTATCTATAGTAGACTCAAGCCAGAATCCAGACTGCAAGAGTGGTCCTTTCCAGTTTTTTTACTTCCACTTTGGGAAATTGGGTAAAACTTGGAAGAAAATGTGGGAATCAATGAATATGTTTGCTAAGATTTCAGTAAGTCTGTTCTAGAGCAAAAACAAAACACAATTAAGGAAATGGGATGAAGTGGTAAAATTCTGATCTCAGCATTAAATCTAAGCTAGCAGGCATGAGGCAAAAGGCAGAAAATACATAACCAAGTTTTATACAAGAAGAAACCAACAGAATGTTCTTGTATTTAATAGTAGAAGCAGCATGTTAGCCACTTACCTGGAAGAATGGAATAACCCTGATGAAAAAACCAGCGTATGATTTTTCTGCTTAACCTAGACTCAATCCCTTTCTTGGCTCAAGTATCATGGCAAAGTTTCAGGGAAGAGACTTATCAGTATAAGGCAGTCTATGACAGAGCCTTCATCTGTGCCCCACCTATCAAATTTTGTTGAAATTCACTATCAAGTTCAAAACTGCTTTTTCAAGGCAAGCAAAGAGGCTGCTGAATCTGAGCCATCCATTCCTCAGGCAGTTACAGCATTTACCGCAAGCCTAGGGCATTCACAGCCATTAACAGCATACTGAGGAAGACACAAAAGAAGTAGACAGAATCTTTGACTCTGCTTAGGAGCATACAATTTAGTCGGGGAGACAAAACTTAAATGCTAGAACCAATAAAAGAAGATTACAAAGCAACTTGCAAGTAAGTGTATAATAATATGGGGCAAATGGCACAGATAAATGCAGAGGGGACGTGGAGGAAAGAGGAGTGAGCAAAACACAACGGCGTGGGATTAGTCAGGAAAGGCATGTCGCCTAACAGTTGTCTATCCTCCATGTTCCTTTCTGTATCAATGAGGAGTAATATAGGATAGGAAATTCAGAGATACATCGATCTCTTCTTCCTTATCTGAAAAGTCTGTGCATCTATCACAGATGGAAATTAAATTGATCCAGCAATTTGCTCTCCACAAAGCCATGTTGGTTTCTACCTAGTAATTTATGCTTTTCTGGGTGTTTGCAAATCGATTGCTATTATGGGATGTAGACAGATCTGGGCCTGGATCCAGTAGGTTGGGGGATTATTGGAGTGGATATGTATACTTGTGTGTGAAATCCTAGAAAAGTAGACTCTTATTTCTGTGTATTTTACCCATTGAATAAAAACATATTTTTGGGCTTTTTACAGTATGGTTAATTACATTCAGATTGCATTATTAAGGGAATATATATGCTTTATTTCATATTGCTCTGACAAGCCTTGATGTTTGCCTCACCTTCAAACCATTTTCAGTGGCTTTGTAGCCAGATCTTTTGTTTCAAAAAAGCCTTGTTCTACCCCAAGAATATTATAGATCAATACTTGTTTTTTCTTTTGACATAGAAATATGTATAGACATTTATCTAGTTCGATGAATAAAATGTTGGTATAAAAAGGCTTGGGAAAGTATACTTTGTTTAAGCACTCAACTTCTTTGTTATACCTTAAAAATTTTTTTAAAAGTCCTTCTGAGGATTGTGAAATTCTTTCAAAACAAATTAAAAAGAAAACATTTTCTGTGATTTCTTTACAGATTCTGGACAATCAGGAAGTCCAAGCCACAATGATCCTGCCAAGAATCCTCCAGGTAAATATGTGTTCCAGGACATTTGCAATCTGACATTGTTGGAGAACAAAGGTACCACTGTATAGAGAAACACCCCATAATTGGTCAGCTGCCTGTTTTGTTCTGGCAGGCAGGTATGATCGGGACAAGATGTGATTGTGCTTAGGCCCTTCATAGTGGCAAATATTTCTATATTGGCGTCATCGGTATTTACCTAATCACCAGTGTTTTAATTTTTGTCGGTGTTTCTTTCAAAATGAATATGTATATATTTTAGTTGTGTATCTTTTAGGAGCTAAAAGCCACTGGTGTTTGAAAAGCCAACAAACCTTTTAATCTTTCTCTTAAAACTCACAAAAAAAAAGTAAAAATTTCCATACTGTTATTATAGTTTATCAACTCTCATTCCTTTAAAAGGGGGGTAGTGGTGGTGGTTGGTTGTGTTTTCACTGAAGGATTTGTGCAAGAGTTTTTATTCCATAAGGTTTTTACTGGATCCCCAGAATCAGGAAATAATGAAAGTAGGACTTTTTCTGTAGTACAAGGTATGCCAAATACCCTCTTTATTTTCAGAAGTTGTTCCAGATCTGAAAATGGGTTTTTATAACTTGGCTGTCTTCATAGTTGTGTTGCTCCAAAATCTGAACATATAACATTTTGCTTTTGATTTAAGAGCAGTGTTTTTTCTCATGAGATAAAACTAACACAAGGAGTTTTTCATTATTATAAGAATGTTAATTATATCTGTGACTCTGGTAAAAGAGTCTCTAAGAATAAAATAACAAAAACAAAACAAAACAGACGAAAAACCAAACCAGCCACATATGCCCTCTACCTCCCCAAATAATCTCATCTGTCTTTTCATTGAAAATAAACCAAAAAGTTTATTAAAAAAATAATAAAAGTTACTTCAGGTAGGCTTTGTTTTAGGTCCTTCATTGTTTGATCTTCCTTGTCATAGTGCCTAGCTAACGTAAGGTTGCAAAATACCTGACAAACCCCTAAATTTCAAGAAAGTATATCAGACCAATTTTACCCTAAAATGATATTAGAAAGATACAGCAAGTAGATATACAAGTAAAAAATGCAAAGTCAAGACAGAATCTATTTTTCTTTCCAAGTCTTGCCTGTATTTTGTTCTTTTTTACCTTAGAAAATTTATCTTTTTCTAAGTACATATTAATTTATTCTAAAGTATACAAAATCATATTGTTTGACAAAAGTAGTATATACTTTAAAGATAAAAAGTTCTAATTAAAGACAGATTTTAAAATGTATGCTGTTGATTTTTAAAAATTTTCTTCATAAATCATTTTATATTACTACAAACTGAGAGCAAAACATAAGGAACAATTTGAAGTATAGTTCTCAGTTACATTTATTTTATTTGTTTATGTGGATGGGAGATTAGGATTATTTCAGTTATCTTTCCAAAAAGATAAACTATTTAGGATGTAATAAATTTTGTCAGAAATTTTCTGAAGTTGAGAAAATTTTGTTAATTTATAATATCTTTTAACTTTACAAAGATTTCTTCTTTTTACTTGACTAATATTTTCTCTGTGTAGCATGATAGCCAAAAGTGAAATGTATTCAAACAGTTTTTAAAACGCTCCTTACTCATCTTACAAAGAATTGGTGGGGGGGCCTTTGTAGAAAGAGTTGATAAGTATAATGTCAGACTAAATGAAGGATATGTTCTTGCATTTGAATGGCAACTTGATTTGAAATTAATAAAGCAGTTATTGTTTGAAATGTATTTCTGGACATGTACAGAAGGAATTATGCTCACCTAAAACTGTTCTGTACTTGAGCTGAATAAACAAGCTTTGAATAGCTATGTAACATCAGAATTCGATTTTTCAGTATTTGTCAAGAAACTTGGTTATATTTTTCTTTTGCTGCATTCAGTGTAGCATCTCTTAATTTTTCAGTTTGCATGCAATATGGCAAACAGAAACAATAAAGGTATAATACCTCCAAATGTTTTCCCTTTTGAGTTTTCCTTGGAAATCAAACCTTTTTGAGCCTATGTTGTGAAACTGGGATGTTATAAATACATTTTATGATTGGTTGAAAATTGTATATATGTAAATTGTACATTGATTATAGTTTTTTAGAGCAAGAATATAATAAAATACATATAATGCTGAACTTAAATGGAATATAATTAGCGTTTTCTTTGATTGTTCAGAAGAATTACATCATTTTAACAAGCTTCATTCTTCATGTATCACTGTATTATGAACTTAACCATAAAGCTTATTAAGAAATTCTGTTATGGACTTAACATACAGATTATTAAGGAATTTTTGATGAAAGTAAGAGTTTGTTCTATAATACCTTGAAATATTAATAAATCAAGCCACTGGGGATATAGAATCTTTTCTAATTTTAAATGTGAAAAGTCAGAACTTAATAAGTTTTTTGTTTTGTAGTAGATTGGGATAAATTATATTCACTATTAAAAGCTCCTTTCATAAGTATGAGCATCTTTGCTATTTTGGAGCATAATCTATCTTTAGGAAGCTTTCATCTCTTTATTCTGGCCTTGGCTGAAAAGTGCAATCTCCAAAGTCGAAATTCAGTATCTTGAGAAGGCATAATCCATTTATGAGAATATTCAATCCACTACCACAAACAATGAACCAATCAAGTCATTTTGCTGCTCATATCATTATAACAAAGAGAAGCTAAACTTTTGAAAAAGATCACCTTGATTACCAACACTTTCTTATCACTGGTAGTTTTCCACTAGGAGATGTGCAACCCGTGGAAATTGCTACCATCTACTCCTGTGTTTATTTCCCAACAGCTTGGGAAGATATGGCAAGAATTCAAGCCCTTTCGGAGATAGGCTTTTTGAAATCTGTTCCCCACAGTTGACATGAAGATGGAATCCCATCCAATCATCCTATAAGTGCAGATGCATATGTCTGCCCACAGAATGAACACCCCCTCTGGCTTGGCTTTTCTTAAGCATCAGACGTGACTGTCTGACTTGGAGACTGCTTTCTTGCTGATTCAGAAGAACTTCTGAAGGATGGCCTTAATGTTCTTCAACCTGTAGTATGGATGTCTACAGATAGGCCTTTAGTTTTTAATTTGCGTTTCTCCATTGGAATTACTATTTAAACGAAGCAAACAAAAGCAACACATTTTGGGGAGGAGGAATATTTGGTATTTGTTATTTTATAAAGCATTTAAGTATTTTTTTGGTAATTGTTATTTTAGAAAGCATTTAAATAATCTTTATGGTATTTTCTTAAACTATTTGTGACTTAATATTTTGTTTTTAGTCTTTTGTTACATGGCGGTCATGGGCACCATAATCTTTTCAGGGTTGAGGGGCTCTAAAAGTCTATGGCACTCCAGGACACAGCATTGTAATTTTGTTCAAGAGGCACTAAGCCACTTTGTGGTTTTTCATGATGCACATTTTCCTTGTTTATGATAGAGTCAGAAGTTATATGTTTATATTCAGTTATAAACATATAACTTTTTGAATATCAGGTTAATCTCTCCTAAGCAATAGAACTGCAAGCATCCTCTCTCAACTACAGCAAACAACTATTATGCACCAAATGAGGGTAAACCGTTACTTTAGGGACTTAGGCTCAGATCTAATTTTACTTCCAATAATTAAAAACTCCACTGCCATTTTTAGGAAGTATGTGATTGATTGAATTGTAATCTTTTGAAATTAGTTTTGACTTGCCTTATAATTTTGCATTTCTACATTCCTTGAGTCTTTTAGACTTCCCAATCCCAATGAATTGCCAAATTCTAGAATGGGTAGTATCCAAGGAAAACAAGGCAATCTAGAAGTCAGATTTTTGACTTTAAGTCAATTCCAAGCTGATGCTTCATTTTGGAGTTCAGGAAGGCTGTAGTTTTGTGGGAAACTCTCTCTTGGCTGAAAATATGAAAAAGAAATGTTGAACCTAGGGCAGTTTTTGCAAATTTTATGATGTAAACATTTTTAAAGCATTTCAAGTATTATTAAGCAGAACTTTCTTACTTGAAGTAACTTGGACTTAACATCCTACTTTTCTCTTTTGCAGGTTTTATAGGGTGCTTGTGCTATTTTGTGTGCTTACATGTAGCCTGACAAAGCCTCTGGGAACATTTAGGACCATATATTGGGTGTACCTTGAATAAGCCACCTTATATCCTCTCTGGAACAAGGATGCTACTAAATAATAATTAAATAATTAAACAAGAAGTATCTGTTAACCATAGCAATATGCCTGTCTTACACTTAAGAAGTTCTTTAAATCATAAAAATTTTGAGATCTCTCTCTCTCCAACCTTATTTTATAGATTTGGAAATTGAAGTCAACACAGGGTTGTCATGAAACTAATAAAAACCAACCAAATAATTATCAAGAAAACTAGTTCAAAATCTGCAGTATTAGTTGTCATCTGTTGGGATCACTAGGGCCCATATTTCCTTGACTTTGTTTTTACAAATCTTGGAATTTGGGACAAACTTAATATTTTCTAATAGTTACAGAAATAATAAAACTTTTTTTGTTATTTGCATATAAAGGGAAATAAATTTTCACAGACTCTCCAGGACCTCATACAACATGTTTTATCTTAGAATATGGTGTTCAAAGTCAACAAAAAGAGAAAACTTACTCTAGTTTTTAAAAATCATATCCCATTCACTCCCAAATTAATAAATTCATGTCCATTCCTTCTCATGTCCTCATTTATTGTATCCATCAGAATCAAGATGTTTTTAATGAGGTAAAATGCACAATTTCATGATACTTGAAAGTTATTTTAAACTTTGGCACTAGACAATATGAAATAGACTATCAACAGGCTTTCTGTTCATAAAAGTGTATGTAGAAAGACAGTGAAGGGATTGGTTAACAGTGGTTAAGACCTGACATCTTAGGTAAAGCTTTTAAGTAATTTCAAAATGGGGTCTATGCCAGTCAATGCTAAAAATCAAAGGATTTTTTTCTTAATAGATTTTGTTTCAGAAACATTTTTCTTCTTTATACTCTAACTTGTTGGAGACCTTACATATAATAAAGTTCTTAAATGTTCAAATTTAGGATAGGATTCAGAGTAAAGGAGGAGAGGATGAGGGAAGTGTTTTGTTCACAAGTCACTCTTAAAAGGCCAGAAGGGTGATAGCCCCCAGCTACATATTTTTACAGGTTATATTATGGGTACTTATATACAACCTACTCCTCAAAGGTTGATCTACATAGCAGTTGGCACCATGCCCAGCCTCTACAGTGGTTCTAGCATCATTACTTGTAATATTTAATTAAAAAAAAAAAGACAATTTAGGGATATCCTGTAAGGTTCTGAGAGAAGGAGATTTTTCCATATCTCCCCAATCACCTACCCTATTAGGCAACAAATAATATTAATTGTCCACTGGTTGCTAAGTTCAGAATTAAATACTATATTCCAGGCAACAGGCGTATGGGTTGTATCAGCTCAAAATTAGAAGCAGAGACAGCCATTTGCCCTTGGAGAGTTGGGAATATATATGACTTTACACCAAGAACCATAAGCAACTCAGAAAGAGCTATCTATAGTGGAATTTTTCAGCCAACAGATATCTATTGACTGTCTGTTGTGTGCATGGCACTAGGCTCTATAGATACTGTGGAAGATAAAGTGAATTACACACAAACCTTGCTCTTCCTAAACTTTATTGTTCATAAAAATATGCAAAATTCTGTGTATATGATAAAGACTAAGTATTACTTAATGCTACAACTCAAGTTTCACGGGAGTTTGCAATTGTGAAACACTGTTTCCAGCCCATGTAGGGAGCATGGTAGATTGGAAAGGGCATGAAATTTGGAATTAAAATTTATGCCTGAATCAAGGCTCCATCTTTGACAATGACCGTAAGAGCCATGAGGTGAATGAGCAAGTCAGCCAGCTTCTCCAAAACTTAGCACAATCAATTATATTCATGCCATTTGTGAGGATCAGATGGGAGAACACACTTGGCAAATAGCAGGTGCTTGATAAACGTGAGGGTTTTTTCATTCTCCTTTCTCTTCCAGCTAGTTTGAGCAAGAAGGCTTCCTGCAGAAGGTGTCATTTGATATGGAATGAAATAGAAATGTGAATTTTTATACTACACTTCTATCAAGACTTAAAGATGACAGCTAAGTTACAGAGCAAGATAAGATGCATAAGAATAGAAAGTTAGAGAATTTATAAAGGAGGCGAAACAAACAGATGCTTCCAAGTCTCATGATGGAATAGAATTGTAGCTTTTAGAAAGTGAATTTTCTTTTAAGCCTTTTGGCATCAAAAGAAAGGTGGAATGACTTTTGTTACATAGCTTTTAATACTGACATGCGAAAGAGTACAAATGTATCTTTACAGATTACTTTTTCCCTAGCATGAATTTATCTTTGACCCTTGTATTAATGTTGTATAAATATTTTTCCTGATTGCCTTTCCATAGTTTTTATGCTTTCTGAAGCCACCAACTTTCTATGTACCTTGAAACTTTTGTCTGCCCTTTACTCTTCCTAGCCCTCCTCTTATATTTCCCTTATTCTGTTGACTCCTACCTACCAACTTATTTCCTATTTTAAAAAAATACATCTTTTGCTCCTCGTAAGACAAACCCATTCAACCACATGTCTGATCTCTCTCTTCTTTTTCATGACATGACATGAAAGATGCTGAAATTTCATCTTGATTTTTCCTGCAACTGGGCTTCTGTCCCTACTGACATGATTCTCATTAAAGTCATGACTTTTATGAGCTGAGTCCAGTGATTTCTCTCCATTCTGTTCCTGCTTCTATATTCTTGAGTATTTATTGGATTTAGTTGGTCATGCTCTGTTTAAAGCTTTTTCCTTTGCTTTTGAAAATAGGACCTCTCCTGGTAATCCAGGAACATTTCTGGTTTCTTTTAGTTGCCTATAGTGACTTTTTCCCTCTTCTTAACCTGATTTTTTCTTTAGTCCTCTACGTGTTTTCAGTACCTCCTGTGATTTTTTAAAGTACATTAATTTTTTTTCCTAGATGTATACCTTTGAAAAAGCTCTCTCTCCTAATGTTTTAGACTCACATGTCCAACTACTTTTTGGACATGTTGCCCTAGATGGTTAACTCAGATTTAACATTTCCAAAGTTAAATTTATCCTTTGTAAGAAATCTTGGAGCCACCAGAATCTACCCAGACACCCTTGGTTAGAAAAGCTCGTGATTTCTTTTTCAGGAACCCTCCTTCTCCTGTGTCCTCCAAATATTTCTTCATATTCTACTTTGAAAAGTCTCTTGAATTCACCCCCCACCCCTCAGTTCCCATTACCTTTATTTGGGCTCTAGACACCATTTCTTACCTGAAATTGTGCAAAAAACCTTATAATTGCCTCTTCTCTCCCTATTCTTTCTTTATCTGATCCTGTATATGAATACAGTTTTTGAAACACAAATATGACTTGCCTAAAAGCCCCTGATGTCTCACTACTTTTAAACCTGTATTCTATGTCATAGCTTGAATTGCTGCTCAACATTAGATGGCAAATTCTCTTCCTTCCCCTTTCTTCCATGTGACATGCTCTTTCCTCTGCCAGGACCATATCCACCCCACAAACTCTTGTTCATCCTTTATATCCAAACTATTCCATGCATCTTGTCAGATTCCCCCAGGCAGGCTGGACATCTCTGCCTCCATTATGATTGCTGCTTTATATCCTAACTTTTGTTTATACATTTCTCTCCCAGTAGACAGGTAAATTTTTAAAAATTATTAATTTATTACTATAACTCAATACCTTTTTTTGCTTGACACACTTTCAGAAATATTGTTCAAAAAATATCAGAGGTAAGTGCTTGTAGACTGCTAGTCCAGCTTCTCCACTTTACTTATGAAAATAGTGCAGAGAGATTAAGTGACTTGCCCAGGGTCCCAATTAGTTATTGGCAAATGTAGGTTAAAATTCATTTTTTTCATAAGTCAAAAATTTAAGTCAGTATAATTCCAGTATATGACTAGTACTTTTTTCCTCGTTCCACTTTCCCCATCCTCAATAAATAATAAAATTTATTGTGGTACATTGCCTTTTGATAAAATGCGAAAAGTTTTGCCTTGTCTGTGTTCAGCCCATGTGCTTAGAGCACTCACTGTTAAGAAGAGAAAGAAGTAAGAAAGCTTTTTGTTGAGATGCTTTAGCAGGACCAAGTCTCAGCCTTCTGGCAGACCAGTGTGGGCACCACACTTGAGTTCCTGGGGGCAGATATAATAGTTATTGAAGGAAGGGGCAGTGGGCAGAGGGTGAGGAGTTGATAGGGTGAATCTTGAGTGACCCATGCCAAAGTTGGGATGAGCTTAGGGAGTGATGTTAGCTGAGAGTTTCTGAGGCTGTGGGGTCAAGTCACTGATGGAGAAGACTTCCTCCACCTCACTATTGTAGTTGCTAGAGCTCAGTAGCTCCCATCTTTTCCTCTGCTCCATATTTTCTCAAGTGCCAAGTGCTCTGCATTTGTACAGTTTGTACAAGTGATGACCAACTTGGTACACAGTCACAGTGTAATTTAAACACAGTAAATACTCTCCTTTCACAATGCCATGACAGAAAGGACTAGTTCATGGGCTACAGTTGGTTATTCAAACTTTTGTTTTTCTTAACTGTATTTCAGCGTCTTGTGGTATCTGAAATGATGTCATAAGGTAACATAGAGTCCAAATAAAATTTTAATATATTGATGTAGGCGCTTAATTAATTTATACTGCATCTACTTCCAGAAAACTCCCAAGAAGGTTTGCATATAAATAGGTTGTAATTTGTTAAATTTTAAAAGATGTTGCTATAATGTATATTTTTTCTTTGTTGAACGTCTAGATTTCCCAAGGAGAGGGTCAGAATCCTCATGTGAAGAGAAGTCTCAGTCATAAATGCCCTTAGGTGAGGTCATGGCTATACCTACTGCTCTGGGCAGTATTTTAGTGATTACTCTTTTACCCAAGTATCTCATGTTCCTTTTACAATGACTGCCTGCATCTAAAGTTTCTTCCCAATTTAAATTCCTTTCCTTCTCCATATTTACAAGGTCTACTTTTGCCGCATGCAGCTACAATTTAATAATGCAAAGCATTTTCTTCCTCACAGCTGGAAAGCTGGAATTGTTCTGTGTCACAGATATAGTGGCCTTGCTCCAGGCTAGTTAAAATCACTGAACTCTGCAGAAGCTAAGCTTGCTGGACTTAACTGTCCTGTACAAAGGCACTAAGGCAACGCCCTACTTGCGTATTAAAGCATCATGCTTGGAAAGAGGGATGAATTCTATAGTAATATTTTGCAAACAGAATAAAATATTAAGTAGATATATATCTACCTGAGTTTTAATCTTTTTCTACCTCATAAGATTGAGGTATGTGATATAAAGATATTGGGAAAATCTCCTACTCATTTTTTTCCTTTTTCTGTAACTATAAAAGAGTATCAAGGTATCAAATAATTTAAACAAGTACTTTGGTGTGGTAATTTGACTCTTCTTAGCTTTTACTTAATAATGTCATTAACCATAGAAGAATTTAAGAAAAAATAATAAGATTTTGGTTCTCAAAGTTGTTACAAGTCTTTTTGGGTCTTTCGACTTAGATGCTGCTCTTCAGGGATGTTGACCTCTTTCATCTTATTTTATATAATAAAAGTTGGGCCAAACTCCTATTTTCACTGAAATATTTTAATTCTTAATTCCACTAGAGATATCCACCCCTCCCCCCCAATACAAACACACTCTATACCTTGAGCAGATCCATGTCCTTGCAGTATTCAGGAGGAAGAAAACAGGAAAACCACTTGATTTTCAGATTTGATCTTATTGTTATCAAAATCATCACTTGCACTTTTTAAGGACATGAAACAAACACTGACATGATGAATTATAAGATGCTCACTCCATTGTTTATTATGTGGCACTTTTTTTAATGCAGTGGATTTTTAGTTTTAAAATTTGGTATTTTTGGACCGCTTTCATTTTCTGAATTGAAGTACTTTCCAAGCAGAACAGTATTTTCTATATAAGTAAGCAAGAAATAGGAGATGATCATTTCTGTTGGAACATGATAAAACATTCTGCTATTTTATGTTTAATTTGTCCTAGTTGATATCCAGAAAAAACCCACATGAATTGTGTTATCTAATATAGCGTCAATAGGTGAAGAAGGGAGCTTTTGAGAGACAGCGAGTAGGAAGAAGAGCAGAGAGATGAATACAGAGGCCCAGGCCACTGATGGAGTTCTTTATAAAACGAGGAAGGCAAAATATTTTAAAAAGAAGATCAGTGCTGAATCTTAATACATTATTACTTTTAAAAAATATCTATACTCTGTCCTTTTAACTAGCTCATCTAGATCATTTAAATAATTTCCTAATCTCTGTAGCTGGTATTTTGCCTAGGGTCTTAGCCTCTCTGATATATCCATTACAGGTCTTTGGTGATGTCCATAATGTGCAAATCTGATCATTTCATTCCCCTCCTTATATGCTTCCAAGGTCCCCACTCTAGGCTAAGCCTAGCTTGTTAGCATGAAATATAATATGGCCCTTCATGATTTGTCCTCTGCATAGATGGACCATGCATTTAGCCTTAGACTTAACCATGTGTCTCTCCTGTGTGTCTTTGCTCGTGTTGTTTCTCTGCCTAGAATGCTTGTACTCCCTTGTCACTCCTAGGTGAGACTTCTTCAGACCCTCTCTGCAGTACAGTTTTACAGTAATAGTGTTTAGTGTATTCTTTTATGTCTATTTACCTGTCTGTTCCCCTTAGTGAATTCTGAACATCTTGAGGTGAGGAGTGTATTCTTATTGTAAACTCAACATCTAAGGCAATGCCTGACTAGAGACAATGTTCAGCAGTGTCCAAATTTTATGAAGTGGAGGCTTAGCCAAATAATAGAGTAAATAAATAATAACTTGTTCTTGCAGTACAGGAGACCATCCCCCTACCTAGGACCTGACCTAGGCCAGAAAAAGCAGGTGCTTCTGCAGAGATAGTGACGGTGATCCTCTTCTGCTCTGGAGGTAGACTACATCCCAGACATGACTGTTGGGAAGATTTTTCTGAACTCCTAATCTGTGTAGCATGATCTGCAGGGAGGTATCCAACTGAGAACTGTAGTGCTTCAATATGATTACTGATTTAGAATACTAGTCTCAAATGGATGCAGTTTCTCTTTTCCAAATCTGATGATGAATTGTAGAAAAGTCCTGTTTGCTACTTTTATGCTTTTGTTTACTAATCCGTAGGGAGAGTACTATAGTGTTGCTAGAGTTTACATGATCACAAATGAGGAACCTACTAAGATAGTTTTCTAGAAGTTGCAAAAAATACAAGACTGATGGCATTTAATATCATCAAAACATTTCCTGATTACACTGGATTTTTTTTTTTTTTTTTTGGGTTGCCCTGTGCACAGCATCTAACATCTCTGGTACCCCTCCACTCAAAGCCTATAGGGTCCTCCCTCCCGCCCCAGTCTTAGTGACAACCAAAACCACTTCCACATTCCCCACCATCTTGTAGGATATCAAGTACAACCCCACACTCCTAAATGATATGGCTCTGAGTTTAAATTCCAGCTCTGCTTTGTGCTTATGAGCAAGTTACTTAGCTTCTCTGGCTGTCTGATGCTTTGTAAAGTAAGGTTGGTAATAATTCCTAACTCAAAGATACGGTGTGAGTATTAAATAAGAAGGCATGAAAAAGCTCTTAGCAAAGTGCCTGGAACGTGGTAAATGTTCAGTGCAGTGGTAACTTTTTTCTTTTTTAATGGAACCAGGATCTTATTAGAGAGATTTTATCAGCCTGTCTCAAGATGAATCACTATATGGCCCAAACAATGTATCCTTAAAATAATGAATATAACAAGCCATATGAGATACAGTCCTGAAGTCATCCCTCTACTCTACTCCCATAAACTTCTTCCTTCTTAGTTCTTCTTTTTTTTTTTTTTTTTTTTTTTTTTTTTTATAATTTATTTTTTAAATTTCAGAATATCATGGGGGTACAACACTTTGGCCATACACATTGCCCCTGTTCTGCCCGTGTCAGAGCCACAATCGTGGTCATCTCCCAAACTGTGCTCCCCACATCCATTCATACACTGGATATTTTTGATGTATTCGTGATTATTTTTCTGCTGTAGAAATATTATCACTTTCTGAAAATTTGGAAAACACTGTTTATAGGTCACTTGCTCAAGGAGGTGAATTTTTTTTACCTTTATTGAGGTATAATTGCATACAGATAGTGTACATTAAATGAGTTTTGACATATGTATATACCTATGAAATCAGCACCACAATCAAGAACTGAAGAACTAGGGGAAAAGGGTACATCACCAAAATTCAGAAGAACATATCTTTGAAAATGAAAAACTAGAAAAAATTTCAGAGAAAATAATTTGTTTACTCAGAAGAAAGGACTTATATAAAAAATGAACTCCCAAAATAATAGCTTCAATGAATATGGTACTATGTGAGATGAGGAAGAATAGCAAGGTAACTAAGGTTGCTTTCATACAATTAAAATCTTCATTGGAGGAGTAAGAAACAGAACTGATATTATGGAAATAAGTATTAATATAGAGGACAAACTCAAGATATTTGTCTAAAAGCAGAGGGAAAGAACAGAGAGGGTAAAATGATGAGGAAAAGGTTGATGATAGGAGAATAGAAAATTCAGTGTTCATTTAGGTGTTCTTTGTGGAGAAATCAGGGAATTTAGGAGAGAAACAGAATCAAAGACAAATGAAGAAAATTTTTATGAGCTAAAAATGATTGAAATATGCAGATCAAAAGAACTAACTCTTTCTAGCCAATTATAGTGAACAGAGACCTGTATCTAAATATATCCTGTTGAAATTTTTGTATTTCATGGATAAAGAAGAGTTTTGTGATCATCCTGGATGAAACACAAGTTATGGTATATTTCTTTTTGTCAATATTAAATACCAGAAGACAGTGGAGGAATACTTAGAATTATGATGAAAAATTTTTTTATCTGTTCAAGGAGTTTTATCTCCAAAGACAACAGAAATATATTCTTTATTATTCACAGTCTCAAAAAATAGAGTCCCCTATTTTCTTTGTAAAAAATTTACTTGAAAACCTAGTCCAGCTGGCAAAGTGATGACTTGATAAAAAAAATTTAGGAACAGGAAATTATAACTATTAATATATAAATATAGTTACAGATATAGACTAATCACGAGGATAGTAACAATTAAGCTGAGAATTATGCCTAAGTAATTGTTATATATAAGATTACAAACATAAATGCCAATATAAAAGGTTGTTCTTGCATTTATATAAACAAGAATATGGTAACAACTATCTGGGTTCCAAATTCTAGACTACATTTTTTTAAATTTTAGTAAAATAAATATAACATAAAATTTACCATTTTAACTATAATATTTTTAAATGTTCAGTTCAGTAGTGTTAAGTATATTCACATTGTTGTACAACTAACGTCCAGAACTTTTTCAAACTGCAAAACTGAAACTCAATACTCATTAAATAACAATTTCCAATTCCCCTCTCTCCCCAGCCCCTGGCAACCACCATTCTAGTTTGTTTCTATGAGTCTGACTACTTTAGATATCTTACATAAGTGAAATCATGCAAAATTTGTCTTTCTGTGCGTGGCTTACTTCCAGATTACATTTTTAAAGACTGAAAAGACCAGAGGCGGCTGGGGGAGGTTAGGAATCTAGGAGTGGCAGACTAGTGTTCTCCTTTTAGAATAATTTGCTGTTGGATTTTGCTAAAGAGTCTGTATTGTCTGCTTTTCTCTCTATTTTTGCTTAGATTGTTGTTAGGAAAGCTGGCTTCTTGGTGTCAAGTACATTCTCAGCATCTTGATATGGTCATATACCTTTTTTGTCTATCATAATGATCGATTATCTGATAGTGAACTGCACTCATTCATGAAATAAACCCTAATGATAATAGTGTATTGTTATTTGGACAACATTGTTGTATTCAATTTGATGATACTGTATTTAGGGTTCTTGAAGTTGCATTTATATGTGTGTTTGGTCTCTGGTTGGTTGCTTGCTTGCTTTGTTTTGATGAGGGAGGTTACAAATTTAGGTATTCAAGTTTTGCTGACCTCATAAAGGCTCATAAGAGCTTTATTCACAAGGAAGCTTGTCATCATTTTCTAAGGCCTGGGAGAGTTTAAACAGCATTAAAATTTAAAGACTAGGTAAAGGATACGTAAAATCTAGCTGTGCACCCATCTGGATCTGGTGCCGTTTTCAAAGGTGGTTCTTTAATCACATTTCTATCATGTTGTAGGATTGTCAAATTTTAAAGTACCTGTGAATCACCTGCAAATCTTGTTAAGCTTCAGATTCTGATTCCAAGGGTCTGGGGTAGAGCCTGTCCTCCTGCATTTCTAATAAGCTCCCAGGTTATGCCAACACTGGTGGTTCTGGGACACATTTTGAATGTGCTGGCATAGTGGTTCCCAAACTTTGCTGCACATTTGAATCACTTGGGGGGAACTTTTAAAAAGTCTTTGTGTCCAGGTCTCATCCCATACCAATTACATCAGAATAGCTGGGGTTGTGAGCCAAGCATAAATTGTTTTCAAGAATCCCACGTGGTTCCAATGTTCAGCAAATTTTGGGAACCACTGCACTAGGGTAATTGATCCATTCAGGTTTTCTACTTCTTTGCTCATTTTGGTTACTTTTATTTTTTACTAAGTAATTGCCCATGTACGTTCTCAAAGTTGTGGTCAATAAGTTGTATGTGTTATTCTCTTTTAATTCTTTAAATATATTTGGTGTCTATGGTCATGTCTCCTTTCTATTTGTACAGTGTTGCACTGCATAATGATGTTTCTGTCAAAGATGAACTGCATATACATTGGTGGTCCTTTAAGATTATAATACGGTATTTTTACTGTTCTTTTTCTATGTATAGATATGTTTAGATAAACAAGTACTTAACCATTGTGTTACAATTACCTACAGTAGTCAGTACAGTAACATGCTGTACAGGTTTGTAGCCTAGGAGCAATAGGCTATACCATATAGCCAACATGTGTAGTAGTCTACACCATTTAGTTTTGTTTAAGTACACTCTATGATGACAATGACAGAATCGCCTAAGGACACATTTCTCAGAACATATCCCTGTCGTTCAGTGATGCATTACTGTACTTGTATATTTCTGCTTTCTCTTTGGTTCCTTAATCAGGTTTGCAAATGGTTTTTCTGGTTTGCTCATCTTTTCAGAGAATCATCTTCTGTTTTATTTATTGTTTTAAATATTTCTATTTTTTCTAATTTGTTAATTTCAGGTTTTATCTTTAATTTCATCTTTTTATTTTTTTCTTGGGTTGTTTTGCTGTTCTTTCTCTTATGGTAGGTAATTAATCTCTTTCTTTTGTGTTTTTCTTTTCATTGCTTTCTAGATAGTTTTTAATTTCTCTTTTGATTTTTTCCTTTGGTTCATAGTATATTGTCTTAATTTCTAGGTAGTTCAGAAAATCTGTTCACTTTTTATTATTTATTTTTAATTTTATTTGCCAGAGGAGACAGTATGGCCTAAAAAAGTCTCTACTTGTAGGGATTTGTTAAAGTTGTCTTCCTGGTCAAGGAAATGATGAATTTTTCTTTAAAGTTCCATGGTCATATAAGTAAAGTATAATTTGTGTTTGAATGATATAAAGTTAGTCTTTGTCTAATAGTCATGTTGAATTTTAAAAGAGGTATGTTAAAAATTCTCACCATAATTATATTTTTATCAAGTTTCTTGTTTTCAATAGTTTGTTTTATGTATTTGTTCACAATATTATTTAGTACATGTGGGATTTATAATTTATCTTCTTTATTAATTGTGCCTCTATTCATTTATAATGATCTTTATTCTGTTTATTATAATTCATCTTAAATTCCCTATTAACCATTGCTGATTGACACTGCTTTCTTTTTGTTTTAATTTGCCTGATTTCTCTTTGCCTACCCATTTATTTATAACTTTTTGTTCTTGTTATTATCATTTTGTGTTAAGTGTGTTCCTTGAAAACAGTTGGATTTTATTTCCTTCAGTTGATCTAAACTCTTTATGGGAAAATTCAGTCCACTTACATTTATTGTAATGATTGATGTACTTGATTTTATTCCTTTTATTTTACTTCATAGTTATTCTGTATTTTTGTATCCTATTTCCTTTTGCTGTCTTGATTGCATTCCTATTCATTGTGTTATGTTTTCTCTGTGTTGAAGTTGTGCCTTCTCTTTTTCTTTTCTTAAAATGTCAGCCTCTTTACTATTACTTGAAAACAATATACAGTTTTCATATCTACTCATAGGTACTATGATTACCATCTGTATTTTAGACAAGAGAAATGTGAGATGTAGAAAAGTTAAGCAACTTGCCTTAGTTTTATGTAGTAAATGACGGAGCTGAGTCTTGGTAGTCTTGCTCTGGGCTGCCTTTTTAACTATTATGCTTTAATGTGTTTGGAGGAAGGCATACTTTCCATATCCATTGAAAAAATAGAAGAACATATGTATAATTTTGTTGTACCATAAAAATAAACATAGCCCACTTAGTAAACTATAAAATATCTGTGCTAATGAATTAAAATATCTGAAAAATTGAAGATATTCTTGGAAAGTATGTAATAAAATTATCTCAACATTAGAAAGCAGTAATAAAGTGATATTCACGAAAGACTCAAAGTTGTCTAAGAATCTTCTCTGAAACAGATTTGGGGAAGATGATTTTACCAGTAAATTTTTCTAACGTTCTAGAACTTTTCATGAAACCAAATTTTGTTTTGTTTCAGAGCATAAAAATTAATGGACCGTCATCCAAACCATTTTATGAAGCATGCATATAACCCAAGTATAAAAACTTGACAAATAAAATACAAAAATTTTCATGAAAGTTTTCCAACTCCATTTAGAAAATTTGGAAGAAACTGTGAGTTCTGTAAGCAAACCAGTTCAACAGTAAACAAAAAGAACTATCTGCCATGGACAAAGATAATTTCACCAAAGAATCCAGTAATATACAACACCAATAAATGCTATAAGGAAAAAAAAAAGGATAATCTCTAATAATGCCAAATAAGCATTTGACAATATTCAATAATCATTCTAATCAGAAAATTTTTTAAAACTCTGAGAAACTAGGAATAAGTAAATACTTTTTCAGATATTGAGAAAAAAATCAGTGATAAATTAATAGCCAACATTATTATCTCATTAACTTTGAGAGTATAGAAGTAATCTCATTAATGTTAGGAATAAAATATTCCTGCAATCACAGTTCCTATTCTACATTTTTTTTAATGTTTGTGGTTTTTTGAACATTCTAGTTTTTTCAAATGTTCTGTTTTTGAAAGTTCTTTTTAAAGAAATAATGCATATGTATCTGAGAAAAATCCAATTTTTTAATAATTAAATAAAATACAAATATAACATTAATGTAATGACATCTTTTCCCTATCAACTTGCCACACTTAAAAACATATCCCTCCCTACTAATATGTAATTCTGGCAGCAGGGTTGTGAGATGGACACATTCATGGCCTGCCCTAGGGAGTATAAATTGGCAAAAATCTTTATGGAAAGCAGCTTGACAGTTTTTACCAAGAGCTTTAAGAGAATTTATGTTCTTTGACCCAGTAATTCTACTTCTGGGAACTCCAGCCTAAGGAAATCATGAGAGTTGCTGACAGAGATTTGTGTATGAGGATGTTAATGGCAATACTGTTTGTTTATAATATTGTAAAAAATGGGAAATAACCTAAAATGCCAAACAATAGGAGAATGGTCAAACAAATGGTCAAATGAAGTATGATACAGCCATGCAATGTGTAGTCATAAAAATCATGCTTTTGAAAAACTATTTATTATGATGGGAAAGATACAATATTAATCAGAAACCAGCAGGATACAGATTTATCTACATTTGATTTTGATTTTATAAAAATGCATATTTATATATATTATATGGGAAAAAGTTTAAAGGACTGGAAGGAACTACTGAAAAAAATATATAAATAATGTATTAATATAGCACTATCTGTGTTAAAGTTGGGAAGTTTCTGACTCTCTCCCAGATCACTTAAATTACCATCGTGGGATTACATTTTGTAAGGAAGAATAAATTTATTTCTAAATTAATATTAAAATGTTAACCTTGACTATAGGCTGAGATTTAACCTCTATGTAAAGAATCATTATCTTTGCAATGATTAATATTTCTATTTTATAACCACAGTTTCCAGCCTTAACCATGGACAGTTTAGATCAATTGAGAAACTGAAGATAGAGCCATGTCTCAACACCAGAAAATTACCAATGGGTTAGTTGTGGTATCTGAAGTTATATGAAGATTGGCAATGAGCTAGTGTGAAATAATCTCATTTTCTGCCCTTTGCACCCGTGAATAAAAAGAGTTAAGCCATTTTTTCCACTCTGTTGAAGGAATTGAACAATTGCAATCATAGAGCTGGAAAACATCTGTGAGATGTCTTGGGTCCACTTGTTCTTTCTCCAAATGAACAATGCAAGAAAACTACACAGGAAAGAAGTCATGTAAGAAAGTAGAATCTGAGGGTTGCAATGAGCTTTCGGGGTGCTTTTTTATCCTTTACAAAATGAGAATACTTATATCCAATGGGGTCTTTATAGCCACTGGGAAACTCCCTACCTCTGTAGATAAAATTTCCTCATCTATAAAATAGCAACAAAATGAATACATATTTCATAGGATAATTATGAGCATTAAGTGAATTCATGCTTGTAAAAGTCTTAGCATAGTAGCTGGGCATATGTTGGTTATGACTGTCTTTCCAAAATTTCACATGCCTTTTTAGGACTTTTCTCATTGGATAACAAATCTGTTTATTGAGCTAAAGAACAGCTCCTGGAACTATGCAGAAAAAGTCTAACCCACCATCTACATTAACAGTTCTTCAAATACTTGAAGACAGCTTTCATGAATTTAATAACTGCTTTCCATGCTTTCTTTTTTTTTAATTTCAAGAATAGAACACAGTAGACTATAAAAATGAGCATTATCAGTCTTCCTTTGGATTTTCTATGTAAATGTTGTTTAACATTCAAATGGTGCTGATTATAATTTGAGATATTAACAGTTAGATATGCCATTGTGTCCCTCTGTTATTGTTTGTAAAGGAGGTTAAACACTATATTAACTTCTGAGTAGTGATTTACTGTTGCTTTTGTTAGAGAAAAATAAAAAAGAAGTAAAATAATATAATTTGATATTGCCTTTGAGACTTTCAGTTTGTGGAAGTCTTTATTTCCTACTCAATTTTATTTTTTTAAAAAAGCATACATGTAGTGTAAATACAACATCACACAAATGCAGAGTTGTTCTTTTCTTCCTGGATTAAGCTGTTGTGTAATATTGCTCTGTAACCATTAAGCAGCTGCTCTGCCTTAGAGATGCTCATATTTTCTTTGGTAGATGAAGGAAATTTACTATATGAGTGTCTTCAAATTGCTTTAAGATATTTAGCCTTTGTATCACTGTGGATTTACAGTGGTCTATATAACATGTGAAAACCATGTTTCTGAAAGGCCCCAGGAGCCTGGAGGTTGCAGATGGGGTTATATTAGCAGCAAACAACCTGATGTTTTGCTGAGTCTCACCCTCTATACTGTTGCAGGGTCCCTGACGCATAGCAAGATCTTCCCCAGTTATTTCGCCAGCATCCTCAAGTATTGTCTCCTGTACGCTTATGAGCAAATGCTATTAGCTATCCAAGTACTATCTCATCCACTGTTTCTTTTTTTTACTCTGCCTTGTCTTGGGTAATGCCTGTCTATTGCAAAGGCCGCGCGCACTGTGTGCAAAGATGCATGAAGGTGGCAGCCATCCACTTCAGGTGCTTCTCTAAGGCTCCCCTTTGCCTGATTCCCTCCCTTCCCAGCTCCCATGGACTTCTTGTCAACAGTCATTACCACTTGTCCTTGGGAACCCTCCCTCCACTGAAGTCTTACTATGCTCCAAGCAGGAGTGGAGCCCAGTGGGACCTGTGGTGTTGCATTTTATCCAGTGGGTTTCAAAGCAGTGCCAGCATATTTCCAATGCTTTTCATAATTTTAGTAAAATAATTCTTTCAGGGTTTTTTTGGTAAATTCCAATTTCTTAGAACTTGGGGAGTTAGGGGTCTTTCCCTGGTAGAATTATCCTGGAGGTGGCTCATCCTTCCTCTGTGATCTGGCTCCCAATAGGCCCACACACCACCCCATCTTAATGGGCATGGCTTAGAAGCAAATAGACCTCTGACTCCTCATTGGGTAATAAGAAAATGAACTTCAGATTATATCTTGGGTAATGTTGTTATGCATTACATCTGATATAATTTATATAAATTATACTGAAATGTTCATTATTTACTCACTCATTCATCAATTTATCTTACAAGTATTTTTGAGCTCCTACTCTTTGAGCACGTCTAGTCCATTGGTCATTATCTTGCACTAAGTGCCTGAAGTTACACATTAGTACACAACAAAATCAAGGATATAATCTGACCCTAATCATTACTCTTTCCCATTCTACACAAAAGCCTAAATAAACTCCTCAGGGAATGACAATGGTCAATATAATTATCCATCAATCTTAAATCATCTATATTTACATTGTAATAAAATTACTAAGATATTAATTTATGACCCTATTTTAAAAAGTTGAATTTTAAAATTTTGTTCTGTGAGTGTTTATTTAGTAGTTACTCTCTATATAGGCAATGACTATATCTCCCTAAATGATTAGGGAGATATAGAGATGAACAAAACCCAGTCACTCTCCTAAATACAGGAGCTGATAATCCAGAAAGGAATACAAGACTTGAAAACAGATATCTTGGAAAATCTGAAAGTGCAAAGTATAAAATAAATACAAACCAGGTGCTATGTAATTACAGAGGAAAGAGATGATTTCTGGCTGGGCCAGGGGGTGGGAGAAGAAGGTGGAGAAACAGTTTATGGCATGGGTGGTGGTTGGAACTGGACATTGAAGGGTGAGAGTGTGGATAGTGGGCCTCTGAGCAGAGAGCTGCAGGAGAAAGATGAGGACAGGTGTTTACAGAGTATGATTGGGTGATGACAAATAATCTTGTCTGACTGGTTAAGTATATGAGCTGTAGTCATGATAAATAAGGTTTTTATACTTAATATATTTACCTTATTAAGTTTACCATATACAAAATAAGGTAAAATGAACTATACTTTAAAATAACAACAAAAGCAATAAAAATCTTTGTACACAGTGATAACTTATGGTGGTCCAGAAAATTAAAAAACATCTTTTTCCCCAACCAGGCAAAGGGTGTCAACGTCCTTTTTGTGTATTCATGACTTATAGTACCTTATGTAGTGCTGGTTTCATAGAAGTTTCTCAGTAATCCTGAAATGAATTCCACTTGGTGAAATATTAATTGCTCAAGAAGTAAGAGTTTCTTAAAATAGAAGTGTATCAAATGGGGACATTTTGTTATAATCCTCTTAAAAATGTATATTTTTTTAGAGTAATGACTTAATATGACACCTGAGTTTTATCACCAACTGAGATCTTATAACCTCCTCTCTTTCCTTCATTCTTTTGTTACAGAAGGTAGACGGGTGGGTATGATATAGTACTCAGACATTCGTGGCTCTTCAGTTCACAGCAGTGAGACATATATGCTAACTAAATGGTTTTCTGTCTTTTCACACTATGTAGGGTTAAAAAGCAATTTCGTTCTGGTAAATTTTCTAAATAAAGATTTACAAATAATTCTGGACTGTCTGGAGTCCAGTGTGTATAATTCAGTGTATGGCTGATTGCTGGCTCCACTGTCCGGTCTTAATTTATTGGTAACATTTAACCAGTGCTGACCATGAGTTTTATATTTTTATCTCACGCAGTGTTCATAACAACTCTATGAGGTCGGTGATTTTATTATCTCTAACTTATAGACAAAGAATCTGAGGCATCAAAGAGGTCTGATACTGTGGCCAAGGTTCCGTAACTGGTAAACTGTGGCTGAGATTCCAATCCCAGCTCTTTGACTTGAGCGCCCCATGTTGCTAAACCACCCATGCCTCATATCCGTGTGCTGAATCTGATCCCTTGGTCAGCCCTAAAGCTTTATGTAAAACCTTGTCAAATTGCCAGTACCTAAAATCTAGAGTTTTTTGTTTTTTTTTTTTCTTGGAAGTATTTTAATTCTGAGGATTTTCAGACTCATTCTGTCCCTGGGGCAGCAGAGAGTAAGCCATATGCCTTTTTCCTAAGGTGTTCTCTCTCTCCTCACCCTCATTACTCCCCCTTGATATCAGTGAGACCCAGGGAGGGTAGAAAGACTGCTGTTCGTGGGAGTCCTCATCTCTACTTTTGGACATAGCTAGTAACTCCAAGCAGTTCTGAACCCAGGCACCAAGGTCACGGTGGGCCCTGTGCCTACATGTCACATAAGGGTCATGTGGCATTCCTGGAGGCCTGGATTCAACACCATTTGCCAGAAAAAGTGCCCAGTTCTTGAAATAAAGGGAGTCTAAGTGAGTAGCAAGTAGCGAGGGCAAGGAAAGCCCTGAAATTGGGAGAAGTATATTAAAAGTGTGCACAAATAGGTCAATGCAAAGACTGTATTTGCTGTATTTGCTGTGTGTTATTAGTGACCCTGGAACAAGGGTGGGAGTGCTGGTAGCAGCAGCTCGCTTTTCTTTAATCAGGGAAGGATTTGCAAAAGAAGCGTGGTTTCAAGAGGTCTTTGAAGTATTTCCAACAAGGTGCTAATTGTGGTTGTGGTTTTCCTTTTTATTTCTTTCTTTCATTTTTTTTTTAATGAGTAGACTTTAGTCTACCAGGTGCTACTGAGTCGAGTGCATTCAATGAGAGCCCACAGACCTTCATTCTCTATGTGTGGGCCATGGCAAATAAAACCGTACCAATTGCCCTGGACATTTAGAAAATCAAGAAAAAAATTTTTCTAGGAGATTATTTAGAATCTAAACTTTTAACTTTTGTTTAAACAGACTCAATTTGCATTCACAAGAGTTTTATTTTTTACTTGTCCTTGTAAGCATACTTGGTTTTGTTCTAACCTTTGGTTTTAAAACACTTAAACAAATTCTAGTGTTTAATCATTTATTTTGCTTCCTGCTTATGCTGATCTTTTCCCCCTTGATGTTTATTTCAGGTTACCTTGAGGATAGTTTTGTAAAATCTGGAGTCTTCAATGTATCAGAACTTGTAAGGGTATCCAGAAGTAAGTAAATTGTTTTCTTATTTAAGTATACAGTATGTTTTAAGATATTTTTTTATTTTGAACCTTAAATACAGCATGAAAAGTGACCACATATTAGGAAAACTTGAGTTTTAAACCTTAAATCTTTTGATGAAATCATAAATGAATATATTTTGCCTGATTTTCTAAAATATTTTCATTCAAATAATCAAAACTTTCTGTTGTGCAAAAATTTGGGGGTTGGTCTGATTGCCATGTTGTTGTCATTCATTTAATTCACTGTTGTGTCTATGACCATAGATGGTCATTTATATAAAAGGAAGTGTGATTAATTAAATGTACTCCATGTTGTTATGATAACCCACACAAGTTTCCTGTAGATAAGTGCCTTTTCATTTCACTAACATTTTGGTGGGGGATTAGAGATGTACAGGATATACACAGTAATGTGCAGAGTGTAGAGGGATGCAGAAATTAACTTTGCAGATTGTAGTTGGATATAGATAGAAAGCATTGTTAGCCAAAACAATGTCCAATTGTTTTAACTGGCCACTTCACCTGAGACACTATTCTTGGCAGGTTAGATCAGATTTTTCTAGGGTACGCTCACCTGGCTAGCTACCTAAGAAAGGGGGAATTTTCCTTGATTACCCTTTTTACTTATTACTAGTATGTGCAAATATATCTAAGATGCAGACCTTAATGCACTGATTATGTTAAAGGAGGTGACTCCTTTCTTCTTGCTCCCTTCACTGATTTAGCTTGTTTATTATGTAACTTTGGGGGGTATGTTTTCACCTGACATTTTGATAGAAAGCATCACAGTTTGAAAGGATGCTATTCAGATGATGTAGTGGCACTCTGATCCTTGTTTAAGTTGTTTTTCTCATTTGGGTCAAATTCAGAGGTCAAGAACAAGAATGATGATGATCCAGAAAGAAGAAAGACAGATTCAGTTACTGAGGACAAGAATAGGCAGTACTTTTGAGTCCTGTTCAATAAAGGAATCTCCAAGCTAGTAGGTGACTGTAGTTGAGAAACTGTAGTTTCTCAAATAGCTCCGATTTCTAAATTGGCCGGTACAAATAGCATGCATATCAGGGAGTGATATACATGAACATTTAAGACCTTAAGTAACTTATCCTTACTGGCATAATTCTGGAGTAGATAAATGTATGCCCAAAAGACTTCTGTCATGGGTCCTTTTACTTGGGGACAGTATAGGAGATGAAAATCTAATAACCTGTATTCCACAAGCTCTGGTGTATGTATATGCTGGGCAAGAGGATTCTGACTGTCTACTCAGTTGTCCAAAGCAATGAGCTTTATGTGTTTTTCCCTATCAATATGTGATATCCAGAGGCTTCCAACATTTGAAAGTTTTAAATTTTTATTTTTAATTTGGAAAGGAATATGTGCCTGACTTACTCACTACTACTTTCTAGCATCGTGTAAGGCAGAGGCTATTTGAAGATGTTTGTGTATGTGTGTGTTTTCCCCATACTGTTCTTTAGCAGAAAGGCTATGTTACAACAGTTATGAGGCTTATGAAATTATTTGCTTAAATTTGTACCTTTTTAAATTCCATGATATATTTTCATCCTTCTTATGAGAAGGGCAATAGAGTCATCTGTCAGAAAATATTTATTTAGTACCTCATTATAGGTAATATTATGCTATGTGCTGTCAAAGGAGACCACATGGGAACCTTCAAAAGTCCAGAGTGATATTTTGAAAATTCTGAATTTCAAACATAAAAAAAAAGATTAAAAATACCTTTCTGTAACAGTTCAGAAGCAAGGTAAATTTAACGTACTTCATTCATTCATTCTTAATTCATTCTGTCACCTCCTAGAGGTTTTTAGGTTATTTGTTATAACAAACATTTTAATTTTATATTCATTCATTAGTTAATTTATTCAGCAAACATTTATTTTCTCCTCCATATGTAAATAGGTGTCTGTGAAATACTTGAGAAGTTCTTCCATTACAATGTATCCACATTATGATCTTATTTACAAAATTGAACTTCATTGTTTATGAAATAAGGGTTTGCTAAGTAAACATAAACTTCGGCACAACACTTAGGTTGTATATAACAAATTCTGACTTCTTGAGGGTTCACAGTATGCTAATGGTTTCTATCCTCTAGGGTTTTACAATCATATGACCCACTAATGTCTATGTTGACTTTAGCTAATGAAGCTATTCAGCTTTAGGATAGTGATCTCTCTGTTGAATGATATTATCTCCATCTTAAAAGTTGATTTAGGATCAGCTTTTGGAGTGAGGAGAACAATAAGAGAGATTAAGGGTTGGCCTCTAACCCTTAGAATCTGAGGTTCTTTGGTGCTTCGTTTCTAAGAGGATATTGGCAACCTCTTAAACATGATTTGCAGCTTTCAGCCTTTTTGCAGCTCTCTGGGAGAGGTGCTAACACTGATCTTTGCATCTGATGTAAGTTCTTCCAGAGGCTCTTAAGCAGGAATATCTGACTGAGAATTGCTCTTCTCGCACACTCTTCTTGTCGTTAAATAAATTCTGTGTGTGCTGTTTTAGTATTTTGGCCATGTTTTTTATTAATCTACGTTTCTTTCTGAAATCTCCCATTTAGTGTCAGCATGCATACTAAATTTTTACAGTGCTCATGCATATATATCTGTAGACAAATTGTTTTTATTGCTGTCTTCTTAAAATTGATACATAATATTTGTACACATTTATGAGGTACATGTGATATCTTGATACATGCATACAATGTGTAATTATCAAATCAGGGTGTTTAGGATATCCATCACCTCAAGCATTGATCATTTCTTTGTGTTGGGAACATTTCAAATCTTCTTATCTAGCTGTTTTGAAGTATATGATATATTGTGGTAAACTACAGTCACCCTACTGTGCTATCAAACACTAGAACTGATTTCTTCTATCTAACTGTATGTTTGTACCCATTAACCGACCTCTCTCCATCCCCTTCCCCTCCCACATCCCAGCCTCTGGTAACTGTCATTCTACCTTCTACCTCCATGAGATTGACTTTTTTAGCTCCTGCATATGAGTGAGAACATGTGATATATGTCTTTTTTATTGCTGTTTTGATACTCTGGAATAATCCTTCTGGAACAAAATTTACGAAAAAACCCAAATTTCTGAAGTTTTTAAATTATCATTTTACTATAAATTACACCTAATTTTTGTATGGCCAAGCAAATTGTGTTGACTATGGAGCCACGTGTATTCAATAGAAACTATAAATCTTTGCCTAAGTATTGCATAAACTAAATAAATTGCAAATAGTTTATACAAGATAGAACCTGCAAATTTCCTGTTAGTAACTCAGATCTTTGAGTTGTATCCACTACTGTTGCAGGAAGCCAGACAGATTGCTTACTTCCACTGAGTCCCTCAAATGTCTCTTAGCACGTACCCTGCTTCCAATGTCACATAGAACATGGTTCTAATAATAAATTTTAAAGCATGTGGTTATTGTGGGATTTCTTACCTCACATTTTTTTAACCTCTGGTGTACCTCAAGCCACAACAAACATAGCTACATTTTAGCTGTCCAAATAATTCAGGCCATCAGGCATAGTTACACACTGCATACAAATATTTTCTGTGTAAAAGGAGGTTAAAGTGTATTATATAAAATGAACACTCTAACAGAAGGCAGATGTTCCAGAAGTTTGGAGCTGAGACTACTCGTGTATATATTGATTTATTTAATTTTTAGTAGAAAAACGGAGACGTTCACTATATATTCCTTGATCGTATCTCTGCAATGAACCATGTGCCTAATCATATTTTCTTAAAAATATTCAAGGTTAATCTTGGCCTGCCTGATATTAAAATATAATTCAACTGATAGTGGACACATTTAGAATATTTATTAAAAATTCTGGGTAAGAAAAATTACACAAAAATCTCTGATTCCTTTGGAGTTTTATATTTAACTTGCAGTTAGGAGAGAGGAAAAGATTAAGTAGACTATGTTTGTAGCGTGAATCTGAGGGACTTCAGAATTTTGTTGCCAAGCCTCAGGGCACACTTTCTCTCATTTGAACTTTTGAGGGCCTGATTAAGACTGGTAAAGAAATGTAAACCATTCTTAAGCACTGTTCTCTGACACCAACCTTCCTGCTCTCCACTTTGCATATTATCTCTGTCCATGACTTTGCTCCTGCAGTAACCCTGTTTGGAATGACCTCCCCTTCATACCATACTTATTCTCCAAAATCCAGTGCTAGCTGTGGCTTTCCCTCAGACTTCTTGAACCATTAAAGCTGGTATTGGATTCTTTTCCCCTTGAAATCCTACAGCACTTATTGATCATGTCATTCATTTGAGCAATTTCATTGTAATCTACATTATCCTGGTATTTATATGTTTTGCATGAATGTGTTGTTTACCCAACTTGTTGCCCAATATGTTTATTAAAGGCAGAGGTATCTGAGAGTATTTTGTATCAATTGCAATCAACACCTGCCAGTAATGGACACAATTAATAATTTATTGAATGAACAAACTTTCAGCAAACAGTTTCATTTTTACCTCTTCATCTGCTTTTAGTACATTTTGAACTGTTTGTCTTTGCTAACCACTCCACTCTACCAGGGAAGAAATTTGAGGGAGAAAGCAAAGGAGGAAGGGAACTCACATTTGTTGAGCACCTGTTAATGTACTAGGCATGATGCTGGGCTTTTATCACTCCTACTTGATCCTCAAAATAATTATGTGTGGTAGGTTATTATTATTATTCTCATTTTACAGTTTAGGAAACTGAGACACAGCTCATAAATAAGTACAGACGGAGTTCAAACTAAAATGCTATTTATCTCCCAATAATCTGCTCATTCTAACATAATACGTTGCCTCTAAGGTTTATTCAAAATGTCTAAAATTAAATTTTAAAAACCTGAACAGACATAATCCATTGTATTAGGTTATTAAGTATGAAATGTCCGATTTCCTTAAGTACTAAGTTTGACAGTTGATATCTCTGACATTTCACTTTGACACCTCTTGTTTTATTTTTATTGTGAAGATACATCCTCAGTCTTCCAAAGGTATGTTTTGGCTTGTGGTTGTCTTTCACATATTTTTTTAGAGCAATTTTTGTGAAACCATGGATAGGTAAAAAATTGGTGTTATTTTCAAATATGAGTTCTGCCGTGGAACTAATGCAGCGCAGACAGCTCAAAATATTGATGAAGTGTTTGGGAAGGATGTGGCCAATGAACACATAGTAAGTACATTGATGGTTTGAGAAGTTCCATTCTGGTGATTTTAATCTTGAAAATGAGCCACATGGGCGACTTGAGACCAAGGTGGATAATGATGAGCTGAAGGCTGTAGTGGAAGCTAATCCATCTCAACCTGTGCATGAATTAGCAGCGAGATTTGACGTTACTATTCCAACAATATTGGACCACTTGAAACAAATCAGCAAGGCAAAAAGGTGGCTAGATGGGTTCAGTATAAATTAAAGGAGCATCAGGAGAGAAATCGTCTCAAAACCTGCCTTTCTCTGCTGTCATGACATAAAGGTGAACCATTGCTGCACCGTATTGTCATGTGTGATGAAAGATGGAGTCTTTTTGACAATCACAAGCATTCAGCACAATGGTTGGATAAAGACGAAGCACGAAACACAGTCCAAAACCAAACATTCATCAAAAAAAGCTAATGTTGTCTGTTTGGTAGTCCAGCGCTGGTATTATCCACTATAGCTTCATGAAACCTGGTCAGTCGATTACAGCAGATGTCTACTGCAACCAACTGGATGAGATGATGAGGATGCTTGTGATTAAGCAGCCAGGATTGGTCAATAGAGACAGTTCAATCCTCTTTCAAGACAACGCTCGACCACATGTTGCACGAACAACGCTGTTCAAACTACAGAAGCTGGGCTTGGAACCTCTCTGTCATCCACCGTAGTCACCAGACCTTGCACCGACTGAGTACCACTTCTTCCAGGCTTTGGATCACTTCTTTCAAGGAAAAATATTCAATTCGCAACAAGCTGTGGAAAATGCCACTTGCTCTCCAGGCTTCTTTGTTGCTGGCAAAAACAAACTACCACTAAGATGGCAAAATTGTGTGGATAGTTTAGGCACATACTTTGATTAATTGTACTGCTTCTTGTTTGAGATACAATAAACTACACTTTTGATTTGAAATTGGACATTTTATATTTAATGACCTAATACAAAAAAACCTTATATGCCAAAATCTTAGTTTATAATGTATCAGCAAATTCAAAGGGATTTCTTGATTTACAAACTAATACCTTAAAATATAAAACTCCATGAGTATATTTTAAATGATTTATAATATTGTGGTGTAAAATTAAAAAACAAAAGAAAACTGTTTAGTAAAGCCACGCTTAAACTGTTCATATATGAAACCTGAATGTGTATTTTGAAGACAAACTTGGCTTTTATTTCATGTTTGTAAGTTTCACTTATGTATCTGTCCTAATGCAAGAATTATTTATATCAAATAATTATAAATACCATGATTTCTAATTATTCTAATATTAATGTTATTGGTATTATAGAATAATAATCTTTGGTATTTACTTGTGAAACTGTTCTATATTTATTTATCAATGATTTGGTTTTTGAGAGCCTACATAGTGCAAAACAATTTGTTTTGTGCTGAGTGATAGGAATTATATGTTCCTCCAAGACATCTACAGACTAGTGGGGTGACAGATGTAATGACAACTAATACAAAGGAGTAAGTGAAAAAGGTCAGAGAGTAGGGTTGGGGGAATTGGTGACCAATGATTATAGTCCGAGTGCCTCACATTTCCAAACTTGAATGTGGCTAAGGTGAGCAAGTGTTTAAGTCCTACCCCAGTGTATGGCAGATACTGAAAGTCTTATGGTAATGAGAATTCTCCCCACCCTTACCCAGAGGAGTGGAAATTATTAGATTATTACATTTGAATAAAGATGACAAGTGTGAATGTCATTCTCAATGTTTCTTTTGTTTTATTCCTCAGCGCCCATAACCCAGGGAACTGGAGTCAATTTCCCAATTGGAGAAATCCCGAGCCAACCATACTATCATGACATGAACTCGGGGGTCAATCTTCAGAGGTCGCTGTCTTCTCCACCAAGCAGGTAACTGAAGGAAGAGCTGTTCATGTTCTCAATTAATATGCAGATAGGTAGGTAGGTAGATGGTGTGCAGATAAGTAGGTAGGTAAGGAGAGATGGGAAATAAAGAGTTTTAGTAGACAGACTTTTAATTTTTCCTGGTTAAATTTATTTGGCTATTTGCAAGCTAAATGTAATTGTTGTTCAAAGCACTTTCAGAAATCTTTTTCAGGGGAACAAGGGACCTATGAAAATATATTAATATGATTTTTATCTTGTATGAAATACTATAATTCTACAAGTTAACTGAATCTTTTGGTGATTTTAAAAGTGATGTTGCCATGGCAGTGATCCCTGGTTTATAACTGATCCCTGGTAACTTTTTCTCTAATACCACATCCAAGTTTGGGATAATGAAATATGAAAAATAGCCTTACCTATTTACCTAGCCTTACCTAGCCTTAAAATCAAAGGCCTTATTCTAGGCCACAGTTTGCCAAATTCTTCAATTAGTTAATGTTATTTGACTAATTTAGTTAACTCTCAGTGTCTAATGAAAAGTTTAGCTCTTCTGAGATTTAGATTAACTCTTTGTTCAGGAGGAGCTAGAGTGAGGTCTCTTTGCTTTTTAGTTTCCTGTTGACATTCTCATTTTCTCTCTCAATCTTCAAATTTTAACTTTCAGTTAAGATGAATAAAGATTACAGATGTATTTTTTTTTTGAGTTGAATCTTCAACATATGAAGGCGCATCTCATTTCCAGAACATTAAATATACCCATGATCAAATATAAGAGCATGCATGAATTCCAGAGCCAAACACACATTTTATAATGTCAACTTTTTAAAAACAAAATATCTAGATAATTATTTTTCTTATTATTATTCCTCAATAATGAAAGTTAATTGCATTTGAATTAATTATGGACTATGCTTGTTTGTATGTTTATACAGTACTGTCAATTTCTAGTCAAACTGTATTTCCGTATAGTTAACTTATATACCAAGATAATTGGGTTTATTATCATTAAAATTGTCTCTAACATGTTGACATCTTAAAAATGCCTTACTTTTTCTAACTTTAAAATGTGAATAGTAATTTTTTATTTTGTCTGCTGGATAAGTATGTTGTCAACACAGATCTTTCCTCATGGCCACTCAGTATCAGATACTATGTCTTTCAGAATAAACAAGGTTTAAAAAACATTTCTCCATTACTTCCTTATGAAAATAGTTTCTTTCCAATTTTGAGTTTTTCATACATATTTACTACTGACTCATAGGTGGGAGAATTAGATTAAAAAGAAAGTTAAAAAATGTAAGTTCTAACTTTGGATACCTTAAGGAAGAAACTAAAGAAATATTATTCATTTTTACTATAGTTTATCATGGATAGAAATTGCCGTCTTCTATATCATGTTAATACTCTGGGAGTTGTATGTCAAATATTAATCATAGTATATCTACAAATATACACAGACATATACATGCTTCAAGGGCTGGGAAATATAGTGCAGTAGAAAGAGCATAGTCTTGGAAGTCAGTCCTTACTTTGTGTATGACTGCTTCCATTAACTTGTCCTGGGCAATCCACTGAATTTCTCCAAATTTGTTTCCCCATTTGTTAAAAAAAAAAGGGGATTGGTTTATGTGTATGATTTCTGAGGTCCATTCCAACTCTGAAATCCTATGACATTATGTTTATTTTTGCTGCAAAAAGTTAATTCAGAAGATATGATTTTTAGTTTTCACTGGCATAGATGTGAATAAGAAACTTTTTTAGAAGAAAAAATATCCATTTTCATAGTCATAATTAACGGCTTGATAGGGTATTTTTGGGAGTATAGGAAAGAAGTATATCAAACAATATGGCCATAAAATAGCTTCTTCATCTTTGCCTTAGATATTCACCCTTCTTGATAATTGAGATGAGCCCATGTTTCCTTGTTAAAATATATCATTTTAAAAGTACACCATCTGGTTTGAGCCTGGCAGTGGCCTTCTAACTTAAGAATAAAGTATAACCTAATTTTTAAGAAAAAGATAAGGAAGAATATATGAGAAAGTTTATAATCAGTAAAGTACTAGAAATTTTATTATTAATTATGGAGCTACTACTTATAATTACTATTTAAGGAGTCTCTTCTAAATGCTAGCCACTTAACTAAGAGCTTTGCTTTTAATAACTCATTTAACCCTCTCAACCATCCCCCTTTTGAACTAGTTTTTATTGTTTCCATTTTACAGATGATTAAACTGAGTTTAGAAAGGTTAAAGAGCTTACTATTAAGAATTAATAAGTGGCCTAGGCAAGATTTATTACTATGTCTGACTCTAAAAGCTCTTGTTCTACTCCACTCCATTACCTTATCTTTGAATTAATATGAAAGCATTATATTGTCAATGACAAGTGTTATACAAAGGAACATTATTAATATTGATAATAATTATGATAAGAGTTAGGTACAATTTTAATAACACAATTTTAACATTAGTAGACAAGCCACATTAGGAGTTCACTTTTTATTACTGAAATTTCTTTGGAAATGCATTTGAAGAGGTAAATATAATGAACACCAAATTTGTTAGGCAGGTATAGGTATAAGATGGTATACTAAATGATATGTACAACTAGGAATGTTTGCTATTCCTGTTGGTGTCTTGAATACTCACCATTGTTTCAGAATGATTCGGAGATACTATTACTTGTGTTTATGAAAATTTCCACAGTAATAATCTTCTCAAATCAACTACTTTTAAAAGCTGCACATCTTTCCAGAAATCCTATTAATATAACTACTGTCGTGTTTTAACAGCAAAAGACCCAAAACTATATCCATAGATGAAAATATGGAACCAAGTCCCACAGGAGACTTTTACCCCTCTCCAAATTCACCAGCTGCTGGAAGTCGAACATGGCATGAAAGAGATCAAGGTGAGTAATAAAGAGATGCCTCTGGAGACATCAGGGTAAAAAGTTGTCTCATTTAATCAGTTTCATCTATTCAAAATTTCATAATTGAACCACTATGGATTATATGATTATATTTTTTTTCCTGAAATGACTTCAGTAATATTATTTTTAATATACTAGTCAAATGCTGTCAAAGTTAATTTACAAAAAAACCCACTTTTGCATGTTTTATTGGCCTTTTTTCAGACAAAATGATCTTTTAGGACCCACAATTATATATGTGACTGATTATAATCTGTCTCCATTAGTTGGTTAGAGCACAGCAGAACCACAAGTTCTGATTCAGTTATATCAGTAGGCGTTTCTCTGTGGGTCATTTCAGGGAGGAGCAGTGTGCAAATGCCAGGTACTGAAAGTTCTCCTTTAAAGGATGCTGCAATTCCTTGTGGAAGTAGGTAGAGTATAAACAATAAATGAAAGTATAATGTCAGATAAGTTGTGTCTGAGCCAATCTAGTTACGTTTTCTAGATAAAACTAGACCCAGCTCTAGGGAAGCTTTGAGGAGAAATATAACTTTAGTAATAGATATTATTTGGCTTTCTGGGTTCAGACTTAGCTTTTCTTAAAGTCTGTTGGATTTAATATATTTCATCATACAGGCTCATGCCTTTCCCCAAAATCAGAGGAGGATCATTAAGCCTGGAAATAGAAAAATTAGCTAACTGTAATTTTTGTTAGTATGTGTGCATGTGTGCAAATAGGATTTTATATTAGCAGCATAAAAATGTATTTGCAAATTGTCGTTCAAATACAATTTTGTATTTTTTTAAAAATTTAAAAGAAAGGAGCTCTTTATTAATGGTTTTCAGCCCAAGACTTGAGAGTGTATATGTGGGAATTTGGGAACTGTATGTTGAGTAATCTCAGGAATCACATAACTCTGGAACTTAGCAGTTAAGGCCAAAGTCAGTTCCTTATTCAGGACTCCTTTTATGCGGCTCAGAATTTGTATACTGAGTGGTGTGGGGTTTAAAAACTAGTGAATAATCCTCATGGAGGAACTGGACTTTGAGCCAGGTGAGTCTACTTTAGCATGTTGAGATTTTAATTAGTCAAGAAGTAAGGGAGTGGAGGGTGGGGGTGGGGAACTGAGACTTAAGCACAGCCAGGTGTTGCAGCAGGCACGTGAGTTTGAGAATGGCCTTGTGTGCCATGTGGCTGGACACTGTGCGTGTGGAGGGAAGTAATGGGAGATGACAGGGGTTATTTTATGGAAGGATTCGAAACTCAGCTAGAGAGGTCTGGCTCTGAGACCCCCTTACCCTCAAATCCATTCTTCAGGCAGTAGACAAAAATCATTTTTGTGAAACATAAATAACGTCATCTAACTCCCCTGCTTCAGACCTTTCATTATCTTCCCACTGCTCTCAGGAGAAAATCAGAATTCCCTCACATGACCTAACGGCCTGGCCTCTGAATGCCACTATAGCCTCAGCAGGTGACACCCTGCTGCTCCTTGCTTGCACTTGAGCCCATTGCTTTGTTTAGATTTGGGAATGAAACACCTAGGACCTTCCTATAAATCATGCCCTCTGAAATGAATGCTCTTCTAACTCTTTATCTGGTGAGTTCTTTGTCATCCTCCAGAGCCCAGCTTAAATTAGGGAATTTCAATCTAAATTAGGTCTTCCTGTTTTTCTCTCTGAACACCCAGTGTTATTTCTTCATTGTATGCATAATATGTAATTACATATCTGTTTATGGGATTAATTGTCTATCTGTCTACACCATGAAAGCAGAGACCTTATCTGTTTGGGCTGTTACTGTAACCAGTGCCTAGCATGACACTTGGTGCATAGTAGGAGTACAATAAATATTTATTGGATAAATGAATCATTGATAGGCAGAACACCAGTCTCATTAGTGAAGGCAAGATATAATAGAGACTTTTACCAGAATTTCAGAAGTGAGTAGAAAAACAAAACGCTCAACCTTTTATATTTTATTGCTTGTTTTACTGACATTGTCAGTTTATTCTAAACAAAGCCATATTTTCTCTGTCAGAAAATTATTCTGGAAAAGATTCTAATGGTAATAACATTGTGAATGTGTGGGAATGGATGCTTTATTCAGAAGTGTAGGTGTTCTTTATTGTAGAGAGTGTCACTTTGTAAGAATTGATTCCTCTTTCAGCCTATTGAATAAAGCCAATTTCAAATCATATTATAAAACATTTTTGAAAAGTAGAAGGGAAACTGTCATTCTTTCTCTTTGTAAAATCATTATATTGTCTTGGTGATTTTCCTTTGTCAAAATGACTAGAATTAGTGGAGAAGTCTGTAAAGGCATATTATATTAAGAGTAAGGGAGAATGTTCCATTCTCAAGTGTGCTTGTAAAAAATTCTGTCACTTTGATTCTGAAGACCCAGAAGACTTTGTAATGTGCACAATAAGCCATTGTGGGAAGAAGACTGAAACTACAATGAAAAAAATGAGGACAGCACAATACTATCTTTACAAATTTGCTAAGCCCAATGCAGTCCTTTTGTTCTTAGAAAATTGCTTTTATAAAATTTGCAAAATAAAATGCCCCCCCAGTTGTTCTTGTCCATCTTCAGTGGTCTTTAGACACACCTGCCTGTGTGAAGGGAGTTATCTATGCGCATCTTGAGTACCACTCCAATAACTGTAATGGCTTTAACATGTCTTATACTTATTTCTCCCACAAAGCTCTGCACTAATTGGTACTAAATAACTACTTATTGGTTGATTAAAATATACTTGTGTTTAAAATTGGCAGAAATGCTTAAAATTTACTGGTAATTATTTTCTGGATATGCCTTATTCTGTTAGTGTTAACTTTGCATTAAAATCTATTCTTGCCATAGTCCTTAGCAAAATTGATTTTTTAAAATATGAGAATCAAAGATAACAAGATTATGGACAGTATGTAGCATTTTCCTTTCCCTTACAATCTGAAACACCAACCTAAACCATTGAGATTTATTCCAAGTAGGCAAAAATAAGGGATAAAATGTGACCAAATTATTATGTCTATTTTATTCTAAAAAGAAATTAGGCAAAGTATTAATTCAAAATCTAGATTCATGTAATAACATTTTTGTGTAATTTTAAATAATTTAATGAAAAAGTGTTTTTATTTTAACATACTATAACCATAATTAATTATATTCTTGTGTCATTTGTTTTCAAAACAAAAAGTTACAATTTCCTGATCATAAGAGAATTGTAATTTATAATTTTGCAAATGTAAACATGAATATTTTGAAACTAAACATTATTTAATAGTGTTAAACATTTCGTAGGGGGCTACATAATTTGCTTAAATTTCTTCTGATGGATAGTGATAGAAATTAAAGTTGTCAGCATCTACATTATATAATATTTAAATTTTTACTTTATGTTCTTTTATACATAGAGAAGGAGAGGAAAATGAAAATAATACTAAGCACTAACAAAAAGATACAGAAGAATTGTTACATTGCTTTCCTAAGTTCCAGAATATTTCTCCTTGCTTAGTATCTTCTATGAAGATGGTCTTAAACTTCTGACTGCCTCTATCTCTATTAAAAACTTTCTTTTTTGTATACTGTTTTCCATTATTTAAGATTTTAATGATTAAATGAATAGAACCAGGTTAGTTTGTCAATATACAGGTTGAAATTTTCTTTTATTCCATTACTTACTCCACAAAAAATTCCACTGGGATCTTGTCTTTGTTGAATTTGTTCTATCTGAGTCAATATAGATACTCGATTCTTAGATGATATACTTTTCTTGAAATCATTAGAGCAATCCTCTGTAATGTCTGATATAAAAGGAAAAATAAGAGACAGGTCATAGTTTTCCCTATAATTCAGGTTACTTTTATGAGACTAAATATAGCTGTATTCTAATGCTCAGTAATTTAACAGATAAATAAATTGTATGCTTGAACATGTAAAACAATTCTTTATAAGGTCATTTTGCCACTGCCATTCCAATAATCACTGATTGATCTAAGTTTGAATGTAAAAATCCTAAAACATTATTTAATAGGTATTTATTGAGAAAATTATAATATGGTAAATATATTTATAATATATAGCTGGAGATTTCTAAGTGGAAAATTTAACAGCTTCTCAATCTGATGAGTATTTAAACAACTTGTAATCTTAGATAAAATGTAAATTCAAAAAGATCTTTTATGCAGTAAAATTTTATACATTTTGGATTTGAGATAATTTAATTCAATTAACATTTGTCAAATGCCTATTATATGTGAAGAATTTTTGCAGGCATGGGGCATGTAAATATGAATAAATTAAGTTTCCAGCCCTTGACCTGCTGATCAAAAAAATAATTTTTTACTATTTATGAAAAAAAGGAACTTCACAGAAAAGAAATAATGTAACATTGTAGAGGGATAGTTTCCAATTTTAGGAATAGCTTATTTTAAGCACTTAGAGGTTACCTGTTCAAAATATTTGTCATGTTAGCAAAAAAGGGACTTCAGTAGGTATATTAGTATGTAATTACAATTTTAAGAGTAGTTTAAAAAATTAAACTGGACTCTCAAGCTATATTTAGGCATTGTGTTCTGGTTGTTGTAGGTACTAGAAAATAAAAATACTAATTTTTAAATAAAATTTCACAGTACTATTTAAAATAGCTCTCTTACAAGCTTTTCTGTAATCTTTAATATTTTCCAAGACCTAAGATCTATATATGCATAATTTTTCAAATATTCTCATTGTTAAAATAGTCTTAAACATTTTGCTAAATTTCACTTTGCCCTTTATAGAGTTCTTATAAAGATATAGTAATAAATATCAAATGAATTAAACCAAAGGGCCCAAAGGAACACTGAGGGCTAGAGAGTAAAAATGCCAGTGGATATAGTGCTAATCAGAAATAATCCAGTGGTAAGTAAAGGATATTGTAAGTAGAGCTGACAAGAACCAGAATCAGAGGCCAGCATTTCTTAATGTGAGTTTAGGAATGTGACTAGATATGCCAGGAATAAGAGTGGTTAGCTAAGTTTGGAAAATTCTATTGTAACAAAAATTTAAACATTTTTTCATTCATAAATGAATTTGCAGAATGTTTAATATACTACTAGGTGCTGTAACTATCCAGGAGTGGCTCTTGACTGAATGTGTTTATTAAGTTTATGACTTCAGAACCTTTTATTTCCATTGAAGAATCCATAGGGAGCATTAATCCTAGGTTCAAACTTTGGAAAACAGTGCTCTAGCCCAAACCACAGTCTGACAAATGATATAATCTGAAGATTTCTCTAGAGCTGTGGGAGCTGAATGAATATGCAGCTTTCATAAATGCTTGAATAACTGCTATCTGGGAGCCATTAACGTTAAATGAAGTCCTAGAAAATGGCAGGGCAAACAGCTTAGTAACATTACTGGAAGAACTTTTTAAGCTCCCTTTGGGGAACAGACAGAACACCAACAATTTCTTACAGTCCTACAGTTTATATCATAAGAATGAAATCGCAAATGTTCAAATTTAAAATTTTTGAACCAAAAAAAACAGAGATACAAGTGCTTATGATGGATAAATGTGTAGAAGAGCTGGTTTGAATTTAATGTTTAAGCACAAGTTTTAAGTTTCTTTGTTTAGCTTCATATTGTGGAAAATATCAAAAGTTGAGAACTGTAAGTGAATCTCTATGTACCATCACGATATTGGAAAGCAAACTTCGGGGATGCCTCTACCCTTTAGCTACACTGCTGGTGGTTGAAAAATCACAACATGAGCATCTTCAAAAGAGAAAGGAAAAAAATAAATTGTTGGTGAATGCTTTCGTCAGAATTCTTCACATTGCCTACCAATTAACAATGTTTGTTCTCCTTTTGTGTGTTCTAATCAAGAATAGCATTTTGGATGTGGCAAATTTGTGTACATGTTAGAAGGGCTGGTACTGATTAATATGGAAAAGTTGTGCTCATATTTCTGTGCTCTGAAGACTTAATGATTTGAAAATACAGCATTTTGCAGAAAAACCACAATAGATAATTAGTTTGAAAAAAATAACAACTTTCTATTTTATACTTGGTCTCTAGATTGATGGAACACAGGTTAGAATAGGGAAATGGGAAACCCATGGGAGCCAGTATCATAGTGTGCCATACAGAATTTCTTGGCATAATAAAAGGTTTTATTTCAAAGCTTTTTACATATTGATTTCATGTTTAAGCTTATTTTGAAGTAGTTTGGAAAGCCAATGTCTTTTGTGTTAGACTACCCATTGGTATTGTATTCAACTACCAATATCATAATACAATAAAAAAGTGATTTTTCAGACATCAATCACAGATTATTAGAACCCTCAGTGAGACATAGGTCAAGCTCCTAATTTTACAGCTAAGCAGTCCAAGGATCAAAGAGGCTGTCTTGTCCAAAGTGTCCAGGTAATTAATGGCAGAGCCTAGGTCTTCTTTTTTACAGACTAATTTTTTTTCTTTTTCTGTTATCCTGCAGCTTGCCTAGAAAATCAGTATGTAAGCTTACCTAAGTAGGAAGAAAGGGAGTAGGAGAATTTAAACACTGCTTCACGAATCTTGGCAGTTGGACAGTTTTCCTGGGGAGCATCATGGAAGATTCCGTTAGATCTAGGAGAACTAGAATGGGAAAACAGAGGTGAATTTATGAATTTTCAGGGTTCTGAAAGACTTGTCAAAACAAAATTTTTAAATGGTAAAATGTATATCTTTTTTTAGAAAATCAACTTCTTATTAGGGCCAGGATTAAAAATTTTTGAACTAAAAAAGACTGGAGGTATGAATGCTTTTGATGGATAAATGTGGAGAAGAGCTGATTTGGATAAATGTTGAAGCACAATTTTTAAAAGTTTTTTTGTCATGGAAAATATTGGAAGTAGAGAGAATTATAAAGTGAACCTCCACGTCCCATCACCCAGCTTTAACTGTTGTCAATATTTTGCCAATCTTGTTGCATTTACTATCTCTCAGTTTTTAAAAATAATTTAAAGTAAATCCCAGACATCATATCGTTTTGCTTCTAAATATTTCTAATTGTTTCTAAAAAATGGATTTTTTATACAATCACAATAACATTATCAATTTAACAAATATAGTACTTCCTTAATATAATTAACATATAATCCATGTTCAGATTCCCCAGATTATTTCAAATGTTGTTTGTTTGAGTCAGGACCCAAACGTGGTCCATATATCATATTTATCTTTTCACCTTCTTTTTAACCTATATTAGTTATTTGTCTCCTTTTTCTATATCATTTATTCACATATATTTAAAAACTGTGTTCAAAAAGTACATATAAATGCAACAAGGAAAACAGGACCCTACTGCCTTTTGTGATTACTATTTATTGATCACTTACTATCTGTCAGGTACTAGGCTAAGTTTACATCTGTTTTTGCTTGAAAACCCCATTTTATAGGTTATTAAACTGATCATTACAATGATTAAGATACTTGACATAGCTCACACGTAAGTAGCAGAGGTAGAATGGGAGCCACCGTCTGTCTAGCTGAAGAAGCCCATGCTCGTTACTACCACATATACTGCTTCCTAAATAAGTCATTGTGATGTTTTGTTTATGGTTTTGCAAACTACTTATAAAACCTCTGTTATGATTTTTCTTTTCTTAATACATGAAACTTCAATACAGATAAATACACATAATTTCATAGGGGTTCATAGACTCCTCAGAGACTCATGAGTGCAGTCCTTGGGCTGGATTCAGGTTAAGGATCTCTTTTCCATTTAATAATAAGATATTGTCAATAAATAATCCTAAAGTCTGGAATGTCTCTAGTAGAGGTGTGATATATATAGCCAGTTTAAAATGAGCTGTATATGTCAAAATATAAAAATTAATTATATATATTTATTGTCATATATATTTTGTCTTTTAGTCCTGTTCTAGTCTTTTTTGCCTTATGCCTAGAGCACCATAATGGTGATCAGGAAAATATAAATACTGGTGTGGTATTAGACAAATCACTTAACTTCAGTAAACCTTATGTTTTCCTATCTGTAAAATAACAAAGTTGTATACTAAGGTTCCTTTGTGTTCAGCGTTTTAGATTTTAAATCAGTTAGAGTCAGAGAATTTGAAGATCTTCAGTACTTGAGTCTTTAAGCTTTCATTAACATGGCTCTTTTTGAAAATTCACAAAGTTTTCCATTTCTTAAATTATTTTTTAAATGTTTATTTTAAATACTCTCATTGAATAACACAATAATTGGGTAGTTTATGTACTTGGAGGCACCATATGTTTTGCCTTATACCTGAGGAATGCACAGTTCTCACAAATACATGTCCTGTCCTGCACCATTCTGGTACAACAAATGATTGTTAGAGATTGAGTTATTATAACAGAACCTTGTTAAGGGATCAGTGTCTCCTACTTTGAAAACAAATGACTCAGCCAGACGGCAACATTTATTTTCTCTAAATGACTAGTGATGTAGCAATAGGAGACCATTATCCTGTGACAATATTCTGTTTCATTGACATTATCTCACAAATGTAATTGGTCCATTACTAAATAGAGGTTTTGTTACTGATCAATTTCACGTGATTTCTAAAACCATTAGGATTATAAATATGCCATCATAGTAATTTCATTGACAGAATGTTCTTTTTTTCTTCATTTACATTTGTTGGAGAAAAAAATATAGATTTAGGTTGAACTTAAACACTACAATTTATACTAATTTTGGCTACTTTTCCATTAAAAGAAACAGAATATTGTGCAGAGTAATTATATTTGCATTGAGCTGCTGAACTGACGACCTTAAAATTTTGTGATTTTTTTTCTCTACCACACTAAACCACATCAAATCATAATTGTTCCCAAGCAATTAGTTTACTACCACAGTTTAATGATTTTATTTGAAATAAGTTCCAGATCATTTCTAGGACTTTCCTGTAAATCCACTAAAGTAACACATCAGTTAAATCAACCCTAACCATTACCAGCATGGATAATAACAGCATTAGTAACAACAGAAACCTTGAGATGTCTTGTAGCATAAATGTTTCTAAATGCATGACTTTTCCCCAAATGTTCTCCTCTAAAAACTCATCTGTAATCTTGTTAAATTAGAACTCTTCCAGTATCTTTCTGACTTTTACAGTTAAGGTTATGGTATTGATTTTATTTTATAGCCCATGGCTCTCAGATGCTTAACACTAATAAGCCTCCATAGCCAAGAGATTGTCCCCAGAGGCATGGTGAATAGCAGCTATTTACCTATGCCAATGTTTTAATAAGCAACTAAAATATACTCCAAATCCTGCATAATTGTTTGGTGTTTTTTCCCCCTTTCAAATTAGGTTTACTGACATTACTCAAGACACTTTATCATTGTCTGTCTGTTAAAATGAAATTGCTTAGCCAACAAAAGCATTTTGAAGTGTTCTTAAAAAGCAGTTTTCATTTATTCAGTATTCATTCTTTTAGCACTGTTCTTCATTATTAAAAGATTTTTTTTTTTAATGTCTCCGGAAGGTGTTTGTGAGCTTCAAAGGAGTTTGAGCTTTAACTTGTATTGGGTGTAGGTGTAGCCTGGAGACCTTTTTTATAGAGATGTGATAAAATAGAGACTTGTAGGAACATGCTTCTTACTGTACTTGGGTTAAAATATATAATGAGAGACAAACTATCACAAAATATTTTAAGTTGCTGAAGAATACAGTAATATGCTCAAGTGTACTTAAGATTAAATAACTCAATGATTAAAGAATTCCATTTATTTAACACAAAGACCACCATACTTTCTCTTTTAAAAAAGAACTGGTTTTATAAAATTAAATAAAGTGGTTGAGAAATCTAATTGAAGATGACATCTTATCTCCTTTTAATGTAGCTTGCCATTTTTTTCCAGTTATTTTAGAGTGTGATAAATGTAAATATATATATAAGGAGATACTTTCTTAACATGGCAGCTAATTATTTTTTGAATCATCTGGCATCATCAAACTACTGTAGTGGGATTAAGTCCATATGTCTTGTCATAACATTCAGAGATTTTTGTTAAGTTGGAGTGTGTGGGAAGGACTTATTCACATTTGCCACACAATCATAAAATTTTACATCTAGAAGAGTCCTTAGAAATGGATATTCTGATATTCTCTTTTCTTCACTGTATTTTCAAAAAGATGTTTTGCCATTAGCCAACTGAATTATTAATGTTACATTTAAGCATTTTATTTTAAATTTTTGCAACATCCAGTACCTAAGACCAATATGAGGCATTTCCTTTTTACAATATAATGTTGAACACAAAACAAGATCCAATATTGTCAACCCAACCTTGGGAATTATTTATAATATTCTGTGGAAATACAGGCAGCACTTTTTCCCCAAAAATATATATATTTTACAATTTTTACAGCAAAGGTAATAGTTATTTGTGGGGAATTTGTAAAAACAAACTGTCAAATATAAATAAGAAAATAAAAATCACCTGTAATCCTATCACATAGAGTTAACTTCTAATGATATTTAACTTATTATGTATGAGTCTGTTTTTCTATGTATTTTTCTCTGCATTTTCTGTGCATTTTATTTCCATGTATATATTTTTCCATTAAATTGGGCTTATGTGATGTGTGCTATTTTGAAAATTATTTTCTTTTTTGTCTTTCACTTATAATATGATGGCATTTTACCATGTCTTTCAATTTCTACTTTATAGTAGCTGCATGATATGCTACCGTTTGGCTATACCATATATATATATATATTTTTTTGAGACAGAGTCTCACTCTGTTGCCTGGGCTAGAGTGCGGTGGCATCATCATAGATCACTGCAGCCTCAAATTCCTGGGCTCAAGCGATCCTCCTGCCTCAGCCTCCTGAGTAGCTGGGACTACAGGTGTGTGCCACCACACCCAGCTAATTTTTAAATTTTTTGTAGAGACGGGGTCTCACTGTGTTGCTCAGGTTGGGCTCAAACTCCTGGCCTCAAGCGATCCTCCTGCCTCGACCTCCCAAAGTGTTAGGACTACAGACATGAGCCACTGGGCCTGGCCCCATAAAGTTTTAAATATCTACTTTGCTCAGGGATATATAGGTAGTTTCTGAGTTTTTATATTATAAATAAAGATACAGTAAACATCATTGCAACTAAATCTTTGTGCGTAATCTGTCTAAGTTCTTCTTGTCTAGTTCTTTTCACTGTTCCCAGTCTCTAGCATCCTGCCGGGCACCAAGTCACCATGTAGAAGCTTGATGAAATTTTGTTAAAGGAATGAATATATTTCTGCTGTAGAATCACTGAGTTAAATCTCATGTCCATTTGTAAGGCTTTTGGTAAATACTGGCATAGAATCCAGAAAGATCTTATCCATTTACACTCCCAGTACCAGTGCATGTGTGGTTTAATTCCACTGTCATATCCATAATAATTTAAATGTAGCACATGGCTCCATAAGCAATTTTGAAGCATGTCCTCTCAAATTTATCGAACATTCTCTATGGCCTTGTGACCCTACCAATGCACCTTGTTTTTTGTCATTTATATTTCATTGAAACCATTAAGGATCACACCGTATTTTTTCTCCCCATGAGCCAGGGTAGCTCCATTTGACTGAAGAAAATGGAGAATGGAGATGGTACCTGAAAGAGTGTGCAAAGCTTTCAAGTAAAGGCATAGACTACCTGGTCTCTCTCTCTCTTTCTCTCTTTTTTTTTTCCCCCTTCAGGACACACTCCCCCACCTATAGGTAAAACTTGTTCAAGTAAGGATCACTGTCATCCTTCACAGGGAAACCAATAGAAATAAATACATCAAAGCTTTGGACTGGGATCTTAAATAACAGGCAGAGGAGATTCTGCTCCAATCTGGTCTTGATATTTGTAGTATTTTACATAACACTTATACAGTTGTAAATAACCTGTAAACTTTCCTCTCATCAGCACTATTTTCCCCAAGGCAAAAACAGAGGAAGAGAGACCTTGGTCTCTTTTAGCATTCAGCTGGTAGATCATCTTCTCTGCGTTTTTCTTGTCTTCTGGGCGTAGAGCCCAAGCTGTTTCCTTGTCTCGGGACTGACTCTGGATTTGTGGCCTGAAATAAAAATATCAGATTTCAGCTCCAAAACTCATTCTGCACACTTGATTTCGTAGCCTCTCGTTTATTTTCTTATTTTAAATAACATTATTATTTTATGCAGCTAGCTCATTTCTTTTTCATGTTGTTGTCCAGCATCCACCCAATATTTATTTTAATGGAAAACAGAAATGCCCCAGTTTAGCTAAAACTCATTTTTCACTGTCAGTGCTGAGTGTTGCTTGACAGAGTTTCGATGGAGTAGTGGAGACCTTTGCTCTCATCCAGCGATGTTTGGTCTCTGAAGAGATTTTCAATGTTCAGAGTTTTTATAAACCTATAAAACTCTCTTAAAAAACTATGAAAGTCTAAAACCTATAAAATTCCAAAAATAAAGAAACCTGGAAAACTATGAAGGGGTTATCAACTTAGGAAGACTTGTCAGTATAAAATAATCTTGTCAAGTCCTAGGCATTGGACTGTCTCTGAGCTACATGTTCCTACATATGCGATTTCTTTCTGTGGTCTATATCAGACTAGAGGGTCAAAATTAACAGAAGTTTCCCAATTGTTTTCATTATACTTTGAGTTTTCTTCTGCAAAAATTAAAAAAAAGAAAGAAAAAGAAAAAAAGGAAAAGGAAAAAAAGAATTCTGTAAATGTTCAGCAGCTTGATAATGTAAAAAATAAAGAAGATATTTTTAACAATGATTATAGCTTTTTAAGCACTTAGCAATAAAGCATACCTTAACTTTAAATACTAGAAAGTAAGAGTGGCTAGCAAATGGTGACTTGTATCTATAGAATTCATTTAGACTTGTTTACAAGTATGGCATGTAAGAAGGAAGACAACTTAGCAATATGTAAAAGACTTGAACTTTTAAAACATTTTGAAGCAATTTGCTTCTTTGTTAATCAGATAGAAACATTTTTCTAAATCATAGGACTGGCACAGTTAATATATTTTAATTTAGTGTTATGGTATGCTGAAAATAATAGCTTCCAGAAATTCAAGAATTTTTATGTGTTCTTACATAATTAATTTGAAATAGTTATAAATCATAAGTGTTGCTATAGGGAAGGAGAATAGGAATTTTTTTAAAAAGAAAGTATGTTTTCTATGTAGGTTATAGGAATCTTATTTGTAACCTTAATCTACTTGAGCATATTGGAAAAGCTAACATATTGCTCTACTATATGTGAAAAAGGAGCAGGTGTCCCAGACAGGCAGGTGTTAAGGTGGCTGTTTGAGCTTGCCCTAGATCACTAGTTGACTTCAGTGAAGTTCTACTAACAGGTGGCTAACTGATTGGAGTGCCATGTGACATTTATCCTGGGAGCGACTTGGATGACAAGCTGCTACAGACTGAGGAAGGGGTCTTTGCTTTGATGAAGAAATTGCCAAAACTCATGTCTCATTAGTGTTTCCTAAGGTTCTTTGGAAGTGAACAACAGTTTAATTAAGGGCTGACGTAAACACGTTTCTGCACACTTTCCCTGCAGCATTTTATCACATTAGAATTGATCAAAATTGTTGCCTTGGGCTGACTTGAACAGATATACATCTGGAGCGCCATTTGTGCAAGCTGCCGATGAGTCGAGTGCATACGCCGTGTTTCGCAGTGACTCTCTTCCTTTGTAGATGAAATTACCTTGTTGGGAGATGAGTTGATCTAACTCTTTATTTGCTTAAGGCTTTATCTCTTTGAAGTGATGCTGTGAAATGAATGACACATCAGGGCTTAGGGTATATATATGCTCCAGTGCCAAAAAAATTATAGTATGGCTAGGAAAAATTATGTGATAATTTGATTTTGCAAAATACTTACTTAAAGGTATGCTTAAGTCTAAACGAACCACCTTTATCTTTAGCCTACTTGAACTTTTTCTTAAATGGTGATCTTTTATTATGTATTTAATTACACAATTAGTTTCTAAAGCCATAGCTAATTGTCCAATTATAAATGTAAACACAGGTATAGACACTGATGAATAATTACAATCAATGTGAATCTTTCTTTTATAAAAAAAATAGTGCAGCTAATCATCTGTCATTAAGAAGAATTCTTCCTACAATTCAATATTATCATGATTGCAATTATTTAATGAATAATCATCTTTAATGTCTGCCCTCGCTGCTGAACTGTGAGCATCACCAGGATAGGGACCAGGTGATTTTGTTTAGCATCTTGAACCTTATGTGTAGCCATAGTTCCTCACACATATTAGGAACTCATTGATTGATTTCGTTTTTTCTCTTTGCTTTACATTCAATTACTTCTTGTCTGGTGATATCTATTTGTGGAACATGAATTTTAAGATATACTGGCTATGGTTGTTTTGCTTGTCCTACCCTACTAGTCATCATTCCACCGTTCAGCTTCTTTCACGAGCAAGAGATTCTAAAATAAGCTGCCTGTACACGGTGCCTGTTTCACCTCTTCTACTTTCTTTCAATCCTAGATTTTTTTTTTGTTCTCTTACCAAGTCGTATATTCTTTCAGCCTCTACATCTTTTTGTGTCTTTGATAAAATCATCTTCCTTAGGAGATGAGCCATAGTTAACTTTTTAAAAAAATATATGCAATAGATAGAATAAGTAAGAAATAATAATAATGAAAAAGCCATCAAGTATTATGAGATATAAACACAAAATCATTAATGAAATCTAGATCTCAGAATTTCCCAGGAGAGATTACTTGAGTTGAAAATGAGTTTGTTCAATGGATAAGATATTGTTCTATAGGTGGAATAAGGGGTTATAGTCTAGTCCAAGAGAATGTCATATTTAAGGAATAGCACAGAGTTAGAAACACATTCCTCCTGCTCCCCAAGGAGTCCATAGCTAAAGTTTAAATAAAATGGAATGACAAGGAAAAAATTAAATAAAAATGTGATACGTGGTAGATATTACCATGAGGAAGATATCTTTTGAAGGATGTGATTCCGATGAGCCATGGCAAAGAATACCTGGAGAAGGGGGTGAGGAAGGAAATTCTTAATTCAGCCAGGTATGAGTGAAAAGGGCTATGAAAAAAGAAAAAAAAACTGAGTTTTTGGAAAGCTTTTTTTGCTTCTAAAATCAATTCACTTACAAATTGTTACTTTCAAATTTCAATTTCTGTGTCTGATTTGAAGCCCTCATTGGCCTGTGTTTCTTTCTTACTAGCCACCAGCAATTCCTGCCTCCTTCCCACCAAGAGATACATCAGCTAACCCTCTTCCTACCATCTTGCTTCTCTCTTCTTTATTTTATGTATTATTCAACTTATGCCTTATTATGTATGCATTATTGTTCAACTTATTATATATTTATACATTATTCAGCTTTATTATTATTCAACTTATTTTTAACTAAATCTTTTTATGTATTATTCTTCCTGCTTGAGGGACAGCAGATTGTGAAAAGCATGACATTTGTTTTTCTTCAGAGAAAGGTCATTTTAAACTATCTCTTCTATATATTCATTCTTCAAACATTTTTTTTGTAGCATATGAGTGCATTAAAAATAGAAACGATATCATTTTTCAGCTTGGCATGAAGTCTATTAGACTGCAGACATTCAAAATAAAATTAAAATCAAAACAATACTAGTTTGGTTCATGATTAAAATGTAATAGCTAGAAACTCTACCCTTACTTCCCTCAGATAATTGACCTTTTATTCTCCCTTCAGTACTGAGAGCCAATTTTTTTTCTTTGAGAAGGGATTCACTTTTGTATCTCTCTAAGTACTTAGCATATAATGCCTTCTACATGCTATGTAGCGGTATATTTTTATTGATCAATGGGCCCAGAATTAATTTCATTTAATGGGAAAACAAAAACAGTTAAACCTGTATTCTAATACTACCATTTTTTACCTGTTTCTAAAGCAAATCCTTTCAGTTTTGTCAGTGGACCTTCCTGTTCTTATTTTTACTATCAAGAAAGAGACAGTATGTGGTCCCTGTTACAACTTGAACAGCGAATTTTATTCTGTTTCTGCTCTGTTGGTGTCTATAATCCTCTATGTATTCTGAACATGAAGGTACCATTATTATTAGGTATATTCCCAAAAGAGAACCAAAAAATAAATGGTCCCATAATAATTACTTAATAAAACCAAATGTATCATTTTGGCTAAGAAAGTGCAAATGCTTCATTTCTTAAAAATTACATAATCACCTAGATTCTTGAACTTCTGTACAAGCATCCTTGACTTATGTGCCCTTTACAAAAAGAGACTCATATGAATTCGACTGGGTTTACTGAAAATTCTGACACAGTTACAGTAGTTGAGTTGCAATTGCAATGAGTTGCAATTGCCTTAACTGATCTTCTCCAAAAATTACATAACTAGAACTGTACTGCTTCCCAAGCTCTAGTCACATTTAATTGTTTTTAAATGATATATAGTTAAGCTTCATTATTTATCCTATGGAGTTTTTAGAAACAGATTTACACAGGTTTATTTTATTTGAAATTTATATTTAAACACAAGTAAAGCATAAGAGTGTCAATAGAAAGTTACCACTTTCTTTTTCAAAGAGTTGGTTTCAAATTAAAAATTTGAAATGGAAAGTTATTGCATCATCTATAATGAAAAAGGTGGAATAGAGGTTCTTTCCACCTCTGATAATCTCTGTATGTCTATGTTTTAACTTCCATTAGGCAAAAACCTATATTTGTAGTATTACCTCTTAAAATCACATAGCTCTTTAGTGAAATTATTATTTTTGGCATTTCAAAGATATCTTAGCTGAAATGAGCTTCATCTATTTTTTAAACCTTGGTTTTAAATTTTTCTTTCTTTTTTTGTAGTGCCATTAATTGCTGTGGTTTCATGAACAATTTCTCTCTTTTGTTTTTTCTTTTTGAGAAAGATGTAAGGAAATGGTTCTCTGACTCATCAAAGTTCTGATAGGTTCATGACAGCCAGTTAGTTACAAATTGTAGCTTATGGCTACAAATACACCTGTCATTTTTTGCAGACTTTAATGTCTACTGTCTTTACAGCAGCATATCCATTCTTTAAATGCCGCATGCTGAAAATGCTTATTTAATTTCATCACATGCCTTTACCAGAGCGTAGGTAATTTTTCAAATGGTAAAACATAATGATAGCTAGTTGCTTATATTAATAGCACCATGAGGTCTTTTTCTCATTTTAAAATAATTTCTAATTAAAAATGCAAATTGCATATGTTTTTATATGTGATAAAGTATTGGTAGTTTTTTCTTTTAATAAATCTTTTCTTTTAGAGATACATAGTGAACTATTTAGAGGTGATATCTGGAATTTGCTTCAAAGTAACACATGGGGAATAAGTGTAGATGAGGGTAAAGATGAAATAAGATTGGCAATGAGTTGATCATTGCTGAAGTTAGGTGATGGGTATATGAGGATCCATTGCAATTCTGTCTACTTGTGTATATATTTTAAATTTTTGATAATGCAAATACAAATTTTATAGTTCATCTCATTTTTACATTTTCTTATAAATTTATAAACCTCCATAAAAATCATTATTCAAGATGTTAAAATCAGGGTACATCTCTCCTACTAACCAGAATTTCTCCTAAATTCCCTGTTCCAACTAACTGCATGGTACAATCTCTTAGTCTCTTAAGATGATGACTGACTACGTCAGTTATTAATTTAATTGGGTGAATTGTATCTAAATATTTATTCCATTAACTCTATCCACATTCTTATTTCAAGCTCTCGTGATATATCTTTTGTCAGTATTATTTATGAAATGAACAAATGAATGAATGAATGAAGACCTGAATACTTCTCCTATCACAGCCTGTTTTACACTGTTTTGTAATTCCTCTTTATCAGTCTGTATCCCCTCCCTAGATTTTAAGCTTTACAGAAGCCGAAAGTGAATTCAGTTCACCATTGTGTTCCCAGCAACTAGTGCAGTGTCTGGCATAAATTAGGCCTTCAATAAATATTTACGGAATGAATGTATTAATTAATCTATCTTCTTCAGTGGCCTCCATGTTTTCTGTCTCTATTTTGGCCAGTCCAGCCTCCATGTAGTTTCTGGAGGGCTTGCTCTACACTGTGATTGTAATCATATTTCTCCCATCAATGGCCTTTCCTCCATCAGGGTGAGCATTCAGGTATTTGTACAGGAAGTCCATGACCTTCATCATGTGGGACCTACCAGCTACTTACTCCCCTTCCGAATGTTTCTACTTCACCACCTTCACAGACTACTTGAACTACTTGTGTATTTTATGCCCTCCTTTTTCTGAATATTTCCTCTCTGGGAATGTCATCCCCATCCACATGTCAAAAATGGTGCCACTGGGGCATGCCTTCCTTAACCTGGGGAGGCTCAGGTGACCCCTACCCTGCTCGCACATCACGGCTGGGGACGTAGCAGCAAATGCCACAATCCCCCTGCTCTCAACACACCTACTCCCTCTTGGCTGTTGACCACCGTTTTCTTCTTATCATTTTCCTCTTTACTGACAGTGAAAATCCCTAGAGCAGGAATTACTTTTTATTTTTCTTAACATCCTCACTTTATCCGGCAAATAGAGGAATCCAATAAATATTTTGCAGAATGAGCAAAGTAAAGAATGTATTTTTTGCTAAACAAGTGAATGAGTTTTCCATAAAAGATGTTAAGTCAATGATATACTTACCAGCATACCCAAAGGTTGTTTTTTGCATCTGCACTGGGTTGTCCTCTGTTTGATTCACAGTGTAGGCAGCAGGTCAAAAAACAACCCCCGAATCCTATAAATCTAAGAATGAAATGCTGAGGTAAAGAAGACCTTTATGTGAACCAAGGGGCTGAAGGAAACAGGATACTTGGTTTTTCAGAAGTTCAAGATTTATTTAGTAATAGAAATAATTCTGATGATAATTATAATGAAGGCTTTGGTTAACTTCAATGGAGATTGCGTCTAACAGGTATTTCAAAGCTTCGACATAGCTGGGTCTTTGACACTCAGTATATAGTTTGTAAAAGAGCCAAAATGCAAAAATACTAAATTGTTGGCAAGTGAGATCTCTTATTATGTTGACATGAACCTGAGATCTTAAGAAGGTCATAAAGCTTGAATTTTTCTCTCTTCACTACAGATATGTCTTCTCCGACTACTATGAAGAAGCCTGAAAAGCCATTGTTCAGCTCTACATCTCCCCAGGATTCTTCCCCAAGATTGAGCACTTTCCCCCAGCACCACCATCCCGGAATACCTGGTGTTGCACACAGTGGTGAGGAGTTTCACGCATAGAGGAGAAGCCTCCCTCTTGTCTGCAGGGCCCAATCCCTTAGGGATGGAGCAAAAGTTTATAATTGTAGCTATAGTGATCATATTTTCTTAACCAAAACGGAGTCCAGGATTCCCATTGAGCACTTCCCAAAACATGATTTTTGTTCAACATTTTGAGATATACGATTTTCGAAAGTCCATGCATTAAGAATATTCATTATGTATGTATAAAAGTTACCTTTATTAGAAAGATTATTATCATAAGAACTCAGAAAATACAAGGTACATAATTATCTTAACCATAGCTTCAGGATTGGTCCTAATTCTATATATTTTACTAAGGGAAAGATGGAATTTCAATTATGTTGCTGAGTTTAGAGTACTTCCAAAGGCATTAAGATATACAGATGCTATTTCTGTATGTTATTTTCTACACCCAAATCAATATTTACTTATTTGGGAGTGAAATTAATCAGAAAAGAAAAGGGCCTTTTTTTGAAACAATGTTTTTATATTCAAAATCCATTATGGGTGGGGTATTATATCAATACGGTATTAATCGATATCTTTAATTTAAATAGGAAAAAGAATTCTATATTTTATATTTATACTTTAACCAACAGCTAATATTAAATCTTCTTTCAAAATTAAAAATGAGATATAATTAATAATCAGTACTATATTATTTCTAACTATATTAATCTTCAAATTAAAAATGAATAACTACGTGGACATGGTAGTCTCAGTCTTTAATCCTAGCACTACGGGAGGGCGAGGTGGAAGTTGTTGACCTAGCATCGTTGAGACCAGCCTGAAGCAAAGCAGATTCACTCTACTAACAAAAGAAAAAATAGCCACAATGTGGTGAAACCTGTATGCCCGGCTACCGGGAGCCCAGGCGAGGCCAGCAGAGCGCTAGCCCAGGAGTTTGATGTTGCTGTGAGCTAGGTTGATGCCACGGCACTCTAGCCCAGGTGACAGAGCGAGACTCTGTCTCAAAAAAAAAAAAAAACACTAGATTAAATTTTAGGTGGAAAAAGTTTTATATGTAAATACATTCATAGTGATATTCTTATTGCTTTTATAGTTAGGCAATCCTTTATCCTTCAGACTAATCAAATCTGGTTTTAAAATATTTATTCAAAGAATGTAATATCTGTTAAAATAAAGTCCTTGAGTTTGGTTTGTAAGTGTATGTTGATATTTATTGTTGCTATACTTTAAATAAAACATGGCCTTTATTGCTATCATTAAGGAAATTATTAAATTGAGAGAGGAATATACAAATTAAATGTGGTGTAAGAAATTTTACATTTATTGCTTGTACTACTGAGATAGGTAAGAAAAATAAGTAACTATTTCATAGATTTATAATGTTGGATATTTGGGCAAAATTAACTTAGAAGTCAAATCATCCATTTATTATGAAACCTGATTAAAATATTCTTATTTCTAACATTTGAAAAAAAATTAAACAGTATATTCTTACATAATGAAACATGAGAGACCTAGATAAGCCTTCCACCTTGGTTCTTCACCAGATATTTATTCAACATCTAATATGTTAGGGCCTGTGGTAGGTACCTTGGTCATGAAAGATGGTTTCTGTCCTCAAAGAGCTCATGATGTAGTGAGGAGATTAAGGACCACGTCATTGGCTAGGCATCTAATCTTAACAGGACTAGATACGTGGAGGAGAATTAGATGCCTGGAAGAGATTCTGAACTAAAGGTTGAAGGGGAAGTTCACCACAAGAGGGAAAAAGCCAGGAGGAAGGGTGTTTCAGGCAGAGGCAAAAGCATATAATCAATGCATTATACGTCATTGCAGCAGGGAACTGCCATAAACCCAAGGGTCCAGAAATCTCTTAACGTGGCCAGAGATGAGGCCAAAGAAGTGATCCAGAACTGGGTCCTAAAGCACGAGCTCATATGTACCTGTAAAGCTGTTGTGATTTTATTCTAGAAGCAGGAGGAAGCCATTGAAAGGTTTTTAGCAGAGAAGTTATGTGATTATAATGGTATGTTAAAAAGTCATTCGTATAGACCTATGAAAGATGTTTTGGAAGGAGCAAGACCAGAGGAAGGAAGATGATTAGGAGGCCTTTGCAATAATGTAGGCAAGAGTACATATACATGTGTGTATGTATGTATTCTTTCATAATGAAGGAAAACATTTTTTATCTTGTATTTTGCTTTTCTTTTTTTAAAGGACTAGAATGACTTTTATTGATAAGGTAGTCATTTTTACTACCTTATGTTTAACTCTACTTGGTTGTATTAGGCTAGTTACAGTTCATGCAAGCACAGTGCCAGGTTACTTATAGATTTAAGATTTGATTTGTGCCAGTTCAGTTGAAAAGAGACCTCTTCTAGAACTACTAAGGCCAAATTGATTTCAAAACCCAGAGGACCCAGGATGAAACTATATGCATCCTTCAAGGGTTTGTGTACAGATGTGAGCAAAGATCATGTTAAAATTGAGTTGAGATTAAGAGCACTTAGACACTAAAAGATGCTCAATTTTTCTTAGATGTTTGTATTTCTTTCAAATGAGTATACTTCTTAAATAAAGTAATACTCCAATAAGGAGTTTTGCTTTAAGAAATATGCAGTTGTTCTCTGAAATGCATCCATTTGTTGGAAGATGCTCAAACTTCAGTGTGTAGGAAGATTACATTGGGTGCTTGTTTAAAATGCACAGTCTGACCTCACCCGTAGAGGTCCTGATCCAGTAGGTCTGTTGTTAGGTCCAGGAATCTGCATTGTAATGACAATCCAGAGGAGTCTCGGAAACAGTGCCCTGGACGTTTAGGGAGCAAAGTTGTGACTATCAAATTGAATTTATGATTTTCTATGATATACATTCCTAATATCTTGTATCTTCTGAAAAATTTTCTTTGGAGAGATAAGCAATGTATCCCTTATAAAGTTTTTTTGTTCACATAATTACAAAGTTGGAGATAAGTCATTCCAGATGATTTCCTTTATAAGTCATGGAAAGAATTTATTTTTCATGTTGTTTGCTAAGTTGTCTTATAAAACATTAAACATTTATCATTTGTAATTTCCTATGATTTGAATTGAAATATTAAATAGAAATAGAAATTTAATCTTAACTTCTACATATATTGGTTGGTACTCTTAATTTGTACTTATATGATTATTTTCCTCAATATTACAGAGATAATGATCATACAATTTATTTGTCCCCATCTTTCAAACTTAAGAATTACATTTCAAAAACTAAACAATAAAGTATGATCATACTAATGCTGAAAAGTTACAGTAAAATTAAACATTGTCCACACTGCATGTGCTTTATGTAGTATTTCCCTTTATAAAATTATTATAATGTATGTGATTTATGGGTGAGTTAATATACCTACTTATATGAAAGTTTAAATTTGCATTTTCTGTGGGTCTCACCTTAAACAATACCTTTTAAGTTACATATAGTAAAAGTTATAGTAGGAAGAAAAATAGTCATAGAATAGAGCTCTTTTGGTTTTCATTAGGAGAAAGAATTCTCAGTCCTATGTTCAAATGTTCATAAGCATTTATACAATGACCAGGTAATTATTCATGACATGAGATTATTGTGTATTAGGTATTGGCTTTCCTTCTAAACAGCTGCCAGCTAGGATGTATAGGGAAATGATTTATTTGAAATTGGATTACATTTCTGTTTTGAATTTTGGTAGAAAATTTGTGGGTCTCTTGCCCTCTACTTAATGCTGTGAATTGTTCTGGACTTACGAGACAAAGACTTCATAATCAAAAGTGTGTTTTTGATGGGAAATAACTTTGCTCAAGGAAATGTATTATCAAGTATTGACATAAACTATAAAAAAGAAATGTCTTTTTTAATGATTCATAGGTCTAGAAAGCAAGATTGTTAGTTGCCTGCAGTGGAGTTTTGTGTCTGTGTACTTAGCAGTACTGGCGTTAGGAATAAAAGTGAAAGAGTATCTGTTATTTTAGGAGAGCTTGGTTAAATCATGGGAAAGAAAATGAATAGTTACTGGTTTTAGAGTTTCACAGCATTCTTTAGGATCGGAGTGGAGCAGTAAGGTAAACAGCTGACGAGTCGATCTTTCCTTTTCTATCTTCTGCAGTCATCTCAACTCGAACTCCACCTCCACCCTCACCGTTGCCATTTCCAACACAAGCTATCCTTCCTCCAGCCCCATCGAGCTACTTTTCTCATCCAACAATCAGATATCCTCCCCACCTGAATCCTCAGGATACTCTGAAGAACTATGTACCTTCTTATGACCCATCCAGTCCACAAACCAGCCAGGTAAAAATAAGAGAAAATAAGATTAGCGCCTAAGGGAGATGGGACAGGTCTACCTCTAAGACATGGCGGTTAGTCAGACAGTATGTCTGGCAGAACATCAAGCCTTGAAATCCATCTTCAGGAAGCTTCTTGGTGACTCAATAAGTTTTTATTTAAAGGTGGCTGAATGACAGGTAGGAAGTGTGTTGCCCCAAAGGGGTAGATTTGTGAAGATGCTTGAATGTTTTTGGATTTTCATTGACTGAAGGGAAAGTTTATGCAGAAAGTACATTGAAAAAAAGCTCTGAGCTGGAGTTCACACCTCTGAAATACCTGGTTTGACACAGAGACAAAGTGCTTATTTCAGGCAGGAGCAAGGTATGTGCTAAAATAAACATACACAAAAGAACTTACAGTTGTATTTATAGACCAACTATTAGGTATTAAAATAATCTTTGGTAATGTAAACATTTTCAGTGTTTGATGACTACTTGAATATTCTTTGCAGAGACATGACTTACATTTAGTAATGAGTGACATTACTAGAAGCATCTTTTTTTTTTTTGTAAACGTGCAGTGGTTTTAGGGATTCATTGTGTAAGTGTAGTGACTCATGTACATTTTTCACTCACTAGGCATGTGGTTTCTTCTCCAGAGAGGTCACTTCATAGGGATTTGGTATATGAGGGTTTCCACAATCAAGTAGACACTCTTTGTGCCAGAGCTGAGACTATCAATAATATCCAAAATCGGTAATGTAATTTTGATCTTATGGTCTGGTATATATGGCTTTGCTGCTCCACCTCCAAGACTCCTTCCACTCTTTATTATGCCTTTTAATGTGTGGGGGAATTTTAACAAACATTCTATCATTACTGCTGTTAAACAGTTACTAAAATGCTAGTAAATAGTGTGTGCATATCAATTTATAATTAAGAATGAAAAGTCAGGGAAAAAATCTCTTTGGCCTTAATTTGTTAAAATGAAGCAAAATGGTCCTTTCTGAACATTTTATTTTGAACAACAACATATCCAGCATCCTTCGGGTTACTTGAAAAGTTAACCATTACTTTTAACTTCATTGACTAATACACTAAACTAAGTATTGAATTTTGAAGTTAAACTTATTATTTGTATTTTAGAAGAAAATGTTGAGATGGTGTAGCACTTTTAAAGACAACTAAGTAAAAAAGTGGGATCTTAGTCTGTCAGTTTGGAAATAAAATTTGCTGTCAGAGCATGGATTCAAAAGTCTCAGTTCCATAGAGCATTTTGCTAGACTCAGCTGGGAACAGTGCACACAAGGTCTGATTTTAATTTGTGTAGAATTTCCATGAATAACAAAGTCTAATTAAGACATCCATTAAAAGTCCTTAACGTTAATTCAGTGTGGAAAATCTTAGAGTTCCATTGGATTTTTTTTTTTAACTGATGTCTTAATTAGGCACTGTTAGGGGAAAAATTATGCAAATTAAAATCAGGCTCTAGTGTTACGTATTTCTTTAATTATTCAGTGCTTGTTTTACTTATATTTCAATTTCTTTATAAGTTAAGAGGGCATATTAGGTGATAATCTGACTGTATTGTTCTTAATTTTTCTACACATTTTCAACGTATATATCCACTTTCTAAGAGAAGCATCTTACTGTCATCTCAATTAAAAAAAACAATGAAAAAAATCTTCTCGGGATTTTGTATAATAGGAGTAATTTCCTAAGTAGGATAATCCTTTCCTAATGCAGTTCAACTTCACCTTCAGATGAGACATCTCTCTTTTCATATCTACAGTATGAAAGTTCATTTATTAGCAGCCTTAAAAGACAGAAGCTTTTTAGTGTAGCTTCATCTGTTTGAACCAGTAGAAAACTGAAGAGAAATAACTCCCTCATTCTTCTGACTCTGGGTTTCAGAAAATTTGTCTGCACTGGCTTGGAAATTCTTTGTCCCTTTTATTATTTTTAAATGAGAGAAATGTCTGTCACTTCATGCTGATTCAATTCCAGTAGACAAAGTTTGTAGAGTGGGCAGGGAAATATTTTCCATGGCAGCATTTCCTTGAAATTATTGTCATTCTGCTATGTTCCAGGTAGGTACTATCAAACTGTTTTGGTGAACACTGTATACAGAAACACTTTTACCATTGAATGTACTACCAATGATAAAATGAGATCTTTCTCCTTTCTTGAGTAAGATATATAAAGCAGTTATTTTCAATGTTCAAATAACCAGAAGTTGATGGTCTGCTTTAGAAACAAACTATTTTTTCCCCTTAAAAGGAAAAATTGGTCTTTATAGTAAATTGCAGAATTGGTTTTTTTAGGAACATTATATCTGCTTTGATTTTTAACTCCAACTCAACAAAAACTAATTTGGCTTTCAAAATAGAACTCTTGGTATTCACCTTTTTCCGCTATAGAAATGAAAAAAAAATGAGTATTCGTTCACCATTCCCCTATAGTCAACTGTTCCTTCCCAATGTTCTCCAGCACTGCACTGATTTTGATTGTTAAGTTAAGCAACTGAGATGCCTTTTTCTCCCCACAGCAATTTGGAGATTAATTGCATTACTGCTGCACCAATTATAGTGAGACAGTCATGCTATTCAACGGAATATTTTGAATAAAATTAGTTTAAAGATATAACTCTCTCATAGGTTTCCGTAGAGGAAAACTCTGGTCAATTTTCCTGACATAAAGTTAAATACTTAAAATTACCCGTGATGAATAGTCAGGATATTCAAGAAGTCCATTTTCTTTATAGCATCAATAATGTGGCCCCTGAGGAACCTAATCAAAGACTTAGTTCAAGTCTCTAAGTCACAGTATTTAAGTGTTGTTGCTGTTCATCTTTTTCTGTAAAGAAAGGTCTATTTGTAATTTATGTGCGAGTATTTAGATAAATACTCTGCTTCGTTGCTTTCCTTGACTTTAACAGTTCAGATTATAAAGATTACATATTTGTGGAGAATAACCTACTAGCAAATTGTTATAAACACTATGCAGTGGAGAATTCCGACATGAGTATAGTCAATAGTATTCTCTGTCTAGAAAAATATATTCCACTATTTCTTCAAACGGTGTACCCTTACAATTTTGTCTCCTACCTCGGAAACTATTTTTGTACCCAGAGGCTAAAACTCAGATAATAACTCTTTTCTATCATTGCCCAGGGGATTTTCTCAGTTAATTCCCACCAACGTCAACAATAAATGTTTTGTGTAACTCTCCATGCACCACAATGGAAGAGTAACTCAAATAACAATGTGTATTTGATTGTCTGCTGGTTCACTTCAGTACATTTTAATTTACTGTGGAAATATTTTATTTGTAGGTATAAGGACAGACCTAGTTCAGCATTTTATATCATTGTGTGGATCTGAAATTTTAGATGCTTTAAATCTCATTCCATCTGCTTTATTAGTAAATCATCAAAAGTTGAGTGTAGATCCTAGAATCTAAATTGCCTGATGCGTGCACCTGAGCACACCTGTGTGTGAGAGTGCTAGAGTTTTGTATGTAGGAGAGTGGGCCTTGACTATAAATGATGAAAATTATAGAGTTTAATGTGTTGAATCTCCTAGATGTTCTTGTGTCCCCTTATGTCGGTGATATCATCATGTAGGTGAAAATTGTGTTCTGAAAGCCAAAACTGACTAACTGTAGAAAATGAAGAGCAGAGAATAAGGAAGCACTGGGTTCTAATTCTAGCTAGTTCAGTAAAGAATTCCATTTTAGCCCTGGGCTAAGCATTTAAGTCTCCACTGGAGTTTTCTGGCCTACTAAATGAAAGGGTTAAGTCTTCCTTGCTCTCAGGGGTGTTGTAAAGGTGAATTAACCTATACAAAGTGCATTGAAGATGAAGACCTTCTTTTAAATGCTGCTACTTCGTACTAACCATTGACTGGCCTCGCAGACTCAGACTTGAGAGGGCCTGTGTGGCAGTTCCATGCAGTGTGCAAGATCCACACAACCACGTGTGCTGAGTGGAGTTGTTGGACAAGATGACTGCCTTTTGGATTGTTTCACCCGGCATTCTGTTTTTGTTTTGTAGCCTAACAGCAGTGGTCAAGTGGTAGGGAAAGTGCCTGGCCATTTCACTCCTGTCTTGGCACCCTCTCCCCATCCCAGTGCAGTGCGACCTGTGACCCTGACCATGACAGATACTAAACCCATCACTACATCCACTGAAGGTGAGGCAGCTTCACCTACAGCAACCAGTAAGTATTTCTGTAGGAAATGAGAAATGTCCATCAAAGGCACCATTGGATGTCTGATCCAAGGTGGAAAACACAGCAATTTTTCCAGCTACCCGACCAGATGGAGATTTCTCATTTAAGTGGAACTAGTAGGCATGTATGTGACCCTGCTATCTCATGCTCTCTCTTATCAAATTTCAGTCAGTGCATCATATTTGAAAAGGGAGAAGCTTATTTGTTTGAGTAAACAGCTATAACAAAAATAATAAGTCATGCCTGCTTGTTCAAGGTATACATTGAAATTGCACTGAATAACATAATGCAGTGTGCAAGGTATTTATATCACCCAACGAGAGATTAGATAATTGGTACTTATTGGAACATTCCTATAGAAATCAAGCACCTTCATGAGGCAAACTGAATCAGTGCCTCTGCAAGGTAATTGCATGTTTACATTACTGTAGGTTATGTCATTGTTAGAAACAGTCACACAATGTTGGGCGCAAGCAAGAACATTTCAAAACTTAGTATTAGGCACATGGAAGCTACCTGCACTTTCATTGTCTGGAACTTTTTTTTTAAACCTTTTGATTATTTTGCCTATCATGGTATATCAGATACTATGCTTTTTAGCATGGCCATAACATTTTAAATATCAGAGATTTAGCCAGTGAACTTACATAGCACATACCAATAAGCCAAATGATTCCTTTGCTTCTTCATATAGAATTTTTAGAAGTGTATAAGGAATTAATTTTCAATTTGTTTCACCCAGACTGTCAGCTTCTTATAACTGGAGCTGGTGGTAAAGTGGAATGGATCAAGTTTTAGTCAGGAGGAATTAGCATGTGCCTCACCAATTATATAGGTATCTTAAATTCAAACCCTCTCTATTTTTCTTTCCTAGAGCAAGAAAATTCCCATGATCTGGAAATTCTCATGTGAAATTACAGAGACAATCAGAGGTCTCACTGGCTTTTAACTCAGCCATTGCAAAGATGTTCCTTCTGAAAGAGTAGGAAGGAACCCTACAAGAAAATGGACAATACTTTGATTATACAGTGAGCTCAGCATTTCTTTCTCAAAATTCATGAGCCCTATAAATTAATAAATTCATATAGACTTGCAATACCCACCAATAATCACTAATGCTTAGTAACTGGTTTGTTGGTAGAGGATCAGTCCTTCACTAGTGAACACTTCCCTGAATGCACAGATGGATGAAACCCACTCAGGAAAAACTAAAAATTCTTTTGTTCTAAAAGTTTGCTGTATACATTACAGTCACTAAGACATTATGTACAAATTTTAAACATGGATGTCTTGGCATCTTTGAGCAAACAATGTCAGAAATTTCAATAAAAGCACATAGAAAACAAATATTTTTTAAAAGTATCACAATTTAAATGATCAAAACCAAGCTCTAGAAACTTATGGTGGCTACTTTTATGGTGACATTAATATATGAAATTCAGGGGACAATCACACCCAAACATCACAGCTCACTATGGGAGTACCTTCAGCCTGTTTGTTAATGAATTGTTTTTATACTTACATACAGGTTGTTCAGAAAGGGATCTGATTTGACTAGTAAAATTACAAAATATTCAAAAGGAATATCTTGGTCGCATAAGATGGCTGCATCAGGCCATTTTCCATTCCTACATAAAAGACATATAGTGAGTAGTTTTTCTTTGCTATAAACAAACTTGTAGCTCCACTTCCCTAGGCACCACTGATAATGAGAAACTTGAATTGATAAGTCAGTAAGGTTAAAGAAAACACAGAGGCCAAGGAAACCTCTTTCTCATGGGTGTAAAGAAAGAGCAGCATAGATCTGGAGCTCCCTCTATAAGGGTGATGCTCTTCTCCAGCTGTCCGTACTGTGTGTTGAATTCCAGAGGCCTGGAGATTGAGTAGGGGCCACTGGCTGCTTATGGTTGCCCTTGCATGGGCCTTTTATTCAGGAGTAATTAAAAGATGAATTGTGAGCATCCTCACTGTTTTTTAAAAGTTGACCTAAAGAAGCATGCATGGATCAAACTCTGCAGTCCTTTAAATGAACAAAGCAGAATTAATATGTTGATTTAGAAAGCCAGCCTATTTAAAATTAATGCCTGGATTCTTCGTTAATCTGATAGTTTTAAATCAAACATTGTAGCTTTCTTTAGACATGTAAATGTAACATATGATGACATGGAGCAATGGGAAAATCCCTTACTCCTTTCCTTGTGAAAAGAAACAAAAATTTTTAGTGATAGGGAGAACTTTTTACAAAAAATTCACACTGTACCAAATAGCAAAAAGCACTTGTGCAAACAGTACTTGCAAATGATACCACAGAATGTAAGGAGTAGTCACCATATAACTTACTACCTGGTGGCCAAGTATTTAAAAGTGCATCAATTCCCTTCCTGGACCAATCAGGAAAAATTGATTTTTTTGTGTGTGCTTATGGAAAATAATTTTTTAAAAAAACATTTCCATCAGACTTGAGGTCATTTTCACACCAAATAAAATACTGAGCTAATTCATTCTATATGACAATTAAAAATAGGCTCCTCCTTCATGATAGTAATATTAGATTTTCTTTTTAGTAAGACTTTGAAGTAAGACATTTCCCTTCCCATATCATCAAGCACATCTGCTTATATCCTGTCATTAAAAGCTGTCACTTTTTCCTGACAGACTTTATCTGCTTTTACATTCAAAGTCACATACCATTATTGATTATTCCACTGTTAGACAACTAATATATGATGAAAAGGTACATCTAGGAAAAGGACCCTTCTTTTAGCTAATCCTTGGTACCTCTGCAGGACTCTCACTGTCATATATAAGTTGTGAGACACTCACTCCAAAGTATGGGATATGGTTTACTGGATAGAATTTTTAGGGGGGATAAACTAGTTGATTTGAAGTTAACTACCATTTCTTTTCTATCATTTGGTATTCATTCAGACAAGAGAAGAGAAATGGAGACACTATTTTTTTTTTTTGGTTACAAATCCCACTTCTCTGGGTTTCTTATACATGGACAGGGTGTTCATTCTGATAGTTCACAATTTTTATCTTTGTTTTTGTTCTTCCTTAATCAGCCTACACAGCCTCAGGCACATCTCAAGCCAATCGATATGTGGGACTAAGCCCAAGAGACCCATCCTTCCTACATCAGCAACAGGTGGGCAAGTTTCACCCAGGTGTAATGGTGTAGCCACGCTTTTGCTTCCGTGCTTTCCTCCATGTTGCCTCTCAGATCTGGACTCAGAAGGGGGCTCATGGGGCTTCTGAGACCGAAATTGAGCGTTTCATTTTCCAAAATTTTTTCTCATTTAGCCTTTGTTTCTCACCTCTCTGAGCAGAGTTTCTCAAATTGGCTCATGACCTCTACCATCTCTGTAGCATATATTGATAACACTCATGAATAATAGTGTTTCAGCCAGAGTCTTTTTCTCAGTCTCAGTGGCTGTTGAGAACTTACTAGCCTATAGCTTTCAAAGGCAAAAGTTGAAAACCAACTGAAAAGCCAATTAGAGTAGAAGCAGTACATAATTGTGTTTTTGAGCGATTTCTTATTTTCCAGATGTTTTACTCTTTGCTTTTGTATTTTAGTCCAAGAAGATGAGTTATGAAGCTAAAATCTCAGGCGACACATCATTTCTATTTTAATAGGTTTAAATTGGTTTACTGATTTTAGATGTGATAAAACACTTTTTTTTGGTTCTGCTTTCTTACATCATTTATGTTTCAAGTAGCATTTTAAATTTCACATCTCATTAATGCTGTAAATTTAATGCAAATGAAGTGTTTATCCAAACTGTGAAAATATACAGCCAGGATTAATGGTGGATTATAAACAAATTAGCCACAGTCAAAAACATGGACCATACCAGTATCAAAGTCCCATGATCCTAGTTACAGGATAACAGAAATAATTCTAAACACTTCAGAATTTAAATATATTTTATGATACATATGTTTGCTGCTCTCAGGTTTTGATAGCAGAGCAGTTTGAAATCAACAGTATAAAAAATATTACATAGGGGAAAATACTCTATAATAAATAAGAAAGAGCTGGTATTAACTAAATTGCTCTTCATTTATAAGTTGTCTGTGTGTGTATATGAGTTTTTGTAAACGTAGTAAGCCTATGCAAGTACTTACGGCAACTTACTTCATTCTAAGCCTGTCTACTTTGCTTATCCTTGTTGTGGCTTATCTTAACTGTGCTTCATGTGGAGTTCTCAAGTCCTTCCCAGTGGTAGGCCAAGATGGCAGACTGCATATATTAAAGGTCACCACATGCAGAGCTCAGAGAAAATCATAAAGATGATAGCTTATTCAGGATACTTGACGTTTTGCCAGGTTTAAAAAAAGCAAAACTAAACAAAACAAAAAAGTGAGAACTAGCTGAAAACATCTGTACACAGTTATGAAAATACCAAATAATAATTAGTGGTTTTGCCAGCCATTGGCTTTTCAACATAATTCTCTGGAATGTTGCTTTTTTTTTCACCTCTAAAATTGCTGTAATATGAAATGTGTTATAATTACTATAATATGGTTCTATCTGACAAATGTATGTGTTCATTGTGTTTTTTTAACATATGCAGGATTTATAGATTTAGAAACATTCTTTTAAAAATCATTACACATATTTTCAGAAATATTTTTGTCGTGGGATTTGCATTATTCTTTATGACACATCTCTAATTTCTAGTTAATTTCTAATTCATAGAAACATGCCTCCATTATTTAAACCTTTAGCCCCAAACACTGGTTAGAATATTATAACCAACTCCATGTATTTAGAAGCAATCTTCCTTCCTTCTGAGCTAACCCATGGCAGCTTTAATTTTCTTAACATAAGACTAACGTTGGAGCCTCACATAATTATGATCACAAAAGTCCATTAATAAAAAAGTTACTTCTCCTTTCACATATTTAAACATAAATCAAGAAAAGTTAGCAAGCATCATGAAAATGTGAGTTTTAATGTAGATAGAGTTCTGGGTACATTTTAAATAAAAAAATATATATATGAGTTCTAGAACCACAAAGTTTTTTTTAATCAAAGATGACCGTTTGTTATTTAAGTGGACAATGTTGAGTCAAGACCACTTACAATACAAATATGTTTTATTCATGATGTTAACTTTATATTAAAAAAACCCAAATATGTTTTATTCAGTCAAATGTGGTTGATATTTATGAAATACATGATATATATTGATCCTTGGAAGAAAAAAACACCTATGCTTCATAGTTAAAAATTTTAAATACCGTGCAAATAATTTGTCCTCTATGTAATGAAAGAGTTAGTGCTACTTTTTAATTTGAATAAGCCCAATATGCCTTATTTCATAATGAACTACAATTTGGAGGCCTGCAGAAAATAAATGCCAATGCATATTATGCATTGAATATAAGAATATTAGTAAACTAAGGCTCCAGTTCAAAGCCTACCATTTTTATTCTTTCAAATTTTAAAAGAATCATATAGATGAAGTTTTATTTTTACTGTCCAGGAAAGAAGGGACAGAAACAGTTTAAATGACTTCAGTAGAGTAAAGGTTATTCTTTCCTGCCGTAGAAATGAGTTTGATTTACTGTGTCCTTTCATTACTTTACAAAGATTTAAAAGAGACCACTCTTCTAGCAGCAGGTTCTAAATGCGTTTGGTTTAGAGCACTCAATGATGAATGAAAAGGAAAATCAAGGGGTACATGAAATAAAGGTAATCAATCATTTTATATTAGCTAGGAGAAAATCAAAATTAGAAAAGGCAGTGGTTTTAGTCTGTGAGGGTTCTTTTAAACATTCCCCATAGCCTTTAATATACATGACCCCTTAAGAATAAATATTGTCACCAGGTACATTCTTCACTTCATGGTGGCTGCTTTATAAAGATTTATTCTTTTAGGTTATGAAAACTATTATGTACATTGTTGAGGGCTATTTTTTCTTTAGAAAAGAACTTTAATATAGCCTACATAAATTAGATTTAACAACAAATTTAAAATTGAATAATTTTGACTATTTTATAAATAATCTTTCCACAAAATGACACTACAGTAGAGCATTCATCATGGTCATTTCTAATACACAAGCATACTGGCATTCTCAAGTTGAGATGGAAAATATTCTAGTATTAAAATTAACCCTGTACTCCACCTGTAAGGGTAATACATTCATATTGGCAAATCTGAATACTAAAAGTATATGCTTTTATACTCATTAACTTGGTACTCATGCAGTTGTTATTAGTAATTATACATCTTTGTGCTCCTTTTATAATGGTTATTACTGACTGATACTGGTTGCTGACTGCCTTGAAATATTACTTTTTTCTGACACTGGAATTTTACCTGTCATTGCAAATATGGTATCTCATTTGAATCTGAAACAGAAAATCATATAATCATGACGAATATTTCAAAAAGGTTCATGTAAACCAATGTATAATTTGCTGTTAAAAACAATCCTCTCTAATCAGTCATAATAATCAGCTCATGCCAGCTAATCAGGACTTGACTTTAGAATTTTTCTTTATCTCTTGCACAATCTTGAGTATTTTTCAAGGTCTGGAACCAGTCTGTCTTTGGGATCATTGGCTTATTTAACGCATTCTTTATTGGCATGGGGGAAATCTTAAAATTCAGAACTTCAATTGTAGCCTCATTCTTCTTTAATTTTCTATTGGAAGATGGTTTGGTGGCTTGAAGAACTCATGGGTCCTGCTTTGACAAACTATACTCTTTAGTCTCTGCTGAGAAATGTCTTTTTATGGTTTGGGACATTTTCAGAAATGTGGAAGACCTCCACTCTGACTTAACTTCATAGACATCTAGTAAAATGTAGTGTTTCCTTTCCTCCTTCATACCTCATACCTTATGAACACACTGTGCACATTCATTATGATAGGCAATGAAGGAACTACGTTTCCCAAGTATTGTCTCCTTGAGAAAATGAGAACTATCTAACAGAGTGTTGGATATTGCTTAGAAAATATTCAAATTATTTTATAATCCAGCCTAACAATTTTAGTATAAATGAATAATATGAGGCAACTTATTTGAATTAGCACCAGTGTCTTATCTGGTCAGCCTCATAACAAATTGTTAATTCCTGTCCTTCTTTTCTTTGCTGTCCAGAAATTTTGGTAATATAAGAGAATACATTTAATTTGATTATCACATTATATTTGAGTCTAAGGTCATAATAAAAGCATAAATCCTTACTATTATACATCAATACAACATATTTTTTAAAACCTCATTGAAAATTGGAAATAAAAATTTGCAGCTAAGAACTTCTTGTTTAGAAATAAAAGATCACTATTCAAATGAGCTATTGAAATGCATATTAACTTTTAATATAGATTGGAAATTTTAGGTGGTATAAAATGGGAGGTCACTTTTGCCTTCTTCCCTAAGTGAGACAATAAAGTCAAGTATGATCCAGTTTATAAGAAATAAGGCTTATTTTCATAATCTCAAAATTGTAATCTCCTGACTATATATGCTACCTATGATTAGAACTGATGAATGAGTGGCCTGATCAATTCAGGTCCTTGCATTACTTCTCACAATTGCATGGATATTTTTTGGTGCTTGGGCTTCGGCATGTTACATCTCTTGCATGACTATATAATGCTATTATTTCAATTGCAATTACTGGGCTAGTTTATATTGAAATATTTTCAACATTTTTCTTGATATAATTTAAAAGTACTTTTCATTTTACTGAAAATTTCTGTTACACAAAATGGCCTTTTTAAGAAATTGCCTCTGTAGGATTTTGTTTTTTAAGCAGATATTAGTTGAAATCCCATTATAATATTTGTCCTGGCAAATGGCAAAGCCAAAGCTTGGTACATTAAAACCACTGGAGAGGTAGTCATTTATTAGAGGCAAGCAATTAAAAGGACACAAGTGGACTATCAACAAACTTTTCAATAAAGTCAGGAAGCAAGCTATCAACACTTGGGCTGTTCTTATTGTGTCTGTTATCATAATTGACAGCTTGACGTAAAACACTATCACATGACTTCTGGGTAGGTATGTAAAATGGATAAGAGGTCACTTTTCACATAGGCTAGCTGGAAAGGAAACACATTTAAAGGAAGTTTCAGTTGAAATAATGGCTATGCAAATGTTAGCTTTTTGACTAGTTCTTAAATTTAAAAAAAATCCTCCCATTGTCCGTCTTACAGCATGAGTTCATTTGTTCACTTACCTTTACTGGCTATCAAAGGCTAATATCCAGATAAGCTATTCTAATTAATGTAAAAGTAAAATTATGTTTAATGTAACTTTAAATTCCAATCAACAAAAACACAAGGGAAAAATTATCTTCTTTTCTGAAAATACTAACTTTAAAAGATCTGAGTTGAATCAGGGGAGTAGAGGAAATTCTGAAGGTTATATTTACAGATGTTATAGCCTTAAATATTCTTGTGCTGTACATGAAGGATAGAATAGAAAAGGAACAATGACAGGCAATCTGGTATAGTGGGTGAGAACCAGGGATTAGGAGTCAGGAGGTTTGAGTTTTAATGTTGATGTGAACAGGGCATTTCTAACCTTGAACAAGTCTTTAAACCTTGTTCTCCCAGAGCCTTGGAAAGGAAGATGAAGAAGTTAAACTACATGAGCTCCAAAGTCCCTTGAAACTTTAAATTTTACAAGTTAAAGTAGCCTCCAGTGAAAAAAAAACTTTTTAATTCTACTTTGCTAATTAAATTAAATATCAAGAAGCGTGGGTTTCAAAAATTGGCATTAGAAGTGACTTTAAGGTGCCAGGATGATCTTGAATATCTTTTTTTTTGTATGTGTTATATGTTCCATATATAACACAATTCATTCTGACCCTTTTGCTTGTTCATACCATTCATTCAGAGGTTACATACTATTCAACGAATATTTGTCATTTTATTTGTTCCATGCATGTAATTAATAATAGTAATAATGTAAAATTCTACTAAGCCTCTTACTAAAATTCTTCCTCTACTAAGGGAAAAGTATGAATATTGGAGTGTTAATCTTTTTAACACCCCCCTCCAAAAAAAAAGGCACCCCCTAAAAATCTGTTTCTGTGGCATCTGGAAAAATGAAGAAACCCACAAGAACATAAAACATACCTTTCAAGATGTTCCCCTGAGGGTCACTGTAAACTTAAAAAAAAAAAAAGAAGGTAAATTTATCTGTGTTGATTATTTGTTTATAGTTTAGTAGTTTATTGGTTCAATAGAGAGCTGTTGTCATCATGAGTGAATGTTAGTACATAGCCTATTTGTTGAATCTAGCAAAGCAGAACATTTTGCTTACCTTCTTTCTTTTGTTCACAAAACTAATTGTTGTGCATTTAACAAAAGCCCCTGTTAATAACAAAAGAGGACCCTCATTTGAATAACAAACTCTTATTCTGAAATCATAAGCAATATTTATTCTTTATGGCTATCAGCTACTTCCATAATTATTTGGGTGTGGTATAGGAAAGGATAATGATCGAAATCTTAGGTGTTTCCTTCACTGCAGATATTTGAAGGAAACCAGATGGCCCCCATCCTTGTTTTTCTGAAACAGTCTCCTTTGAGTTGGGCCAGGAGCAAGCTTCTCCTTCCAGAGACTGTGGAACTCCACCCTAAGAACATATGCAGTGAAAACTTTACCTTCACTTCCTTCTTAGTTGTTTGAACTATTTCAGCCTTACCTCTTTACTGAAAGCTTTTTTGGAGGAAAGTCTTACTTTCTTACTTCAGCTTTTATTTGCTTTTGGGATTCTGGACATTTTCTAGACAATCTAATTTCATATTTGCAGGTGCATATAAATTAAAGAATTAAAATGATTTATATGACTGTGCATTTTTGTAAGGATATGCATAGGATCCGGTCTGTTGTAGAGTCTATATTGTGACAAAAATAAGAATTGCTCCCCACCTCCACATATAAACACACAACTTTAACAGACTAAATTTCTAAACTAACCTGCACTTGGTGTTTTAAATTTGATTACTATGGGGGGAAAGTAATTTCCTATTTCTTAAGGGAATATACTTGGAAAAATCAGTGTGTTATTAAAGCTTTTAACCTAGGCATATATTTATGTGTCACTTAAGATTAAAGTTTTAAAATTTAATTTAAAAAATTGACAGCTGAATTATCTAATACTTACTGTCTCACAGGACAGAAACCAAGGCATCACCATCCCAACCTCAAAAAAAGATTATCACCTATTATTTTAAACTTATTTAAAGCCTACTGTAAAATTATTTTTTTATTAGGAACACTGAACTATACTAATACCAAGAATACTTAACATGACCCCAGAAGAAGCTTAAATACACATAGTATTAACTTTCCAATATCTAGAGTCTGTTCAAAATTTGCTTGGTCAGGACTATCTTGGTCAAACAAGATTCTTAGGAATTGATTTTCTTAGGAATCACTATCATGGAAATCTTTTGTGATTAGGTGATTTCTATTTTAATTATTTAATTGTTTCCCCCAGCCACACCATCACCTTTAAAAGTTTATTTTATCAGGACATTTATTAATTCAAAGATGCTTTATGCCAAAGAAGGTTTCATAATTTTTAAAAAACCAACAGGAAGAGAGAGGCTCCTGCTCAAATAACCTAGCTTAAGTAAGTTATGACATACAACCGTGTATAAACATGTTTCCTCAGAAACTTTTGGAAATGTTGATAATGGCAGTAAACAGTCTAAAGGGGTAAAACAATTTAAATTATATTTTACATTTAGAGTAACTGAAAGGAAATTAATTCAATACTAATTAATACCCTGCTAATTTATCTGGCATTAAATTATTGCTAAATGTATTCATTGATTATTTTGTATGTATTTAAGCATATTTTTCTGTTTGGAAGAAAACATTTCTGTTGCATATATCTTAAATATAGATGAAAATGAATAGCTGTAGTCAGGTTTAACTTCTTTGAGACTACTCTCAGGAAAGAAAAATCCAAAAATACATTAATTTTAAGTGTTCAGCATATGGTCAAAGATAGTCCACTGGACATTTTTAGCGGTGGTAAAGCAAACAGACAAACAAAAAATTAGCAATATTAACAACAATAAACTAACCAATTTACAATGCATCCTTCCAAGGAGACATTGTTCCTGCAGTTTTCTGGGACAATAAGCCAATCAGTGAGTGATACTTAGGTTCCCCTGGCTTTGTGAAAGTATATTCTCTTTCTGAAAATGTAAAGCTGAGAGCCCCATAGAAACTAACCTGAAGTTAATTATTAATAGAATTAATATATGCCATGCCTAAATTACCTCTCCCTTCTTGAGAATGTTTAATTGACTCAAAACTAATATTTTCATTGACTAGAGCAGAATCAGTAAGTGATTAATCAGTAAGGTAGTCTTTATACAAAGCCAAATTTCCTGAATTGCTTTTAGATTGTTTTCACAGTATTTTTAAAACTTGTATTTTGAAATAGGCAACTAGTTTACTCTGTTACTGTAAAAGAAAAACACAAAACAAACAATTTGCCCAATCACATTGAATTTCTGGTTAGATGACCCATTTTGAGAGCTTTTTAAATATCTTGCCATATTGCTTCTCACCAGATTGAACAAATTTACTTCTTTGAAATAGTAAAAGTATGTCATCTGTTTGATTTAAAGCAAATTCAGGTATACATTTTCTCTTTTATGCAAGTAATTATGATTCATTTTAAGATTTTTTGACAATTTAATTTATTTATTGATTTAAGACTTCTTTATGACATATATCCTGAGCAGAATCTAGCAATCTATTATCTATCTACATGAAGGGAGTTTTTTCACTTTAAATTATAAGTCACTTTTACCTGAAATATCCATATAATTAAAATAAATGCATTGGAAATTTTAAGTGGTATTTTTGGAACCTCACAGATCTACAGAAAAATAAGCAAAAGCTGTCTTTCTAAAACTTTTGAATCACTGTTACTTAGAGTGTGCAGAAACTTGAGAGTCTAAAAGGGAAAGCAAAGATTTTTAGTAGCCAATTTTTTTTAGCCATAACATTATCAGAAAGGTTTAAAATAGTTTATCATAAGTCTAAAGGTACTTTGTCTCCTATCATCATCTAGAAATTCTCACTGAAAAGCAGCAAACAAGGCTTAGTGGATGGTTGTGAAGAAGTCATCTTTTCAATGCAAGATGCAGTTAATATACAGCATGGCTATCTAAAGGTTAAAAATCATGATTTTCTAGTGTGTTTTTCCCCCCAAACCAGATACGTTTACTTTCTTAAGAATAAAAATAAGCAATATATCTTTTCAATAAATCTGCTAGCACTGTAGGGCAGCTGTTAACCAAACAGAGCTGGATAGGGTTACTCGAACAATCTCTGAAGGGCAGAGCTGATGATTCGGAGATCTGGGAAGAATTTGTTTCAGCTTGTATTCAGTGCATTCCTCACTTTCTTCAGATGTAGTAAAGTATTTTAAATGCCATTACTCTGAGTGTAAAATAAAAGTAGAAGTTCTTATCAACTCTTTCTAAACACTGCCACTTTAAGTAAAACAAAATTAGTAAAAATCTAAAACTGGTTACCTTGATGCTTCTAAACACTCTAAACACAAGTTAGGGCAAATGTAAGGTGGGGCCTTTCTCCTCTAAACTGCATGTATCTATGTTTTGCAAACTGCATGCTTAAAGTTATTGATTATTTTACTCAGTGCAGAGTATTTGGTATGTTGCATATACAAAAAGCATTTTTATTTTCTTTCTAAAATATATCTCTCTATTGAACATTAACGTTTGCTTTTATTTCAGCTCAATTTGTACTCTAATAATGGCTAATTGTTATGTTCTAAGCACTTGTTTCTCTTGTATGCTTTAATTAATAGAGAAGCATATTGCAATAGCTTTTTCTAAAAAAGAGTCTAGGAATTTTGTTTTTCAGAATAAGATTTTCTTTTGCTTTTTTTTGTTTTCTTTAAGTTGCCTCTTGGGAAAGTAAGGTTAATGCCATGTACAGTACTAGTTTGCATGTGTTCATTTAAATACTAAAAACTGTAGTACTGCTCGATCCATATCTGACTGCTAGGTTTCAATTGACAGCTGAGGATTTGTGACTGGACCATGAATCAAAACGGCAGGCATTTATACCCCAGTACCAGTGAGGATACATTGGGAATTACTTGGCAAAGGTAACATTTTAATTATTTCCAACCCTACACTTACACCTAAAAATTACATGAGCTATAGTGTTTGTTTTTAACTAGATTTACAGAAAATATATGTTAAAAATTCAGTTGTTTTGGCTATATCATTCCTCTTCCCCTATCCCCCTCCTTTATTTCTTATTTAAATGGAACATCAAATTAATTTAGGACTATAGTATATGCTAACTGATCATTGGAATTTCTAAGTGCTATCAAATGTTTTATATAATTTATAATATTTTTGGTGGGGGAGGGAGGTGGAACTTTACATTTAGATTTTAGGACCTGAAAAATGAAATTGCAGCTTTAGGGAAGATTTTTCAGCTATCTGAGGCTAAAGCTTTGGTTTTTCACATTATTGATTCTTCTTATTCCAACTCTTTCCTCTACTGCTAACTCTAAGTCATTTTACTATTCATTTATTCCCCTGTCAGAGGGAAAAAACTCGAAGAAAGATTTAAAATTAGTCAACTTAATTGTTATTGGCAGTACCCATCAATTTCAGAGTGGGAAGATTATTGGAATCAGTAGCTGAATAAGGATTTTGGTTCAAACTTTTAATTTCTGTTTGTATACTGATATGATTCATGGAAGATTGACTTTATTTGGTTGGCTGAGAAAATTATTCTAACACTTCATTTTCAAAACCAGTTTTGATATTATCTCATGTGTTGGTTTTAGAAAGTAAGTAGTTCTAAGTCAGCTTCTTATGTATTACTTTAAAGATATTTATGTATTATTTTAAATAATTTAAATAATTAAAGAACAAATTGTGTCAAATTGACGAATTAAATAATTAAAATGCATGGTATAATCATATGTAATAAGAGATAAAAATGTGCAGAAGAGTGAGGTAATCCCATAAGGAGTTCATCAAAAGTAGAGACAACAAAATTTTCCAGCTCTGCTATGGTTTTAATCTTCTTTTTATGGACAGTGTCAATGTAAAGGTACACACTCATAGTAGTTGTAAATGGGTTGCCCATCTCCATATTGGTTGATAGAAACTGCTGAAGAGTAGAATTTAAAAGAATCAAATTAATTAAATGTCCACTTTGACTCAGAAATTTAAAAAATTATTCAGATTCTGTTTTTTAAAACTTGATAACGTTTTATTAATTTACTAACTAAAATGAATACAACATGACTTTTCCTCTTTTTGAAGATTGATTTAGCATCCACTTTAAAAATGGACACATTTTTACATATTGTGATTTTTTTTTTGAGAACCCTGTGTTAATCCTTCCTTTGGGAAAAAAATACAGTATATACTTATAAAAAAGAAGATAAACTCAATGGAGGCATCTTATTTAAGTAGCCTTAATGATTAATAGTCTGAATTAAATTCAGTGAAAGTACCTTATTAAAATAGTCTGAATTAGTGAGTATTTTAAAGTTAATTTAGTTGGATTTAATAACACAATGTTTGCATTTTATTTTATTAAATAACTTCCTTATATTTCATGCTCTGCCTATCAGTTAGCAAAATGGCCCATGCCTGCATACAAGCTCACCATATTTACAAGAATTGCAAATCAGATGAAGTATACTCAAGTTTGTAAATGTGCCTGTAGTTGGGTGAACTTCCAAATCTTCAGAATATTGATATTAATTTAAAATGGGATAGCACCTCAAGTATATTAAAGGCAAATAAAGATGTAGATTATTGGAGATTTAAAATATAACTTCACCTAGTTCCTAGTAATTTTTTGAACAAAAAATTGATATCCCCCAAAAAGAAAAGGTGAGTAGACAATGAATCTCAGAACGCATGTATTGGCGTGAATGAATATCATGTTTAAACTCAGTTCTTATGGGAGTATTGTTCATATTACAAATCCCCTGCTTGGTGAAAAGTTGGTGTGGTAATCAGTTTCTGGTCACAGGAAGTCAAAAAAATTCAGAATTTATTTAATTAAAATTTCTTTTTTTTCCCTCTCTCAAAAATAGTAATTTTTTAGATTAGAAGATAATGATATGTAGAATGGGCTTAATGATTCAAAAAGCTCTTAAAAATGTATCTTTTGGTTTATTTTTTCCCTTTTTATCATGATTCAGAAAGCACATAATCGATAATGGCAGTCATCACATTCCTACATTCAACAGGTATTTATTGAATCTTTATGGTGGGCTATCGTAAATGCTGTGACAGATACAAATACAGTTCCTAAAATCTAAGTATTTTACAGTTCAGAATAAACAAACTCAAGAGAGCAATTTGCTTTGCTTTGTTATAGTTTTCAAAAATGGACACAAATAGAATTTGTACTTAATAATACAAATAGGCCATGTCTGGGTCCCAACAGCTTTATTCATAATTTATAATTTGTGCCCTCTGGTTGGTTTTAAAACTTAATTTTTTTCCTAAAAAGAATATTGAAAGAGGAAGTCCTAAATGTCTGTAACACTACAACTTTTAAGTCAGATAATAGACATCTAGAATCTTCAGGGCATGGCTACAGCTTTAGAATCATCTGAGTAAACTGAAAAAATTGGAGAAATGCATATCTATCCAACCAGAGCATTAGAGAATTTGCCTTTGTCATGATGGTTATTTTTGTTGTGGTAGTTGCTTTTGTTTCTGACAAAAGGCAGGATCCTTGGAGATTTTGTAGTAGAAAAGGACAAAGCAAAGTGGGTGTTTTGGTTTTGCTTTATTTGTTTTGATTGTTCCTTGTTTGTTGCCATTACTTTCTTCTTACAATCACTTGTCTGTGGTCACCCTCTTTTCTGCTTTATCCTAATTGCCCTGTTGAGGTGTTTCCATGTCAAATGCAGCTCCTTTTTCAAGACTTAAAATGGTAGTGTCGAGGGAGCTGTGCAAGGCTAATCGAAGCTGGAAGATTTCCTCCATCCTCCCTCCACCCCCACCCCAAAGTACAAACATTCTCTTAGGAACCAAAACTGACTCTTAACGGAACACTTTCACAGACTTATTAGGTTGCAACCCTGAAGGTGTTTTGTTTTGACCTTAGAATTATGTGGGCCACTGGAGTGTGTGTTTGTGCGTGTGTGTGCGCACGCTTAAGCAGTTACTTGCGCCTTAAGAAAGTCAATTTTTCTGCCTAAGCAAAAGGTCAGACACTGCAGTTAACCCAGAGTAAAATGTTGCTGAAAGCCTTACTTCTACTTGAGTCAGGATGAGTTCAGATCTTAGGAGGGTAATAGGTGATGAATTGCTTAAGCTAGGTACTGGTGTGTTTGTGCTTTGTCCTCCTATGTGGACTAGTTACTTTGTTGCATATGTGAGTTATGTGGGTATAAACACATACAGCAGTTACTCCCTGACTGGCTTACTTTCTGGAAACTATAGCCAGAACATAGCTTGTACTATCAAATATGAAAGAGCAATATAATTGAATGAAAAAGAAAACTGAAGGACAATCCAAGAATAATATAAACATAAGTTATTTTAAAACATTAGAGGGAGTGCTTTATGCAAAAGAGAAACTGAACTTATGGTTTCATTCTCTTTTCTCCCCCTTCACCCCTTTCAAGAAAATGTAAAGCCCCAAGTGAGTGGCTGGATGTGTCTGATGGCTTATATAAACATAGAAGAAGTCTTCAGATGGCTAAAATAAACATGTGCGTGTTACTGAAGGATATGTTTACACAAACCATTTGCTCAGCCTCTGAAATAATGAATAAATGAAGATTTTACTGAAATAATTGGAAGGATTTTTGTGTTTCTGCTGATGCCGTAATTGAACGGCACCAAAGAGACTTTTATCAGCTATTTTCCATGTTACATGTGTTAGCAGTTCCTTTCTATGAGTTGAATGCTTCATCCTGTAGTTACTTTACACATGTTGTTGTAAGAAATTGTCGTTTATTACTGCAATTCTAGAGAGTTGCTTGATTTCCCAAGAGAAATTTAGCAGCCAGTAAAGGTTATTTGGATCTGGTTGGTCAGGAGAGGGAGGGCAAAAAGGAAGGGGTAATAGCATTCATTTCATACATATAACTTAATTTGCATAACACTGCCCTCAACCATTTTCCTTGCTTTTTCCATAAAATTTTCTTTTGAACAGTGTATGCTCTCAAAAGGCTTAAGAATGAATATTTAAACAAAAGCAATTTGCAATATTGGGTTTCGAGCCATATGTTTGTATGTACATATATGTGTTTGCATGTGTGCATGCATGTATGTGTATGTGTATATGTGTGTGTGTGTGTCCACATATATGTGGCATGTGTACGATAAGGGCAGTATGTATCCTGTCCTTAGGTGATATTAAGAGTTAACTTTTATTTCAACATTACACTTAGACCATCCCTGTGAATTCACTAGGTTAGCATTTCCTGCTCTCAGTTTGTTATCTTGACACATAACTACAGTACAACAGCTGGGTTGTTCCTGGAGTTCCTGGGGGGAGCTTTATTCTCCGAGTGCTGAATTTCCTTTTCAGCTGTCAGCTCTAAAGTGTGTTCAAATGTTCTACTTTTTATACACCATTCTGGGCCCCTAGCACCACTCTGGGACTATGATAGAAATGCTGATAAGGTAAATGAATGGAAGAATCTTTTGGTTCAAGGTGGAGAACTGCAAAAACCAAAATTGCACATGACCATTGTTTGGTACTGGGGCTGCTAACTAGGGTTGCTCTTTGTATTTGAATATTCTATTTAAGGGAATTACTGCATTCTCATCAAAATTATTTGCACCTGTTATAAAATCAAAACTAAAAACATTACCATTCTTAAAAATGGTCTTGATCTGTTTTTCACAGACCCACAACATCTGTAATCTGGCTATTGAAAAATATGTTGGGATTTGTTGTAGTTTTGCCTAACTTTCTCTATTTATAAAGAAAGATTTGTACAACATGACGTTTCCTTTTTATCTAGGCAAACTCTTCAGAACACTTCCTAAGAAATTAATTGTATTCCAGCCAGACTTGCATGCTGCCATCCCACAGGAAATGGGTCAGCAATCCATTAAGATGCCATTAGATAATCTAATTTGGAACTTAATCTCTAAATTAACCATGCTCCATACTTGAAGCATACTTGAGAGAAAGAAAAAAAGTTTACGTTTGAATCGATAGGGGAGCCGAAGCGTGAAGAAGGCTGTTTGTTTTTTCTGTAGCTGTGGTCACGTCTCAAGCCGTCTGGTAACCAGGAGAAACCAGACATGATGTAATTCCAGATTGAACTTGAACTTCAGGGACTTAGGATGGGGGAACAATGGACCATAGGAATCAATAATGTTCATTTTCCACATGATTATGTTTGGAGCTTTAAGTTAACCTTTATGGGAGAAGCAGCAGGATCTGCAGTGTGACAAAAATGAGATGATCCCGAGACAAGATGTTAGAGGAAAGAAAACAACTTTTTCCGTGATACTTTCTGAGCAGCACTGCAGATTCCAGCAGGATTAGAAAAGTTCCCGCTCTGCAGTAAACCGGTGGCTTGTTCAGAGCACTCTTTGTTCGCTTAGGTAGGACAAACTTAATCTTACGTTTCCTGTCAGATGATTTTTGGCAGCGCTACTGGAGAGGGAGGAGCGTGATTCAGAAAATTCCCAAATGTAAACCTTCCCGATTAACCCTTTGCAATGAAAGGAAGTATATTAAACACGTACTTTATTTGAATATGTTTTATGTAAAGTGCCATATTCACATATGCTTTGCATCCATAAGAAATCAGGGCCATTGGCAGCCAATGGACCTTATTAACTTATCTTTTTTGATTCTCATGTTTGCTAGTGCTGTTAGTAGGCATATGGTAAATTTTTAGTCATATTTATTTAAATAAAAAAGCTATGAATGAATATATATAATAAGCATAATAAATTATAAAAGAAAAAAGAAAAGGCAAAGGCCTATTTAAGTTCAAGAAATTGAAGAACACGAATTTTGAATATTCAGAAATTGTAGAAAGTTACAATTATTCTCTGCCTTGTTCACTTTGTTTTACACTAAGGAAGATCTTTTGCCCATGTGAACAGGGTAGCAAGCACAATATTCAAATGTGTTCAGTTCCTTGGGCATTTGTAATTTTATGCTTCAGAATTCTGATACAAATAAGTTTCATCCTTCAGAGGTGAAATTGTGCAAATATATCATGCTGATTTTTGCTTTTAAATGAAAATCATTTGCAAAATAAGCTCTTTTTGCTTTTGTATAAAACTTACATTTCTATTTAATTTAGTATGCCTTGGGTGATTTTCTCTAGTGAAAGGCACTATTTTGAAGCACCATTTTTGTAGAGAATTTTGTCTGCTGTTGAAGAATCACATATGCAAATAAGAGGAGCAGTAACACTTGTAACAATAGCATTGAAAAGGAGCCTAGCGTTAGAGAGGAATACAGAGAGAGAAAGGGGCTGGAAATCAACATGTGGGCTTCTCTACTGTGGCATGGTGTGTGGGAGGAGATAAAATAATTACTTCGAGCCTGATAATTTTATATTTTTTTAATTGGCTAAACCCTCCCACAGCTACATAAGTTGTTATACATGTGTGCATGTGTGTACTGTAATTTATTTATAATTAGTTGTCTTCGTAATAGTTATTCATCTTTCATTTCAGTTCTAAAATATGAAAAAGATCAAACATAATTTTTTAAAAATCTGCTTAATTTGACCTGTTGAAGGGAAGAGCTTTTTTCATATTTGTTTAAACTAAATATTTTAAGGAAATAAGTTTTTATTGCTTTTAAGTATACAGATTGCTGTGTTGAAGGGTCTTCTAGGATTATGTAAGAGCTTTTTACTAAAAGAGTACAGTGGTTGTAATGAGCACATTTAATGTTTAGTGACAGTGGTCCTATATGTAAGGCTTTTTCTTGCCCTGTGCCCTTCATTAGATAAAATATTTCACTGGCAGCTGCCATTATTTTACTTAGAAAATGCTAGCACTCATACATGGTAAAGTTAACATTCAATCCAGCATGCCCTGACAACAAAACACGTCTGAAACAATTGAATATAAATTAATGAGGTTTGATGGCCTACCATTTTGATATGCTATTTTCAAAACTGTTAGTCCCCAAGGAGTAGCAATAAAGAAGGCTATTTACCTACTTAGTTAAGAAACAAATACGTTTCTCTTTCGTTACTATGAAGTGCTATTGCTTGCAGTTAGAATAATTCCATGAGCCACCTGCAGTTTATGATATTTGGTGTTTCCCAGAGAGCCCACAAGAGTACTTTACAGTTCAGGTAAGAGCTAGCCAGGGAGCTTTCTGATACAGATTATTACAAATAGTAATAATCATTAGAAATCATCTTGCATGCAAATAGGATCGTTCAGATGGCAATAATGATCCCTAAAAATGGGAAGAATAAATCGAAGAAACACAAGACCTATGTAAAGTACTTTGTATATTTCACTTTCAGTCTAGCCTCATCTAAAGTGGAACTCAACAAGCAAATTATTGACACACAGCCACATCTGTACAGACATAAAATAAAGGCAAATATTGCATTCAGCTGAAAAACAACTGGATAAATAAACTATGGTTTCTTGTGCTGCAATTTGGGCTCAAGAGTTATACTTCCGTAGGAATTTCAGTATGTCCCAGGTATAAGAACCTTAATTCATAGAATCTCTTATATAATTCAGTGGTAATATAAATTCTAGTCCAGTGAAAAAAGTAAACTGTGTTTGACAAAAGAAGGAGATGAGGTAAAGTGTAGTGGATAAAAATACAGATCCTGGAACCATACTGCTTGACTTCAAATCCTGACTTCTACAACTTAATAGCAATATGAATTGGGCAAGACACTTAACTTCCTAGCTTCAGTTTCCTCAACTGTAAAATCAGGATAATAATGTTCCTTTCTTAAAGGTTTTTATGAGGATTAAAAGCTTTAAGGTAGGTTAAGCACATAGAACAGTGCCTGGCAAATAACACACACTATATAAGTGCTAGCAAATAGTATAGTTATCAAGTACCATTTTCTTTGTTCTAATACATTAATAGAGTCAACTTAAATGCCACTTGTTTATTCCTTCCACTGGTCTGAGTGAGCATTTTTTCACAAGACTTAATCTGCAGTATTTGTGTTATATTGAAATAAGCAGCCAGTCCAAATGATCACATATACAATCCAGGACGGCATAGTTTCTTAGTTGGTACTTAATTAACCCACCTTGCCTGGTTTTTCCAGACATGTTTTTAGCTATAAACAGGGAAAATTGTTTATTGTCCATTTTGGGAGAAACACTAATACTTGCATGTTAATATTGTGCCAATAAAATTAGAGTGTTTAGCCAAGGAAGTAAAAAACTTTCCTTCTTGGGGATATCTGAAACTGGTGCAAAGGAATTAAAGGCAGATCCTTCTTTTAAATTAAAATATCTATATTATTTATTCCCCATGCTTTCTGTGCCATAGCTTATTTTTATTGCTATCTATGAATAACGTGGATATTGGTATAGTTGAGGTATGTATGACCATATACAATTCTTTGTGCTTCATTCCCATAATGTTTTTTAAGCTTCTTGAAAGAGTACTTACTGTCTTCTCAGTAAATATGGTAGTCTCATGATTAAATCAGTATGTAAATTCTAAATGGGCAATATTATTACTCCCATGAAAGGTATTAGTATAGTGGATACTTTGACATTTTATAAACTGTCTAACAAATAGGTTGCCCAATCTATTATCAATAAACACAGACTAATAATAAATTAATTTTGGCCTTCTTAAAATAGCTCTTATCATTTTAATCACTTAAAACTAATAGATGAAGTCTTTGACTGTTTGTTTGGTTCCTGACTCAACTAAATGGCTTCACATATGTTCATTTGGCACCCTACAGTTCTTCAGTGATCTAAAAGCTAAGGGCCTAGTCCTTTTTGGCCAATAAGGCACGGTCACAGAATGCATAATTTTTAAAAACATAGCCACCAAGTGTTGGCTTGGCTGCCCAGAGCGATTTTCTCTCTTTCTTTCATTGAAAGGCGCAGAGTCTATTTACTCCTTATAGATGCAAAGACCAACTGTTTAATCCAATTTATCCAGGATAAGTAAAATATAAATAGTGTATCATTTTTAAAGGGAAGAAGTGGGTATCTTCTTCCCTCTTAACTCTCGCCATAAGTGTCACTCTAGTAGAACTTCAGCTAGATTTGTTTTCAGAGGAGATAGACACATAGAATTTCAGATTGCTTGGTCACCCAGATCAACTACATATTCCATGCACAAGTATCTTCTGCATCGACCTCTTTAGCTAGGTCATGATCCAGCTTGTGTGGAATATGGGAAGTTCATTGTCTCCTAAAGCAAATAAATTTTGCCTTCAGAAAACTCTGTTCAAAAGTTCTTTCTAATGTTGGGGCAATGGCTGACTTCCTATGGAGACAATGTAATATAGTGAAATGGCCAGGGAAATCTCACAGAAATGATTCATATTGGAGGGCTAGGTGGGAGACTTTGAGCAAGTAACTTAACTTGCTTTAGTTTCTTCATATGTGAAATTAGGATAATGATATGGCCATTTCAAGAGCTCTTTGAGAGAATTAACTGACAGCATATGTAAAACAACAAGGATGGTACCTTGCTCATAGTAAATTCTCAGCATAGTTATTGCCTGGAAGTCTCTCCTTTTGTGCTATTTCTGTCTACCTGAATGAATGCAGAAGTAGTCTGCATTTCTTTCCAACTCAACTGCCATGTCTTCCCTGTCTCCCTTTAGCTGTTCCTCAAATGACATGATTTGGTGAGTGTCCTCAACAAATAAATGCCATAGAGATTGTTTTGTTTGAAGAGTAATGCCTAGAAGAAATACAGTACTTCAGAAGTAGTCTTATTAGCATAAAATGAAGCAGGACCATCACCTACTATGAATGCATCTTAAGGTCAAAATAATTTGTGGGCTTCTTCCCTTTTGGGGAAAGTCACACTGTACATTTTGGGCCAAATAGTGTGAAAATATTATCCACGATATCAGACATTTTATTTTGGAATTTTGATTTAGCTCTTGTGTAATTTTTTATAATGAAATATCTCATTATATGCACAGAGTAGTCATCATTAGGGTGAGTTGTGCTTTGTGTTAAGGTCCTATCAAAATCTTTTGTTCTTTTTTTGTGCCGGATTTTTTCACAAAATAATTATATTCTTTTCTTTTTTGATGTTTATGGCCAGTTATATTTTCTAAAGATGTGCTTTCAACTTTCAGTCGTGCTCATCTTCTGTTTGCCTAAAGAAAGGTGATTTGGCCATGGAAAATTTGATGAAAACAAAGTAAATGCATGCTTGAAGATATATTGCTCAAGTAGCTGAATTTGACCTTGAATATTTTGAAATCCTTTTAGTTACATTCCCATGTCTCTTAATAGAATGCAGATTGTTGGATTGAATGTAAGATTATCCATATAGTAATTCTCATTCCACTATGAACTAAAACTATTAAGCATTTTACATATACTAATTTGTACATGTATATGTGTGTTTATTTTATCCATACATACGATTATTGGCATTAATTTATATAGAGAGAAAGAGATATATAAAAAGCATTGTTACATTTTTACCTGAATAACTATGCAACTTTAAGCATTGTGTTTTTAAATTAAATGGTCTATATTACTTTGTTTGGTTAAGCATTTTTCTTTACATTTGCTATCATAGTCTTTAAATTAGTTTTACCAGGTTTTTTTCAATGGGACTACCAAAAAGAGCTCTAAAAAATGTCTGTGCCTTATAGTTCTGAACTTAACCTACAAATTGGCAATAAGAGACTTGTAAAACTCATATATGGGGTCTGCATAGTGTTAATGTTTGAGATTTATTTCCCCCCAAAGGTTCATAAACAGTATTGACAAATATATTGCACTCTGCAATTTTGATATGGCCATAATGTAGGATGGGAGGTTTGAAAGGTTTAAATAAACATTTAAATTAAATTTGTTAGGCATTCTGCAGCAAGAGTTCTGTTAGTGACTAGCATCAATTCACTTTTATTGAGCATTTTCCAAAGAATAATGATATATGTCTTTTCTAAAGAACTGAGTAAGAAAGCTATTCAAAATAATCCCTGAATTCTTATCTTTTCTGCCGTTAGTTGGTAGACTTGTCTATTTAGGAGCCATACCTATTTTCAATCATTCAAATATACTTTATATCCCTAAAGCATGAAATCTCTAAATGACTTTCTTAAGCTCATTTGATTTGAGACTCTTGTTGATTTTGCAAAATGATTTGCTTGTTGTTGACATAGTCTTTTACTCTCAAGCATTATCTACTTTAACTAGTCTTTTTGCTTTTGATACATACGTTTCATTCAGATCAAAAATAATGGATATCCATTTTTGTAATTTATTTTATTTGTTAAGAAATGGCATCAGTTGTGGTCAGACTCTATAGGGATAGATAAGGCTAGATCATTTTCTCTATGGAGCTTACCTTTCAGTCAGTAAGATAATCACAGATACAGATAATTATGGTATGAAGTAATAAATGCCATAATAGGACTGTGTAGAAAGTGCAGTGGAAACACATTTGAGGGGAAAATAAGTTTCATGATGCATTATATAACATTGTTCCCAATCAATGGTGCAAAGCACAGAAATAATTGTTGAAAATGTGTGTGGGAAGAGAAATATGTAAAAACAGTTAAGTGTTGTAGAAAAGGTTTCAATAACACTTATTCTTATTCTTTAGAATTACAATTTTTCATCAGATAATGAGGAAATATCTTTTTAGTTTGAATGTGATTATTTCTGCATAATCAATTTTTGTTAATGCTGAGTATCTCTAATTTTAAATTCAGAGATGGGATGTCTATTTTCTTTTTATAGGAGACCAAATCACAAGGTATTCATGAGTATGTGTAATCTTGGGCAACGTCTTTTAAAAATATATAGTTGGATGTGATTTGAAATAATTAATTGATTTGTTTGTTTATCTAAAAATTTATTGAACATCTACCATGTGCTAGGTTCATATTAGATGGTTAGCAAAAAGAGAGATGGACTTTGCTGTCATGGAGCTTGTAGTCTAATTATAAAATCACTTGGAAAAAAATCACTTGAGCGTAAAAGGTCACTGTGGATTTTTTTTTAAATATTAACTCAGAAATATGAACTTAGACATGTAGCAACAAACAACATTTTGCACAGAGGTATTGCCAGAGTGAAGAACAGTATAGATTAAGTTTTTTAAAATACAAATTTGTTCCTTCAGGTTAATATTCCATAAAGGTTTTTGTACCTTTGGAATTCAAATATGAACAAATGGGCATGTCTAAATTGATAGCCACAGTAATAGTGTCCATTCCTACCTCATGTTTCAAAAGTAAAACAAAGGGTACTAAATGAAATTGAAAACATTGAAAGTATGTCTCCATGCTAGGCCGTGACTAAACTGAGTATGGAATTGTCAGTTTGATGTTTTCTTGGTTCATGATTATTTATGAAGCTGTTACTTAGCTGACATTCATTCTGAGTTGAGTGTTGAAACAAGCAATACATCAGATTAGGTGTACTCCAAAATGTATGGTATGGGGTTGGATATGTAGATCTGGTGTTATTTTCCACCATATGATACTTCTGTAATGAGAGATTATACCAGTAGCAATGAGAGAACTATCTTTTAAACTTTTTTTTTTAACAGCCTCACATTCAACACAGGTAAAAGTTGAGCTGATGGGAGAGAGGCAGAAATCTTATCTGCTTCCTTCCTCCAGCACACGCTCCCATTCACCCCTCCCAGTTCACCACATTCAGAACAGCTCAAACGTGGTATCATTACTGATGGGAGGAGCAGGGCATGTTCAAGCTCCTGCTGCAAGCCAATGTGAGAAAACATGAGTTGAAGGAAAACTCTGGTTCTCTCTAAAAGTAACTTATAGAGGAGGATAAGAAAACCACTGGAGAGCTATAGCACTAATAAGCACAAGCAGAGACCCTTGTGGCCGCCTATAAATGTTTTCTGTCACAATGGGTATTCTGTAGAGAACAAAAAAAGCTGTGTTCCATTTTGGTCCTATGATTTTCATTTGTTTTGTCTTTACTAAAAATCTCCGATTAAGATATGTTTTGATAATTAGGCATTTCAAATTGCATATTATGTATGGGCCTATCTAAAAATATATATTTTTTCCTATTGTGAGAGGGAAAGAAATGTCTTTCATTTCATATTTCAAGTTTATTCAACCCAATGTAATAGGCAGGTAAAAAATTGAAACCCATCTTACCACTGAATTGCTTGTGAATTAAAGGTAAAAAAGATTAGAATGTAACTGGCAAGCTATTGGTACCAGTGTAGATTGCTGCTTTTCATCTTCTTTTTCTTTTTTTTTTTTTGAACGGCCAAAAAATCATATAGCATTTGCATTGAAGTGGATGTAATATTTTAGGGAGAATATCCTTAATCAATTAGAGTTCAACAATTATGGATGTGCCTTACCAGGATTTTCTGCCTCTCAATTACTCTTACTTTACATGAAAGGGATAAACCATATAGTATATATAGGTATAATAAGCATAATTTGGCACATTTATCTTATATTAGACTGTAATTTTGAAAAACATTATAGTAGTAATTTGATGCATCTGGAATTTGTATTTCTCATGTTGTTGTAGATTGTAACATTGTGTTTTTTTCTTTTTTTCTTTCCCCCCTGCTGCCCCTCTCCTCTCAACAGTCCTGGTACCTGGGCTAGCTTGGTTCCTTTCCAAGTGTCAAATAGGACACCCATCTTACCGGCAAATGTCCAAAATTACGGTTTGAACATAATTGGAGAACCTTTCCTTCAAGCAGAAACGAGCAACTGAGGGAAAAAGAAATACAACAATAGTTTAAGAAACTAAAAAAAAAGAGGAAGACTGGACAAAACAAAACAAAACAAAGGGAGAAAGGAAAGAAACTGAAGAAAGAAGACAATAGACCAGCAATTGCAGCACTTACAATCACTAATTCCCTTAAGGTTGAGACTGTAATGACATAAAAAGGGTCGATGATATTTCACTGATGGTAGATGGCAGCCCCTGCAACGTAGCCTTTGTTACATGAAGTCCGCTGGGAAATAGATGTTCTGTCTCTATGACAATATATTTTAACTGACTTTCTAGATGCCTTAATATTTGCATGATAAGCTAGTTTTATTGGTTTAGTATTCTTGTTGTTTACGCATGGAATCACTATTCCTGGTTATCTCACCAACGGAGGCTAGGAGGCAGCGTCAGAGGTGCTGGGCGACAGCCGTGAGCCAGCCGTTTTATAAGCACTCTGATTTCTAAAAGTTAAAAAAAATATATAAAATCTCTGTAGCCTTTAGTTATCAGTACAGATTTATTAAATTTTGGCCCTTAACCCAGCCTTTTCCAGTGTGTAACCCAGTTTGAAATCTTAAAAAAAAGGAAAAAAAAAAAGAAAAAAAAAAGAAAAAAAGAAAAAAGGAAAAAAAACAGTTTGAACACAAAGGCTCTATGGAAGAAATGCCTCTATGTAGGTGAAGTGTTATCTCTGCATGCAACAGTAAAAATTAATATAATATTTTCCCCACAAAAGAAACACTTAACAGAGGCAAGTGCAATTTATAAATTTATATCTAAAGGGGAATCATGATTATAAGTCCTTCAGCCCTTGGACTCTAAATTGAGGGGATTAAAAAGAATTTAAAATAATTTTGAACGAATTTATTTTCCCCTCAGTTTTTGAGGGCATTAAAAAGGCATTAAATCAAGACAAATCATGTGCTTGAGAAAAATAAAATTAATGAAAACACAGCACTTATGTTGGTTTAGCTGCAGCCTCCTTGGAGGTAGAATTTATTTATTTAAAATTACTGGTTGCATCAAGAACCCATAGGGTGTACAAAAGGTTCTATAAAATCTGCATTATAGAGACAAAGAGGCAGGCAAATCCATGTCACAAGGGTAAAGCTTACAGTTTACAAACTGGGAACGCCAGGGTGTAGGATATAAAAACGCACTCTTGAGAAAACAAATGTAATCAGGGTGCTGAAAACTTGCATGGTGCTTTCAGACATTAGCCTTGTTCAACAAATTTCTTGTATTGACAGATCCATAGTGTGCATGGGCAGACACATTTTGCCTCTATGTCTCTTAAAATTTTAATTAAAAATACTCTTTCCAGTAATCCTAATTTGCACGAAGATATAATGTCCACATTACGTGCCTTGCCTTGAAATCTAAAAAACAAAAAACAAAAAAACAAAAAAAAAACAAAAAAGTGACATCACTACACTTGTTTTGCTGCATTTATTATCATTTTAAATCTTTACCATTTTTATGACAAAATATTTTGTACTCCAGACGAAGAAAAATGTGTGACATCATGGATTTTTTAGACAGTTATACCTTTATCTCACATTTATAAAGCATATCATGGCTGTGTATAGTTGCCGCTTAAAAATTGTAATCGACCAGCAATATTTTCAGTATTTTGGTGTTTTTTTCTATTAACCTTTCATGTTTTTCATCTTCCAATTAATATTTGGGGGGGAGGGGTTTCAAATTTATACGAATTATGCAATACCAAGTTTTGCCTATGTAGGTAGTGCTTTTAGCTGTATTGGTTATTATAGGTAAGTACACAGATTTAAAAAAAATAATGTATGCTTTTTTTTTGTTTGTTTGTTTTAATTGACCAAAGTGGGTACTGCTATTTTTGCAGTGTGATGAGGTCCTTTTGTGTACTGAGAGATGGACAGGGGATTTTTTTTAATATACATATATATATATTCTGGGGTGGGTGGGAGGATTTTTAACACTTTACAGTGTAGCTGTGAAGCAGTGCACCCTGAGATGGGCCTGGGCTGCAAAGCAACTGTTCTGCCTACTGTGACAAACTTCAACTTACACAGGTTCCCCCTCTCTAACTTCCCACCTGGGGTGCAAGCTGAACTCATTTCTGGTTTTCATAACAACAAAATAGTAAGAACAAGCAAACACAACAAATTCTCCTGGAGGCAGACTTGGCTTAAAAAGGCAGACTTGGCTTGGTGATAGTTTTTCTTAAAAGTTTCAGATCCACAGTGGAGAGTGAGCCTGTCTCAGATTTGGCAAAGATATTTGTCCGCAATGTCCACATAGGGGATGTTGGATGTTTCAAGCTTTTGGGTTTAACACATGAATACACTTTCTCCTACAAAACACGTTAGACCAGTTGGAAGGAGTGCTCCTGTATTCTTTCCCTGCTGCTTTCCGTCCCCATTTCTTCATTTCATGGATGATAGGATATGATTTATCTGTGACTTACTACTTCAAATGGATGGCAGTGCACTTGGATTGTTTTGTTTTTGTTTTTGTTTTTTTGTTGTTGTTTTTGATATCCAGAAGATTGAACAGAGGATTGCTATTATTGAATGTATTTGGACTGATAGATTAAAATCAAAGTTCAATTTTTAAGGAACAAAAAAAATACATCTTGTTAAGTTTTCATTTTACCTGCCCTTTTAAAACTGAGAACCAGAGCAGAAGGGAAATATAGAATTTTAAGAAATTAATCTTCCTGTGGATGAATTAAACCCATTAGATGCTAATGGGATTTTTTTTAAAGGAATGGTACCTCAAATATATATTTGATTTAGTTTTGACGGCTAGAGGGTGAATGGAGGCTGGTTTTATTTTGCCCCCTCCCTCACGCCCCAGTTCCATTGAGTGAATTCATTACTGGAAGGAAAATCTTTCAGAATTAGTGACACACGGTAGGCTGTCTTAAGGAGCCCCCTGACCCCCTTTCCCTAGGCCACGGCCTTATAAAATAAACTGTCAATTGTTCTCACAGCATATCATTTAATAATGAATACTTTAGAACAATGCTTATGGGCTAGAGAATTGTATTAGATTAGCCCATTCAGTTTGATAGCCCAAATGCTGAATAGCACAGCAGGATCCCAGCAGTGCAAGTTCAAAAGTAAGTCCAATCATTTCTGTGATACTTGCCCTAGTAGAAAACAGATAATCTCAGCCAAGCTCTTCATGTATATTTGACCTCTTAGGTAAACAAATCAACCTCACAGGACACACAGTATTTTTTAAGGGCAGACTCGCTCTTTTTTTGCCAGTGAATGAGCAGTTCTAGCTAAATAAGTTACACACTGTGGGTATTCCTGCCTGCCTCTTGAATACAAAGGCCTAGTTCAAGTGTTGCTTTTTTATTTTAAATCCATTTTTTTTTCTTTCCTTTTGAGATAAAACTATTGAAAGTACTACTATATATATAAAATCTCAAATCCATTTTTCGGCCTCCTCCTCTTTTACTAGGAAGTATATTCGGACGAAGGGCCCCACTTTTGCAGGTCTTGCACGCCCCTCCCTTACCCAGAACTGCAGAGCTTCAGGATGGTGAAGGTCACCCAAGGGCATCAGTAGGTGGTGGTGTCTCCAGCCACCATTTCCATGGCACTGTTGCAACCCACCACTTCCAGTGCCTCCGAAGCATGTTTCCCCTGGAGTGACATAAGCATTTGAGGCTTGTCTAATGGAAAAAAAAAAAATACAAGGCAGTGAAGGAGACTGTACATAAAGACATGGCAAAAATCTTAATTATAGCAATATAGTTATCGGGTAATGTTCGGGTGGGCAGCTCCATTAAAAGATATGTGAATGAATCTGTGAAGCTGCAAGTAGCAAGAAGAGCGAAAGGTCTTCTTAAAGAACCGCCTACCTTGTAGACAGTAATTTGTACACTGTATAGTTTTGTTAAGAATTTTTTTTTAAATTAAAATTCCCATGTTTGTAAAGCTAACTTTTTAACAATTATAATGGAACTATATGTTGTTTCCATTTTTAAAGTAAACAAGAATATTCCTTGTTTAGAGGCTGGACTTGAGTTAAAACTCTCCAGTCTCTTAAGTTATGTATTAAAAAAAATCTGTCCATGTTAGGAGTTATTTCAC